>OZ014498.1:9898767-12298767 GCA_963966045.1 Xestobium rufovillosum | reverse complement strand
TACAAACATAATTGCGGCATCGTGCGTTCTCCATAATATAATCGATAACGAGAGAGATGATGAAAATGATGAGAATGACGAAGATGTGGGACAAGCAGAAGATAATGAATATAATGAGAGAGAAAATCGAGGCAGCGGCTAATAAAAGATTGAAAATAATTAACAATATGTAGAATATTTATTGAAAACGTAATGTACATATGCAAATTACAAGTTATTCAATTTAGTGCTACTATTTGTTTTTGTACAAGTAGTTGCCTGAGAATAGAGTCCATTAGTTAGGTTATGTTACTAGTTTCGCGCTCTATTCTACTTCAAAATTCTTATCATGGAGCTCTTATGGGACATAGATTTTAAACACTGATTATTTAAATTCAGTGTATTTCTTAACAGGGATTCTGCAAGTGACATATAGACTGCTCTTTCCAACTGTTACATTTTCAAAAACAACTTAAAATACAACTTAATTTCAGAAATATTTTAAAACGGAGAACAGTACCTATTAGAAAAGAACGTATGTCTGGTTAGACCAGACCATTATTATTTTGACGTTTGCTATACCTATGGTTTGAGGTTAAGTTGTTTGTTTCTTCGGCTTATTTATTGTTTAATCTTTATTTAATAAGGGGGTTGAGAATTTATTTATATTTAAAAAGTGTAAAATGGAAGAGAGAGTGTTAAAAATTAGTGTTGTTAACGACTTTTTTATGGACGACTTAAACAATCTACTGCGCCGGTTCTATCACCGACATTCTTGGGCCGTAAATTGCAGTAGTTTGTTGAATCTTAGTTTTAAACAAAATGACTGCATAAATAAATGCTTTTACAAGACAAACACCGAAAAAAAGCTTCTTAGTAATCACCATATATTGATTTAATGTTAAGAAATCAGGATGAAAGGTGAAAATAGAATGTGAAGTGCAAGGTCATCTGAGCTCGATTTTTAAATGCATTTTAATGCATTGAAAAATTTTATCCAACTATTCTCTTAGGATAGCGTTTTAAATTTCGCGCTCTAATTTCGCCGTTACACTAATGGACTCTATACCATTCCGTTCCTCTTGGATCTTATTATTTTTTTCAACTTCTTGCCGTAGTTTTCTAATTTTATCAACATTTCAGTTTTGGAAGGAGGTGCAGCGCAGATTTTTGATGAGTCTGATGCACTTGGTGCAAGTACAGTTTTCTCGGTGAACTGCTGTTGCTGTTGCAAAAGTTCTTCAAACCCTGCGTGTGATGTAGGTGTGCAAGGTTTTATTTGTCTCTCTAAAAACAAATTCACAAATGCATGAAATTATTTACTAGCACTGGTCGCACTACACGATATAGTGTAGGGAATGTTGATAGTCTTATGTTCTTGATAAATATCGCCAAAGTTTTCAAAAAACTCCTAACTTATTCGTCCTCTTCCTGTCTTTCTCTTGTTGTCTTTGTTGTCTTGTTTTCTTCATGTTCCTCCACTTTCTGCCCAAAATGTCTTAGTTAACGCCCTTGTACCCTTTGACATGAAATTCTTTGCAGATTTCACTCCACAGGTGCTTCCTTTTTATTTTCGGATTTCTAATTTTTTCCTTTCTGTTCATGTATTCATTAAAAGTTTATTCACCTGCAACTTGTGACGTCACCAAATGACGTAACGTCACAATAAGGGAGGATCCGGCCGCGACTATGCTCAAGCCGAAGACGGGAGTGGGCAAAAAAAACAGTAAAAGGGCGCCAAGGAGTTGTAGGCTGATCCTCCAATGTAAACGCAAACACAGCGGTCACAGCTCCTAAAAACCGCTGGTACACAACAGGGTAAACACAAAAAAAATAAAACAAATAGTCAAATAGTATTGCCAGCATATAATATTGAGAAAAAAAAATATCAATGGTACCTACCCAAAATACAAGATAAAAAAACAGTGGTAAATCCAATCAGGATGCAATAGTATTAAATGACAACAAAATTACTGGTAATTTAGGCACCCGGTACTAGCGTTGCGCCACAACAAAGAAAACCAAAATAGGCGCAGATGACGCGGTAAATACACTAAACGCTAGGAGCTCCGTACGCGCAGCGCACCGACGGGTCAATCGCACGCACTCTACACAAACGCAAGTAGACGCAAACGGCAGTATCGACTGTCGCTAAATCCCGTTACAAAAATAAATGTAAACTATAAGTGAAAGTTGAATATACGGCAAAAACTAAGCAAAATATTATTTAAGTTTCTCTAATCAAACAACTATAATTTATTATCTAAATGACATGAAACTTATTGACTAAAAAAACAAAACTATTAGGTATTAGGTACTAGTAAAGTGATAACTAGAAGTGAAAATTTCAAACAAAACTACCGGAATTAATGACAAACTAAATTTAATAATACAGGTGACTATATGTCAAAAAAACAAACAGGTGACCACAACAAGCCGTGGCCAGGCATCTACATTAAAACCAACCGAATGGACTGGCGACGTTCAAACACGAAAAATACAGGTACAAGGTGGTCACAAAATGCTGTGCCAGGCGCTACACAAAAACCAGCCGTTGGACGCGGTGTTCCAGACGGACAGGCGACGCAATAATCAAAATTATATTTCTGACCTTACAGACGGATCAATGAGATGCAGGACAAGGGTCAGCTACTATCGAAAATCTCTAGGTGGTGTCTAGGTACCTGCAGCTCAGCACCAGGTGGTCGGCGTTTTTTTTTTTTTTCTTCTAATAACTCGAGCGGGAAGTGCACGAAAAGCAAAATTTGCACCCAAAAAAAAAAACCCTAAAATGTCATAAGGACAAATTAGAAAAGAAAACATAAAAAGGACAAGAAGAAACAAGGATGATTAAAGATTTAAATAAACGGAAGAATTGGCTTACCACGTGTGGGTCTTTTTTTTCCAACTAAATCAACTGTCCTCGTGAATTAAATCCCAAAAGGAAAAAAGCGGCGATTTCTAATACATCAACGCAATAAAATCGACACCAAAGGAAGTGATTTGAGAAAATCCCAAAATCTTGGCCAGCAAAATTAACTAATTTTACACAAACTCTCAAAATCACAACCACTCACGTTCAGAACAGCATGAAAAGTGAAAAATGCCGAAGCTAATCGGAATTTTGAAAAAAACTATAAAAGTGTAGACCCATCGAATAAATTTCCAAAAATATCAGAGGCGTCACCGAGAGTGAGGAAGTTAACTAAAGAAAAGAAGGCTTAAAAGACTTTCGAACGCAAAAGAAAGGAAGATAAAGATAAGGAGAGACCTCAGCCGAACTTACGAGAAGGAAGAACAAAGACTAGAAGAGATAAAGAGTAAAAAGATGTGCCATGGAGGGAAAAATCAGAAGCACGCCACTGAACCGCGAACTAAATGCGAGCAACAGAGCTAACGCCATTCCGAGATGACATTACCGAACATACATAACCTAGCAAAACGCGCTGTCATAACAGATCCTATTAACGATATTAACTAAATAAACATAGGATAAAATCTGAAAAATCAGGGAATAATTGACAAAAGACTCACTAAGAAGATGGTGAATATCAGTAATGAACAACTCCAAGCCCAACTAACGTGCTAATTCTGCAGGTAAATCTAGGTTCGAGGTAGGTGACAAAAATTAAACAAGAAAGCATAGAAATTGAAGAGGCACATAAGAAGACAGGATGAATAAAGTCTAAAGAAAATATAGCAGAGAGCAAACTACAACTTGGACCAGGAACTATAAAGATTAATAAGCTGCAGGACACGACAAGCTATATCTACGATGAAAAAGGGGAAACAGCTGAAACGAAGAATAAACAAACCAAGGTAAGAGAAGAAAAGCTATATGAAATACTAACTAACAATCGGGAATGATTCTAGGCAAAATAGTAATTAAGTGAATGGAGAAAACAATGTACCGGCACAAGAACGGAGAAAGATCGGAAGACGAGGCAAAAATGTCTAAAGGGAGAAACAAACACTTATGAGACAATAAATAGATCTAAGTAGTGTCGGAACTAGTACGGTTTGAGAGAAATTATACACAAAATGTATAATATTTTAAATAACACACTTGCTGAAAAATAAAACCGTAACAAACTTATAATTTATTTGCATACATACATACCGTAAAACGAGTATATATGAAACAATATGGGTTATATGAAACAGGGCTACACAGTTTTAAATTTTCGCGCTTTTTGAAGACAAGTTGAGCAACTTTAAGTACCTAAACCTAACTAATTTTTTGATAGTTCCAGTACACTTGAGTGCTTTCACATCTACCGGTGTTCCGAAGCGGTAATTTTCTTGTTCTTGCAGAAAAATATATACAATATTCACACAAATTTGTTAATCACATATATAGTCTTATTTGTACCGGATAAACTAAGAACTTTTACGGAGTGCTTCCAGGACATAAATTGTAGATTATAACCTCAACTTTATGATGCGTAATTGCAGCTTTTTGTTCCGTCTATAATTCATGGTTTGTACGCAAGAGGTAAATATGAACTTTTACATGGTTTTATGAAACATCATGCCTGGAACGGCGTTCCGACGCAATTATTCCATGGAAATGATGGAGCGAGCGTTGAAATGTGTTGTAAATGAAGGGATGTCCTTTGGCCAGGCGGAGGAACGGTTAGGCGTCCCAAAGGCCACTATTTGGAGAAAATATAGAGGCATGACAAGCGATAAATTGGGGAGGCCCACTATTCTTTCTGCATTTGAAGAAAAAAACATTGTTAGTGGTCTGTTGGTTGCAGCGAAATATAGTTATCCTTTTGACAAACATGAAAACCCTCTACTGCATAATGTTCCCCCTTGGGCACACAAATTTCAAAGTCTAACTGATCTTTACTGTGTAAATTATGTCATCGGTGTGCATGCTGTCTCCTTTTGGGAACTATTCGCATACAATTGGCACGCATAGCTGCAAGTTTGGCTGCATACCCTTTCGCGTGTGCGCGGTAGTGATGGGAATAATCGAGATATTTTAATAATCGAGATATCAGTAATCGAGAGAATTTAATAATCGAGATATTAGTAACTACTAATATTAGTAGGAGTAGTTTTTAAGTCTAATCACTGATTGATGGTTCCGACTTTCTATTTCTTGTTTATTTACCAATAAAATTTATGTTCACATTTGCTCGGGAATTTGCTATATCTATAATGTTCTTTATATTAATTCAGAAAAAACGCTATAAATCAGGGCTTTGTTATTTGCCGGCGTCGGCGTCTATTGAATATTATTAAAATTCTAAATAAGTATATACTGTTTTATTATGGACAATCCAGTAGATAATGAATGAAGCGTTGGTAAATAGCATGTACCTATTTTGTAATTTTCCTACTACGGCACTATACCTAAAGTTGAAATCCGCTCGCCCACCTACAAAACAAAAACCATCCTTTTAAACGTCTAGCAGTCCCTGAATGAGTCAGAAAACTGCTCGATTATGAATTGTCTTTTGTCTCATCGAAGTTGACTACTAACGAGAACGAGACACCTACTCTCGTGATGCCGTTCGATTATTTTCCGTGCTCGATTATTATATGAAGTTGGTTGCTGGCAAATTTGCTATCATAATCGGCAACGGCAACTACTAATATTAGTACTACTAATTTCCAAATGAATAATCGATTATCTCGAGATATTTTAATAATCGACTAATTCGATTATTGCATCTCGATTATTCCCAACACTAGTGCGCGGTAATCGACAATTTGGAGCAACAGTTTGGTTATGTGTGAATGTGGCGCGTGCCTTTCGTACGGATTCGTGTTTTTCGCAAATAAATAAAGGTAAGTTTAAAGTAAAAAAAAATATAGTAGTACACTATACATTCTGAAAGATGAATACGTAGTTTTAATAATAGATTTCAATAAGGAAGTGATAAATATGCTGTCATAAGACTGAGTTCTCAATTGTGAGAACTCAATTTTAACGTATGTCCCATAAGTTTTGAGAAAAAATACGCTCGAGCTTATCAAACAAAAAATGCTTTCAACCTGGTTGACGTTGGAAACAAAACTTCATAATTAATCACAGTTTGCAATTAAATGTCATTTTTCAACAATTTTGTGGTTACAATGGCTTACAAGCTTGACATTCGCAAAAATATTTCTAGGCTATTTGGACGGCTACCTAAGCGCGAAATTGTAAGATTGTACAGGGATCAAAATATTTCACTGGTCACGACTTATCGAACAATCAAAGACTGTGAGGAGGGAGTACCTGGTGTGAACCTGCCAAAAAGTGGAAGACCTAAAATATTAAGTTGAGATGAACGAAAACTCTTGTTGAATTGGTTAAAAACAGAGTGGAGACATCGTGTATAAATTATCTAGAAGATTTAACGTTTCTCGCATGACAGTACGCAGAACCATCTCCCGAAATCATTTAAAATACAGAGAAAGAAAAAAGGTTCCAAAATACAACGCTACCCAATTCAAAAAAGAAATCCGAGATGATGCCGTGCATGAGGTCGTGTTCATTGATGATGGAAAAGATTTCACTTTGTCCAATTCCGAGATGAAGGGCAACGACGTCTTCTATACGGGTAACATACAGGGCAGTCCGGATGAAGTTAGACCAAAAGGAAAAGTCAAATTTACTGAAACGATTTTAGTATGGTATACCATTTTCGAGGCTGGTGTCTCCCAACGTGACATCGAACCTACCCGTGGTGAAGTCATTAATGCGGACATTTGTACAAGGCAATATTTAACAAAACTTCGTCAGTTTATAACTGCGAATCACCCAAATGACGAAATTATCATTTGACCAGATCCAGCTTTGTGTCACATGTAAAACAAACGACAGACTGGTTAACTGCCAATAACATCAATTTTGTACCGAACGTAGACAACCCTCTAAACGTGCCTCAGACGAGGACTATAGAAGATTTTTGGGGTCTACTAACTGGAAAACTTTACGATAATGGCTGAGAAACCCAAAACGTAACAATTATGTCACCGGATCTACCAGAAAATTCGACGAATCGACACTGTTGCCGCACAAAGGCTAATGGCGCAAGTTTATGTTAAATTGCGCACCGTTGAGGAACATGACCATTATCCGTAGTTTAAACTTAAAGTTTTATAAAACATAGATGTAGAAATAATTACTTGTAGTTGAATTTAATACAAATTTAAACCAAAATAAAATATGACTTTTAATATTTTTTCTCAAAACTTTTGGGACATACGTTAGTACAGCAAAGTGATGTTTTTACAGATTATGGATCCTAAGAAATTTTATGGTTTTACACTTCGGGTGGTCAATGTCAAATTCCGCGACATACCATCTGATAGTGACGACAGTGAGCTCCCAGACGATGGTTATCCTAACGAAGAAACACTAATGGAACGAGATATTCTACCTGAGGCTGAAGATAAAATTGATGAATTATCTGAAGAGGACAGTGTGCCCCTTAGCAACTTAGCTTCGACAGAACTGAAACAAGTAAAGGACAGAAAAAGAAATCCATCCAAAAATGGAAACATTCTATAACAGAGAGAGACAACAAAAAAGTAAAATTCGAAGGAAGTGAGATTCTTCCAGAAGAAATTTTGAAACTAAATTCCCCATATAAACTTTTTAAATATTTCTTTCCAGAAGAATTCATTACAAACATTCTCAAGGAAACTTGCATTTACAGTGCTCAAAAAAGACCAAGCAGACCTATTATGACCAGTGCGGAAGAAGTGCAACGTTTCTTGGGTGTAATACTCTGGATGTCACTTCTTATAAAGCAACCTTCAACTCGACGTTACTGGTGTTCTGAAACTAGAACTCCACAAGTTGCGGATCTAATGACCGTGAACGGTTTTGAACTGATAAAAAGTTTTTTGCACTTTAGTGATAATTCTGAATCTACGAACAGCTTAGATAAAATTATGCCCGTCATAGAACAAATACTAAGTCTGTTTATCTATTCCTTTTGAAGAAAATCTCATGCGATGAACAAATAATTCCATTCAAGGGTAGAATAAACCTAAAAACTTACAATCCTAAGAAACCGCACAAATGGGGGTATAAAATGTGGGTTATCTCCGGGATGTCTGGCTTTTCTTATAATTTTGAGCTCTTCGCTGGCAAACGAGGTTTTACAGTGGATAATAATGATCAGATTTTGGAGCCGCCAGCAATGTTGTCTTCCGCCTGTCTAAACCCGTACCATCGGACATCCACCATAACATTTTTTATGACAATTACTTTTCTTCCCTACCGTTGGTTTCCTATTTATCAAAACGGAAAATTAATCCTGTTGCAACAGTACGTATAAATCGGCTACCGAACTATACCTGAAATCGGAAAAAGAAATGCGCAAGTTGGGGAGGGGTACAATTCGTGAGGAAACAACTAACTTTGACGGAACAGATATTCATACCGTGCAGTGGTATGATAACAAAATTGTAACGCTAATTGTAACCCCTAGGGTTGTGGGTTATATGAAACAAAATATTTTTTTTAAATAAGGGGAGTTTCGTATGAACAATTTATTTATTGTAATCTTGTCCCAAGAAATACTTGAATCGGTCATGATTCCGTTTTTGAAAATATTTTGTCAAAGAATCGAATTATTGTAATATATGTTAGCAATCACCCCTACTTGATTGGCGAATACCTTCCTGACTTATCAAGTTCGCATGCGTGAAATCTGAGGAGACGCGCGCAGAATAGGCAGAATTAGGGATGGAAAAAACGGTTATTTTATGATAGCAGTTATCACCTGTTACTGTTATTTTCAAATAATAGTTATTAATAACAGGTTGAAATAGCAGTATGTTGATTGTATTAAGCAAGAGAAGGAATTGCTATCGCCCATGTTTTGCTGTTATTTTCAGCGCCATCGCCATCTCTAGGACGGTGGACGAATGTATACTAAATATTTTTTACTAATACAGATCACAAAAGATATACAGATGCAGATAACTCTAAAGTAAAAACGATGCATTCAGTCACAGCGGAACTAAAACAACAAATTGGCGGGAATCAAATTCACAGATAATTGTTTCATGTGTCTTGCCATTCCAATCGCGCTCCTGCTCATTGTTTATTGTCAATTTATTCGGTGTTTTATATGTTGTGATTTTAATAGCCGTAAGTAACTGTAGCATTGTTTACAATTATCAGTATCCTTAATTCTTTCTTCTGTTCCTTTCTGTTAACAGAATTATCTGTATAATAATGGATATAGCTGCAAAGAGAAAAACTTCAGTCATTTGGAATTTTTTCAGTGTAGACAGTGAGACTAAAGCCACTTGCAATTTTTGTAAATCTAGTTTTTCGTATAAATCCTCCATTAGCAATTTAAAAAATCACATCATAAAGAAACACCCAACGATTAAAATACCATCAACATCATCCACTAAATCTGAAAACTCACAAACACATAAAAGAGCAAGAACACTATCAGCAACTGAAACTCCTTCAGAAAATGACTCTCAGCTGTCTGCAGCTGCAGACGAAGAACACGTAAATACTAACGGAGGAATAGAATGTGTGTCACAATCTACGCCATCTTCTTCTACAAATACCCAAAAAGTAAAAAATAAAAGGCGCCTTGTTCAAGAAACCCTTCTTGTCCAAAGGAAGCTTAGCTCGGGCCAAAAAAAGATAATTGATGATAGGCTTCTAAATATGATCGTACAAGACTTCCAGCCATTTTCAGTTGTTGAAGACGCCGGCTTTCGAGAGTATACCAAAGCTTTAAATCCATCATATACGTTACCCGGCAGTAAATTTTTATCTCAAACCCTGTTACCCGCAAAATTCATTGAAGCAGAGAATCACGTAAAAGAATTGATGAAGGATGCAATATCCGTAACCTTAACAACAGACGCTTGGACCTCGTGTAATAATGAAAGTTACAATGCACTTACCGCTCATTACATTGACTCAAACTTCAATATAAAATCAATATTGTTAGATGTAAGTTCTTTTGATGGAAGGCATACTAGTGTCAATTTAGCAGAGGAAATGAAGAGAGTCTTATCGGCATGGAAATTAGACGAGAAGAAGATATTGTTAGCTATCTCTGATAATGCCCCTAATATAAAAAAGGCAATTTCGGAAGATTTGAAATTGCGACATTGGGGATGCTTAGCGCATACCATAAATTTAATTGTTCAAGATGCATTAAAAGTAGAAGGCATTGCATCTCTTATTACAAAAGTCAAAGACGTTGTATCATACTTCAGAAGAAGCACACTGGCAAAAAACAAACTTGACCTTTATCAAAAACAAAATAATAAAGAACCAAAAAAATTAATAAATTCTGTTTGTACACGATGGAATTCAGTATACTATATGTTTCAAAGAATGGCAGAGTTGAAAGAAGAGGTGAGAGCAGCTTTAGCCACGTTAGGTAAAGATGACGTACCATCTTTAACAAATTCAGATTTTGAAATATTAGATGACCTAATATTACCTATTTCAATTTTATTTATGTTCGGGAATAATCTACTTATTATATTTTTTATTTCTTATTAATGAACGTTACAATTTTTTATATTAATTTATTATGCTGTTTTTGCTAGCAATAAAAATAAATAATATATTTGTATGTATCTCAAATTATTAGGTATCTACCTACCTAAATACTTACTTATAAAGTTCATTTTCAGGCGATTGCAAAGTCAAACAAAACACGAGAATCTGGCCGGTATAGGTAATAATTATTATAACAGCGAAGTGAAACTGCTATTTCGTCCGAACACAATAAACTGCTGTTTTTCTGACTGTTATAAGTTCCGATCACACATCACATCGCAATGCTTGAATGCTGAATGGCTGAATGCTGGTTTTGCGTTCGCGGTTCGCGTCGCCACACGACTAGGTAGTGTATGTACAGGCATGGCGCGGTGCGCGGCGTACGGGTATAATAACTGCTATTACAGGAAGCGTTACCAATTCTGTTATGTGTTTTAATCCGAGATTTATTCCATTGCTTTAGTTCTTAGTTGAAGTTTCAGAAACGCTACCTTATTTATAACCTGTTATTGTGGAAATTCAATAACAGATAGTTATTGCTTTTCTCCAATAGCAGTTATTAAATAACAGGTTCAGTAATAACAACACATCCCTAGGCAGAATCGGCATCTTGGCTCAGGAAGCGAGCAGGACTGCTATTTGTGCGATATATAAATAAAATGTTATTATAAACGAAAAGCTGATGAATAAATAATAGCTACGTAAATAGTGGTTGTTTTCCCTTAAGCATTTAGCATATACATATGTTAAAATATCGTTTCATATATACCCGTTTTACCCGTAGAATGGTGATATATGAAATAGTGCGGGTTATATGAAACAGACCGACACTCATTTGAATTTACCGCCCCCAGTGTTGCGTACCGCTCAAAACCAAAATAACAAGGTATGTGATAGTTTGGTAACAAATCAGTCAATCGAATGGCGGGTACCTACAATTACAACAACGCAACAGGTGAGTCCTAAAAAATTATAAAATAATGTTTGGTTTTGACGGATTTCGTAAAGTGCAAATAGTCTCCCCTGTGGAGCATAAACCGTTGAAAATAAACGTATGGCCCAATGGAATTTGATTTAGAACATAACCTCAACTTTCATTTGGGATTTGTGCGAATTCTTTCTGATTTACCTAACCCTCTAAACATTCCAAAATGTAAAAATACTCACTTTTACAGGGTTATGTGAAACACCATGGGTCGGGTTCACAAGCACGTTCCGGGAACACAATTTCGACGTAATTACCCGATGGACAGTCTGGAAAGAGCCCTACAAGCCGTTGTTGATGAGCGAATCTCATTCGCACAAGCAGAGGAGCGCTTTGGAGTCCCACGAACCACACTTTGGCGAAAATATCGGGGACTAACCTCCGACAAACTAGGAAAACCTCCCATACCACGCCCCTTCAAGGAGAAAAACTTGGTTAAAGTCATGGTGGCAGCAGGCTATGGCTAGCCTTTTACACCGGAGCGTATCAAACTGCTTGTACAGAATTTTCTGAATCGGGGGGTCAATATACTCTGCTTCGAAAACAACATGCCTGGGAACGAATGGTTACTTACTTTTGAAAAAAGAAATCCAGAACTGACGCGCTGAAACTGTGAATATGAAAAGGGCTAAAGCAGACCTTTCTAGAGAGATCATTGACGACTATTTTGTACGTTTCGGAGAAGAAATCGATGTCGTCCCTCCGGAGAACATTATGAACTACGACGAAACAAATCTTTGCGACGACCCAGGAAGACAGAAGGTGTTTGTGCGTCGAGGAACCAACCATGCTTCAAGAATTATGGATTCATCAAAAAGCTCATTTTCTCTAATGTTTGCCGGAACTGGTGATGGCGTCCTGCTTCCACCGTATGTTGCGTATAAGAGCAGTAATCTTGATCCGGAATGGTGTCAAGGTGGTCTACCAGGTTGCCGATACTATAGGACCGACAGCTGCTGGTTTGATGGTGGCACCTTCGAGGACTAGTTTTTCTCTATTGCTGTATCATATTTCCGAAGAAAGGAAGGAAGAAAAATAATAATTGGCGATAATTTGGGAAGCCATATGTCACTGAAGATAATCCAAGAATGCGAGAGAAGTAATAATATAGGATTTATTTTTTGCCGCCAAATAGCACGCATGCCTGTCAAACCCTGGATGTGTCGGTGTTTGGTCCCATGAAGAGAATATGGAGAAAACTACTCACGAAGTGGAAAGATAATCATAAGGGTGGTCTTTCTAAGGCAGAGTTTGCCCGCCTTCTCAGCAACTTATTGACCACTCTGGGATCGAAAATCGAGAGCAATATCATCGCAGGTTTTGCAGCAAGTGGAATTATTCCTTATCATCTGTCATAATAATTTGTTTACAATTTTACATTTCTGATGATGGTATCGTTATGTGATGAACTGAAACTTTGGGGCATTTTTCTTAAGAAAAGGAACGCATCTTTGGGGTTATATGAAACACAGAAAATATTTAAAAAAAGGCGTTAATGATAATTGAGTTTTAATTGCTGAGATCTATAGCTCAAAACATCCCCTTTCGGCCCCAAGTGGAAAAATTTGCAAAAAAGAACAAGCAAAGCACAGCAGACAAAAATGTTCAAAAAATCTTTTCATATATCACCATTCTACATTATGCTCACCTGCCAAAAAAAGTATAAAAATTAATGAGCAAATTTGTAGCAGATTTTTCATGTGCCCTTGTTAATTAACTTAATTATGAACAATTATAATTATGTATAAGTATACATACTACTTACCTATAACATGAAAGTTCTCCATTTTTTTTTCTTCAAGATACTTAAATTTAAAGTTCCGCCATATCTGTTCACAAAGTTAACTTTCAGAACAGACATCCATAATATTAATATTCGCTGCAGGGGACTAATTACCATACCGAGACACCGTAAGGAAATCTATAAAAGATCATTTTCCTACAACATTGCCACCTGCATGAATAAAGTTCGTCCAGCTGACCTCGTCGTTATGTCTTGCGAAGCATTTCTTCGAAAATATAGATCGTCGCTATTTACTCTCCAGTAGTACCTGTGGGTTGGTATCCTATTTTCTTGTCCCTCTCTCTCCTTCTCTATCTGTCTCTCTTCTCTTTTTTTCTCTTCCTTTGGCTCCTTCTTCTATTCTTTATGTATGTACGTATTCAAGTCAAGAAACCCTAAAGGTTATTGATCCCTTTCGCTTAAGAATACAATTTTATTGCTCTCATGTTCAAATTAGTTCTGAGAAACCCTATAGGTTTATCGATCCTTTTCACTTCAGTAGTGGAGGGTGGGGGAGTGGGGGTTGGATATTTTTAGCAACGTAATTTAAGTTTAGAATTTAGATGATCTTCTACTCCTGAAGATGCTGACGTTGTCAGCGAAACACGTGTCGAGTTTAATTACTGTGTCACTGTCTTTTGGCGTGTGGGGTTAACTTATTAAGAATTCATAGTGAAGTCCGCATTCTGCTTGCTGGGTGTGTGCATTTGTGTATTTTTTTTTGTTTTGTGTTTGTTTTAAGTTTTTTTTTCTTTTTCCAAGGGTGGGAATGGAAGAATAGTCCCTGTTATTACAGATGACTAAATTCTCAGCCCATTGCTGCATTTCTCCGTTTGTTAAAATTTAAAGTGTAATCTTTTTTTTGTGTAGCAATAAATCTTATTATTATTATTACTGCCGTGTTAGTTGAAAAGGGCGTATCTGCAAAAATTTCACTTTTCAAGGTAATAGGCTTATCTTACTCAGAAAAATGAGATCTTTCTATTCGTTAAGATAAAAAGACGTAACTGCAGATCTTAAAGAAGTTATAAAGGAAAATAGAAAAGGCGTATCTGCAAAACTGTCGATATTGTTAGATGAAATGGGCGTATGAGAGATTGTTAGTGAAAAAGGGCGTATCTACTGGAATTCCGTGCAGTTACGCCTTTTTGGCCTAACATTAATCGGTTCCCGCTAAAACTGCAAAGGCGTTGCTGGTAGTTCTAACCTCACTTTCTCCTCCTGTTTACCTAATTTAAATGCTCGCTAACACTGCGTTTTTGTGTAGTTTCCAAGAGAGTTTTAAGTGTAGGTTTCTCGACTGACACCTAGCTTATGTGGTAAGTGTTCTGTTGTGATTGTATGCTACATTTACTGATAAATTTGCATTAAATTCAGATTCGAAAGTGCCTAACCTGTAACCTCAAACTTTAATATGTCGTTGAGAGGGAAAAAGCTAGTAACCTTAGCATTGAATCTAAAATTGCGGCAATTCAAGACCTCAAATAAAAGATCAACTAGGAAGCGTAAATTTTTTGCAGATCCAGATTTTAGTCCCCAAGAATCTGACAATATTTCTGTAAATCGAATAGAAAATGACACAGAGAGTCTCGTACCGGCTCAGAAAAAAAATAATGTTATTGACAATATTGTTATTCGTCCTGCTGACAATCAAGGCTATGTATTGGAAAATGAGTGTAGCATACATATTGTTCGAGATATTCTCAATGATATTGTAAGTACTGCAATTTCGCAACGAAAGCACGAAAAAGAAACGGGGAAGTCTTACAAAAGGGCACTGAAGGTGAGAGAAAGATCAAAAAAGCCAAAAAGCACAAACCGAAAGGTAGTGTGACAGAAGGAAACGAGCAAGAATTTATTGTAGGAATTCTAGAGGGAGTTTTAGACAATGTAACGAAAAATATACAAAATATACATTTACAATCTTACACAAAAACAGGACAAATTCGAAAAAGGAAGAAGCATATTTTAAAGAAGTCCGAGAGGATTGCATTAAAACAAAAGGAAAAACTGGGAAAACATTCAATAAAGCCAGGTTGCAAAAATTATTGCAAGAAGAAATGCGCGTAAAATATACCAGAATCTCGACGCTTGGAAATTCGTAAGCAATTTTGGAGTTTACCGAGAACTGAGCAAAGAAACTTCGTATTCAGTTGCATTTCGAATACTAATTCTAAGAGGAAAACAACCGAAGGAAATTCTAGAAGAAACAGAACATTCAAATATACTTTCACGAATAAAAATGGTGAAAAACGAGAAACATGTAAAACATTTTTCTTGGCTACTTTAGGGTTTGGAGCAAAAAATGATAAGATCATTAGGAACATTTTTTCGTTTGAAGGTTCATCCTCCATAATTGCAAAACCAGACGGTCGTAGAGCAAATGGAAAAAAGAAAATTGACCGTAACACAATAATTCAACACATTGACTCCTTTGGACCTCAAATTTCACATTATCGCCGAGAGCACGCTCCCAACCGTCGATATCTTCCAAGTGACGTAACCATTCGGCTCATGTACGAAAACTATAAAGAGAAATTTCCAGATTCATCTTTTTCTTATTATTTATATCGAGAAGTTGTCGCTAGTCAGAATATTTCGTTCTGCAAATTAGGACACGAAGAATGTTGGGCATGCGAAATCTTCAATAAACATAGCCTTATTCATTCAAAGGATAATTTGGATCCTGGGTGCAAACAATGTAGCGAATGGAAATTACATCATGATAAATATAAGGTTGCCAGACGTATGTATCAGCAAGATGCTGAAAATCAAACCCAAACTAATCTAACTGTAACAGCTGATTTGCAGAAGGTAATGCTTCTTTCAGGTGTTGAGGAAATATAATTTCACTAATTGTATTATATCTTCAGATAATAATGTTACCCAGGTGTGACACTTTTAAAGAAATTATATTCATGCCTCGTGTGGTAGCGTACAATGAAAGCTTCGTGCCTGCTGGAAAAAAGAACAAAGTTCCACCAACAGCTGTTCTATGGCACGAAGCTATTCAAGGAAGGTCAAAGGAGCATATAATTAGCAGCTTCTATCAATTTTTCTTGTCTATTAGAGACATCGACTGCGTAGTTCTGTGGCTGGACAACTGTTCGGCCCAGAATAAAAATTGGTGTTTATATTCTTTTTTTATATATCTGATTAACAGCGAAGAGACAAATTTGAAACATTTAACTGTAAGATATTTCGAATCTGGCCATACCTTCATGGCAGCGGATTCTTTTCACCATCAAGTTGAAAACTCGCTAAAAAGAATGGGCAAGATATACGATTTCCGTGATTATATGGAGGCTGTCAGGCACTCGACAAAGTCTACAAAGGTAATAGAAATGACAGCAGAAAAAATTAATAAGTGGGAGGACCACGCTTCGCAGTTCAAATTGAGAAAAACCGTTCCCAGGCCCTACTTAAACGATATGGTGGAGGTTGCCTTTGAGAGAGGCCATAAGACTTTCATGTACAGAAACTCTTTTGATGACCAGGGAATGAAACTAAATTTTTTGAATGCGAAAGCACAAAAGCAAGGTTGGTATGAAAATTGAAAATTAAATGCATTTTTGCTTATCATTTTGTCCCTTTTAGGCATTGCAAAACCAAGCCAAATCGATAAACCAAGGGGCACCCCAAAAGCTAAGAAGACAGAAATTTTAGCAAAGCTTACTAATATCTTACCCAAAACTCGATTGCCATTTTGGCAGGACCTGCCAGAAGCTGATGAAAACCTACGAATACCAAGCAGCAATGATGAATAATTATTATTAATTATTATAATAATAATTAAATATAATATTCATTAACTACACAATTAGCTTTCTTTTTCAACCAATCATCACACTCAAAATTTTATTAAAACATGTTAAGCAAAAAAGGCGTAACTAACAAAAGTCATATTTACAGTTTCCATTGGAATAAGGTACAGTATGGTATTGAAAAATTAATTATAGTTATGCTTTGAGTAGCAACATCGAAATTTTCGGATACAAATATAGCAGTGGCTTGTGATAAAAACTTTTAACTGAATTTTCTCAAAACTCCTGTATCTGCAGATACGCCCTTTTCAACTAACAGGGCAGATTACACGAAGTAAATTTAAATATAAAACACATTAATAATAGGCTTTAATGTAAGAAAATAGCAAAATATTTCAACCCACAGCACATAAAGCACAAACAACGCTACCCCAAATTCATAAAACTCGGGAATCTCGAAGTCGATGACTGCGAGCGCTGATTATTGAGCGAAGTATTTTTGCGCTACGAATCATGGCAACCGCGGTTGGTAGCGTAAGCGTTCAGTAGAAAATTGCTCAACGGTTGCGGAACTGTTGAGGCGGCTGAATGCAACCAATATTAACGGTAGAGAACTTAAGGTTTATTTTCCTCTTGTATGAATTACAGGCGACAATTTGGGTCTTTACTCAATAATTGGTTTTGTGAAAAGTTTTTCGGTTACTCACTTTTGTAGAATCTGTACGGTTTCAAAGCAGGACTCTCTTACTCAATGTAAAAAAAACTTACAACTTTTACGAACTCCGGAAAATTACAACAATCATTTAATTAACAAAATTGGTTTGAAAGAAGATTCCGTTTGGAATAGTTTCATAACTAGTAATAGTATGATAACTTTACAAGATATTGTATGCATGATCTCTTCGAGTGAGTACATCGTTATGACATGGCATTCATTCACTTCTTAGTAGCAAATTTTTTACTCTTGATACTTTAACTGCCAGAATTAAATTCTTTACGTACAACTATAATGAGAAAAATATTCCACCTGTTATAAAAAATGATCACCTACTACTCTCATCTTCATAAATGTTATGTCTAGTTAACAATTTTAGATATTACTTCCCAGACGTATTTCAACTCAAGATTTACAACTTACAACTTTAGTTTTTGTTCTTATTGGTAGATCAACTCTTAACCAAGAAAACTTTATAGTTTTTTCGAAACCAACAAGTACGACTGTTACTTCCCACCAAATTATAATTACAGATGGAGTTCTATCAAAATATAACAAGGCAGTATGGTAATGAGGAGACCACGCAGCTGAAGCAGTGGAGCAACTCAAACGACTCAGAAACAGAAGGATTTTCCTGCTCGAATGTAAAAGACAAAAATTGACAGCCAACCATATAGGAAGCAACACTAATTATTTATTTAGGATGATGGGGAGAAGGAATCGGCAGAAATGACAGAAGAATAGCAACTTTTCAATTCAGGTTGGTTTTGAGAGCTTTGAGTTTTGAAATTAAAACTGCAAATTATAAAATACATATTTTGGAGGGATCTATTAGAAATAATGTTAGTCATTTGAGAAATTTAATACCAGTATAATATGTGATAGACCGGTACGAATTAAAACAACAAATTCAGTAAAATAGACAATTTCATAAAGTAAAAATTTCTAATATAATTAAGATAAACAAATTGAAACCTGATGCTATTGCAGACATCAGATTTCAAGATAGATGGTTTAAAAATTTGAGTAATACACAAATACCTGAAGAGGTGGTGAATTTGTTGTCACTAGGTCCTAAGTTTAAAGTTCCTACTTCTGTCACCGACGTACCCATGGATATATTGTTAGCTTATGTAGAAAACCTTGTAGAATGTTTGGATGAAAACGATAAAAATTTATGTAGGTCTAGAATCAAGAATGTGATAACCAATAGTTTTTCAAGTCAGCGATGTACAGATAAAAAACTCGAGAAAATGTACAGAAATAAAGGGAAATACCTGAAGTTACATCCACAATTAATCATCCTAAGTAGTGACAAGGGAGGAGTCACGGTGGCTATGGATAGAGCAGAATATGAACAGAAGTTATTGGCCATCTTGGAGGATGAGACTGCGTTTAAGAAACTTAGAAGTAATCCCACGACTGGAATAAAACGAGGAGTAATAAGTTCATCACATATTTTGAGGTGAACCTAGTAATTTCACCTGCCGAAGCCAAGAGATTGAGGGTATACAATTCAACATGCCCAAAAATTTATGGAAACCCAAAGATAGTAAAGATACACACACCTAATGCATCCCTAAGACCTATTATTTCATCCATAGGAGGACCGACAATAAATTTATCCATGTACTATAAATTCCAAAAATGGTGTTCCACTTTGTAAAGGGAGTCGTTTGTGCCGGACGTTGCTGTTTTCGTCAGTCCCGCCCCCCCATAGATGATGTGATTTTCCGTTATCTGATCTCGATACTTTGAATTTGTGATGCACTTAAAATAATTAACAATGATAATAATAAGAAATTATTGTAATAAGTACTTAACATTTAAAACTACAAATATTGAGCAAAGTTAACAGTCAGAGAAAAATAATAAATAATAACGTTCTAATGTATTTGAAGTTCTTCCTAAAAGTCAAAAATTCGCCAACTATGTTAAAAGAATATGATTATTTATCTATTTTTTGCTGCCCTTTGTTTACTGTTGCAAGGCTAACATATTTTGTTTCATTCAAATAAAATGGTTTAGATCCGCATTCAAAACTTTAATTGGCAGACAGTTGCTAAGGTTTTTTACCTCAGAACGTAATTGGATATGGCATTTTAAGCGTAATTGAACCTTAAAGTGGAAGACCAGTTTTGGCACTGATAGTACATAGCCCGGATACTCACTGCGACCTACAACACCAACAACCCATATTATATCAAGGATTCATTCGAAGTTGCAGAGCTCACAAAGTCAATTTATATACACTCACCCTACGAAGTTGTATCGCTGGGCGTGGATAGTTTGAGAAAGTTAGCAAAGACTTTTGAAGAGAACGGCTATCCAAGGACACTTATAAACAAGTTAATCTATAGCACACCGCAACAAGTATAAATGGAGACACGCGGAAATCCAGATGAACCAACGATTTACAAACCCTTCCCGTATATTAAAGATATTTCAGGTAGGATAATCAGGATAATGAGAGAACATAATTTAGTGATAGCGCATAGAGTTAAGCGAACCATAGGAATGTTGTTCACAAAACTAAAAGTTAAAATCAAATGTAGTATATAAAATAAAATGTAATGACTGTGATGGTGAATATGTGGGACAGACTACCAGCTGGGTGAGATAGAGGGTAGCCTTGCATAGAAGTGATATAACCAAGAAACTACAAAGATGTGCAGTATCTTCTCATTGCAGTACACATAATCACACCATGAACTTCGATGAAGTGGAAATATTAAGAGCAGAGAGTAACCACACACGAAGGTTATTCTTGGCGACATTTCACATAAGCAGACTGATGGAACTAATAAACAAGAAGTGAGATACTAATGCGAAACCCTGTATATGAATCATCTGTCATACTCAGTTGGTAAACTGGTCAGCTGATTTGAAAATACATTTGACAATTGAGTATTTGATAAAAAAATGCTTTTTAAAATGTGCAAGCAATTAATTTGAACATTGTATTTTAACATACAGTATAATGGTTTATTGTGGATAGAGTTATGTTTGAGCAGAGAACATTCATGAGTGTCTTGAAGTTTGTCAGTAGTTTTCTAACTTCAAATTTCTATAAGTAATTTTAATAATCCAGACTCGCTTTGTTTTTAGGTATAGGACATTATATAAATGGAATCACCCTAGAATTCAAAATCGCAATAATATATAGGGTGTTATATTTAAAATAAGAAAGTTGGATGCGGTTCAGGGCAAACTATGGGACCTGTATAATGATAAATATTTTTAAAACGTACAGTTTATAAATCTGCAAAACTTTTGTATTAAACATTTGTTTCGTATTTCCTATGGTAATGGAGTTATTGAAGAAATACGCTAGCGTGGGACACCTGCATATATGTAAATAGGAATATTAAAGAGTCTAAATACTTTGTTTTTGTTTTTAATCAAAAGTGGTGATTGTAGTTATATTTTTACAAGTTAGAAAGCGTAAAGTTTATCAGTTGGTAAATAAAAATGCTTAAAAATGTTATTTTGAAACCACTGAATGTACCCACTTCTGATGCTCAACCTTGTGCTTCCCACAGGCTTCCACAAGACGTCTATCAGACAGTAAAAATGTCCAAGTTACTCATCGCCATTAACAGAGGAAAAGCAGAGCAATATAAAAGAAAATCCCTCGAGGAAATAACCTTGTCAGACAATGAATCATTTCTCGATGACACTGAAGCAGAAGAGCATTCTATATATGGTGAGTTTTATTTCCATGTTTCTACAATTATTTAACTAGTGATTTTAGATGAAAATGACCATTGTGTGAACGAAATAGAAGAGAAAATACAACCGGAAATCGAAGATAAAAGTGAAATGGATATGAAAAAAGAGAGGTACCTATTAGAGGAAAGTGGACTTCAAAGCAGAAAAAATAATAAAGACGGCTTTTAAAGATCATATTAAGAACAAAAGAGCTCCAAGAAAAGAGGAGAATTGTGTATGAAAAAACATGGAGATCTGTATAAAGATAAGAGTTGGGTTACAGTAAAAGATTTCATATATAACACTTATAGAGATAAGTACCTAATTTAATCGTTTGCTCATGTGCTTTATACAGGCTTATTTTGGATTTGGCAACACCACATTTAGTTGACGAAATATGATGATTTTTTAAATTCTGAACAAAAAATTATCGGGAATTAAGTGACATCTTCCAGGATACCAAATGCAGAATATGCACTTTTGTTATCATCTGTGTTTAGTATATAAGTTTCATCTCCCATACAGTTTTATTCATTGTTTTATCATAGTTTGGCACCTTTACCGTGTGTTGTCATTGATAACTCTGTTTCATTATTGATATTTTCAATTAGTGTTAAAGTATAATTAATAATAGTCTATTGTAAATCAATTCAATAAATTGTTTTTAAAAACTCCAACACGAAGAACTTGCATTTATCTCGGGACAGTTTTTACTTTAGTTAGTTACATCCATGGTTTTATGCATCCTTATATTTTACATTGCAGCAATGCTTGTGTTTGTTTTCTTAATTTAATGGTCTCCACAGAAATTTTAATTATACAAAAGTATGTAAGTGGCTTTAATTGATAATTGATAAATTAGATCTGTACGTAACATAACAGCTTAAGAAGTAAATCCTAATATAGTAACATTTACAACGTATACAGGAGGTACATGGGTGTGTTTGACAAGAAAGAAAATGCACAAAAAGTTACGAGTCATTCTTCAAAAAAAAATTGTTTGCAAAATAATAAATTTGACAATGTAAAAAATTTAATTTTGTATGCAGTTCGCTTAAAAAATACAAAAAAATACAACTTTGTAAACATCCTATTTATTATTTTTCTCAAAAGTTATATAAAAGATTTGTTTTAACTTAAACCGTGACTCAAAATCCAAAATCTGAGTGAAAAATTTAAAGTTTGAAAGTAACGAGTTTTAACGAGTTTTTATATTGTCAAAGTCCCAAATTTACTCACACCAAAAAACGTTATTTTCAAACTTTCAATTTTTAATTCAAATTTTGAATTTTCACCGACAGCTGTAATTTAACCTTTTAAGAACAATTATTAATAAATACAATATGTTTACTCTAATAAAATTTTACGTTTTTATGTTTTTTCTGCGTCTTGTATAAGAAATAGAATAGAATTTTTCACGTCAAATTTATTTTTTATGCAAAAATTTTTATAAAGAATTAACTTCCGTATCTTTGAATTTTTGTCCACTTTTCCTTTTATCAACCCTATTCGTGGACACATGTATATTATGCAGCAAGGTCATCAGCTTAAAGAGGACCTAAACGGCAATAGAAGCGTACTGACCATTGATATTTAGTTGTTTGATAGTTGTTTTATTATAACAATTAATTACTTTCTTTACCGAAGTATTTAGCACTTTAATTCAAATTCGTTTTAAATTAGTAAACAATTCTGAAATACTACCAAAGTAAAAAACTTAATTAATAATATGAAAAACAGATATTTTAAGAAAAACCTGCCCTGATTCTTTATTGTGTGGAATGAAAAAATGCACGATTTTGGCAATGTCCAATTTCGAAACGTTAGACAAATTTTAAATTATCTATATCGTCTAACCCAGTCTTTCTCAAAGTGGGCGATAACGCCCCCTTGTGGGCGCTGGAGGCCTAGAGGGGGGCGGTAACAGAAAAAATTGGGGGGTGTTGAAGTGATTTAGGGGGGCGATGGCTGATTTGTAATTTCCTCTACTTAATATTTTAAAATTCACTGAAATTAAGACCTGCCTACTACACAACATCGATTATTTAGTTTATATTTCTGCCCTGTTTGATTGTACAAAAATTAAAAATATTTAACATAGCTTTCGTGGGATAGCCCGTGAGCAATCAAGTTTTAACAAGTTTTTGCTTTAATTTGAATAACAATAAAAGATACTCTTAATATTATAAAGTTGCGTTTTAATTGCTCTCACTGGTAAAAAAGTCTCGTTTACAATGCAAGTTTAAACTCCACACTAATATAGCACACTATAATAATTAAAAATGAATGTCATTGTGATTTTTACGATGTGGTAAAGTAAAAAAAAAATTGGGGGGCACTGAAAAATAATTGATTTTCAAAGTGGGCGGTAGACGAAATAAGTTTGAGGACCTCTGGTCTAACCTGTTAAATAGCGAAGATAGCCAATGTAAGAGTAGCCCTCTATTTATTGATATTGATTCAAGTATTTTTGTATTTCCCAATATGTATATTGAAACATAAACATTTAATTCCTTATACATACATATAAAACAGGGGGACGCGGCATCCAGGCATTTGAACTACAACAGATAACAGAGGAATAGAACTGAAACGAAAGCACCGAGCGGTTGGTTTGTGGATACGGACTGCCTAACGGGAATATTGGGTTGCGAATGAACTGCGGGATACTAGGAAATTTTTTAGGGGAGATTTAATGCCATCCCAGCTGTCCGCGAACGTGGATGTTCGTTGTAGTTGGTGAGACCTACATATAAAATAAAATAAAATTGAAGACGCTGTCGAAAATATGCAATTTAGTGACCGATTTACGAAAATACGTACTTTTCATTACCCAAGCTAAAAATATGTATGTACATACATAGGTATGTGCATATTAAATAAATTTTTTTTACATAAACTTTTATTAAATATGTATGCTTCTCCAAAGCATCCAAAATTGCACCTTTTTTCGATTAACGTTAAAACCTTCTTCTTTTAGGCGCTTTTGCGTTTTTGTTTTTATTCGTAACTGTCACTTATCGTTAAAGTAGGGTCCGTACGTATTCCGACAGATCTCTACAAGCAGACGACAGACACTGATCTCGATCAGTGTTGCCACCTACAAATTTTTTTCAGTAATAGACTGACGAAAAAATAGTAATACATCGGACTGTTTGGGTAATAGATTTCTGTCCTTGTGTAGTAAGGGGAGGGGACTCCCCTGGGAAAAAAATAAATGCTTCAAAACCCAGTTTTACGTATTTATGCATGGTAAATACATGGGTACAAAAGTAAATGCAAAATAATCATTTATTCAGAAAACATAAAACTGATCTAACCTGGCCTATAATGAAGTTTCGGTATCATGTACCATGAATACAAGTAGGGCGGTTGGGAATGTAAGATCTTGGAAAAGTCTCTGGCTTTCAAAATGAATGAATCACTTTAAGGGTTAAATAATTAAAATAACTAACCAAATAGAAAACTTAGTTTAATTTTTCAGTGCGTTTTTCTTATAAAAAAAATGCAAAATATTCAGTATTAGTAACAATTGAGCTGATATAGGCCTTAATTGCTTATTTATCCAGCTGGAACCAAATTTCCTTAACAAAAAACCAAAATCACAAATCAGAAGTTCAAAAGTCCGCGTGGCAAAAATGTAATAAATTTGAATACCTTTCTCAAACTGCAAACACACCAGAAGATAGTAACAAGACAACTGTCAACGTGTCAACACGTCAACTCGTCTACAAAAACAGCCATCATTGCAGCCATCTAGAAGTTTTAGTTTAGGTAGTCAACCATCATCATCATCATCATAAGGTTCTCAGTCCGAAGACTGGTTGGACGCGTACCTCCATTCTTTTCTATCCTGAGCTAACCTACGCATTTCCCTAAAAGTAGAACATCCTACATCCCTAACTATTTGAGAGCAGTAGTCTAATCTAGGCCTACCCCTACCTCTTTTTATTCCTATCTCTGACTCTAGTATGTCACGAACTATTCCTTCGTGTCTTAGAAGGTGTCCTACCATCCTATCTCTCCTACTCTTTATTGTTTTCCATACCTTTCGCTTTTCCCCAACTCTTTCTAATACTTCCCTATTGCTAACCTTATCTATCCACGGTATCTTCATCATGCGTCTGTAGCACCACATTTCAAACGCTTCTACTCTTTTTCTATCCGCTTCTCCTATTGTCCAAGTTTCGCACCCGTATAATGCCGTACTCCATACATACGACGTTAAACCTTTAAAACATAAGTTTCGAACACCTTGAATTAATTACATTATACTAATTATCAGATCATTATGTATTTTTTAAAAATATTACCTAAAAGTATAACAAAAATAAAAAAGTAATAGATTTTATCTCAATAGTAATGGCGTAATAGACAAAAGCAGATAGTAATAGATCTATTACTATTGTAATAGGGGTGGCAACACTGATCTCGATCACGTAATTCACGTTCACGCGATCGCGATGCACGGTGATGCGATGCATCGGGAGGCGCGCGCTGAGGTGAGGAGAAACCGCGTATAAGTGAACCGCGTAAAATAAGTCACTGGTATCAAATTTGCAAGCGCGTGTAAGCGAAACCGCGTATAAATATGCCGCGTAAAACGAGGAATCCCTGTAAATTCTACAGTTTTATATTGCAGTACGATCTGAATCAGAAATGAATTTCTTAAGAAACAAGGGCACAAAATTTGTGTTTCCGTTGATTGAAGACATTAGTACAATTATGAAAAATCAGATTGTTCACTGACTTCAAAATTTTGAAGTTACTAAAAGAGGTTTTCTGTTTCATGATACACAAATTAAGCAATACAAAATAGAATAAATGATATATGAATGCTTTATGCATAAGTACATATTTAATTTGATTTTGTTTTAAAAGTTCCAAAGAATTAGGTACTTTTTGTGTTATGTTTAGTTATTTAAGAAATTATTTGTTTAAATTTATTTATTTACTATTAACGTGTAGTTAGCCCAAGTATAGACTTTATACCGATTTTCTTAAAATAAAACTTACAAACCCCTTCAGAATATTATTTATAATTTTTGAAACCATTTTTATGGTCAATATAAGCATCAGAGCTTAATAACATTGACCAGAAATACGCTAGTCCAACAATATGCACTGAATTTCATAAGTGGTCAATGTTACTCACACCCGAGAGAACTTTGACTACACAACTCTTTTGAAGTGAAACTTCTTTTGTCTCGGTAGACTGTGTTGGCAAATGCGAGCGTTAAGAAAAGTGAAACGAATGGAGGGGAGAAGTCTGAGAAGACGGGCAGGAAAAAGGGAATATCGAACGCCCCACTCTTTAGCCACGCTCTGTCTCATGCTTCGCGCTGTTTCTCTCAGGCAAGCGTCACGCGTCAGTAAAGCGAGAACACAGCGTTTCAGTTCTCGTTACCCCACAAAGCGCTTGGTTAGAAGCATTAAAATTCGATTTATTCTTTCATTATTATTATTTTGATACGGACAATATTTGTTATCGATTTTTTGTGTATTTAAAGTGCGATTCGTAGTCTATAAATTAATGAGTATATTCCAGTGTTAGGAAAATTAGAATAAATGTTTAAAATAGTGTTAGTGTATTTTGTTCTTGCATACACTCCAATCATCATTCATTCATTCCTCTAATAACGTTGAAGTTTCACTTCTATCGCGTGTGGCGACTACGCACTCAGTTTAAAAAAAAACAGGGTCTACAGAGTGAAAAAGTAAAAAATACACTTTACATTTGAATCTGACTAGCTCCGCCCCCTAAATAGATTCAAATATCATACTTTTATTACAATTGGTTTGAAATTTATAGTGACTTAAAGAGTAAAACTGGACTATGTTGGCCACCTCTACGGTAGGTATTCTGATTATATTCGTTGACGCCTCGTCTATGTTTAACATGTAGTCGTGTCTAGACGTACGAATTCATATGAAATTTGAAAGAAAAAACAGGAATTCTACACCGGCAGCACCCACGCTCCACCCTAGGCGACATTACACACCATCGCGTCATTGTGTTTCTTCGTGCCCATCACGCGACACGTATTATAGTTACTGTTGTGGGTTTTATTTAGTTTTATTTTGTTTTTCCACATAGAGAAGAAATGAAAGTTACCGACAACATTATTAACTCTTTTGGATGACTCCGACGAAAGTAATGTTTTTTTTGCTATCACCATAGTAATATGGAAGGTATTTATCTCGTTTTATATTTTTCTTTCAGTTGCACATTCACAAAGGAAACGGCGGAATGTTATTGAGAGTGACTCTGACTCAGACACTACACGTGCCCCACAACGGAGAAGAATTATTATACAGAGTGATAGTGACAGCGATAATTCCGACACTGAATCTAGTTCTCAGAATATTCTTTCGCTTGTTGGGGAAACACCAGAACCCCAAAATACTATCGAAATACATTCTGATATTGCGAATATTTGGGACAATATTATAACTAACAGTTTAGACAAGGATATGCAAGAGAAAATTTTGCAGAAGGTGCCAACCTTAAAAAATTGCAATGTAACCGCACCAGCTCTCAATGCGGAAATTATGGCAACCTTATCCTCTCATGCACAAACTAAAGATGATCGACTAAGGGAAAAACAAACTCAGATTGGTGTAATTCTCTCAAACCTAAACGATGTTTTAAAATCAGTGATTCTAACAAATTACACAGCCAACATAGAAAAAGTGAGTGACAGTCTGCGCTTACTATGTGATTTGCAGTTTCTGGAGTCTGAAACGCGAAGAGCAGTTATTTTACCTGGTTTAAATAAAAGTGTTAAAGAATCATTAGAAAAGACAGCGAACTGAAAAATATACGGGAGAATCTTTAAACTGTTGGGGCCCGTCCACATCGAAGAGACAGCAAAATCTGGGCGGCCAGCCTCAATTTTTCCGGCAACGTCAGTCGCGCCAGAGAGTTCCTCGTCCGCCTGCAACTCGCCGGAATTTTCGAGCCCCTGCCCAGGATCATCCCATTCGGGACTAGGAACGTCCCATTCGAGGAAAATTTCGCCACCAAACATTCAACAAAAGGAGTTACTAGAGGTACATACTGCGGGCAGATTACAGTAGTTGTTTTACGATCCTTGGTTTCAACTTTTTAAAAACAACCCAATATTAAAATGGGTTCAATTGGGCTATAAAATACCTTTAAATTGTAAAGTATACCAATTAATAAATTAGAAACATTAAAACTTAAAGCTTACATCCAGGAACTGAAAGACATGGGAGCAGTAAAAATGTGTTCCCCAGCCAAAGGACAATTCTTGTCAAAAATTTTCGCAGTCCCGAAACCCGATGGTTCGTGGAGATTTATTTTAAACGTAGTCATTTAACAATTTTTTTAAAACACAGCATTTTAAAATGGACAGCTTTAGGACTAATTAACAACGATTCATACCTAGCTACTATAGACTTGAAAGATGCATATTTTCTTTTACCTGTCCACATTACGAGTCGAAAATATTTAAGATATGCGAATTTCAAGTTTTACCTTATACATATGGGCCCATCGTCTGCCCCATATGTATTTACAAAGTTAGTCAAACCAATTGTGACATACCTTAGAATACAAGGTTATACCTCAGTTAATTATTTAGATGATTTTCTATGTATAGGTAATTCAGCTGTAACCTATGAGAAAAATGTAAACTTGTAAACTTTTAGAATCTGTAGGTTTTCTTATAAATATGAAAAAGAGTGCACTCAAACCAGAAAAACAATGCGAATTTTTAGGTTTTTTTATTGGATTGCCAAAATTATGTTATAGGGCTACCAAAAGGCAAAAGAAGAAACGTAGGTCATAAGTTACAGTTACTCTTTAAATCAAGATCTTGCACGATTCGTTGATAGGAACATTAATTTCGATCTGTCCTGTCATTCCCTACGGAATGCTTTACACAAAACGTCTCGAGCGTTGTAAATTTTTGGCTCTTGAGAAAAACGATAATAATTTTGAGGCGAAACTAGTATTAAATAATGATGTCATTCAGGTTCTTAAGTGGTGGAAAAAGTGCATAGTATCATCAACTAAAACCATAAGGAAATGTCAAAATTGAAATATTTTCTGATGCCTCAAGAATGGGATGGGGTATTGTATGTGGTTTATGGAACGAGAAAGACAAAAAATGTCACATAAATTTTTTAGAACTTCAGGCTGCTTATTTTGCTTTGCTGTGTTTTACCAAGGACATTAATAATAAATTGTGAAGTATTACTCCGTTGTGATAATACAACAGCAATTTGCAGACAAACAATCTAGAATAATCAACACGGAAACGGAATGGGAACTGCATTCCCATGAGTACAATAAAATTTTTGAAAAATTTGGTAAATGTGATGGATTTGTATCATGGCACATGGAGCCAGATTGTTGGGTTGTAGATGCGTTTACTATTTCATGGAGTGATTTAAACTTTTACGCTTTTCCACCATTTTCCCTGATTTTAAAAGATTTAAGAAAAATTGAAACCGATAAAGCAGAGGGAACAATAGTTGTGCCTCAATGGCCATCGCAGGCTTGGTTCCAATTATTTCAGTCTCTCGTTCACTCAGAAATAATCTCTTTCCATCCTAGTAAAGCGTTGTTATCTTCTCCTTTCAGGAGCTGCCATCAACTCCATCGAAACCTTACCTTGGTTGCAGCAATAGTATCAAACAAATATACTTGAAGAAGGGATATTCTGAAGATAGCATATCAATCATTATAAATTCTTTATACAAAAATACTCTAAAGCAGTACGACTCCTGTTTAGAACAATTGTGGTCTTATTGCAATATTAACAAAATTGATCCCTTTGTAATGTCCGTTCCTAGAATTTTGTCTTTTTAATCGATAAGTTTACAACGACCTTTCCCGTTGCGTCACCTTTTGTGACCATACAGGGTGTTGCTTCAGTCGGTCGGTCGGTGGACTTCTGGTCGTCGATAAATATACCCTGAACTCTAGTCAGAGACAGGGTTCTCTGGAAGTATTGCAAAAACAAAAATAATACTCACGATGAAACTTAAACACACTATAAATTTAACTACATACAGAAAATTCAAATAAAACCAGAACGAATGCACCATAAAAAGTTATTTACAAATTTAATCAAAATAATGACAACCAGCGGTATCTGGCGGTCAAAGTCGGTATCACTGTATACACGAAGCGTGCGACGGATACATAACTTATTTCGCTCTTGGCGATGTAGGTTACCGATCGGTCACCCACATTCGGAAAATCACACCAAAATCAACGAAGGTATGTAAATCGTACTACTTTGCGGTTATCCACAGAGAGTAAATGTTGTTTCAGTGTGATGTAACGGATAGAGACTCTCGCAGCCTTTCGACGCAAGCTTTCCCTAATGAATGTGCGGAGAAGAGAATTAATCCGTCTTTCGATTGGAACGATTCACTTCAGTGTAAATGATGGCTGTGTTGCGTTATGTAATTGCAAGGTATATACTGTGCCAAAGAACTCTGCATTGTATTTACCCCCTAAGAGCGGCTGGTATTTCACCGCCTGCAACTTAGGTCTGTAATAAATTAGGCAAGCCTTTCGACTAGCTCTAATCGATTACCTGCGTTTACGGATTATTGGAAAATGTACCTTCACGTATGTTCGGGCCCACCTCCAAATTAGTAATCGGGTTTGTAAGACTCTAGGTATTACGACGACACACTATCGACGGTTTCGGTTAGCAACTATCAAGTATTTAACAGTTCTATCGGCAGTACGACAATAAACATTTAATCCCATAAACGTTTACGTCCTCGGAGTGTACCTTGAACAATTTCTACTACCTGCCAACACTCGTAGAGAAGTGCTCTCGAGGTCCCGGCGCGGTCGGACTATATCGAGAGGCCAGCGGCCGGAGATATTGGAAGGAGGCTTCGGCGCGCGGTGCGACCATATTTTCCCAAAATCTAGAAGGGGCATCCTCGCTTCATACGACCGGAGAAAATGATTATTCATTTGTTTGAATAATTGTTGCATTTTCTTTTGAATCGTTACAAGTTTAACAGTTGATCCGCATATGGCACACTAATCTCCATTCGGTCAGCGTTATTTCTTCTTCTAGATTATGATTTAGGTACACAAAAAGACGTTAAACGTTTTTTTACTGGCATTTACAAAATGAGATCAACTAAACCAAAATACGAGGAAACCTGGGACCCCGGTCAAGTGTTACAATATGTTTCAAAATTTTATCAAAACGTCGATTTAAGTTTAGACTCCCTCTCTAAGAATTTAATTATACTTTTGACTTTAGTTACTGCTCAGAGACTGCAAACCATGCCTCTAATTCAACTAGAAAATATACAGTTTTCAGATACCGGTGTCAAAATTAAAATCCCTGATTTGATTAAAACATCAAAGAAAAACGTTTTTCAACCTTTATTATTTCTGCCATTTTTTAATAAAAATGTACGCATATGTCCAGCTCACACATTAATAGATTATCTACACGTTACCAAGAACTTACGAAAAAACCATCAAAATTTGTTTATTATTTGCAAAAAACCACACACTCCAGCATCCACTCGTACACTAGCTAGGTGGATAAAAAATATTCTTTCAGAATCCGGTATAGGTATTTCAGTCTTTTCCGCCCATACCACTAGACATGCAGCGACTTCGCATGCTAGTAAATGCGGTATAAATATTGATAACATAAGAAAAACAGCTGGTTGGACCGAAAGTTCAAACACGTTCGCAAAATTCTACAATAGACCCTTAACCAATCTAAATAGTGTTTTGAGCAGTATTAATAAGGTTGTTGCTTGATATATTAGGTATCCTTTTTTATATAAATACTCTAGTATCTTATATTTTTTCATGTAAGTAAATAAGATTGTTCTTTTGTATTTTTTCAATAAATAATTCAAATTACAATTTACATCATTGCAATCTCCTTTTCTTTAAACATCTACATAGTAAACACAGATGAGGCGCTAACGAATATAATTACTTGATCAAAGTAACTTACCCGTAAGTATGAAGTTAACGCCTCGTCTGTGTACAACCCAGCCCTTATACATGGTGTAACAGAACCCTGCCCATATACGATTGCGTTTCATTATAATTCGAATTATTTATTTTTCTTATCTCTTTTACACTTTCAACTTACAATGACGCGATGGTGTGTGATGTCGCCTAGGGTGAAGCGTGGGTGCTGCCGGTGTAGAATTCCTGTTTTTTCTTTCAATTTTCGTGTGAAATGGTACGTCTAGACACGACTACATAGTAAACACAGACGAGGCGTTTACTTCATATAATTTTGATCGAAGGACACTTATAGGTAAGTTACTTTGATCAAGTAATTATAGCATTGAAACATAAAAATTCAGGAGGGAGAGGTGTAAAATTATTAAAGTTAGGGATATTGTGAAATTTGGAGGATTTTGGTACAATTCTGTTGGTAGTACCAATTGTCAAAAGATTTACAAAATGGAAGTAGAAAGATTTTCCGAACTTAAAATTGATTGTTGTTTTAAATTTTAATTATTGTGATGATCAGTTAAATGTAAAGTAATTTTAATTGTTTGACTAGTGTAACTGTTGTCAATGCAGCTTCATCAACACAGGCTACTTTGGTGTCAAGCGTTGGCTGCGCTGCGCGTGTATTAGTCATATTTGATTATGCTTACAAATAATAATATACGAGTAGTATCTTATTCATTAAGAGTGTATCAGTGGTACAATAAAGGTGTGAGTTTGCGTTGTTACTGTGCGATTTAATTATTTTCTCTTTGCCGCGAGATTCCAAAACGTTATCGGCCTAGGGCACGCTTCCTCTGCGCTATTCGGCATATCGTTTTTCTTCTCGAAAAATTTTGTGGAAAATGCAATACAAAGAATTCTACGCGGCAGATTAGACATCTTGCTGGGAAAAAGGCCCAAAGCTCGGTTTACGTAGAAGGTTTTGTGGATATTGCAACTAAAACGTCTAGAGGATTGAAGTATCTACGAGTAAGTAAATGAATAATTTTTTTTCTCAACGCAATCTAGCGCTAGGAAAATTTGTTTTGAACTACGATCGTAGCAAAATAGAGAATTTTCAGTAGGTGCATATGTTAGCTTCATCTTGAATTTTTTTTCCTTAAGTGCTATCAAACATTTAAATAATGCAATGCCTAATATCGGTATCAATACGAATTGTGGATAGTGGATTCGAGATATAACAATGGCATCATAGGTGAAAGCGGCAGATCCCGGCATGTAGGGACGATAAGAACGATACGGGAGTCGAAACAGTTTTCGTTCTGATAGCTATATTTGTACAACGCGTCGAGAAAGATAATATGCTGGAAGAAGATAGTGTAATAGAGGAAGAAGTAGTAAAGGGGTGTTCCGCAAGAGGTATTTTGAAATATGATCAGTTATAAATAATTATAAGTAAAATGGATTTTTGTAGAAGCAAATGAAGGAATGGTCGGAGAAAATGATAGCGGCGAGGAAGGCAGTTCGTTACATAAATTTTACGCTTTCAGAGAATACCTTTTCTTGGTTTTTATGTTCAACAGATGATAGTTATGAAGTTATTGAAAAGCCAAAATCGAGAACCAAATCAAGAAACATAGGCCAAAAACAAGGTTAGAAAAACGTAATAACAACAATTCATTTCTTGCCATGACAAAAAACTTTTCAAGGGGGCAGAAATCAAGTTGATTGAAAACGAATATAAAAGTTATATTAAAAAAGGAATGTATCCACCTGGGGCAGTCATGAAGACGTTCATAGAAAAAAACAATTTAGGAAGACCAGACACAACTCTAAGATCAAAATTTCAACATCTAATAAAATTAAATAAAAGCAAGTAACAGGAATAACCATATTATTCATGTTCCATGCTTTCATTCACTGCTAAAGTCTAGTTAAGTTCTTGTTACAAAAAGAAACCATTGTTTCTTTTTATTTAAATAAAAAAATTATATTATAAACAAAAGTTTTTCTCAAAATGTGTGCAATCATTTATTTACCTACCATAAGATAATTCTAATAATTTTATCTGCTAATGCTATGCAGAAAAACAGTGTTGCCACTTCTCGGAGGTGACAAAATAATGCTGTAAGAATACCGGAGGCGTCATCATGTAGCAAGTCTATAATATACCTAAGCGACGCCAGCGCCGTGGTATATTCTCGAACTAAAAGACCGTTTTGCAGGTACAGTGGATCATTGTGCCCTCCGAGTAAAATTCTAGAATTCGCCTTCTGGCGACATCTAGTATGCAAATATGTGAAACCATGGAGAAACGTAGTCACCTCCGGACAAAAGCACCAAATTTTTTCCAGGTACTAGTTAGGTACTTAGCTGTCAATTTTTGATAGGAACCAACTCCTCCGTCGGCCATCTTGGATTTTATAGTGGCCATTTTGAAATATAGGTATATTATCAATATCTCAGCTCTTAAATCACTTAGGACCACAAACTTGGTGTCTAAGTATACATATTTGGGGTCAGGGAATACAACTTGGGCAGAGTGCTGTAAGTGCGCGGCCTATAAGAGTGCGCACGAGGGACATTTCGGAAGTCTGCGCTTCGGAAAAAGTCAGATCTTATGAACATTCTGACATTCCCCAAATGATCCTCTTGATTATGTTAATGTGAAACTTCTCGATGGAGCCGCTGTTGTGGATATCCTCCCCCCAACACATTAACCGAGAAAAAAAAATATAAAAATTGTCCCTTGTATGTGACTGACGTAATAAAAGCCTGGATATATCTCTGTTTAACACACGTGCAGCATGCAGGTGCGAAGGTCGTGACGTCACTTCGGTTAGTTGCCGCCGAATAAATTCTGCAGCGAAATGGCAATGTTTAAGTGCTTCCTAAAATTAAGTGTTAAAATTTTAATCATTTTTACGTTTATGTGGGGTGTTAAATGGGTATAATCTTTGGTTTAAGAGTAAAATTTTCTAAAAATTTCATTAGAGTCCGATTGCCTATTCATATAAAGGCAATTCAACATCTTTCATAAACGATTTCATTTTTTTATTGTATTTTAATTGTATAATTATGTGTTTTATGTAATTGTTCATTATTATTTGAATTGGTGAATAGTTTGTAAATAGTAACATATCATTAGTAATATGTGTAGTGAATACCGCATTAAAACTTCTTTCATACGACTGTATAAATTTGCTAATTTTCAAAAAAACAGGTAATCCGTGAATAGTTAGTAATTGGTACAAATATTAGTGAAACATTGTGTAGTTGTATTCCCTGACTCCAAATATGTATACTTAGACACCAAGTTTGTGCTCCTAAGTGATTTAGAAGCCGAGATATTGATAATATACCTATATTTCAAAATAGCCGCTATAAAATCAAAGATGGCCGACGGAGGAATTGGTTCCTATCAAAAATTGATAGCTAAGCAACTAAGTAGTAGCTGGAAAAAATTTGGTGCTTTTGTCCGGAGGTGACGTTTCTCCATGGTTTCACATATTTGCATACTAGATGTCGCCAGAAGGCGAATTCATACCACGGCGCTGGCGTCGCTTAGGTATATTATAGACGTGCTACACGATGACGCCTCCGGTATTCTTACAGCATTATTTTGTCACCTCCGAGAAGTGGCAACACTGTTTTTCTGTATAGCATTAGCAGATAAAATTATTAGAATTATCTTATGGTAGATAAATAAACGATTGCACAAATTTTGAGAAAAACAGGCATTGCGTAGAAGAGTAAAATTAAAATTACAAGTCGCATTTTACTGCAGAACTTATTGCAGTGTTATTTTAAGTAAACTATAGGGCTTAACCTACCACAGTGTAATCTTAATGAAAGCATAAGTTACTTTATATGGGAATCATAGGTAAGTATTTATTTAAAAATAACACATTATTAGGCGTACTCTTTTTTTATTTTCATTTGACTATTAATTTATTCATGATAAGCATAAGCTATTTTCAAGCGATACATGGGCAAGTATTTATTCAAAAATAAATATTGTTTCATTACAATTCGTAGTGGTATTTTCCAAATAGAACTCAGTGTATAGTGTTTTGTTTTTGCAGGCTCATCTCATCAGAGTGAAATATCTAGACCTAGACGAAGGCGTATTATATCATCCGATGATGATTGAGTCCAGCAAGTTTCTCCCGCTGCGTCCAATACGAACCTCGTCGGGGATCCCTCAGACTTATCGTTTCAATGAGACTTCCCTCCCGGTTCATGAACAGGTGTAACTACTATATTAAGAATGGTGATGACCCAGATAAACGCGATGAGATGGCCAAGCATCATCTAATTCCGAGCAACTGCTCGTTTAAACCACCGGAGATGAACTCAGAAATTCGGACTCTTATGTCAGAGTTAGAGCAACGGAAAGATAAATAAATAAGTGCACAAAATTCAAGCACGGTTGCGTGTTGCGTTATGTGCATTAGCAAAGTTAGCTGACAAAAACCTTCAACAGTCGGGTAACTCACAAGCAAAAGAAAATATACCACTAATCAAGGACCCAGGGCGAATAGTAGCAGACACTATAAACATGCTGTCCACTCACAGGAAGTTTCATATCTTCCCATTGGTGAATCAAGCTGTCAAAAAAGTTATATCATCTTCAACACCTGACAATTTACTGTGTGGTGCAGACCTGCCAGACAAACTGAAATCCATGGAATGTTCAGAGAAAGTGGGGAAATCCCTTAAGCCAGCATTTTTCAAGACATCAAACAAGAAGGTCTTTACTAACAAGTCGTTTCAGCTAAATCCGCCAACTTTAAACTCCAACCGCCCCTTTCTCTTACCTTTCCGCAATCGGAAGTACCAGAAGGAGAGAGGGGGCGCATCTCCAACAAACGTCATTCGGGAGAATACAGGAGTTACCGGAAATAAGCGGGGTAAACGTCCAAGTAGGCAGACTTAAATTTTTCTACAAAAATTTATCTCTCGTTACGCAAAACAAGACATTACTAAATTGGGTAAAAAGTTATAAAATGAAGTTTATCTCAGAACCTACCCAAGTTTTAGCTTTGGGTAAATACTCTTTGAGTAATAATAATCTACTCAGAATCGCTATTGATGATCTGGAAAACAAAGGTGTAGTAAGCATTTGCAAAAGTACTGGCGACCAATTCTGGTCCTCTTATTTTTTAAGAATAAAACCAAGTGGGGACTATGTTCATACCAAATTTAAAGCGCGCCATTCACGTTGAAACGGTCGCAGGGACCATCTCACGGACTTAGGTCGTAAGCGACAAGTTCGATCGTGAATGGCTTGGTCGCAGAGCGAACAATACGATCAAGGTCGTGTCGGAGGTTCGTTGAACAAGTACACGAACCTTGCGACAAGACCGCAATGGTCGTAGCGTGAGTGTCGATGTTTGAGACATTCCGTGCGACCGAGTCATAGTCAATCAATCTGCAAATGAATGTCATCAACAAAAAAAGAAAAAAAAATATCACGGAGTTTTTGTCACTAAGTGAAAGACATTCATGTTTATGGTCAGCACAAAGTTCATCGTATAAGAATAAACATCACCGAAATTATGCCTATGAGAATTACTTAAAAAGCCAAAGAATATTACCCTGAAGCGAATAAAAAAATATGTGACTACAAAAATAGCTAATTTGAGGTCTGCGTTCCGAAGCGAGTTAAGACAAGTGGTAAAATCAAAAAATCCTGTAGTGGAGCGGATGAAATTTATACACCTACGTCTTTGGTACATCCAAGGACTGCATATTTTGCAGGACCGTCTGTTCAACAGAATATTATCATAATGGAACTGTCGTTGCGATGGTTCGATCGACAGTCCCTGCGACCGTTTAAACGTGAATGGCGCGCTTAAGTGAGCTAAAGAAATATATTGACCCGCTCCATTTTAAAATGGAAAATCATGAGACGGTGTACAATGCAATAACAAAAAAATCATACCTGGCGACTTTCGACCTGCAGGACGCATATTTCATGATAAACATTCACGAAAAAAGCAAGCGATACTTGAGATTTAAATTTAATAACAAAACATATCAATACAACTGCTTACCATTCGGCATTTGTACCGGGACATACTTGTTTACAAAAATATTTAAACCGATAATGAGTCATCTCAGATTAGCACATATAAATTCTGTAATTTATTTAGACGATCTATTAATCATCTGGCCCTAACTGCAATTCCTTCTTAACATTCTTGCAATAGGGAATCTAGAAGGTGTGCATAATGTGATAGTCCGAAGCCTACCGATAAATCAAGCCGGAATGTAGCGGCCGTGACGTAGTAATCGTGGCCAACTCGGTACAGACGATTGGCGTTCGCGGCGTGGAAATAATGCTATAATCTACCAATATATTCAATAACAACTATTGGACTTTTGAAATTTTTATTAAGAGAATATACCTGAAAGGTATAATACCATATTTTCCTATTTTGAACAAACGCTTAACATTAAAAACCCACAGAACTTAAACTCCATATGTATGTAAACATTATGTAATAATATTAAATGAGCCGCACTCCGCATCAAGAACAAAACTAAAAAATATAGTAGAAAACACTGTCGGAAACACGTGATCCTAAGGGTAATAATCATAAACTTTTACTTGTTGGTACTTTCGAGAGACAAAATGAAATTTTTAAGAAAGCGAAGGAACTTAATGACGATGCAACGTTACATAAAATCCGAGGTTTTTTCTTTGATAATTTGATATGATTGCCAACGATTTTCAGTATCACAATTTTTGCTTAACTTTTACTCAAGTCTGTTAGTAAAAGCCCTTCTAAAACAAGACCCAAGATTTTTTATATATTCTTTCGTATTTGTACCTACTCTGCAACTGATTCAAGAAAATCTCTCAAGTACCTATTGCTGATATCAGAAAACTACCGGATTCAGAATGTAAACTCTTCAATATTGAATGACATCACTTACGATATTCAGATGTCTTCATCTTAGAGACTGCACCGCCACAACTTAATATACAAAGTAACGTATTAATTACTGATTGCAATTACTAATAAATTACTAATAATACAACAAAATGTTTCTATCATGCATAAAAGGACGCGAACACTTATGTCGCTACCTATCAACGTATCAGTGCGGCTAGCGCGCACAAATGATTTATGTTTATTTAACTAGCCGTAACTTTTTTCAGAAACAATATTAATGTTTCGTTTCTCCACCAAAAATAATTTCGAGCCTTTGCTCGTATTTGGTCTCGCATATGTATATGCGAATTCCGAAAAATAAGATTACTTACCCAGTACATGAAAAATACATTACACAAATTTGTGGTCGAGCAATTAAACATTTTCTTTCATAAAATTGGAAAGTTTTAAAGGCAACGTGAGTACACTGTGATGATCAACACACTTCAATGTATATTCCATGAAAAAAACAGATCTCTAACTCTTTTCGTTGCTGAAATACAACAAGAAAAGTATTAAAAGTAGTCAAAAATTGATTTAGGAAAGTTCAGGAAAAATCGATTTTCCGGCATTTTCGCAATTCCCGATCTTCTCGTGACCTCAAAATTCGAATCTGGCAGGTCATTTTACATAAGAATCGGCTTCATATTTTTGTGTGTGTTCGAGTTGTGCACAGGGTATCGAATTAGAGCACCTTGCTTCCCGACTAAGCGATCCGTCCACGGCTGTGACGTCACAGCAGTGCTCCACGCACTACATTCTGGCTTGTACTATCGTTCGGCTTCGGATAGTCACTTCAATTGCTTTTATTTAGTAATTGTCAAAATGACAGAGCAGGCAGTTCATGTTTCCGTTGCGCAACGCATAATAATTAGATTGAATGAGGGCGCCAAACCAAGTGATACTTTGCAAGGCTTCAAACGCAATATGGGGAATCTACCTTATCAAAAATCCAGGCGTTTGAATGGTGTAAGGAGGGCCGTACAAAGGCCGAAAATTTGGTAGCGTCAAGAAAATCATCCATAACCATCTGCAAGACGATGAAGTTGCACAGTTTGTGCATGAGTGGCTTCGCGCCCAACCAAAAACATTCCATAAAAGTGGCATTATGAAACTCCCACAACGATGGCAAAAGTGTATAGACTTAGAGGGTAAATATGTGGAGAAATAGTGTAAAAATCATATACTTAATGGAATTCACGTTCAGCGCCGAGGACGACTACGGGTCGGCCTTGGTCGGGTCATGCCGAGAGCCGACGACGACGCGTGGTCGTCCTATGCAATAGTATATTTAATGCCATTGCATTTGCTTGAATATTTTCCATCTCAAATAAACAATACACTGCTTAATCAAAAGAATATACTCTATAATTTATTTGACAAGGCAGAAAATTTAATAAAAATGTGCATTGAACGTCTAAACAGAATTCAACGACAGTTAATTTGCGCAAATTTGAATGCACAAGTCAATGTGCGCAATTTATTTGAACATGTAAACGAACCTTCAGAAATTGCTACAGCACGATACATATAGTACTGGTACCCTAAGGAGAAGGAGTAACAGAAAAAATACTCCAAGCGAAGTTTCTAAAGCTAAACTGAAAGTCGGTGAATCTGAGTGCCGCTATGCAAACGGGGTAGCAATTGGGAAATGGCGCGATAAACGGGAAGTGCTTTTCATATAAACCGAACATGAAAATCAAAGTGTGGAAACTTCTAATAGAAGAGGACAGAAGAAAATGAAACCGAAACCAATAGCTGAGTACAATAAGTATATGTCCGGCGTGGACCATCAAGACCAGATGCCTATTATTCAAGCGAAAGGAAAACTGCGCTGGAATAAAAAGTTGGGAATTAATATTATCGAAATTATGTTGCTGAATTCGTATAAATTATTCTGTAGGTCCACAGGTTCAAGAATATCTTGGTACGATTTTCGATTTGGGGTGGTGGAGGAACTTCTACCTGAAGTTGTAGCAAGGCAGAGAAAAGCGGCAAAGCTGGTTGTCCAGGGTATGCACTTCATGGCGAAATGTGAATATACGGAGAAACCAAGAATCCTTAGAAAAAAGTGTAGGCAATGCGACAAAAAAACAAAATGACAGATTCTATGTACTGCAAAACATGCCCTGATTTGCCCGGTTTATGTGTTGACTGTTTTGAAGACTACCATACATAAGTTGTTTGTTTTTGTTTCAAATTTGTGTTGGTTTACTTGAAATTTTATTTTGCCTCTTTCATGTTTATCATTGTTTTAGTTTTTATTTTACACTAACACGCAAATTTAGTTTTGTTTCAAATCTGTGTTGTTTTACTTGAAGTATATGCTTTTTGCTTATCTTAATTCTTTGTGTTTATCATTGTTTTAGTTTTTATTATCTTGTGTTATTAAAATTTTATGTTCTTGCCAGTTTTGTTTTTTTTTGTACCAATGTACTAGTGCCAATACTTACTAGTATTTTTTTTACTATGCAAAGGAGGTGGAAAATCTTGCATAAGACACCCAGGTGATATTGGGTAGTCTCGGATTCTTACCTACTAAAAACCACCTCCTTTCTCTCACGCCGTCTCACACCGGAAACCGCTTTCGCATTACTTCGGTGTGAGCGCTGCCGGTGGGCTGTTACAAGCCACTTCTAACGTCTGTTTCTTTGCTCCCTATTATCTCTCTAATAGTTCTGTACATTGCCAGTCAGCTTTCTTTACTATCCGTCAGGCTCGCCTTTAGGTTGTCTTGGTCGAAGGTCTCCATTGTTTCCTTTCTGAATACTTCTCTGGTGTCTGTCCACTTCCCACATATGAAGAAAGTATGCTCGACATCGTCGACCATTCCGCAATATAGGCATATATTGGTATCTGCCCTCGTTCTGTCACGGAGAAACTTCTTGAAGCACCCATGGCCGGAGAGTGCTTGTGTCACGAAATAATCGACATCTCCAAATGGTCGATTTATCCATTCCTCAATTTTAGGAATAAGTTTGAAGGTCCATCGACCGGACTGTCCGGCCTCCCATCTCTCCTGCTACCCCTGCATCAGCTCTTTTTTGACTTCTGAGCCTTCCTTGTCTTCATATTTAGCCGCTCTTTCTCTCACTAAAATGTCTATCGGCGGTACACCAGCGATCACCCCGGCTGCCTCCGCAGAAATTTTCCGGTAGGCACTGGTGATCCTAATTAGCATCAGACTCTGCACTCTAGTAAGCATTCTGCACACCCGCTTCTTTTCTGTTCTCTTGCACCAGATAGGTGCAACGTAGAGAATTTGGCAGTGTACTACACTCGACAATACTCGTCGTTTTGAGGCTCCAGGTCCGCCTATATTAGGCATTATGCCTGACAGTGCCGTGACTGTCTTTTCAGCCTTCTGTATGGTCCTTTGCAAGTGTGTAGCGAACGTAAGCTTTGTGTCTATCCACACACCAAGGTACTTTACTGCTTGGCTCAGTTCCACTCTTGTACCCCGGATCAAGAAATGCATCGGAGCTACTTTTCTTTTGTTTGAGAGAAGCACAGCTTCTGTCTTCTCTGGGGCTAGCTGGAGTTTCTTGCTGCTCATCCAGTTGGCGATTCTACTCAGAGCAACGTTCACCCGGCTCATCAGGAGCTCTTCGGTTTTGGCTACCGTAATCAAGGCGACGTCGTCTGCGAAACCTATTAGCGTCGCACCTTCTGGAAGCTCTGTCTCATCGAGCAGCTCATCGTACGGGATGTTCCAGAGGGTCGGTCCAATCACAGAACCCTGGGGGATTTCGCTGCTGATCGCTACTGTTTCCGTTCTGCCTTCCGCTTCTAGGATAATCACCCTGTCTGACAGATATGATGCCATGGTTCTGACTAGTGCTTCATTGATTCCTTTCTTTCTTGAAGCCTCAAGGATCACTTGCCAAGGTACACTGTTAAAAGCGTTTCTTACATCTAGGGTATCATTGCACAGTCTCCTGTTTCTGCTACTATAGTCAGCTGCCTCTTTCGCCAAATTTAAGACTCTCGCTATGGCGTCCACCGTTTGCCGTCCCTTTTTAAAGCCGTACTACCGGTCGGACAAGTCTCCGGTTTTCTTCAGCTCTTCCTTTAGCCGCCCGAGCAGTAGCTGCTCATCCAGTTTCCGTTCTGCATCCAACAGGCATACGAGTCTATATGAAGACGGCATGTCTATAAGCTCGTTTCCTTTCCGGAGCAAAATGAGCGACGCCCTTTTCCATTCCTTTGGGAAAGCAAAGTCTCCTGCCAGGCGATTGTAAACGCTCAAGAACGTAATTTGGTCTCTCCTTTACGACTGCCTTGATTACTTCCGGGAAGATTTTTCCGGGTCCCGGAGCTTTATTGCTCTTCAGCCTGCTACTTGCTTTATGTAGCTCGGCTTCCGTGAAAGGGCTGAATTCGGCTTCAGTGTTACACTCGAAATTTACCGGCTCATGGGTTGGGAAGAGCTGGCTTGCAATTTCCTCCGTGAACGGCATAGAGAGCTTTACCCTGGGTGGGAAACCTGTCGCAAGTTTCATCACGATTTGGTAACCATTGCCCCAGATATCCTGGTCTATGTCACTGCATATGGACTTCCATGCCTCTTTCTTCGCTGTCTTGATGCTAGCTTGGAGTCGATGTTTCCAAATGAGGTACTCGTCCCATTTCTGTTGCCGAATTTCTGGGGAATCTCTTTTGGCACTTCTTGTGTAAATCCGCCTCTGCTTCATACATTCCTTTCGAATCTGCGCGACGTCTTCGTTCCACCAATAAACTGGCGGTTTACCTTTCAAAGCTCGCTTCCTGGGCATTGCTCTGTCACTGATATCAGTCAACGTATGGCTAAATCCCTCATAAGATGTATATTCATCTTCTACAATTTGCGTCATTGCCCGTTCTAGCTCCTCCACGTCCAATTTCCAGCGGTTCCAGCCCGTATAGTTTGTCTCAGGCGGTGGGGTCTTCTTCGAGCCTCCAACCTCGGTTAAGATGTAATTATGGTCGCTCAACGTTTCATCTTCCAGTACCTCCCAGCGGGCGATCCTCCCTACTACGTCCTCTGTGGTGATCGTCAGATATAGTATGGATGCCTGGTTGAGCCTCTGGAAAGTTGATTTCTCTCCAGTATTGACAATGACTAACGCATTCTCAGCTATCCATTCTGTCAGGACAACGCCTCTAGTGTCTGTATAACTCATGCCCCATTGCACAGTGGTCCAGAATTTCTAGGAAGTGGCCAAAATTACTAAATTTTTGAGTTCTTAGAAAGGTCTTATAATTTATACCTAGTTAAAGAGAAAGTTTTATTGATGTAGGGGTGCAGATATCCGGGTTTTACCTGCTACAGAGGGACAATTAGGAGGGGTTGAACTAAGCGTTTCTGCACCTCATTTTTAGTACTTCTATGAGAGCTAGCGGAACGGTATGTTTAGTATTTTTTCTTTGTGGTTTTCGAGTGATTATTTGTTAAATTCAATATGGCGCATACAAAACAAGGTACGTACTTTATGATAAAAACATTAGGTATTGATTAATTTATTGCAACATACCTTTAATTGCACTAAGATTATTGAACTTTTGCCACGTGTATCATTTCAAGGGCTATCTTTGGTTTGAGGTACAATTTTAGTTAGGCTTAGTTATGCCTAGATTTTTTTTTCTAGTATCTGAAAAATTTCCTGAAGACTATGTAAGTGAAATTAAGAAATCTATTTACGTTTTTTGTTCTCAACTACAAAAACGATGGCAAAACAGTAACCGGACTGAAACACGCTTTCTTAATCGTAATTCCACCTGGCTGAATGCCGGTTTCGTATTTCCAAGCCTACGTGGACCTGTAAGCGTTGCAGATGATCCTAGTGAATATGAACCGACAAATGAGCCTATACCGTCTACATCTAAGCCAGAAAGACCGCAAGTTCCTTTTGAAGACAGCAGTCTACGCACTAAACGAAGAAAAATAACAGAAATTTGCGACAAACACGGCACTAAACAAATAACGTTAGCTGCCCAAAAGAGTCTGAGATCTTCCGGTAAAAAGGATGCTGCACAATTATTGTTTGAAGCTGTAGACACAACACCTACCCGAGCTACTAAAATTAGGACGACATGGTTAGGTAAAACGAATGCACCCATTTCATACACACCAGACGAAGCCCTCTCCCTGTTAATTGAAACAAAGTTAACAAAAAATCAGTATATGAAAATGAGAATTGGAGCAAAGTCTAAACATGCTAATATATACCCCGCTTACAATAAACTTATATTAGCCAAGAAGTTATGCTACCCGGAGAAAGAGTCCATAACAGTTACAGATTCCTTAATTGAAGTAAAACTTCAGTCACTCCTGGACCATACAATATCTCGTTTATTGAAAATTCAAGAGGAGGTTGTAGCTGGTTTGCCGCATGAGCAATCTGCAGAACTTGTTTTAATTTCAAAGTGGGGTTGCGACGGAAGCAGGGGCCACAGCCAATATAAACAAAAATTTTTAGATGGAGAAAGTGATACCGATATGTACAATGTACATTACCTCATTTGTCCCATTATTATTGCATCCAGCATCATCTAAGGAAACTGTGTTATGGAAAAATCCATGCACATCATCTGTCAGATATTGTCGACCCATTAGGGTTCAATATAAGAAGGAAACTACGGCATTTTCGACAGAAGATATAGGCTACCTCTTCTGTCGAAAGTGCCGTAGTTTCCTTCTTATATTGAACCCTAATGGGTCGAGGACCAGATAGCCAATCTCTGCCAAACTGTTATTAAAGTTGCGGACAAAGATGTGCATATTACGCATCAGATGGTACTGACAATGATAGACGGAAAGATATGCAATGCAGTTTCATCGAATTTGTCAGCTCAAAAATGTTACATCTGTGGAGCAACCCCGGCAGAAATGAATAAATTAAATGATGAAATAGAAAATTACTATGCGTACTACCAATAAGTATAATAAATTATTTTATTGACCGGTTTCAAGATTCACAAACGATCTCATCATCAGAAATGGTAAATAAAATTGTAAACAAATTATTATGACAGTTGACAAGGAAACTAAAATTGATAAAACAATACAAAAAATAATGATATCCATGAAACATGTTAACTAGATAACTGAATTTCAGTACTTACCTACGGGGCATAAGAAAACACAAAGGAAATTCGAATACCTCGTACCTTGAAGGGAAAAACAATGAATTTAAAGAAAACCAATTCGGGAAAAAAACAATAAATTCAATTGAAAAAACCTTCAAGTGAAATATCAGAACAGAAAAAATAAATCAATCAATATCCATTTCTTTGATAACAATCATCAATTCCCTCCTCCAGAAAATACTAAATTATTGTTTAATTTTGTAAAGAGTTATCAATTAGATATATTAGAGTCTATAGAAATTTATAAACATAAAAATGATACAAATTATAACTTACTTAATGACCAGGTCGATTTAATACAATCTAGTTTATTTAAACTTTTGTAATTATTTTTTGATCAAAATTATAATTCTCAGGTGTCGGTATTACAGTTTCTTGACTTATTTCTCTTTTTTTAGTTTATTACAAGATTAACAGTTGGCTGTTGTCAAGACAGAACGACATAGACTTGACCTCGCAGTTTTTTCAAGTTTAGCAGTTGGCAGTTGTCAAGAATTCTTGGATATTGATTGATTTATTTTTTCTGTTCTGATATTGAAAAAACCTTCAAGTGAATTTATTGTTTTTTTCCCGAATTGGTTTTCTTTAAATTCATTGTTTTTTCCCTTCAAGGTACGAGGTATTCGAATTTCCTTTGTGTTTTCTTATGCCCCGTAGGTAAATACTGAAATTCAGTTATCTAGTTAACATGTTTCATGGATATCATTATTTTTTGTATTGTTTTATCAATTTTAGTTTCCTTGTCAACTGTCATAATAATTTGTTTACAATTTTATTTACCATTTCTGATGATGAGATCGTTTGTGAATCTTGAAACCGGTCAATAAAATAATTTATTATACTTATTGGTAGTACGCATAGTAATTTTCTATTTCATCATGGATTTCTACCAAATAGTCAAGACAGAAAATATTAACTACATATGAATAAATTAAAAAAAATAACAATGAAGGAAGCAAACATTTCTACCTACCGTTTTGGATTATCAAAGTTTCACGCTTGGATTAGATTTTTTGAGTGTATAATCCACATATCATACAGACTTGATTTTAAAAAATGGCAAGCAAGAAAAGAAGATCAGGAGAAATTGAGAAACAGAAAACTGCTGATACAAAGGCAGTTTAGGGGGGAAATGGGCTTATGGTACGTCGGATGGTTACCATATAATATCGTGTTCATCTGGCAGGAGAAACGAAGAAGAATACGTAGACTACTAAGTCGTTTATTAGGTCTGTATGTTACATTAATTGTGTTGATGAATGAATATATATTTACAGTGCATGTTCTAGTTATAATACAATAGTGCAAGGCAAGCGTTCTACTTATCATTACGTTTACACACGAAAACTATGTGCAGGCTTGCGTTATTACTTGAGACGTAAGTAGGTTAAATGTTTCTCCAGTAGCGTAGTGTAGGTACGGAGGCCGCAGGCTTAATAATTGACCGTGTACGACCTGGTGGCGCTGGAACATCCAACGATGGCAATACAGCCCGCCGTTTTTTTCAAAATTATGATGACTGCAAGAATCACGGGAGTCAATAAAGAACTTACTAGGCGATTTTCGGTCATACTGCAAACAATGGCAAGTGGATTCAAAATCAATAATATGGCATTTGATATATATTGCAAAGAAACAGCTACTATCTATGTACAGGAATACCCATGGTATTATATGCCTGCAAGCGTCCATAAGATACTTTTTCATGGAGCAGAGGTGATTGCTGCAGCTTTGTTGCCGATTGGTCAATTATCTGAAGAGGCCCAAGAGGCAAGAAATAAGGATTTGAAAATTTTCAGGAGCGGACACACAAGAAAATATTCGAGGAAGGCGACAAACGAGGATCTTCTAAATCTACTCCTTATTTCTTCAGATCCATTAATAAGTAGTTTACGACCTCCCCCAAGAAGAACCAAAAATAGTTTTTCAGATGAAGTTGTCCAGCTCCTTGCCTCTCCAGGTTATAGCTGAAGAATCTTTGCAAGAAGTTATCAGTTCCTCCCAGGAAGAGACCTCATCTAGTGAGGCTCAAAGCGATTATGAGAGTGTTTATTAGTTAAAGGTTCATTTTAGCAATAAAATAATAAAAATTAGTTAATTTTTCCTTATTTCAACGAAATATTAGTACCATTTAATTTTTTACTCGTTGACATAATATTTTACAATAAATGATTAGGTACGTATTTCGCCTAACATGTTTGTTGTTGTTTTTTCCTAATTCTTTGACCTGACCTGATGCTTCGCATAACGAGTCTAATTTTTTAAAAGTATTTTTCCAGCAAATGTCTACATATTATCAGTTAGTATACAAAATTTCAGTATTTTCCATTACCATTTTTTTCCACCCCCTCCGGCACATCCCACTGGACGATTAATATTTTTGAAATGCTTGTGTAACAAATATCTCTACGCTACTGACTCACTGCCAAAGTTACGAAATTTTGGCCACTTTTTCAAAATTCTGGACCACTGTGCATTGTAGCGATTTTGCGTTAAAATCTCCTGTAATGACGGCCGTTTCCTTGTTCGTTTGGATACGGGCGCCAATTTGACGAAGATAGTTTTCCAGTTCCTGAATATCTTTGTTCCCAGAGAAGTAGCAGCTGTAAACTGCACAATCTGCTATTGTCACAAATGAAAATCCATCACCGTGACCGTAGCTCTTGATTATGAGATTTTCATCTAGTCGATCCGATCGTCATAGATCCAATCTTTCCTACCTTGGAGAGTCAATTGGTTTGGTTCACTTAGCAGCACTATGCTTGCGTTCCGCTTCCGACCTGTGAAGAGAGCCATGTCCATCGCAGCTCGGCTTCTGTTTGTGTTTATTTGAAGGAGTTTCACGTTACTAGTATTATCAATAATAGTGATGATGATGATGGATGATGATGGTGATGGATGATGATGGATGATGATGGTGATGGATGACGATGATGGGATGGATGATAATAATGATGATGGTGATGATGATAATAACAATAATAACATTAATAATAATAACAATAATAATAATGAAAATAATAATACTAGTAGTAGTAGAAACACAAGTAAAGGGAAGTAAACAACATCTTCAGTGAGAACGATGCATGTGCGTCCAATGGAGCGGTACATGAGTTTCTCAAGTACAGAGCCTGTGCCGACGCGTATGCTTGTTCTATTTTTCCAACTTTTTTTATAGGAAATGTCAAAAATTACCTAGAATAACCTTATTCCACTGCAAAACACCCTACAATAGAAATATTTACAGTTGGGCCTAAGTGACAGCTTAAGGATATTACACGGCACTTGATGTGCTAAATAAAAAGTTACCGCCAAATTCCGGTTTATATTTGAACTCCCAACGTACTGTTAGTTCTTAAATAAAACGATTTAACCTTTCAAAAAACATCATTGTTTCAGGGAATGTTCTAAAGTGTTTTAAGTTTTGATAATTACAAAATATTGTTTACTTTAACTTTAACTCTGTTTCAAAAAAGTTTAATTTTGCATACAATTCTTCTTGTAAACTCTTGGTCTCCGGTCATTCATAGTTCAAAGTTGGGTAAAAGACAGTAAAAATGGAATGAGGGAAGAGGAAAAATAAGTCAACGAAAAAAGAAAAGGCAAACGACCTAGGGTACAAGCATTCGCTTCTGCGAGAGTATCTAAATAAATTTTTGGACGAGTTACCAAAACAGCCATCCTATTATGTGAGGAAAAGCACCAGCAAACTCTATCTAGAAGAACATTTCACTTCATACAAACAAGATTTTGATCTTTATAAAACCAAGTGTAGCGAAGATGGAATGACTCCTTTAACTCGATGAGCTTTTAACAAAGCTATTTATGAGAAGAACCTTAGTTTGTTTACTCCGAAAAAAGATCAGTGCGACATTTGCCGTGAACAGGAGCATGGAGGAAATAAATAAGTATCCAAAACACAGAAATTTATTTTGTTAACAAGCTGTTAAGTTAGCTCCATATCTGAATGCGACCAAGATTTATTTTAAACCAAAATTGTGCTGTCATAATTACACAATCATTGACGTAGCAACCAGAAAGGTATCATGCTGTTGGTTTACGGATACAAATTTAAACGCTTCGACTTTTGCATCTTGTCTAATTTATTACATAGAACTGAACTTTTTGTCTCGAAAACTTCCTATTATATGCAGTGATATCTGTGCATTTGAAAATAGGAACTCCGTACTCCATAGCAATTTTAGGTCACTTGAAACCAATAATCCAGTTACTATCAAATTATATTCCAAAATTATCTGTGATACACTTCGTTAGCGATGGACAAGCCAATCAGTACAGAAATTGCAAAATGTTTCACATAATAGAGTGTGAGATTAAAAATTATCTTCCATGTTGCTTGAAAACCATATTTTGGAATTATACAGAGAGAGGTCGTGGAAAAGGAGCTCCAGATGAAGTTGAAGGGTGCGTGAAAAAGGACTGTAGATTCCTTAGTTGCCATGGGAGAAGACAGAATATTTTCAAAAATTCGTCAACACAATTTCTTCCAAAGTTAAGAAAATTAACATTGCAATACCAACGCAAGACATACTCGTAGAATCGCACAGCATCACATTTGAAGCAATCAAGACATTTAAAGGAACACTGCAAGCACATCAAGTAGTTGGGTCCAAAAGTTCAAATGTACTGAAAATACGAAGTTTAAGTTGTTACCAGTGTCCACCAGATGATGATTGTTCTCATTTTCATTTAGGCGACTATGCACTAAAAAACCAGTCTAGGAATGAAGATGGCCAGAAGATGATCGCTACACCAAATCGCATTTTATCATTTCAGTATAATAAATAATGTTAGAAATAATTTTTCCTTGATGCCAAATTAGACCTGGAAAACAAGGGTAGAGTGACTCTAATAGACGAAAGACAAAAATATAAAAATGGGCTAGATGAAGGAGGGAAACAAAGGTATAAAACAGTCAAGTGGGAAATTATTCGGAGATGTAGGAAAGCGAAAGAACAGTGGATTGATAACAAATGCAAAGAAATGGAAGATACGTTCCAAGTAGGAAAAACTGACGAAGCGAATAAAATAATTAGGAGAAATTTCAAAGAAAATGAAGCTAACAATAAGAACATTAGAAACGAGGGAGGTGACATCCCAATCAGAAGAGAGGAAAAGGCAGATAGGCGGAAGGAATATTAGGGAATCTTATTTGCAGGAGATATATTAGAAAAGAAAATCAGTGTAGAGAGGGATAACCTAGGCCGCCTCATAGTAAGGGAAGAGTTGAGCAAGCATTAGAAAGTTAAAAAAACAATAAACCACCAGGTCTAGACGGATTGCAGGCAAAAATTTTAAAGTCTGCAGGTCAAGAGGTAAGAGAGCGTTTATTTAAACTAGTTAGCCGCATATACGAGACAGGTGAGATTCAAAATTACGAAAAAGGAAAAAAGGAAAGGCGCGGACAAGTCCGAAAATTTTAAAACTATCAGTTTAACTTCCCACGCGTCAAAAATTTTAACTAAAATGGTGCAAAGAAGGATGGAGAAAAGAGCGGAAGAAATATTGGGAGACGATCAGTTCGTATTTAGACGAAATAGAGGAACGCGCGAGGCCATTCTAGCTTTATGAGTAATTGTAGAAAATAAACAATAGAAAAGGGAAAGAGCGTCTATATAAGATTTGTAGATTTAGAAAAAGCCTTCGACATCGTAAAATGGAGAAAGATGTTCGAAGTGCTCAGAAAGGTCATAATCGCGTTTTGTTGCTCATTTTCTTTGAAAAAAGTGCTAATTCTATATTGCGAAATATTGCAATTAAATAAATTGATGGTTTTGTGGAATATATTAAAGAAATTGTAATAGACCTTTTCATTTCGTTAATGTCGTGCGCAGAACACCATGACAATCAGCTGTCTTTGTTTTTCGGACAAATATCACCGACAGGCCTTGAACTCTGCAGAATATTCCAAGGTAAACAGTTGTAGAACATCAAATAAGAAGGTTGTTTGAAAGACTGGAAATCGCACAAATGTCCGTTGCTAGTGATATCCCTCATAAAATTGTGGGGCTGAATACCGCCTGGTGCGTATTTTTCTGCAATGGATAAGTACCGTAACTATTATAATATTTAATATTATAGAGGCCTAACCAATGAAGTAACCTAGAAAACGTGTCTATTATTTCAGTGTTTAACACCTCCTGCCAATTTGAATATTTTGATATACTCATAGTACTATGGATATAAGTACTAATAATGATATTTTAGAGTGAAAGTAGCAATTGACAAGCCAATTATCAGTGACGTAGATGGTGCAGTATGAACATCTTTAAAAGAAAAGTCTGTGAGACGCAGTGATTTCAACCAAAGCAGTAAAGTGTTAATCTTCGCAACAACAAATAGGAAGTGCTATTATTAGACTAATTATTAGTGATGCCGCGGATCCACTTTTAATAAAATGCCGGATACTCGACGAAATTATTTCGCCGAATATCGGTTATCAGTAACCAGGTACTCGGCTACCGAATACCGGGTTCTGCACCTGAGCGCACTTGCACATTCTCAGACAACTTCGAACTAGGTCGTAAACGTGCATCAACTGGTGTTACAGTACTTACGTCTAGAGAACCACTGTTTTGCCTTCCTAGTTTCCGACATTCATCGCATCCTTCCGCTCTCTATAAACATTTAGTAAGTAGTAGAACGTACTTTATGAAAACTGTTAAGTCTGTTTTATTTCTGTTTGTTTTGTCCATATTTTTATTTGTTATTTACTGTTATTGTTTTCTATTTATATTTGTTGTAAAAAGGGAATTGGTCTTTAGCCTATTTTGTAATTTTTTAAGCGCGTTTTTTGAGATACCTTAACATAAGGACGGGCGGGCAATATGACATGGACGGGCAAAACGTTGTAAGAAACCTAGCCGCTTTAGAAGTCCCTAATCATGGTAACTGTTTGTACATATTAGCAACTCTGCACTGGGTGTAGTGGGGAGTCGCTAAGCTCGCATCTTAACAGAAAGAGTTTGTTGTTTGTGGTCGTCGAGTGCTGTATTTGATTGTAAGTAGTATTTTACAATAATATTTAACTATGAAATATTACATTTTGGGAAATTTTTTTGTCGTTAACGTGGCCGTGCGAATGTAAGCTGCATGCTGGCCACATTAGTTTTTAATGTGTTATATTGTTTACAATTTTTCTTAGTATGAAATGTAAAAAACTACATGACGGGCAAGATGACACATCGTGGTGGCGGGTAAAATGAATCACTATGTCATCTTGCTCTCCCCGTCTTGTCGATGTTATACGAGGTGGAAATTTTGTTGTTTTATAAGAGAAAGACGGATAGGGGAAGTTGGAGTAAAGCAGATATGGACAGAGCATTAGAGGCTGTCCGCAGTCGAGAAATGGGCTGGCTTCCAGCAAGTAGGACTTTTAATGTACCAACAGCCACCCTGCGTCGTCGAGCTCTGGACAAAAGTAAAATTGCTATTAATACAAAAAAGTACTTTGGGTCCTTTGAATCTGTACTTAATGAAGAGGTCGAAACTGCTATTGTCAACCACATTCTAGACTTAGAGTCACGATTTTTCGGCTTGACAACAATAGATGTGCGAACGTTTGTTTATGAGGTTGCAGAAAAACTTAAGATTAAACACAGTTTTAATAAAGAATGTAAGATGGCTGGAAAAGGATGGTTACATGGGTTTAGTCAACGTTATCCACAATTATCACTGCGTCTCCCAGAAGCCACATCCCTTGCAAGAGCTGAGGCTTTCAACAGACCACAGGTAGACAACTTCTCTACTAAACTTGAACAAGTTATCAACGGGAATAAAATCTGTAACACAATGATTTACAATATAGATGAATGCGCGCTTACAACTGTTCGCCAAAAAAGGCAAAAAACACGTTAGCGCTATCACGAGCGCAGAGAGATGGGTACAACAGTTATAGCCTGCATGAGTTCTGGAGGCATGTATGTACCACCAACCATAATTTTTCCTCGCAAACGGTTCAATCCTCTATTATATGACGGGACACCTTTAGGCACTTTAAAACTTCACAATGAGTCTGGGTACATGACAGGAGATTTGTTCATAATATGGATGCGGCATTTTACTGATCATGTCCGGCCCAATTAAGAAAAAAAGGCTTTATTAATCTTGGATGGTCATGCAAGCCACAAAAGCTATGATTCCTTACAGTTGGCTAAACAAAACTCAGTTGTGCTTCTTTGTTTGCCTGCACATTGCACGCATAATCTCCAGCCATTGGACGTGGCGTTTTTTGGTCCACTCCACAAGTATTATCCTGGTCGCACAGTCAGCATTTACCAAGTGGCCAAATTCTTAAATCAAGCGTACGAGAAAACGGCAACACTTGAAATAGCATCAAGCGGTTTTCGAGCAACTGGTATATCGCCGTTTAATCTTAATATTTTTCCCGGTCATATATTTTTACCTAGTTTAACAACTGATGTGCCCCTGTCCGTACCTGCAGCTGAAGGAAGAGAATCCCTAAATGAAGATATTGAAGGTATGCAAGAACAAGAACCCAACAATACTGAAACACAAACACCCACCACTTCTGGACTTACAGACTACGACCTAGTAAATGCTACAGCAAATATAAATATCACAGAACCGCTTGATCAAGCTTGTGCGGTATACAAAATATCTTGGAGGAATTGTCGTCAGTGCTGCAAAGTAACATAAGAAAAACGGTTAAACGTAAAACTGGTGGCTACCAAGATGTATTAACCGAGAGCCCGTTCCTTCAAAGCTTTCGTGAAAAAGAAAATGAAAAGATCTTGCTACAACAGAGAAAGAGAAAAGAAATGTGGTTAAAAGGAAGCTTGTAGAAGATGAATCAAGTGAAGAAGAAACAGAAAAGAATCAGCAATAGCAGAGAAAAACCTAAAGAAACGTGGCCCAAAAGAAAGTTGTGGAATATGAATCAAGTGGAGAAGAAAATCCCTTCAGTGTTGACGACGACGAACCGGACTGTGCTTGTCTTTATTGCAACGACTTGTTCAGTCGATCCAAATCCAATCTAGAGAAGAGGGGTTGCAATGCCAACTTTGTCAAAAGTGGTCACACTCTGAATGCGCAGGTCTTTCTAATTTTGTTTGTGAGCTCTGCAACGAATAAGCAGCAACCTTCTTCAAAGCGAGACTGGAATTTGTTTTTTTTTTTCATTTTTAAGTGTTTTATGCAGTACTTTTACATGTCCGTTTTGGTATTTCATTTTGCCCGACTCGGGCGGGTAAGAAAAAAATTTGGATAGTTTCAATAAAACTTTTGTTTTTATTGCCTAACATTACAGAATATATGTCTGGCTCCCAATACACCGCAAAATTTTTGATTCATCTCTTAAATTTTTCAAAATATCTGCAGGAAACACTAAATGTCATCTTACCCGCCCGTCCCCTATAGCCCTATAGCCCCCCACAAGGAGGATGTCTCCCCCGGACTTTTTTAAATGAAGTGCTTTGGAAGTCATTTTAAAGTGTTTTAAAAAGATGTTGGATACCTTACGAAGGAATATAAATAATGTAATGAAGGTACTTGGAAATAAACTTTTTATTACGAAAAAGCACCCAAAATATAATAGGATCCCTCACGCGTCTAGAAGTGGTTCTTACCCACTTTTTATGGTTGGGTGATGGAGCGGTACGTAAACATAGATGATAAATACCTATGCAATGTTGTCAGTTGTATCCTTTTTTTGTCCCAGAAAATCGGGATAATCGGGAACGAATTTGTTAAATCGGGGCATTTCGTTAGTTCGGCGTGGCGCGGGGCAGCTACTGAAAAATCGGGGCAATCCCGCCCAAATCGAGGCGTCTGGCAACCCTAGTGACGTCTTTACATCAATGAGGCAGCATACAAGGTATGCTTAAAAACGAGGCTGGTAAAGTGTTAGGTGCCTCATGCAAATGCAAAGCTTTAACGATGGCAAGGTTCAGTCATGTAGCAGCAGTACTTTTTGCGGTAGAAGAGTTTCTGTTAGAATTCGGTAATGAACCAGCGAGTAAAATCTGAGGGCGGAATAAACCACGGCATAAAAAAATTCAAGTGAAACAATAACAAATCAATACAGTAGGGCATCCTCTGCAGTAAATCGAAACGTTGTTTCCGTTGATTTGTTGCTTGTAAATACTGCAGTTGAAGTTCCAATTGAAGGGGTCAGTGCAAAAAGTGGCCAAGTCCATATTTTTGTGAATTTTGTGAAACTGAGTTAAGCAGAGCCATCTACCTGATTTTGTCCGTACTATCGACTGGTGAGGTCAAATTCGCGGCAAGAAGTAGATAACTGCATGAAAACCCATATGTGTGATGCAGAGCTGATCGTCATTTCAGTGCAAGAAGTTGCTAAGTGTCAAAAAGTGGCTAATTCAATGGACTTAGCCACTTTTTCACCTAGACATACGAAGTACATAGAGTTATTAAAGCGGCAACGCAAATATTGTTGTTTCTTGGTCCTTTTGCTGGAGTATATCAGCAAAAATGTCTGATTCTGGTAAGTACGAGTCTATTTATTATCACATTTTGCTGAGAATAAGTTGAATTGCTATAAAAATAAAGAAACTTTCACTTTTATAAAACCTATATTGAGGTTATATAATATTATTTTTGCTCTCCAGAATTCTCAAGCAATCAAAGTGAGGAAAGAACTTCAGGAAGCGAGTATGATCCTAACGAAGATTACAGAGGCACTGTATAAAAAATCGGAAATAGACTTAGAAAATTGTTTGAAAAAGTTAGTTCGGTAAAAAATGATGAAATAGAAAATTACTATGCGTACTACCAATAAGTATAAAAATTATTTTATTGACCGGTTTCAAGATTCACAAACGATCTCATCATCAGAAATGGTAAATTAAATTGTAAACAAATTATTATGACAGTTGACAAGGAAACTAAAATTGATAAAACAATACAAAAAATAATGATATCCATGAAACATGTTAACTAGATAACTGAATTTCAGTATTTACCTACGGGGCATAAGAAAACGCAAAGGAAATTCGAATACCTCGTACCTTGAAGGGAAAAAACAATGAATTTAAAGAAAACCAATTCGGGAAAAAAACAATAAATTCAATTGAAAAAACCTTCAAGTGAAATATCAGAACAGAAAAAATAAATCAATCAATATCCAAGAAATCTTGACAACTGCCAACTGCTAAACTTGAAAAAACTGCGAGGTCAAGTCTATGTCGTTCTGTCTTGACAACAGCCAACTGTTAATCTTGTAATAAACTAAAAAAAGAGAAATAAGCCAATAAATGTCATAATGAGAGAAACTGTAATATATCTAATTGATTGAAATCATCAATAGAATCATTAACAATAAAAAATTTAAAATTGCTTGTAACAACATATATCCTAAATTATCTAATGATAAAGTTACCAAATTTTGCAGGATTACTTATTTTGGAAATATTTCTGAAGGTTTTTTCAATTGAATTTATTGTTTTTTCCCGAATTGGTTTTCTTTAAATTCATTGTTTTTTCCCTTCAAGGTACGAGGTATTCGAATTTCCTTTGCGTTTTCTTATGCCCCGTAGGTAAATACTGAAATTCAGTTATCTAGTTAACATGTTTCATGGATATCATTATTTTTTGTATTGTTTTATCAATTTTAGTTTCCTTGTCAACTGTCATAATAATTTGTTTACAATTTAATTTACCATTTCTGATGATGAGATCGTTTGTGAATCTTGAAACCGGTCAATAAAATAATTTTTATACTTATTGGTAGTACGCATAGTAATTTTCTATTTCATCATGGATTTCTACCAAATAGTCAAGACAGAAAATATTAACTACATAAAAAATGCCAGCTCGGTAAAAAAGGTAAAAAAGGCTTCGTAATCCAACCAAATGGGAAAGAAATCTAAAACAGCAGAGACATTTTGTTGAAAAAATTAAACGTCGCGAAATTGCCAACTGTAGGTGCAAATGCGCTGCTAAGCTCAGTATTTTGGAGCAAACAAATATCTTTGAAAGATATTGTAGCCTATCTACACATGCTGAGCAGACAATTTATTTACAAGGTTGTATTAAAAAAGTTGAAAAGTCTCGATTTCGCCAGCGTACCAACGAAATGCCACGAATGCGTGCAGCCTTTGTTTATGAAGTCAATAACGACGGTGGTAAAATTTTGTTATGTCAAAAGGCTTTCTTGGCTGTTCACGGGATTTTCAAGTCTAGGTTGGAGAAAAAAGTTAAAACTGGAGCCCAGCCAGCCGACAACAGAGGTCGTCACGCATCCAGGCCAAACAGAACTTCAGCAGAAACTCTCAATTTGGTTAGAAAGTTTCTTGCTGAATTGCCAGCTCGCGAATCACATTACACAAGATCTGACAGTCGTAATAGGAAATATCTTGACCCTAATCTATCTATCTATCACTAAATTGCAAGACAATAAAGTATCGTACGGAATTTTCAGTAAGGTGTTATGGTGTTTAATGAAGAATATAACATTTCCTCTGGCTATCCCCGAAAGGACATCTGTAATACTTGTACGAAATTCATAGTCGACATTACACAGGCCGAAATTGAATGTAATGAAGAAGCTTTAGTTAATCTTAGAATAGATAAGGAGCTTCATCTTAGGCGAGCTGAGGTGTTCAAAAGCACTTTAGCAGAAGCTCAGAAATCGACCGACCCATCAGAATTGGTAATATGTTTCGATTACGAAAAGAACTTACCTTTACCGGTGACCAACGCACAGGACGAATATTACGTCAGCCAATTATGGCTACATGTATTTGGCATTCATAACTTAAAACCCACAAAGCAACAATGTTTGTTTACACAGAGAATTTTGCTTTGAAAGGTCCGAATGAGGTTATAACTTGTTTGTCCGATTATATAGAAAATCATAAAAATCCCCAACAAAACAAGCTAAGAATATTCTGCGACAACGCATTTAGCCAAAATAAAAACATAATTCTTTTTACATATTTGGATCAGTTATGTAAAAAGAACGTTTCTAATAGCATTGAAGTATTTATTATATCCAGTCCCAGGTCATTCTATGATGCCAGTTGATAGAGACTTCGGGGCCATCGAGAAAAAAAAGACTAAAACTAGAGAAGGTTAACAATCCTGAAACTTATGTTGTACTGATTAAGTCATGTAAAAAAAAGAATCTTTTTGATGTTGTATTTGTTCAGCACAGCCTCAGAACGGAGAGCTAGTTACAGGTGATAGAATCCTTAAAGTGAAAAATTTTAAACTGTGGGTTGAGCCATATGTCAAGAATTCCGTACCAGGTATTTCCAAAACTAGGTTTGTAGCTTTTGAAACCGGAAAGCCTGTAGCTACTAGAGAGACTATGACAGGAAGTTGCACGCATATACCTCTTTACAAAGTGGGTATGAACCTGAAAATTAACAATGCTCCTAAATTGTCATACGGTGACAGTTATTTAAAAATAAAACCTAAGAAGTTCCAATCCGTTACGATACTGCTCAACCTGGTTACTTCGGGGGACATTGAATTCTACAAGAGGACCCTCACTAACCCTGTGAATGTGGCTTCGCCTAGTCGTAAAGACACTGGACACGAAGACGAAAATATAGGAATTGATACCGATATATACGAGTAGAGTTGCTCGTCATCTCTTTTTATATTTTTTTGGCTATAAGTTTTCTTAAGAAATTTTCTATGTTGGTTATTGTACTGCGTTTTTTATTCAGTAAAATGAGTCGTAAAATGCTTTATTTCTCTAACAAAATATAGTTCTCTTTTCAGCTTCAGTTTTTCTTATCTTTCCTATCATTATTGATTGTAAAAGCTGACCATTTATATTTCAATCTGTAGTTGCCTCAGAAAATTAAACAAAAATGTAGAATTTCCATCGTTTTTAACGCAATTTTCTAAAACTTTTTCAATTATTGACAATTTTCGCCCAAAAAGTCCAAATTCTGTGAAACTGAATCAGTTTTTCAGTACATAATTTAGGTTTTTATATTCATTGCAGGTACTATTTTACATTAAAAAATACTGAACCTCCTAAACAGTACATAACAGAAGTGGGAATATATTAAAACTTTCGTTATGCAATAACTCGAACACATGGAAATGTGACTTAGCCACTTTTTGCACTGACCCTTATCAAACCTTTTAGGTATTTGAACATCAGGACTAATTAAGTTCAGCAGTTCTCGAAATGATGCGCTATACATTTTTGGTTTTATTGTGTGGGTGTCGACGCAGAACTTCAATAATTCCTTATTTACAGATTTGTCATAATTTTTAGTGTTGAACGTCTCTGGAAAATTATATAACATATTTGGCTTTCCTGTCGTTAGCTCTATTTTTTTCCGTTTCCTTATTGAATGTCTATCCCATACTTCAGCTATTAAATTCAGCTCCAGTTGAATAAGATGTGCAAAACAAAATCGTAGGCATTCCACCTGTAACAAGCATTTCATTGCAATAAATTCTATGCATACAATTTAAAACCCACAAATAACCAGGGAGCGACCACGAAATTTGACTCTGTAACACTTATTTTTTAAGGTATTAGTCTGAAATCGGGGGTACCTAAATAGTGCGAAAATCTGTAATATTTGGACCTTTTTCAAAAAGTGTTTAATTAAAGGATTTTCTATTTAAGCATATTGATGTAGGATCCTAAATTAACAGGCCTAAATTAACATTCTTTCTCCAAAAACTTTTTACAACCTTTCTCTTCATTTCATTCGCAGCATATACCGACATATTTTCAAAAATAAAAAAGTTTGTCGCATGTCGAAATTTATAATGCACAAGCAAAGTAAAATGAAGTTTCTAATTATTTTCCGCAAAAAATATTGTGATATTTTAAAATATTTTTGTACTGTTTGAGGCGTTCATGTTCCTACTTTAATTTAAAAAAAATTCAAGTCGATATCTCAAATATTTACTGAGATATGGCGTGTTGTGTTTTAAAAACCAACTGTTTCATACATATGCAAAATTTTACATTTTTCGAAAATAAAAAAGTTCTGCACAGACCAGAAATGTCGTAAACCAAAGATTCATATGGAAAATAATACAAGCAACACAACCATATAGATTTTACTTGGTTCTACGCCAAAAAAAATTTTCGTCACAGTTGAAGGTTGATTTTACTCGACTAACGTTAAAAATCGTCACTTTTCAAATTTCATCAATTATAGCTTGGAACGGTTCGAGATAAATAAAAATGATTTACATGTCCCTATCCCAGTTTTTAATTTTCTATCTAAAGGGTCTGGAAAATACTGCCTCCTGATTGGTCAAAAAATGACAAAAAGTTGCCAATTAGGAAGCAGTATTTTCCAGATCCATTAGATAAAGAATTAAAAACCAAGATAGGGACATGTAATTCATTTTTATTTATCTCGTACCGTTTCCAAGTTATAATTGAGGAAATTTGAAAAATGAAGCTTTCTAACGTCTAATATCTCGAAGAGGGTGCACTTTACACATATGATGTTTTGCATAAGGTGACCTTAAAATTCGACGAAAAATATAAATCCGTAATAAAAATGTGGGCATTCCATTTAAAATAAGGAAGGTGGTGTCTATTTCCGGTATAACCTGAAGTCGCAGAAAGTCAAAAATATTTTAATCGAAATGAGCATCCTCGATTACCTATTTGTGCAAATTTGTGTAATTCTACTATATATACTTTTCTATATACAGATCGTGTAAGGTCGTCGTGGGATACTCTGTATAAAAAATAATTTGCAAGCAATCAAAAAAGGACAAAAAGCAGAACACTGTAAAGTGTGCTATTTACCGAAAGTGATTTACTAAACTAGAGATGTCGTTAGCATATTGTCAAGCAGTAACTGTTTACAACTGACAATAACAGTTTTCTTGTAGTTTTTGAATTCTGTTGAGTAGATAGAGCACATTCTTCCAACATGTCGCCCATCCTTGCGTTTGTCTGGGTAAGTTTTTTACGTTCATTGTAATTTTTCTCTTCTTATTTTGGGTAAAACGTGTTCTGATATTATATTTGTATAATCCGTCATGAAATTTCATTTTCTTTTACAACTGTTGCTACCTGACCTGTCAGAATTCTGCTGTTCTGAAAAAAGGACACTCGGCATAAAGGTGAGTATATTTTTTTTAGTGGTTTGACTTTAAACGATATGTTACAAGCTTTTGAAGAAGACGATGATCCTTTTCCAAATAGCAATAAAATACAAATAGTTTTACAGCCTCCCATAAACGCTTGTGAAGACTTAACAGATGAAGATTCTGGTGAAGAAGACACTATGAATATAGCTAATTTGCCAGGTGCGCAACTGCAAGCAGAAGCCGAAATTGTCTTACCAGATGGTGCAGAGGAAGATCTGAATGAGGAAGATGAAGAGCTTGGTGAAGATGATCTGCCCCTGGCTTCATTGAAAGTAGCTGTGAAGAAAAATTACGACTGGGAAGAAAAAGACTTACAACCGCAGGTATTTGACTGGCCTACGCTGCATGATGTAAAGCCCAACTTTTCCCCCACTGAATTGTTCTCACAATTTTTTGATGAAACTGTTTTTGACATGTTTGTCACATTAAGTAATATGTACGCCGCGAAAAAGAATAAAGTTGCTAATATTACTGTATCAGAAATGAGAGCATTTTTCGGCATTTTACTTCTGAGTGGGTACGTGCAAGTTCCACGCCGGCGTATGTACTGGGAGAACAGTAAAGACAGCCACAATGAATTGGTTTCAAATGCCATGGCTAGAGATAGGTTTGAATATATTATGTCAAACTTACATTGTTGTGACAATGATAATCTTCCACCAAATGATAGATTTGCTAAAGTTCGTCCGCTTGTCCAAGTAATGAATAAGTACTTTCACCATTTTTGTCTCATGAGTGAGACACACAGTGTGGACGAATCAATGGTACCCTACTTTGGTAGGCATGGGTGCAAACAATTTATAAAAGGCAAACCCATTCGATATGGTTTCAAGTTTTGGATGGGAGCAATATCTAGCTCAAAATGCAATGGCTATTGCGTATGGCTGGAGCCATACCAGGGATCAAACACCCGAATTGCAAACATTTATAAACCGTTTGGGTTAGGCCCTTCCATTGTTTTCAGTACTTGTGATGTTTTATCTCAAATCCAAGCTTTGCCTTACCAAATATTTTTTGATAATTTTTTCACAATTGTGCCGCTTTTGGAAGAACTTTTGAAGCGAAATATAAGAGCCTCCGGAACTATGCAGGAAAACCGATTATCTAGATGTTCCCTTCGATCTAAAAATGAAATGAAAAAGATGCCCTGGGGTACATATAATTATAGATCCACTGAAAATAAAGTCTTGATCGTAAAATGGAATGACAACAATATTGTAAACGTTGGCACAAATAATTTACAGGTGCAACCTGTACATAAAGTTTCAAGACTGTCCAAAAAGAAAAAGGTGATGGTGGATCAACCTCATCCTTTATATGCTTACAATTCATTTATGGGAGGCGTAGATAAGTGTGATGAGAACATTAGTTATTACCGAACATCTATTAGAGGAAAGAAATGGTATTTCTGCCTTATTGCTTACATGTTGGACATAGCTGTGCAAAACGCTTGGCACTTGCATAAGCTCCAAGGCGGGGTATCTGACCAACTTACATTTCGCAGGCAAGTGGCTATTACCTTACTGGAAACCTACAGGTCATCGAAAAAAAGGGGCCGTCCATCTTCACTGGAGAATGTCGAATCTCGTTCTGATAACAACGAACACTACTTGGTACGACAAGAAAAGCAAACGCCCTGCCGCCAGTGCCAAAAAAGGTACAAAAAATGTGATAGGTGCAATGTTGCATTGCACATGGACTGTTTTGCACTTTACCATCGTAAACAATAGCTGAATAATTGTGAATAACTAATATAATGTTACATAAGAAACTAAATTATTTTTATTTTTATTTGCCTAACGTCCTCTTAAAAGGACGGCCCAAAAATATAGTTTCAGTTGGAAATTTGTGAATAAAAGCGTTATAAAAGGCTCTAGATATTATTTTCTTTTCCTAAAACAATCGCTGCACGCAAAAAAAGAAAACAAACATTCAGGCATAAATGGGTTAAGACAGTTGGTAATAGGTTTAATGTTTCACTGTTGGAGGGTGTATTTTCCCATCAGGAAGTAGCAGTCAGCTGTTGTGTTAAGCTTCAGCTAGTTAGTACGTAACAGTTGAGATCGAGAACATTGTTGACGATGATTGAGAGAGAGATTTATTATTTAATATAATTGCATGAGTTGAGATGGCATAGAATACTCATGATTGTTTTCTACTTTCATAGTTACTGTGGTGGCCAACTGCGAATGCGCAAAGGGGTCCAATACATGTGAGTGTTTTTCTAGTTTGTTTGTATTTTGACCTGCGGAGCCAAAAAAAATAACAATAATCATAATAAACGAATTATTACGGTACATCCTTACAGTTCAGACGTGGGATAAAATAAAAAGTTTTGTTGCACTTAGGTACATACGGAATACATATTTTGTTTCACGTCACTCACTACCGTTACTATGGGTAGAAGAGGTAGAACTGATAGACGCAGTAAACATAGGAGATCACGACGTCGTGAAAGGGAAGCAGAACGAGAATCATCATCAGATTCACGGCGATCAGGTACACCTGAGGATAACCCACCTCGTAAACGATCCGTGAGGAGCCAGGAGAGTTCCTCAAATTCTATTGAGCAATTTACGGATATTATGAAAACGTTATTGACAGCAAAACCTACACCTGGATTCCGCGGGGAAGCGATACCAATTTTTGATCCTGAAGATAAGCAGCAAGATGTGGTGATGTGGTGTAATAAAATTGAAGAACTCCGAGCAGTTTTTCATTGGACTATATACTATGCGCTAACCAAACTTAAGCGGTTGGCAGAAGTATGGTACAAAAGTCTCCGTACCGTTAAACATACGTGGAGTGAATGAAAAGAGAAATTGTTGAGGGCTTTTCCAGTTACACGGGATTATGCGGAAAGTCTGGACGAAATGATGCGTCGTAAGAAGAATATTGAGGAAAGTTATACGAAGTATTGGAAACTGAAGCACTCTAGTACACCCTCTGGTGGCGAAATTTTGACCTAGCTATAAATGAGCTGTTTTGTTATTGTTTACATGCATTTGTGGGGAAGTATTGTGGTAAAGTGATCATTTCAAGAATAATACATAATATATGTACATATATTAAGGATATTCTTTGGCTTTAGTGATTTTCCGCGTTTTAATAAGTCGTATAGAACAACATTTAATACGTATGAGTGATAAAATCGCGTTGAAAACTATCGGCAAGACAGGACGCAACTGCAATATATTTTGCAGTGTTTATGACTGCAGTCTGCAGAAGCCGAGCCAAGAAAAGTAGGCATCTGAGCTTTTATGAGTTTCCCAAGAAAGGATCTCGTAAAGTGAAACTTCAAAAATCTGATGGTTCAACCGAGCTCATCGACTTACATAAGGCTTGGATAATAACCTTAAAAACCAGCATCTAAATTCATGAAAATCTGTTCGCTGAATTTTAAACCCGAAGACTATTTGTTTCCTAGTAAGTTTTTCTTGTGATTGCTTATTGCCTCCAGTAATTTCACGAGTAAAAGAGACGTTTGAATGCAAAGACCAAAAATTTGTATGACACTTGAAGTCGAGTTTGAGGTACCTACAGCACTCTTGTCCTCTGGCGATTTTTCCTACTTTAAATAAGTGCCCGGCCTCTATTAACCCCTCGCATAAAATAAAAAGCGATGTAGTTTTACATTTCAAGTTTTGGAGGCAAGGGGGAAAATAAAATTTTGAACATAACCTATAACTTGCTGTGCGTAATGTTCCTGGAATTGTCACCGGCATTCAAAACCCGGAACACCTCGCCCAGTCCTAACCTTGCCATTGTTCACAAACAAAATTAAGAATAATCTTTTTGAAAGCTATGATAGATAATTAATAATTAGAAAATTATGACGCTTCCCGCGCATAATCCAATACAGATAAACTAAAACAGCTCATTTACAGAATCAGCTGATTGTGCGACGGTTGCGCCCTCTTCGGTGACTTCAGTTTCCAATTACTATGAAAAACTGTCTTTAATCAATGCTTGTAAGAATATAACAGGGCGAGAAGCGGCATCTTGCATTATTTATGGGTTATACGATAATCACGTGAAAACAGCAGCGAGAGCAGGCAATTATGCGGAACCTGAAGATCTTTTGTCATACCTTCGATCGCTTCAAGATCAATCAACCAATATTCGAGGAAAGAACCACAAAGGTCACAAAGATCGAAATTATGGGAAAACCTACCCTAAAACTGCCAACAAAGATGTAAAATGCTTCAAATGTGGTAATCAAGGCCACAAAGCATACCAATGCAGAGTACAAAACGAGAAAACGTGAAATTTTTGCAAGAAAAGGGGACATGAAGAAAATACCTGTTTTAAGAAAAAGAATGCTGTCACGTTGTGACTAGACAAAGATCAAAAGAAATCCGAAAATAAGAATTTTAAGGAAGGGTTTGTGAATGGCATTCCCACAATGGAGAAAACCCGCAAATTTTGAAAATGATCATATTGAATAGTTTACTACCCAAAACAAATTCCGCAACTTTCGATTTTTACATTTGAGTCTTATTTTCGTCATAATTAAATACGAAACATGCGTCACGGCCGAGACACAATATTTGAATGACGCTGGTGACGTAGTTGACCACTGGGCCCGACAGATTAGGTAGGGATTTTCATATGCGCAAACCGATCCGTTTGCACCCTGAGCGCTCGTTTATTTCTCGACTCCTCCCACTTTTTGCAGGGAGACGCGTAAACACCGCGGCGCAACGGATAGGTCTCCTACGCCACAGAAAGCGCGCGTTTTAGCCATCCCGGTCATGCTGCTTTCTAAGTTGCAAATTTTTCGTTCAGCACGGCACATAATCAAAATTTTTACGTGGTACGCGATACATATTCTATTTATGCTTGATATTACAGTACTAAAAGTTATAAATTCGATTAAGCGGGTCTTCCCCATTTTGTACGTTGATACTGGAAGTTCCTGCACTAATATTACAAAAAAAGAGGTTATCATTGTAAATCGATAACACTAACACTATTTTAATACGGGGTTATGGCAATGCAACAGTACAAACATTGGGTACAGTTGTTTGTAACGTAAAAATTGATGAAGTCGAATGTATTGTCACAGCTCACGTAGTACCTGAAGCGATTCAGGAAATTCCAGTGTTAGTGGGAAGAACATTTACTGAACAACCTCATGTTCACTTTTACAAAGACTCGACTAAACTACATTTTTTACAAACACTTCCCAATTTAGCATTGGACACTGAGGTACGTAAAATACCTTTATGGGCAGCGAAGGCTACTGTAATTCCTCCAAATTATGTTGGAAATATTGATTTAACATCGCGGTCAGAATTTAAAGGAGATGCGCATATAGAAGCCAGTATCTGATTGAAGGAAGGTCAAGAATGTTGCATACCACGAGTGGTTTTGAATATCACCGAAAACACTAAACCTATTCTTCCTGAAGTCAATCTCTCTGAACACGACTTAATTATTGGCACCAAAAAATATTGTAGTGCGAGCATGGCCTTGTAGAGAGCTCAAACCGACTGAAGCAGTTTTGACAATACGAAAAACCGATCTACCCAAATTATCTTTCGAAACTGTTAAGGTAGGGCCAGTATCGGCGCAAGAGCGAGAGTCCTTGTTCACTATTCTTGAAGAATATCGCGATTGTTTTGCACAAGATACCAGTGAATTTGGTTGTGCAACAACTGGGGACGAAATTGACATAAAACTAACAGACGAAAAACCTTTTACGTTCAGACCATACCATATATGTATGTCCTATAGTGAAAAACAAATTATTCCATATTAGATGACTTACCACAGAATGGTATTATTCGAGAATCACATTCGAACTATTCGTCTCCATTAATGCTGGTAAAGAAAAATGATGGTAGTGACCGCATGTGTATAGATTATCGGAAATTGAATAGCGTGACTGTCAAAGACAAATATCCGTTACCGAGAATTGATGACCAGTTAGAGAAATTGCATGGCAGCAAAGTTTATAGTATACTTGGGCCGCCGAACAGACGGAGTGATCACCCTGCAAGAACGTGCTCTAGGCGGGAACACTATCAATTTAGGACAACCGAACCGCAGTGATGCGCTTTCTTTAGACCCAACGAAGTCGCATCACTTCAATTCGGTCGTCATAAATTACTATTGGCCCCGCTAGAGCACGTTCTTGCAGGGTGATCACTCCGTCTGTTCGCCGGCCCAAGAGTATAGTTTGGATTTGCGTGCTGGTTACCATCAAATACCGGTGTCTGAAGGAAGCAAACATCTAACGGCTCTCATAACATCCGAGGGATGTTTTAAATTTAATAGAATGCCCTTTGGTTTAACAAACGCGCCAGCAGTTTTCCAAAGGTTAATCAACAAAGTCTTAGCACCAGCTAAAGGGATTGCCGCTGTACAGGGCATCCCACGACGACCTTACACGATCTGGATATAGAAAAGTATATATAATAGAATTACACAAATTTGCACAAAGAGGTAATCGAGGATGCTCAATTCGACTAAAATATTTTTGACTTTCTACGACTTCCTGTTATACCGGAAATAGACACCAACTTCCTTATTTTAAACGGATTTAGATATTTGGTCGAATTTTAAGGTCACTTTATGCAAAACATCATGTGTAAAGTGCACCCTCTTCGAGATATTAGTCGTTAAAAATCGTAATTTTTCGAATTTCATCGATAAAAGCTTGGAAACGGTACCAGATAAAGAAAAATGACTTACATGTCCCTATCCCAGTTTTGAATTCTCTATCTAAAGGGTCTGGAAAATACTGCCTCTTGATTGGTCAAGAAATGAAAAAAAGTTGCCAATCAGGAAGCAGTATTTTCCAGACCCATTCGATAGAGAATTAAAAACTAGGATAGGGACATGTAAATCATTTTTCTTTATCTCGTACCGTTTCCAAGTTATAATTGATGAAATTTGAGAAATGAAGATTTTTAACGTCTAATATCTGGAAGAGGGTGCACTTTACACATATGATGTTTTGCATAAGGTGACCTTAAAATTCGACCAAAAATCTAAATCCGTAATAAAAATGTGGGCATTCCATTTAAAATAAGGAAGGTGGTGTCTATTTCCGGTATAACCTGAAGTCGCAGAAAGTCAAAAATATTTTAATCGAAATGAGCATCCTCGATTACCTATTTGTGCAAATTTGTGTAATTCTACTATACAAGGTGTCCCATAATTAATGCGTCAAATTGTGCCAGCAGATTCTATGTTAAAAAGTAATGAAAAGTCTGAATAAACATAGGTTGGAAAATGCTTCATAAGCAAGGTACCACTCCTGAAATACGTAAGGTACTCTGAAGATGGTTTTTATGTAATATCTCCGCAACTAATGACTAAACAGAGTGAAATATGGGGAATTTACTACATTGATTCGAAAGTTTTATTGCAATGATTAATTTATTAATCGCATTAATTAATTACAATTAATGCGTCAAACTGTCAGGGGTCGTAGAGGGCATGAAAACAAATCAATTTTGTAGGAAGTTGTTTTTAATTTTTTAATCTGAATTTTCATAATTCTACATCAGAACCGCGAAAGAGACACATACAGTAATGTTGGGGGTAGTTTGTACTTCATCGCACCCCTATTTCATGCACCCCTAAGTGAGATTTTGAGATTGCTATTAACCCATCTTTTTGATAATAAAACGTTTAGTAAATTCCTCAAACTTCACTCTGTTATCGTCATTAGTTGCGGAGATATTACATAAAAACCATCTTCAGAGTCACACATTTCAGGGGCGGTAGCTCCCTTGGGAAGCATTTTTCAACCTATGTTTATTCAGACTTTTTGCGTTACTTTTGAACATAGAGTCTGCTGGCACAGTTTGACGCATTAATTATGGGACACCCTGTATATACTTTTCTATATACAAATCGTGTAAGGTCATCGTGGGATACCCTGTATATTTGGACGATGTTCTTATCTATACACCCAGTGTTGAGGACAGTTTAGCGAATATCAAAACTGTTTTGAACTTGTTCCGAAATGCGGGGTTGACGCTAAATCTTTCTCATGAGTAGCGTTACTTATCTGGGTTTCGAAATTAATTCGGAAGGAATAAAACCTGGAGGAAGAAAAACAGTAGCAGTAACTGAATTTAAGGCCCCTAAAAATGTACACGAGGTGAGACAATTTCTTGGGCTAACAGGCTATTTTCGGGAGTTTATAAAAGATTATGCTCTCATAGCTGCACGTTTAACAGCAAAGCTAAAGAAAAACCAGAGTTGGAAATGGGAAGAGTCTGAGCAAAACGCGTTTCAACAGCTGAAAGATGCTTTGACTTGTAGACCCGTTCCAAAATCGGTAACTGAAATACATACCGACGCTAGTAAAGCGTGCTAAATTTTCAGCCCATTACACCGCTTTCATATGATCCCAATTATTTTACTGCACTTACATCATTTCATTTCTTGATTGGAAAATCTGCAGAAACATAGCAGATTAAGATTTTGAAAATTTACCACGTTCACGATTGTCCAGATTTCAGCATTTACAGAAGCTTCTACAACATTTTTGGACTCGCTGGGCTAACGAGTATGCGGCAGAGCTTCATCTTCGTAATAAATGGAAGAAGCAGACTGATATGAATATGCAGATTGGCACAATGGTGTTAATGAAAGAAAATCGTCTTCCACCGGGTAAATGATTGCTAGGTCGTGTGTGCGAAATGCATCCCGGTAATGATGGGATTGTGCGCGTGATATCAATAAAAACTCGAAGTGGAATTTTGAAGTGCCCTGTCGTTAAAGTTTCTATTTTGCATGATAAATAACATTATTATTGTATTAGTGTGTTTAAAGACTTTCGTCTTTCAAGGCGGGGGCTATGGTAAGACATTAATTTTGGAATAATTAAACAATCATGTTATATGGGTAAAAAAATAATTATTAATGCCATATTAAAAATTAAAACAAAAAACCGTGTAACAGTTTTTCTTTAATATACTTCTGTACCACAGTACACTGTCTCATATATTAACAAGTTGGAACAATAGAAACAAATCTAGTAGAAACGTCTTTTGTTGCCGGGGTGGAGACAGTCAGTGTATACATGAAAAAGTGCAGACACGCTGTTTAAATACTTTCTTAGCCGACAACTTGCCTTTTAAGTGAACAAATGAATTATCGATTTAATTAATTGAATTGTATAAAGGCTTTGCTGAATGTTTATGGAATGCGAGTGATGAAAAATATAAATGTCGCAATGAGAAGCATGACGCGTGGAGTAAAATCTGTGAGATTATTGGTGGTGATGTGTCGGAGGCGAAAAGAAAAATTAAAAATATGATTACCCAGTTCTATGGAAAACGAAAGAAGTATCGTTTGCTGAAAAAATCTGGAGCCGGTGCGACATTCGTTTCTAAGTGTTTCTCTTACAATTACCTAGTATTTCTTTCCGACAAAAATAAAGTTCGTAAATATACTGAGAGGAGCTTGAATGAAACAGGTAAGTTTATTGAGATTCTATGGTTCAATTCAGTGCTTTTAATAATTATGTTGCCAGGAAATCATTCCTTCCCGCGACATAAAATACTCGGCAAATTCTTGTCTAACATTTTTGGCTTGGGCAGACGACTTACGCGGAATCTTTTGAATCGGCATAAATGAAGTTTCTCCATTTACATCCGTTCTCCATGTGTCATCTTTAATTTCGCCAGTATCTTTGTCTTCAGAATCGAATGGGTCAGGTGATGTGTAATTTTCTAGAACGCTTACTACATCTCAGAAAGTTGCGTAATAATAGTCCAGTCAATCGGTTTTCAAAACTGCCGGTTTCGTAACAAAATTGGGGAAGTATTTTTCTCAACGGTTCTATATGTTTTTGGGGGTGCTGAATCCGAATTTCAAGTTTGCAGCCTTGTAGGAGGTCGGCTTCACAACGAAAAACGCAAGAAACCTCAAAATTTTCGCACTTTTTTCAGTTTCTCGCTTATATCTCGAAGACTATGCGTTTTTCGTAGATGACTACTCCATACAGAATTAAAGTAGACAAAATTCCCTACAAAGGAAGGTCCTGAAAATTTGTCCCATAAAACAAAGTTCCAGACGTGATAGAAATTCTAAATCGGTGGTAAGTATTATTGATATGTTATCATAACCATGGTAAAATATAAGTTTCGTAAATAACCCTACCATATAGAATTAGTAAATTCATGATGACGTCATATTTTGGGCGACTTGATACAGTGTATAAAATTTAATAAGTTCTAGTTTAAGACGTAATATTCTTCCAGATAAAGCCAAGTACATACAAGAAATAGCCTGATTCATGGCGATGTGCCTCTGGGCACTTAGAAGAGATTTCATCTGGACGTTTAACATATCGTGCTGCTGTTGAGAAACACGGCATCGACAAAATGAAATTACATCGTGCAAATCATCTCAAAAATACAAAAACCTGGGGGACAAACATTACTTACAGATGAAGAGGAGGAACTTTTATCGAAGAACCTACTTGTAGCTGGTGAATGGGGGCTTCCCCTAACATCTTACGATATTAAACTGATAGTAAAAAATTATCTGGATAGGCAAGGTAGAACACTAAAGCCGTTTAAAAATAACATGCGTGGAGACGATTGGGTAAAATCTTTTCTAAAACGTAAAGGGGACATCTTGAATGTAAGGAAGGCTGAAAATATTAAACGTTGTCGTGTTTCAGTGTCTCCTCATATTATCAAAGTGCAACACCATATTCTAATAAACTTATTCCATTGGTAGTACGAGAAGTATATTATTAATTCTTCATACTAAGAAACCATATACTTGATGCTGGTTTATCAATAGATAATAATAATAATATCTCTACTCACTCCTACTAACACTAAGGTTAGCCCCAGAAGCTAACTATATAGCTTGTGCGGGACGGAGGAGGCGGCATATTACTATTGGCCGCAGGTGCGTCACAGGAACGACTTACAGTTGTTAGTACTCTACCCACCATTTAGTGCGAGAATGAGGAAAACCTGGAAAACCTCATTAGGTAAAGCTGGATAGGCGATCCAAGGCGCGCCCTAGCCACAGCGCAGAAATGGGTCACCCGTCCATAGCCAAACCGCGGGCACTGTTGCTGAGCATTAACGACTACTCACTCGCGCATGCCAGCAAGATCCCACGGCTCATGTATGGTATATTAATCGACAAAACTTGTTTTGAAAAAACTTTTTCAAAAGGGTATAGTGACAAGCAACATGTCTCTGCTTAGTATGTTCTATTACTTAAAACATAAATTTAAAATAGAATATTTACTTACTTATCGTCTAAACCAAGATGTATTAAGAAAATTTCTTTTCATATATTCGTCTCATGGGAAATCAAATTGGATCACCGTTGTGCTCTTCATATTAAACATAGGTTAAGAAGGTATATTATGGGTAAACATTCTTCTGCAAAATTTACTCGATCTAACGACACCGAGGAATCAGGATGCACTTCTTGTTTGATCCAACCTTTGCATGAAGTCAACAAAAATGCTTTTGTTCCAAGAGATGAAATTACATTTGCTTAACAGAAAATATTTGAAGACCTTTAATAAAAGAACCAAAAATGACTTCTGAAGAGTGTGAGGAGGAAAAAATACGTTATGTTATTGACAGTGATATTTCTGAAGTTGATATTTCTCAGTTTGATATTACAGCAACACATGAACATCTTTTGGAAACACTTGGAAATTTTTCATTCAATGAACACATAAACAGGGAAGGTCTTATACTGCCGGATACGTCGCACATCGTTTCCGCAGCAAATATCCACAAATATGTGAGACAACTACCGCAAAATCTTTACCTTCAAAACATCGACCTTAAATAAGTTACCACCCGCAACTAATTTGAAATAATTGTATGGTTAATTCGAACACGAGCATACATCAGATTGAGAGGTTTAAATAAAAGAATTAGTTTTGAAAATTGTAAACGAAACTTGACCCCCAAGATGCACAAAATTACGAACCCTAAAACTAAGGAATTATAGATGCTTGTTAGTTGTTAGTATGTTTTGTTCACGTTTATTGTAGATTATTATTCCTATTATACTCGTACCTCTAATATGAATTTTTGTTGCGGTGCGTTACACATATTTTTATTATTTCTATGATTTAATTTAATTTATTTAGGTTCGTTGTTTTGCTGGCATGAATAGATAATATTTATTTTAATGCATACAGTTCTTGTTTATTATGAATGTTTTTCTAACGTATATTTAAGAGAATATATTTTCCTTTATGGAATTTCTTTTTTCGTTTTTGCATTTATCTTTTTCCGAATTTTAGATTTTATTTATGTGAGTATGCTTGAAATGCAGATCTTTGATTTTGATTTTTTATGTATTTTGTCATTTTGCCTGCTTTTATTTACAGTCATTATTGAGTACCTATGTCTTGAGGGTCTGCTATAATGTAGTGCCTTTCAATTTCTTTTAGGCTCTAAAAAAATATATATATACTATGGTTGAGTTAAGAAATTTATATAGTAATATTAGTTCCACATTTATGTATTTTTAAATATAGTGCGGCCCTTGTTCCATTCTTTTTTTTTTGCTTGCTGAGCTAGTGTTAATTTAGTTTTAATTTGCTTTGAGTAGTAGGCCGTCTGCAGTATCGCTTTGCACCTTCTTATTTCTGTAGTACTTTTAATTCTTGTCCGGCACCTTGACATTTGCTTAATTTACGTATTTCTTTTTAGCTTCACTTATAAACTTACTTGCTATTAGCTTCATTCTTTATTGCTGTATTTACTAAGTTATTATTTATGCACGTACCGAGGCACCTGCGATTCTGGGCCTAGTCATTTTAATTTAATTTTTTTGTTTATATATAAGTATGTATATAGGTTTATGCTCCTAGATTACTCGCTTGACCATGCGTAATAGCACGTTTAAGGCCTTCTCAAACCGACGCGGGACAGCGGGAACGGGAGCGGCAGCGGGAGCGTCGCGGGATAGAAACATATGGCGGGATATTGTACCATGCACACCGAAACAACTTCCCGCTACAATATCCCGCCATATGTTTCTATCCCGCGACGCTCCCGCTGCCGCTCCCGTTCCCGCTGTCCCGCGTCGGTTTGAGAAGGCCTTTAAGCTGGGTCACATTAACTCTCGTTCTCTGTTGGGACACCTTAACCAGATTAAGTCAATTGTTCGCGATTTTGACATGCTAACTTTGTCGGAGACGTGGCTGCCGCCGGGTATCGCTGATCATCGGATTCTTGTTGACGGGTACAGTTATGTTCATTTGGATAGACCTACCCACGCTGGCGGGATTGGAGCTTACATTATAAATGGCATTACTTACAAGCATTTGACTGGTTTCGATCTTGTCGCCGTTCATGTTGAGCATATGTTCGTTGAGGTTCGAATGGGCTCTGTTAAATTTGTCGTTGGTGTTTTTTACAGACCTGATAAGAATTTTGCAGAGTTTCTGAATGTTTTTGATGACTCTCTGCAGCATTTTACCGTTGCTTATGATCAGGTGTTCTGTCTTGGTGATTTCAACGTTAATATGCTGGATGTAACCAGTTACCGTACTTCGCAACTGCTTGACGTAGCGGAGTCGGTTGGTATGTCTCAGCTGATCTCTGAGCCTACAAGTGTTACTAGCAGTTCGATGTCTGATTGATTTGATTTTTACCAATTCTACATGTTCCATGTCTTCTGGTGTTTTAACTTCCGAGTTAGTAGCGGATCATTTTTTAGTTTTTTGTAAGATTCAATTTAGGGCCAAGCGACCGTTTGCCATTACACGAACTTACAGGGATTTTAGCGACTTTGATCTGCAGCTTTTCACTGATCATTTGGTAGCGGTGCCTTGGGGGCATATTTACGACTTTGATGACGTGGATTCCAAGATTGCCTTCTTGAATTAACATCTCCTAGCATTGTATAATATTCACGCTCCACTCAAGACTTCTATATTTCGAAGGCCAAAAGCTCCCTGGCTTACTCAGACCATTAAGGAGATGATGTCGATTCGCGATGGTGCCTTGAGGAGGTTTAAAGCTTCGGGAGTCCTTGCTCATGGTGTTTTTTACAGACCTATTCAGAATTTTACTACTCGTGCGATTAACAAGGAGAAGAAGGCGTATTTGGAGTTCATTGCCCGTAATTCCTCTTCTGGTGATCTCTGGCGGGAACTTGGCCGTATGAATGTTCACAGTGGACGTACATCTTGTGCACTGCCTCCACACCTTTCTGACCCAAATCAGATTAATGACTTCTTTGTGAATTCTATTGAACAGCTGGATATTCCCTCTAACTTGCTTAATTCCTATAATAATTCATTTAATTCTAATGTCAGTACCTTATTGAATTTTAGGGAAGTCACTGAGTTGGAGGTTCTTCATATTTTAAAGAACATCAAATCTTCCGCCTACGGTGCTGATGGAATCAATTCTGTAATGCTAGTCTTGTGTTGTCTTTTACTTTTGTCTTTTCTTACCCACATACTTAACTTTTGTTTATCTTCTTCAACATTTCCCAGTGCATGGAAAAATGCTCTTGTCTTTCCCCTCCCCAAGATAGGTAATCCGTCTGATTTCAAGGATCTTCATCCCATAAGTATTCTCCCCACTTTGTCTAAAATCCTTGAGCGTGTCATTAGTCGCCAGCTTTTTGATTTTATTGAGGTTAATGAAATTTTGCCCGGGGTGCAGTCCGGTTTTCGCGCGGGATTTGGTTGCAGCTCGGCTCTGTCTCTTATTATTGATGACATTATTTACGCATCTGATAGTAAAATGTTGACTGTTTTAATTTTGTTGGACTTCTCCAAGGCATTTGATACTATTAATCAAGAGTTACTTTTGTCTATTTTACACTTCAACGGCCTTGGGGAGGGTGCAATTTCTCTGTTTCGAAACTATCTTCAGAATCGTACTCAGTGCGTATCTTATGCTGGTTTGAGTTCGACTCCTCTTAGTATTGTGTCAGGTGTGCCTCAGGGGTCTATACTCGGTCCTTTGTTGTTCGCAATTTACACGGCGCAGATTGGTTCCTATATTAAGCATTGTAAATTTCATCTATAAGCGGATGATACGCAATTGTACTACTCCTTTAATCCTAAACATTTGCATCAATGAATAACATTAACTCGGATCTGGCTGGCATTGTTGCATTCTCTGGAGACCATGGTCTAAAGCTTAATACCAGTAAGACACAGATGATACTTTTTGGTGGTAAGAATTGTAGGCAGAATGCTCTGCTTTCTCTCGATTTAAAAATTTTAGCGATACGGTTAAAAATTTGGGTCTTGTTATTGATCACAACCTTAGGTTTCGTGAGAATACTAATAAATTAATTCGCTGTGCTTTCGCATCGCTAAAGTACCTATATTCGTGTAGACAATTTTTGAATATCCAATTGAAAAAGTTGCTTTGTGAGACTCTAGTTCTATCTCATTTTAATTTTTGTGATGTTGTCTACTCATGTTTATTACAGACTGATGTCTTGCGTATCCAGAGAGTGCAGAATGCTTGCCTCCGCTTTATTTACGGTATAAGAAGGGGTCATCATATTTCGCATAAGCTTCGTGACGCTGGTTGGCTTAGTATGTCCAGTAGGAGATATTTTCATTCTTTGTGTTTTTACTTTAAAATTTTAGTCACAGGCAGGCCTCCTTACTTGGCTATTAGGTTGAGGTACAGAACAGATATACATAATTTGAACACCCGGTTTCGGAGTCTCTTAGCTCCTCCTAAATTTAGGACTGAGTTGTTTGGTTTTTCGTATATGCTACCGAAGCTCATGGGTGAGCTGAATGTGTCTTGGCAGTCCTGTTCTGTGCGGGGTTTTAGACGGCTGGTCAGGCGACCGACATGTATTTGAGGCTCAGTATCTTGGTGCTTCATAGTTGATTTTTAATTGCTTGTTTTTATTTTTCTCAAGTCATAGGGGCTAAATTTAAAATATTTCCTTTCCTTGCAGGCGATACTGCTCAGACTGTAGTTTTATTCATTTAGGCTTAAGTGGAAGAGCAATCCACCTGCTTTTTGGGCCTTATTGGAGGGTGATACTGTATTTTTTCTTTGTTGCAATTGTTGTAGAATTTCTTTTTATTACCTTACCAATAAAATCAATTTATTATTATTATTATTATTTTCTTCTCTATCGGTCCCCTTTTTTAGCACCATTTACAGATAACCGAAATATGTTATTGTAGTATAACGTTTGTCTATAGTCGAAAATTAAAATGGCCAGTCCTTTTGTTTGTCAGCACATATAATTTTTGTGGGATTCGGAAAATTATTTGTAGGTGAAGTTATAATGTGTTTCCTATGTAGCACCACTTTAATTCAGAAATATTTCTGAACGAAATGTTTATCTGACTGGCTCGGCTGCCGCAGCTAATCAATTTCTGAATGTTCAATTCGCGAACCGCCCAATTATTTCGATAATTGAGCGAATTCAGCATTAGTCTCATGTATGTGCATATTGAGGAATCTAAATAGCCGCATATGAGGATCCCATGCTCTATCACAGAATAAACCAGAAATCTATCTCTCTGACCTACCAAGAAAAAAATTCTAAAAATCCTGGTCCTTGAAAAAGATGGCACTGTCATCGATGAATCCAAACTTGCTCTATATTATAAAGATGAAATATTTATGCTTCTAGAGAAATGTGATATTTGGATGTAATAATTATTGTAACGTATCAGTCTAGTATTCCAAGTACAGTAACTGTAACAAATTCTGGTATTTCCGCTCTTTCCGACATCCTATTTGAAACACTTCCTCCTACGTCCAACACTGAAATTATTGACGATGACGACGTACAACTGCCATTATTATTCTTTCAAGTTAAACCACCTGCACCCGAAGCGTCATTTTCAAGTCAGAAAATTTTAAATCCGCCTGAGACGGTTGTTTCGGATGATTTGGAGCGGGTATGAAATACCTTGGAGAAAACTCTCACAAAACATCCTGGAAGATATAAATGCAGGAAAAAAGTCAAAACAAATAGAAGAAGTTTTAAATTTGGTTCTTCGCGAAATGAGAACGATTCAAAATTATCAAAATTATTCAACATTGACTAGACGGTCAGTGAGCGAGAGCCAACTCTTTGGAGTTGGCGCTCGCTTACTGATGTGACCCGCTCGCCTTTAAAGACTAGAGGCTGGTACTGATGAGCTTCAAAAGAGCGAAATCATGATATGCGGTTGCTGTGGGCGAACTAACCAAATCATTTCTTTTCTTCTTCATTATATTTTGCCATGATAGCAGGACTCCATACTGCTTTTGTGTACGCTAGGAGCATCGAATGGATTTTTCATGCCTACACTAGTTAATAGTAGGGGGTTTCCTGTTGTTGTGTTTCCGTTAAGTACACGCTATAGTCAAGGACTTGCTCTGTAATTCAATGCCTGTCGGGGTATTTTCCCGGGGAGTAGTTGTTGGAGCAAGTTCTCTTCCTTGTGATGCCGTGAGACGTAAATTATTCAATTTATTCATTGACCATCAGTAGTAGTTGGTTTTAATTCTTTGACTGCTTTGCGTTGCGTTGGATATGTGTGGCTGTACTCTGCGTATTCATCTTCGTCTTACTGTCTTTTCTTCCCTCGCCTTCTCATTTCATTGTGTTTCGCTAATTTTTTTCCAGCTTTAATTTAATTTAATTTAATTTACTTTATTTGTGAACCGGCTCGCATGGAAGATCAGGCTCTGCAAGTACTGTACTATTTTCAGATGCCTGGATGCTTGCCGTTTGACACCAGTTTTTATATTGATGTATCATTTTCATTTTTGTACAATTTTTTTGGGTGGTGTTAATAAATTTATTATTAAAAATGTATTATTATCACAAATCAGGAAACCGATGACGCAGTCGAAATTTTTACCAAAATCATACTTGGTTGCTACCAGGAAGCCACCACTACCAAAGATTATTCAAACAAATCGCTGCACATCCATGAAAATGTCAAAGACCTCATACGTAAAGGGAATCAGTTAAAGAAGTCCTTCCAACGAACAAGAATAGAAGGATTCAGATTACAGAATAATGATTTACCGTTGTAAATAAAAGCCAGTATAAATTCACTAAGATCCAATAAATGAGAAAGTTTCCTAAGAGACGTTGACCCAAGGAACCCAACGGCAATTTGGAGATTAGCCAAGTACTTCAAAAACTCACTGCGCATGCGCATGGTAGGAATTACAGGAAATTATAGTTGCACGCAACGAAAATTGCCGACTGTAAACAGGTTTCTAAAAATCAATATTTTCCAACCGCCTGGAAAAATGCAATCATCTGCCCTATCAAAAAACCCACAAGGACCCCCACTTACCGAGTAGCTATAGGCCTATTTCACTTCTTCCCCATCTATGCAAAGTACTCGAAAGAATAATCTTGGCCAGGCTAAATGAAAATCTAGAAGAAAACAATACAATGGTAGAAGAACAATTCGACGAAGCCGATCCACGGTGCTCCAGCTTGGGAAATTGGCAAACGATATTACGATCAACTTCAACATAAACAGAAGCATTTCATTGGCTATTAGACCTAGAAAAGGCGTTTGATACAGTTTGGCATCAAGCATTAACATTCAAACTAGTATCTTGTGATAACTCCGCTATTAGTAAAAATAATAATGTCATTCCTAAAGGACAGATCATTCCAAACCAAAATAAATGACTCGCTTGCCGGAAAAAAGAGCATCCCATCTGGTGTTCTTCACGATATTCATCAATAACATACCAAAAACAGACAAAACTAAAACAGGATTATTTGCTGACGATATAGCCATATCGGCTAACTCATGGAAAATCAACCATAACTGTAATTATATACAGACCCATCTAAACTTACTGAAAAACTACTGGAAACTAAAAATAAATCCAGAGAAAACGACTTTAGTACACTTCACGCACAAGAGAGCTGACAGACAATCAATAAACGTAACCTGCAGCAACTACATAATACAACCCCAACAAACTGTGAAATATTTGGGAGTACTGCTAGATAAAAAATTAAACTTCTGCGAAAAGTATACAAAAGAAAGCTAGAGTGGCTATAAAACTACTGTACCCAATCTTCAATAGACATACGCCCCTCCATATCAAGACATAAACCAATATATATAAAACCTTAATAAGACCAGTTATGTCCTACGCTAACCCTGTATGGAGCAAAGTAAGCAACTGCCATATCAAAAAACTTGAAATAATCCAAAACCTAGCGCTTAGAATAATAAAAAATGAAAATAGATACGCCAGAATAACTGACTTCCACGAAGGCACTAACATACAGCCAATTAAAAACTTCTTAAAGAAACAGGCTAAAAAATTCTATACCACAAAACTTAACACAGCTAGCACAAGGGACCTAGGAATATTCAACCAAGACACGGCACCATTCAAAATTAAACACAAATTGATACACTCGATCTGTATGTAACCAAATTACTTTACTTCCACATACACACATGTCACCACACTCCTACAATCTGAGGGTTTGCTACTCGTTTTTCCCTGAACAAACAACATTTTTGTAAAGAAAAATTTAACCCTATAATAGTATCACCTGTTAGATAAGGTATGGCCAGGTGCCAACTAGAAAATGCATACCTACGTTGTATTATTACTCAACTAAGTATTGTATTACTCGCATATATGTATTTTTATATGATATGTAACCTGCTGTGTTGTTGTATACAGGGTGAGTCAGGAGGAGAGGGAAATATTTTGGCAGGTGATAGAATCGACCATTTCGAATAAAAAGTTTATATGAACATGGTTATTATTCCTAATAGTTTCGGAGATACAGCTGTTTGAATTTTGTTAAATAAAACTAATGAACAATTACGCTCGCCGCAAATTGAGAAATTGTTGAAAGTTCGTTAAATGGACAAAGTTCAATAATTACTCGAGAAGAATTTGATAGTGCTGGCAAAAAACAATCGTGCATCGCATTTTTAAGATATCGCTATCAACTTCCTTAACTTAAATAGAATGGCCAACTTTCAATTACACCATCGCATTTAAAATCAAAAAATACGCAAAAAATTATAAGGTGACCTACCTACAGTCAGCTGTTTTGGAGTTGCTGACAACTGTTAACGGAATCGTTCTACAATGGCTAACTCTTTTATTTGAAATCGGAGAAAGTTCGTTAAATAGACGAAGTTTAATAACTTTTCGAGAAGAATTTGATGGTGCTGGCAGAAAAGCAATCGAGTATCGCATTTTTAAGATACTGCTGCCAACTTCCTTAACTTAAATGGAACGACCAACTTTCAATTACAACATCGCATTTAAAATCAAGAAATACGAAAAAAATTATAAGGTGACCCACCACCTACAGTCAACTATTTTGGAGTTGTCGACAACTGTTCACGGAATCGTTCTACAATCATCATCATAAGGTTCTCAGTCCGAAGACTGGTTGGACGCGTACCTCCATTCTTTTCTATCCTGAGCTAACCTACGCATTTCCCTAAAAGTAGAACATCCTACATCCCTAACTATTTGAGAGCAGTAGTCTAATCTAGGCCTACCCCTACCTCTTTTTATTCCTATCTCTGACTCTAGTATGTCACGAACTATTCCTTCGTGTCTTAGAAGGTGTCCTACCATCCTATCTCTCCTACTCTTTATTGTTTTCCATACCTTTCGCTTTTCCCCAACTCTTTCTAATACTTCCCTATTGCTAACCTTATCTATCCACGGTATCTTCATCATGCGTCTGTAGCACCACATTTCAAACGCTTCTACTCTTTTTCTATCCGCTTCTCCTATTGTCCAAGTTTCGCACCCGTATAATGCCGTACTCCATACATACGACGTTAAGAGTCTCTTCCTAGTCTCTATATTAACCGTTCTCGAGCATAACAGTTGTTTCTTTTTGTTAAACGCAACTCGGCCCTGCGCCATTCTTTGTTTTATATCTTTAGTGCTCCTACCGTCTTGAGTTATTTTACTTCCTAAGTAGCAGAAATCCGCGACCTCCTCTATCTTCTCATTTCCAATTTGTATTTCCATTTTAGTTCTATTTTCACATCCCCTACATACCAAAATTTTAGTTTTCTTTTTATTGATTTTCATGCCGAAGCCCTGTGTCAAAACTGCTTCCATTTCATTCAAAGCCGCTCCTAATTCTTCTTTGCTAGATGCTAACACTGCTATATCATCCGCAAATCTGAGCATGTTAATAGTTTGGCCCTGTACATTGATCCCTGAGGCTGTTCTTTCCTTAACAATATTAATCGCATCTTCGATATATAAGTTGAAAACTAGAGGTGACAATGCACATCCCTGTCTCACTCCCTTCCGGATATCTACTTCCCTTTGTTCCTGCTCACATTCTATAACTGCCTTTTGCTCTTTGTAGAGATTATGTATTCTACAATAGCCAACTTTTTTGTTTGAAATCTGAGAAAGTTCGTTAAATGGACACAGTTTCATAACTTTTCGAGAAGAGTTTGATGGTGCTGGCAGAAAAACAATCGAGCACCGCATTTTTAAGATATCGCTATCAATTCCCTTAACTTAAATAGAATGGCCAACTTTCAATTACACCATCTCATTTAAAATAAAAAAATACGCAAGAAATTATAAGGTGACCCACCACCAAAGTTATTATATGGGAAGTTGCCTAATGCCCGTAAAGCGCTGTAGCACCGCATGAAGTGCGAGTGGGGGAAGCATGTGACGTCAGCGACAGACCTCGGCCGCGCTCTGCACACATGCGTGTACAGACGTCTACATAAGGTCGCATGTGTGTTTCCCGATTCCCGCGCTTTATGCATGCCTTTGATACCATAAATTTATGTATAACCTGCGTTGTTATAAAGTTTGATCGTTCTGCATTTAATGAAAAAGTTAAGGTACATTTCATTTGTTCCTAAATTTAAAGCAAAAAGGTATAAGTAAAGGTCCTAAAGATAGGTACTTACCTACCTCAAATTCCCGCACTAAATTTCCGACATTTGTCACTTACGTAGGTAAGCAATTGTAAAAACGGCGGATCATTTCATCATTCAAGTTCAAATTGGAATTTTAATCCACGGATTCTATAGTTTCTTCTGGGCGTGGGCCTGACTATTTCTGGTATACCTAAGTTTATTACTTTAAGTGAACTACCTATATGGATACCTAGGTATTTTGTAAAATTTAAAGCAAAAATGATCGTATTGCAATATTGGAGAGTAATTTTAGATTTTTGAATTAGTTATGTTAACCTAATGAAGTTAAACCTAGATTGAAAACGAAATCGCCCTCGATGCCGTTCATTTTTAACAGTACACTAAAAACTAAAACCCACATCCAGTATTTTATTTTCAGAAATAAATACGTACACCCATACTCCGACTAATTCCAAACAAAGTAAAAAGTTGAAAAAGTATGCACATAAGTAGGCAGTATAGATATAGATAACATTAAGTAGTTATTTGAATAAAAATACCTACTTATAAACATTTTCTACTCGCCGATGTGTTTTTGAAAGCAAAACGTAAGTATATGTACCTACCTAATACCTACCTACCTTCATACCTACTACCTACTCCTATAAATACGTACCTACTTGCCTAATATCATTCCCGAAACTAATCTGGAAGGGTCTATAATAATATGGTAGCTGGTAGGTACGTAAGTACTGATTTTATGCATTTATTGATTCATCGCTCATCAAGTGTACATACCTACAGAAACAGATGTTCACGGAAATTTAGTTTTAATTATTTTAATTATTATTTTATACCTAATGATGATTATTTTATTCCATCGTTTTATGCGCTCCGCTTATCGGCTAATGTACGCAAGGAAATTGCGGTCCCGCGGTGACGTCAATTTCCGATCGCAGCCGACTAAGAACGAACCTCGCATTAGGCAACTTCTCATATAATACCTTTGACCCACCACCTGCAGTCAACTGTTTCGGAGTTGTCGACAACTGTTCACGGAATCGTTCTACAATGGCTAACTTTTTTATTTGAAATCGGAGAAAGTTCGTTAAATGGACAAAGTTTAATAACTGTTCGAAAAGAATTTGATGGTGCTGGCAGAAAAACAATCGAACATCGCATTTTTAAGATATCGCTATCAACTTCCTTAACTTAAATAGAATGGCCAACTTTCAATTACACCATCGCATTTAAAATCAAAAAATACGCAAAAAATTATAAGGTGACCCACCACCTACAGTCAACTGTTTTGGAGTTACCGAGAACTGTTCACGGAGTCATACAATGGCTAAGTTTTTTATTTGAAATCGGAGAACGTTCGTCAAATGGACAATGTTCTTCGTTTTCAAAATGTTTCTTTTTTGCAAAGAATGCCCTATGTCCATTTTGCAGTTTATCATTATTACTTTTTTTCCTTAAGTATAACTGTTTATTTGTAAGTCCAAGTACGTACTTACTTACTTCAATTTTGTTAATGCAAATTCTTGTCTTTGTCTTCATTTCGTCCATTATAAGCCCCGCACATTGTCCTATTATCAAATGCCATCATCACAAGTAGGTAGTTCTGGAATACTCAATTATTTTTTTTCCAAAAATGCAGATTGTGAACGATTTCACAAATAGTTGTGTAACTTGGAATCTAAGCAGTTTACAAAAAATTGGAAGACATCATGTTCCTTTGAAATTGAATGCAGTATACTCCAAAATTATATACATAAGTAGAAGGTTCACCATGTAGGAATACTACTGGAAACACTACAAAACTTAAGTACAAACAGATGTCTTGAAATAGGAAGGTTTTAATTAAGAAGCTTTCATAATTTTTAAGACACTGAAACAAAAGCAAAATGTTAATGGAACTTCATCGCCCTGTATCTCTGGCAGAAGTAATTTTTGGTAGTTGTTTGTATATAGATTTGTTTAATTATTTTTAATCTCTGCTTTTACCTGAAATTTGATGCGCTCGTTTTGAATTACTGTGTATATTGATCATATATGAGACCCCTTTAGTAACATAAATTGTTACCTAATGATTATATCTTTTTCGAACATCTCAGCTTTTATAGATCCTTTTTTTAATCTTTCAGTTTGAGATTTTATTATCCTCAGCAGCCGCAACTGCATCCAATGTAAGCGAAATAACTATAATTTTGAAATATTGGTGATCTCATAAATTTTTTTGCCTCAAATTGCTTGTGAAGAAGTATCGGTATGTTCGCATTCTATATGATCGTTGATTATTATAATTTATTTTTAACTATTTCAGAAGAAAAGAAAAAAGGGAAAGCCCAAGAAAGCAAAGAAGGGAAAGGAGAATAATGTAAATACATTTTTTAATTAAATAGTACCGTGCAATTCCATTATAATTTTATTGTAATTTGCAGCTTCCGAAAAGTGGAGTAAGTGATTAATGAATTTTAAAATTTTACGCGTCATTTTACATATTTGGTCAATTATAATAAGTACCGGGTGTCCCATTAAGAGAGGTCGTCGGCTATATCTCACAAACCGTTGATCATACAGCTTTGAGAAAAAATATTTTCAGTAAATATATGGTCCTGAAAAGTCGCTGGAAATTAGTTTCGAGTTCCTAAAATGACCGCTAGGGGGCGTAACATATACCGTCAATTACAAAAATGGCTTTTTCTCAGATATTTTCCGATACAATACATATTCCAGTTGCTCGCATCTCAAACCTCAACATTTTTTCAAACTTTTTGTCCCATGTTTTTTGCTCCATCTCTTGAAATGAAAGGACGGGGGGACGTCAATCGTTGTTACATTCAAATTGTTATAACTCCGGTTTGGTTCAATAGAATTTAACAAACTTAGTTTCATTGAAAACGTATTTTTCAACTCTATCGTTCACACTATAAACAATACTTGGAATATGTTTTATCTGTCCGGTAGAGGCCGCTATTTGTAAACTCAACAGATTTTTTAAATTTTCGCGTAAATATTAAATGGAATGGTATACCTTTCTTCGCACATTTAAAAAGAACGAACATTTATCAATAAGTCAGTGAAAACCTCAACTTTATATCTCTTTCCAAACCGGAGATATTAAGAAAAAAACTAATTACGAAATAAAATAACTATAAAAAAGCTACTAATTTTTATTAATATAGGTTGGTATCCAACTAATAAGAGCATTGTCACCCAACTTGGAATCAGTGCTTATTATATTTTGTTTACATATATTCAAGTATTCATAATTATTTTGTGTTATGAAGTAAGCCGGTAATTACCAAACAGTTTAATGATATCTCAGTCTAAGAACCCAGTTTTTCACTTTTAGCAAGTTGGCCATGAAAACAAAAAAGTGTATTTTAATTATCCGTTAATGATTGCATTCTGCATGCATTCGAAATATATCCCTAGCATATTATATGATTCTTCATTAGAAAATGGCAATTTCGAACAATTTAACGCAACAATTAATATTTTGACGTATCAAATAATTAAAATACATTTTTTGTTTTCATTGCCAACTTGCTAAAAGGGAACACCTGGGTTCTTAGACGCAAATATCATTAAACTGTTTGGTAATTACCGGCGTACTACATAACACAAAATAATTATGAATACTTGAATATACGTAAACAGAATATAATAGGCACTGATTCCAAGTTGGGTGATAATGCTCTTATTAGTTGGATACCTATATTAGTGAAAATTAGTAGCTTTTTATGGTTATTTTATTTCATAATTAGTTTTTTGTTAATATCTCCGGTTTGGAAAGAGATATAAAGTTGAGGTTTTCACTGACTTATTGATAAATGTTCGTTCTTTTTAAATGTGCGAAAAAAGGTATACCATTCCATTTAATATTTACGCGAAAATTTAAAAAATCTGTTGAGTTTACAAATAGCGGCCTCTACCGGACAGATAAAACATATTCCAGGTATTGTTTGTAATGTGAACGATAGAGTTGAAAAATACGTTTTCAGTGAAACTAAGTTTGTTAAATTCTATTGAACCAAACCAGAGTTATGACGATTTGAATGTAACAACGATTGACGTCCCCCCGCCCTTTCATTTCAAGAGATGGAGCAAAAAACATGGGACAAAAAGTTTGCAAAAATGTTGAGGTTTGAGATGCGGGCCACTGCCATATGTATTGTATCGGAAAATATCTGAGAAAAAGCCATTTTTGTAATTGACCGTATATGTTACGCCCCCTAGCGGTCGTTTTAGGAACTCGAAACTAATTTCCAGCGATTTTTCAGGACCATATTTACTGAAAATATTTTTTTCCCAAAGCTGTATGATTAACGGTTTGTGAGATATAGCCGACGACCTCTCTTAATGGGACACCCGGTACATGCAATATTAATACTGTAGATTAAAGAAAATAAAAATCAGGACAAAATTAAAAGTAATGTAAGTAGGTATATAAACAGGTATCAAATTGATTGTAATCTTAATTTTGTTTTCAACTTTAGGTAAATAAGAGAATAAATAAAGTAAGTTAATTTATTTATCAACATAAAGTCTAATAATTAAAATTGAAAATGTGTAATTTATTTCAGAAGGAGAGGTCAAAAAAAAACAATGTAAGTTTATAAGAAGAAAAATACGTGTTTGAAATATTCCGATTGTTTTGTTTCAGGGAACTAACCGGAACCGGTATGTTTTCCAAAACTGTACTGTTAATATTTATGGAAAATAAACAAAAAAATAATTAATTAATTTTTTATTTATGAATTCTTTTGATGCCAAAAACTGAAAATCCATACGTTGTATTATTACTCAACTAAGTATTGTATTACTTACATATATGTATAATAAAGAGTTTTTGAATTTGAATTTTTTATGACAAATCCGGCAAACTGTAAACACATTTCCCCTGCTTTTTGAACTTTTCAATTAATCTTTTAGGCGGTCAAACGGGGTCGCAGGTCGGAAACTCTTGCACGGGTGGACGATCCGTTCCGTCCCCTTCAAAACTGCCGTTTCGGATTTTAAAAAACAGGTCTCCCTGGGGTTGCAGGTCGCCCCTAAAAGGTACGTGTTTTCCTCGAGACGGCCCCGTACACCTCATCTGGGGGAGAATCGGAGTGTTTCGAAGCAAGAATAAGGTTCTTCTAAGCTCCCTCTTTCCATATCCGTCGAAAAATTGAAATCGGCAGAGATTCGAAAAAGTTATTAACGTAAAGCAGAGGGGTGCGCGGAGGCAGCTGAATTAAAATTTCATTTTTAACTTTTTCTTCGGGAATTTCGCATAATTTCACGTCGCTGATCCCTTTTATAACGTGAAAGGAGTCCTTTTAATAAACAAAATTGTGTATTTAAGGAAATTATGGAAAAAATAAAATTCATCATGCGATATACATTTTTATCGGCGTATTAAGAAAAGCTTCCTACTCGGCGCAAATAGGTCAGTACCGATAGGCACGGGTGCCCTCATTGCGAATCCGTAGCTGTTTTGGTGGTAGGAGATCGCATCTCGGGCCGCGCTAGTTTTTGTCTTTTTATCGATTTTTTCGTAATCTTGCGCTTACTGGGGGTCGTATTCGATAAGCGAAATGCGTTTCTGATCTGGATATTTTAATTTTAATTTTTTTCGCCCAAAATAATAATTTAAAGATTTGCCAATTTCACAGATTTTGAGGCTGATTACATTTGGACGGCCGTAACTCGCTACAAGTGAGAGATAAAAAAATCTTCGTGGTATAAACATCTGTCGGCAGCAAGGAAATGATCCTGTTGGACCAGTTTCGGCCGCTGCTTGACCACCCCCTGAGTAGGAAAAAATTGAAAGCCGTTTCGTAGTTTCTTCGCGGTTTTTTAGAGTTTCTCATTCTTTTGTGTCTTTCCGGCGTGTCTTGGCGAAAGATGCCGTGAATCGGGGTAACATTTCAAGTTTCGTTAATCCAACGAGACCTCAACGGATCCGGTACGGCGAACTATTGCAGAGGTATCATGTTCTCGGATGTAAACAAGAAATCAATTTTGTTGAGAACTACTCATACACATACATACAGGGTGTCCATGGAATCATTCTACAATAGCTAACTTTCTCATTTGAAATCGGAGAAAGTTCGCTATATTATTCATTGCTACATTTAGTGCGGACAGTGCCACGTCGCGAATTTATTGATCAAGTGTTTGTGTTTTGGGCACAATTATGCTAAAATCACGCAAACGTTTGTTCTCATCAAAAGCTCAGGTCCTTAAAAACGTTTGAAGAAACTAGAGAAACAAATACATAAATATAAGTCTCCTCTTTAGACACATGTTCTCCTTTTGTTTTAGTATTTTTTTTTCGACGTTGCATTTCATTCAAATTTTCTCGAAGAGATAACCAGATGGCTTTTGTTTCCTGGTTCCGCTTGAAGGCTCGCTTTCAAGTTTCTTCATTTTAGTATTGAAAATGCTATTGGGATCACGTTTATGCAAACTTAATGAGGATGGCGTGACCTCGACCAGCGCATACGGATAATATTGGATTTCGTGACATATGAAATGCCGACACCGAATCGGCGCGGAAGCAGTTATTGTTTTAAAACAAACCGCAAAGTATGGCTGTTTATTTTTACTGTGTGTCACCTCGGGTGTCACGATCTCGACCCCGCAAAATCGGTAAACATACATTAATAATAATTAATTTGTTGTATTGTGGCAGATATAACTCATAAGTGTTTTAAATTTAAAAATTGTGTCAGGCATTTTCAATACATACGATGCTTGCGTAAGGTGCGAGATCTGTGAATTTTTTTCCCAAGGCTGATACAACTTATTATGACTTCGCCTTGAAAAGATGCAACTATGAACAATAAAAAATTCCTAGAGGTCCATGATAACGCAATGACTCAGTGTTATGTTATCGACTTCGTACGTGCCTCCAGTCAATCGACACAATATTATTATTCGTAGGCACTATAGTTATTCGGATTCGGAGACCTCCTCTTCGGAATCTACTAGGCCGATATCTCAGCAGTGGACCTGGATCAAAGGCGTTGCTAGGGGATGACCCATCATCAGTATTAAAAGTGGGTCCCCCTTAAATCCTGACTTAGTTACCCGTTGGCAAAAATACTTGATTAATGGGTTAGAAAAGTGCGTTAACACGAAATTGCATGATCAATGGGCACTTCCAATATTTCTCAATATCGGCGCCACCGGTTATATCCAAGATTAAAAACAACTATGCAAGTCATCGCAAAGTCTGGATCAATAGATTCCGAACTTTTTGGGTCTGATTTGGCGGCAAGGAACAAAACAGCTCAGGACTTACAACGTTTTAATTTAGAGATGAAGGCTGTTCCGTTCAAACCCAAATTCTCTGGCAATAAATCGACGTATTCACAGCATTTAAACACCACACGCCCTCTTCCCAAAGAGAAGTTTTTCACAGCAAACGTCGTGGGGCAAGATGTACCTGGCGAACAAGGAAGAGTGGGGGGCATACATCGCAGACAGAGCATCTTTCAATGGAAAAAATGACCCCATTATTTGCCAGTACGGTGAAGATTATTTACGAAAATATAAGAGACCTTATATTACGAATGCAGTTTCCAATAAAATACGAGAACTTGGTAGACTTCTTATTCCTCTTCAAGACATTTATGGCAGAATCACAATGCTGGAAGCAATGAACACAAAACATTACGATAAAGTTGTCCATGCAGCACAAACAATTTCTGGATATGATGCTGAATCAAAAACATTCCAGTCACCTTCTTTAGCAATGCACATGAAAACAATTCTATTCGCTGCGTGTTTAGCACCTAAAACATTATTATTAAAGCAGGATCCAGTTCTACCAGTATGTACTAAAGGAAAATGCTAATGATCTACCATCTTTTAAGAAATTAACCGAAGCTGCTCTCGTTTTAACTATTTTATTGAATCGAAAAAGAGTCGGCGATGTCCAATACATCAAACTCGATTCCTACATATAAAGTCCGACTAACAGAGATCAGGAAGAATGTCTGAATGTATCATCTGAGTCAGAAAAACTGTTATCAGCACATTTTAAAAGAATTATTACCATTGGAAAAGGTAGCAAATCTATCCCGATTCTTTTTCCAAAAACTGTCCAAACATACGTGAACGCACTTTTATCTAGCAGAGAGAAAAATCAATTAATCCCAGACGAAAATGAATTCATTTTCGCATTAACTGGTAGTACAGACCAATGGGTTAATGGATCATCAGTTCTCCGTAAATATGCAGCAAGCTGTGGCGCTAAAAATCCAAAAACATTGACATCTTCACGCCCGAGAAAACTAATAGCTACAGTCCTACAAGTAGTAAATTTAAGTGAAACAGAAAAGGAACAGGTTGCGTCTTTCATGGGACATACTAAGAAAACACACGAAGAGTTCTATACGATTTTTAATTGGAAATAAAGGTAACGTCTGCGGGGCCAACAGTGTGGTTAGGTTCCTTAACTTATTATAAATCTCTCTGCTAGTACACCCTCCCTACCTATGATATTGCACAACTGTAAAGAGAATAAAAGGCACTATCAAAATTTGCTATAAATGCACTGCTTGGTATTTAAGAAAATGTTAATGCCCACTTCACACTAATGTCGTCCGAATGCACACGTTCATATTTTTCAAAAAACATTATACTTTATGTTCCATTATAATTGTCAATGAAACTATATTTTAATTTTGTGTGGAATGATTTCGTCTGAATTCGTCACACTTTATCGTGGAAGACACGGCATAAAAATTTGACATGACATCAGAAAAAATGAAAATGCATATTGTGGCAAATATTTGGATATGACTTATTATAATTTTTGTTTCTTAACTTTCTCATATAGACTACCTCAAGATGTGTATCAGACAGCAAAGATAGCTAAACCGTTACTAATGATGGATAAAGGAGAGGGAGCTGAATTTCAAGGAAAAACTAGAAGAAATTGATGTACATCTTGAAAATTTGAATGATGAAACTCCTGAACAAATGGCGACTGATATTGGTAACTCTTCTTTTTATATTTAAATAGGTTGGCAACCACTCATAATTTAGAACTATCTGTGCGTGCAGGTTATCCCAAATTCTAGTTGTATAGGCACTGACTAAACTACATAAAAAAGTTATTGTGCAGGAAAAATACAAATTAAGTTAAAAAATCTTTCCAGTGTTGCTTGCAAGTTACCTTTAGCTCCCCTCAGGGTTGGGTAACTACGTGTAGAATATTAATTTTCTACATACGCGTCGAAAATAGTGTAGAAAATTGTAGAAAATTTTGAGCTGAAGTTTCCAGTTATTTTACTCTATTAGCTTAAAGTAAATGTACAATTTTTCATTAAGTTAAGTAATATTATTATATAATGTCTAATGTCTATAATCACTACATCGTATAAAACAAAGTCGCTTTCTCTGTCCCTATATCCCTATGTATGCTTAAATCTTTAAAACTACGCAACGGATTTTGATGCGGTTTTTTTTAATAGATAGAGTGATTGAAGAGGAAGGTTTATATGTATAATAAAATAAAATAAAACATATCAGGAAACAAAATATTAGTATTGAAAATACTATTGGGATCACGTTTATGCAAACTTAATGAGGATGGCGTGACCTAGACCAGCGCATACGGATAATATCGGATTTCGTGACATATGAAATGCCGACACCGAATCGGCGCGGAAGCAGTTATTGTTTTAAAACAAACCGCAAAGTATGGCTGTTTATTATCATTGAGTGTCACCTCGGGTGTCACGATCTCGACCCCCGCAAAATCGGTAAACATAAATTAATAATAATTAATTTGTTATATTGTGGCAGATATAACTCATAAGTGTTTTAAATTTACAAATTGTGTCAGGCATTTTCAATACATACGATGCTTGCGTAAGGTGCGAGATCTGTGAATTTCATTCAAAGCACCTTGGCAGATGATATAGCTGAAATAAAAAATATAATTGGTCAGCCTAACGCAGATTCTGTTGAAGATGCCGAGTCAATATTCACAGCTGTAAATCTTCCAGTAGATTATTCTGCTTTAGATTTACATAAATTAGCAGAATATCTGAGTGTTGACTTGACAATGAGAACTGCTGTAAGCATTAAAGTCTCGCGTAAAATTTACATTTTTAGGTGAAAGAAGTTGCTTCATGTAGAGGGAAACATGTATATGAATTAATATACAGAACCACTCAAAAACTTATTTCAAACAAATGTGCTGCAAATTATAGCAATTTTGCACGGCAGAAAAAGTTGAAGTTTTCTTCATTAAAATTGAATGAATTATTGCTGAAAAGTGAGAAAGTGTTTCTATATCTTAGATGTATTCTTCTGTGCCGTTATATTTGTGCTTTTAAGAAGCGGTTATTAAAATATTTTCGAACTGTTCAGAGAAAGAAGCTGAAGTGGACATTGCTAAATGGCTTCGGCGCTGCGTGGAACGAGCCAAGAAAGAAACGCAGTAAATGTGGTTTAATATTTTATACGCGAGACTTTAGTTTTTGTTATTTCACAGATGAAATGAGAGTTTTTATAAAGGTTTAAAAAAATATGATTTGTTTTTGATGTCCTTTAACCTGCCCCATAAAATCTAAATCTATGGAGAAAATCTAAATTGTAAAGAAACCTGTCATTTGATCAATGCCATTAAATTTTGATAATATTAAGCAGAAACAGAGAGTGTTTTAAGTTATAAAAGGAAGAAACACATAAGCAAGTCTTCCTTTTATGATTTAAAACAATTTGCATTTGCTGCTCAATTTTTGCACAGTCTATCGATATTGATTACGTGACAGTTTCCTTGCATTTTGGACAAGCTCTAACAATATCTACATGGCCCCTAACTGGTTGGCTGTGGGCTACCTTATGGACATCCACTGCTATAAGCTTTATGGTTGTCCGATTACGAATACTCTATGGCTGTCCGTTTGCGGAAGCTTTATGGATGTACGAGTATGGATGCTTTGTGGAAGTCCAATGTTGTGACAAATGGATTCTTAATGTACGTCCAGTGAACGTCCACAGAACAAACACGGACGAATAATGGATGTCCAGTTGTACATAAAGCAGCATCGATTGCACGTCCATAGGACCACTTTGTGCTATCTGGGTAATGATAAGTTGACTTTAAGAGCAGCAGCCGAGAAGTATCAAGTGCCAAACTCGACTTTGTGCGATAAGTACAAAGGACTTCATGCCTGGAACAATGGCTGGCCAACTGTTTTTAACAGAGTTGATGACAATCATATCGTATCCGAAATACTACCGGCACCAACGTGGGGTTACCCTTTAACAACGGGTGATTTAGAAAATGTTAAAAGTTTTTCAGACAGACAAGGCAGAGTTGAGAAGTGTTTTACCAATAATACCCCAGGGATCAAATGAATCGTGTCCTTATGAAGCGCCACCAAGGCACATTGAGTGAGAATATTAAACGACAAAGGGCCGCAGTATCAATAGAGATCATCGATGCGTACTTTGCAAATCAAGAGAAAACTTTAGAAAATGTTCCATCCACGAATATCGTTAACTACGATGAGACAAGATGGACGATCCTGGTCAACAGAAAGTTATCGTCCGGCGTGGAGCTAAACATGCCGATAGGGTGTTGGATATATCAAAAAGCTGCGTGTCTGTGATGCTTACGGTTGCGGCATCGGGAGAACGACTGCCAGTACTAAGATGGGACAAACAGGAACGTGAATGTGAAATAAATATGAGTAAACGCATAAGCCGAAAGTGTTTAATGCATGTTTCAAGTAGGCATTTACGACGTTTAATATCAAATCATGTAGCCTGTTTTACATTTGGAAATGAAAATGTAAAGAGTAATTCCTACGAGAGCTTATCGCAGTCTGCTTTTTGGGATACGCTTTTAGCACATGAAAGTGATTGGAAGTCGAGAGTAAAAGTGACTCGCAAGATAACTCTAATAATGCATTGGAAGATGAATGTGAAAGTGATTGTAAAATTAAAGTTAATAACATCGAAATACAAGAAGACAAAGAAAATGAAACCGAATATCTGGAAACTGATGAAATGTTTTCTGATGAGGAAACATTTCCACAGAAACTTGCATATTTAGCTATCATGCATAATTTCTAATGTGCTTTTGTCTGACCTCTTAAAATTATTGTTGAATGAGAAATTTCCCACAATACGTTTACCATCTGATAATAGATCACTGTTGAAAACATCTAGACAAACGAAATTAAGAAACATTCATCCAGGAAAATATTAGCATTTTAGGGGTAAGAGACGGTGTAAGGTTGGTAACTATGTGAGACTAGCTGGGTAATGTCAAAAGAGCAGTTGGCAGATTGGGCTATTAAATAATGTAACGTGGATGTAATACATGTGTTGTGCTTGGAAATAGTGTTTTCCTAAATTATCAGGAAATCTACAACTCATCCCTAATTACTGCATAGCGCAGTCGAGTAAGCTACGCAAATAAATTTCAGTTCTAAAATTAATTTCAAGGAAAATGGGAGATAATCGGGGAATAGCGCCCATGTGCATGGAAGGTAACCTCGCGGAAAATTGGAAGCAGTGGCGCTTACGCTTTGAAAATTACTTATTGGCTAGCGAGATTTGTAAAAAAGAAGAGACAACCCAGTGTGCTCAATTACTCCACTACATAGGGGAAGAAGGCTTCAAAATTTACACAACCTTCAAATTTCAAGAAGATGAAAAGAACATTCTGAAGGACACTACTTAGTGGTCCCAAAGGCCCTCCAAAATGAAATATTAAATAGGATTCACTATAGTCATTTAGGCATTAATAAATGCATTAAATTAGCACAAAATTATGTTTTCTGGCCGGGAATTAATAATGATAATGAGTGTGATTTTGAATGTGGAATTCATCAAATTAAATTCACAAATGCACATTACGATGAACGAGTTATGAACGCAGCACAAAGTGAAAAACAATTTACAACTTTAAGCATTTCTAATTTCAAATGATCTGCAGACCCTCCAAATAATTATTGTGTTCTGCAAGGCAATTATTATAGAAGTCAAAAATTTTATCGGTGGTGCTTCTTCTTTATTATTGGCAACAGATACAAAGATGTTTCAAATGTTTATGTTATCTCATGCTCATCTTCAGAAATTGATTGCTTTAAAGTTAAAATTTGAGTGATGATTTGGAATGCTACATTGCGACGGCCTACCTTCCTTACATAGATGGATGCACGGTCAAAATCAGACGCCTTCTCAACAGACACAAGATCAACGTAGTGTACAATCCGCCTGGAAAGATTGCTGCAAGTTTCTCTAGGACAATAGGAGAGCAGAAGGAGCATCAAGGACCAGGAGTATACAGAATTCCATGTATCTGCGGCAAGGAATACATTGGAGAAACGAAGAGACACATCAGCACGAGGCTACAAGAGCACAGGAGGGACGTCAGGAACCAACGGACGGACAAGTCAGCAGTTGCGGAACACTCCTCTTTGCCAGGACACGAGATTCGATTCCAGGATGCTAAGGCGCTAGCAAGGATTCCCAATTTCTGGCTCAGACGGATCAGGGAGGCGGCTACAGAGATCTTCAAGAGACCCAACTTCAACAGAGATGGAGGAATGGATCTACCGGTTACTTGGAAATCACCGTTCCGTGAAAACGTAGCGCTTCAGTGATTACCGACGAGTATAAATAGAGTCACCTGCAATAGATTTTCAGTTTCAAAGTAGCTTCTGAAGAAGACTCCGATATGCGAGTCGAAACGTCAAGCGTTAATGTTAATTGTAATTTTAGTGTTACAGATTACCAACGACGACGTGGCAACCAGCCCGGAAACCATTACTCCTTGGAATGCTAACCACTTTCACATTTCGCTGCAAAATGTTTAAGACTGCCGCATGAAGATGGACATTCTGTTTTTCCCAATTCATTTTTATAAAAACTCCCAATTTTTTAAGTATTTTATTTTGGTGCACTAACTTCGATGGCTTTTGACAACCACATAAATTGACAGTGATGCACATCCCCAATGAAACACAACACCCAGTGAAAGACTGTCATCTACTTTTAGCAATAATTGAATATTCGTTTCCTAATTCTAGTCGCTGAATCACTTCTACCACAGTACCCAATTTTACTCATATCATCATAATATTAAAAGCGAACTGGCACAACACTTTACGGGGATATCGGTCGCTCGGTCTCTTTTCAACTGGCGGAGATCGTATGGGTGCGGTCGTGCACTCGATCAGGTGTTTCTTTAACGCAAATAAGAAAATTGCATCGGCATCATTCCGATGGACGCTTGGATCTGCTCAGCGCTGTTTGCAGTCGTAGTTTAACCTGGTGTTCAACGTCGCACCCGTAGGTAGAATGGTTTTTGCCGTATTAAATTAAACGCAATTAATTATTTAAGAATATTCTATGGGAATATTTTGTGGTGTACCTGGGATGCACCTACGTTTTAAGTATAATTACTACACCGATTCATCACTACGTAAAAGTCGTGGAGCGTAGCCCGCGGGTTCATCTAGTATTCATGATTCATCATATGGGCAACAATGTTTCTCTCCTGAGGGAATGTTATCTGAGTCATCGTCAGTATCGTGGATTGATTTCGGCAACGATTCATAATAAGTATTTTCGTTCTACTACGTCCTTTAAATTCATACTTATGCTTAGTCTATATTAAAAATTATAATATAATAAAAATGTTCCACTTACCTTATTGCTACTGCTAAAATCTGCATAGGTTCAATGCAATCGCTCATAACAGTGTCCTGGCGTTGTAAAACACCCTTCAATTTGTCGTTCAACTCGTGGAAAGAAGCGATGGACATACGAAAATAGTTGAAGAATTTTTGCTCATGTTCTAATAAATCTTGGAATAAAGTGTAAAATGCCACCACAAGTAGTCTTTTTTTTGAACTACACCCAATATACTCTTTGAATTTCTTTCTGAAGTCGACGACGCCGCCGGTACAGAAGCCACATCGTAATAGTAATTATCTGCTACAGACTACTGGGCACTGGCGGAACACGACCGGATCGGAAAAAAACTGGCCAGGTGCGAAGGGTCGTAAATCGGCGCCGGCCCGGTACCGGACGCATCCATCCGGCACGTGTGTAACCGTACTTACGGTCACTGAAAGATTCCCCAATGAGAAGAATAATAAACCAGATACTTCAAAATCTTTTTATAATGTCAGGCCAAATGCAACCAAAGCTTTTAACCCAACTGCGATAATAAGAAAGTGTTATAATTGTAATACAGTTTGGCATCACGCAAATATTTGCCCAAAGCCAAGACGCCCACCAGGAATTTAGGGGCAACAGATACTTTCAGCGATCATTTGAAAATGTTGTCAAGAGTGTTTAGATTAATGGTAGAAATTTATTGGAGTTAAGGTTGGATAAATGTTATTTTCTTAAAAGACGGATTGAATCTTTGGGGTATAGAGTTAACTCAGATGGTATAAGTCCAAGCCCTAATAATATAAAGGCAGTCGTAGAATTTCCAGTACCAAGGAATTTTAAGGAACTTCTTAGTTTTATCGGGCTAATTTCATACTTCCGCAAATTTATAAAGGATTTTTCAATTGTTGCAAAACCTTTATATGGCTTACTTAAAAAGAGAAAGGATTTTCAATTTGGCGATATGGAAGTTGAAATTTTTGAAAAACTAAAGAAACCCATATCTCAGCAACCTGTGCTAACTGCTAAGTATTCATTCGCCTAAAGCAGAAACACAGTTGCATCGTGATGCAAGTTCTATGGGATATGGTTCACTATTATTTTAAAAACAACAAGATGGCAAGTTGGACCCTGTATTTTTCTTTAGTAAAAGAACGACAGTTTAGAACTAGAATGCCTTTTCATAGTTTACTCTTTCAAAAGAGTTCATGTTTATTTATCTGGTATTCCGTATTCCCTTTAAAATTTTAACTGACTGTGATTCATTTCGGTTAACTATGAACAAAAAAGATATTGTTCAGTGTATTCTTAAGTAATTACAATTTTGAAATTGAGCATAGGTCAAATTTACGAATGAGGCATGTGGATGCTCTGAGTATATGCCATAATATACTTGTAATGGAAGAAAACAGTTTCGAGCAAGTATTATCTCTTAAACAGTTAGATGATCCAGAGATATCTAAACTGCAGACAAAATTAGAAGGAACTCAGTTATCAATATTTGAACTAGGAAATATACTAGTTTGTAGGAAAGCTGAAAATAAAGATAATCTTTTGTTTTATGTCCCCAACTCTACGATGACTAATGTTACTCGAGCAAGTCATGACAACTTTGGTCATGTGGGAGTTGAAAACCTTGTGAGCTCATTTTAAGAACTTATTGGTTCCCCAACTTACGTGAAGTTGTTAAAAATTACATACCAAATTGTCTGAAATGTATCACATTTTCACCAAATTATGGTAAAGTAGAAGGTGAACTTCATAGTATACCTAAAGGGAATGTTCCTTTCGACACATGTCGCTTTGACCATTATGGCCCACTAGAAAAATGTAGAAACGGTGATAAATGCATATTTTTAATTATTGACGCAATAACGAAGTGTATTAAGTTATATCCTTGTCGAACGACAAACTCAAAAGAAGTTATTAATTAAGCATTTAAAAATGTACTTCTCGGTGTATTGCAAACCAAAACGTCTTATTTCCGATAGAGGTACAGCCTTTACTTCGAAACTATTTGTTAAAAATTTCAGGATTAAACTAATTCGTATTGCTACAGGAGTACCTCGGGCCAATGGTCAAATAGAAAGATTTAATAGGACTGTTCGACCTATGTTAGCCAAACTTTGTAACACTACGGACCATTGGAATAAGGTTAGTAGATGTTGAATTTGCTCTCAACAACACATTTGTTAAAAGTACAGGTGAAGCACCTAGTAAACTTCTGTTTGGTGTCTATCAAGCATGCACAAACGATGATTATGTTAAAAAAATGTTAAAGTCCTTGGAGAGTATTGAAAGGGAAATTTTAGAGGGAATTAGGCAAAAGGCTATAGAAAGGATAGAGAAAAGTCAACAGTACAATAAGAACAAATTTGATAAAGCCAATAAAAAGCCACATAGGTATAAAACTGGAGATAAGGTAGTAATACATCACGTAGTTAGTAGTTTCTCCAGGAGTAAATAAGAAATTATTGCCTAGGTTTAAAGGACCTTATGAAATTGAAGCAGTTTTGCCACATGACAGGTATATTGTAAAAGATGTAGAAGAACATCAAGTCAGTCAGATTCCCTATGATCGTACGTTAGATGCTTTTCATATTAGACCATGTTTAGCTGATAACAATTCGCATGCCTAGTTTTGCACCCAAAAAAAAAACGTTAGTTTAATTTTGTGGTGAAGATGTTTAGTTCCTCATGTTGTTTTCATTAGTTCATGATGTGTAAATGAAATCTAGTTGCTTTATGTAAATTTATTATGTATCTTTATGATAAATATTACAAATTCATTATGTATCTTATGTTAAGTGCTAGAGTATCTTATGGAATCTTTTGTTATTAAGAGCTATTTAAGATACTTATGTTGTTTCTTTATGAATGTCTTATGTTATGCCACTTATGACTTATGTAGAACGTATGACATACTTAGGTTTTCTGAATAATTTATGTTTATGTTTTTATATGTATATTCTTTGAATATCCTATTATGTTTTACAGTGTTCATAGATAGAGGTCGATCTAATGTCAGGTTGACCGAGCTGTAAGTTTATTTTTAAATTCGAATTTAACGCTCTTATTACTGCAATTCCGGTTCCGTTAGCCATGTTACAGACTTCCTTTCGTTGACTTTGGCAGTAGTGAGTTAGTTAGTTATGGCGCATATTTACGTTGTTTTACGTTTTCAAGTTTTGAAATAAACTATCAAAAATACCGCTCTGATCTTTAGATGTTACCCTTCGGCCCCTTACATACCTAAAATTTTATTGCAGGACACCAATGATATATATATGACAGTGAGGCACCTTCTTCAATAGAGTCCACCAACGCCTAGACCATGTAATCGTCATGATGTAAAAAGAAGTAGTGTATCATCAGCTGGAATACAAAGTCCATTAAGTTCTCGTTAAAGTACTAGTCAGAAAATCAGTACACCACGCTCCACAATTGGCTCTAATAGAAGAAAGGCTAGGTGCTGACAATGAAGACCAATTTGTCATTCTTGGAAAAAATGTGGCAATAAAATTGAAACTACTTCCAAAAGAAAGAATATATTATACTGAAGAATTCATAAATGATCTACTGTTTGAGGCTGAACTGGGTAACGTTACAAAAAATACTAAGATTATTGCATTAGCAGATGATTCAAGGAATCAGAATAATTTTCAGAGGGATGGCCCTGTTCTTGCTCGTTACCCTAATCATCATAAAACTACGATTTGGCGCAGCATATTAATTACCAATACCAAGTGCAAAATTATCCTCCTTTGCAAACCATGACACAATCTAACACACAACCACTCACTCCTTACACCCAATCTCTTCTCTTCAAAACTAGTCCATTCTTATACTAAACCTATAAAATTTATGGTTTCATCATGTACCGTAAATCTGGGATAATAGGAACGGCAGGGTGAATAGAAACGAAATTGGGTATTGTACAAATAAATTTCTTATTGACGTGCAGTTGCGTTTAACGCTTGCGGTTAAAATCTTAATATATAGGTAACACAACAAATGTTGGTTGCCTATGTCATATCTAAATGGTTTGTGCTCTAGACTATTAACCAACTTTAACCTAAAAATAGTAGTTTTTGATAGATCGCCAAACATTAGTCTGCCAACATAACAGTTATTCAAGTAAGATTGTTTAACTATGTATTATCAATGAACACACTATTTTTTACATTATTTTTCAAGGTGCACGTGGAAATTCACATTTGTTAATTTTTGTGTTTTTTCTAGAACAAGACATTTTTAAGTTAAAAGTGTGGCGAATAGGAACACGAATATAATGGTTAGAAATTACAAGCCAGACCCTCATGGAAAGGTTTATAAGCATCACACACCAGAAAAAAATTGCACAAGCAGTTGCTGCAATAAAATGTGGCATGCCATACAGGAAAGCTTCAGAAAAATTCAAAATACCTAAAACTGTTTTATTCCGGCATAAATTTAATGGAAACAAGATGCTCAAACAAGGAGGACAAACAGTACTCCCTCTCGAAGTAGAAGCCCTTTAATTCAAAAAATCAATATTGAAAGCCAACCAGTAAAGGAGGATGTGACTATTTCTATAAGGGATTTATTGGCAGCAGGACCTTCTCATGCAGAACAACCACTTCTTTTGCAATCGCACAGAAAACGTCAAACTCCGCAGGCAGAAGAAAAAAATAGCAGGCAAAATTACTGTGGCTGCTGATTTGAAACGTAAGAAAAAAGTATTTTCATACCCTCTTGCTGTTTGTATTGTAAAACTGCATATGCTTTAAGGTTTAAGCGAACGAATACTGAATGAGAATTTTGTAAATGCATACAATGTTGTGTACCGGGTGTACAGAGTATCCCACGACAACCTTACACGATCTGTATATAGAAAAGTATATTTAGTAGAATTACACAAATTTGCACAAATAGGTAATCGAGGAACGAGGATGCTCGATTAGACTAAAATATTTTTGACTTTCTGCGACTTTCAGTTATACCGGAAATAGACACCAACTTCCTTATTTTAAATGAAATGCCCACATTTTTATTACGGATTTCGATTTTTGGTCGAATTTTAAGGTCACCTTATGCAAAACTTCATATGTGTAAAGTGCACCCTCTTCCAGATATTGGACGTTAAAGATCGTCATTTTTCAAATTTCATCAATTATAACTTGGAAACGGTACGAGATAAACAAAAATGATTTACATGTCCCTATCCTAGTTTTTAATTCTCTATCTAATGGGTCTGGAAAATACTGCTTCCTGATTGACAGCTTTTGGTCATTTCTTGACCAATCAGGAAGCAGTATTTTCCAGAACCTTTAGATAGAGAATTTAAAACTGGGATAGGGACATGCAAGTCATTTTTCTCTATCTCGTACTGTTTCGAAGTTATAATTGATGAAATTTGAAAAATGACTATTTTTAACGACTAATATCTCGAAGAGGGTGCACTTTACACATAAGATGTTTTACATAAGGTAACCTTAAAATTCGACCAAAAATCTAAATCCGTAATAAAAATGTGGGCATTCCATTTAAAATAAGGAAGTTGGTGTCTATTTCCGGTATAACCGGAAGTCGCAGGGAGTCAAAAATATTTTAGTCGAATTGAGCATCCTCGATTACCTATTTGTGCAAATTTGTGTACTACTATATATACTTTTCTATATACAGATCGTGTAAGGTCGTCGTGGGATACCCTGTACAAATAAGAAAGGTCGGCGGCCGTATATCCGTAACCGTTTGCCCTAGAACTTTCGGAAAAAAATATTTAAGATAAAATTGGCCACGAGAAATTGCTGGAAATTATTTTTAAATTCGTAGATTGGCCGGTAAGGGGCGTAAGGGTTACACCAAGGGAGAAAAATAATTTTTTCCCTGAAAAATCACCAATAAAGGGTTATCAAAATAATTTTGTTGAATTCTACTGAAAATTCTGAATAACTTTCGTTTAGGATTTTTTGCTCTAGCTCGTCAAATAGAGATGGCATGGGCGGACAAACATTGAGATGAAAGAATGCTTCTAACTCCGGTTTGGCTCAACGGAATTGGACAAACTTGAGCTTCTTGAGAAGAGCTTTCCTTGTTCTATCAAACGAAAGTTAAATAAAGTCATTTCGAATTTCGTGGCCACCGGTAGAGGGCGCGATTTTACATTCAAAGCTATTTTCGCGTTTGTCTTGAAAAATTCAAATGGAATAATATAGTTTTTTTAATACTGCTAATAAGAGGTGAAAATTATAAGAAAAATGGTACTATTGTTTGATGAGGTTGCGTTGCAGCCATATTTTCAATATTTGCTGTATGAAGAGAGTAGTTGGTTTCTAGGACAATGGCTTTACCAGAACGAGCGAAGTGGCTGATCACGCAATGGTCCTTATGTTAAAAGGTTTATTTCAGAAATGGAGGCAGCCTGTTGCTTATGTTTTCAACAAATCATCAATGGATGCTGCTGCAATAGTTCATTTCTTTAAAGAAATAGTTAGGGAAGCAAATGCTGCAGGTTTACATATAACAGCATCTGTACGTGACCAATGGTCAACTAACAGCAAAGCTATTGAAATGCTTTTGAGTTGCTCAAAAAGAGATGCTGCTTTACGAGGTGAACGTTTGGAGGGAAACATTATAGTAGTTGAAGGACGTAGAATTTTCCCACTTTTTGATATTCCCCACCTTTTGAAGAGTATACGTAACAATCATCTCAACAAGGATTTGCAATACACTCTAAGTGGACAACAAAAGGTAGCTATATGGCAACACATTGAAGATGCATACATTATAGATAAGACACATAACATACGTGCTATGAAAAGACTTACGGACTCCTATGTATTACCACGCAAAATAAAAAAATTAAAGTTTCTCTGTGCGCCTAAGTATTTAGCCAGTCAGTCACTGCTGGTATTCGATATTGCGCAACATTTGAATGTCCTTCGAAAGATGGCTCCCGAAAAGTAGGCCGTGAAGCTCATGACACTGCTGACCTTCTGGAATTGTTTGATAGTTTTTGATTCTGCAAAAGGAGCCGGTTCCAAAAACATTTTTTCTAGAAGGTTAGTAACAAATAATTCAGGGCATGTTAAGAAGTCTAATATTATGTACGGAACATTGAAACCAGTCGATCCAACACCCTCAGAAGGAAAACTTCAACGAGTTCCTAGAAATCCTGGTTTCAATATAATAAATAAGTTTCTTCCCATCTTCATTTAGAATTTTAGAATTTTTTGTTTGTGTTAATTCGACACATTTGGTGAAAATGTCTGACAAAACTTGTTACTTTTCTGGTATGACTTTCATTATTTTATTAACTAAATATACTTCAGATAGGTAGACGCTTACTATTTGAAATAATTTTATCAACTGTTTCTTCAAAGTATTATTAGTATTGAAAATGCTATTGGGATCACGTTTATGCAAACTTAGTGAGGATGGCGTGACCTCGACCAGCGCATACGGATAATATTGGATTGCGTGACATATGAAATGCCGACACCGAATCGGCGCGGAAGCAGTTATTATATTGTTTTAAAACAAACCGCAAAGTATGGCTGTTTATTGTTACGATCTCGACCCCGCAAAATCGGTAAACATAAATTAATAATAATTAATTTGTTATATTGTGGCAGATATAACTCATAAGTGTTTTAAATGTAAAAATTGTGTCAGGCATTTTCAATACATACGATGCTTGCGTAAGGTGCGAGATCTGTGAATTTTTATCAATGGCGGCTGGTGGGGGTCATTTTAGTTTTGGAACTTATAATTAATACTAAAAGTATGTACATATATATAGTAGGTTGCAAGATAATTGACCCTGCCTTTCTACTGTTATACCAGTATACCATAAATAAATCAAAAAATAGTCATAAAATTATCACTACAGCAGGTTGTATACACTACAGGGTGGTATTAAAGAGAAAGGGTATGGTTATTGGAAATTCTCAAACGGTGTATAATACCAATAAATTTAATTATATTTTGCTACACTGTGGTTTTCTTTAAAAGCAGAAATATCTGCAATCCGGACCTGTTTTCTTGCATGTTTACATTGCCATTAAAAGGGCTTAATGATTACGTATCACAAACGCATTGTAAAGTATAATGGAGTAAGGCCAAATATCTTGCAAACTACTATAAAAATCTTCAAAAATATAAGAAAAGGGGTATAGCTCCTTACATTGTTAACTAAAGCACACCATAAACGTGCTTATATTTCAAGTCAATTATTCTCCCCTTCAGTTCTGAAAAACGGGTTATGAGTAGCGGAAGAAGAATGCTTTTTTAATTTTGTCCTTTAAATATGTAATATCGGTTACGCCATTTTTAGCCCATATAGCATCATTGGAAAATAATAAGCACGAATAGCAAAAAAACGCATCTTTCACACTACATTCAGTAGCACAAATTGTACATCCATTCTTTAAAATCTTTGAATATCTTTACCTCTATCCTTTGTTTGCTTCAAATTCATTTTTGGTTTCGGTCGCTCACTTTCCCATTTTCATAATTCAAATATTCCAGCTGACTTTAAGGCAAATATCTCCTCAACAACTCATCTCGTTTTGACAAAAGCAAAATTTCACGACACTCACAACTGTAACAACTATAACCACTCCACTCCGCAGTCTGAGAAGAACTGATTAACTCAATTCTGCGTAGTTGTCACAAAACATTTATCCGGCGGTCGACCACATTAGTGATATGGGAGTAAAAGGTGACTCTCACTTTTACTCAAGAAATTCGCATCTGCTCTCACTGTTCTTCTTTACATGCATATCTCCATAAGCCATTAGAGCTGTGCAGGATCAATTTGAGATACAGCCTGGCTTGCGGGCAAGAGCGTCATAACCACGGAATATATATTTCGATTGCTGCGATGCGAATGCAAACCACGGAGACTGTTGGACAAAAAATATTTTTATTAAAATTATGATTTTGATTAGAATATTTTAGGAGGGTCATTGACCAATATTGACCGTAAGGAGAAGCCGCCACTGTTGTTCATATTGTTTAATATAATATTCCATCTTATGTGCATTATTTCTTATATTTCAGCTTTAATATTAAGTGTTTTGTAAGTAGGTATGTTCTGAACAGTTTTCTATTCTTTCTTGACAATGTTGGTATTTTAATAGTTAATACACATAGTTTCCCATGACGAGTTTCTTTTTTCGTAAAACTTCCCTTTCGCCAGTAATTTATGTGTTTTTTCTTTCTTAGTTTAAATTAAAAACGACTATATTTCTTCTTCTTTCTATTTTAAACAAATAAATAATTTTAAATATAAATCAAATACTGGAAGTACCTTTTCCCACTGACGATAGATGGCGCAAAAAGTGTGCAAAAGTTATAACGGCAGTTGGCGTTCTCTTCTTTTAGATATTTAGATATTCTGTATAGGTCACATAGGTACTTAGATAAATATACCACTGTTAATCCACTGCGGAGCGATACCGCACATCAAATAAAAGAAGATAGAGAACTGGACGTCATTGCAGCCATTTTGAACAAGTTCTTTGTCAAAAGTTTGTTTATTAAATGCGGGTTGTGTTTATTGCTTTATTAGTTCTCTTATTTAGGTCAGTCAAGTTAGCCCGTCATTACGATTTATTCTCATGTTCGTCTTCCTAAACAGTTGGGCTACGTTTGTGTCATGTTGCGCTGTACTGCATTCCATTTGTGCCGATTCCTAAATGCCTCTTTTTTGAAAAAATAGTGTGAGGGGCTAACTTGACGCTCAGCCCCCCACTTTCTTTGGAAAATTGAATTTATTTTTAGGTGAATGTGTTGTGTGCTGCATTGTGCCGTAACTATTTTCATTCCAGATTCATTTGTTAATCAGTTATTTTTAAAAATTCCGCGCGGGGGGCTAACTTGACGCTCAGCCCCCCACTTTTTTTGCCAAATCAAATGTACTTTTATACAAATGCATTGTGCTCGAGTTGTGCTGCGTTGTGCCGCACGTTTCGTCAGTCCAGATACATTCGCTATCAGTTATATTTTTAAATTTCTGGGTGAGAGGCCAACTTGACGCTCAGCCCCCGCTTTTTTTGGGAATCCCAATTTACTTTTGGGCGAATGTGTTGTGCTCAAGTTGTGCCGCATTGTGCCGCAATTATTTTCATTCCAGGTGCATCCGTTAATCCGTTATTTTTAAAAATTTCGCGCGGGGGGCTAACTTGACTCTCGGCCCCCCGCTTTTTTGGGAATCCGAATTTACTTTTGGGTGAATGTGTTGTGCTCGAGTTGTGCCGTAATTATTTTCATTCCAGGTGCATTCGTTAATCCGCTATTTTTGAAAATCCCGCTCGGGGGGCTAACTTGACGCTCAGTCCCCGCTTCTTTTGGAAAATCAAGTCTATTTTGTATGAATGTATTGGGCTCTAGTTGTGCCGCGTTGTTCCTCATGGTTCGTTATTCCAGATGCATACGCTATCAATTGAATTTTTAAATTTCTGGGTAAGGAGTCAACTTGACGCTCAGCCCCCGCATTTTTTGGGAATCCGTATTTATTTTCGGGTGAATGTGTTGTGTTCGAGTTATGTCGCATTGTGCCGTAATTATTTTGATTCCAGGTGCATTCGTTCATCCGCTATTTTTTAAAATTCCGCGTCGGGGCTAACTTGACCTCAGACCCCACTTTTTTGGAAAATAGAATTTATTCTTATATATGTATTGTGCTTGAGTTGTACTGCATTGTGCCGGAATTGACTACCCCGGCCAACGTAATATCAAGATCCGCTGCGTTCATAATTTTTTTGTTATCTTCCATTTGCTGCTCCAAGAAAAAAGTTATTGAATTATTATTAAAGATAACATTTTGTAACTTTTGTAACTTTTGTGGGTCCTGCAACAAAACATTAGCAAAACAGATAGAAATAGCACAAAAATCAATTATAAAAAATATGTTTAAGAAACCTCGACGGTATCCAACAGAAGACTTGTACAATGTACAACGAAACAGACTTACTTGATCCAAGACAGCTATATTCTTTCCAAATATTAAAATTTGTTCATAAAAATAAAAATATACTAAGCCCTATTGATCATAATTATAGAACTAGGGGTAGGGTAAATGATAATGTGTATATTCCTCAAAAAACGTTAAGTTTGTGTCAGCGAAGCCTTAAATTTAATAGCTCTAAACTTTACAATATGTTACCCGTAGAAATAAAAAGCTCCAACTATTTTGCATTTCATCTAAGAGAGTGGTTAAGAGGTATTTATAGAACAATACACAATTTTAATTGACAGGGCATAAAATAAAAATATAACATATAATTAAGGGAATTGTTGAATTGTGAAGATTGAAGATTGAAGACGCTGTCGCACACTACAAAAGTAGTCAAAAGAGGTCAAAAGCCTTCTGATTTAAATATAAGAAAAATGTATAACCTCTATCGTGAATGGTGTACTGAAAATAATCAGCAGTCAGCAGTGAAAGAAAGCTTTTACCGCCGCATATTTTCCAGTGAGTTTAATTTAAAATTATATAAACCCCATTCAGACACGTGCAACACATGCGACCGACTGAACAACACAATCAAAAATTCGCAAGATGAGGAAATGAAAAGAAATGCAAATTTTGAATTGGAGCTACATCAACGAAAAGTTAAAAATGTTGAGGAAGCTAAGACAAGAGATGTTGAATTTTGTTCTCAGAATAAACACACTACACGTTTAGTTTGTTTTGACTTGCAAAAAACTTTAATTACCAAAAAAAAGTTTATTACCTTAGACAGCTATGGACGTATAATTTTTGTATACACGATATTGTTTCTGGAAAATCCTACATGTACACTTGGAATGAAACTATAGCATCTCGCGGATCACAGGAAATTGGCTCTTGCTTGATTAAAGTAAACATTTTTTATTATTTTTTCACCTCTCATGTCTAACAATTTGTTTTTTAGTTCATAGAAGATCTTCCCAATGAAGTACAACACCTGATCTGTTACAGCGATTCTTTTGGAGGACATAATAAAAATAAGAATATTGGAAAATTATTCATGTAAATCGTCCAGGCTACAAATGTGAAGACAATTAAGCACAAATTTTTTGAACCCGGGCATTCGTACATGGAGTGCGATTGATCGCTTGGTATTATTGAAAAAAATAAGAAACGCATGTCCCAAGTTTTTGTACCTGGCCATTGGACTTCCGTAATACAAAAGTCTTCCAAAAATTTTGAGGTCCATGAGATGAGAAGATTTTTTTTTCATTCCGTTACCTAAACCTTCAAATGATAGATCCAAAACAAATGATTAGAAAAAGGTACTTAAATGGCGAGTTATTGTATGGTTCAAATACCAGAAGGAACTTTTGTTCCGCTTTCTTTTCAAACATGTTAGAAATGATGATTATCCTTTTGTAATGAGTGAAAACTGTTCAATAATGACAGCAGGAAAACCTCAATTTAGTTTGAATAAGTTTTCTGAAGTGCTCCATGCTTCGCCTATAAAAATAGCGTACCCTAAATATTCGAATCTAATGGAACTTCTTCAGTACATCCCACCTGTGTACCATGCCTATTACAAGAATATGGCACATGAAAATGCTCCCTCCAAAAAGGAAAAGAAGAAGAAGAAAGGAGAAGCCAAAGCAGATCATGAAGAACAGCAGGAGGAAGCTGATGAACATACACCAATTGAATTGGAATCAAATTATGAATAACGTGTAAAAATGTAAATGAATAAAGAAGTATTTGGCAGTTTTCTGATTATTCATTTAACAAAACTTCAATAATGTGTTGTGGCAAAACGGTATAAGTAGGTTTTTCAGAAAAGTTTAAATTTTTAAAATATAGTATAAATTTCTATAAAAATATCAATTTCTCACGCACAAAATAGCAATTAAAGTGATTTTGAAATTATCTCTCAGAATTACAGGGAACTTGTTAACTTTGAAGAAGTACTTTCAACACTCTTACTTTCAGTACTTGTACCTTTCTGCTTCTAACGCCTTCAATTGAGACAATTGTTTCTCTATGCTCATGACTGCTGTGTAGTATCCGTCTAGCCGTCCAGGTCTAGTCTTCAGTGCCTTCACTTTAAGTGTCATGTTCTTGATGACCATGACTGATGTTTACGGTGATGCAGACCAACTTGCTGCTGCCACTCCTACTCCTCCGAAGTACTCCGCACCACCTGTAAGTACCTCCATCTATGTAATTACAATAATTTGCCTACTCTCGTCTCCATTTATGCAGTTGCCTGATCATATTTTTCTCCATTGTTATTATTATACATATAATGTAATAAATTGTTTTCATAAAATAAATTGAAAGTAAGTTAATAGAATGTTTTCTTTTTTTCAGACTACACTGCAACCTACTACTTCTTGTTCTTATGCAACTGTTGGTCACCCGATCTGGTCGCCACTAACTGTAAGTACTTATTCTATTTAATTACAATAATTTGCCTACTCTCGTTTCCATTTATGCATTTGCGGGATCATATTTTTCACCATTGTTATATCACGACAGGTGTACCCAAATAAGTGCCAAAAAAATTAAGAGGCGATTCCTTGTTGAAAATTAAAAGGGGTGTTAGGTGCTTGATATAAACAAATCCTCATATGTCCCTCCCCTAGGAGTTACGCTCCTTAAAGAAGTGGGAGGTGGAAATTAGGTTTTGATTTATTATCTCAAAATGGGAAATAGTTAAGGAAACGAAATTTGGTGGAAGGTTTCTAATGTTAAAAGGCTACTTTCTAATATTTTCCTGACCTATTGTTATAAGTGGATGAAACTCGCAACCCCTCTTACTTTTTTCCTTTTTAACTTAGAGAGAGAGAGAGAGAGATCGAGAGAAGGTGTAAGAATTTGATCGTTGAAAAATATACCCTAGACAACTTAATTCGCTTAAAAACTTTCGTGTCTCTTGCTGTTTTTGTAAAATCAATAGTTTTTGGACAAAAACTAACTTCAGAAAGCGAGAAGCAACTTGACAGCCGCCTACTACTTTTAATTGGGAATTTAATTCTTTCAGTGCCTGATGAAGTGAATAATTGTTTTTCGAGAACTATTGATTTTACGAAAAAAGCAAGAGACACGAAAGTTTTACTAATGACGCTTTCTAAGGCATATTTTTAAACGATCAAATTCTTGCAGATTAAGAAGTTAAAAAGGCAAAAATTAAGAGGGGGTCTACTTATAACAATATGGATCGACAAGAAAATATTCGAAAGTATCCTTTTTAACATTAGAAACCTTCTACCAAATTTCATTTCCTTAACTATTTCACATTTTGAGAAAATAAATAAAAGCCTTATTATTTCCACCTCCCACTTTGGAGGAGTGTAACTCCTAAGGGAGGGACGTATGAGGTTTTGTTTATATCAAACGCCCCCTTTAATTTTCAACAAGCGATCGCCTCTTAAATTTTTTCGCACTTATTTGGATACACCCTGCATAATATAATTTTTACGTAAAAGAAACTATGACAGTAAGTTAATAGAATGTTTTCCTTTTTCAGACTACAGAGCAGCCTACTACTACTTCTTGCTCTTATGCAAACGTTGGTCCTGCGAACTGGTCCGCACCACCTGTAAGTATCTACATCTACATAATTACAATAATTTGCGCACTCTCGTTTCCATTTATTCATTTGCCTGATCATATTTTTCTCCGTTGTTGTATTATATAATAAATTTTATGCACAAAAGAAACGATGCAACATGCAAGTAAGTTAATAGAATGTTTTTGTTTTTCAGACTACAGAGCAACCTACTACTTCTTGGTCTTATGCAAATGTTGGTCCTCCGAACTGGTCCGCACCACCTGTAAGTATCTACATCTACATAATTACAATAATTTGCGTACTCTCGTTTCCATTTATTCATTTGCCTGATCATATTTTTTTCCGTTGTTGTATTATAATATAATAAATTTTATGCGCAAAAGAAACGATGCAACATGCAAGTAAGTTAATAGAATGTTTTTGTTTTTCAGACTACAGAGCAACCTACCACTTCTTGTTGTTTTGCAAATGATGCTCCTCTGGACCGGTCCGCACTACCTGTAAGTACTTAATCTACTTGATTACAATACAACTATCAATGACTACCCTCGTTTTCATTTATTCATGCGCCCGATAATTGTCCCTCCGTTGTTATATTATATTATACAGTAGGTATCCATCAAAAAGTTGGAATCATATGGGACACTTTTTTATTATTGATTTCTCAGAAAATTTTGTTTCTTATAAATTTTGAAGCTTGATTTCAAACAATAACTGAACAACTCAAAATTTTCGTTCCTTTTTCGTATGCACGGAGAAATCGAATAGTTTAAAACGACAGTTTACAGAAACTTGTATTAAAATTAATGCTATAGCAACTCTATACGGAGTCTTATAATGAACTTTTAAGGTTATTCCTAATGGCCATAATCGAAGACGCACTTTGTATAAGCAACTACATTCGGTCCTCTGCCTTTTTTTTCATCTCGGTAACTGCTTAACTTTTGTAGTACGACGTGACTCGTCTCGAAACTGCGAAATTCACTTCTGAGGGGCTCGACTCCTGTAGCGTACTACACTAATTAAAAATTCAAATTTCTTCATTTTGGTGGTACTCCATTTTCTACGTCAAAGCTGTGTTTTCAAAAAAATTCAAATAGGTATCTCAAAAACGGTAAGATATACCCATACAAAACCTCAAATAAAATTGAATTAATTTTTCCTTAACAATTCGAAAATCCAATAAAATTTTATATTAAGAAACACAACTTTGGTATGCCATACTTTTTTGGGATACCTATATATTGGTATATATTTTATAATTGCAGCAGCTCCAGATTATTCAAGCATACCCATGTGACCAAATTACCAAAAGTCATTTCTATACAGGCCCTATAAACCGACTTGTATGTGTTGCGCCATCCTGTATGTATATTTACTGTTCTTTCCTTTTCAGAAAATGATGAGGATACATGCACATTACAAGAGATATTATGTTTTTGCACCACAGCTGATATAATCCCACCAGCTGGTTTTTTAATTCAGCCTTCTATTAAATTTTTACATGGCAACCCTTGTCCATATCCATTGGGCAATACACATGGTTTAGAATTGCATTTGTCAACAATCCATGATGATTACGAAAAGTTCAAATAATACAATGTTACTATTGGAATAAGGAATGGGATGGTTTTCGGATAAGTGTAATCCTGTTACAATATTTTGCCTTTGTTTCTTTGCAATTTTATTTTATATTTATTATGTGAAAAAGTTTACGTTTGTTATTCTATTTTATTTTTTTTTCCTTTGTTTCACTGTAACTTTACCTTATGTTAATTATGTCAAAAAGTATTTAATTGAAACCTTTTCTGAGTTGATGCTACAGTACCTAACCCGTGAGGTGCACGAAGTGTAACACACAAACTATTCAAAACTTTATTGCTCAGTAAACACATTTTCAAGTATTTGCAGTATATTTAAATAATGCACTACACCATAATGATTATCTTCCATCAGAGGATCTTTCACAGCATGTTGAATTTGTTCAAGAATTGCGTTAGGTACATACAGTTCAAACTTTGGTACAATGACATTGTTTTGAGTTTCAATTTCTTCTTGCTCTTCAGTTTCTGCTTCAACACTGTATAAGTCAGGGTTTGCGTGGTAGTGTGCATCCTCTTCCAACAATTGTTTATCTTCTGGGGCACCCAACGTTCGGTTATAAAAGTCAGGTTCCTTTCAGTAGATAAATTATGATGATGCCATTGTTGAATGAACTTTTCAAAACGTTTCATAATACGAGGTAAATACAAGTAAGATAGAGCAAACAAATGCTTTTCATTTAACTGGGCAAGGAAACCATTGCTTCCCATAAATAAAAAAACTTCTTTGATCGGTTTTGCCACAATTCTGTTCAGTTCTGCCCATAATCTTTCTATACGCTGATTATGGACAGAACGTTCAGTTATAAAAGGCCCTTGGTTTAAGAGTCCGGCAAACCCCTTTAAAATGAACCCGAAAACTGACTTCGTAGTGCTATGCTCATTTCTAAACGGTGAAAATTGAAGTGTTGAATTCTTGACAGTTTATAAACGAAACTTTATTTTATGTTTCCATTGAAAGAAAATTTAAAAATTTTATCTTAGAAAGTGTCAGTTCACTCATGAAATTGACCAACTTCACGCGTGCATAGCGCCAAGAGATTTGCAGTTTTCGAAAAATTGTTTCAATGGCGACATAAAGTATACCTTCTTCTACCATAATCAGGCTTTCGTGTTGCTAAATTTACTAGGATGAAGGTGTAATCATGGTAGAGCGAGAGCGCTGCAAACGCAAAATATGGCTTGGTATGTGCTGCCGCCCGGTGTCGGCTGAGCGTAAACTCATAGCGGCGTTGTCTCATTTACTAGGTACCGAACGCGCGGACTTCGAATGTGCGTTGTTCTTGTGTCCATAAATGAGTTTAGCGCGACGGTGTTGCAACACAGCTGATAGTTTGCTCCGATTTCTAACGGATACCTCACCGACCCGATGCCCCGCAGGTGTAACTTTTGATCTGCTTTGCCGGACTCTTAAGCCTCTTCTTTGTAGCATATATTCAGTCACCTTTATATTCTCCATACCATGATCGGCACTAACCCTTGGCGGAAGACCATATGTTTCTACACTTTTTCAAACAAGGATAGTGCAGTGGTGACTTTATTATCATTGGCACAATGCAGATACATAATTCGTCTGCTAAAGTCATCGATACATCCGTGAAATATGAATCTAAAATCAATTAACTTGTGATTGGTATCCATGTGCCTACAAAAGAAAATGAAATTATTTGCACTTGCTTTTGGTTCATACCTGATGTTAATAATGCTGAATATCGAATAAATAATTATTATAGCAACCCAACAAGAAAAGAGTTACTTACCACAAGTAATTCGGACCCTTAACATTATAAACCCTCCTTTTAATGGCATGTCTTCTGCGTAATGACCTACCAATGGGATCAAGAATGTTTAATCGCTCCCGTAATTGCCACCTTGGAATAAAATCCTTTCTGGCTTTTAAGATGCTCATCAGGTAAACCTCTCCGGAATTGGGCATCTCACGAAGATTATTATCCATGTACTCATCGGAAAACGTACGAAAACTTGTTCGACGTAAGTGATGCTGTTGATGAATTACCAGAGAGAGACTTGCAGACGGAAGTAGATGATCTCCTTCCTAATACAAGAAGTTCTGATCGAATTCCCGAGACAAATGCTATTTTAGTTGAAGCGAAGGTTGCTCCTTTGATCGACGATACTGCTTCAGTTGACGATAACGACACAGGTACTGCTTCGCAGGTTGACACCATGGGCACTGCTTCAATTGACAATACAAGCAGTACTCCGAACAGTTCTTTCAAATTGTTGGTGCCAATCGAAACGCTAAGTCCAGTGCCAAAAGGAACAAGAAAATATGAACAGCGCAAAAGTAGGGGTGACCAAAAAGCGATGGTTTTAACGTCCAGTTAATACAAAAACAATTTGGAACATTCGAAACAGAGACAAGCTGAAAAGGAAAGAAAGAAGAGTGTTAAAACTGCAACAAGGAACGTGCGTACAAGGTTTAAAAGGTACAGGAAATGAGGATCCAGAAAAGGCAGGACCTAGTGGCATTGGTGGAAAGAAACAGAAATTGAAGGGTACACCAAAAACAAGAAAAGTGGACATCGTGTTCAATAAAGAAGAATGGTACTGTTGTATCTGCGAAGAAGAAAACGTTGAAGATATGGTACGTTGTCTAGTGTGCATGCAATAAATGGGTACATGAGATGTGTGCGGGCTGTAGCGACGAAATTTCGCAGAAAAAATACGTGTGCGATTCTTGTTCATAAAAATGTTTGAATCACTGATTTCAGAAACACTTTTAATCATATTTGAGTTCCATATGGAATGAAGTATAAAAGAAACAACTTTAGTCTCATAGCGTGAGGGGATATTGCACCTTAAAATATCGGTTGAGTGCAGAAACAACAAGTCCATGACTTAGGTTGTTTCAGTACTCATTCTCTAGAAGGTGATTTCTGCACTCAGCTTATACGATAGCGATACGGCAAAAAGAGTTGCTGTATCCGAACTTCTAGTTCACAAAAGGCCATCGAAGAAATTTTATAATACCTTCAAAGCTTCGAAAGAGCTTTGTAGCACTCGAGGTAACGTACTTGCTATTTCGTTTGACTACATGCAAAATCTGCAATTGCCCCGATATCCTGCTCAAGACCTATTTTATTTATCTCAACTAACTGTTAGCGTGTTTGGTGTACACAATATGAAAACAGATGATGCGGTTTTCTTTATGTACCATGAAGGCCAAGCAAAAAAAGTCCAAATGAAGTTTGCTCATTCCTATTTCAGTATATTAACAGCTACGTTGATGATAATATTACAGAATTACAGCGATTCTGCGATAATTGCCAAGGGCAAAATAAAAATCATGTTGTTCTCCATTTTTGCTCAGCACTTGTTAACTTGGGACGGTTTCTGAAGATTGAAATCTTTTTTCCTATCCGTTTTTGCCTTCTGACAGAGAATTTGCTACGATAAAACGTAAGTTAAGAAAAACAGACAGAGTGTTTACGCTAATGGGATTTGTTGAGATGGTAGTACGCTCTTCCGCTAAGCGTAAATTCACAGTTCATTTGTTAGACCCCTCACATATCAAATACTTCCGGAATTGGTGGAGCAAATACTTAAAAAAAATGTATATTATCAATATGTGGAGCAAATGCGACAAAATTTTTGGTCGCGGTGGTCGCGTGAATACATCTCAGAATTGCAAGCACGCAACAAATGGTCTTCATCAGCAGCTAATCTCAACGTCAATGATGTAGTCGTCAAAAAGTGGGACAAGTAGCCGCCTTTAAAGTGGAGCATGGGCAGAGTCCTTGCTGTTCATCCTGGAGCCGATGGGGTTGCGAGAGTCGCTACCATCAGAACTTCTAGGGTAGTGAAACGTTCGATTTCAAAATTGTGCTCTCTCCCAGTTGATAGAGTCAGTGAGTGCTGTGGGATTTTACAATGCGCCTAAAACTGTCTTCTTGGGTCTTTTACCTGTATTTTTATTTTTGAAAGGATGTCCTTTCAAGGTTGAGGCCATGTTTGATATTTTAAGATTTGTTTTGTTGCACTCCCCACCTCTTTGTTCTTTGTACTGCGCGTCTTTAGGGTGGCTACGAGAAAAGTAGGTCAGTAGCAATCGTTTGTTATCAGCGCTAGGGTGCATTATCACGTGCAGCATCATTCTCAAGCCACTCTGGCGTTATAAAACTCAAAATACACATAATTAAAACAAAAAGGTGTTTAATTTACGGTCCATTTCGAAAATCAAACAAACAGAGCTAGATTTTTTTACCTACCTACCTACTTGCAAAATTTTCATTCATATTTTTGTTTTTAGATCAGACTAATAATGGGTCCAGCACTTCTACTACAGCAACTTTCGAAGAACTTTCATTACAAACTGTAAGATCACAAAGCTCGAGGCAGCAGAAACAAAAAAGGAGACGCGTTGGCACAGCTGAAATAATAAGAAAAGATTATTTGGAAAAAAATAAAAATCCGAAGAAAGCGCAGCTCTATGAAGCTAAGGAAATAATTAAAGCAAAGAAACCAAAAACCCAAAACAAAAAAGATACACTGAAAGTTACGAATCATCTGAATCAGGTGACATGGAAGTGACATATTCAGAGTCTAATGATTCTCCTTATATCGAGGAACCAGAAGAAGAACATAATAAAATAGAGGATGGACAGAAGGAGGATGAAGGAAGCTGCGATATGTCCGAAAGAAATGAAAACGAAAGAAGGGAAGAAGTCGAATAAAGTTTAATTTGTTGTTTAAGTTTTCAATTTTCAAAAATTTGTCAGATTCCGCAATGTTTATGATATTTAAAATTCATACATTTCATAACCTATGCAAATAAGTTGTCCAGAAAAATTTATTGTATTTATTCTTCATTAAGAGTAATATCAGCTAAAGCTGTTAAATTCACCACTGTTGCCCCATAAAGATCACATTAAGCTATTAGCAAAAATACGTGTCTGTCACACTTGCCCCCGTCAAAACACACTTACCTCAAAACGCCGGGTAAGCTGAATAATGGCGACATAAATTTATTATGTCTCATACCATTTATGAAAAATCTAAGATATCATTCAGGATGACATAAATACGAAATTAGCGCCGAATTTGTCGATAAATATATTTTATCCAAATAAACAAAGTTAATTTATAGTTTTTTTGCCACAGTTGCCCCACTTCACCCTACTGGTATTATAGCTACAATCAACAGTTTTAAGTTGAGAGATGATTGGAAAATCTTTTCGGAAAGATTAGATCAATATTTTTGGCCAACAAAATCGAAGAAGGAAGGAAAGTTTCTGTTCTTATCACATCAGTAAGTGAAGAGGTTTACAAAATTCTATGGAACGTTTGCGAGAAGCCAAGTACAAAACAGTTTGAGGAGCTGATTTCCCTTTTATCAGAACAATTTAAGCCGAAGATATCAATATACAGGAAAAGGGCGCAGTCTGATAGGTTACCGTAACAAGAAGAATCGGTGATTGAGTGGTATGTGCGCGTAAAGCGGGAAGCAGCTCAGTGTGAATTTGGGACATTGTTAAGTGCTCGAGTGCTCCACAAATTTGTTGCAGATTTAAGGGCAGTGAGTTATGGGTGTTCTAATTAGTAGGAATAGACCACAGAACCCCCTCTGGGATACGAATTTTTGGCTGATACCTACTGATATTTAGTCAGCTGATACCTATCGGCTTTGTTATTTATGCATTTATTATAAGGTAGTGGTTAATTTATCAGGCTATAGTTTTGAAATGCGATGATATGAATAGTGAGGATGGGTGGATGTGGTATACGAGCTGTGTGCTAGAGTACCTCTAGGCCATCCATGGTGGCTTGACGAGGACAGCCCCTGTCGATCGCATGACCTTTCGTTTGGACCCCGCTTACTATGGAATATATTTTTTGCTGTAACCCCCCAATTTTGTCTGGTTCTATGTTTCGGGTGAAAATCGGGCAGTAGAACATGGTATCGTAAAGTCAAATTATAAGAAAGAGACATTATTCAGAACTTTTTATTGCTACCACATCTCGCTGTAGATGGACCAAATAGCCACTGCCTTTTCTATAAACTGTACCTAACTTACCTACCTCGTACTTTTGTATGTTCCTACAGCTGCGTATACATACAGCGAGAAACTAACACGCTTAGCAGTGCTTTGAAACCATCTGCTAATGAGCCGATTCCGGTACGATTTCAATCCATGTAATTCCTGAAGCAAGGAACTAGCAAACCGCTAGACGTGGAGCATTGTGATTCGGATCTTACTTCTACAATTTCAATTGTTGGCCTACACCCCCTTTAAATAACTTTGAGAGAGTGCTAGAAGCTATATATTTTTGTGTTTGAAACAGAGAAAAGTATTCAAATTATATGTCTGTAACCAGCTGAACTTAAGTTTAGATATTTATCAAATTTGGGGTTTTAACGTGCGGCTTATGTCATTACATAAATCATCATTTTGTGATCCTAACAAGGTTTTAATTCTTAAATTAATGTTAGGACGTTTCAAAGATATTAAACATTTCCAGGTTTTGCTGACTTCCAGAAGAAGGAATTTCACTTGACTCTAAATTAAAGTTTCTTTCTTTTTTTCTTTTCGGCCTTAACCATCCACTACTGGATGCTCAGCTTCCCCTTACAACGCCACGCTAACCAGTGTTGCCAGGTCTCATGATTTAGCATGAGAACTCATGATTTGAAATAAATTCTCATGATATCATGATTTACACGACGAATCTCATGTTTTTTTAAAAATCCCGGCAACTGCGGTCTGCGGCTCATTTCGCGTAGAATTGGCAACAGGCAAAACGCCCCGCCGATGGATGCCACAGCATTCATTACCATTTGTGTAAATTTGTATTTTCCTTGTTGTGCTTGCCACATTCTAGCGCAAACGTGGAAAGAGTATTTTCCCAAATAAATATAAACAAAACAAAAATTAGAAACAGACTAAAAACTTCAACATTAACAGCCTTATTACACACAAAAAGCTTAGTGTCTAAACAAAAACATAATTGCTATAATTTCCCAATACCACCCGAATTAGTGGGAAAAACTAAATCAGAATATATATGATGGATATTCTGACTGACAAGTTTCAGAGTAGGTATTGTATTCTTTTAATAGTGTTATACTACCTGCTATATAGTATATTTTTTAGTTTATAACTGTTTTATTTGTGTTAAAAAGCTTTTTTATTGTTATTCTGAATAAATTTTGATTTTAAATAAACGTTAAATAGGTAACTATGCGTTTTTATGGCTTTTGGAGACAAAATTAGCGAACTCATGCATTTTGCTAGAAATCTCATGATTTTTCAATACTTTTCTCATGTGAAATTTATTTTCGACCTGGCAACACTGACGCTAACTAGAGGCGAGGTGAATTGAACTCACTGCGGCGTATTGAATGAGCTTACAGTGTTTATTATCGGTTAACCATTGAAAGTTAAACCGCGTTGAGTGCTACTTAACTTTATAACCGCAATCCTGCCAAAGTACTGGTCCAACCACCTACTATTTCTTTAAATTAAACGTTTAGACTTACAAAACTGAACGTTAGACTGCATAATGAGCAGCGAGAATTTTATATCCTGGAATTTTATTATACTTGGTGTGTTTAGCTGTGAACTTGGTAAAATGTATTAAAATTCATCGCTACTCAATTTTTTAAATAGCTCAGAAAGGAACAAAAATTACAACCCTATACAATAATACACAGGTGTCCCGTTAAAAAATTCATTGATATGTTGTATGTCTAAAGGCGGATTTCCACCAAACGGACAAAACAACAACAAAACCAAAACTCGCGTCGATTTCAACAAAACTGCAACTCATGACAAACATTTCGGCAACTCGAGTTGCTGAAAACAGTTTTTGTTGTGTTTTTGTCGTGTTTTCAAAGTCCCGGGCGAAGGCGGTAACATCAAAGTGTTTTGACGTGTTTACGAACTCAGTCAGCTCAGTGAGTTGCTGTTTTGTTTTTGTTTTCGTGCAGTGCAGTTTAAATACGCGGCGGGGTAGGTGTTCATATTAATTCTTTTATGTAAATGCGGTGTTTGCATTAAATTCGTGGAGCATGGCTGAGGAACGGAAACAGTGGACTACCGAAGAAGTGAGCAAGTTAATCGAAAGTTTGCGGGAACATAGTAATTTGTGGAACCCAGAAGATGTAAACTATAAAAACAGAATTAAAAAATTGATGGGCATAAAGAAATTGCTTTCTTGTTCAATACAACTGTAAACGAAGTTGAAAGGAAAATAAAAAACATAATTAGTCAATACTAACGGGAAAGACGGAATTATAAAAAAAAAATAAAAATCAGGAGCCGGCCATGTTTTCAAAGCAAAATGGTTTGGCTACAACACAATGAGCTTCTTACACGATAAGAACAAAGCTAGAAAAGGAACTCAAATAGGTGTAGAATTTGAGGTAAGTGAATTAGTATTTATATTTACTTTTAAATAACAGTGTTTCTCACTGCGCTGGCTGAAGGATGAAGGACCACTCGTGGTTGGTTTGAGCGATTATCGTGAATTTAACTCGTGCAGGATGTCTTCTTGGTTTAATGAAAGTATCCGTAATTTGTGTACGTACTTTATTACACAGCTCCACACAATACAATGAACATAAACAGTGTACAAAATGAAAACTCTCTTTTCTAGACACGTTGAAGATCTGTCAAGTTGTATTTCATGCGTATCTAACATAAAATAATAAGTAGTTATAGCAACTTATAAACAACCAAAATAGCGAACGCAGAGCACACCATTATCAAACCACAACAAACAGGTCATTTGTTTTACACTGCAATTATTATTTATTTATTTATGCGTTTGCCAGGGCACTTGCCCTACGTCCAAACACAGGTTTGCACAACTGTCTCTACTTTGTCCGGCTCCAGTAGCATAGGTTTACGAAGAACTCGAAAAACTGATTCCAATATTCCAAATACATTTTAGACCACTCTTCGGGCTCTGCTCAGACGGTAATTGAATATTCGTTGCCTTGATCCTCGTTCTTGATGCCTAGCGTATAGTTTCATAATATTTGGTGACAAAGGGAATGCATCGTCTGCCAGGAAGACGTATGGTAAAAGTTTTTTTCCTTCCGGGAATGGTTGACATTTGCGGCAGATTGATCATTTGTCTGTCCAATGCTTTGGTACTCTTAAAAACCCCTCCACATCCGATATACGGCCTTGACATCTAATGTAGACAATAGTGATATTGTAGTTGGCATCAACTATGGCAAATAAAACAATACTGAATGTCCCCTTATAGTTGAAGAATTCACTTCCGCTGTACTTTGGGGACTGTATAACATGCTTGCCATCCACACATCCACACATCCACACATCCACACATCGGAAAGTTCCTCACTGTATTATAGCTATTCGCAATTTTCTTAAATTCTTCTGAATTCTGAATTTGCAGGGACCTGGAAACAAGCATATTTTTTAGAAATGTATGTTCCTATCTCAGGGTAGTGATTCGTCAGATGAAGTAACCGAGAAGACTGAATCAGACACCCAAAGTACAACTGAACTACACAGTGAGAGGGAATACTTAATTGAATCCGAAGGAGCATAGTTACATGAGGTCAACACAACCCAAGCTAATAGCAGTAATTATTCGGAAGAAATAATCGCTACTGCACCGAAAGTTAACAAATCGGCTCAAGTTGAGCAGGTCAAACGCGCATCATATTCACAACGTTCTGAACCTGAGCACCAGCATGTGTTTATAACTCCAAAAGGCAAGAAGAGGAACAGCAAAGAGAGTGATGATAAAAATCAGACTACGCAGGTATTGCAGATGGATGATGAAATCTGTATTCAACCTGGGAGAAAAATTACCTACGAGTCGTGATGAATATGATATATTTGGCGATACATAATGCTTCGCATAGGGCACTGCATACTTCTGGCACAATTCGAGAAATCGAAGAAGTGGATACTTTACATAAATACATTAAGCTTTGATAGCTGTCACCGGTAGCAAGAAATCTTGCTAAGCGATCCTTCACAGAAATTGCATCTCTATAATTTGTGTTTTTCTTGAAAATCTTTCTGCCGATTAGATTTAGTAAGTCTTCAAAATCGCTGCTAGACATTCTCACGAAATTATGAAACGATGAATGCAGTTCCACGGTCAAACCAATATCGTCGTTTTTCCAATTCTGTCAGCATTTGTGTCGGTCCGTCGTTATCTCGTCTATTTAAAAACGATCTCACCCAGTATCTATGTCACCGTCGCTTCTTGCGTTTGTTTTCCAGAGAATGCAGTGTAAACCACCCGCAAGTGATAATAAAAAAATCAGCTTCACTGAACATGCTTAAACTCTTTACTGTTTTCCTCTGGAAACTATTGAAAACTGGAACAAAACTGGGCCTGAATAATAGTCCGTTTGCTTGGCATAGTTTCTGATTTCTGAAGTAATGAAAATAAGGACCGCCCTACAGTGTGCCGTGGACAGAGCTACCTACGCAGGTACCTGAATATTTCACCCGCTAAGCTGTATTTGGCAAGCTGGACTATCGTAATAAAGGAGTTGACTTTTCACAATGTATGTATTTAAACTATATACACTCATGGACAAAAATATGGAATATTTTTAAATTTTCATAATAACAGATTACGAAGACAGAAAACTAAAGAATCAAATTATCTTTGTCTATTTTAAGAGTAATCTAATAACAACGCTTCATCAAGTAACTCCTCAATAAACACCAACTAACAAAAACTTAATTTGTTGAATATGTATAGAATGGATAAATTACGGTCTGACGAACATTAACACCAAAAGAACGAAACCAGTTACAAAACATGGGCTGCTCAATATCGAGTATTGCCTCCCCGAGCGCGGACTACGGCTTCCATTCTTCTAGGCATGCTGGAGATTAAATTTTGTATACATTCTTGCGGAATTGCATCCCACTTCTGATGTGCGGCAAATCTTAATTGATTTAGCGTCATTAGCACAGGATTCCTGGCTCGAATACGAATTTTTAGTTGATCCCACAAGTGCTCTATTGGGTTTAAGTCTGGACTGTATGGTGGCCAGTCCAAACTTTGGATTCCCACTTCATTAAGATACCGGTTTACAATTGCAGCAGCATGTGGTCGTGCATTGTCATGCATTAGGATGAATCGGTTGTAACCAATGAAGTCAACGTATGGCACAACATGTTCTGACAAGATGTTTTCAACGTAATTGTCAACTGTCATCCTTCCACGCACTTCTACAAGTCCTGTACGACCCTCCCAACTAATGCCTGCCCAAAACATTATCCCACCTCCTCCAAAACTGACGTTTGGAGTTAGTGCACAGTTGGAATATCTTTCTCCAATTCTTCTGTACACATGGTTACGTCCATCTGGCTTCCACAGTACGATTCTTGTTTCGTCGATAAACATAACATTCTTCCATTGGTCAACCGTCCAGTCACCATATGCTCTAGCAAATTGTAATCTGCGAACCCTAGCATTTTGAGTGAGCCGAGGGATTCTAGCAGGCCGTCTCGCTTTCAAATTTGCTTCCTTCAACCTTCGCCGAACTGTTTTGGAGCTAACATTAACTTGCTTCGCATTTAAAAGTTGTTTTTTTAAATGAGTTGATGTTAAGGTACGATCTCGTAGTGACTGCAACATTAAAAATCTGTCATCCCGGCGAGTTGTACACCTTCTCCGTCCTTGGCCAGGCCTCTTCTTGAAATTTACAGTTTTTCTGTACCTGTTTAAAATTTTTGAAACCGCAGACTGAGTTATTCCAACAAATCTTGCAATATGGCTTTGTCTCCAACCAACATTTGACAAAGTTACAACCTTTGCTACCTCAACTTGAGTGCAACATCGAACTGCTGGCATTATCGAAGACAGTAGTGCTACAGAATAATCAACAAATGTTAAATTTTACCTCTGTACACCTAGGTTGACAAGTAAACTTACCTACTTAGAAAAGTTAAAAGTCAGGTGTGAACACGAAGTTTACTCAATTCGATTTTTAGAACACAATGACAGTTTCTGATACTGTAACGTTAATTTTTGCTATTAGAACATTCTCTCTATTTTTAACGTTTTATTATAGACTAGTACTTACATCATGCTCATATTAACATTCTTGTATTCCTATTTTAGGTCTTTCACTTATATTTAGTTTCTTATTTGCTTTAATTGTCACTGTTCCTATTTCTTGCCTCGCTCTCCGATTATGCCTCCGTCTATAGTCTGTTTGAGTTTCTATCGATTTGGTTGAGGGTAGAACTGTCTTAAAATTATTAATTCTAGTTAGCTTTTCTAATCTAATAGGGTTTGTCTCACTTACCTGCTATCGTTGTCCTCTTATTGTCTCTTTATTTGGTAGTTTAGTTTGCTGGATGTCGCTGCATACGTTGAGTCTTGAAATTGTTCATCTTTCATATTTATCATTTGCTGAGACTACCTTGGGAGGTTTGTCGTTCACTTTTCAAGATTTCGTTATGTAGTTGTTCATTTAATAGCATCCAATTTTGTTCTTCTTTTGTTGACAGATTTTTGAGGTTATGTTTCCGATCTGTCATTTGTGCAGGACATTTTCCCATTTAGATGCTCAGTGGCGCGCCCTCTCATTTTCTTTTTCCCTGTCTCATCTTTCGGTTCTTTATGCATTGTCTTATCTATTCTTCTGTCTCTTGAGATCTCTTTATGACTTTTCTTATTGCTATCTTCCTTTATTTTGGGTTTGCAAGTCATTTTAAGCTTTCTTTTCTTTAGTTACCTATTCCATTGCTGGTGACGCCTCTGGAAGATTTGGTGATCTAGGGTATTTCTGGTTACTTGTGTAGTTTTAAATGTGGCTACCTTGTATTTTATTAGTCGGCGGTTTTTTTGGAATTTCAGTTTTCCGATTCGCTTCGGCATTTTTCACTCTTCCTGTTGATCTTCTCGTGAGTGGGCGGTGTTTCCAAGTTTTGTGGAATTAAGTTTTCTAGCCAGTTATTGGGATTTTCTTGGTGCACCTCTTGAAGATGTCGGTTTATTGTAGTTGTAGAAATCGTCATCTGCTCCATTTTTTTGGGATTTAGATTCACGTTTGAGGTTCAGCAGGATTTGTCAAGGAGAAACCCCACGTGGTGAGTGTCTTATTTTTCATCTTTTATTTAAATCTTCAGTCACCAGTGTTGTTTCCTTTCCTTTTTCTTATTTTCTCTTCTAATTTGTCTTTTCGGCATTTTAGGGTTTTTCCAGGGGAACGATTTTTCCAGTGGAACGATTTTTTCCAGGGGAACGATTTTTCCAGGGGAACGATTTTTCCAGGGGAACGATTTTTTTTTCCGAGGGAGCGATGTTTTCGTGCAAACTTTGGTCCTGTTGTACTCTCCCACTCTCCCCATGTTTCAAGTGCCGATCACCTGGTGCTGAGCTGGAAGTCTGATTTGTTGTAGCAGCTGACCTGCTTATCATCTGGAAGGTCAGATATAAAGTTTGATTATTACGTCGCCTGTCCGTCTGGAACATCGCGTCCAACGGCTGGTTTTTATGTAGCGCCCGTCACAGCTTTTTGTGTCAATTTTTGTGTTCGTTTTTTTGTGACTTCGCGTCGCCCGTCCGTTCGAACTTTCGCCTCGTTCGGCTTTTGTTAATGTAGTTGCCTGGCCACGGCGTGTTGTGGTCATCTGTTTGTTTATTTTTGAACAAAATCTGTTAAGTACTTTTTTAAAAATTTAATTTGTTTGCCATAGTATAATTTCCGTAGTTAAGTAGTTTATCTTGTTTAAAATTCAATTTAGTCAATTTAGTCACTATTGCGATTTTGGTTCATTTTGTTTATAGTCACTTCAATAATTTTGCTGTTTGTAAATTCCATTTTGACTTTATAGTAATATCTATTTTTTGTGTCGAGATTTAGCGACAGTCGATACTCCCGTTTGCGTCTGATTACATTGTAGTAGTTAGCGTGCGTGCGATTGACCCGTCGGTGCGCTGCGCGTGCGGAGCTCCATTCGTGTAGTGTATTTACCGCGTCATCCGCGCCTATTTTTGATTTTCCTTTTTAGCGCAACGTTAGTACCGGGTGTCTAAATTTCACCCAGGTTTATGTTCATTGTTTTTTATATTTATATATACATTTATTCATTGATAATATTTTTGTTGATATCAATTGTTTTTTTGTATTATTATATAAATATGTGTATTGTCAGATGTTGCCATGTCTGGGTTTCCTACCTATTTTGTTTTTTATTATATGATATACTATTTGACTACGTTTTTTTCTTTTGTTATTTTATTGTGCCCTATTGTGTACCAGCGGCTTTTAGGAGTTGTAGTCGTTGTGTGTTGGCTACAGAGGATCAGCCAACAACTCCATGGCGCCCTTTTCCTGTTTTTAGCCCACCCCATCTTCGGCTTCGAGCATAGCTGCGGCAGGATCCTCCATTGTGGCGTTAGTCTTTTAGGTTACGTCACAATACTTGCTTGTGTTTGCCAAGCTTACTAGATGCCTCAGTATCTAATATAAAATGCTGCCGCAGCTGTTCGTAACAAAGTTTCCCGAGAAATAAATAAAATAAAAAATATTCCATATTTTTGTCCATGAGTGTATTTTTTTAGTTTAATTTGCTGAAATTCGTAAGCGGCCAAAACCAGCGAAATAGCACATTTAAAATTCTCGAAAAAGTTTTTACGAACTTAGTGGGCCAGTTTTGCTCTTGGTGTGGGAGAAAAGATAATTCTGCATTAAAAAACCTAAAATCGATGGAAATAATGAAAAGCAAGAAAAATGAAGCTCAATTATAATAACGACAATATACATAAAATATGATTTTACAGGTAGTGTACATGTACACTTCCCAACAACGTAAAGTGATTTTCGGTTGAACGTTATGGCATGGTCCAACACGCCAAGACACGGCATTCAAGAGAAAATAAGTAGACTTAGCACCAGAAATAATGTGTTTAAGTTTTATGAATTAAAATTAAATTGCAATGTTAGTGTCCAGCTGATTTGTGTTTGTCTTTACCTGTAATAGGGTCAGAGCACTAGTTATGGCCACTAGCCCCCATTTGGCCAGTCAGTCCAATTTTTCACAAATATTAAGTTGGCAATGCAAAATACTGATCTGGAATTATATTCTACATGTAGATCAAATTATCGTAAATATAGTAGTTTAAACGCGTAAAGGTTTGGCACTACTGCAATAAAAATGGTGGCGCGACAAAGTTTCGCGTAGTCAGTTGTGTGAAATTAGTTAACAAAAACGCTAAGGGGTAAGGGTAAGTACAAATGCAGATAGCTAATAATAATACAAGGAAAAGCATGGTCTGTGAGTTATTTACGTTGTGGATGTTACTGCGGAGTTCATTTGAATTCAGTTTGCGAAGCTAAAATAAAGAATAAACGCAAATTCAAAGGTGGCCAAAAGCAGATCCCAGAAGTGAACTTTTCTTTAGATTTGGCCACTGCAGTGTCCAAAACTAGTTACTTAGAATTGCGTTTTGGCCAGTCTGACCAAAACATGGGTTTATCAAAAGGGAGACAGGTTTTACTTTTGGCCACTTCGCCCCTTGAGTGCTGAAATCTAATAAAATAGGTAGATACCTACCTAGGTACATCCTGCGTTTATGATCTGCGATTTTTCCGTTTTGCGTTTTTTTACCAATCACGTACGAACGGACAGTAATTTCATTTCAGAGCTCGTATCACGTACTAAGTATCTCGGAAACGAAATTTTCTCCAGCTTGTATATCATTGGCCCCAAGAAACCGAGCAAAACAGCAGAATTCCAAAATTGCAAAATCTCAGATCATAAACGCACCTTAAGGAAGATGCATCTAAGGGATATTTTCTTTCCAGTAAACAATGGGGAAAAGTAGAACGAAACGCGCAACTAAAAAGAAACCAACCAGAAAATTCTTTTTATATGAAGACAAACAGTGCAGGGACGCTTTGCAAGCAATTTCGAACGGTGTCCCAGTCGCAACGGCAAGTAAGTGCCGTTTCAGATGAGGCGTATGACGCGCCCTACGTCCTACGCCGTGCGTTTTGAACACGTCGCACTTTTGTGTTCACATGAGCAGTATCAAAATGACTACGTCGCAGTACAGATCGGGCGTTGTTACCATTGCGGCTTATTATATAATTAATAAAAATCGACAACGAAAGAAACGACTGTGGGTACATCCGATTGTAGAACAAAGAGTCATGAAAGGTGCATTTGTGACCCTCTATTCAGATCTGAGAGAGCACCCAAGAAATTTTTTAAATTATTTTCGAATGTCGTGTTCTACATTTGATGAATTGTATGCCAAACTCGAACAAAGTTTGACACATGCAAATGTTGTATTTCGGTGACTGAACGATTATGTGTTACTCTGAGGTAAGTAAAAACAAACAATTATCAATTAGATTATTACAGTTCTATTATATAATGATATAAATTATTGACGATACGGAAATTGGAGAAGTTCGTAGTCCTTTTCGCCTGTGCAATATTCTGCTGGTTGCGTGAGAATAGGTGTGTTTGATGGTGATGATGATGTATCATAGGATCCAGAAGGTGAAAACATTGGTGTGGAAGTAGTTGTGTTTGAATGAGATGGCGACCGTTGCTCGATGCGACGAAAACTGTTTAGAGGGTGAAAATTGTGTATAGGGTAATCATGTGGTTGTGGCTCGGGATCTGGTGGAATTGATTTTGCGGAACCGTGGTTTTTAATTTGCATCATTAAATGTAACACTTGCATTCGGTATTGTAGGTTCTGATCTTCGTCGAAATTCCTCAAAGTTGGTAATAATGAGTCCAAAAATGATTTATCTGCGTCAAACTGTGTTTTTTCTGGTTTGTTTAAAAATCTAATCAAACTGTCTTCTACGGCATTTTGTTTTCTAGCGTTTTTTCTGACAAACGTTCTGGTTTGTGTTGGTACTCGTTCAGATTGTGATTCTTCTTCATTCGTGTCTATGTCTTGTTCAGCGTGTTCTTCTGGATCACCAGCTTGACTCTCAGGTTGTGGAATATCATTCTCAGTGAAATTCGTTTCGGTGCTGAAAATGCATGTTCGTTTGGAGAGTAATATCGACATAGTAATGAAATAACAAAAACACACCTGTTTAGATCCATAGCATTTTCCAAAAACTTTAAATTCTCGTAATATACAGGGTGAGTCATTAAGGCGAAATCGGCCGATAACAAGAGTACAGTTCAAAATGGAAGAAAGTTTTTCAAACAAAAGTTTTTCAAAAATAAGTGCTTAATGAGATAAAAATATTTTCAAATATGGCGGACTTCCGGTTATACCGGAAATAGACACTAACTATGTTATTTTAAATGGAACACCCTATATTCGTTTGCATTTTTGGATTTCGCATGAAAAATAAATGTCAGTTTGTTAATCAAACATTGGGTCTAAGTCGAACCACTATGGAGTTTTTTAATTTTTTTTTTAAATTTTGACGTTTGCAGTAGTTGGCGCCATTTTGAATATCTTCGAAACGAAAGCACTAAGAGGAATGCGGTTTCGACAATTCGTCTCTGGAAGTAACAGCCTATTAGACACAAGTATAACATGGAATCATAACTTTTTAATTAAATGAAATTTATCCATGCCAATATTTACTAATTCAAACAGGAATAACTCTTTTTTTTTAAATGGAATGCTACATTGGTTCTCACCTCATAAGACGCAACATTAAATTTCCTTTCTGACGATGTATGGTTGTTGGCATCTGTCACCAGCAGTTTTTAAGAAATTTGCGTTTTTCTGGAAATTTTAAATAATATCGTGTTATTGCGTTAACAATAGTTGGCGTTCAGCGATTTTGTTTTGTTTTGCCAACGAAATGTCATATCTATTAAATTATTGTTAAGTAAGAGTGCAATTTGAGTTCAATTAGTGAGAGTATTGATTTCAATTTTAATAAATATCACAATTAAGAAAACTGAAAATGTACACTCAAGAAGAATTAATTGCTATGGTGTATTCCTTGGGTGAAGCAGAAGGAAATTCGTTACTTGCCTCAAGAATGTATGGGCAACGTTTTCCCGAGCATAGACATCCAAATGTAACGGCATTCGCAAAATTAAAAGAGAGGTTTGAACGAACTGGTTGTGTGGGATACGAGAAGAAAGAACGTGTAAAATCAGTGACACATGAGGAAAATCAAGTTTTAGTAGCTGCTACTGTTGTCCGAGATCCTCATTTAAGTACCAGAGAAATTAGTCGCGAGTTAGAAATAAGCCAAACTTCTGTATCTCGAATACTGCGCAAAAATAAATTTCACCCGTACCACGTTCAGTTGGTTCAGGAACTAGATCAAAATGACTTCAACAATCGGTTGCAGTTTTGTGAGTGGGCTTTACGTAAACTTCAGGAGCGAAATGACTTTTTTTGTCATGTTCTCTTTACGGACGAAGCTTCGTTTCATAAGGACGGTTTTGTTTCAAGATACAACTGCCATTATTACAGTACTGACAATCCCCATTGGATAAGGCCATTGGATCATCAACATAAGTGGTCTTTGAATGTATGGGGTGGCATAATTGGACGACACGTAATTGGACCACATTTTTTCGATGGAAATTTGAGCGGTAATAGCTACCTACAATTTTTACAAAACGATTTGCCAGAAATGTCAGACAATTTATCACTTGCTGCAATACAACAGATGTGGTATCAACAAGATGGAGCGCCTGCACATTACGGGAGGGATGTAAGGGATCACTTGACTGCAGCATTTCCAAACACATGGATAGGAAGAGGAGGTCCGACACCTTGACCAGCGCGATCTCCAGACCTAACAAAACTTGACCTTTTCTTGTGGGAGTACGTAAAGCAATTAGTTTACAGGGAACCTCCAACTACTCGAGAGAATATGATGGAACGAGTTCGCGATGCATTTCAAAGTATCAATGAAGATATGTTGATAAATGTGAACAATTCTTTGTTGAAACGATTGCGTTTTTGTTATCGTGAGGATGGCGGTTATGTCGAACATTTAATCTAATTACATTAATTTTTTTTGTTGCTGTTATTATCTAATGATTTTGAAGTTTTGGAAATAGTATAGAAGATTTGGTACGAACATTTTGTAAGACAAAACAAAACAATATCGCCAAACGTCAACCATTGTTAATGCATAAACATGATATTATTCAAAATTTCCAGAAAAACGCAATTTCTTAAAAACTGCTGGTGACAGATGCCAACAACCATACATCGTCAGAAAGGAAATTTAATGTTGCGTCTTATGAGGTGAGAACCAATGTAGCATTCCATTAAAAAAAAAGAGTTATTCCTGTTTGAATTAGTAAATATTGGCATGGATAAATTTCATTTAATTAAAAAGTTACGATTCCATGTTATACTTGTGTGTGATAGGCCGTTACTTCCAGAGACGAACTGTCGAAACCGCATTCCTCTAAGTGCTTTCGTTTCGAAGATATTCAAAATGGCGCCAACTACTGCAAACGTCAAAATTTTCAAAAAAAATTAAAAAACTCCATAGCGGTTCGACTGAGACCCAATGTTTGATTAATAAACTGACATTTATTTTTCATGCGAAATCCAAAAATGCAAACGAATACAGGGTGTTCCATTTAAAATAACACAGTTAGTGTCCATTTCCGGTATAACCGGAAGTCCGCCATATTTGAAAATAATTTTATCTCATTAAGCACTTATTTTTCAAAAACTTTTATATCAAAAAGTTTCTCCCATTTTGAACTGTACTCTTGTTATATGCCGATTTCGCCTTAGTGACTCACCCTGTATATATTTGGAAATTTTCTTCGCAGCTGATCAACTTTTTATAACTTTTCCCTTAGCACAGCAACGAGTGAAAGCATCTCTGACTGTTTTCCAACGTTTTTGTAGTTTAGCCACTAAAACCAGTATTTGCCTGAGATGTGAGGTACAGTATTTTTTGTCTTGATTGTAGATATTTAGCAAGCGGCAACACATTCACAGATTTACATTATACGTATCGATTGGGCATTTCAACCATTAGCAGCATTGTAGATGAAGTATGTACGGCTATTTGGAAGCTACTCAAGGACGAATGTATGACAATGCCAAGTGCAGAAAAATGGGGCTGTTGATGGCAAGCACATGAGGATTATCAAGCCAATAAAAAGCGGATCTCTGTTTTATAACTACAAACATTTTTTTTCTATTCTCTTGATGGCAGTTTGTGACACAAATTATTGTTTCACGTATATTGACGTTGGCGTATATGGGAAATTTGCCGATTCAACAGTATTTAAGAGTGGCCCCTTTTGGCAAAGACTGGAAAACAATTCGTTAAATATTCCAGCTGGGAAACCGATATCTGGAGAAAGCAATACTGTTGCACCTTACGTCATAGTGGGCGATGAAGCCTTTCCATTGACAAAAAACTTATTGCGTCCTTATGCACGCAAAAATTTCAATTACAAAAAAAAGATATTTAACTACAGGTTGACCTGTGCTAGAAGATACATCGAGTGTACTTTTGGAATTCTATCAAACAAATGGAGAATTTTTCACAGACCTTTAAATGTTAGTGTACGTCTTTCAACAAAGATAATTAAAGCTTGCTGCATTTTGCATAATTTTGTTCATGTACGGGATGGTTTTCGCTTTGAAGATACGTTGGTTCATGGATTTCAGGATTTTACACAACAAATTCCTCAGAATTCTTCCTCGTTCACAGTAAGAGACGCATTTGCTAATTATTTCATAGGCGACGGAAAAGTTCCGTGGCAAGACAGCAAAATAACATAATAACTATGTAATTACACAATATTGTTTATAACCATAGCGATATCTCGATCATCACAATAAAGGGAAACATACTTTTACTCATAAATAAAAATCTGTATACGTACCTATTTCTTTTTTCTCTTTCTCCAGCAAATTCTCAAAATTCGTAATTAACACGTTGGCGATATCCTTCCAAGACTTTTGCCTACAGTCTCGGTTTTTGTAATTTTCATCCGAGACAACCCAAATATTCGGTTATTCTTGCACTGCACTAATTAATAATTCCGTGTCAATTATTGCATCCATGTTTTTAACAACTGAGGCCCGGTTGTTAGAAAGTAAATGACTTTAATTCTGGTTTCGTTGCTACGATACAATCAATCATGAAGCTACTACCTTAGCAACAGAGTTCAAATTCAAGTTAATTCAGGATTAACTTTTTCCAACAACCGGGCCTGAATGTCTGGCAACTACGTATGCATAAGTCAGCTATCACGCGGCGCACCATGTGAATGTCGGTGGGTGCTAAACTGTTCTGAAATGGGGTTTCCAGTCACAAAAGAGGGGCTTTGTTATTCTGTGAGAAGAATTATTGAAGAAACAGGAAAAATTACTGAGTTTAAGAATAAAACTCCAGGGAAAACTTGGTTAAAATGTTTCATGTGTAGGCATCCAAATTTGACAATCAAACAAGTCGAGTGTAACGCCAGAGAAAATTAGAAACTGGTTCAACGAAGTCAAAATCTCGATGGGTGACAATAGTGAAATCTTGATGGATCCTAGTAGAGTTTTTAATATGGATAAATCCTAAAGGTACATGCGTTTTGGCTGAGAAAGGAAAACATGTGTACAGCACATCTGCGAACAGCGACAAGGACAAAAATTCAATTTTCACAGAGAAAAGTGAAAATTATCTATAATAATTACAAACCACCATTTTTAATTTAATTGTGCAAAGTTCGGCAAATAACATTTTTGGAAAGTACTCGCTGAAGAAAACTTAAATTACCCCGCCCCCTCCCCTTAAAGTGCCAAAATGGTAACTAAATGGAAACAATATACCTACTGCTGTGTTCTGCCAACTCAGATTGCCATTCACAAAAGTTTTGAGTATTTAATACTAATGAAGATGGTCAATTTCTTGGCAAAATGTGTAGTTTTCATTAGGGAACCTTTTTTGTGTAGAGGGGCTGTAATATCGCTGTACATTTCATAAAGCTTATTATATAATATTCCCATAATGTCCCATTAATAATGTTAGTAAAATACAACTGTAACATTTGTTTCAAGTTACTAGCAATCATGTTCGGCTCATGTACCCCGAGCCTTCTCGCATGGAATATCAGGCTCTGCAAGTACTATGCTACTATTTGCAGATGCCTGAATGCTTGCCGTTTAACACCAGTGTTTATATTGTATATCTTTTTCATTTTTTGTAATTTTTTTTGGTGGTGTTAATAAATGTATTATTATTATTATTATTATTATTTTCAGCCGTCTCCGACCACCGGGGACCCAGGAAATCGCGTTTGAATACGCTCCACCAGGCACAAATCAACAAAGAATCGGCCTAATTATTGAACGCGTTAGTTCAGCTTTGTTTCAAGAATTAGGACCAGTCAGAGGCGAGTTTTAAGCTTGGGTGACGCGTTTTAGCATCACCAGTCGCCAGAATTCTTCGAAGCCACTCCACTCCGGTTTGCGCTCCGCTAAAACTCACTTTTTACCTCTTACCGGTGCACTTTCCACTAATTAGACGAGAGTTAGTGTTCGCTGTCTCGTGTCCCACTAATACCCGTGTTCGCGAGTTGTTTTCCGCGTCACCGTGCGACGGAACGCTTTCCGCCGCCCTCCTAGGCACCTCCGGCTCTTTCCAGAGCCCCCTTGCGACTAAACTGACCGCCCCCGAAGTCAGCTGCCGCTGCTATAGCCGCCGCCGACCGATGCTGCAAAACCCGCGATTTGCAGCTCAAACCGCGCTTCCGCGTCTCCCGGCCGTTGGAACACGTCCTCCAGTCGCCAGCAGAAGCTCCGCCGCCCCCGGAAACTCTGACCGCCCGCCGCACGACGCCCCGTCGTCCCCCGCGCACGAAATAGCCAAAAAACACGCGAAACCGCGAGATCCGCGAGAAACTCGCGGGCCCTCGGTTTTGACAGAGTTCAGTTCACGGTGAGTGCGTGGAACTTTGACGAATTTTCGAGTCAGAAGTGTCGTGCCGTCATCGGTCCATTTCCTTAATTGTGCCGCCTCTAGCCGCGTGATCGCCGCCAAACTTGATACGCGTGTGCTCCACCACCCCCGCTTCCCCACGGACAATTTTAGTTTAAGTTTTAAGACAATTTCCTAGGATTAAGTGACTTTTAGTGTAAGTTTGACAAGGGTGAGTTTAGACTTTAATTTCGCCGCCCCAGACAGTGCGAGCTGGCCGCCCTCGCTGCCAAGAGTGCAGAGTGAACCCCCCTACCACCTCTATAAACAATTACCCCCCTAAACAGACAATTTTCCTAGTTTTTAGACATTTATTTTTAGACTTGTATTTTAGGGAATAAAAATATTTTTTTACCTTTAATTTTATTTTTTCTTATTCTAAACATCCTTCTCGCCCTGCCCCCAGGCGAGTTGGTGACATGTGGCGCTCGTAACGTGAGGCTTAGTGAATTCAGTGCGAGTAACCGACCCCGACCCCTGATAAACGCTAAATAAACGTTTTTAAAACATGGTGAACACGCGATCGACCAGTGACCCCGACGAGTATGACTCCTCCGCGCCCGGGAGTCACGATGAGAACCCCGGGTCTCAGTTCCCGCAACCAGCTGACGAGGACTTACGAGGACCTCCTCCGGCTGCTTATGCACCCCTCCTCCACCACCCGCGCCGCGCGACATCCAACCTCCCTGAGTTCGCGGCAGCCCCTCACCAAGATTGTGCGAGATTTTGTGACGCGATGGAGAGACATTTCCGCGACATACATCTCCCGGACCATGTCATAACTACATTACAACACAAATAAACAAATTAAAATATTTCAAAAACATTTTCTGTCAGAATAGATAAAATGAAAATTTTCGGAAGCAATGACGAGTTTCTTTTGAAAAAGCAGAATGCAAAACGTTTTTTGCATTTTTTAAAAAGAACAGGGTGAACACAGAGTTCTCTCAAGTGAAACTCGACGCAAAATTCTGGTAAGAAAACTGCGATTGCAGTAAACTGCATTGAGACGCCATCAAAACCAACATCACCTACTGTTAATCATATAGAGATCTTTAACGCATATGGTCTTTTCAAAATGAAAGCCATCTCATAAAATCTCATGTCCGCGTCTTAATATATCCAAGGTCAAAGGTCACAAAATCGATTTTTCGCATGCATATATATATATATATATATATATCTTCAATGATATTTGTATCTATTATGAAAATTGTAGAGCATAAAATTCTTTACAAATTTTGCTCCAAACATTTTTTATACGCTTAACAGTTTTTGAGATAGAGCGCAGAGAGCAGGCAGCGCTCAGCCGTACATGGCATAATGCAAGGTCAACCGTGAGTCTCGGTAAATAATACGTCGTATAAAGTTAATTAGTCACTAAAAATCCATAATTATGAATAATTTGCATTATTTATTAATTATTACATTATATTTAATAATATTTTTCATTTATCAAATATATTCGTTTAATAATACTTACCTACTAAGTGTAATTAAAAAATTGTTAAGTGAAATACTTTAAGTATATTTTAATTAAATTCTAATATATCTTAATTATATTTTAAGTAGAAAAATAATTATGTGTAAAGTCTTAAATACTTATATTACTATTAAGATTAAACCTGGGAATACGGACCACTATAATACGACCTTTTTTACTATTTATAGTCCATTGTATAGAAGACCGGTTTGTTTTTCAAGGGACCACTTTCTACTAACCAAGTTTATTGGTTAGTTTTAAATTGTATCTTTGCAAAGACGGACGTACAATTTTAAGAGTTATGGCTGATTTGTGTTTTATATGTGATGTCACTTTCAGAAGGTGATTCTGTTAATGTAGTGCGCGGCTTACAAACTTTAAAAACTGCAAGTATTGAAAGAAATGACGGTCGCATAAACTATTTAAATACCTTAACCTCTGTGACTGTGCATGTCGAGTGTCGAAAAGTGTACATCAGTAAAAATTCTATAATTGCAGCATCGAAACGACGCCTAGAAGAAGGTGAACCATCAACAAATGCACCTCGTAAAAAAAGAAATGAAGTGTTCGATTTCAAAAAACTATGCTTATTTTGTGGCCATGCCGCTTATGAAGCAGCAGAAACGAAAAAAAGAGAAGTACAGACGCACAATTAGCAAAGTAAGTACTTTTGAATTCAAAGACAATGTCATCAAAAAAGCAGAAGAACGAAGCGATTCCTTAGGAAAATTAGTAAAAGATCGTACTTTATGAGTATGACTTGATCGCTGCTGAAGCAAAGTACCGTACCATTTGCTATACTAATTTCTTAAGTAGAGTACCATCTACTGATAAGAAGCCTCGCGAAGATAATCAAGTCACACAAGCAATGAAAGAGATTTTTTGTTATATAGAAAATCATGAAGATTCACAATTTACATTGAAAGAGCTTAAAGATGTCGTTACGAAGTATGTACCAGATGATAAGACTATCATTACAAGACTTCAACAAAAATATTTAACTGGCATAATAATTACGAGAAAGGTAGGATCATTCATTATCATATCTTTTCGTGATACACAAGCTAATATATTATCAAAAGCTTAGTACGACAATAAAAAAAGTACTCCCGAAGAAGAACGGTTACGGATTGTAGAAGCTGCAGCAGTTATTGTTAGGGAAGATATTCGATCATCTGTAGTCGAAACCGAATCCTATCGACCTCAGAGTAAATGATATTAATGAAGAAATACCAAAAACTTTATTGCATTTATTGCATAATGAAAAATAGAAAAGGAAAAACGGACCATTTCAAATCGAAATGCACATCAATAAGTCATGCAATATTGGCTTCCATACGAGAACGGTCATTTTCATCACAGCTATTATTAGGCCTTTCTGTATTTATTCATAGAAGATATGGATCTAAAAGACTATTTATTAGATGTTTCATCTAGCTTGGGATTTGCAGCTTCATATAGTAATACTGTACAGTATGAAATTTCAGCAGTTTACCATCCTATTTATTTATATTTTAGGAGGCCCTCTCAGAATGGAATATTAATTTGGAAAAAGTTGTGTCCATTATAAAGATGTAAAGGTACCGTCAAACGGGGTGTAGCGGATCGCATGGGGTGAAGTGGATCAACGGCACGATTTTTTTAAAAATTTGCGCGTAACGCCCAATCAACTGGTCCGAAAACTAATATAACCGTAGGAACTACTATCAGACACATCCAGTATGCCTTGTGCATCGTGAGCAGCGTGCTAGGTTAGGTAAGTTTCTCGTAGAAAATTATTGTATGTTAAGCATAAAATACCGGTATTTGGCAAAATCAAAAAACAAACTAGTGCACACAAGAAGTGGAAGAAGGTACAGTGGTGTGGTAACCATACACATATAAAATAGTCTCTCAGCAACATGCCTGCACTAAAATTTTGTTGTTAGTTGTTTTCGTTTGCTGGGGGATAATTTTTTATGAAGAAAGAACATTTCGGGGGTCGAAGCGGATAGCGAATTTTTTTACCAATATTGATTAATAAGTTTCCAAACTGTGCAATTTGAGGTTATGTAACGAATGATAACATTAAAAATAATTACAGTCTGTATAATAACATTAGCACATATATTTTATTAACTGTCTTTTAGATAAAATGCCGAGAAAATACATGAAGAAGTTGGGGATTAGAGCTAAGAGGACATATGATCCTGTCTACTTAGAAAGAGCAGTCGCGGCGGTTCGTGGTAGGAGAATGACCATGAGGGCCGCAGCTGAAAGTTTTGCAGTCCCGTACACCACATTAAATAGAGCAGTCCATCGAAGACAAACTCTAAATTACGGTGGGCAAGCAGTTCTGACTGGTGAAGAGGAGAATAAGTTAGTTGATGTGCTATTATTGTGTGCTGAGTGGGGATTTCCCCTAAAGAGTTACGATGTTAGGTTTATGGTTCAACAATTCCTGAACAGATGTGGTAAACGGGAAAAATCGTTCGTGGAAAATTTACCAGACATTGATTGGTTCAAGTCCTTTTTGTTAAGACACCCCAACTTAACAATAAAATTAGCAGAAAATACAAAAAGGGTTAGAGCTGCTCTATCATATGAAGCGGTAGAAGAATATTTCTCTCGCCTCCGGGAATCTGTTGATGGCGCACCAGCTTCAAATATAATCAATTTCGACGAGACAAACTTCTCAGACGATCCGGGGGCAGCCAAAGTTGTAGTTAGACGAGGCGCGAAACACGCTCATCGAATAATTGACACATTAAAATCTAGTACGAGTGTTATGTTTGCAGTAGCAGGTGAAGGCACTCTACTCCCCCCGTACGTAGTACATAAAGCGAAACATTTGTATCCGGGGTGGACGGAAGGAGGTTTCACAGGGTCCAGATACAACCGGACAACAAATGGATGGTTTGATGGTGAAACTTTTGAAGACTGGTTCCTGACTATTGCTTTGCCTTATTTACGTGCAATAAAAAATTATTTTTCATTTTAACTTTTACTCGCCTGAGGATAACGACGATGAATTATTTCTGCTAACTCAGCTCGTTTTTGTTGACCTCTCCTTCTATTATTCTCAGCTTCTTCCAGTCCTGGATGCACAACTGCAATATCTCCTAATAACAATTCTGTTGGATCTAATTAGTCTTTCAAAAATTTTGCTACATTATGTAATATAAAACAGCAAGTGATAAGTCTTGGAACTCTTTCTATGGACACACGAACTTTATATTGTAAAAGCGGAAACCGTTGCTTCAATTGACCGAAACATCTTTCAATTATTACACGTTCCTTTGTAAATAAACTATTATAAGTAATTAATATTATCTTCTATTACTTTTTGGTAGAAGTTCATGATGAAACAAATAATATTACTCTGCGAACTATCAATATATAACGTTTTATTTGAATATTTGACCGGTTTCAAGATTTTTTATACAATCATTTTACATTTTCTGATCATGATTGAATAAAAAATCTTGAAACCGGCCAAATATTCAAATAAAACATTATATATTGGTAGTTCGCAGAGTAATATTATTTGTTTCATTAATATAAGTAAGCATGCTCTTGCTGTGTGTTGGGAGTTCTAAAAGGCACCATTAGCCACGGTGCGATGCCATATGCTTCATCTCCTAAAAGTAAAGCTCGACTATTCTGAAAATTGTGCCTTGCAATATTATAAATTTCGGAATTGTTCCATATTCTTGAATCGTGAACCGATCCTGGCCACGAGGCATCTATGCTTGTAAACCATTAATCGGGGTCGCAAGTGACTTTCACATTAATGCTCGGATACCCTTTCCGATTGATATATTCGTCTCCATGAATATGTGGCTTTTTTATTCTTATATGAGTACAATCTATGACACCTATTGCACAGGGAAAGGTGTATCTTGTTTGCCATTGTTGTTTGGTTACATTTAAATCTGTATTACTTTGAGGAAATTTTATCCAATCACCACGTCTTTCAATTATTTTATCGGTAACTTGCGACACCACTTTTGACACAAAAGATTGATGGACAACTAAATCTTCTCCCACTCCTGATTGAAAACCAGGGTCTGCAGCGTACCTCAAAAATATTTTTAATTTATCAACGTTACAAATTGCACCGCCTCGCCTTTCTCTTGATTCCTCGCCCAAAAAATGGTTTGATATCCATTCTACGTTTTCTTTTGTCGCAAATGCATATGCCATAACTTTAACGTGGTCAAAGTGAAACTGAGTCTCCTGCATAGTATCTGAAAACCCGGTTTTCAACAATTACTGAAGAGATGCAGAAGCATTGTTACTCATTTTAAGCGTAGTAATATTTCTATGGATGTTCTGAGAAAAGAGCAAGAAAGAGACCGAAACTGAAATTACTTAAAGACATAAACACACGGTGGAATAGTATATTGCCCATGCTACAGCGAATAATTGAGATAATAATTTCAAAAAGTTGCGAAGAAACTTTTTTGCATTTCCGGAACGTCCGTCCCTTCAGAGAAGATTTTTTGCAAATGTGGTAATCTATTAACAACTAAACGGTTTAGGCTAAAACCTAAAAATATTCATATCCTAATATTTATAGAGAAATATATGGGTAATGGATAAAGAATAAGACTAAAACGCAAAGCTTATACATTTTTATTACCCCTCTCCACCCATCTCTGTAACTAATTTTAAAAATGAGCTTGTCGATAGTACTATCGATATAATTTCGATAGTTTTACAACCACTAGTATCGAACTATCGATAGTTTCCCACCTCTACTGCGAATACAACCGATATGTTCTTTTAATCTAACCTCAAAAGACCTCACAGCACGTCCTATATACTTTGCCGGACAAATGTCACATTTAAGCATATTTACACCTTTTCTATTATAGACCGAGAGCTCGCGTGCAAAATACATAACCATCGGGAACAAAATTTTTGACTTTCTGGGGAGAAATGCCTTTTTATAACAATCATTTAACCACCCGTCTGCCGGGCTTAAGTTGTCAACTAACTGCTGGGGCGGCAACTGAAAAGGGGTCAAAATGCAAAAATAGGTAACCATCGGAACAAACGTAATTTTTTTACAGTTATTTTCGGAAAGTTCTACATAAGCGAAATCAACACGGCAGACGCATTTTTCTTGTCAACTTTTTAGCGCAGACGCTCTCAAAGATACCGAAATTTCCGTTAAAATGTAACTATAAGGAACATGCTATTTAAATATGTTAATCGAAAGGTAATTAAACGTAGAATTCAAATATTCAAATAAATTTTTGACAGACGGCCGCATAACGACAGCAGACGCCGTCAAAGTTGCAAATTGCATCTCATTTTAGCTCCTAAGATCTTACGCGGTTGAGTGACGCGCACGGTCGGATATTAAAAACGTAAAAAATTGATGGGCAGGAACAACAAAATTAAGGGTTTGTGGTTATAAACGTTCTTATTTATTACACAAACATTTATTGTATTTATTAATAACAATAATGGGAACAAATTTAGGAATCTTAATACGTACATTATTTTATTCACAACTTATATGCATAGCCCGATTGGAAGGCAATCAGGGAAAATAAGGAACAAAACGTGTATTCTAGAAGTCATTCTTTTACTTTTACATATTTTATAAATAAAATAAATTTTATTCTTCCGCTTAGGTATAGGTACGAAGCCGGTAACAAGAAGGGTATTCTAAATAACATGAATAAAATAATTAAATAGTATTTAAAATAAAAACGGAAGGCTGTGTCATAAAGCATTTTTATAAAAATATTTTTTACTTTTTCATTATATTTCTTCATCAGTAGATGATAAGTAAACGTCGTCTTCGTTTTTTTCTATTGGTACTTCGTTTGGTTGGGGTTCCTAAAAGCATATTTCTTCAACACATGTTGGTGTCTGTCGACCCTTAAATCATTGAGGCTGTAGTTTGCCATCAATTAGAAATTAGAACCCAACCGTGTTCCAGAAATGACTGTTCTTTTAAGGTTAACGAAAATTATTTTACTTTTACATATTTTATAAATAAAATGAATTTTATTCTTCCGCTTAGGTATAGGTACGAAGTAGGTAACAAGAATGGTATTCTAAATAACATGAATAAAATCATTAATAGTTATTTAACGAACAAGTGTATTAATAAAGGCGATTAATAATCGAGACATTTTCACTCAAGAGCGCAGCGAGTGAGTTAATTGTCGAGATTATTAATCGCTTTTTAATATATGAGTTCGTTACAAAATTTTTCCGCCGACTTTTAACGTAAAATCTTCGTCAACATCCATTTATTAAATTTTGTACGAATTACGATTTCAGAAACTATAAACTTGACAGTGACAGATCTTGATGACATGACAACTTGATTTGGATATTTCATTGTATATGAACCTATGTTTGGTTGCCTAGGGTACTAAAATCGTGTATCTACTCCTATTAGATTATATATTAATTAATCAACTGTTTCTGAGCAATTAATAGTATCCATAAACAAACAGCGTGAGTTATAATAACTCACAAGTGAGTTATTACACCTTCGTTCCCGATTCGGTGAAATGGAACAGTCCATTATTGTTGAGGGGAGGCAGATGACTTGACATTTCTAAAAAAATTGACGTTTTCAAATACAGTTAAGTAATAATTGTGCTAAAAAAGATGAACTGCAATAGTGAAGATGAATTATTATTTAGGTACACCGCCAGAATTAGGGCAAGTAGCTAATGATACAATAGAAAGTACTTACTAACTTGTTTGGGTACTATAGAAGTACATATAAATTTTATTCTCAGTAGGTCTTATTTTTTTGAGAATCATTATCGTACCCCAACCAGTTAGTAGTTCTACGGCATATATGCAACAAACACAAAAAGAAGCAATAAAATTGCATAATTCAGTCCCACATATTCAGTTTGCTGGTTGTTCAAACTCTACAATTAATTTTAGTAATAAACAAAATGAATAATTATTTAATTTCCATATCCTTGTAACTAATAAGATTTGTAAATAAATATTTATTGTTATAGTCGTAGATAAAGTATAGTATTCAACTCGCGGTAATGGTAATAACTCACTTGATGAATTACAGCACTCGCCTGCGGCTCGTGCTGCAAATTTCATCTGCGTGAGTTATTACCTACATTACTGCTCGTTGAATAATATACTATTATTAATAGAAATCATTCATTAATAAGCGTCATTAACGAACTGTTTTGCGTTTGTTAATCATATTCATAAATACACTGTCGACGGAAAATAGTACATATTTAAAATAAAAACGGAAGGCTGTCATAAAGCATTTTTATAAAAATATTTTTTACTTTTTCATTATATTTCTTCATCAGTAGATGATAAGTAAACGTCGTCTTCGTTTTTTTTCCATTGCTACTTCGTTTGGTTGGGGTTCCTTTAAGCATATTTCTTCAACACATGTTGGTGTCTGTCGACCCTTAAATCATTGAGGCTGTAGTTTGCCATCAATTAGAAATTAGAACCCAACCGTGTTCCAGAGAAGAATAAAATTACTGTTCTTTTAAGGTTAACGCAAATTTGATTTACCCTTTTCAATTTGCATAATGGAACGTCTTTACATGGTGGTAATAGACTACCTTCTAAAGGTTCTCTCGACTTTTTTGGTTTGTAGCAGTCCATAAAAATATGAAACCGCGCTTCGTTGTTATTATTACTGTGTTTTCTGCTGCATTTTGCATACAAAATCATCCATTTCTCTAATTTGGTCCTCACTTAAACTATTACTTTTTCCAAATGAACTAAAAGCTTTTTGAGCCACTTCATCTTTTTCTAATAAGTTGAAAGGCCTTATCTTACCTTTTCTAAAAAAAGCTGGAGTATAGTCGCATCCTGTGAAACTATGAAATGCTGGCAAAGCTTTGCATAAATCTGGCCCTAAAGAGTGCGCTATGGTGTTAACATTAATTTGTCTCAACGTATTTTTTGATTTTATTTCTACTTCTACCCACATAGATATGTTTTCTGGAAGATTATGAATGTTTCCTAGAATAATAATTAACACATCTGTAGGTAGGTATCTGAAGTTTTTATTATAACTTTTGACTTTTAGATGGCATCTTTGATAAGTGGTAGACAATTCTCTGCTATCAGCTTCCTCGTGTGTACAAATCAAATTCTCGTCTATGTCTTCTTCTACACTTTAGAACTTATAGCAAATACTTCACAATTAAGGTACCTACAAATATTTATTATGCAAAATGGGTGCATGAAATGGTAATTATAAAACATCTTTAGTAAAATTTATCTGTAAGAATTGGTAGAACGATTGTTATGCACCCATTTTGCATAACAATTTTTTGTACGTTAATAATTGTGAAGTATTTGCTATAAGTTCTATAGTGTAGAAGGGTGCATTTATAGACATAGACGAGAATTTGATTTGTACACACGAGGAAGCTGATAGCAGAATTATTGTCTATCACTTATCTAAAATGCCATCTAATAGTCAAAAGTTATAATAAAAACTTCAGATACAGATGTTTTAATTATTATTCTATGAAACATTCATAATCTCCCAGAAAACATATCTATGTGGTTGGAAGTATGAATACAATCGAAAAATACGTTGAGACATATTAAATGTTAACACCATAGCGCAGTCTTTAAGGCCAGATTTATGCAAAGCTTTGTCAGCATTTCATAGTTTCACAGGATGCGACTATACTTCAGCTTTTTTCTAGAAAAGGTAAGATAAGGCCGAGGATAAGGCCTTTCAACTTATTAGAAAAATATGTAGTGGCTCAAAAAGCTTTCAGTTCATTTGGAATAAGTAATAGTTTAACTGAGGACCAAATTAGAGAAATTGAAGACTTTCTGTGCAAAATGCAACATAAAACATAGTAATAATATCAAAACGAAGCGCGGTTTCATATTTTTATGGACTGCTACAAACCAAAAAAGACGGAAAAACCTTTAGAAGGATTGAAAAAATATGATGGCAGTCTATTACCACCATGTAAAGACGTTCTATTATGCAAATTGAAAAGGGTAAATCAAATTTCCGCTATGTGGAATAATGCAACCTTAAAAGAACAGACATTTTATTCTCCTTTGGAACACGGTTGGGTTCTAATTGATGGCAAACTACAGCCTCAATGGTTTGAGGGTCGACAGACACCAACATGTGTTGAAGAAATATGCTTAAAGGAACCCCAACCAAACGAAGTACCGATAGAAGAAAATGAATATGACGTATACTTATCATCTACTGATGAAGAAATATAATGAAAAAGCAAAAAATTTTTTATAAAAATGCTTTATGACAGCCTTGTTATTTAGAATACCATTCTTGTTACGTACTTCGTACCTATACCTAAGCCGAAGAATAAAATTTATTTTATTTATATAATATTATGTAAAAGTAAAAGAATGACTTCTAGAATACATGTTTTGTTCCTTATCCTTCCTTGATTGCGTTCCAATCGGGCTAAGTTGTAAATAGAATAATGTACGTATTAAGGTTCCTAAATTTGTTCCCATTATTGTTATTAATAGATACAATAAATGTTTGTGTAATAAATAAGAACGTTTATAACCACAAACCCTAAATTTTGTTGTTCCTGCCTATCAATTTTTTAGGTTTTTAATATGTGACCGTGCGCGTAAGATCTTGGCACTAAAATGAGATGCAATTTGCAACTTTGACGGCGTCTGCTGTCGTTATGCGACCGTCTGCCAAAAATTTATTTAAATATTTGAATTCTACGTTTAATTACCTTTCAATTGACATATTTAAATAGCATGTTCCTTATAGTTGCATTTTAACGGAAATTTCGGTACCTTTGAGAGCGTCTGCGCTAAAAAGTTGACAAGAGAAACGCGTCTGCCGTGTTGATTTTGCTTATTATATGTAGAACTTTCCGAAAATAACTAAAAAAATTACGTTTGTTCCGATGGTTACCTATTTTTGCATTTTGACCCCTTTTCAGTTGCCGCCCCAGCAGTTAGTTGACAACTTAAGGCCGGCAGACGGGTGGTTAAATGATTTTTATAAAAAGGACTTTCACCCCAGAAAGTCAAAAATTTTGTTCCCGATGGTTATGTATTTTGCACGCGGGCTCTCGGTCTATTAACCGGACGGATCGTATCCTTGTCATTGTTCTTTGGGGCTGTAGAATGAAAAGATATCTTAGCATTAGAGACTGTCAATAGTGTGAGATCTTATGCGAGAGCGGGTTAACAAAAAGAATCCTATGATATCGAGAGTGCCTCGGTAAATCAGAAGACGAATTTCGCAAAATTGGGAAGTTTAGGTCTAATTCTCCCTTTCTTATGTGGCGATTCAAAATTTGATGTACTGTTGAGGTCCTGAAATCGGTCTGTATTGCTATTGATTCTATTACTTTAAATTCTTTCCTATAAGCTTCATTACTGAGAGGAACACTTAGGCCCGGTTTTCAAAGGCAGATCAAATAACTGACGTGGTGCTAAGTCACTGAGCACCGTGTTAAATGCGAAATAGGTTATTCGTACGCTAGATCATGTTTATTTCTGACACCAGACTTAAACCCAGTATCAAGTCAAAATCAAGTTCTTTAAACGAAAAACTAAGTCAGTGCTAAGTTAATTGTACGTCCGCGCAGGCTTATCTTTTACGTTTCACATTTTGGCGTGTTCTTGTAAGGTAAGTATATAAATTATATATCTTAAACTAAAAAACTGCTATACATGGTGATAATGCAAGCGTAAAATAGATTTGTGTTCATAATGTTAATGATTTAAACTTCTCATAACCTCATAATTTTTCAAAACAATCAATTCGGTAATTATTGCGTGAAAATTGCCTCATTAAGTGTTATTATTTATAAATGGAAAATGTATGGTATATCATCATATCCACAAGCATTTAAAAAACAGATTTACATATTCAGTATAGTTTCAAGCCTATAACTTAAATCAATAATTGTCGTGAATTTATGCTTGTATATGAATAAATTCTGGCTGATAGTTTCCACTCAAAATAATAAGATACTTCTACCATTCTGCTTAGTCAGAAAAATCACTATTTTTCATGAACTTCGCTCGTAAATTTTATAAAATTATTAGTGCCAATTTTTTTATTAAATATATAAATTTCGTGAATTAATTGGCAGTAAGTAAAATATTTGTTGTAAATTATCGACGTTTCGCCTCCGTTCGGGGGCTTTGTCAAGATTTTATGTAAAAAGGTATAAAAAATGTGACAATTTTTTTCTTAATAAAATTATAAATAACAGGTAACTATGAATCTAAAATTAAAAATAGAAATTAAATACATAGAACATTTGATTTTAATAACAATATGAAAAAGGAAATGAATGTACATATATTAAATTAGAATCAAGCGGAAGAGAGCAGATTTACGTTATTGTGTTGCTGTAAATTTGACTTAAATTTTGAATGTCAGATCTGTCATTTAAAACATTTTTGTCTTTTTGGATGTGTATCATTTCTAAGATAAATCTAAATTTTAAATTCTTTCTTGTTCCAGAATAGTAGTATTATTAAAGTCGAAATTATGTTTGGTATCTTTCGTGTGTTTACTGATAGCTGGATTACTATTTTGGTATGTAGGTATGTTGTTTTAGCCTAGTTTCAAGATGATTTTTGGTTTGCCCAATGTATGTTTTATTAGTTATTACAATTAATTTTGGTATACGGTGTGAGTTTTCATTAATTTTGGAATTGGGGTTTTTAGACGAGAATATAAAAATTGTAGATTGTTATGCTTTTTGTGAGCAATTACAAAATTATGTTTTTCTACGATTATAAAGAAACGTACAAGTTTCATATGCGCCATTAATTAAGAAAGTTACATCTTTGTGTACGGATTTTCATTTCCTACGGCCAAATTGTACGGAAATATTCATTTCCTACGGGTTTCATAGGCTACTAAACTGTCATTGAGTCAATATAATTCAATGATTAGCGAATCATATCCAATCATAGCTACAGAATCATCCGCCTCTAGGAGGCTTTGTCAGTTTGACAAAACATCACTGTCACTTTGCAAGTCGCCATAAATTCAGTCAATTTGTACATGAAAACACTATTCTTAAGTAGAAGTAAATATGAATAGCGATAGTGACAATGAAAAAATATTAAATTTAACACCGCCAGGTATCACAGAAATGGCGAAGGTAAACTGTTTAAATTTAGATAGGTACATACTTCCACAAATACCAAAGAATAAATACGAAAATTCGTACAGAAATTTCATGGATTGGCGCAAAGACCAGCACATACATTCATTTTCGGAGAATACTTTATTAGCATATTTCGGAGAAATGTCGAAAAAATTTAAGTCCATCACTCTCTGGAGCCAATAGTCAATGTTAAATGTTGAGTAAATGAAGTTCTGGATATGTCTAAATGTAACAAATTAAAAGCTTTTCTGAAAAGGCAGTCGGATGGTATCAACCTAAAAAGCAAAAATTTTTACAGCAGAAGAAATAAACAAATTTATCAAAGAAGTTCCTGATAATGAATATTTGCTAACAAATGTTTTGAAATGTTTTTTAAATTTTTTAAAATAAGTAAATAAAGTAATCGTAGAAAAAGTATAGTGTACAACTCGCGCGAAATGACCCTTTCCCACTCGTAGGCACATGAATTTTGTAGCACTCGCTTCGCTCGTGCTACAAACTATTCATGTGCCTGCTCGTGGGAAATGAGTATCATTTCGCGCTTGTTATACAATATACTATTTATTAATGAGTTATCGATGTTGTGTGATATGTTTTTTATATGCGGTAAAGAAATGTAGTTTAAATTCTTCAGTGTGAAACAAGCCCGTGCATTATTACGAACTATACCTGCCAAATTAACATTGGTCTTTCGGCACGAATAAACGAGTCCTGTGGAATAAGTATGTATTAATTTATTAATATCAGTTATTAGCGCAACGTTTTTAAACGACAAAATTTGCAACAAGATATCCAGGTAGCACAGACACGTGATAATAACGTCAAAAACTGGTGATTGTTCGTCATAAAACGTGAGTTGACCAAAAATCGACGACATAATGACGTTATGATATATTGACGTTATATCGGCGTTTATATTTGGTGACAAAAATAACCTTATTTTTGTCGGTTTCAAAAGTCAAAAGTCAAGATATCTAAAGGGTTAAATACGAGTTTTTCGTCCTGAGCGCCCTAACTTGTTCAAGATTAGGTAATATTTTTTTCAACAATATAATTATATATTAGAAAAAAACGTTTGAACATTGCAATAAGGCTGCTATTATTCCTGCAAAATCAAATATTGAACCTAGATGAATAATATTAATCGAGCTTATGGAATTTTAACAATCTTGGAGGCCCACCGATCATTTTTATCACTTGCTGTTAAAAGAATGCTATGCCAATCTCTAGTCTTGATTAAATTTTCTTTTTGTCTAACAGTTTGTTGTCACTGTTTAAATAAGGGGATGCCAAAATAGGTTGCAAGGAGTGCAGAATGCTTGTCTCATATTGCGATCAAAGTTCGGCGCTTAACGAACCGTCTTCATAGGTCAAGCATTCGTGTAGTGACATTGAGGCTATATCTAGAGAATACTGGATGATTTGAAATTTAGATAAAGAATTTAAAAATAAGTTATCGCAGTTAGATTTTGAATTATTTTGGTTTAAACTGGATGAAGTTAAAAATTTCAATGCCGAATTTTGTTTCGAGAACATTTGCAGTTTTGCATTGAATATTATGAGTTACCCCACAGCAATGCATCTGGTGAAAGAGCGTTTTCGCAATTAAATTTAGTCAAAGCTAAAATTAGAAATCGCCTTTTCCCGCGTACGTGCAATTCATTATTAGTAGCGAAAGAATTGCTAAGAACTGTGCTTTGCTATGTGTAATGTATGTATAAATCAACCTATTAAACACTCATTTCCAACCCGTAAGGTCGTATTTTGCCGCAAGATATAAATTTTATTTTGCAAGTAAGGAAAGCAATGAAAATATTAGTGAGTGGATGGCCCGCGTAAAAAGTTTGGCTGCCCACTGTAATTTTGGAGCGGAACTTTCAATAATTCTTCGTGATAAATTTATCATGGGTCTTGCAAATAAGCAAATAATGGACCGCATTTTTGAAGAAGATGCGTCAGCGCTTACTCTAGAAGATGTGTTGAAAATCGTGGTAAACAGAGAAGCGTCCAATTTGAATTACGGCTTAGAGAATGCAGCACCATCCAGGTCGTCCGGTGTTTCTATCAAGGAGGAGCCCACCTCGATATATTTGAAATTTTTTCAATAAAATTGCAATAATCCGTGAGTTAATAATTACTCATTGCAACATGTCCCTTCAACAAGAAATGCTCAAACACAGACCAAAGTGAAACATAGAAAATGAAATCATAACTATATTCTGCGCAGTAACGCCATTAAAATTAATTTACTTGTAATGTAAAAATGAAATACGTTAAAAGTCTTAATATTTAAAGTGTGCTAACGGAATATTGTGGTGCGTTTAGATTAGCATGTTGTCATTTCCCTCAGAAAGTCGATTCCGCTTTTCCAAATACATATGATCTAATTAGAAAGTCTAAAGAAAGGAAAGTGCATCGCACTCAAGTGCAAATGCGAACAAAGGTGACAAATCCAGTGCTTGGAAAAATACACTTTGCGTTTGCACATTGAGGACAATACCCTCAAATCAAAACCTATAATTTAAATTTCGCTAAGATCAACTAATGTTGGTGTGCATTGAGTTAGTGAGTGAATGGAACACCATTTTCTCTTATGAATGATACTGGTTTTAGACAAATAGTTGATCCCATTCTAGAAGGAATGAAAAAGAAGGTGGAGGTAGGGTTGCCATATGTCCCGATTACTCGGGATTGTCCCGATTTGAGACTTTCTGCACCGATTAATTTTTCTGTCCCGATTTGAACAGAAAAATGCCAAATATATTTTGAACTCAAAAATACTACTCAAAAATTCTGGTGTGTATCTGTGTATGTGATAAATCGTAAATCGTAAACAGGCGAACAGTTCCGATTGCTTTCCAATTTTTTGAGCGCCTAGAAGACTAGTCGCGATGGTCGGGCGGTGGGAAGACGACTGCGCAACTGCGCTGCACCTGCAGTTTGCTAGTTAGTTGTTAGTGCGGACTATTCCGTGTATCAAGGAATATTATGTCGAAAGCAGCAAAGGCAAAGCGCAATTCTAAATTTTCGAGTGCAATTACGGCGGAATTTCCTTGTATAATAAAAGGGAACAACATTCATGAAGCATATTGTAAATTGTGTAGGTAAGAAATTTGCACTAGCTTATAATTTAATGCTACTCCAACGAATACGCGTTTGTCTTTGCAGAATAATTTTTTCTGTGGCACACGGAGGGAAGAATGATGCTCAAAAACACGTTAAGACTGAAAAACATAAAAGGTCCCTAAGGGCACGGGATAGTTCTCATGCAATATCATCGTTTATAGCTGTTACGAGCGAAGAAAATAAATTAGTTGCGGCCGCCGAAGGATCATTCGCCTTTCACACAGTTAAGCATCATATGTCCTATAATTCAACGACATGCACATCAAAACTAAATGCAAAATTGTTTGCCGATTCAAAAATTACATCCAAAATGTCATGTGCGAAAACAAAAACAGAAGCAATAATAAACAATGTATTAGCACCACACGCTGTAACATTAGTTAAAAATTCTTTAATTAATGTCAGATTTGTAAGCATTAGCACTGATGCCAGTAACCATAAATACCATAAGCTGTTTCCAATTATTATACAGTTTCTTGATAAAGCAAGTGGTTTGCAAACAAAATTAATTGAATTTGACGAATTGTTGGATGAAAAGTCTGCCACCATTAGTAAATACTTGTTTGACAAGGTTAATAAATTTCAGTTATTTGATAAAATAACAGCTTTTAGTGGTGACAATACAAATACTAATTTTGGTGGATGCAACAGAAAAAGTTCCAACAATGTTTACAGCTACTTAAAGGCATTATTGAATAATCCCAACTTATTGGGAATTGGATGCCCAGCACATATTTTACACAACACAGTGCAGTTGGCAGCAGATAGTTTATCTGTTGACGTTGAACTAATTGTAATAAAAATATTCAGTCACTTTACAATTTACACCCTTAGGGTTCAATCACTCAAAGAATTCTGTGATTTTGTAAATGTAAGTTACCAGGATTTGCTGAGACATTCTAAAACAAGATGGTTGAGTCTTTTCCCAGCCGTTGAAAGGATTTTGCTTCTATTTGAAGGACTAAAATCGTATTTTTTATCTACAGAAAATGTTCCAAAAGTTATCAAATTATTTTTTGAAAATCCATCATCCGAAGCGTCTTGTTGGTTCGTTCATTCTCAGATGAACCTCTTTCAACAAAGTATACTTAAAATTGAGAAAGAGAAGGTTTCTGTAATTGAAGTCGTAAATATCCTAAATCATGTGATAAACACTCTTCAAGAAAGGGCAAATGAACATTTTCTTCCAATGAAAGTTAAAAATTTGCTAGCCCAGATTGCTGATGACTCAGTTGTTCGACGATTTCATTTCGAAGTTACACAATTTTATAATACAGCTATTCAATACTTAAATAAATGGTTGGTCAATTTTGATGATATTTTGTGTTTCAAATGGATAACAATTGAAACATGTCCGTCCTGGGAACATATTGAGGCAACTATTAAATTCTTACAAAATCAGAAATTTTGTTCTATAAAGGAAGATATTCTTTTCGACCAATATGTTGTATTAAAAAATTATATAACTGAACAGAACACTAACAATGCAGAATATAACAGTTTGTCCACGAATGATAAATGGCGACATTTTTTCACATCTTGTAGGTCTCCAGAAGAGTATTCAGAGCTTTTAATAGTTGAATATTATTTTAGCATACCTAGCCACAATGCCAATGTAGAAAGGGTATTTTCTTATATGAATTCACAGTGGACAGAAGAGAGAAACCGCTTAAAAATCTCGTCCGTTAAAGCGATACTATTGCTGTCATACAATTTAAAGGATATGAGTTGCGGGGATTTCTACGATCATTTACTAAGTCACCCTGAAGTACTAAAACAGATTTCAAAATCGGAAAAATATGACTGGTACCAACAAAACCAAACCCAAAAAGTTAATAATGCGTAGGTAGGAGAAAATACGTATGATATGTACATGTTACTTTATTAAAGCGCTTGAAAAAAATGTTTATTTATAGCAGAATTTAAATTTTGTTACATTTTATTTTGTTAAATAAAAAATATATGCATATATGTATTTGCCTTTCTTGCGAATTGTATCTTATTCTAAAAAATATATGACAGGGTGGTTGGGGGGGGGGGATGCGCCTGTGTCCCGATTTCGTATTTGCAAATTATGGCAACCCTAGGTGGAGGGTCACTTGCAATTAATTCGCGGAACATCGAAGCGAAGGTTACTGAAACTGCGACAAATATAAGAAAAATGATAAAAAATGAAATAAAAAACAAACTACTTTCCATTAAAGTTGACGAAGTGACCCGCCCGGATAGATGTTTTTTAGGAGTAAACGTTTAGATTATAAAAGGAGTTCAGATAGTGCTGAAAACATTATCACTTCGTGAAATTCATGAGCGACACACAGGTGAAAACTTTAAAGACATAATTTTTGGAATACTGTCCGAATATAATATAAACAAATGTGGGAGTCCACCTGGTAAATTTAAGATTTCGAGCTCCGTGATGCAGTTGTTGTTGCCCGCACAGTCTTTCGGAAGTATGAAGGGAGACAAGTGGGGTGACGACTGAAGAGAGAGTCTGTTACGGGCGAGAGAAGAGAAAGCATGTCGGTTGTACCTTGTTACTTGATTGTTCTTGTATCTGTTGTTTTATTTAATAAAAAATTATAAAAACACGCCTGGAAGTTACTACAATTTCTCAGAAGTAGGATAAAGAACAATTACGGAAGAATTAGAGATTATTAAGTGGTAGTGTTACGTGCAAATATTCAAATTAGAACGGTGTAAGAAATTATGGAAGGTGGTGAGAGCAGTGCACATACGAGCGACGTAACAATGGACATGGATGGAATCATACAAACGTTCGAACGAGCAATTTTATTGCATGAAGAAGCACGTAGGAGAAACGTGGTCGAAGATGAAGCTAATATGCAAAGCGCGAATGGCGAGAAATTTAAAAATAACGAGATAGCAGCTCTTTTACCGGAGTTCAAAGGCTTTGAAGATGACGCAGAAAAATTGATTCAAAGGATTCAAACTGTACAAGCGACGTACAACGTGCCCGATGACGTTATGTCACTAATAGCGTTGGAGAAGCTAGTCGGAACGGCGCGAACTTGGTACTATTCAAAAAATGAAAGCGTTACGACCGAGCAGAGTTGCCAACATGCGAAAATTCGAGTCGGGCAAATGGAAACACAGCGAGAACTTCACTTCCTACCTTACCGATAAAGTGAACTTGAATAATGAAGTTAGGTATGTTAGAGTCAGATTTGATAGAGTACGTCATCGATTGTTTTGACAATTCTAATCTCTAATGTCAAGCAAGAATAAGGGAGTTTAAATCACTTCAAGAATTAATACGTGTGATGAAAAATGCAACGGTAGAAGATCGTAGTCAAAATACGGGCCTACAACAGAAGAAACCATTAGGAGTTGTGCCATTATCTGCGACTTTCAAGAGTTCAGCCGTACGTTGTTTTAACTGCAATGTTGTTGGACATCGTATTAGTGAATGCAAGAAACCGAAGCGTCTACCAGGTTCATGTTATAATTGTGGATCCCGTGATCATCAAAGGCGTGACTGCCCCGTTCGTCGTGACACCTCCACTCCAGGCCCAGCAGATTCTACGACACATGTTACAGCATCGGTTTCGAGTCCAGCTTTGACAGCTAAGGTTACCCTTCAACGTATCCCCGAAGATAAGTACCATATTTTATTAAATGCTGGACGAAACCAGTTGGTTTGCGGTTTTCCATACACATTCAAAACATGCAATATTTGAACAAATGCTGCTATTGATGGTGGCAGCCCTACATCTTTAATTTATAATGGGGAAGACCCGCTTAATCGAATTTATAATTTTTAGTACTGTAATATCAAGCATAAATAGAATATGTATCGCGTACCACGTAAAAATTTTGATTATGCGCCTTGCTAAAAGAAAAACATGCAACTAGAAAAGCAGCATAACCGGGAGGGTTAAAACGCGCGCTTTCTGTGACGTAGGAGGCCTATCCGTTGCACCGTGGTATAACGCGTCTCCCTCATTCTTCGACTCCTGCTACTTGCTACTTGTATCAAAAATAATATTGAGTGAAACTGAAGATAGTTCATGGTACTCCATTTGTATTGATCAAAGTACAGATGTTTTAGTGTATATTAAGTATGTTAGATTGGGTCAGTTGTCAACAAAGTTTTTAAAATTACAAAAGTTAAACAGTGGTACTGCTCGTGGCATTTTTGAAGCCACACTAGCTGTTCTAGAAGAATTTCATATTAACTTTCAAAAAATATCAGCACTTGGTACTGATGGTGCATCTGTTATGTTAGGACAACGCAATGGGGTTGCAGTAAAATTTAAACACATCGTTTCGCATTAGCCAGCTCACATGCAGCTAACACTATTCCATATCTGATAAAATTTCAAGAAATTTTAAATAAAATATATAAATACTTTCAACATAGTTCAAAAAGAACAAACACATTAAGAGAAATTCATAACATTATTGATGCTGCTGAAAAAAAAATTGTGCAAGTAAGTCATACTAGATGGCTCACTTTCAATGGAGCTGTAGAAGCTCTAATTCGAAACTGGTCATCTCTTGTGACATTACTGTTAAGTGATCAGTCTGCTGTAGGTCAAGGTTCGCTAAAATTACAAATTATAAATTAATAGCTTGTGCACATTTTTTAAGTGACGTTCTTTATGTTTTAAACCATGTGTCTAACATTTCAAAAGTCTAATCTAGATTTGGATAATGTCATTTCAATAGTCGAGTCCTGTATAGAAGAAATAAAATCTATAAAAAAATTTACTGGTGCTCGATATATGAGGTTTCTGGAAAAAGTAGAAATAACTGAAAATAATTCTTGTGTTGTTGAAGGTCATGCAATTAAATACAATTTAAAATTAAACACTGACTCCAAGGAACTACTTATTAAATTTGTAGACACTTTACTTTCTAACCTTAATGAGAGATTTTCAGAATTAGAAAAAGTAAAAATATTTAAATTTTTATTACCAATTTATGTACCAGATTCTAATGATGTGCATTTTTCTGATCACGGAAATAGTAATATGCAAGAAGTCCACCAACACTTTAAAAATCATCCTTCAATTTTGGGCAGTTGTGATCATGACGACCTACTTAACGAATGGAAGTTGTTTAAAAGAATTATATCCTGCAGATGTAAAAATATGAAACTTAAGGACTTGGTAGTATTTTTATATAACAATGATTTGAAGGATATTTATCCAAAAATGGAGAATTATATAGTTATTTATTGTCTTTATCCATGTCAACAGTTGACTGTGAACGTGGCTTCAGTGCTGTTAAGCTTACAAAAACTGATTTGCGCAATAGGTTAAGTGTAGACAATTTAAACGAAATTTTATTTATAAATATTAATGGACCAGATAGAAATAATTTTTGTTTCGAAACTGCATTTCGAGCTTGGTGTGGTCGAAAAAATAGGCGCATACCATTGTAAAACAAGTCAAATAAGTAACTAAAATAAAACTATTTTGGTACTTAATTATTACAAATAAAAAATATTTCATGAGACATTTTGATTTTATATTATTAATTTTGGCCCTTACTACTTTGATTTGGCTAAACGAACATTCACCAAATTCGCCAAATTGCTAAGACAAAACAAAATCCAGCTTAAACCCTGGCGCTCAGGGTGTTAACGGATCGGTTTGCGCATGTGAAAATCCCTACCTAATCTGTAGGCCCCGTACGTCACAGCGTCATTCAAATATTGTGTTTCAAGTGTGATGCACGTTTCGTATTTAATTATGGCGAAAATAAGTCTCAAATATAAAAAACGAAAATTACGGAATTTGTTTTGGATAGTAAACTATTCAATAGGATCATTTTCAAAATTTGCGGGTTTTCCCCATTATTAGTGCCAATATTTTTAAATTTATCAAATTTACTGAATTAATTGGCAAAAAATAAATCACTTTTTGGAAATAATCGAAGTTTCGCCCCTGTCCAGGGGCTTTGTCAAGATTTTATTTAGATAGATAATAGATTTATTGATTCCCATTTGGGATTACAATTCATACCAAACAAATAAATAAACATAAATGAATGGAACAAGCAAAAAAAAATAAATAAATAAATTCCTCACAATTCCCATTTAAGCCTATTTAACCCTCCCTCTCCGTTCTCCCCCAAGATTTTATTTATAAAACAGCATAAAAATATAAAAAATGTGACATAATTTGTAAATAACAAGGTAACTATGTATCTAAAATCAAATGTGCTAAGTATAATTTCTATTTTTAATTATAGATACATAGTTACCTTGTTATTTACAAATTTTATCAGAAAAAAATACCATTTTTTATATTTTTATACTGTTTTATAAATAGCATCTTGACAAAGCCCCTGAATGGGGGCGAAACGTCGATTAATTGCAAAAAGTGATTTATTTCTTGCCAATTAATTCACTAAATTTGATAAACTTAAATCTTTAATAACTAATAAGTGAAGACATTGTCCCTGAAAATTTAAGGGAACTTGTTGACATTCATGTAGAATTTAATGGCATTAATAATAGTAAGTTAGACATTGTCGGTTGTTTTGCCAGATCTGTCATGATAGATGATGTCTCCGTAGTGGTAAAATTTTATATTGTGCCAGTCGGCACCATGCATGGCCAATGTCTGTTAGGGCGAGATGTTCTTTGTAGTGGTTTCCTAAAAATTACCTTAGATGATGGTGTTAGAATTTACCCCATAGACAAGGTTATAGAACAACAAATGCTGATTTTGATTGTACTTTTGTTGATTGTGAAGTTTTAAGTATTGATGTTGTAAATTGTGTTTAAAAATGTGAATCTGTAAGTTTAGATGCTGACAATCAAGTAAGACCGAAAATTAGAAATAGAGTTGAGCAGGTCCAGTCCGCTCAGCGACTTCGAAAAATTACTTAAAAACAAGCAGAAGGAAAAGGAACTTACCACAACCATAAAGGAGTATGCACAGACCACAAAAATAGAACATATACCAAATGAATTTGAACAAACTCAGCGGCGACTACCTATCAAAGATAATATACTCGAATATTGGGACAATATGAAAAGCCTGAGACCTGAACTATATGTTCTTAGTCAAGTTGTATTATTAGTTCCAGTGACGCAAGTTAGCGTTAAAAGATGATTTTCTGGGCTAAAATTTATTTTAAGTTCGTTACGGTAAAATATGAAAGGGCCCATTCTAGAAGACGTGTTACTTGCTAGCACTAATATTTTATACAATGAGAAGATTACACCTCAGAAAGGGCCTTCTACAATATTAAAAAGGAAAGGACTTGAGGAACGAGGTAATAGTACGTAATGTTACCCACATATACGAAATAAATTTGAATGACAGTTGTTGTTCAGTTCAATCAGAGAGTCACTCTGAGCTGAGCAACCTATCATTAATAGTTTTCAGAACTAGCTCATTCACCGATAAATTGCATAAGAACTGACCGATTTTCTGGCCTTCAGAGAAACCGTTAAATCAAGATTTTGAAACAAAACAGATTCTTTTGTCACATAGTTGGATTGTTGTTACAGAAACGGTAGGAGAAGCGAACAGTGCTGCAGGACCATCCAGCAGTAAACAAACTAGAATGCAAAATTCTGAAATATCGGTTGAGTGCGAATACGATGGTTCCAAGTATTAATTCGCGTCTTTTCTTTCTATTTTTTCGTTTAAGTCTCTATAATAAGAATAATTTGGTTTGTACGCTCAGAGCATCTCAAAGGCATTCCAGCACTAGAGGATAGATTGCTTTGCCATGTAGTATATCTTCTCACGCCGGAGAGACATTGTGTATGTGCTTACGTTAATTTTTCTAAATGTTTTATTTGGTAACCGAAATGAAACCGTAAACATAACCGTATTTAACCGCAACTGGAACTGGAACTGAAATTTATATTGGAAAAACCCGAAAACGAACCGAATCGAAAATCATTTTCGTTTCCAGTCCCCGGTTGTCAACTTGTGTTGAATATCTAAATGTGCCTCTGACAGAGATCATTAATTTGAGTATTAAAGCAGTTGTCTGGAAAAAGGCAAGAGTGCAGGCAGTCTTCAAGGGAGGAGACAGCAATTTGATTAACAACTATAGACCTATTTTAATTTTATCTACTCCAGCAAAAGTATTTGAAAGCATTATATAATTATGGCCAAATATACTACAAAGAATCTAGCAGTATATCTCCAAATCAGCACGGTTTCATGTCTCAAAGATCAACAGTTACGAACCTTGTTGATTTTACCAAGACATTGTCTGAAGAGATAGACAAAAAGGGTCGGTCAAGCAGACATCATATGTCTGGACATGACTAAATCATTTGATCGTCTTAATCCTACTTGCCTTTTGAGGAAACTTGGATGCTGGGGGTTCTCCGATGCGTTTTCTGCGTTACTAGGAAGTGATTTAAACAATAGAATTGAGCATGTTGAGATCAAAGGTCACAAATCAAGAAGTTATATTAGTACATCTGGAATACCGCAGGGTAGTAATGTAGGGCCTCTCCTGTTTTTGATATTTGTTAATGACACAATTGAGATGGTCTGTAACTGTATTATTTTACTGTACGCTGATGATTTAAGATATCAAATGCAATCAGATACAGCCTTTATGATATCTGTCTTTCATGATATTGACTTTATCTACCAAACGTTTATGAGTTTAACGCTAAGGATTAGAAGAACTATAATACATTAAATTTTATATAATTATTTGGGCCATTTTTTTTAATAATATTTTAATAATTCGTGAACTTTATGGCAATGTAAAACAATTTGTATAAAATGTCAACGTTTCGTTCCCGGTTGGGAACTTTGTCAAGACTTTATTGAAAAAACGTATAAAAATGTGACAAAAATTTTCTTAATAAAATTGTAAATAACAGTAACTATGAACTTATGATTAAAAATAGAAAATATACTTAGCACACTGGATTTGGTAAAATCTAGGAGAGAGTAATAAATGTAGGTACATAATTTAGAATCAAGTTGTAGAGAACAGATTTAGCAAACTTGATTTGGTGAAATGTAAATAATTTAGAATCAAGTGGTAGATAAAAGATTTACGTTATTATATTTCTATAAATTTGACTTAAATTTTGAATGTCAGATCTGTCATTCAAACAGTTTTGGTCCTTTTGGATGTGTATCATTTCCAAAACGAGTCTAGCCTTTAAATTTTTCTCTTGTTCCAGAACGGTAGTGTTGTTAAAGTCGAAACCATGTTTGGTGTCTTTAATGTGCTTACTGATAGCAGAATTACTATTTTGGTATGTGTGTTGTTTTAATCTAGTTTCAAGATGATTTTTCGTTTGCCCAATGTATGTTTTATTACAGTTATTACAATTAATTTTGTATACGGTGTGAGTTTTCATTAGTTTTGGAATTGGGGTTTTTAAATGAGAATATAAAAATTGTAAGTTATTATGCTTTTTATGAGCAATTGTAAAATTGTTTTTTTAATAAGTTATTGATGCTATATGATATACCTTTTATATATGGTAAAGAGATGTAATTTTTTGGTTCTTTTTGGCTTCGATTATCATTATTGTTGTTATAAAACTGATGTAGTCTATTTTTTATAATTTTGTCAATAAAATTTCTTGGGTAGTTATTTTTTATTAAACAGTTTATGGTTTTGTCTAATGCAGATTTTCTGAATTGTGGACTTGAAAGTTTAATTGCTCTGTCAGCTAAGCAGGTAACAATACTGTTTTGTGACAATTGGGTTGTATTGTTACATGGTTTCGACTTTTACAACACTACCATTCTGGAACAAGAGAAAAATTTAAAGGCTAGACTCGTTTTGGAAATGATACACATCCAAAAGGACCAAAACTGTTTGAATGACAGATCTGACATTCAAAATTTAAGTCAAATTTATAGAAATATAATAACGTAAATCTTTTATCTACCACTTGATTCTAAATTATTTACATTTCACCAAATCAAGTTTGCTAAATCTGTTCTCTACAACTTGATTCTAAATTATGTACCTACATTTATTACTCTCTCCTAGATTTTACCAAATCCAGTGTGCTAAGTATATTTTCTATTTTTAATCATAAGTTCATAGTTACTGTTATTTACAATTTTATTAAGAAAATTTTTGTCACATTTTTATACGTTTTTTCAATAAAGTCTTGACAAAGTTCCCAACCGGGAACGAAATGTTGACATTTTATACAAATTGTTTTACATTGCCATAAAGTTTACGAATTATTAAAATATTATAATGCATTAAACTTACCTACCTATTTAAGATTCTAAACAATTTAGTGGACGCCAAGTATGTTTTGAGTAAGGTTACATTCAGGGTGCCAGAAAATACAAGACTGTGTATGCTATTTTATTATTCGGTGTCAAGAACAAACTTTTGTTTAATTCTTCAGTTAACACAATGTGTAGAATGTACAATTTATTTTGCTATGATAGGGATGAAGATATATTTGATGTAAGATTCATAAAATAGTGTTAATGATTTATTTACAAGATCCTCTATAAACCCTTAGCTGAAATTTTAGTTTACTAAACTCTGTAATTGGGTTGAATCTGTCGAGTTAATAAACCTTAATAATAAAAGGTGTCACGTAACCTAAAAGACTAACGCCACAATGGAGGATCCTGCCGCAGCTATGCTCGAAGCCGAAGATGGGGTGGGCTAAAAACAGGAAAAGGGCGCCAAGGAGTTGTTGGCTGATCCTCTGTAGCCAACACACAACGGCTACAACTCCTAAAAGCCGCTGGTACACAATAGGGCACAAAAAAATAACAAAAGAAAAAAACGTAGTCAAATAGTATATCATATAATAAAAAAACAAAATAGGTATGTAAACCAGATATGGCGATATCTGACTATATATATATATATATATATATATATATATATATATATATATATATATATATATATAGCAATACTAAAAAGCACCAATGATATCAACAAATTAATTATCAATGAATATATATAATATAAAAAAAAAACACAATGAACATAAACCTGGGTGAAATTTAGACACCCGGTACTAACGTTGCGCTAAAAAGGAAAATCAAAAATAGGCGCGGGTGACGCGGTAAATACACTACACGAATGGAGCTCCGCACGCGCAGCGCACCGACGGGTCAATCGCACGCACGCTAACTACAACAATGTAATTAGTCGCAAACGGGAGTATCGACTGTCGCTAAATCTCGACACAAAAAATAGATATTACTATAAAGTCAAAATGGAATTTACAAACAGCAAAATTATTGAAGTGACTATAAACAAAATGAACCAAAATCGCAATGGTGACTAAATTGACTAAATTGAATTTTAAACAAGATAAACTACTTAACTACGGAAATTATACTATGGCAAACAAATTGAATTTTTAAAAAAAAGTACTTAACAGATTTTGTTCAAAAATAAACAAACAGATGACCACAACACGCCGTGGCCAGGCAACTACATTAACAATAGCCGAACGAGGCGAAAGTTCGAACGCGAAGTCGCAAAAAAACGAACACAAAATTGACACAAAAAGCTGTGACGGGCGCTACATAAAAACCAGCCGTTGGACGCGATGTTCCAGACGGACAGGCGACGTAATAATCAAACTTTATATCTGACCTTCCAGATGATAAGCAGGTCAGCTGCTACAACAAATCAGACTTGCAGCTCAGCACCAGGTGATCGGCGCTTGAAACATGGGGAGAGTCGGAGAGTGCATCAGGACCAAAGTTTGCACGAAAAAATCGCTCCCTCGAAGAAAAATCGTTCCCCTGGAAAAATCGTTCCCCTGGAAAAACCCTAAAATACCGAAAAGACAAATAAGAAAAAGGAAAAGAAACAACACTGATGACTGAAGATTTAAATAAAAGATGAAAAATAAGACACTCACCACGTGGGGTTTCTCCTTGACAAATCCTGCTGAACCTCGAACGTGAATCTAAATCCCAAAAAATGGAGCAGATGACGATTTCTACAACTACAATAAACCGACATCTTCAAGAGGTGTACCAAGAAAATCCCATAACTGGCTAGAAAACTTAATTCCACAAAACTTGGAAACACCGCCCACTCACGAGAAGATCAACAGGAAGAGTGAAAAATGCCGAAGCAAATCGGAAAACGGAAATTCCAAAAAAAACCGCCGACTAATAAAATACAAGGTAGCCACATTTAAAACTACACAAGTAACCAGAAATACCCTAGATCACCAAATCTTCCAGAGGCGTCACCGGTAATGGAATAGGTAACTAAAGAAAAGAAAGCTTAAAACGACTTGCAAACCCAAAGGAAAAGAAGATAGCAATAAGAAAAGTCATAAAGAGGTCTCAAGAGACAGAAGAATAGATAAGACAATGCATAAAGAACCGAAAGATGAGACAGGGAAAATGAAAATGAGAGGGCGCGCCAATGAGCATCTAAATGGGAAAATGTCCTGCACAAGTTGGCAGAACCGAAAGTAACTATCACGACGAAATTTAACCTCAAAAATTTGACAACAGAAGAACAACAAATTGGAGGCTATTAAATGAATAATTATACGATCAAATCGTGAAAAGGGAACGACATTCCACAGGCTCAGCAAATGATAAATATGAAAGATGAACAATTTCAAGACTCAACGTATGCAGCGACATCCAGCAAACTAAACTACCAAATACAGAGACAATAAGAGGACAACGATAGCAGGTAAGTGAGACAAACCCTACTAGAATAGAAAAGCTAACTAGAATTAATAATTTTAAGGCAGTTCTACCCTCAACCAAATCGATAGAAACTCAAACAGACTATAGACGGAGGCATAATCGGAGAGCGAGGCAAGAAATAGGAACAGTGACAATTAAAGCAAATAAGAAACTAAATATAAGTGAAAGACCTAAAATAGGAATACAAGTATGTTAATATGAGCATGATGTAAGTACTAGTCTATAATAAAACGTTAAAAATAGAGAGAATGTTCTAATAGCGAAAATTAACGTTACAAATCAATTATCACTCGAGACGAAATAATTATGTTACTTAATATATTTACACAGGAAGGTATTATAAATGAACGTTGTATTGGTGATATGAGTATTTCATGTTTGCAAACATTTTCCTCCTGAAAGTTGTTAATAAAGGAAATTGTTGTAACCATAGTGAAGTTTATTTGCAAACCTTTCACCCATATTTACTGCCTTTCAAGAAACATTTTGATGGTTCTCACCCAAAATTAAACAGGTTTTTTGAACACATTCGAAGTTACAATAGCTCATTTTCACTTGCTTCTTTAGCTAACTTGGTAAATTTTAAGTAGTCACGTAAAGGACCTTTTTGTTTTAAAATACACAAACAAAAATATACTTAATACAGCACTTTATCCACCCTCCAATGAGACACAAAGTTATGGTCAACTATTTATAGTGGATAGTAATGAAGCTGTAGACTCCCGTTTAAATTATAATTCAGTGTGATTTAGAAATTATGAAACTGACTGAAAATTTCATACATGAAAATAATATGTATGTAATATGTAATATGTATATGGATGAATAATTGGAAAATCAGAATCATTGTCAAATAGGGAACCTGAATCATTTATGAGTATGTCTAAAAATGTCTAAAAATTTACACGAAGAAAGTCTAAAGGTAGGTACCCACTTATAGTTTTTTCTTTTACAGCGTTTTACAGTCAGTTGAGCTATCAGCAATAAAACTTTGATTTTTAGGTGACTAAAATGGTAAAGAACTACGAGTGGGAGCAAGTTCAAAAATCTGAACATCTTTCATCGGATCAAAAAGAAACAATTATGGAAAAAATGCGGGACTTCGAATTTCAAGTTTCTTTGAACGATCACGATATTGTTTGCCATATAAATTGCATTTTGTGCGGAATCAAGTGCCGAGTGATCAAATTTGCGCCAACCGCGAATACTAGTGGGCGATGGATTATGAGCAACTTTTATAAACATTTCAAAATCCATATGACCAAAACAGATCTACCAAACACGCAAAATCCTAAGAAACAATCATCGACAAAATCCATACAAGCTTACTTCACAAAAAAATCGACAGACGCCAATACAGAAGCTGGGGCAAAATCAAATTTGCCTCCTAGCGAGAATCAAACTCTAAGAACGGTAAACGAACCAGGGAGTGAGATTGTGTCGGAAATTATCGATCTCGAACTCTCGGATGATCTTACAGTTAATCTCCCAGAACCGGAACAGCCTCGAAAAGAATCTTCACCATCACCAGGTTCGTCCTCAAGGGCCTATCACATCACACTACTCATCAGACTCTGACGACAACGTTCCAATAATGCATGCAATGCATGCAATTAGGAAACGACAGAGAACCGGAGAAAAAAGTTTTAAGAAAACTTCAAATTTTTGTCAGAGGCAGAATGATTCGGAAACAACGGGGGTGAATGATTCTGCCACTTCTCTAGAACATTTTTTTCCCGTCACACCTCCCTCAACACGGAAGTTACTCAGTCGACAAAATGGTCGCATATAAAGTATTCTAGGTCAGAAAGAGCTCGCAGGAAGAGGGAAAACATACAAAATCACACTCTGATCACTAACTACTTTTCTTATGTTGACGAAGTAACTAGAGTTTTAAATGAATATCAAGATCTGAAACAAATTCTTATGCAAAATATCAACAGTTTCGTGCCATCATCCGATCCGATCCTACCAACTGACAACGTTAAAAATTTCCTGGCAATGTGTAACTCATCAGCTTTCCAAAACCAAAATCGTTCCTCAAACAAATACGGATTTGACTATTCCCTGAAACAGTTTGCAACGTACATATTTCTGATAGGCGGAAGATTGCTTTACGAAACTTGTCGGCAAATATAAAAGGAGTTATCCCATCGATTTCGACAATTCCTCGCCATTTCAACAAAAGAAATGAAGAAATATGTATTTCTGAGGGCATATTTAGGTTTGCAGAACTGAAGAAGTTTTTGACCGAAAAAAACTTACCATTAAAAGTCTGGTTAAGTGAGGATGCAACCAGAATAACTGGCCAGATTGAATACTGTTCGAAATCGAACAAAGTTGTTGGTTTTTTGTTTCCAACTAAAAATGGACTGCCAGATACTCAAGCTTTTGTTGCAAACTCGGTCAGTAGTATTGAAGAATATTTTAAACAGGGTCGAAAATGTAATTATGCTTACGTGATATGGCGCAATCCCTCTCCAAGTCGCTGTCCTTTTGTCTGTCGGTTTTTGGAACCGACAATAAGTTCACATACGAGAATGTTCTCAACGGGTGGGCCATAATGAAAGAGCTGGCTGAAAATGAAGACCTGGAAATTTTAGGGTTTTCCTCAGATGGGGACACCCGCTTGATGAAAGTCAAGCGCATTTCAAATGCTCGTTCAATGCCAAGCGATGACGAATCATGGAGAAATAGGAATTGGTTTCACCAAAAAATATGTTGCCGCCCGGTATTTATTATTTATATTTATTATTAAGATACGGTACACGAAGGCACCAAATTAAGAAATCGCTTGACCAAACCCAATGTTGAGCTCCTCATGGGAAATTACATTGCGACTTCGAGCCATTTGGAGACCCTGTCAAAGGATAAACATCTTTTGTCACATTCCGATATAAACCCCGAAGATCGCATGAATTTCAAAAGTGTAGAAAAAATAACATCGCTACGTGTCAGAGAGCAACTAGGATCTATCGAAAATTCGCAAGCTACATGTGCGTATCTAAGCATAACCAACCATGTTCTCAAGGCATTTCTAGAAAAGGACCTGAATTTGTCCGATAGAATATATTCAATCTGGTTAGCTATTTTCTTTTTGAGACGGTGGAAGTCTTCGTTGGTAGAAAATAAGAAACCGGTGGAAAACATTTTATCACTTCCAATTGCCATGAAGGTATAGAACTAAATGGACACTGCCTCATTGTTTTGGCAACATAACATTAACCTAAAACCCGACATGTTTGTTCCTTAGCTGTACAGTAGCCAGCCCTGTGAACAAGTTTTTCGAAGTACCCGATCAATGCCATCCACCTTTTCCACGGTAGTCAACTATAGCCTGCTGGATATTATGAATAGATTAAATAGAATTCAGTCTATTCAAAATATAGTCAATGATTTGCAGGATAACGTCAACTTTCCGAGAGAAAAATCTTCGCGATTGGGTTCATTTCCGGCGATGAATACAAACCATGCGACTAAAAATTTCGAAAGTCTAAATGACATTCAGTTGGACGAAATTGTTGAACGTGCTTTTCAAGACGCAAAGACATTGGCAAACGAGTTAGGAATGCCATCGGTAGCACCAAACTGCAACCAATGTGCTGTAGAACCCAAAATTCTTCCAACATATTACCTCCACCAAGGTGATGGTGGTACGGTTGACGACGATATAATTATTTGTACTCAAGAAGCCGAGGACCAACTACGTCTTATTAACAATGTGGAAGAAGTTTGTTTGTCTGGAGATTCTGATAGTTCTGACCTCTGTTCAGATTTAAGACAGCTAAGTGAACGCGCAGTTTCGGGAAACGAATTGCACTTGAAAGATTTTACAACCGAGTTGGCAAATAAAAATGAAATTATAACGAACGAAAAGGGTCAGTTTGTAAGAGTTTCCCTATCGAATGGAAAAACGATTATAGTAAAGAAGTCGCTAGTTTGGTTTTTTAATGAGGATCGGAAAAGAATTAGCTCAGATAGATTGTTAAGGGTGAGGGACAGCGAATCTGGGAAAACTTATGCTAGAACCCTGGATGAAAATGAGAGATATTGTTCCAAATAGCATACTTCCACAAAATGTTATTTCTTGTACCACAGTTGTTATTCGCATTAAATATTGTGTAATACAAAATCAGTTGTATCAGTTGATCAATCAAGGTAGCAAGTACTCTTACAATCCCCATTTTTTCGTTGAAATACTCGTGAAATACCTGAAATTTTGATGGAATACCTGAAATACTGATGAAATACCTAAAGTATCCGTGAAGTACTTGAAATATTGATGAAATCCCTGAAATACTTTGGAAATACTTAAAATACTCCTGAAATATTTGAAATACCCGTGAAATACTTGAAATATGAAATGTGGTGTACACGATTTTTCCCAGCGATCAACCCCCCGATGCTTCCAATTTCTGCAAGGTATGCAACGTTGCCTTGAGGACCCATAAAGGAGATTTGAAGAAACACGGAACAACATTGAAACATAAGCAGGCTGTCAAACAAACTTACTAAATTGCAGACCATAAATAATTTCGGTTTATATAAAATTTTAGTTTTATATATGTTACGGTTGAAGTACTTACGTGGCTAGTGTATAAACTAGCTGGATGGTATATAAAGTAACCAAGCGGCTGGTTATTTTACTAGAAATTCACATTTCTAATAAAATAACTGCGAATTTTGGTTAATTCATATACTATCCAGCCAGTTTATAAACTAACCGAGAATGATGGCTAAAGTACAAACCACAAATGAAGTAAATAAGACAACTATTGTTCTTAGACAGTTAGTAAACTATCCATAACTATTTGGATAAAGTGTGAACTTCAGTTCTAGTAAAACAAAATAGCTCATTCGTTGGTTAGTATATAAACTAAGCAGAATTTTCTTTTGTAAATTTAATAGAAAAAGTGGTGTTGCCAGTCACTGAATACTGCCAAAAAATGGTTCCACGGCCCACTATCTCCGGTCTGTGGGCAAGCGGAGCGTTTAAGACTACCCCCCCCCCCCAAAACAAAAACATTAACATTTAAAAAGAATAGGAGAGAAATTTTCATCGACGCACGAAACGGGAACGCACGAAATTAAACTAAATCCAAAATTCTATGTTCAGGTACCTACGTAAACAACCCGGGTGATTCTTAGAATGCTCTCCGAGTATACGGTCACTAAGAGATTGTACCTGTACGCAACTACCACTATTGCTAATGACAGTTTCTTACAAATGATCCCCAGTATCGCGACACGTGCGTCGTGTTTTGTCAAAGTAGTGTTGGATTAATTTTGCAACATTAACCAAGGAAAATTTTGGTTAGTTTATGTACTAACTGGCGAATTAGTTATTTTCTACTATTAGAAATGAAGTTCATACTTTATCCAAATAGTTATGGATACTTTACGAACTATCTAAGAACAATGGTTGTTTTATTTACTTTCTTTGTGGTTTATACTTTAGCCATCATTTTTGGTTAATTTATAAACTGGCTGGATAGTATATGGACTATCCAAGGTTCACAGTTATTCTAGTGGAAAGATGAATTTCTACTAAAATAACCAGCCGCTTGGTTACTTTATATACCATCCAGCTAGTCTATACAATAGCTAAGTAAGTACTTTAACCGTAACATATATAAAGGTTAAGGTTTCATATGGTTTTCTTTATTTTTTTAGGTATTGCTATAATTAATAATGTGGCTTATGTGGCTACTCACTGCAGCATACAAAGTGTTGATCACTTGACAGACATAATGGAATCATTTAATCAGAAAAGTGGATCATCAGTTCATAATAAATCAGAAATATTACGTCTTCATAGAACAACAACGTTCTAGGCCCTTCAATACTACAGTGGCGGCTCCTGACTTAGAACATTGTAGTGCTCTGGAATGAAATCAAAGCTCAGGGGTTGGGGGGTCCGGCGGTTTCTCCCCGTAGTTTTTTTAAATGAAGTGCTTTACAGGCCATTTTCAAACAAGGAATTTCACTCACCGCAATATTTGACGAAAATCCCAAAACCAAAAAGTTAAACTTTCGCACACAACTTTTACAACACAATAATAATTTTGAAAAATGCAAAAATGGCGACCACTTTGTTGAAGTTCACTCCACAATTTTTAAGTGTTTATTTGAACCAAACCACTACCACTAGCCATGCTATTGAAAATTTCAATATTTAAAAATAATAAACACGACCTAAATATGGCAAACAAAAACAATAAACAATGCCGCAAAAGTACCAACTCCTGTGTATATGCTTCGCCCAACTGTAAGCTTTAAGTTGCCAAGTGTGTACTTAAACAGCGCTCCGAGGCAACCTTCATTCTTCCACCTAAAAGCGCATACGACAAAATTTTCCCGAGTGGCGCCGATCTCGCTCCCATATCGAATGTGCATTTGCCTAGAGCGCCGAACAGATCCACACTTCCACACCTCACAGTCAGGGTTGTTTTTTACAGTACAATCGTACTGAAACAGTACAGTGACTAAAATTTCAGTACGACAGTACCCCGCTGCAATTTTCAGTACAAAATGGAATTACCGACACACCACACGCGTTTCTTGTTGCATAATGTCCATTGCTCGATAAGGCTGTTCTGTTCCGCTACTTTATCTATAGTCGCAAATGTCGCCGGGATCTGCCGTCTACCCTCGAATAAGTTCCCGTAACTGTAAGCCGAAAATGATGCAGCATTCCGTTCGACTGCCGTTGCCGTAGTTTCGCAGATATTCCTCTGCGTTACACAATGAAATGTCAAACCACCACATTTGAGATTTGACAGAAGTTGACATTTACCTACAAAATGTAGTAGCCTACATTTCGCTTTTTCTATTTATTCTGTAAATTTCTAAGGCAACGTTTCCCAAGTCCTGTGTTTTGGACAAAATTAGCCTAATCTTTGAACATGGATAAATAAATACGCTTGCATAGTTAGTCAATATAATATAAATATGACCATATTTGATCTTTCTGCAGATTTGTTATAAAATATAAAACCAAAGAAAAGGAGTGTACCAGAGAAACAGAAGCACCAGCAGCACACAGTAGTAGTACTGCGATAGAGGAAGAAGAAAGTGCAAGTGCAGTTACAGTTAGAGATGAAAGCGAATCAGAACGGGAAGAGGCCATCCCAAAGAAAAAAAGAAAACCGTACAAACAAAAATTTTCTGAAAAATATAAGAAGTTTAGTTGGTTAATAACTAAAGTCTGAATAATATAAGTTGGCGTATGATTGAAATAATCTACGCATCATGTTAGTTTGATTTCTCTCTCGCACGCAACTAGTTGATATGGCAGCTAGTTATTAACGTAAGATGAAACAATCAAATTTTCCATTGTAACTCTTTGTTTCACTCATTCTCATTTATAATGTTGGATAACAATGTATTTGTACGTCTTTGCTTGTCTCGTATGTTATCATGGAAACTAGTATTAGTGTCACAGTACTGTCAATGTCCAAACAAATTAGTTCACATGCATGTGTCAACCCATACGCCAAGTTATATGATTTAAACTTTACAAATATTGGTAACATGTTATGTAAAATTTGTTCCACTCGAATAGAAGGTAACGCATAACACATAAATAGACATATGACATCCATTGCCCATAAAAGAAGGATTGCTGCAGCATCTAAAATACCCAAACTGCACAAGTTCATAATTGAAAACAACGAAGAACTCCAAAAGATGAAACTAGTGGAGAAGGCGGAAATAAGTTTAACGGAATACCTTTGTCAGATTACTTACCTGGAGCAAAGGGTATCTTAAATGTTTTAACAAACAACATTTTTAAAGTGTATTTCTGATTTTTATCGTACGTGAGTCGCAGTACTCGGGCGGCTGGCTGCGTGTGTGTTAGGCATCTTGAAACAGATGACGCGGGATGCTTAGAGCGCGTACTATTTATTATCTCGCATAATAATAAATATACAGGGTGGCCAAAAAATAGCTGAAGAAGCAAGGAAGTTCTTGGAGTTCCTAACAAACGAGAGCAATATGCTAGATGTGGCTTTCCTGAAAGACATTCTCAAATATTTAAATGCGCTCAACATCGAGTTACAAGGGAAAGGGAAATTAATATGTGATACAAAGTGTGTCTGCTTTCCGACGCAAGCTGAATATATTTGAACAAGACATTGAAAAACAAGAATTTATTCATTTTCTAACAATTCTTGAATATAGAAAGGACAATTCTGAAATAGACACTGCAGAGTTTTTAAGTTTTATGTTTGGTCTTGGGAAGGAATTTGCAGCAACATTTCAAGATTTTACAGATATAGGGAAATTTCGAAGTTATTAATGAATCCTTATGAAATTTCTCCAGTGGAAGAATGGACTGATGTACCTGCGAAGTTGTTCAGCCTTTTGAAACCGTCATCGTCACTTCAAATGGAGATAATCGACCTGCAAGAAGATGTTTCCTTGAAAATGTTCCAAACTGCATTCACTGAAGAATTTTGGGGCAAGCACGTTTTGGATAAGTATCCAAACTGTAAAAAAACTGGCTATCAACCTGGCTATAATGTTTGGCTCCATATACATTTGTGAGACCTCTTTCTCCAAAATAAACTTCTTAAAGAACAAATATCGTTCAAGGTTAACGGATGCCCATCTTGAGGATACTCTGCGCATTCATTAGTTGTTCTCCTCGAGAACCAAACTTTAAAAAATTGGCTCTGGACCGGAAGTGTAATTTCTGGCAATAACTTCTTATATATTTGATTTATGTCAAAAACATGAAATTTTCAAGATTGTTGTATGCAGCAAATGCTGTATGGAAGAATATTTATATTATTTTGAATAACGTTTTGTTCCGAAACTGCCTGCGTTTTTATAATTATTTATAATATAAACCACGTTCCTTTTTGAGAGGAAAAAAACGGCGGCGCATTTCACATTTTTTCTTTCATTGGACCTCGATAAAAGTTTTCTAAAGCATATGGACCCTAGTAAATATAGGAAGCGGTCCGCACAGGAAGGCCGCTACAAGAGCGCTACCTACATTTGTCATTTAATACCCGACCACTAGCGGATTAATAAGTACCTTGTTAGCTGCAAACCTAACTACCAGCGTCCGTGGTCGGTAGGTATCGCATGGTTTGATATTCTCGGGCTGGGTGGGGCCGACTCCCGTAAAACTTGTTTTGTTTTTCTTATGTTCCTACACTATCTTTTTTTACAAAAAATGCGTGTGTCTGGTGCGAGGACAGCTAAGAGGTCTGTTTAGAGAAATCACGTTATAAGAAAACAATTTTAACCCTACTAATAAATCACTGTAGGTGGCGCTCTCGTGCTGTGCGAACCGCTTCGTGTAAATATTACCCCTGGACTAGATAGTAACTTCTAGTAGTGTGGTGTTGGGTGGTTGGTCCCTGGTAATAGCATAGGATAGTTTCGAAGATAGTTCGGATTTGTATCAGGGCCAAATAAAAGCTGGTTTCTTAGTGAAAAATAGATAGATATTGTATAGTGAAAACCAGCCTAACCGGTGAGAAACGGAATTTTGTTGAGATAGTCTCTAGGAATTCCCCCCATTATAAGGGTAATCTTGTCAAACTTTAGCTTATTAGATTTATGTTTTATTGGTTGCTTTTCTCTGGGTGACGGATTTTGAGCTTAATCAAGGCATATTAAAAAATGTTGTTCATTTAATGAAGAAAAAGTCTACTAACCTCGAGGAAAGGGAACGTTTGTGTGTTATATCATTTGGCAAGATGTATGTTCCCAATAAAATTGATTTGGACAAGAAATGTGCATTAGTAGTGGGCCCCCATAAGTCCTGTCAAACAGTTATGGTCTATGGGTTCGTTTCAAATTGGAAACAACCTATATGTCAGTTTGATCAGTCAATGAGAAAAGAAATTTTAGAAGACAGAATTGCACAGTTGTATTCGGCACAATATGTTGTTGTTGGAATTGTTAGTGATATGGGAACAGGAAATATTAGTTTGTGGCACAAACTGGATTTAGGAGAGAAGATAATTTTTTTTGCCACCCGGTTAATACTTCGTTGAAAATTTTTGTTTACGCTGACGTTCCACAATTATTAAAACTGGCTTGGAACCATTTAATTGGAGAACACAATAATTAATGTCGATTATTGGAAATGTTTGCTCAACGTTTCCACTACAGAACTGACATTCGCTCACAAGCTGGCACAACAACATTTCCACGTGAAAAAATCTATGCGTCAACGAGTTAGACATGCGGCTCAAATATTTTCAAATTCGTTTGCCAAAGCTGTAGTGTACTGTGGAAATAATGGACTAATGCCAAAAGATAGTAACTGGAGAGGAACATCTGAAATTATGCACTTATTCAATGACTGGTTCTATTTATTCAATTCGAGAACTAAGCTTGTCCAGAATTGTCCGGGAAAAAATGCATTCGGGACGGATTTGGAAAATCAAAGCATGTTAATAGTTTGGTCCTGTGCATTAATCCCTGAGGCTGTTCTGTCCTTAACAATATTAATAGCATCTTCGATATATAAGTTTAAATTTAGATGACAATGCACATCCCTTTCTGACTCACTTCCGGATATCTACCTACTTCTCTTCGTTCCTGCTCAAGTTAATGTTGAAATTATGTTATTGAATTTTATAAGAACGGCATACATCGTATTCTCGAATATAATAAACCTATAATAAAGTAAGGCATTAAACGGTCATTAATGACTCCGAATACTTGCATATTACACCTCAAATGTAGATGGGCGCTGATGACGCAAACCTCATACAACTCAGGTACAGACGGAAAATGATGACGCTTTTAATTATCACAGATGCTGATGGCGCGGATGCTCGTGACGCGGATTCAGCCCAATAAAACCCATGTTTACGTCCCCTATTTAGGTATTAATATTTGTTAATTTTAAATTTCAAGGTTCTCAAAAAATGGACGCCACTTTAATTGACGATGATATTATACGTTGAAATGTATGTATAGAGAAACATTTATGTTGCTGTAGAATAATAAAAAGTGGTTGTTACTGTTTCTGCATCTTCCAAATCATTCAATTCATTAGAAGAAATGTCAGACACAGATAAAGTAAACCAAAAGGATTTTGTGGAATTTAAAACTTCTGATAGAGTAAGCGAAAATACGTTTGTGGAATTTAAGATACCTTGGCAACGTCTTCCATCAAGCGTTTTGGCGGATTTAGAGAAGGGTATCCGAAATAAGCATATTTGGAAAGAAGTAACGCACGTTATAGCAACTTCATTACGAGAAATAAAATCAAATGCCTCATCAAAAGATATCAAACTTGTTGCACACAAGGTTATGGCAAGATTTCCTAAGACTTTACAAGATGTAGACGAAGATGGCTTCGTTTATGGTGATGGATCTCATAGCATATACAGTAAAATATTTGAACATTTAAAATATTTAAATCGTTCCACGAAATGTTCTTTGGAAGGTGAAAATAGTGATATACCGTTAAGAAAGAAAAAGAAAATACTTGCCTCGAAAGCATGGTGTAGCCAGTGGCAACCCACAGTTGTTAGTCTCCCCGATAATGATGAAGATATGAAGGAAGAATTAAAGACAGTAAATTTTAATTGTTTCAGTGAGCAAATTCTTAATATGTTAGAGAGAATATACCCAAAACAAAGATCATTTCTGAATAAAGTAGATCCACCTTCATTGGACGAAATAAAAAAATTGCCAATTTTATTATCGCAGGATGGCATTTACTGGCATTACAAAAAATTGGTTGATCAAGATATATATATTAGGATAGCTGATCATTACAAAAGCGCCTAAAATACTGTCATTTGGAGCATCTAAAAACAATCTTCAAACAATGAAGATGAAGCAATCTTCCAAGTTTTGAAAGTTCTTACTCATTTTTTGGCGAAGACTTTGATTCCTTGTATAAAAAATTCAGTATATGCATCTACATTTATCTGCAGATGTAATGAATTATTTTAACTTGGATACAATTTTTGAGAGACAATTTTTGACACATTCTATTCTCGATTTAGTTCTATATTCCAATACCTGATGGGGTATTTGCCCTGTTCGAATGGTTCAGTACTACTCAAATTATTTTTAATTGTATATTTTAGGAATTTTTGGAAATCGAGGAAATAAAAATTAATGCAGCATGTATTGTTGGAATCGAAAAAGGTTTATACTGCAGGAAAAACTATAATAAGTCATTAAAAATTTTATACCAACAGCTTTAAAGATGCCATTCAACAGATGTTTGCGAGGTATTTCAATTTTAATCTGGAATACGCAAAGCAATTTTCTTCAACATTAGAAATTATACAGAGGGTATATTCTGAAAAATAATCCAGATCAAGGATCTAAAAATCGGAAATGTTCTGGAAAGTACAAAATTGTTTCCTTAATGAATAAATTACGCGATCGCTAAGAGGAAAGCGAAATACGGTAAGTAATACACGTACTACGTTGTAAAACTAATAAACGTGATTTTAGGTTGGCACAGTGGAAAGAATAAATGAGTGGTTTGGTTTCAAACCCGGCCACCTCCAAAAATTTGCGATTTCATATTTAATGCATCATTTTGTTTCTAAAGCAAAGACGCATGTTTTCCCCGCATCAAATCTTTCAAAACCGGATAAATCTCGCGTAAAACTGCTCTAGAATTTCGGGATTCGCAGCAAAAGTGGCCACCTCCAATTCTGATTTGGAATCAGAGGCCAAATCCACTACGCGTGCGCTTTAGCGAACCTGTCAGTCGGCCATTGTAGTCTTGCAGTGACGTTAAATTTGTGTTCTCTTATAATAATTTTACTTAATTTATTCGTTATTAAATTTAAACAGTCATGAAAAGAAGGATTGAAGAAACAGAAACACCCAGAAAACGACAGAAAGTCCCAGGCTCTTGGAGAAGAGCCCGTGAAAAACGTGAAAGGTAAAAAATGTGTTTTTCTCAGCAATCTTAATTTACATAATTTTAATGATTGTTTTAAGGTATTCTGCGATAGGACGGCCACAGTTTCCGTTATGTAGGCATAACACAAAAGCTTGCAGGTGTGCTTCATTAAATCGGGAAACTATATTTAGTTTTCATGGACGGTTTTACAGTATTCCAGATAAACTTAAACAAGATTCACTTATTTTAAAACACATCGACGTAAATTTAATCAAACGTAAAAGGCCTGTGGACAACAGCAGACTAGAAAAGGCATTTTCTCTCAAATATTTTGTTTCGGATGTGCATTCAACAACTACCACCCCAGTCTGCCGTTCTGCATTTCTGAAGATATTGAGGATTACGAAACACAGGGTTGAGGGAGTTGCACGCCACTATTTTTTGGAGGGAAGAAGTCTTCAAGAACGAAGAGGTGGCGACAGAAAGACTACTAAATTTGCTGAAAAATGTGCTTCGGTGAAGACGTTCATTAAAAAGTTTAATTGCATCGAATCGCATTACTGCAGAGAACGAAGCCAAAGAGCGTATCTTTGTAGTGAGCTACGAGGGCCAAGTGGTAAGTCTGGTAAAAGTCTATTAAGGGGTGTCACAATCGCAAATCCCTTATAACATTTGTTAAATACCATTTCTCAGTGGGCCATGTTAAAAATTTCAGACAGATCCGTCATTTAGTTCAGTAGTGACAGCCATTGAAATCAGTCATCCCCTAGTTTTGTAGCAAACATGGAAAAAAGTGAGTACCGTGTGTTGATTAAACATTATTTTTTGCGTGGAAAAATTCATTACGCAAACTAAAACAAAGCTTGATAAATATTATGGGAACTATTCACCATCAATTAAAATGATTCATAAGTGGTTTACTGATTTTCGTTGTGGTCGTACAAGCACAAGTGATGCCGAGCGTTCAGGACGCCCAAATGAGGTCACCACACCAGAAATGATTAACGAAATCCATGACATCGTATTGAAAGATCGCAGAGTGAATGTGCGTGAGGTAGTTGAGATAGTACGCATCTCAGATGAACTTGTGCGCGATATCTTACACGAACATTTGGGCATGAAAAAGCTATCCGCGCGATGGGTGCCGCGTTTGCTTAAAATCGACGAAAGACGCACACGTGAGTAGAAGCTATGATACTTACTTTCTAATTACTTTTTAATTGCCCTGTCTTTGGCCTTCATTAATTATTGTTAATTGTCGGTGATCTCCCAAAATGACTCTTTTCGCTTTGTGGAATTTTGTAAACAGGATAATGACCTCGAGATAATTATTCTATGAGTATGGATTTATAATATTATTTCTTGTTTTGATATACCTACTGAAGTAGATTAATAAAATGCTGAGAGGATATTTTTTATTCATGAAGTTTTTTAAAAAAGCACATACCGAGATCAGACCAATGTATATATTATTATTGTTTATGTATCTTAGCTTCCGAGATAGGACAGATTAAATTCGTAAAGATGCTGGTACAGAGGCAGGGATCTTCGAGCGCTCTACTTCTATTTTTACAAAATAGACTGCAAATTCCGTTTGTAAATTCAGTAACGTTGACGGCTACAGCTTTATCTATAAGAAATTGTGTTAGTAATCAATTAAAATACAGCATCACATCAGGCTCTTACATGGTAACGTGTACGTCAGCGAATAATCTTCGTAAACCTCCATAAATGGCGTTTCCGATGATGACTGTTGGAAATAACCATACATATTCAGTATAAGATTCCGTATAGCAGCTTCAGAGGGCTTCCACAAAAGAATCCAATTTATACTCGTAGATACGGCTGTCCGATCAAACAATTTACCATCGCAATGCTTATATTTTTATAAGTACAATGCAAATTTTATCCATAAATTCCATAATTCTGACGGTTGTGGCTTTATCTAAAAGAAATTGTATTAATTTTTTAATAAAAAGACAGTATTACCTTAAATTTTACATGCAGTTCATCGGCATCATGTACGTAAATGAATAATCCTCGTAAAACTGCATGTGCTTTTAAATAAAGTTTCCAACTTGTATCCGACTGTAGATTATGATAAGAACTTGATGTATGCAACCATGTAGCAACTATATTCGATCTTCTAACGTCTTTGACATCTCGGTAACTGCATAATTTTCATAGCCCATCGTAACTCGTTCCGAAGCAGAGCGTCGTCTCAAGTAACGTACTCTAATTAAAATAAAGAAGGATGTTTTTAATAGTATTATTTGACTAGTTTATACAACTCACCTGTGACCTGAATGTTTCATATTTCTGGGTAACCTTACGTTTTGTATTTATTTCCTAAACAGGCTTTTAAAACTTCGGGCTGCATCAAATATAAAAAATAATTATTAGGGTGTGCAAGTTTTTAATTTGTTATTATCTTACCTGCATTCACGTCGTGAAGTTTCTTCGTTTTATTGTAAAACTATATTCCTGTATCGTTTCAAACCCCTTTAATATTAAAAATCAGGTTAATGGCAACTCAACACGTGAAAACAGTCAAGTTGTCAAGATGACGATGGCGCACAGGCGCACGCTCCTACTTTCAGAATGATGCTAGTGATGTACGATTCAAATCGATACTCCAAAACAAGAATCGAACAAGCAGTGAAAGATTCAATTTTCTTCTTCAGAGAAACAAAGTGTTACGTGTAAATATAGAAGAGACAGAAATTCTGTGTTTCAAATTATGGGGGACCGGACATTTTTGGCCTTTATTTAGTTTTCTTTTCAAAGTTACGCTTACCTTGCTTTCGATTCATAACTTTTCGATCTAGGGTCGATGTGCGAAATTGCTTTTGATCATCACTAGTTAGAGATATTAGTTCCTATTTTAAGCACCAGAGCAGAGGAAGGAACTAGGCAGAACGCTACAAAAATGGCGTATACTGAAATCTGAAAATATAACAATAACATGGCGTCCATAAGGAAAAAATAATTTATGTAAGACTCATAGGAAGAAATCAGAAAACTATTTTATAGATACTTCATAATATTGTAAAAGTGAAAAATTCTTATTTTTGATGTTTTAAATCAATTATTATTGTTTGAAGGTAGATAAGTGTAAAAAATCGTAAATTATGGAATTTCTTATGAAAAATAATACAAATAATTTTGTAAAAAATGAGCTGGGACGAAAGGAAACAGACATTTGTGGTTATTATTATTAAGGATAGCGTTGTTTCCACAATTATTGGTAAACCTACAGGGTCAAATCCGAAAGAACAAACGGCCTTTACAGAATTTGGGTACGGGAGTATACAAGTAAATATTTGCGATTATCAGTTTTTACGGAAAGCTTCTAAAAGTTTTCTAAGAGTTTCTATTAAAAAGTTATACGAAATTTGATACGAAATAGTTATAGAATTTGAGTATGAAGAAGATATTTGCAAACAAATACTAATTCGGAATTCCTGTATTTGGTTACACTGATAATAGGTAGGTACATTTTAAACATAAAACGAAAAATATAAAGTATCAGCCGCAAAGAAAAAATATGCAACAAATATTTTTATTTATTTATAATAATAAATTACGCGTTTGATATAATACCTATACCTACTTTACCTGTCGACTAGACTAGACTATATTCATCAGAACACATAAATATAACTAATTAGGTATATGTTCATTAGGGTATGTATTCAAGTTCACTTTCATAATCAGATATAGACAACAGTTTGTTGTAAAATCTTAAATTTTCCAGGATTTTTACGTAATAGCGTACTCCTGATATCTATGTTAGATCTGAAAATATCTACAATAAGTATTTCACGTACCTATATATGATTTAATGTAACGGCAAACAGTTTGAAGGGACGCAATAATTATTATGTTCGTAAGTATGCGTAAATAAAGAATTCTTATATTGATTTTATGTCATTTAATTTAATTTAATTCAATTTAATTAGATATTTAATATGACGTTCACATTGTGTAAAGAAAAATTTACAAAATAAATTTAAAAAAATGCATATGATAAAAATAAGTAATAGGCTCTAAGATAAAGAAAAATATACAAAATAAATTAAAAAATACATATGATAAAAATAAGTAACAGGCTGTAAGATAAAGAAAAATATGCAAAATAAATTAAAAAATACACATGATAAAAATAAGTAACACATTATAAAATAAAATATGCAATATTAATTAAAATTGTAAACCATAAAATAAAACAATAATGTAAAAGAAATACGCCAAGAGTCATCTATAAAGTACACTACGTACACATAGTCCGATTTCAGTCTAAGTAAAACTTGTATCCAATCCAGTGCAGTTTTTCAGCTAAACACATCAACGACGAGTATTTTTAAATCAAGTTTTTCAGCATACTTAAAAAAGTAGATCGTAATACCATAAGGATCATCGCACTGTAAATAATGTAATACGTTTAGAAATAATTAAGAAGGAATGTGCAGTAACGTAGAGAAGAAGGTATTTATGAATAAAAACAAGGAATTCTTATTAGGGCGAAATGGAAACAGATTATATATGAAATTTCAACAACAGATTATAATAAAAATTAATTTGACGTCATTTACTTTAAATAGATATGACGTACACGCAATGCGCAAAGAAAAATATACCTACAAAATAAATTAAAAAAATACAGGTGATATAAATTAAAAAATACAAGTGATAAAAATAAGTGATAGACTCTAAAGTAACAAAAAATTTACGATAAAGGACATTTCAGTCAAAACTTACATTTTTTGAAGCATTTTAGGCGCTTTCATAACCTCCATCACCTTCTGTATTGCCTTCTGTTGTCTTTATAATATGATACAGCAGGCGCCCTGATTCTTCAGGCAATATGGTATTACGGTCTACTTCTTCAAGTATCCGAAAAAAAGTTAGTTTAAACACTCCTTGCTGCCTTTCACTGAAAAATTGTACCAAAGTTGTGTCTTCAACAATGTACCACAACAATTCGTCGTGTTGACGCCAGTCCTCAAATAGAACGCACACTGGTTCTCCGTTATCTTCTTTCGCATATCCCATAAGATAATGTTTTGTCACTATTGTTGACAAATATGCAGAAAGAACGAACGCTAACTGTTAGTGAGGAACCATCGGGATGTCATATTTATACCCATAATAAGTCATTACTGTACTAATAGCAAAATTTAGCAAAGGGGTGCCCTTAGTCTTTATGTAAAATTTCTCTTGTTAAAGACTTGATAACTTTTTTTAAAACATTTTTAAAATTACAATTTAAAGAGTGCCTTTTTGTGAGATACGAAAAATAAGATTTTTTTCTTCTTTGTAACTCTATCCGAAGGGACTCGGTAAAAGACAAAACGTATTTATGCAGTGCGTACTGTGACCAATAATTTTTTATTTTATAATCAAAAATTTAATGAGTTGTAAAATAAATAACACAACTTAGCTTAAAACAGAAATATGTAAAACAAATTGAAAAATATTCATAATAAAAATAAGTATCAGACTTTAAAATAAAATATAATAAAAATGTACAATAATAATTAAAATTGTGGGTACACAATAAAATCCATAGCAATTAAAAATATACGCTGTTAATATTTGAATTACGCTTTAAAACGTAAAAACAAATACATGTAAAAACAAATAAATATAAAAGTAGCCCATCGTAAAGAGAAAATCAATTAATTCTCAGATAATATTTCATCGCCGAAGAGATCTATTAATTTTCTCCTTACTGCTATAGAGTAACCCTTTGGGCATTTTTTTGTATTCGGCCTAGGGTTACTGGAAGGCCCGTTTTTGAACTGGAGCCGGCTGTATGTGTCAGTTCCGATTTTGGACTATGCGGATACAACCATCCTCGTCCAGGAGTGGATGGTACATCATTATTTTCAGAAGCCTTTGGGCTCCATGGATAAAACCATCCTCGTCCCGGAGTTAATGGTAAGGGTACAATTATATCTTTCTCCATTACAATGACTTAACAGATGACCCCCTTTAAAAGGAAAATCATAAATTAGATTTGAAAGGCTTCAAAACAAAACAAAATAAGCAGAACTTACCTAAACACCACGACTTTTTTATATTATGATGCAACTATTAACTTTAAATGTTTCACAAATTATTAAAATATTATTAAAAAATGGCACAAATAATTATATAAATTTTAAATGTTTCAAACACTGCAAGTGAAATTCGCCTAAACGGGGCACTTTTATATTGGATAGGGCCAATTAGTAAAGTATGTACTTAAGGTGTCCTAGAACAGTGAAAGTTATTCTGCGTCAAAGTTTTCTAGGGAAAAATTCCATTTGAACAGGTACGAATTTTTGAAATACTTATAAAAAATCAGAACGATTACTATAAAGTTTTATTCTAATTGATTTTTAAAGGACAACAACGCAGAAAACCGAAAAGTTCAAACGTCAAACGAAATACGATCACATCAGAATCGGATACAGGAACCGATGATTTGTTCATTGATATGCACGGAAATAATAATAAAAATGTTTTCATTCAGTATTTTACTTTCGTTTAATTTCGACTCTGAACTTATACTTTTATAAAATATTAGCATAATGTAAGTTTTTCGGTACACAGCTTTATTAATACAGAATTTGAGCAGGAGCGTAGAGAAGTAGATATTTGCAAAAGTATTTCAGGTATCTGATTTAATGTAATGGCAAACACTTTGAATGGAATGGTAATAGATTTTGTATTGGCGTAAAAACAAAAAACGGTATTCATTTAATTTCCCACATACCCTGAAATTCAAGAAATATTAAAAACAGGCTACAAAAAGAGTAGTTATAAAATTTGAATAGAAGCAGACACTTTAGAACAACACTTTTTTTATTTTTTGATAAATAGGTACTTTTTATCTTTTCTTAATATTGACCGTTACTTTAGGTAAACCCGTTTGATTACTTTTTTATGTTTTCTTATTACTTTGGGTAAACCCGTTTGATTTTTTATGGAGAGTGATTTTTATACATAGTTGATAAATACTTTTTTATCTTTTCTTAATATTGACCGTTAGGTACTTTAGTTTGATTTTTTTAATGTTTCATAACCACATTTCTGATTCTCTATAATACCTTTTTTATAAAAATATTTTTATGTATACTAAATTACTCGCTGGCATAATACAGTCGCAGTCGGCTAGACTATATTCAGAAGCCATAATAACTAATTATAGGTTCATTAGGACAGATCACTTCCGAATAGACTTTCCGTAAAGTTCTGCATGTAATAGCTTACTTGTGTTATCTATACTAGAACGGAAAGAACTGTAAAAATATCTTTAAATATTTCTGTGGGGCATAGAACAATTACAGGTATTTTTTAGAGTTTTACATAACTATTTTGCACAAAACTGTTACACATAGTGTGGTATTTATATGGCTGTACTATTTTATATACAATGTATACGCGGATTGCCTTCGGAAGAGAGAAAAAAAATATTTTGCATTTTACGCAAAATTGCAAAATTTATAAAAATGTCTGCTTGTTCTTGACTTTTCAATTTTCTTCTGTAGGATGGACAATAATCTACAAAATATAGAAGTTACTATCCTAATAATGAGAAATTTGCGATTATCAATTTTTACGCAAAGCTTCCAACAGTTTTGATGTAATTAAATATGATAATACGGAATATTTGTTATAGAATTTGAGCAGTAGCGTAAAGAAGAAGATATTTTCAAAAATAATACAGAATCCGTATACTTATTTGATTTCACTTAATTCAATAGCGTAAAAGTTACTTGCTATTTAGTCTAATAATGGGTTTAGAAACTTAAACACTTAAAACAAAAAAAGTATTTTTAAACTTTCAAAAAGAAATTATTAAATGCAAAATATAGAAAATATAAAATTTTGGAAAGAAATTTGCGAATAATATTATTAGGGATAAAATAGTTTCCGCACCAAGCTTTAGAACTTAAATTAAGAGGATATTTGCAAACAAAATAATACAGAATTCGTGTATTTGATTTCATCCAATTCAATTGCATAAAAAAAGTTATTATCCAATATTAGAAGTATTTTTAAATTTTAATTTACTCCCAGAAAACTAATGACTGGAAGTGCTGAGAGAATAATTATTTAAATGTCACGTAAAAACTAAGAATTCTTAAGTTTGATTTAAAAATTATTTGTGTAAAAGAGCGACTATGAAGTTTTATTCTAAGGTATATTGTAACAGATATTTTTATGTATAATAAATTACTCTTTGGTATAATACAGTCGGCTAGACTATAGGTATTCAGAAGACATAAATAACTAATTATAGGTTCATTAGGACAGTTCACTTTCGAATGAAAATTTCCAAAGTTCTGTATATAATAACGTACTTATGATATCGACATTAGATCGGAAAATATCTTTAAATATTTCTGGTAGGTATATGATTTAACGTACGCGACAACAATTTAAATGGGGCTGATAATGGATTTTGTTTTGGCATATAAAGGGATCCATAATATTATACAGTCAATGCATATTTCGTTTTGACGTGTATACTTGTGCTTATTTTAGTTGTTGTGTAACTTTTTATTTTTTTTGTTGTATAATGGCAATGTTTAAAAGTTTTTTGGATCAGTTGGAGATTGATCAAATTCTGAATTTGTATCAGGCTGGTTATTTTAAAAACGACGATCATAGTAAATTTGCGCTGAATATAATCAATACAAAAATATTTGATAAAAACGAAATTTTCTCAAGTAATTAGAAACAAGTTTATGCACTAATAACTCAACGTGTTTTACAAAATGACAATGAACAACATCAACAAATTTTAACTGTGACAAAACAGGAGCTATTGTTGATTCACAGCCGCAGACGTCAGTTCAAATTCCCATAGGTGAGTTTCATTTATTTTCATTTTATTTGAAAATTTATTCTATTCTATATTCTTATAGAACATACTCATGTAGTACCTGGAGCTTTGGATGTTCAAAATGTTAATTCAGTTGATAAGCGGTCGTACGAGAAAGATCCATTCGAGAACGAAGAAGAGCTGATTATAACAGAGGAAGAATGGGCAGTCTTAGATGCTTATTTAATTCAATCTATCAGTCATGAAAATTGTAAGTGCAATGTCAGCGTTACCATACACAAACGTCATATAATAAGTTTACCGATTAAATGTGAAATTTGTAATATGGTGAATTGGGTTGCAAATCAGTGAACGAGATAATGGTGTAGTAAACAGTTTTATTGCAGATCAGCTTGAAGAATTTAAGACAGAAGAAAATTGTGGCGACGTGATAACAAGAAAAAGAAAGAGGTCATCCATTATTCCAAAAGATTCTGAGCGGATGCTTATTAATTTAGATCATGCTAAAGTAACTAATGTAGCACCAGTGGGTATTTTGAGAAATGGAAATTGCTCAGATCTTAAGCCAGTAACTTTCGGTAACCAGAAATATGTCGTTAAGAATACCTGTGGATTTGACGCATTAATACATCTTGTATGTACAAATTACTGTGATAGCCAACATTTAAATATTTTTATAAATTCTAAAAATAATGACATAACCAGAATAATCCAGCAGACAATAAAACATGTCGGAAGAAAAGTTTACAACTTCAGATGTTCGCTCCTACTGAAGATAATGGACAACAAAAAATGCACTACTCTTCTGTCTAGTAATGTGTTACAAGTTGCAGCTCAGTGCACCATTGAATCACTAGTCAGAAAATTATGTGTTTTAGGCGACCTAGAATATGGTTGCATTGAAACCATTCAATGTACCGCATGCCCAAAATTCCGCATAACACCTACTGCAGTGCTTCCGATCTCTTGCAGAAATTACGGGGATGTGCAGAAAGGCATCGAGGACTACCACGAATTTTGTCAACGTCCAAAAGTTTGTGTAATTAAGAACTGCACATCAAAAACATTTAGTAAGGTTACATTCAATAAAAGTTATTTATTGATAGAAATTATGGTCAATTCGGGAAAAATGCCTAAACTGCTGCAAACGAGACTCTCTCACATATCTCCAGAAATAATGATAGAAAATGTAAAATATAAACCAGGAGGTCTAATTGCATATGTGGGCTCACAAACAGGTAGCATCAATGCTTTAGGGCATTTCAAAGCTTACTGTTGTAGACCGCATAATAAGTGGGAAATCTACGACGATCTTTTGCGGAACAAAGTAGATTGCAGCAGTTCAGAAGAAGTTTTACCACATCTAGTTTTATACCGTATAGGAGAATAATGGTATTTTTCATATTATTATTATTAAATTTTATCTACCGACATCACACCAAATTTCCAGTGGTGAGTTTAATTTAATTACTTACCTAATTAATTTTAGTTGTAATTTTAATTTTAATTTATTATATTTTACAGAATCTGGTGAAGTACAAAACAACAACTAAAATGTGGAAAGGATTTGCAGCGAGTGCACGGAAGAATTTGAATCTTGGGACGCCAAATAATATTTAATGTTGTAAATAATATATCAGAACTGTTTTTCAATGTTCATATACATATATACGAGGCATATCCACAAAATAAGTTCCGATCGTGGATATGTTTTAAGCAAATGGTGCGATTGGGACAAATCTGGCCAGGAAACCTTCAGTACTAAATACGAAGGCCTTGGAAGACAAATTATTCATATATCGTTGACAGCAAACGTATGACATTGTGTCAAGTCAAAATGAGCGCAGTATAGAAAATCCGTTCTGTTGCGAAATACGATCTGTGATTGAATTTTTAAATGCCAAAAAAGTTCGGAGCGCAGAAATTTTTGGAGAGAATAAAGAACAAAAGGTCAGGTCTTCCCTGTTCGGGATTTTTTTTGCTGCATGACAATGCCCGACCTCACGCAGCCGCTTCGACACGAGCACTCTTGACAAAATTTCAATGGGAAATTTTTGATTATCCACCTTATAGCCCCGATTTTGCACCAAGTGGTTTTCATCTCTTTCTCCAACTTAAGAAACTTTTAGCAGGACAGCGATGCAATAACTATGAAGAAGTAAAGATTCTCTGGTTCAGAATTGCATGAAAATGTTGAACCGAGTGTTGGACGCAAATTTCACAGACACTGGCATACAAAAACTTGTGCCACGCTATGATAAATGCTTAAATTTAAGAGGTGATTATGTAGAGAAGTAGTTTAAGGTACATTTAAGGAATTACAAATAAAACAATTGAAAGAAAAAAAGTCTTATAAGTTTTATGACCAATTGGAACTTAATTTGTGGATGAGCCTCGTATTTTTATAAAATAAAATAAGAATGTATACAATAAATTGTCATTCGTATGAAATATAAAAATCAGAAGTGCTTATCAAAAGTAAAGGAAAATATTAAGAGAGAAAAAAAGTTTTTATCCAATAATAAAAGTGCTATAGAAAATCGAAAGGTGAATATGAAAAATAAGTTTTATTCTAATTGGGTTTTAAGGGTGTCATAATATTTCAAAATTCGCACATGTTCAAATCAAATTTTTCCCCAGGAAACTTTGATGCATAATAACTTTCACTGCTCTAGGACACCTTAAGCACATAGATACTGTACTAATTTTGTTTATTTTATTGTGTACAATTTTAATTAATATTGCATATTTTATTTTATAATGTGTTACTTATTTTTATCATGTGTATTTTTTAATTTATTTTGCATATTTTTCTTTATCTTACAGCCTGTTACTTATTTTTATCATATGTATTTTTTAATTTATTTTGTATATTTTTCTTTATCTTAGAGCCTATTACTTATTTTTATCATATGTATTTTTTTAAATTTATTTTGTAAATTTTTCTTTACGCAATGTGAACGTCATAATAAATATCTAAATAAATTGAATTAAATTAAATTAAATGACATAAAATCAATATAAGAATTCTTTATTTACGCATACTTACGAACATAATAATTATTGCGTCCCTTCAAACTGTTTGCCGTTACATTAAATCATATATAGGTACGTGAAATACTTATTGTAGATATTTTCAGATCTAACATAGATATCAGGAGCACGCTATTACGTAAAAATCCTGGAAAATTTAAGATTTTACAACAAACTGTTGTCTATATCTGATTATGAAAGTGAACTTGAATACATACCCTAATGAACATATACCTAATTAGTTATATTTATGTGTTCTGATGAATATAGTCTAGTCTAGTCGACAGGTAAAGTAGGTATAGGTATTATATCAAACGCGTAATTTATTATTATAAATAAATAAAAATATTTGTTGCATATTTTTTCTTTGCGGCTGATACTTTATATTTTTCGTTTTATATTTAAAATGTACCTACCTATTATCAGTGTAACCAAATACAGGAATTCCGAATTAGTATTTGTTTGCAAATATCTTCTTCATACTCAAATTCTATAACTATTTCGTATCAAATTTCGTATAACTTTTTAATAGAAACTCTTAGAAAACTTTTAGAAGCTTTCCGTAAAAACTGATAATCGCAAATATTTACTTGTATACTCCCGTACCCAAATTCTGTAAAGGCCGTTTGTTCTTTCGGATTTGACCCTGTAGGTTTACCAATAATTGTGGAAACAACGCTATCCTTAATAATAATAACCACAAATGTCTGTTTCCTTTCGTCCCAGCTCATTTTTTACAAAATTATTTGTATTATTTTTCATAAGAAATTCCGTAATTTACGATTTTTTACACTTATCTACCTTCAAACAATAATAATTGATTTAAAACATCAAAAATAGGAATTTTTCACTTTTACAATATTATGAAGTACCTATAAAATAGTTTTCTGATTTCTTCCTATGAGTCTTACATAAATTATTTTTTCCTCATGGACGGTATGTTATTGATATATTTTCAGATTTCAGTATACGCCATTTTTGTAGCGTTCTGCCTAGTTCCTTCCTCTGCTCTGGTGCTTAAAATAGGAACTAATATCTCTAACTAGTGATGATCAAAAGCAATTTCGCACATCGACCCTAGATCGAAAAGTTATGAATCGAAAGCAAGGTAAGCGTAACTTTGAAAAGAAAACTAAATAAAGGCCAAAAATGTCCGGTTCCCCATAATTTGAAACACAGAATTTCTGTCTCTTCTATATTTACACGTAACACTTTGTTTCTCTGAAGAAGAAAATTGAATCTTTCACTGCTTGTTCGATTCTTGTTTTGGAGTATCGATTTGAATCGTACATCACTAGCATCATTCTGAAAGTAGGGGCGTGCGCCTGTGCGCCATCGTCATCTTGACAACTTGACTGTTTTCACGTGTTGAGTTGCCATTAACCTGATATTATTTAATATTAAAGGGGTTTGAAACGATACAGGAATATAGGTTTACAATAAAACGAAGAAACTTCACGACGTGAATGCAGGTAAGATAATAACAAATTAAAAACTTGCACACCCTAATAATTATTTTTTATATTTGATGCAGCCCGAAGTTTTAAAAGCCTGTTTAGGAAATAAATACAAAACGTAAGGTTACCCAGAAATATGAAACATTCAGGTCACAGGTGAGTTGTATAAACTAGTCAAATAATACTATTAAAAACATCCTTCTTTATTTTAATTAGAGTACGTTACTTGAGACGACGCCCTGCTTCGGAACGAGTTACGATGGGCTATGAAAATTATGCAGTTACCGAGATTTCAAAGACGTTAGAAGATCGAATATAGTTGCTACATGGTTGCATACATCAAGTTCTTATCATAATCTACAGTCGGATACTAGTTGGAAACTTTATTTAAAAGCACATGTAGTTTTACGAGGATTATTCATTTACGTACATGATGCCGATGAACTGCATGTAAAATTTAAGGTAATACTGTCTTTTTATTAAAAAATTAATACAATTTCTTTTAGATAAAGCCACAACCGTCAGAATTATGGAATTTATGGATAAAATTTGCATTGTACTTATAAAAATATAAGCATTGCTATGGTAAATTGTTTGATCGGACAGCCGTATCTACGAGTATAAATTGGATTCTTTTGTGGAAGCCCTCTGGAGCTGCTATACGGAATCTTATACTGAATATGTATAGTTATTTCCAACGGCCATCATCGGAAACGCCATTTATGGAGGTTTACGAAGATTATTCGCTGACGTACACGTTACCATGTAAGAGCCTGATGTGATGCTGTATTTTAATTGATTACTAACACAATTTCTTATAGATAAAGCTGTAGCCGCCAACGTTACTGAATTTACAAACGGAATTTGCAGCCTATTTTGTAAAAATAGAAGTAGAGCGCTCGAAGATCCCTGCCTCTGTACCAGCATCTTTACTAATTTCATCTGTGTCCTATCTCGGAAGCTAAGATACATAAACAATAATAATATATACATTGGTCTGATCTCGGTATGTGCTTTTTTAAAAAACTTCATGAATAAAAAATATCCTCTCAGCATTTTATTAATCTAGTTCAGTAGGTATATCGAAACCAGAAATAATATTATAAATCCATACTCATAGAACAATTATCTCGAGGTCATTATCCTGTTTACAAAATTCCACAAAGCGAAAAGAGTCATTTTGGGAAATCACCGACAATTAACAATAATTAATGAAGGCCAAAGACAGGGCAATTAAAAAGTAATTAGAAAGTAAGTATCATAGCTTCTACTCACGTGTGACAACTTCAGAGGTAGGTTTGGCGATGTTCAGGCGCAATAAAAAGGAGTTTTTGCGTCGTTTCATAACTGTCGACGAAACATGGATCCATCACTGCACACCAGAGACCAAGGAACAGTCGAAACAGTGGATTTCTTTGGACGAACCTGCACCGAAGAAGGCAAAGGTGGTCTTATCGACTAACAAGGTCATGGCTACAGTTTTTTGGGATGCACGAGGTATAATCCACATCGATTACCTTGAGAGGGGAAAGACAATCAACGGCGAATATTATTCTAATTTATTGGACCGTTTCAACGACGTTTTGAAGGAAAAACGACCGCATTTGGCCAAGAAAAAAGTTATGTTCCATCAAGACAATGCACAGGTGCACACGTGTGCAGTCGTCAGCGACAAAAAACGTACGGGACAGCCATTCCTCTATCAGGTAAGGGGGCAGGATTGGGTAAATTTAAGGTGCCCTCTTCGAACCCTTATCTTAACGAACAATTTTGAAAGACTCCCCCAACAGATACTCTCCCATTGCATCCAACGTAAACATACATTACGTAAACTTATACTCTGCGTCAGCTACAGCTAATAAAACAATGCTGTGGGTTCCTTTATAATCATAATAATGACTTCCACTGTTTTCTGGAGCTTGCATTACAATATGCACCTAGGCAATGAGGAAAATTCCATCGTTTATTAAAAGCTTCAGCTTATTTTAACCACTGCTCTGAAGTACTTGGAAACTGAAACAAAAATGCAATCGTTTAGTAAATATGATACTGTATTCTTTTATTCTAGGCAGAATCACAGCCAGAAGAACAAAACTAAGGTAAAGATACAGTCACTATTTATGAGAATGAAAGAGATAAAAGAAAGATATACTCGATGAAATAGAAAATTACTATGCGTACTTATTGGTAGTACGCATAGTAATTTTCTATTTCATCATGGATTTCTACCAAATAGTCAAGACAGAAAATATTAACTACATGAAAGATATACTCACCGAAAAAGAAAACACAAGCTAAGCGGAAACAAGAAAATGAGGATGATGATGGAAAAGTGTCTAAACAAGCAATGGACGTTCTTCTAAAACAGCCGGGCGAATATGAACTTTTTGGGCGGTATGTTGCAATGGAGTTAAAAGGTTTCCAATCACACTTGAATAAAAAAAGATTAAAAACTGACATTGAAGGCCGTCGTTCGCATTGTAGAAGAAGACGACAATCTATCTGCTGATTCCTTACTGTTTTGTGTACCAACTCCTTCCTCATCAGCATCCAACTTCTCAGGTGCCTTCCTCTCACTGCAGCCAGACGAAGTCAATTCGGTGACGTGTGCAAACTACTTTAATTCCTTTGATTATACTGCTTTCTAACTTATTTTTCTTGTTTTGTGTTAATAAATTAGAGTAAAATTATTTATTTTATTTGACTACACTGCTTCGTTATTTGTTTAGACTAGGCTAGGCACTTATTATTATTGTTGAATTTCCAATGGAATAAATTTGTCTTTTGATTGAAAAAAAATCTTTTACCTTCAAATAATTGTCCTTTATGGCGTTGTAAATAACAGGGGCCACCTCTTTTACTATCCCGCCAATGGTGCAAACAGGTATCCGAAATAAATACTGTAGACTGCTATATGAATCATCTGTAAATAATAAGGATGTGATTATAAAAGTATGTTTCTCTATTAGGAATTTTCCAGCAGTAATTACAAGTCAATCAGAGCCAATTAGCGCAAGAGAAATCAGTTTGCAAACTAATTTCTCGAGAGATCATTGACTCTGACTAGTTTGTAATTACTACTGAAAAATACCTTATATTATCTAGTAAGTATTAGTATATTGTGTCATAAGGGCAGAAAGTTGGCATTTGCTGGCCCGCGGCTGGTTGATGCCCGAGCGACAGCGAGGGCAGCAGGCGAACAATGTATTTAAACCAATAATTAAAATGAATGTATTTTTCAGAAATGTTCCCATTCTGCTTCTGGGATTGAGCTAATAACGCGTTGAAGTACATATACAGTGCTTCTCGAAAGTAACGGATAAATTCTATAAAATCGTTGAGAAAAATATTTCAAACAAATGCTCGAACACGTCGATTTTTATTTTTAAATTATCATTTACACATTTAATTTTCAACCCCCCACTCTTCAACCCCTAATCGCTAACAACCCCAATTTTAAAAATTCAAATAGCAAAGTACCCCTTCTGATACCTCATTTGACAGCATTTTTTATGCTGAATACAATAAATAAAAAATTCACAGGCCTTTGCAAGGATGCAATCGGGGGGCATTGAAAATGATGAAGTACCTAGTGGTAATCTCGTGGGATTTGGAATATGATAAAAATGGAAATTAGTGTTGATTTATAACGTAAAGTGCAACAGTGTTATCGATATGTATTAGAGGTAAGTGTAATGTAGAAATGAAAGCGTCGATGTGTAATGTGTGGGAAAAATGAGCGCGCTGCACTCGCCCATTATCAGGTGAAACGGAAATACAGGTAACCCCCAGCAGACAAACCACCCCTTAAAATTACCCCTAAAACCACCCCCCAAAACAACCCCTAACGCCACCCCAAAAAGCATCCCCCAAAACCACCCCCCCAAGAACCACACTTAAAACCACCCCTTAAAGCCATTCCTAAAAACCAACCCCACAACCACCCATCAAAACCACCCCCCAAGACCACACCTAAAGGCACCCCAAAAACCACCCCTAAAGCCATCCCCTACAAACCATACCCCAAAAACCACCCCCGACACCACCCCTAAAACCACCTCCTGAAAAACCTCTAACAACCACCCCCGAAAAACAACTCCCAAAACCATTTCTAAAAACCACCCCTAAAAGCACAAAACTACCCCCAAAGCTACCCCTACAACCACACAACTAATACCACCCCCAAAAACGAAACCTACAACCAACCCCGAAAACCACCCCCAAAACCACTCCTATACACCACCCCCAAAACCACTCCTAAAAATCACCCCTAAAACCAACCTCAAAAATCACCCCCATAAACCACCACTACACCCACCCCTAAAACCGCCCCTAAAAACGACCCCTAACAACTGCTTCTAACACCACCCGTACAAACCACCCCCAAACCCACCCCCATAACCACCTCTACAAACTACCCCTGCCGCGTTTCTTTTTAAATCTAATAAGTTCAGAGCCGCCAGGCTCTCGCATTAATTTAGCCGCTAGCAGTCGGGTCTGCGAAAATAAAAACATTTTCAATGTTAAATAAATATTCTTTTGTTATGTTGTCCTAATCGGCAAGCTGTGTGTGTACGCATATAAACCACCTCTCGTTCCCGCACCCCACATGTGTCATTCATAGTTGTATGCCAGACGCTCGGCCTTATTCGTCACTGCCGACTTCTCACGAAGATAGGCTGCAAATGTAACACGAAAACGAACTCCGTACTTGCCAAAACATAAACATTTTCAATGTTAAAATTTTCAAAATCGGATGATAAATAACGGAGATATTTACTAAAATGTATTCAATTGGAAGTGCCATTATTCGAGCAGGCGTTGATACGGCTCTAGCAATGAGTGGTAAAAACAACTGCAAATGTTACACAATATTCAACAAGCGTTAACAGACAGCAATTTGAACATTTGATTTAATTTAATTTTACACTGTTTTGTTATTTTTCAAAAATTATTTTGGTAAATATCTCCGTTATTTATCATCCGATTTTGAAAAACTTTTGTTTATTGTATTCAGCATAAAAAATGCTATCAAATGAGGTATCAGAAGGAGTACTTTCCTATTTGAATTTTTAAAGTTGGGGTTGTTAGCGATTAGGGGGTTGAAAATTACATTTGTAAATGATAATTTAAAAATAAAAATCGACGTGTCCGAGCATTTGTTTGAAATATTTTTCTCAACGATTTTACAGAATTTATCCGTTACTTTCGAGAAGCACTGTATAAAAATGTTCGTTATCATTACTAAGGTTTACCTCTTCGTGAATCATGTCATTGAGCACTTGAATTGTTTGAGGACGTGTCTGGTAAACTCTTAATTTGTAAAAGCCTCAATGAAAAATCATCAGGAACTGTTTAATTTTCATTGCAATAAACTTTTATTTTTGTACGTGTAGACTATGCAGAATGCTAACGTGTAAATTTATGTGTATTCTAAACGTAGAATATACGTATTATACATGTTAATATTCCACGTACCCAACCCTATGTTTCCACGATGAGTTTTTTAGGCGAGACTTTAGTCATGAGTTAAAAATCTCACCTTCCGGCAAATCTCGTTGTGGAAACAGTAGTGAGACACACAAGAGTGATATAAAATTCTGTGAAACATTTGACTCGGTGACCGGTGAGCTTAACATGTCTCATCGTGTAAACGAAATACACTAGAGATATCATAAATGCGATTTGTATCTCACAGGCTGCACGTGAGTTTATAGTCTCATCAATTTATTTCAGCGAGAACCATAACTAAAAATATTGGAAACCTAGGGTAAGTAGCACTCAGTACGATTTGTAAAATAACAAATTTGACCAAGAATATTTTAGTGATTTGGAAACATGTCCGGACAGGCAAGTTCAACAAAATCGGCAAAAATAATATGGAATCGTGATTTAACATTATCATTAATTGAACTATATGAGCAACATTCCAATTTGTGGGACGTTTCATCTGAAAATTATAAAAACAGAAATATGAGGAAAGCTTCTTTAGAGAAAATTTCTGAAGTTTTGCAAATTTCTGCAGTAGATCGGCCAAAATACATAACTTGCTGTGCCAGTTTCAAACTATCAGCAGGAAACGACTTAAAATAAAAAGTGGTGGCAAGTTCGTTGTAAAATGGGAATTTTATGAAGCGTTAAAATTCATTGATGGTCCTACAACATATACAAATGAAACAACGATTGATTCATTGGTGAGTATCTTTATTGAATAGACACTCATGTTTTAACTAGATAAATTTATACTGCCACGGTACCTCTCCTTCTTCCTGAAAGTAATTTGTTAGTTCTGTCTGCACAGTCTTAGCAGACATGGTGGGCCGAAGGTTGCTGTTGACTTGTAATCCAGGCAAACTGTAATTTTCCTTGCGCCATTCTCGTGGTTGTATAGTACCATCTTCGAGATTTCCTGTATCGAAGCTTCCGTGAGGGGCGTACCGTTGTTGAGACCGAATCAGTAGGAAATTGTGTAAAACACATATCGCAGATACAATTTGACAGCATTTTTCTGGCTGTAGTTCAATTGGTCGTCGTAATACGCGGAATCTGGCTGAAGAGATGTCAAAAGCATTTTCAATTATTCGCCGTGCTCGCGATAGGCGGTAGTTGAATATCCGCTGTCCTCCACGCAAATTCCTAAAGGGATAAGACTTCATAATAATGGAGTCATTGCGACCGCATCATCCGCCACAACAACAAAAGGAATGTTTGTAGCTCTCCCTGGCAGTAGTCGTTATGGTGGGACATTCAAAGTGTTTTTTGTAAATGTCTATATAAGGAGCAATTATTGAAAACTCCTCCATCCGAAATGAATGATGATACAGAAGTCGAATTGTTTATATTTCTTACTGCTTAACGTTAAGTTTTACTGTACTGAAACTATGAATCCAGCTTAAAATATCATTAGTTTACGCGAAATCATGTGTCACGCCTTTAAAAACTACATCATTGCCACGATTAGAGCTCTATGGGGCACTATTACATTCACAACTTGTGCAGAAAGTTGAGTGCTCAACACATATTAAATTTAATAAATATTATATACAGGATGGTCACTTTTACAATGTACACCATTGGAGTCTTCTAAACCAGAAGAGATTCAGAGTTGGTCAAATTACAGAAAACGTGCACATTTCCATGCCCTCTAAGGATCTGAAAAGAAATTCTGGATAGCTCTCGTTGTTCTTGAAATATCCTGAAAAGAATTGAAGTATTGCATTTTCTTATTTCTTCCATATATTATTTATTACTTGAGCAAATGTAATGCCCTTCGGCAGGTGGGTATGGGCTATCCACTGGATGTTTCAAAATTTGTCTAAGCCTACTACATCTTTGAGTTTTCATAATCATGGCAACTAGATTTTGTAGATAAGGAGTGAAATTAGTGTTCCAGAAAGTTAGATGACCCATGTGCGATACATCGTTGAAATTGTATTTTTTTTCTCTATCCAACCTTATGAAAATCCAATATGGCGCCCATAAGAAATTCAAAAGTCGACCATGAAAACTTGGAGATGTAGTAGGCTTAGACAAATTTTGAAACATCCAGTGGAAAGCCCATACCCACTTATGCAAACCTGCCAAAGGTCATCACATTCGCTTGAGTAATAAATAATATATGGAAGAAATAAGAAAACGCAATATTTCAATTTTTTCAGGATATTTCAGGAACAACGAGAGCTATCCAGAATTTCTTTTCAGATCCTTAAAGAGCATGAAAATGTGCAACTTTCTTACCATTTGACCAACTCTGAATCTCTTCGGGTTTAGAAGATTCCAATGGTTTACATTGTAAAAGTGACCATCCTGTATAGCTCTAAGTTGGATCAAGTAGCCTCCAAATTAATGGAAGACTTTTGTAGCAAATCGGGTAGCTGAAATACAGTCATTGCGAACGCATCATCCGCCACAACAACAAAAGGAATATTTGTAGCTCTCCCTGGCAGTGGTCGTGATGGTGGGACATTCAAAGTGTTTTTTGTAAATGTCTAGATAAGGAGCAATTATTGAAAACTCCTCCATCCGAAATACAGCCAATGTTTCCAACGTGGATATAGGTATATTTATACGTCGCGTCCGCCAAAGTCATTAAGACAATACTGTACATCCCTTTATAATTGAAATACAAATTTCCACTATGTATGGGTACCTTTATTGTTACGTGTTTGCCATCTAGTGCCCCGATGCAGTTTGGAAAATTTCATCGTGCTTCAAATGGTTCAGAAATCTTGAGCCATTCGTCTTCTGTATTCGGTGTCTAGAAACATAAATATTACAGTATTTTTAGGGTGCATAAGTAGAAGTAGGTAAATGCAATTAACTTTTGCTGTTTCAGTCACAGGCTCATGCAACGGACAGCGACGAGGGTGATGGTGATACGCCAGCTACTGAGAACCTGGAAAGTCAAGATTTTCTACATTTGGAAGGAATTGGAGACAATCTTTCGACGGATCCAGCAACACCAGAACCTTCGACATCAGGGCGATCATCGCGCAGTACAACTTCAACCGCTGGAGCGAAGTCAAGGTCTGCCAAACGCAAAAAGCAAGGTCTACAACAACAAGCATTGTTTAATCGCTGCCTGGGAGTAATGTCTGCTCCAGCAGATTCCTGGGAGTTTTTTGGCAACTATGTAGCAGACGAATTAAGAAAAATGAGTTCCAATGCACCCGAGTTACAGTCGGGAGCAAAAATTAAAATACAACGTGCACTGCTGAACATGAATGATTGCTATAATTCAAGACCTGCTCCATCACCTACGCTCAATCATCATCAGGTGGTAAATTCGCAGTACTTTAATATTTCGATGGACATGCCTGACGTACAAGGACCGAGTGGACCACAAGCAGTGCGACATGAACCTAACTTTCCTGACCAGCAGTTGTATCAAGCAAATACCCGATTGTACTATGAAGAGCACATTCCTAACAATAGTTTCCCATAAATATTGTTATTTTTTATATTCTTTCATTTCATGTAGTTTTGTTGGTTACATAAAGTTTGTTAAGTTGTGTTTTTATATTAAGAATTAAAACTGATGTTGTTACTTTACTTTCAAAAATCTTCTTTCAAAATGTTATATGGCAGCGCATACTTCGGGATTAATTTTTGATATAGAACAGACCGGTACACGGAACAAATACATAAGGGAATGATAACTGTCACCTGTAATAATCATAAAAAATAATGTAACATGATGTACTATACTTGGGCCGCCGAACAGACGGAGTGATCACCCTGCAAGAACGTGCTCTAGCGGGGCCAATATTAATTTATGACGACCGAATTGGAGTGATGCGACTTCGTTGGGTCTAAAGAAAGCGCATCACTGCGTTTCGGTCGTCCTAAATTGATAGTGGTCCCGCCTATAGCTCATGCTTGTAGGGTGATCACTCCGTCTGTTCGGCGGCCCAAGTATACTTACGTACCTGTAGCCAAGAAACGGCGAGTCAATACAAGATGCTCTGCTGCTGGAATTGCATTTCGCATCGTAGTGTCTTGTTTTTCTATAGAAAATTTTATTTTCTCTAATAAATAGTGGAAATCATTATTGGACATTCGTAAAAAAAATTTATAACATGCTTCATCCCCTCATTCTAATTCATTTCAAAAGTTTTCCATAATTTTCTGTTTTTTATCCAATTACGTACCCACTATTTATGACACATGAAAATGCAGAGGATTTGTATGAAGCTGGGCCAAGCAGTCAGCAAGAAAATATTTCAGGGGAGGTTTCAGTGCACGAACCAGGACCTCCTAAGCCTTCTAGTGCAGAAGAGCCGACACGAAAAAGAAAAAGGTTATCTGTGCCGCATAATGTCAATGTATCGGACATTAGTGATACTTTATCCACTTTAACTGAATATTTAAAAACTGGTGACAAAAAAAAATTGACAAAATTTATCTTTCGGACAATTCGTAAGAGACATGCCTCAAGCAGAACAAAACTACAAAAAATAAAAATTGTAGAACTTTTAAATGAGACGTGTCCCTAGTTCTGTAGTTTATTAAACATTCTTGTAGTTAGCTGTTTTTTGTTATATAATTAGTTGTTTTCTGTATTAAACTTTCTGTACTACAAATTTATTTGTTTTATCTACAAAAATAAAGAGAAGTTAAATTCATCATTCTGTAATGCATAGTTTTGAACATAATATTAGGCAGAATATTGAATAGTCCAGTTGATTTGTTGAGAAGTAGATAATGGAATGTGGTAAGGTAAAACAAACTGCACTTGGTGAAAAAATAATGCGTCCAGTTTTTCCTAAAGTAAATAATAAAAGTTAAATACATTTTTTTCCCATTAGTTACACAAACTTAAAATCTATACTAAACCGAGTAGTTAAAAGAATGCCTTTTCAGTAATTGAAAATACTGTTTTATAACTGTGGATGTGATCCAATTTGAAGCACTTTATACTGCCATTCTATTTCGCCAGATGGAGACATAAAATAGTCTTTTATAGAGTCTCTAATTTCATACAATAATGCTCTGTTAGAAGATAAACGTCCTGTTGATTGTAAAGGATCCACATCATTATGCGAGGTTCCTAGAGTTCCATCACTGTCGGCAAATCCTGGTGGACAATACGAAGTATCTTCTTGTGCCAGCGACTCTCGTTTGACATAATTGTGTAGGCACACAATAGCCTTCACACAAACATCAATATTATCAACCTTTGCAGTTATCATATTGCGTAACAGTCGCCAAAGATTCACAAGGATTCCGAAAGACTTTTCTATTACCCTGCGAGCACGCGATAGTCTATAATTGAAAATTCGTTTTTCATTACTTAGATATTTTCCTGGATAGGGCCTCAATATGAATGTCTTCAACGGAAATGCTTCATCAGCTACTAGGACAAGGTCAGGGTAATGTCAGAATTTGGTAGTGTTCTCGGTAATAGAATGTTTAACCGATTTTCTTGTAGAAGGCTACTAAAAATACAATTTCGAAATATTCCACCATCACTCTCACTTCCATTTGCCCTTGTGAAATTATAGTTTGCAACACAACATGAAATTAAAACAATGCTAAATGTTTTCTTATAGTTTTGTAAACCAGATTCAATATTTAGCCATTCTTCTCGAGTGTCGGGGGTCTTCAAATAAGTTTCAGCAAGAACTCTCCAAATTGCAACTGCAGTTTCCAATATAATGTAGTGCACCGTGGAGTGACCAACATGGTATTTCCAGACTATTGTTTGCATCGTTGAACCTTGTGAAAAGTAGCTGAAATTATAGCGAATTCAAAGGAATAAAAAAAATTGTGAGACCACTCACTGCAAGGTCATGGCTAATTTTTCTTCGGGATTAATACTATCAGCAAGTTTACGCTTTCTCATTAAAAGGGGAGACACCAGTAATAACAATTTGTCAAATATTGGTACCGTCATTCGGGTATATCTAAAAAAATTGTTCCTTTTCATTGGTCATTCGTATAAATTAAGATTTGTAGAAACAGTTGGTTGCTGTTTATACATCTATACTTCGACGCCTTTGTGTTTGTAAAATTTTTGTCAATAGTAAAGTGCAACATAACACGATGCCAGCAATTACAACTTTATCCGCATCCATTTTTGAAGTATAACAATCTAACAAATAAAATAGGTAATCATTTAAAATAAATTATACATTCAAAAAGTCAACTCGCCGTGTTATGGACCTACTTAAATAATATGAAAGTACAAATAAATTAACAATATCTACCTAATTATTATTTTACAACTACACAAACTAATATATGTACTAAGACACACAAAAGTCCGATAAAATTAACAAATAAAACAAAACACTTGCAAATATTTATTGGAACACAAAAATATAAACAAATAAACATTTGACGTATAACCTCAACTTCGTACGATTACGACTGGTAGTGTACGAATCCGTATGCCGTAAGAAATAAAATTGAATCATTTCCTACGGCTTACGGTATACTGCTTACTTCATACTGCATATGAATAGCGGACAATGAATGATAATACAGAAATCGAATTGTTTATATTTCTTACTGCTTAACCTTAAGTCTTACTGTACTGAAACTATGAATCCAGCTTAAAATATCATTAGTTTGCGCGAAATCATGTGTCGCGCCTTTATAAACTACATCATTGCCACGTTTGGAGCTTTCTGGGGCACTATTACTTTCACACCTTGTGCAGAAAGTTAAGTGCTCAACACATATTAAATTTAATAAATACTAGATGAACCCGTGAGCTACGCTCCACGACTATTACGTAGTGGTGAATCTGTGTATTAATTATACTTAAAACGTAGGTGCATCCCAGGTGCACTACAGAATATTCCCATAGAATATTCTTAATTCTATGAATATTCCACAAATCCATAATGACGCGAGAGATGTACTGGCGGCGCTGCATTCAAGGCGAGAGTATTATCTAGTGACTTTAGGCGAGAGGTAGTAGAGATGACTGCATCGCGCAGATAGATACCATTTATACCGAGGCCGACGAGAAAGACAGGCCTTGATGCTCGAATACCACGTGATCAACTTAGTCCTGCGGCGGCCATTTGTAACTGTTCTTAACGCCTGTTTTGCAAGGAACGTGCGGTCTTCAGTCTGTGTTCAGTGAAATATTTTTAAATAATCCTCGAGTTATAATTATTTAAAGTGTAATATTTACTTCATTGGAGACTTATTAACATATGATAACATCTAGTTCATTAATAATTCGGGTGAGTATTTCATAAAATGCATTGCTTCTTACATGATTGGTTTGTTTACATTTGAATCTTGTTTATGAAGTTTCAAGATATTCATATTCCATATAAGAAGGATAAATAATTATTTGTTTTGTATTTTTCAGATTCGTAAAAGATAACCTCGAGGTACCTATTTAGCACGCAATTATTACAATAATGCCAAGACATTGTAGTGTAAGTGGTTGTAAGTCCAACTATAAAAGCCAAGGAGAATGTGTTACCACTTTTGCTCTTCCTTCAGAAAAAAGTTTACGACAAAAATGGATAAACAAAATACCTACGGACTTCACAACTTTAAAAAATCCTATTGTGTGTATAAAACATTTTCGTGACAGTGACATTATTAAAACAGATAAGTGTACAGTGGCTGGAGAGATAAAAGAATTCCCTAGAAAAATACCGAAATTAAAAACCGGTGCAATACCTATAATTTTCGAAAATGTACCAAAGTATTTAAGTGCAATTCCAAGTGCTTTGAAACCAGTAAAAAGACTTGATCGGGTTGAAGAAGAAAACTTTGAAAAGGCAGTTACAGATAGTTTACTGTCACGAAAAGCTTATGAAGAAGAAAGAAAACTCAGTAATCTGGAGGATATTATGTCTTATTACTATAACTCTACTAACATATCGGAATGGATTTTAATTCATGAAAATGAAAAAGTTTATCTTTCTATTATAAGTGTAAATCAAGGTGCGCCATTCATTCTGTGTTCTCTAGTGATTCATCAAGATTTGGATTATGCAATTTATATAAAAAATGAGAAGTTTTCGGTTAAAAAAATTCCAAAACGATATGCAGTGTTAAATTCAGTGAACGTTTTAGAGGATGTTCTTGTTTTTATTCGTGAGAGTGCTAATAGTGTTCAAAGTGTAGATCAAAACAAATTAGATAAAGCTATGCAACTGTTATCAGAAGTAAGAGCGAATAGTGATGAAGATTTGCAGCTCTCTTTTATCATCGAGCAGCTACATCTATGTAAACAGCCCCCCAATACCAGACGATACACTGGATACACAATGATTCTGGCTTCTACACTATTTGTTCAGTCGTCAGCTTCATATGTTGCTCTGTACAATAGTAAGTTTATTTATTTGCCCCATCACAGAAATATAAAAAAATTGATATGTAAATTTTCTTTACTTGGATCTGATCTCAAGGGGAGTATTAATTATTTAAAAACTAAATTACCTCTATTACAAGATCATGAACGCATTATCAATGTACATTTGGATGAAATCTACGTTAATCCACAGTTAAATTTTAAAGGAGATAATATTGTAGGTTGTAGCAAAACTGATCCAACGCAGGTAGCAAAAACAGTGCAAGTTTTCATGATTTCCAGTATTTTTTCTAAATATAAAGATGTAGTAAGCCTAATACCTGTTAACAATTTAACTGCTCAGCAATTAACAAACCTTATGTATAATGTATTACAGGAAATAGAAGATATCGGCTTTATAGTTGTAACTTTTATATCTGACAACAATGCTGTCAACAAGAAGGCTTTTGAGCTTTTTTGTCCAAAAGGTATTTTACAACCATCCATTATTCATCCTCTAGATCCGCACAGATTACTTTTTTTTATTTTTGATGTTGTACATATAATTAAATGTATTCGTAACAATTGGATCAGTAAAAGAACCGATAACTGTAAACTTGTATTCCCAGATTTTGAGCTTAACAAGGACACTTTGTTCGTTGCACAATTTAAGCACCTCGAAATTTTATATGAGCTAGAAAAAAATTCTCTAATAAAATTTGCACATTTATTATCTTATAAAGTATTGTACCCCTCCTCCATTCAAAAGCAAAATGTAAAATTTGTGTTAAACATTTTTAGTGAAAAAAATGTAGCTGCTCTTCAGTGTATTTCCAAAGAGAAAATTAATATATTTCCAGACGTTGAAGGAACTTGCTTGTTTTTAGGTATTTTTATTAAATGGTGGAAAATTGTGAACGTAAAAAGTGCTTGGGAAGGTAAAAGATTTAATGACGAATATAGAGAACCGATAAGGTCTACCGATACATTACAAATAGATTTTCTCAAAAAAATGTCTTTGTGGCTCAAGAACTGGAAACTATCTGTACCTATTTCTCAGTCACTATCAGCACAAACTTTTCAATCTCTTGTGAATACAACTGACGCTTTTTTGCAACTTATACCGTACATGTTCGAAAAATATAAAATTGATTACTTGTTGTTGAGTAAATTTCAAAATGATGTATTAGAAGGTAGATTTGGATTTTACAGGCAGTTAAGTGGAGCCAATTATTATATTAGTTTAATGCAGGTTCTAGAGAGTGAAAGAAAAATTAGATTTAAAAATACTATTCTCTTGTCTTGTGCAAACAAAGAGATCTCTTTAAAAACACTGCTGCCATGTAAGGATGAATCTTGTGAAGGTTTAGTAAACATAGATCCCTTTTATGAAGTCACAGATTGTGAATTTTCTTTGGATTGTATCCCTAAAGATAAACTTACCATTTTAGTTTACATAGCTGGTTATGCCGTTCGAAAAGAGTTGAGAGCAAAAACCTGTCAACTCTGTACAGATTGGTTACAGTCAAATAAAGAAATAGAAGTAGATATACCTACAGACCTAACATTAGAACTAGATAGAGGTAAATTAATGTTACCAACTGAACATGCATTGGTATCAGTTTCAATTGCATGCCATACACTGCAAAAGGTATGTGACAAATTTTTTAGCTTATTTTTAAGTGGCCAGAATCAGCTTTCAATACTCCATAAACTTTGTTGTATTGTGCTAAATAAATATCTACAAGATTTATTTTTACAAGATTTTAATGAACTTTGCAGTTGTAACAATAATTTATACCAAAAACTACAAAATATCAATTTTAGGGCATGTAAAATTATGTTAAATAATTTAGTTAAAAAGCAAAATGATTGTCGGTCTTCTTCAAAAGAAAAATTGGAAAAAGAAAGAAAAATTAAAAAACTCAAGACATAAGAAACTAATTTTTTAAATACCCACTTGCACTGAAATAACTTCATTGAATTTTACAGACGCATATTTTTCTTACATTTACTATTTTCTTTCTTTCTTTAGTTTGGTACTTTTTATTATTTTACCCTCGAGATTTCTGTGACCCTTTTGCTTAATAAATATTCCTAAAGTCACCCTCTGTTTCATTTATTTCTATCTGTTAGAAGATGCATAGGTAATTCAAGCTTAGGGGCAAAATATAGTCATATTTTTACAGTTAGTTATGTATGGTAAGTATGTATCTTTTGCATATTGATTTTCAGGGTGTTACAACACATTTAAAATGCTAAACATGGTTAGTATGTTACGAACTCCGCATGACTGCCAGAATGTCGTCGTATGCGTTTAAAAGTATAGGACTCAGTTGGTCACGTGACCTCAATGATCTCTAGATCGCACCATGGCCTGTCTTTCTCGTCGGCCTCGATTTATACTACGCGACTGCAACGAAAGAACACGTGCTACTTAAATACTGTACCCACAAAGTAAAGTTTTGTCTTTTGTATATACAGTACGCATTTATGGAGCGATTTTGCAGGCGTCGCATTGAATTCGATGTGTCAATTGATAGGTTTGTTATGTTGACTTCGAAAGGGAAAGTGGAACATTGATTTATGTTACCGGAAAATGCGAGAAATGTGGCCTGTATCTAGGGTTGCCAGACGTCCCGATTTTATCGAGACAGTCCCGATTTCGAGGGCTTTGTCCCGCGTCCCGATGGACTGGTCGTCGGGACGGTAATTGCCCCGATTTCTTGACTATTTTGCGTAGATATTGCCAACAAGGAAATTGCCGCTCTATATTTGGAAAATTAGGATGTGCTGGCAACGTAGCAATATGCCATGATTGCGTGACCGTGAGTCACAATCATGGTTTCTGGTCCGCCCGGCCGAGCGGCGAATGAAGAACGCCTAAACGCGTTTAGTTTACTTGTGCCAGCGTGCCCGTAGTTCCGCAGCCCATGTCGTTGAGTAGCGTCGGCAGTTTATTACTTGCTATCGTGAAGTAAATGTAAGTAGCAAATAGCGTTTAATTTAAATAATTTATCGTCCCATATTGTTGGTTTCTACTTATAAACGATGTTAATTAGTACTCGTTAAATTGTCGCTAGAGCTTCGTTGTTTTTTCGACGAAAAGATGATTGCATTTTTTTAAAATTAAAATATCTGACTTTCCATGCAATACATTATATTTTTAATATTTTTTGTTTTGTAGTTTATACGTTTATAAAAAATGGATAGAGAGTCAGGTTCAGGCAAGTACAAGCACAAATAATAATGATGTATCCGCTCCCGCTAACGACGCTTACAATAACTAACACTAGCCAATCTGTGTTACCAGTTGATTTAACTGAACCTAGTACTAGAAATGCAAAAAAGAAGAAAAGGGCGTGTTGTTACAGAGTTGAATGGGAAAGTTCATATACTTGAATTAAAAAATCCTATTGTAGTAACTACAAAGCAGTGTGTAAAATTTGCAATAAGGAATTTTCTGTAAGTCATGGTGGTGAAAGTGACGTAAAACATTACTACGCAACAAAATCTCATACTGATAACGCTTTCAAAGTTAGACAAAATCAGGTCATGACAAATTTTTTTACATCCGCCAATTCTGTAGATCATAAGCAATTGCAAGTCTTAGCTGCGGAAATAACGCATGTATACCACACGGTTTGTCATCAACAGTCCTATTTATCCAACGAGTGTCTTTCAAGGCTTTTTCCTATTGTTTTCCCGGATTCGAAAATTGCAGCGAAAGTTTCTTGTGGTAGGACGAAGGCAGAGGCAATTGTAAAAAATATATTAGCTCCTTTGTCGCTGGATTTTGTTGGAGTATTAAAAGGACAACAAAGTGTATATTTTTCAGTTGCATCCGACGCCTCGAATAAGGGTTCCTTAAAAATGTTTCCCATTTGTATCAGCTTTTGGACACCGGAAAATGGTATTGAAAATAACCTTTTAGACTTCTATGAAAATTCTGATGAATCGTCTGATGCCATATCTAATCAAAGATTAAAAAGATTAAATCACTTTTGATTAGATATAAACAACGTTACTGCATATAGTGCAGACAATGCAAGTGTAAGTTTCATTCTGTGTATCAAACACTGAAAAACAATAATCCCAATTTATTGCCTGCTGGATGTCCGGCCCACATTAGCCACAATTCTGTTACGCATGCTTGCAATTGTTTGAAAATTGATGTAGAAACATTGGTTATTAAAATATATAACTATATCAGCGGTCATGCAAAGCGAACACAAGCTTTGAAAGGCGTGTTTGATTTTCTTGACTTGGAATATCAACCTCTTTTGCGCCATGTAGTAACTAGATGGCTTTCGCTTTTACCAGCCGTTGATAGATTATTAAATTGCTGGCCAGCCAAAAAAAGTTACTTTGCTTCGTTAGGAGAAGAAAATTGTCCGTCTGCATTATGGAAAATATTCAAAGAAATTGAAAATGGCGAAGATGAAGATAATTATCCTTCAGTAACTGAAACTTACTTGCACTTTTTGCAAAATTCATTGCGTGTATTTCATGATACGGTTCTTTGCCTAGAAAAATCAGATTTGACGGTTATGGAATTATATGCTGTAATGGATACGTTAAGGGACAAAATAGTTTAAAGAAAAACCGATAAGTTCTTTGGATATAAGTCAGGTGTAGCTCTAAGAAAATTTTCTCCTGAACAAAACGAATCCATCACTAAAAATTTTATTCAGTTTTATAACATAGCACTCAAATATTTAGGTTTATAACTTTTGTGAATTTTTTGGCAAAATTGAAACTTCTTTTTGTAAAACACCAACGTTTCGCCTCCGTTAGGGGGCTTTATCAAGGTTTTATTCAAAATTGTATAAAGTATAAAAAAGTGACATTTTTTTTCTTAATAAAATTTGTAAATAACAGTAACTATGTTAAACTTAATAATAGAAATTATATCTAGCACATTTGATTTTGATAATTATGAATAAGGAAATAAATAATGTACATGAGTTAATTTAGAATCAAGTGGTAGAGAACAAATTACGTTATTATGTCACGGTATATTTGACTTAAATTTTGAATGTCAGATCTGTCATTTAAAGAATTTTTGTCTTTTTGGATGTGTATCATTTCTAAAATAAGTCTAGCTTTTAAATTTCTCTCTTGTTCAAGAATAGTAGTGTTATTAAAATCGAAATTATGTTTAGTATTTTAATAACACTACTATTCTTGAACAAGAGAGAAATTTAAAAGCTAGACTTATTTTAGAAATGATACACATCCAAAAAGACAAAAATTCTTTAAATGACAGATCTGACATTCAAAATTTAAGTCAAATATACCGTGACATAATAACGTAATTTGTTCTCTACCACTTGATTCTAAATTAACTCATGTACATTATTTATTTCCTTATTCATAATTATCAAAATCAAATGTGCTAGATATAATTTCTATTATTAAGTTTAACATAGTTACTGTTATTTACAAATTTTATTAAGAAAAAAAATGTCACTTTTTTATACTTTATACAATTTTGAATAAAACCTTGATAAAGCCCCCTAACGGAGGCGAAACGTTGGTGTTTTACAAAAAGAAGTTTCAATTTTGCCAAAAAATTCACAAAAGTTATAAACTTAAAGAAAAAAATTGGCACGAATAATTATATAAAATCAAATATTTAGAAAAACGGTTTTATTATGATAAATCTGGATACCCTTTTCGGATAAAACAATTATCATTTAAAACAGAAACTGATATTGATTTTAATATTTTGGTTGACATAGTTGAATTATTACAAATTAAATGCGACTTGGATGGGTTGTATGAAGATTACTCAGCTGCTAAAAATATTTTTCCCGAATTGCGAAAAATGAATGGAACAACTAACGACAAATGGGTGGCACTTTTTAAGAAGGGAAAAGACGATTTTCCGCAACTTAAAACTCTTCTGAGCATTTATGTAAGTAATGCTGAACCGGAAAGAATTTTGTCCTTAATGGGAAATTCCTGGCGCGACAGAAATAGATGTACACCTGATACGATCAAAAGTGAACTTCTTGTCAAATCAAATTTTAAGCTAACATGTAAAGACTTTTACAAACACATTGAAACTAAGAGGGAAATTCTTTTAAAAGTAGGAAGAAATGAAAAGTATTAATTTCTATCTTTTAGGCATGCTTGTGTTTACTTATAAAGTTTAGGCCAGTTGTATTCAGTGTTTTGTATTATCATCTCATTATAGAAAGACGCTTGTTTCATTGTTTTTTTTCAGAATTATGTATATAGTTTATTTACTTGAGCATATAGTACTGTAGAAGTTTTATTGTTTTGTTTTGAGAATTATGTATCTTATTTATGTAAGTATATTATAATTCTCTTAAAAACCTAGCGTTCCGATTTTTTAACCAAAGTCCCGGTTTTTAAACAGTTTTTCAGTTGGCATACCCGATTTTTGCATTACCTGATCTGGCAACCCTACCTATATCCTTTCGTCTTATCATCCGAATGGAAAGAAACAAATATGTTGCAATGTTGCGTGTGTACAGCGTATATATGCGTTAATAACAGATACTGCGAAATATGCGGTCACACTGTAGAAAGGAGCATAGTTATGCGTCGGAAAGTTGCACATGTGTTAATGAAAAACATCTCAGCAAAGAAGAATGCAGCAATCGCTATCAGAAAGAGAAAACAACTTGAAATGGCAGGTGACAGTGTCAACAAAGGCCCACCATCAGTAACACCAACCGCAAGTGATGCAATTTTGTTTTCACATTCGTTGAGTGAAGATGAATTAGACATCATATTAGCTGAAACATCTTCGGAAGTTGAATGTAGCCAGTCACAAATAACCGAAGAATCAGATGGGACACAAAACAGTGGCGACACAATATTTGAAAGAAGTCCACCAACACAAAACACAGATGTTGACTGCGCAGAAAAAGTTTAAACGTGACAAAGAAATATTTATGCGAGTTTATTATGTGAAGGTATTAGTGTTATTTTGCCATAATAGTAAAAGTAAAATGCAATATGTTTTTAGCCGAAGAAGACAATTTTATTTTCGTTTTTTATGTTAGGCATGTTTGTTATGTTATAATAATGAAAATACAGTTATACCTACCCTTAAAAGTATGTATTTTATAAGAATGGAATAGGTATTGAACGAAAAATAAAAATACACTGCAAATAAGTTTTTTTTTTCAATTTAGTGGGTTATACACAGTAAATACAACATGCAAGACAACAGGTTATCGCAAAATTTCGTCATACCCAATGTTTTTCGTGAAACTATCAGACGTCCCTTTAAAGAAGCCTTGTTCGTTAGTGTTCCCGATCTGAATTTTAACATCGGGTAATTTTCTGACCCTAGAAAAAGCCACATATAATTGGCTATGAGAAAATACAGGCTCTTGCAAGTAAATACCAATTTTATGAAACGTTTGGCCTTGAGCTTTGTTTATTGTCATGGCATAAGCAAGTTTAATTGGAAATTTTTTACGTGTTAGACGAAAAGGTAGTCAGATATCTGAAGGTGATAAAATAATTTTTGGAAGCAAAACAACTATTCCGACCATATGACCCGTCACAATAAGGTTCGATAAGGTTTTTAAATAATCGTTTCACAATTAACCTAACGCCATTGCATAATCCCTTTTTTATATTTAAATTCCGTAATAGAGTAACAATAGCATTTTCTTTTAACTTTAGATGGTGTGGTGGCATGGCAGAAGGTGTAAGGCTGTTTAAAAATTCTGTTGTGTAGTGGTCATAATCGGTACTATCATTAGATTCAAAAGAATCAATACTGTAATAATCATGGGATTGACCATCAAGTTTGGCAATTACGCTTGCATTAATTACCGAGCATGCATTATTTGTAGGTCATAAAATGGCTGTGCCTGTGTAGGAAGCTGTGTTGATGGTAGCATTAATATTTCCATAAATTTCCTCGACTAAACAGCCAGTAACAATATATTCTTCCAGAATTCGTATAATATTAACCTGAACACTTGGTTCTGTTGGAATTGTACCATTCCCAAGACGTAAAAGAAATTCTGCGAAACTCTGTTCACTTACACCTGTTCTCATGTTTTTTGCGAGATACTTTTGCCCAAAATGATGCCACAATGTACTGTTCTTCAAACATAATTCGACACTTCCGTACTTCCCAGTGCGTGGAGCAATAGGAGCGACATGTCGAAAATCACCACCAAGCAACATGACCTTTCCTCCAAAAGGCTCATTCGATCTCATAATGTCTAAGAAGATTATCAACAACCTCTAGTGCATATTTAGGGGCCATAGGTGCTTCATCCCAAATAAACAATCGTACCTTTCTCAAATACGCAGCGTCGTTGGAGTTCGGTTTCATTGCGGATGTTGAATTAGGTAAAATTGGCACTGGCAACTTAAATCTACTATGTGCAGTTCTTCCTCCTTGTAGTAATCCTGTTGCAATACCAGTCCAAGCGACTGCTTCAGCTACATCGCCTTTTCCTCTCACATTGTGAAGAATAGCTGAATATAAGTATGTCTTCCCCGTACCACCTGAAAAGTCACATGAAAAACAGACCAAATAGACTATTTCACATTACCTGGTCCATCGACGAAAATCAATTTCGTGAATAAATGGCTGCAAGGGCGTATTCAACAATTTGTTGTTGTTCGCAATTGAGGTTGGCGTACATTTCTTCACCGCATTTCAGTTCCGCTTGAATATCACACGTTGTTTCAAGATACGTTGAAGTACAATCCCTGTGAAATAAACTTGCTGTTCGTCTGGCAAATGCACAGCCAATCTGTATATTGTATTGTGCATTTTGTTTTCGAAGAGTCTCCAGGCTGCTTCCGTAGCAGAAACATATCGAGCGTTAACAAAATTTACAACTTCATCATTATTGGAAATATCGATATTTAAGCAATCGTGTCCTTTGTAAACGTATTTAAACAGATACTTTACAGTTTTGTTGCTTGCACATGACTCGCAGTTAATACGAACATTATACTTCAGACTGAGAAACGGATTATACAGCACTATCCACCGATTGTCAATGTCATATGTTGTTCCATGAATGATTGTTCCATCGTTTCTTCGTCGATACTGGACATATCCATTTACATTTTCAATGGTTTCTTCACAAAACGTTTTCGGATATTTCTTTGTGCATTCACCATCTACCATGCATGGACTATTTGTATTTAAAAGACCACAGGGACCGTGAATCATATTGGATTTTATAATTTTATAAAGCCGGGTGTTAGAAGGTGGAATTTTAGCAGAAATAACCTTATCAATTTGGGTTCTGTCGCGAAGCTTATCTTGATTGGAATCAGCAATATGTGAGCATGTGGCAGTCCTCGCTTTTGGAATTCAATGACATAAGTGTATGCATCAATTTGGCCGAAGAGATTATTGCGTAAGAGATCTTTGAGTAGTTCTTTCAATTTAAGAGCAAAAACTCTTGCAACCAAATCGGGTCTGTGTTCAACCTTTTCCCATTGTTTAAGATTTTCCGTGATTTCTGTCCATTTGGGATTACATGTGAATGTAACAAAATAATCAGGTTTATCATAGCGACCTACGCTGTGTTGCCAACCATACGGTAATTCAGGGTATAATACGGTATACGGTCCAAACATGAGGACCGTACCCATTTTTACGGTAATTCTGCAACAATCGGCAAAACTGAAAAAAAATCAGTTCACTCTGCACTCTTTTAGCAAAAGAAGCCGTGAAAAGAGGAGGAAATGAGTTCACGCCAAATTCTGATATGTTGTCCAGAATGACAAAAAAAAAACATGTATCCACAGAAAGAAGAGGCAGAGACGAGTTCTTCAGAAAACGAAGACAATTTTTTTGTGGACACTGTAGATATCATTTAGACTTGAACTTGACCGGGTATTTTAAAAGTTGTGTTATAAAAGGTTTATTACACGTTTTTGTTTACAATTTTGAGTACATTAAAAGTTAAGTTTTTAAAGCATTAAAGTTTCTTGCAAGATTTTGTGTTTCTTTTCTTTTTTTGCACTTATACGGTAATTTTGGGCGAAATACGGTAATTTCAGCGTCAAAGTACGGTAATTTATCACCACATGGTTGGCAACACTGCCTACGATTGCCAAAGCGTCTAAATAATTCTGTCTCATATTACGTGGACTTCCAATAAATGTTGAAGGTAGTATAATTAATTTTCCTGGGGGAAATTCCGAATTATTACTTCCCACATGATCACTCAGTGCCTTGTAATTTTCGACACGTAAAGTACGTTGATTTTGCTTTACCCACCCTTTTTAAAAACCATTTTCATTGACGGAACTTCTAAACCTTGCGCCTTAAATGACCTCCTTTGATCATCTTCAACTTCCGCTAAACACCTATAAACTTTCGCATAAGGGTTATTTGCAATAATCCACGTTTGTAATTGACTCATAACGTCTAGTAAACAGTTTGCATTTTCTACTTTACTCATTCGTTCTTTGCACGCTTGCTCTGAATCTATGATATATAACTGTCCATAAGATGGTTTCTGAGACGACGACGAATATAAATCTTTATGATATATTTGGCCATGTATTTTAAAACAGTACGGTCCTGACCCTCTACTTTACTCATTCGTTCTTTGCACGCTTGCTCTGAATCTATGATATATAACTGCGCCTCTGATGACTCTCCTCATTTGAACTTTTGGGAAGAAGCAAAAGGAGAACTTAGAAAAATGTAAGTCGTGCTTTCTTATAAATCATTTTTCATATATACATAATGCTGCAGGTATTTCCAAACAGAAGGGAAGGAGAAAGAAAAGTTTATTCCACCATCTTTAAAAAATTGGATTGTAACTCTTAGTGGCCTTGAAGAAATATTTCACGATTTCAAACAAGAGGGGTTCAAATTCTTGAAGCTTCGAGCGTTTAACCAAGACGCCCTGGAGAATTTTTTTGGGCAGATGCGTCAACAAGGGCTACGCAACATCAATCCAACGCCTACGCTCTTTATGGCACATTTTAAAACCTTGTTGGTAAACAATTTAGTTAGCAAGCATTCACCAATGGCCAATTGCGAAGAAGATGCAGGAATACTGATGTCTGTCCGGCATTTTGTCACTCAGGGAGTACCGGAAGAGGAGGATCTTCCTATGAATGATTTTAGTAATATGAAAATACCGCGCAGAGTTGTAAGCCTAGTAGATAAGTATGTTTTAGGATATGTTAGTGGCTACATTGCGAAAAAATCAAAATTCTTTTCTTGCGATGTATGCAGAAAAAATATTTTGTGCGATGATATCAATGAGTGGCATACCTTATGCCAAGAAAGAGAATATTTTAATAATGCACCTCCAAAATTAAAATATTGTTCCGCGAGGTTGATCGAAAATTTGTGTCGCTGTTATAGTATTATATATATAGTATTATATTGCATCTATTAGAGAATCATGCACACGAAAAAAATATTTTACAACATATTATGGCCTATCTTGAAAAGGTGGTGGACTTTAATTTCAATGTGCCTTGCGGACACCCATTAAAACAAGATGTTTTAAAAAGCTTCCTTAAGTTGGTTGCACATAATTGGTGCTGTGGAATAAATAAATTACTATCGGGCAGGGATGAAAGAAGAGTGGTTGGCGAAGTTTCCAAGCAGGCTCGTCTATACTCTTTGAAAAGACGAAAGCATTATTGAATTAGTAATAATTCGTAGTCGGACAGTACTGTATTTCATTTATCTTTGTTTTTCTTTCACATGTTAAGATACTCATTATGATAACCATATCCGGTTTTCGCTTGACTTATATTATTTTTAAGTATTAGGGCATGTATGTTACATTTTGAAAGAAAATAATAAATTTTTTAATTTAATCCTTTTGCTTCATAATTCTCTGCCTACATACCTCCTAGAGTAATTTCAGTATGAGAGTAAAAAGGGAATTTCAGTATATTTTGCAATTTGAATGTACAAGGTGTCCCAAACTGGACGCGTTCTTATGGGAACACCCCTTATTTGAAGAGATAGAAAAAAATTAGCCAAGGTGTCCGGAGCTCAAATTTAATGAGAAAACCACTGGCGCAAACAAAACTTTGCTATCTCTTATCGTTTGGCCGCTAGAGGGCGATTCTCAAATTTCGTCGATTTCTTTTATGTCCTATAACTTAATTTTAACTTAATTTTGGTAAAAACTTTCTTAAGGCACTTTTTTCCGTAGAATCCATTGCAATAGGCAGTTTTTTTACAGGGCGTTTAGATGTTCGTGCACCACCCCAAACTAATTTTTTTTATATAGACCACCCTATATATTATGAGATTTTTGAAAAGCTCGTAAAATTTCCTAAATTTTGATGTATCACTTGTCATGTTTATATTAAAAACCATTAGCAACATTACGATTTAAAAATTAAAATATTGTGCCTACAGAAATCAAGATTGCCATGACTAATAAAATGACATAGAATGCTAACATGTTATGATTAAAACCACAGATCTAAAGTTTCATGATAAGATTACTCATAGTTATTATATTAAATTAATAATTCTTTAAATGTTGCTAATGGTTTTTAATATAAACATGACAAGTGATACATAAAAATTTAGGAAATTTTACGAGCTTTTCAAAAATCTCACAATATATAGGGTGGTCTATATAAAAAAAATTAGTTTGGGGTGGTGCAAAATTAATTATCTTTATTAATAAACAAGTTATTGGACATAAAAGAAATCGACGAAATTTGAGAATCGCCCTCTAGCGGCCAAACGATAAGAGATAGCAAAGTTTTGTTTGCGCCAGTGGTTTTCTCATTAAATTTGAGCTCCGGACACCTTGGTTAATTTTTTTCTATCTCTTCAAATAACGGGTGTTCCCATAAGAACGCGTCCAGTTTGGGACACCTTGTACACTGCAAGTGGGTAGTGGCGCTGCCACCTTTACCTCCTAGGTAAAGGAGGCAGTGGTGGTGGACGGAGAACTGTGAAAAGCATAAATTGGGTAATTTATACTTTTAGTAGTTTTCTGCCCACTGCTCATCTGCAGTGTACATTCCAAATGTTAAAATGGGCCTTTTATATAAAAAAGGTGGAACGCCAGGATAAAATCAGGCTTATGCATGTAGATGGCGCTGTCAATAATACTGCAGATATCTGTATTACGCTACTAATAGTTGGTGACTGAAGTTTTAGATGGCGCTTATGCTAACGGACAATTTATAACGTTGAGATTCTCATCTATTTACTCCCTTATCTAGGGTTTATGCTCACCAAAACCTTGACAACTCTTTGGTTTATTATAAACCAAGGAAGCTGTTGACAGATTTTTTTCCAATTTTGTTTGTGTTTATTTTTAAATAACAATTTAACAATTTTCGCTTTGTCATACCGAAATTTTAGTAAAAATGAATATACAATGCTCTATATGCCAAGAAATTTTTACGAATTCGACCGACATCAATATAACACATTGCGGACACATTTACCATCGGCGTTGTTTGGACCGATGGTTAACCAGGTTAGTTGAGGCAACTCGGGAAAATTCTCGTGACAAAAATTTAATTATTGCAATTTCAGATCACGAACTTGTCCGCAATGCCGAAAACATTGCACTTTAGAGAATACTCGGCGAGTATATGTTAATATTGAAAATATGGATAATGCTTTGGAAGAATTGAGATCTCTTAAAATTACAGTAGCTAATCTCCAATTGAAAGCAGACCAACAAAACAACTCAATTCAAGAATTAACTTTGAAAAACGAAAATCTTCAAAAACAAAATTTTAGTGTATCGGAATTGTTAGACAGAATCCTGGAGTAAGTTTGACAAATTTTTAAAAGTGTGCGTATTTATTTATAAATATATTGTTTATTAAGGCTGTTAAATGAAACAGAAGAACTTAGGAGAATACTAGCTAAGAAGCTAAAAAATACTCAAAACAGGATATCAAAAATGAAAAGAAATGTAATGAGAGCAGTCAATATGCCTTTGTAAGTATATTCTATACCCATACAACACACCAAATCACGAATACGATGTGTTCGCATTGTGAAGATGTACCTACATTAGGGTGGAGTGGAATTAAGGTAAAAAGAAAATTTTCCGATATTTTGAAGGCCTATGTCATATAAAGTTCTGTATTGATGTGTTCATTAATCCTGCAAAGTTTCGGTTTCCTAAACGATCATCTTCAGGTGCCTAGATTAACTTCAAAATTTCAAATTTCAAATTTGGAACTGTTACTTCTAATTTTTTTTTTAAATGCAGCTCTTTGCTTGTTTTAATGAAAAACAACCCAGAACTCACCGCGGGGAGGTGGCTGCATGTCGAGTTCCACCCCTTTCCCACCCTCTGCTACTCTAAAACAGGTTAAGTTACTCTTTTAAAGCACTCAAGAATTACTTTTTGGTTTCAAAATGTGGCAACTTTTGACGAGATGTAATCCTTGATCTAATAAATCCATCTCTTGCTTCTAGTCCACAAACAGAAGAAGAGGCGTCTGTGACTAGCTTTATGTACCTTTCTACCGCTTGGGTATGGCAAGGATATTTCATTACATCAATCTCATCAGGTACATCTTCAATCATGCTTTGCAAAGTATCATTTGGAATATCCCTAGTTATGGGTGGTTCCGAAATTGTCACAGAATAACAGTCAATAAAATTTATTAATATAATCTTCAGCATTGAAATTGAGTTTAGGTATTTTAAACTCTCGAATGCCTGTTCTATTGTCTACTGAAGTTCTACATTTCAATATACGTCTAAGACTTAATTCCCGAACATGCTTGCGATGATCTACTAACATAGCCAATAACATATTTTCGGGGTAACTGAAGTATGCATTTCTTTGAAAAATTGGATCCACAATTCCTTTTATTGCACCTGGTAGAAATCGAGACTTCTTCACAATGCTGAAAAGCTGAAAATACTTTCTTTTATATTCTTTGCAGATCCAGAACTTGGAGTAACATGCCCTAGATAATTTAAACCGGGCTCAGATACACAAACGATGAGTTCTTCAGTAACGACTTTCCTGTGATAACGTCCTTCTCTATTTTCTACAGTTAAGCTAGGGACACATTTCTCTGACGTGTTGTGTTGTGTTGTGACGCAACGTTGTATGGATCATACAGCATAAATCGCATGTAATTAAACAGGGCGCGTGCACATTCCTCTGACGCTACGCCCTGTGTTGTGACGCAACGCGATCCCTTCTTTCCAGATTTTCGTTGCATCGCGACACAACACATCAGAGCGTCAGAGAAGTGTGCACGGGTCATTTCGCTTAAAAAGTATGGATGAAGCTGTCTTAATTGAAAAAGTTAGAAATTACGAATGTTTATTCAACGTGAATTCGAAGAATTACTGCAATGAGTGTATACGGCAAGAGGCGTGGGAGGAGATAGGCAGGGAAATAAATTCTACAGGTAAAGCAACAGCATTTTTACTTCACTTGTACTTATATACAGTGTGGAAAAAAGTATAGAAACAGTTCTATAAAAAGTTCCCGGTTAATCGGGGACGAAAACGCTCGGTGTGTACACTCTGGAACTCTTGAGAAATGGGGTAGCACCGGTTTATCAAACGTTGCGTCACAACACGACAGAAACATGTGCACACGGCGAGTCACAACACAACACAACACGACACGACACGACACGACACAACACAACACATCAGAGAAATCGGCGTTTTTTACGATCTCGTCTTATTTTGCTACGGTCTATTATTCTTGAAGGATCGTCTTTAGTGACAACACGAAAATCTTGTAAAGCAGCACTTACTATAAGTGATGCCGATCTGTCGGATATATCAGATCTGTCACAGGCCTCGGCTAGATTTGTTAGCTTTATTCTTGCCCGAGCCGGAGACCATATTTGATGTAGATGGAAGATTAATATCCGACGTTTCACAATAATTCTCACTAGGACTAGTAGAAAAAATATGTTGACAGGTTTCGTTTTTGTCACTGTCAGACGAATCGAAAGTATCATTCAGCAAAAGTTCTTCCCGTTGCATTTCCTTACTAATCCTAATAGACTGTTTCATTTTATGATTTAGCCGTTTTTGTATTGTTTTTGCAGCACTAATATCCACTCCTCCTATAATCATTTTCCGAGTTGTCCTTTGATCAGTTAAAAATTATCGTTCAAACTTGGGAATTTTGTTTTTACAGTTACAGGCAGAAAATTCTTTGCACTTACACGACGAAATATCGAAAAGCTTATTACTTGATTCCCTAAATATATTGATTTTATCTAAACATTTCCTGTTGTAGCTAGATTTTATATTTTTCTTCAGAGATCTGTACTTTTTATTATATTCTGAAATCATATGTAAAATTTGTTGATCAGACACAACCGCCAGGGAAGCTTTTTGCCATTTATCTTTTATTTCATCTAAATGTTTTCTGGACACTTCACTTGGAAGTACATTTATTTTAAGTTCTGAAGGTGCTCCAAAAATGTCACATACAGTATCTTTGCGAGTTTTAGGCATTTTATATTCACTTCAACATAAACACAAACCGTAAAACAGTCTACACTCTACGAATGCTCCGCGCCAGGAGGGTTTCACTGTTATGCACGACCTTGAACTATGTTAGCTTCAGTTTCTATAAACCGCTTTAGATGGCACTACAACTCTGACATTTTCGGGCGAAACTCTGTATTACCGATTTCGTGACATTTTAATCCAAGGCATGCGCTTTGTTGTTATTTCTGTCGCAACCGGCATCGTCAGACAAAATGGAAAATTTAAAAATTGTGCGTTATTTTACATATTCCGTGGTTACGTTCACAGAACATCTAAACATGGTTACGTTCTCTCCATACGCAATAATATTGAATCAGAAATAGGTGCATAACAAAGAAATAATAATTATGCGCAAGCAAACAGCAGGCCACGTATTTATTTTGACTTCCGTCAGAAGGTACTTCTTTGGCATCTCTGCGAATTGCAGCCAGGGGGGTTTCACTGTTATGCACGACCTTGAACCATGTTAGCTTCAGTTTCTGTAAACCGCTTTAGATGGCACTACGACTCTGACATTTGCCGTCGAAACTCTGTATTACCGATATTCTGAAATTTAAATCTGAAGTAGGCGCTTTGTTGTTATTTCTGTAGCAACCGGCATCGCCAGACAAAATTGAAAATTTAAAAATTGTGCGTTGTTTAAGATATTCTGTGGTTACGTTCACAGAACACCTAATTATGATTACGTTTTCTCGATACGCAATAATATTGAATCAGAAATAGGTACATAATAAAGAAATAATAATTATGAACAAAAAAGTAGCAGGCCGGTACGTATTTATTTTGACTTCCGTCAGTAGGTACTTTTTTGACATCTCTGCGAATGAGGAGTTTTTCCTCGGACATTAAGATAGCAGCAATGCGACTGTGAAATGTCTTCCTTCAACATCTGCCAGTGTTGTTGAGTTAATACATCAAATTGCCCAAATTTTGTAATTAACGTTTACAAGTAAGTTGCATTTGATTTTAGTATTAGTTTGCCTAGCAATTCACTTCACAGATTGTGAAGTACGTACCAGAAAATATTTTTTGAAACTGTTTGCTATAATGTGTACCTACATCTTACAGTTATTTGTGTTTCTACTTACAGTGTAAAATGTTAATTAAATAAAATTGATACCTACCTACATAATAAGCATGCATAGTCTTTGTTTTCTTTAATTCATTTGCAGCTAAAATGCATTCATCTAACTAAATTAGCATTCTCTATACTGCTTTAATTTAGTTGGATTTTTAATATTAAAAAATAAATTTTAAATTTCAATTCTATCTAGGCGCGCTTATACATAATTGGTTCTTGTAAACCGACAGAGATGGCGCTAAACGCAGTTCCAACTATTAACATTGAGCTGCGCGTTCTTATTTAGGTGTACTGTGGTCTGCCACATTCAGTTAGTTTAGAAGTGGTCTAAATTTATTATTATTAGTTTTATAACGATACAGTGCACAATTCGGCTAATCAAAGATTCATTACGTGGGTACCACCTTTTTAATGCGGCCAAACTCATGCCTTTCATATGAGAAGAGCTCGTCATATCAACGTCCGAAGGGCATGTAAGTCATTAACGATATCAAGTTCGATTAAAATATTTTACACAAAGAATTTGTTCGATTTTGCGTGTCCAGTGGAAGACGCACAGTGGATCATAGCATAAGGAAACGATGTCAATGGGGAAAACCCGCAAATTTTGAAAATGATCATATTGAATAGTTTACTACCCAAAACAAATTCCGAAACTTTCGATTTTTACATTTGAGTCTTATTTTCGTCATAATTAAATACGAAACATGCGTCACGCTCGACACACAATATTTGAATGACGCTGGTGACGTACTTGACCACTGGGCCCGACAGATTAGGTAGGGATTTTCACATGCGCAAACCGATTCGTTTGCACCCTGAGCGCTCGCTTATTTCTCGACTCCTCCCACTTTTTCCTGGGAGACGCGTAAACACCGCGGCGCAACGGATAGGTCTCCTACGCCACAGAAAGCGCGCGTTTTAGCCATCCCGGTCATGCTGCTTTCTAAGTTGCAAATTTTTCGTTCAGCACGGCACATAATCAAAATTTTTACGTGGTACGCGATACATATTCTATTTATGTTTGATATTACAGTACTAAAAGTTATAAATTCGATTAAGCGGGTCTTCCCCATTATTGCCCTGAAAAATATGGCACAGTCTAAAACTCTGGTGTTAATTTTGCAATCTGAGTAGGAATGCGTGTCGGCCTCAGCTTGCCTTTTATTGAATTTCCTCTTCAGATGTCCCTATATTTTCATTTAAACGGAATAGATACTTACGAATTCCCTCTGCGGGTGCTTCTGATTCACAATAAGCGACGTTCCTATTCATTATTATGTTAACCACCAACACCAAAAGTTTTTGGTGGCGTTGGCTGAAAATTCGCTCACTTCCTATAGTGTCTAGTTTATGTTGTTTATTATTTATAGTAACGGTAACCATAACAATGATGAAACACGCTCTCTATGTTATTATGTTGTATATTTACCTGCCCAATTCTCAGACCAATTTGAATTATTAATTTTGAATATTTTTGAAATAATATTAGATCAGTGGCAGGATTGAACAATTGTGTGACGACATTCTAAAATGATCTATAGAAGTTACAATTTGGCACCAAAAAAAGGGGCGTAACTTAAACTCCTTAGTCTCTTTACGCCGAGAATTGAACTAAAATTCTTAAAATGCTATGACTAGTTGCACTATTGTAAACGTGGCTTTCGTTATTTTGAGTTAAATTACATGAACTCTAAACAGTAACATGGTTTCACCACTTTGTTTGGCACCAAATCTGCTCAAATTTTGGTAACACTCACGTGCATAGCGTTGTGTATCCATACTCTGCCCTCCAACAGAAAATGGCGGCCTGTCAAAATCAGGCCATTCTAAAACAGTCTATAGTTTCACGTCAGATTCAGATGTCAAAACGGCACGCAGAGGTTATGCAAACGCCATAAGTGACATCAGGACAGCTGCCAGAATCTGATAAAATACGAATAAACTACATCCCGTCAAAACCGCCGTGTTGTCACATAATTCAGTTCAATAGCGTTTTTATTTCTTCAGTTCCGTTTTCTCGTAATAATTTTAGGTGGTGCAGTGATTGTGTTTTGCAGTGTTTCATTTGTATGTATACAATTTAAATAATTCGCTATTTATTAGAAAAGTAGAAATAATAATTTCAAGTTACATATGACAGTATCGGATGCAAAAGTGACGTCAATTGCGTCAGGCAAAATTATTAATACATTTTTTTCTGCCTTAATGTGAAGCACAGAGAAAAATGCAAAAATAGTGGTCTAATATTTTCGCCCAAATTTTCATTTTTTCAAATAAAAAAAAGTCGTCCAGTTGCCCATTGTCAAATGTGATTTCTCTATGCGTCACCGCAGAACACCTGCACTAATTCGCGAATGTTATATTGATAAAAAAATGGATAACATCAACGAAAGTTGCCCGGGGTAATATTCTCCGGAGGTAAAAAATAGTCCCCAATTCGGATCTCTGGGCGAGGACTACCTCGGGAAGTATAATCGAAAAGGCGAAATTTGATGTTTCGCGAAACGGAGCGTGGAACGTGCGAAGTCTTAAGTCAGGCGGGAAAATTAGAAAATTTGAAGGCATAAATGGACATGCTAGAACTCGACATCGTTGGGATAAGCGAAATGCGCTGGCCATAATGCGGAGTCTTCTGGAGCGGATGATGATCGTGGGAAAAATAGTGTACAAAACTCGCTGGAAAGTGTCTATCTAATGCTGGTGAGATTTACACACTCAACAATTTGTTTTTGAAGATAACTATATACATACAGGGTGTGTCACGACAAGTTCCTATTAGACGTTTGTGGAGAAGCGCCCACAATAGAATTCTGAAAATTTGTAATATCACGTTTTCGAATATTCTCTACTCAGTGAAAATAAAAAAATAAAGGCAACTTAATCCAACTTCCGCTTATACTGGAAGTGGCACCTAACTTCCTTATTTTAAATAGAACTTCCTATTTTTTATACACTTTCGGGTTCTCCGTAAAATTTTAGATGGACTTTATGTGACATAAATAACTTCTAAATATCAAAATTTCCAAGATATACGCGAGTTTTCAAACTTTTTTGCAGTTGCAGGGTACTTTTTTGGCGTCTGCGGCAAAAAAAAAACAAATTGCCGGCGCCGGCGATAGCATTAATGACAAAGGTCTAAATTAAAGTTCAGTACTCAGTTTGAAAATACTGCGCACAGTGATTAGGATGCGACATTAACCTGAGAAATCAAAATATTTTGCGGAACTCAACAAAATTAAATGAAGCGCCCCTTTTTACGCACTTTTTGGATTTATATCAACTCCAACTAAAATTTGCCGTAGAATAAAATAGGGGCCTTTGAGTACACTGAACTTTAATTTAGACCTTTCTCATTATTAATGCTACCGCCGGCAATGGTTTCGATTTGAATTTGTTTCATGCTTTTAACACAATTTGCAGGGTTTTTTTTGTTAACCGCTAGGACTAGGAATAAAACGGTTGATTAAGAAAACGAATAATGGATGACATTCGTTACTATTTTCCTGCCGACGAATTTTTTTATGTGGTTGACTCTGCACACAAGGCTATAGGGCACGGTGGACGTGATCGTTTAAAAGTGTTTTTTAGAGTTTAATAAAACGTAAATTCAACTGAGTTTTTTAATGTTATGCAAGAGAATACAAATTTCGGGTGTTTACTGATTCTATGAGTTGAAACTAATTCCCTCAAACGAACCACTCGGTAAAACTAGTTTTAACTAAGAATCACAGTTAGAGCGCGAAGCCCATTAAAAATTATTATTTATTCGGGTTTTTACAAATACGTCCCGTCAGTTCGCGTTTTGACCAGTTAAAACTAGTTTTCACAAAGGCTCTTTGTTATTTCTAGTTCTAACTAGTTAATACGGGTTTTCACGGAATTCGGGTTTTACCGGCAACATATATAAGAAATTGATTGATATTTTATATTTTTATAGGCCCAGGAGCAGATCCAGGTCTCGAAGGAGATCTCGTTCTCCGAGAAGTGATTCTAATTGAAGAGAATGCCAGAGAATGCCGGCGAACAAAGAACTCGTCCACTACCCTCTACCCATCAGTGAACCCTGGAGTAAAATCTATACTTAATCGTAGTGTCTGGATATTTGAAGGGTATGGGGAAAGAACAAGGTATGTCACATATTTCTTATTTTTGAGTTTATAGTGCCATCTGGTATACTGCAGCGGTATTCAGCACTGGGTAAATTTGTTGGGGGAAAGAAGTGGATAGGTGCAGATTTATTTTACAATTTCAAATCACTGAAAGGGAAAAGAACAAGGAAAGTCCGCGCCCATTGTGGAAAGAACAAGGAATGTCCACTTTGCATGCAGTGTTTTTTTTATTTTTAGTTAGGTCATGGTGTGCTTGTCATTAAATTTATGTTTAGCAACTGTTAAAAGTTTAAACTGTCAGTGAAGTATTAAGTTGACTGTTTGAATTGACCATGCCATCATTTAGGCACGTTGATTCTGGCACAAGTGAAGTGAGTGAACAAGGCAATCGTGAGAGCAATTTGTGCAAAAAAAGGAAGTCGGCGGGAAGAATGTCCGCTGTTATGAAGAAGCTAAGGGCTTCAGACACATGAAGAAGGTGATCCTTGCCAATGTAAACGCCTTAAATGCTATGAAAACACCACATATGAAGAAAGAAAATATATACTTAAAAATTTCAATAATCTACTCCTATTTGTGTGGCTTAATAAACATTATTCCTGTGCAACGTCATCGCAGTAGAAAACCAGAAGACGCAAATTTTCACCAAGCTTCGTTTTCTTACAAATTAAGGGTGCATAGAAAGGATTCTTCTGAGGATGTTTCCGTGTGTGCTCAAGCCTTCCAAGCAGTCCATGGTATAACCAAAGGAAAACTAGAGTATCTTCAGAAATCACTAAAAGACAGTGGCGTTGCACCGCAGGATCAACGGGGAAAACATAGTGGCAAACATCGAAAATTAAAACAGGAATATTTTGAGGCTGTTTGGGGACACACAAATTCATTTAGAGCAAGACTATCTCACTATAGTTTGCACGATTCCGAGAAAAAATATCTCCCCGAAGAATTAAATATTATGAAGATGTTTGGAATGTTTCGAGAAAAGAATCCCAATATAAAAATTTCATACGATACCTATAATCACATATTCAATACAAAATTCAACTTGTCATTCGGGTATCCAAGAACAGATACCTGTTGTTCATGTGATAAGTTTAATGCAATGTTAAGAACATTGTCAGCTGATAGAGATGCTGGGGAAATTAAGCAGCTCACCTCAGCCAATGACTTGCATAAATGAAAGGCCCAAACGTTTTACGGTAGGAAAAAGAATGCCCGCCTGAATGCAAAACGGCAACCTGATTTTCTTGCAATTGCTATGGACTTTCAGAAGAACATAGTACTGCCCAAAGTTTCTACGAATGATGTGTACTATCGAAGACAACTGTCAATGTTCTCTTTCAATATCCACGTTCTGCATTCAGCAGAATCAATCTTCTACACGTATCCAGAGACCATTGCTAAGAAAAGCCCAAGTTAAGTTGTGTCCTTTTTATTACATTTTTTGTATAACTACGTTCCTGATGAAGTGAAACATTTGCACATTTTCTGTGACGGTGCCGGCGGGCAAAACAAAAATTTTATTGTATTTAGGTTCATGCATTATGTAGTCCATGAAATGAAAAAGCTACACACCATTAAAATAACTTTTCCGGAAAGGGGCCATTCATATTTAGAATGCGACAAAAACATGGGAAACATTAATTTAAAAACTAAAATTGAAACTCCAGATGATTGGTATGAACTTCTGAAGGTGTCACGCATGAAACCATCATCATTTGCTGTAGAGGAAGTCACCCAAAATATGGTAATGGACTGGACTTCGTTTTTACAGAACTTGTATGTGAAAAAATGTACGTTTCCTGTACAAAAAAAACAAGGAAATTTATGTGCGGTCGATCATTGTCGATTTATACTACACAGAGATACGTACAATGGTTCTTGGAGTCAAAGTGTAATCAAGGGAAAAATTCAGAAAGAAACAAAGTTACTGCCCAACGAATTCAAACTACCAGATGAATTGTACAATGGTGAGTATAAAAACTGGCCTGTATGGTCGTTAAATACATGTTCGTGTTATTAATATTGCAGTTCTAATACCAATAAACAAAGAAAAGTTTAAGGACTTAATGGTGCTGAAGCAATTTTGTGGTCCAGTTGCTGCTAAGTTTTTCACTGACTTGCCCCACGAATAACGGACATTCCTTGTTTTTTGCGCATTTCACATACCTTATGGCAGGGTTGGCAGATATATATCAAGCGATATATATCATGATATATATCGTGATATATATCATGCGATTTATTGATTGATATATATATCATGATATATATCACAAAAAATAATTATGGGCAAATAACTTAAACGTGACAACAATGTGATTCCTTTAGATGCAGCAAGCAGCAGTGGGTAGCGCATATACCTATATACTATGTGATGTGATTATGTAAGTACTATGCGACAAACGTCACAACAAAAAAGGAAACTTGGACTGGATATGGTCATCAAAGTCAAATTAATGATCCATGATCCTGATCCTGAAACTACTTCAAGTGCAGCTAGAGAATCAGAATCAGATAGCGAAGACGATGTACCGTACTCTTCCAGAATTTTTAACAATTAAAGTTAGTTTTTATTTTTAACAATAAAGTTAAATTATTTCAGATGACAAGAGACTTATTCTTTGATTGGTTTAATAATTATTTTATCCCAGGCGTGAAAAGGTTTTTAAATGAAGTAAATAGGCCATGTAAAGCATTACTTTTACTTGATAACGCTCCTTCTCATCCAAAAGAAGAAGAGATTAATTTAAATCCAAACTTCCGAATTTTATATCTACCACCCAATTGTACAGCAGTAATTCAACCAAAATTTGATACAAAATATTAAAGTGTCGTACAGAAAAAATTTATTAAGTCACATCATTGCACAAGACGACGGCGATAATGGGTGGTATGAATAAAAACGAAGTAGATGCTAATGCTACAAATTTAAGGATCTACTTCGAAGTATCTGCTCCATCATGAAGCATCTGGTCGGTTCCGGTAGTATTTGCTTAACGTCGAAGTATTTACTACACTGCTTGTAGTATCTACTTTTAGTCCGTAGTATATGCTTCAACATGTGTAGCATCTACCCCACTTTGACTTCTGCTTGGGAACGAGCAGGTTTAACAAGTTTATTAGATTTTCTGTTTTATTTTATTTGAAGTATTAAAGTGGTAGTGTACTCGTGGTTGTGTAAAATGTCTTCAGATGAAGAAATGCCCCATCAAGAGGAGTCCTAAAATGAAGACTTGCAATTAGCATTTGTTACAATGCTAGAAGATTATAAAATAATTCTGGATAAAAAAATGACACCTGCCATCAAGTCTGCAAAAGACAAAGCCCTTAAAGAATTAACGGAGATTTATAAAAAGAATACAAAACAAAACTTAGATATGAAACAAGTATTTAAAAAAATTAATAATATGAAAAGTAAAATAAAGAAAATTACGGATATGAAAAGAACAGGCAATAAGAAAATTAAATTAAATAAGTGGCAACAAAAATTTTATGACATAATATCATCATTGTAGTGTCGTCTTGCACTGTATATTTTTCTTCTGCGTATTCCATCCATCTTCAAACAAAACTAACCGTAGCATTCTCAGTGAAGCTGCTATTATGAAGCTTTTAAAAAGCTTTAGTATCAAGGATGCCAGTTCATTTGAATCAGGCTTGGCAGTCCATAAGTGAAAAAAATATTCAACGAAGTTGGTCAGCTTTATGGCCAGATTTAACACCAGAGTGGGATGAAGAAGATGATCTTCCACTTAGTGATTTCCAAAAAAAGACTGCAATCTGAGACTGTGTACGCAGATTTTAAAAAAATTAAAGAATCATTGAACCAACGCACAGTTTAACTGATGAAGAAATAGCTGCTTGGGCCACAGGTCAAAATGAATTGTATGTTGAAGAGCTTTCAGAAAAATAAATAATTGACGAGGTTATTAATAATGGGCACGAAAATGATAACGTGGAAATTGACAATGACAGTGAAGAAATTGTTGAATCAACATTTAAAATCAAACATATTGATGCTTTGAGAGCATTATCTATAAGTGTACAGTGGGCTGAAGAAAATTACCTCCCTTTGCACGATGTATTATTATTAAAAAAATTGAAAGAAACTGCAAACTCCAGGCTTCAAAATAAGGCAATCCAGCCTCATTTTTTACAAAATTATAAATATGTAATTTAGTATAAAAATACATATGCATGTACATAATGTACTCGATATTTCGCTAGGTTATGTATCTTACATATCCTCATTATTTTCAAATAAACTTCATTTTATGATAGAATATATATTGTTTTATTAATTTTGTCCCCTAAATATGAAATAATGAAGGTTACCCGAAAAAAATACCTCTCTAATCCGGACACTTCAATTGTCCGGATTAGCGAAGTTGTACTGTACTTTTATGTTCATTTTTTATTTTTGTTACCTTATATATTTTATTTACCCACTTTTATGTTCTTGCTTCTTGTAATGTTTTCATTTTTTGTTACTAACAGACTGAATTTTTTTGTTTTTGTTTTTCAGAAATATATGTATTTTTTGTTTCAAGATTTTTGTTTAATTTTTTTTATTAATCATTTAAACTCTACAGAAAAAATTGGAATTTCGGATATACAGGGTGTCACAGAATAACTATTCCTAATTTTCAGAAATGATAGAGGGCACTTAAACATTTTTTGATAATAAACTAGTGTCCGGAAATTTCTCGGTTTCAAGATAAACTAGAAATCTTTAAAAACAATCTCAGTTACAAGAAAGAGTAGTTACTAAATTGAAGCATCAGTTAAGTTAAGGAACATTTTATTAGAAATAAGACTGCATCAAACTTTATAAAAATTGTTCGAAGTTACGACCACCATTTTCAATACAAAAGTTGTAACGATGTGCAATCGACTGCCGAATTCTTCGAAATAGCTGCGGACGTTTACGAATATCATCAAACGCTAGAATAATTGGAGCCGCTAACTCTTCTTCTGTATTGACAGGTTGTCTCATAAACCAGTGATTTAATATGACCCCAAATACAAAAATCAACTGGAGTCATATCTGGTGAACGTGCGGGCCATGAAATCGGCCCCCCTCTTCTGATCCATCCATTTGGAAATGGTGCATTTAGATAATTTCGGCAATTTAATTTGTAAAATGATGCATTTTCAATCAAACATTAATTTATCTAATAAAGATTAATTTGTGACACGTAAAATGACAACTACGAAAATAGTTGTTGTTTTCCAAAGGTTGCTATGATTCAACTTTTACTTTCCCGAGAAGGGGTTGTATTGTATACCGCCGGGAAAGTCCTGGGGTGACAGCCGATATTTTTCATTCTATCTCGATACTGAAGAATTTCCGGACACTAGTTTGTTTATTGATAAAAAATGTTTATTTAAGTGCCCTCTATCATTTCTGAAAATTAGGAATAGTTATTCAATAGTTATGCAACCCAATATGCATCTGCTCACCATACTCTGAATAATTACTGAAACGGGAAAATTAGTTTGACAACTCAGTTCTATTGTATATCGGATATATATCAATAAATATCGGATATAATGATATTTATATAAATATCATGATATTTGCCAACCCTGCCTTATGGTTAGTTTAGCTTCATTATCCGGTAGAGGGGAAGGATATTGTTTAATGTAAAAGTTCATTTAGAAAATAAACATATAGTATCATTTCTGTACTTAATTTGAGTTTGATACATAACCAAATTTTGATATTTTTGCGTAATTAACTTTAAAGTTTGGTTTACTCAGCTGTCTGTCTGAAGGACATACCCTGTTCTTTCCCCGTGTCCTTCATTTAATCTTGAAACTTTTATACAGTCGATTCATATTTAATTCGGGGCTAAGGTCAGGTCATGCTATTGACATGTGCTATCACCATTTCTTCATGATCAACTGTAAATTTTCGATATGTCTTCTTATTTCCCCTTTTATCTGTGTAAATACTTTCACCTAGTTTATTTTTCTCGGTCAACACTTGAATCTTCTTTTGTGTTAATCCAAATGTATTTGCAAAAGTTGCTCTACATACTTGCACTACATTTCCGTTTCCATCGGGGATCGTATAGGTAACTGAAGTTTGGCGTCAGCTTTGACTGGGGGTTTCATACTGTCCATGTCTACGCCTTTTAATTCTTACAATGTGCATTAGGCCCATTATGTACGAAGATTGTATAACATTGTCTTGGAGTGCATAAAATTCGTTAAACAACTTCAGTCGATGTTCGAATAAAATCTCGGCACATTTATGTTGTTTGTTTTTTTTAAACACTTACAAGCAACCTGTAAGGACAAAATATGTTTAACTTTAATAGAAACAACTAGGATAACGGTAGTTTGGTTCAATTTAATATTTTAGGTTAGACAAACTTACATTTCTTTCAGGTATAGGTTTCTCAACTACAATCTTACTTTTTGCAGTTGTATATTGTTTACCCTCAGCCCGCCTTCGTTTATTTTGTTTTTATTTCTGAGGAAATATTCACGCATGTACGCTTCCCTGTTTGTCCTTTTGTCCATAATTTACGACCAAAAATAATTCTACCTACGGGTGCGACTTCGAACTACGACTAGGAACAGCGCTCAGCAGATCCAAGCGTCCATCGAAATGATGCCGATGCAATTTTCTTATTTGCGTTAAAGAAACACCTGATCGAGTGCACGACCTCACCCATACGATCTCCGCCAGTTGAAAAGAATAAAAGACCGAGCGACCGATATCCCCACCCGTATTGTGGTGTTGCGCCTGTTCGCTTTTAATATTATGATTATATATAGCTCTAATTTGGATCAAGTCGTCTGCAAATAAATGGAAGACTTTTGTAGCAAATGGGGTAGCTGAAATACAGCATTTAAGCAAAACTAGTGAATGGTAGCACGTAAGCACAAATGATAATCCCGCTGATCTAATAACTCGTGGCGTAGAACCACACCAGTTAGGTAGCTATAACAAATGGTGGTATGAGCCACAATGGCTGTCTTCTGGTAATTGGCCTGAAGAAAGAGGAAAAATTACACATGAAAATGTTTTAGAGGCTCGGAACTCGCTAGTATCCGTAGTATCCGTATATTGATAATTCTAGTTTAATAATAATAATAATAATAATAAATGTCTTTACTGTACACAACAGAAAGATAAATGAACATAAATTACATTGAACTAAATTATTATAATAATTATTATGCACAAAGGGCGAAGTTCAGCAGTGTGAGAGTATAATACTCAACACAGGCTGCTCTTCCACTTAACCCCAGGAAACCTTGAAACCCTAGAGAATTATAAAATTAAGGAAAAAAGAAAAAAGGAAGAACATAGAAGACAGAACAAGAAGGAAGGAAGATACACAGAGTGTCAAACATGCGTTGCAGAAATCAAGAACACCGAAGGAGGTTGAATGAAACGAATGACACACGATACACCATGAACAGCAAATAAGTGCTTCATCAGCAGACCCCTCAATAAACTGATTGAATTCTATTATTAGACCAAATTTTGATTTACTGAGACTCCAACAAACTTTTCTTTAGCAAAACCTTAAATTTATGAGTACTAAGAGATTTAATGGCACGCGGTAAATCGTTATAAATTTTACTAATATTATAAGTGAACGATCTTTGATACAAAGCCGATTTATGGACTGGTACAGTAATCATAGATTTTCTCCTAATGTTCACGTTATGAACATCAGTTCTATATCGTATCTTATTGTATAAATATGGAGGAGTCTGAGACGTAATAACTTTATGGTAGAATACAGACGTGTGCAACATTCGCCGATTGGCCATACTCAGCCACTTCATCTCCTTAATCCTCCACGATATATGTTCCCTCCGCCTAACACCACAGATTAGTCTAGCACAAGCATTTTGTACCAGTTGTACACTTCTACTTGTATCCGTTTATTTTAAAAAATTTCATCTTTATATAAATTACAAAGGGTCACAGCATATTGCCTCAGATTTATTCGGAACCTTAGATGTAATCCAATTGAGAAGATTTTCGCACATCGTGTAGCGAAAAATACCCTCTATCCGATGCAATACAAGAATATATACGGTCTCATTGAAAAAAATGTTCGATGACGCCTTATCTTGGCTCAAAAGTGCTTTAAAAAAAAACGTCCCGTCAGTTTCCTATGGACCATCTCTGATATATGTATGCAAAATTTCAGCAAAATCTGTGGAGCCGTTTTCCCGCAAAAGTGCCTACAGACATACACACGTACGCACGCGCGCGCGCGCACACACACACATACACACACACACACGCGCGCATACATACGGACGAAAATGTGCTACCTTGCCAAAAAGTCTTAAAATGGCCTGAAACGTCCACATTTGATGAAAAAACACCATGGTCAAAAAACTACTATCACAATACGAGTATACCCTTAAGGTGAAAACTTACTGTTAAGTTTACAAATAGGCATTATGTCTCCCTCTACTGAACAAGTCAAGAATTATCCAAACTTGTTAAATCTCCACCCCCACATTAACAAAGACCCAATCCAACAAACCCTCTGCCACGAGAGCAGACAGATCCTTTAAAAAGAGACACTGCCCATCTCTCTGGGACATTTTGTTTCTCGACTTTCTACGTGTTGAGTGTTCAGAGTTCTAATTCCGATTTCTGTTAAATTTCCAATTTCCTTCCGTTGTAGGAGTGCTGCTGCCCAAAATCTTCGTTCATTAATAGTAAATTCATTTTTAGTTTAATTCATTTTGGCGTTACCGCCGATTGTTTATAAAATCCTGCCAGGGAAAGTTGAAGAAGCATATATATATTTTTTATTAGTAATATTTACTACCCTGGGTTTAATTTCCGATCGCCCTTACCCACTAACCTTCCCACTAGCTGTAAGTGCCATTAAAGCGCACTCGCTCAAATTCCTGTGACCGACGACACAGGTCTCAACGGGTTGAACGTGCATCGGATCACCCAGATCCTGCTTTTAAGCGACAAATGTTTTCATTCCTGTTTAAACGTCAGAGTGGCTGAGGGTTGTGTGGGTGGCGGGCTGGGCGATCTACAGTTTTGGTGTCTGCCTTTATATCTTCTTTTCCTGTGGGTGATTTATTGTTATTGCTTCTTTCCCCTTCTTACTTGTCTTACTTGTGTGTCTTTATTTCTTTCTCACTTGGTTTTCTATTTTCCTTTTCTCCTTTTAGTTGTAGGCATGTAATATATATTAGGCTTTAGATATTAGGATGGGTAAGTGGCGGATTGAGAAGTAGTTTCACTACTTCTTGAACTTGCCCATCAGATTCCTTTCAACACATATGTTTGAACTTATGTAGTTGAACTCGAACAAATTTATTATTATTATTATTATTATTATTAAAAGGTAAGATGTATGCTCACTCACATTGAATTTTCCACGAGTTTTGTTTGTTATTTTATGTTATAATTGTGAGATAGGGAAATGGGTGAGCTTAAGTTTGGGGATCGAGAAATGCCTTAGGTACGAACTTCAGGAGGTGTCATACAAGCACTCTACAATCTGGCGAGTGTACCTATTTTTACATGACTTCCTGCCAACCGGGATATGGAGAAATCTGTCACTCAAATTTGATATCAGGTATCCAGGTACAGTTACCACTCAGCCCCTGGTGCCTGCTCCAAAGTAAAGAAAATATAAAACTTTGGAATGTTGTCCCAAGAATATGTATATACCTCAGTACATTCATAGCGTCATATAGAACAAGAAGACTATTCGTGAAATGAGATTTTCCGAGATTCTTGATTATGTCAACAATTAGCGTCCCGACGAACAGTCCATCGGGATGCGGGACAAAGCCCTCGAAATCGGGACAGTCCCGTTAAAATCGGGACGTCTGGCAACCCTAGTTATGACGTTGAAATATATACGAGCCTTGTCCCACAAGTGTTGGCCCAGTTGCCTTAAATCACTGAAATAACTTATTTAAGCAAAAATTCAAACATTTATACTAACTTATTTTTATAGAATTATAACTTAATGTCTTAAATAAAAGAAATACATAACTTATCTACACTAACTACAATACAATAGAAACGAAAAATAAATTATTAATTCTTCTTGAGGATTATTCCTAGTATCTGGTCTTAAAGTTACCACTGTGTAACGTCCCCTTTTCTTGCAAGAACTGTCTGTATCCGTCGGGGCATGGTGTCCACTAACTCCTGACATTCAGCTATTGTAAAATTATCCCATACATTTTGCAGGCGAGAGCGTAACTCCGGTACAGTTCTTGCAGGTTGTACACGAAGACTCTTTTTCATGTTGAGCCACAATGTTTAGATAGGAGAAAGATCTGGGCTACTAGAGACCCATTTTAATAATGTTGGAATTTGTACAAGAACAGATAAGACAGTAAACATAAATGTAAAAAATAATAAGGCGACTTGCTTCAGTTTCTCCAGCTGAGCTTATATTCAACAAATGCATGGGCCAACTCTTATGGGACAGGGCTCGTAAGAATTTGAGCCCCCAACATGGTAGTTTCATCGTGCAGAAGTATATTTGATTGAGACGTAGGTGTGGTAATATAAAAAATAAAATGCCCAAAGTCCCAAAAGTGCACAATTTTCCAACCCTCGGGGTAATTGTGCGCAGAAGGTGGGGAATTGTGCGCTTTACATTTAAATCTATAAATGAGTACGAACTGACATAAGAAACATTTGTTCTAAACTACCAGAATGTTTTATTCATCTAACAAAATTAACATAAACTTCTCTAAAATCAAAATAACGAAAACCAACCATTTGGATAGGTACTTATAGGTAACTACATATATCGAGCTTTGGCGAAATTAAGAACTAAGTATTTTTACTGTTGGCAATAAACACGATAGTTTTTAGCAGTCTCAGCACGATTATAAGTTCGCGGTATCTACGAAAAGCAAAAAAAAACAGCTGTACTTGCTTATTCGTATTCAACTGCATAGGGCTAATTGTGCGCACAATTATCCCAAAGCAGATCCAACATAAAAGAAAATCGCAGCTCATAAACAAGTCCGACTTCGTCGAGGATTCTTACATGCTAATTACAGCCATGCATGAGAGATCATTGTTAAAATAAAAGTGTCAGCCTATATCTTAACAATTCTTGCGTCTTGACGTCTGGCGACCATATTCACGTAACAAGAGCGCTGCAACGCAAGTTGTTGACGGAGGTTGTTTAATACTATGGTTCCCTCTACTCAGGTTACGCCACTCTGTGATCTATACATTAGTAGAAGCGTTCCCGTTTTCTGCTATTTCCGGCAGTTCAGAAAGTCGCCGCTAGAGTCATAGGAGGCACATTGACTAACACTTGTGTGATTTGCGATACTAGAATAAATAGACAAAAAGCAGTAAATTGTAAATCCTGCAGTAATATTTGTCACAAAGAATGCTTAAAAAAAGGGTTTCACCTGATGATTGGTTCTGCCAAGATTGCGATGAACCAACCCTTTTGGACTTGATTCTGAAGGAAATCAGGAAGCTGTCCGACATGAACCGTGACATGTCTAAATCTATTGATCACTGTCACGAGCAATTACGGGAAAATATATATCTCCTCTCAAATAAACTGTCGGAACCATAAACCATCTGAGCATTTCAGTTGGGGACACAGGCCATGTAATTCTAAAGGCAGGTTTCCTAATAGAAAACAATTTTAATTTAAGAATATTGAAAGACAATCAATCCTCCGCGTCTCCACTATGGAATAGGTCACCTTGATAAGATAAGATATAAGTAGGTATATACTCGTAGCTACCTAGCTCGGCTAGGCTAGGTCGTGGGTGCAAAATGGTAAAATCGTATATATGTATGTTTATTTGTTTTTCAGTTAAAGCAATTCACACTGAATTAGTTGGGGACCTTAGTACCCAGTCCTTTTTAGCGGCTCCCAAACGATTTATTAATCGCCGTGGTCAGCCCTTAAACATTTATTCTGACAATGGTTCTAATTTTATAGGGGCTGACTCTGAATTAGTAGATTTACGTAATTTCTTATCAAATCAAGCAAACCAAAACAAGATTGTAGATGTTTTAAGTCTGAAAAACATATATTGGAACTTTATACCCCCGTTCCCCCCATTTTGGTGGTCTATGGGAGGCGGGTATTAAATCAATAAAGTTCCATATCAAGAGAACGTCAACGAATGCAAGATTCTTATGAACAATTCAACACAGTATTGGTGCAAGTAGAAGCACCAAAATTTCTCCCGATCCCAATGATCTGGAACCTTTGACAACTCTCCCAGAACGAAGCATTTTGCACATCGAAAACAGCAGATTAAGTACATATAAGCACGTGCAAAATTAACACAGCATTTTTGGAATTGCTGGAATAAAGAATACATCGGTGAGCTGCAGCAACGAACAAAATAGAAACAAAATTTCAACGATCTAATGTCAATTGGATCCCTTGTATTAATAAAAGAAGACAACATACCATCTCTCCGTTGGCAGCTTGGCCGCGTCATCGAACTTCATCGCGGACGAGATGGGGTCTGTCGCGTAGTGTCTATAAAAAGTGCTAGTGGAAAGACATTTTTTAAAGGTTGCGTTCTACCAGTGAACGAATGATAACAGTGAAAGTGGCGATTTCTCACAAGTAATTTAATTCAATGTCAGCATACCTCTCATACAGTGTTATTGTTATTTCGAAAATTATTATTATATGTCATTTTTTACATATTAGGTTATCTATAGATATTGTGTAAGTTTTCTTCCTTTTTTTTTCTTTTTTTTCCTATCTATTTTATATATTTGTGTGACTTTTGTGTTAGATATTATTATTTACTAATTTTTTGATTTCTTTGAAAGTCCAGCCTTTCAAGGGGGCCGAGATGTTCAGTTGGGAACATATTAAATATTCATTTTTCAAGTTTTGTTACAATTCCATTTCTGTATAATTTCGTTTATCTTTTGTCTATTTAAAACCCATAGCATTGCAGGTATAAGTCAAACTATGTGCACTTAGTGAGAAACATCCTACAGTGTAATCCGACACCGCTTCATTTCTGTCACCAATTCATTTTGCTGAACTTATGCTCTGCATTAGTTAGCCGTCTGGTTTATACAGGGTGGTCCAGTTTATATCATCAGGATTTCACCAACCGAAAGTTTATCAAAAAATAAAGGTAGTTTGTCTAATAAAACATGGTCGAATTTTGCTTCCTTTTTGATGTACAGGGTGTTAAAGAAAATAAATTATTTTATATAATCTGCTATAAATCATTAATAGAAAAGGGTAGCCTTCCGAAATTTTGCATAGATCATTTCTTTTGTATTCTCTATTAAATAGTGGTTGTAATTATTTTATTTAGAACACAGAGGCGTGCATACGGGTTTCCTCAAAAATACTTTATTTTATACAACGTACGCCACTGGTTTTTTTTAGAACACCAAATACAAAGACGATTTCTCATTCAATTTAGAAACCTTTTTGTATCTTACAATTTTTTGATAACTCAACTCAAAACAAAAAAAAAAAACATTAAAAAGTATCATGTGACCAATTACTGAATTGATTTACTTAAAGGAAAAACAACATTAAGCTTAGCTGAAATATCAACTAGACAAGAATCGCAATTAAGTAATGTAAGAACTGTTCGAAAGAGGAACCATTTTGCTGGATGCACAATTGGCAGCGTCTTATGATTGAATGGTTTAAGTTTAGTAAAACATTGTTATTAATATTTGCACGAGCATTCTGAATTCTAAGGAGCAGTTACTCCCCCGTAGGCACCTGGGTCGCATAGACGGTATCTTTGAGATAACCCCACAGATAAAGATCTGAGGGCGCTAAATCTACGACCCATCCATCGTCCCTCAAAATGTCTATCAAGCCAGTGACGAATATTTCCACCTAAATTAGCTGGGCACCCATCAAGTTCGTAGTTGTGGTAGTTAACTATTCCTCTTCGAGTAAAACATGACTAGTCTATCCATAAAATATTGTTTATGAAATTCTGATCATTTTGAACAGCCATCGTCCAAAAGCCATTACTCACAAGGAGGCTGTGATTAGGCTTTGACATTTTGCACTTTGGCTGAACTTGTTACTGTCAATCGGTGATCTGTGCTATAAGTAAATAACTTACGTTTAAGTTATAAAATCTGTGTACGTATGGTTAAAGTATTAAAATCTAAAATGCCCTTTCGTTTTTCAAATCAAGAATATGCTGACATGCATTACGTTTACGGATTTTGCGATGGAAACTCAGCTGCTGCAGCTCGAGAATATCACTTGCGATTTCCAAATAGACGACAACCACAACATAATGTATTTGCAAATGTGCACCATCAATTTGTTACTCAAGGATTGAAATTTGTACCTAGAAATCCCAATCATCGTATCGCCAACGAGGTAATCAGAAACAATCGCATCTTGCTTGAATTTGACAGAGATCCTAGAACAAGTCAGAGAAGAGTTTCTAGAACTCTTAGAATTCCAAACACTACTATTTTACGAGTATTAAGACAGGATCATAGACGACCTTTTCATCTACAACCAGTTCAGGGCTTGCAGCCAGGGCATGAAGATCGCAGAATGAGATTTTGTCAATGGCTTTTGGACTCTGTTCAAAATGATGAGAATTTCATAAACAATATTTTATGGACAGACGAGTCATGTTTTACTCGAAGAGGAATAGTTAACTTTCACAATCAGCATGTGTGGGCACATGAAAACCCTCATGAAATCAGGCCACGAAATTTTCAAAATGAGTTCAGTATTAATGTTTGGATTGGGATTTACAATGGTAATCTCTTTGGCCCTTACATACTACCGCACCGCCTTAATTCCGTAAACTTCTTAGAGTTCTTGGAGGCAGAGAGTCCCAATATGTGGGATGAAATTCCTCTTAATATGCGTAGACAAGTTTGGTTCCAACTTGATGGATGCCCAGCTCATTTTGGCCGAAATGTTCGTCACTGGCTTGATAGACATTTTGAGGGACGATGGATTGGTCGTGGGGGACCCGTTGCTTGGCCTCCGCGATCTCCAGATTTAACGCCTTTAGATTTTTATCTTTGGGGTTATCTTAAAGACACCGTCTATGCGACCCCGGTGCCTACGCGGGAGGAACTGCTCCTTAGAATTCAGAATGCTTGTGCAAATATTAATAACAATGTTTTACTAAACTTAAACCACTCAATCATAAGACGCTGCCAATTGTGCATCCAGCAAAATGGTTCCTCTTTCGAACAGTTCTTACATTAATTCAATTGTGATTCTTGTCTAGTTGATATGTCAGCTAAGCTTAATGTTGTTTTTCCTTTAAAAGTAAATAAATTCAGTAATTGGTCACATGATACTTTTTAATGTTTTTTTTTTGTTTTGAGTCGAGTTATCAAAAAATTGTAAGATACAAAAAGGTTTCTAAATTGAATGAGAAATCGTCTTTGTATTTGGTTTTCTAAAAAAAACCAGTGGCGTACGTTGTATTAAATAAAGTATTTTTGAGGAAACCCGTATGCACGCCTCTGTGTTCTAAATAAAATAATTACAACCACTATTTAATAGAGAATACAAAAGAAATGATCTATGCAAAATTTCAGAAGGCTACCCTTTTCTATTAATGATTTATAGCAGATTATATAAAATAATTTATTTTCTTTAACACCCTGTACATCAAAAAGGAAGCAAAATTCGACCATGTTTTATTAGACAAACTACCTTTATTTTTTGATAAACTTTCGGTTGGTGAAATCCTGATGATATAAACTGTTTTTTTGTTACAATGGTAGAGTGGCAGATTTTAGTTTTTCTGTAAAAAGAAAACAGTGATGTCTAGGCACTCGTCGAACAAGTGCTGTATGTATGTTGTGCTGTAAATAAAGTGCATGTCTAGTTTTAAAGAACACAGACATTTTTAATTCAAACAAAGATAATTAGCACAAGCACTGCAGTGGGTAACTACGTGGTGTGGTCAAAAAGTTTTAAGTTTCGCCGCAACAGTTTCTAGACACCCCACTACTTTTTACAGATACTTTTTAAGTTCTATTACTTACCTGGTGGCAAGCCTAAACAAATAAGAGACTTCAAACACAAACGGATGAACTTTTATGAATACAAGCTACAGTTCTTCAGCAAATGGGGAGCGGCTTCGCCCCAAAATGGTGACTGGATTCATGGAAAATTTAACTGATCCGTATTTTATAAACAATATAATGTATGTGCAAACATGTTATAGGGCTGGCTTGCGCATCCACCTCCTGAGACCAAAAATTTACCAGTTGGCCAAAAAAGAAAGAGGGGACGTCCTACTAAATCTAAGCCTGCCCTTATTATACAATAATAAAATTATTGTTTTCATGATTTATCTTCTTACATATTATACCGAGCGCCCAAATACCTATGTAGGTAAATTACTTTTTCCAGAATAAATATTTGCCACAGAGGAAGGTTGGACTCTGTAAACAGCCGACTGACAGAAATTGGACCTTTGCTCGAGACTCCTTATTCGGAGTTTGGGAATCCCGACCTTTGGTAAATTATTTTTATAAGTTGAGGAGGCACTTTTCTTAGTTAATCATCGAGATTAACTGTGTAACCTGAAATATGATTAATCATATTTCAACCATGGCGGCGCCTGATGCGGACGTAGCTATGGACTCTCATGATAAATTGATTACTAAACCTGTGTTATGCAGTTATAAGTGCAATCAAGGATTCCATCCTAAGTGCTATGCAAGAGCGAAAACAGATCATGATTGTTTGATTGACAACAGCTCTACTGACACAACGCGAATGGAATATCTGAACAACGAAAACATACTGCTGAAGCGCATTATTCAAGAAATAGAAGGCAAAAGTGAAGCACTGCAATTGAATGTGAGTTTGCTAACAGAAAAAACTAAAATGTTAGAAGATAGGTTAAATAACTTTCACTTATTTCCTGAGCATGGAGATGAACCAAAACTAAAGGCGAGGGACTCCAGAAGCAGACATCAGAAGTCGGCGACAGTAGCAACTACTTTACAGAATTCTGCAAAGTGTTACAGTGAATCGACCGGAAAATGCACCTGTACACAATAAAAATGAACCCGCAAACTATGTAGGGCGACTGGTACGACCCTCTGCTGTACAGGAGGCGAGAGATAGAGAAAAAGACGAAGAAAAAAGCGCAACAAATATTGTAACGAAAGAGATGGTTTTGGGAGCTCTACGACAACAAGCGATGAAACAAAAGCTGGAGCAAATTATAAATATCGATAATGATCAAAATGAATTAGAAGGTTTAAAAACAGTGAGCATGAAACGAAATAAAAATAAACGAAACATAGGAGAAGCTGATTTAATAGTGAATGAAAATGAAAAATGCTTCGAAGGCAGGCATAAGAAGAAAGAAGATAGTAAGTTGTGGTTATTTATTTCAAGAGTAAGGGATCACGTAGATGAGACCATTGTTAAAGACTATATCATGAATAGAACTAACACAGATTCGAACAATGTCGTAGTAAAGCCACTAGAAACAAAATTAAAAACAGGGACAATAAGTGCTTTATGGTGGGAGTTAGCACCGAATTGAAAGACAAATATACAGCAATCAATTTTGGCCAAATGGTTTGGGATTTCAAAGGTTCAATTTCAGCTTGGGACAACATTTTTTAGAGCAGAGAACTATATGGGAATCGAAGCCCCCCCCCCTTGTAATAGACTGTCAAGATACATATAGATTTTCGAAAAAAATGAACAATGAGACTATACATATATTTATAGAATGCGCAGAGTGTAGTGGCACACATTGATGAAATGCGTCACTTTATTAAATAAAAGAAAAGAAGCTAGCAGTTTTGTGTTTAACAGAAACTCATCTAACTGACCATATAAATGACTTTGAAGTGAAAATAGATAAATGTGAGTGTACGTGTGGACTCGATAAGTAGGGCGACAGGAGGTTTTGAAATGTGCATACATGACGACATAATACACTATAAACTATAAACACTATAAAACTAGAGTTATGTTAACACTGGGTAAGAAAAATGTTCTATTAGGATGCTTATATCATTCTCCAAATAGTTCAGATGCTAAATTTTTGGATAATTTTGAAAAAATCTGTACTAACTATTTAGAATCTTAAAAAGAAACGATCATTATTACCGGGGATTTTAACTTAAATTTTTTGACTAATTGTATTTATATCGAAAGATTAAAACGATGTTGCAATGATCAGGCTTTAAAACAGAGAATATCAGAATTCACTCATGTATCAAACAACGGCCAGGTGTCGCTAATTAATCTAGTATTTAGTAATTATGACAAAGATATAACATATGAAGTGCTAAGGCAGCCAGCATTTAATAATCATTCAGTTCTACAAGAATAAAGGAGCGCCAGGAAAAACTGCAAAGTTTGGCGGTGGGATTTTTGGAGCCATTGCTCTAAAATATATTCTTTATTTTGTTTATCAAAATCAGAATTAATGAAGTAATAAATTCGCTTGTGCAGTAATTTAGCTGGCTCTGTCTCAGTAACCATGGAGAATTGAACACGTGTTCATATGAACTTTTTTGTTTAAAATGAGCGATACTATAACATACTGAAGTATGTACCATTCCTCCTGAAACACCTTGTAGAACTGAATAATGCTCATTTATACTTTTTGTCTAGACGTACTTATCTTTGTTGCACACTGCATTTTGCATTTACATGTCTCTTTAATATGATGTTTTTTACATACATTTCTTGTTTAATTCTTTTCTTTTCTGCAGGACTATCATCACATATTTTTATTTTCCTTAATGCACCTTGTTTAGTGTATAGTTTTTCTCAGCAGTAGTACTGGTTACTTTATCAATAAGAGCATGGATTGTTTTCTATGAAGTCCACATTATCACTTGAAATAGTCGCTTGTGCTGTGGAGTTATTAGGAATCTTATTTATAGAGTTTAAAGAGAGGCTATCCCCATTATCCTGTGAACCTGCAATTATTACACAAGATAAAATGTTCACATTATTTTTTTCATTTTTCTTATTCGGTGGGGCAAGAGCAATTTTGAGGAAAATGCGACCAATCCAGTTTTCTTTATTTCGTGTGAGTAAACTGTGCTTCATCACACTTGAATTCAATATTATACAGTGCGTTTGATTTTATGTGTCATCTCGGATGTTGAAAAAATTTCAAATAAATGTTATATATGAAAGTTGTGAGATACTTTGTTTTCAATAACTTATGAAAATCAGAAAAACAATTGAGCATCAAATAATTCATATATAGCAAATACATTCAAAATTTTAAATGGAACGTGCCCAGTGTTTTTACGTATTCTAAAACGGTATGAAATTTCCTTTACAACGATATATCACATGTCATAATTATCTAATCAATTAAAGGCACAAATCGATAATTAAGTAACGTTTACATGACTTAAGAGTTTTGATCGAAAGAGTAGGCTTTGACAAGAATTGCTATCGCGTGAACTGTCAAATTACTTGAGTAAATTCCTGCGTATTCTTAATTTTCATAACGGAGGTAACTTTAAAAAAAACTTTCATTTTATTAACTTAAATTTTAAACTTAACTTGCCTACTAATTTATTGTTACTTTCTTGTTGTTGTTGTTGTTGCTATGTCGTGTTTGTGTTGAATAGTTTTATGTTGTCAAGCTAGTCTTAAGTAACATTGTATCATGTAGAAACAGACATTCGAGTTTCATTATTTTCACCGCCTACTCTTACGGATGAAGCTGTAAGTAGCGTAAGCGTTCACTTGGTAGATTCCTAATTATCGATTTATGTCTTTAATCGATTAGATAAATATAAAATGTGATATGTCGTTGTAAAGGGAATTTCATACAGATTTAGAACATGTAATATTACTGGGTATGTTGCATTTAAAATTTTGAATGTATTTGCCCTATCTGAATTATTTGATACTAAATTGTTTTTCTGAATTTGATAAATTATTGAAAATAAAATGTCTAACAACTTTCATATACAACATTTGTTTGAAATTCTTACAATAGCCGAGATATCAGCCATGACACATCAAATCAAACACACTGTATACGCAACAGTTAGGGAAACACTATTAGCGCCACCTATCCGACACGCATATGTGCCTGCTAAACTGCCAACGGTTCTGTTGAATTTCGTCAGTCAAAATTGCAGGTGCATACTCATCGTAAATTAATGACCTTAAAAATAAAATCTTTTAGTTTACTATCAATAATTGTAAAAGAAACTTTGAAGAGTCATCATGCCTTTGGTAAGCATTAATGAACTTTCAGATATATTTTTATCCAAAAAAGTTGTGGGTCGCACTTGCCCCCAAAAATTACGGTTAAGGGTAAGTGCGCAGAGCAAGTGTGACTTATAGGTCTGTGTAGTTTTCCTTGTCTGCTATGCCCGATTATTACTCATTACTTTATATTTACCTACTGCAGTAGATTTAAAATTTAATAATTGTATTATTTTTAGATACCTAATAAGTTACCAGTTTTATGTTATCAAATAAATAAAAATTTAAATATTTGCATTTACATTAATTATTCGTACTCAACTATTTTGTTCAACAATCCAAGTCGTTACTATTTCTATTTTTTACTTACAAAATGCCATAACTTTCCACCTATCGCAGATACGAGAAACTATGAAACACTAAGTAATTCAACTTTTGATGTAAAACACGCTCTTTCCCCATCTTCATTGTGTTTTATATTGTTTAGACTAACGCTAACGTTAACAATTTCATGTAGTTAATATTTTCACTTTTCACTATTTGGTAGAAATCCATGATTAAATAAAAAAAAATTACTTCGCGTGCTACCAATATGTATAACAAATTATTTTATCTAACCGGTTTCAAGATCTACAAACGATCCCATTTCTGATGATGGGATCGTTTGTAGATCTTGAAACCGGTTAAATAAAATAATTTGTTCTACATATTAGGAGTACGCGAAGTAATTTTTTTATTTAATTAATTAACAATTTCACCTTTAACCTCACAATTTATTTACAACAAATATGCTATCTGAAGCTAACAGATAATCAATTTGATGTTTTTCACAAATTTCACTAAGCAATATCGTCCTATCTACAAGAAATCTGCAGATAAGACAAATTCGCTTAGTTTACTACAGATAGGACAATATTATTTACTACTGTGTTGAATTTTTGCACATAGGACAAACAAATTAGACACTTTTTAGGCCACTCTTATTCAGATAGGGCAAAATAACTTAGTATACGCATGCAACTTGTTGTTCTTTATGTACTAGGTACCACACGAAGCTCAAAATCGACAATTTTGCAGATAGGACCTTTTGCTTTAGTACGGCAAATAAAAAATGGGGCTATGTCAAATTATTTTAATAACTATTTGGTTACATTTGATTTGACTCATAACTACTCAACCGGTAATAACGATCTATTCATATTAAGTCATAAGAAGAGTAAAGGTGCTCAGAATTATCTATTTTTAGAGCCCTGGTGCAATATAATGAGTTACCAAAGAACCTTAAATGTTTAGGTATTAGTAGATTCATAACTAGCATTAAGAATTATTTTAAGCGTAAATATTTGTAGTAAGTTTGTTTCGGGTATATACCCTCATGTTATGAATCTGTGCACATTATGTGCCTATTTTTTATGTGTATAGCAAGTTTGTGCTAAATAAAGTGCGTTATTATTATCAAATTAAACATATATCAATTATAGGCAAAAAGAGACAATGCAAGAAGAACTGGAACTGTAGGCGGAGGAGATAAAAGTATGACAAAATAGATGAGCTAATCTTTGATATTTTAGAAAAAATCTCCTGTTTTAGATGTACTGGGGCTATAAGAAAGTGATTGAAGGAGGACGTCAAACAGGTGATTTGGAAATTTAATTCTAAGCGTTAAGGTCTAATTTAATTAATTCTACACTAAAAATCAACGTTAGCCGTTCAATAAACATATACATAATGATAACGATCCTAAAATTTATATAACAAGTATGGAAACAGAGAAAATATCACAGAAGTCAGCGAAAAAAAATGTAGGACGAAAAAGATAATGAAACAGAATAAAACGAAAATTTAAATTTGGAATACAAAAAATTAAAAAATAAATTGCTAGATATACATCTATACTTAAGCAAAAGTTGGGAGGTGCTTAACCCTTTCCTGGTAATATCCGACTCTCAGGCGGCTAACGAAATTTAACATGATGCCAAATTTACCCGAATGACCCACGAATTTGACCAATCAGGAATGTTCTAATATAGGTGCATTGCATTAGCATCTAGAATTGCAATTTTCTTTTAACGAGTTTCTAAAATCGCACGTCTATGAGGCGGATCTTACCAGCAATAGTGTATTTAAACTCGTCTGTCAGTCGGCTGTTACTGAAAATGAAGTATATTTTTGTTCCGTCTCAAAATCGGTTGTTATTAAAAAATAAAAATAAGTGAAAGTTATAAGATTCAACAAACGTGTAAATTATATAAGTGATGAGATCCGATGAAAGTGTAAAGAAACTTAGGGATGATTCGGGAAACCGAAGAATTGTAGAAGATTTGGCAGACTATATAAATACTACCATCCATGCACCATTCAAAATTTAGACATAACAAATAACAAACCAGACATAATTACCTCTTATAATTCCACAAAGTTCGGTGTGGATACCCTTGACCAGAAGATTGCAAATTATTCTCCAAACAGAAGATCAAGAAGGTGGCCTTAAATAATCTTTTATAATATGATAGCAGCAAGTTGTCCAAACTCTCGGGTTATTTATAAAACCTTTCATGGAGAGCAAAAGAGAGACAACTACAATTATGCAGCAATTCAACGTGTTTGGTGTTTAGCCATAAATCTCATTCAATAATTTTGGTCAAATTCCGTTAGCAATAACTCCCAATGTTTCCGATGTAATTCATTTAAATTGGAAACGCAACGATCCTTTCTAGCGGTTATTCACCAACGAACTTTATGTTTGTGTTTTAGGCTCGAATCTTTTACGGAATCTCAGGTTCATATTAAAGCTAGAAATAGCTACTTCCAGTTGCCAGATATGATAACGTGACCTCCAATTTTATTTTGCTAGGTATAGCTTCCCTCATTGTAGTGTGTGACCGTTAATAGTACTCGACTTTCTGCGCACTATCATACAAGTACTGGAATGCTGTATAAACGGCTAATATCTTGAAGCACTTGTACGAGTTACTAGCACCGTGTAAATTAGCTTTAAGATTCAATTTTTGACTTTCACTCTAAGAACGGTTATTGTTTCTTGTAGCATGAGGGAGAAGGGGGGTTGAAAGTCAATTGTTTTGCCTCCAATCTATGGAACTTTTAAGTTCATGAAATAATACCAAGTATTGATACAAATATCAAGTCACTTATAATATATAGTGATGGTTGTGGAGCACTAAACTGCAATGCCATTTTATCGAATGCTCTTTTAAATTATGTTATTGAACACGTGTGCATTATTCAGAAATATCTAGTGAAAGGCCATACTCAAATGGAATGCGATTCGATGCCCTCCACCATAGAAAGCTTAAAGGAAGAACAATTAATGTGCCAGCAGACTACGTTTCTATTGCCAGAGCAGCTCTAAAACTACCAAAGCCTTATAGGGTGGAATACTTGGCTCACAATTTTTTAGAAAAAATTTCTGGATTAAGTTTAATTCTATACGTTCTAGATTCAAAGTACCAGATCCTACAATTCAAGATATTCGAGCTCTAAAATATAATAATTGTGGATCCATTCATTACAAGATTCGTTATACAGATGACTACGAACCTTTACTTATCAGATAGAATAAGAAAGCCAAACCTATATGAAGGTCCATTAAAAATAAATATGGAACAATTTGAACACTTCCAATTTTTAAAAGGTATGGTGAAACAAGACCCTATGGTTTTTGTAATGTAACAGTAATGCTTGCTTGTACTGTTTTGTAGGTTTGTTTGTGACCTAATACATGATTTTTTTCAAAATCATTTTAGCCCCCTTCTTTCAATACAGTGAATAATGCAGAAGTCCAAAAATTATGTGACTTGGAATACAAGACCACTTATTTTTCTACACTGAGAAAATTAAAAAATATTGCTTCATTTTCCTAAAAAACTATTAAAAACAAATATTACTAAAAATAAAATATCACGATAGACAGAACAATTGACCTTAAAGTCTTTTTGTTTTCCGTAAAAATCCTTTTTTGGGAAAATATTGCAATGAGAATATTGTAAGAGTATTCTCCAACAGTGGTATATTCTAAACAATAATTTTGACTGTTGAAGTTTGCAGCACCTACAAATTAATATGAAAAACTCAACGCCATTTTTGATAAGATTATCGAATCGAATTTCAGTGAACACAGGTCTTATACTTGTTCCTGGCGATGAATTTATTTATATCGGCGGTAAAATGAGTAAGAGTGGTTGAAAGTTATATCATCAGAGAGTGTTGAGGATATTGTCGTGCTGCTGGATTTTTTTTTGCTTGCCGTCTTGCAATAGCCCGCTTTTCATTGCAATAATTGGTAAGTGCGAGAAAAGGTCGAAGGGTTTTTGCCGCTGTTTCTTTCTGGGGGACAAAAAATGTCTGGTTGCTCTATTTGTTCGATGCCCGTGACACCAGTGTACCAGGTTGGGCGACTTATCGCCAAATGGGCGACTTGGCGATATGCTCATGCAACTAAAATTATCATTTGGCGACAGGTGATCAAATTGACGACTTGAAATTTGTGCGCGACATACTAACAAAGATACTAAAATGTAAAAGCCTTTTACTTTGTTTTGTAGTTTTCGGCTCGGGTTCATTTCATTTTGGTGGCGCATTCTGGGTCTTGGTTACGTAGCCTTTTAAGCAATAGAACTAGTTTGATTAATTTGGTGACGGTTGACGGCTGCTGCCATGGGAAAGTATGCTAAATATCAGCGAAAATATTGCTCAGATTGGGAGAAGGTAACATGGGCTAATCTAATGTGTTTAGTGTTTCATGTGCGGTATTAATTAGGTATACTTATTTAACGATTCTCAGGTTGGTTACGGAATAATGGCGATTTCATTAAAGAAGTGTGTGCAATATGCCATTAAGAGCTTACAAAGCTGATCTCGTAAACCATTCGAAAACAAGTGGACATATTCGGAAATGTAAATCTCTAAATCCAAGTGTCAATAATCAATCCACTTTAAATTCCCATTTTATTGTAGACCTTACTAACGAGGAGAAGGAAAATGATATCACATTAGCAGCCTTTATTGCTGCTCACACTTTTGACAAAGAACTTCATCAGCTCCAATCAACATGGTTTTTATCGTGGTAGGTCGCTAGTCACTAAATTGATGTCTTTCGTTCAGGGAACTATAGATGATATGGACAGCGGTTACCAGGTTGATGCAGTGTACACCAATTTCTCTAAGGCTTTCGATAAGGTTCATGACCCAACACTTTTAATTAAACTTGAGAACATCGGTGTGCACGGCAGCCTTCTGATATGGATAGAATCCTATGTACAGGGTGTCGCAGAACAACGGGGCAATATTTCTGGAGCATATAGTCTGGGTCAAAATAACACTTAAAGTATGTATAATTTTTTTAGGACGCCTCCCTTCGAAGCTATTCGCCCTTAAAGGTCAAATCCTGAAGAAGGCTATTTGCTGATAACTTTCAAACTACTGTATCGAATGTTATAAGATTTGGACTGTAGACATAGCAAGCAAGTATCTATGATCTACGACATCTTCCATATCTCGTGTAGGAAGCCGGGGGTGGAACACCCCTAATGCTTTTCACCCCTTAACTTTCACGTTGATGCTTTAAACGAATTTGCAATAACATTTTTAAATTCCTTAAACAATTTCCTCAAAAAAAGTTACTCTTTTTTGAAACCGTTAGAACGACCCGTTTTCGAGAAAAAAATGTATGCAAAGACATGATTCATCATTTTTATTATGTAAGCAGGTTATGAAATAAGAACTGAGATAAGTTTTGGGAATTGCCGATGTACTTTTTAAAAAATAAAATATACAGGTTTATTTAGTAAAGTACAGTTCGGTGTTAAGAACTAGAATTAGAATTCTTCCTAATGAAGTTACAATTCAATTTATACATTTTATTTGCTGACAGCGTCAGTCTATGTTCTGGAAAGTTCCATTGTTAGTTGCAACTGATGCATCTTCTATCAATGGTTGCTATTGTGGTCTAGGATATAACTCCTCCCTTCGTAGATGGAAAACTATCCAAGGGATGGTTTTTCAAATGATGATGTCCTCTTTCGTCTGGAATATTGAGAGTTTTCGTTTCTTCAGGAACGGGCACTTATTCCATTTTACAAAAATGACATATAAAACATATAAAAATATTAAAACATACAATAAAATAGTCCATACACTAGTTCTATGGGTTACTACAGGTGAATTAATAGAATCTATCATTTCTTTTTGAATTTTGAATTTTTCTTGAGTTTCAGTAATTTTGTGTAAGTTAATACTATTTAAATTAAATTCTTTTGGAACATAAATTTGAGAAGCAGTATTTGTTAGGCTAAAATTTATACGGGGTAAAGCAATTACATCTAATTTACTTGTAGATTTAAAGGAAGCATGCAGAACGTGTGAATTTACAATTAATTTACAATTTGTTGGCAACTCAACTAAATAAGTTCCTTGAAGAGGTACATTTTCTTTAAATTCATCACAATATTTGTGTGCTATTATTTCATTCGGCGAGGTTATTGTCCATTTGCTCGGGGATATTTTTTTGAATAAATGTTTCAGTTATTTTTAACTTAATATGAAAACAGTTGTCTATTGGATTAGCAAAAGTTATTAATTTCACTTCACATGGAGTTCCTTGGAACGGCAAGTTGTCTTCTCTGTTGCATAAGTACTGAGTGTTCTTGATTTGTTTGCACTCGGTTTTAAAATAATAAAATTTGTGCTCATAAATGACAAGGTATGGGGTTTTCGGGATAATAATGGTGAATTCGGTTTCATTAACATTTTGGGGAAGTGGGAACATTTGGAAAAATTGATAGTTTTTAATTTCTACCAAAGGAATCTCTAAAAGGAATACAATTTCGTTTTCCCTAGAATAACTTTTAATTGTTATGATGTTTTCAAAATTCAGTAACTCGCTTAGATTCGAATCAAACGGTAATTTTGTTGTTTTGATATGGGTTTCAATATTTTGAATTTCAGTTAGTAAATGATCGGGTTTGATTAAAAAATTGTACAAGGTGTTCAATTTGGCAAAAGAAATAGCTGTTTGTTTCAATTTTGTTTAAAAGATTTGAAATTATTTGGAGAGTGATTGTTATTTGTCCTAAAGTAATATGAATTAATGTGTAATCGAATTGTTCTATTAAATGAATAGATACCTTTTTAAGAGTACGTTCAAGAATTTTAATTTTTGATTCTAATACAAGTTGATTATGAGAAACATTGCTCATTAATTTGTGAAATTCTGATACACTGGCATTCATTAAAGAAAGTTGGTTATCCAAAATAGTCTTTGTCTTGTCTTGTGATTTTTGTAAATTATCAATTTGTTGATCATATTTTTCGGCATCTGATGAGTCTAAATTTCCAGTTATAACTTTAATTATTGAGCCTAGTCCATTTATTAATCCGCGTTTATTTCTTGAATTTAATTGTAATTTTGGGTTCAATTGCATAAACTGAGTTTGAATACTTGTTCTAAGATGGTTGATTAGATTTCTGGTGTTAAAATATTCTCTTTCGTTATTCTGAAAAGCTTTATCAATTGTATCGATATGTGCACAAACTTTGTTAAATTCATTTATTAAAGGGTTTAATTCAAAAATTTTGACTAAAGTCCAAATATCTTCCGTTATTAATGCGGTTCCTAATTTTGTTGTGAGAAGCCCTGGGTTGTCATGAATTTTGAGGATGTCTGCTGCGTTGTAGCTGACGTATCTGAAAAATGTGGCTTTTTTAGTTCCTTTATGTGAATAATTTCATCCTTTTTAATTTTAGGATTTAGAATTTTTACTTTGTTGTTTTCTAATAATTCAATTATATTATATGGACCGGAATATTTTGGTAAATTTTTTGCTGTTTTAGAAGGATTTTGTTTATAGACTGTTTGGCCAATTTTGAATTCAGATTGTTAGTTACCATTTTTATTACGTTTTTCTAATACACGTTGTTTTTGATGAATTTGGAGATTTTTTACATCTTGATAGAGTAAATTCATTTTTTGTTTATGAGAATTAACATAATCTGAATAAAATGTGATTGGGATAAGGTCAAAAGGATCTCGGGAAGTTGAATGTCCAAATGTTAGTTCGTAAGGTGAAAATTTGTTAATAACTGATTCAGTTTCGGGTTTCTTAATTTCGTTAAAGTTTAATTGAATTCTGGAAAGGGCGTCGGCGTTTTTATTTTGAAGTCCCTTTTTATAGACAATGGTGTAATCGTATTCCTCTAGCTTTAGTCTCCAGCGAACTAATTTACTGTTGGGTTCTTTCATATTAAAAAGCCATACTAAGGGTCTATGGTCTGTATAGATTTTAAATTTTCGACCAAATAGGTAGGGGCGGAAATATTTACATGCCCAAACAATTGCGAGTAATTCTTTTTCTACAGTGCTGTATCGTTGTTCCGTTTCATTTAGAGTTCTAGACGCAAATGCGATGGGTTTATCTGTTCCGACTAATCCTTGTGACAAAACTGCTCCAAGTGCAATATTCGAAGCATCAGTGGTTAAAATAAAGGGTTTTGTGAAATCAGGATATTGAAGAATCGGGGAATTTATAAGTAGAGTTTTCAAATGATTAAAAGCGTTAACGAATTCAGGTGAATGGATGACTACTACCTTTTTTTAAACAAATTGTTAAAGATTTTGCAATTTTTGCAAAATTTTGGATGAATCTGCGGTAATATCCTGCTAGTCCAAGAAAGGATTTAATTTCTTTTGGTGTGGTGGGTATGGGAAAGTCTTTGACTGCCATAATTTTGTCAGGGTTTGGTTTAACTCCTGATGGGGTGATTAAGTGTCCAAGATAGGCAACTTCTTTTTTTAAAAATTCGGATTTGTTAAGTTGGATTTTAAATTTTGATTCTCTTAGACGTTGAAAAACTTCGCGTAATCTTTGAATGTGTTCCTGTAAAGATGTAGAGAATATGACAATGTCATCTAGGTAAACTGCGCAAATTTCATTTTGAAGTCCTCTTAAAATGTTATTCATAACCCTCTGAAACGTAGAAGGGGCGTTTTTGAGACCGAATGGCATCCTTTTAAATTCATAATGTCCGGTATCAGTGGAGAAAGCTGTCTTTGGTACGTCTTCAGGGTGCATTTCTATTTGGTGAAATCCATTCGCTAGGTCAAGGGTGGTAAAGTATTGTGAACGGCCTAATTTATCTAAGATATCATTAATGTTGGGAAGTGGAAATTTGTCGTCTACAGTATTTTCATTTAATTTTCTATAATCGATAACGATTCTCCATTTTTTAATATTTGAGGCGTCCAGTTTTTTTGGGACGATCCATATAGGGCTAGACCAGGGTGAAGTTGAATTTTGAATTATGCCAGTTGGAAGCATTTTATTTATTTGCTTGTTTACTTCTGATTTGTGAATTTCCGAGTATCTATAGGATTTCGTCTAGATAGGAGATTCATTTGTTAAGTTTATCTTATGTTTAATTTGGTTAGTAAATGTTAATGGTAATTTTTCAGAATAGAATATATCTCTAAATTCATAGCATAGTTTGCGAATTGCATTGTATTCTTCCTGGTTACAGTGTGATAGTCTTAGTTGTTTCAGATTTTCTTTTTGAAGGTTGTCGATGTAGTAATTATCAGGGATGCAAACATTAAGATCATTAAGGTTTATGGTATTTAGTTCTGCGGAATTAAAAGTTTGTACTTGAATGGGTTCATTCAGTGTAAATTCCATAGCTTCGTCTGAAGAATTAGTAAGGGTGGTGTAAGCAAAATTATCTTTGACATTAACAATAGCTTCTGGAATTTCAATTTGGTTAAAATTTTGGAAAGGAAAGATTGCTAAGCCGTCTTTTTGTGTTACGGGTAATTTTTGTATGACCATTGTACGTGGTGGAATTTTGAATTGGTGAGGTTGAAATTTCTTAAGAGCATTTAGATTTTTATAAAAAATAGGAATTTCTGCTGTGGGAGTTTGTAATTTACAATCATGAAAATTTACGTTAGCATGTAATTCGGTTAAAAGATCAAGTCCTACCAGTCCTTCAAATTTGTCTGAGAAATCGAAAAGATTAAACTTATGTTTGATATCGCAGTTAAACATAGGAAAAATGGGAATATTGATAATTTCATTATGCATGGAGATGGCATGGGCTGTGCTAACTTGAAAAAGTTCGTTTTGAATTGAATTCGAAAAGTGTTGATAGGCTAAGACAGGTTTAATAAAACTTTTGGTACTTCCTGTGTCGATGAGGAATTTGGCATTTAATTCGGGTACGTATATATATGGAAGGTCAGAAGAATAAACGTTAAGTTGAATTATGTCGGATCCTTGGGGTCTTGTTCCAAGTGAAAATTTTGATCATTTTCAGTGTTTTCATTAAGAAGCTCTTCGGGATTGACTTCATAATATTCGTCAGGTTGATAATTATAGGCTTCGTAGTCAAAATCGGTTTCGTTAGGATAATCGTTAATTTCGGATGAGGGGAAAGCTACTTCTTGATTGTGTAGTGTCTCGAATTTGGGTCTTTGGGATTGTTGAAAAATTGTTTTAGCTGTGCCAGAACTTGTATCCATCGGCTCCGGTTGATATGTGGGTTGAATTCGGGATGTTGGTTTGAAAACGTTAGATGTTGGTTTCAATACGTTCGTTCTTTGCGTGAAAGGTTGGTATTGACGTGAGGCGTTTGAATTTTGTTGAAATTGGTTATTTCTAAATAAATTTTGTTGTGGAAATTGGGGTCTTAAGTTAACAGATTGGTTAAATGAAGGTCTTTGAAAAGTATTTTGATAAAAGGGGTTAGATGAGTTAGTATTGAAAGGGTTTTGATTAAAATTATTTTGGTGAAACCTTTGAGAATTGAAATTTGAAGTTTGTCCAAAAGGTCGATTAAATATTGGTTGTTGAACTGTTTGTGTGAAAGGTGGTGTATAATAAGTTTGTGGATTGATTGGTTTCAGATTATTGGGTAATGGAGGTTTAGTTAAAGTGAACGACTGTTGTCTAAACAAATTAAAATTTTCTTCTTCCTTAACATACGACATTGCTTGTTCGAGTGAATCTGGATTTTTTAGTCTTACCGGTAGTTGATAATTTGATGGTAAGCCATTAATAAATGTTTTTAAAGCAAACTGATCATAATGTGTGATTTTAATTAAATTAGTATTAGCGTCTTCATTTGTTGAGTTTAGTTTTACGAAAAGTAAACTACGTGAGTCTTGTATACGCATTCCAAAACAAAGCGGATGTTCATTTTTATTAGGTCTGATAGATAATAATTCCTGTATCAGACAGTCAATACTGCGTTGGTCAGCAAATGTGGATATTAAACAATCTTTAATTGTTTGCCAGGTGTTGAGTTCACTGCGCGAATAGATAAGATCTGCTGCACGACCTCTTAACTTACTTAAAATAGTATCTATTAAAATAATGTTAATTGAAGCATTTCTATTTTCACGATTTTGAAAAGTTCTTATTAAATTTTCGCAAACATTTATGAATCTGTTCAATTGTTTAGTATTTCCATCAAAACAAGGTATATTGTCTGATTGGTATCTAAGCAACTGCATATTAATTTCTACATTACTACTGTTAGTACTACTGTTATTAGCATGAGCCATTTCTGGTTCTGTTAGTGAAAGGTTACTTATTTTATCTAAAAGTTCTTCTAATTTACTCTCAATTGTATGCGGTTTTGAAGGAAATCAAAATGTAGGAAAGCACTTACATTAAAATTATTCCAAGTTTTATCATTTCTTTCTTGTTTCCTTTTCTTTTTTTCTTGTTGGTTTTAGGTTGATGGGCGATGTGTGTCCCTCTCGAACCTGGGCGATGTGGTCCCTTTGTGTGTAGTTGAACAGGCGATTTTTGTCCTCTTCAACCACGGTGTAGATGAGCAGGCGATGCTTGTCCTTTTCAGCTACGGTGTAGATGAGTAGGCGATGTTTGTCCTTCTCAGCTACTTGAATCCAGTTCTTCACAATTACCAAAATTTTCAATTTTTCGGTTGCTGATTAATCGTTGAAACGAAAGAAAATCACTACGCGATGTAAGATATTTCTTCAGCAATCCTACCGACTGCGCCAGATAAGTTTTGGGAATTGCCGATGTACTTTTAAAAAAATTAAATTTACAGGTTTATTTAGTAAAGTACAGTTCGGTGTTAAGAACTAGAATTAGAATTCTTCCTAATGAAGTTACAATTCAATTTATACATTTTATTTGCTGACAGCGTCAGTCTATGTTCTGGAAAGTTCCATTGTTAGTTGCAACTGATGCATATTCTATCAATGGTTGCTATTGTGGTCTAGGATATAACTATTGCTTCATGAAACATGTGAGAAAATGAAATGAAAATGTATGAACAATCTGTTATGAAAACATAATAGAGGCTAAAATAAATTCTCCAAGTGAGCACCTTGTAGACGAATAAATTTTTTGTGTAGTAAAAATGATAAATCATGTCTTTTTATACATTTTTTTCTCCGAAACGGGCCGTTTTAACGGTTCCAAAAAAGAGTACCTTTTTCTTTCTTTTGCCCTGGCGAATATTCCCATTTATTTTCCGTGAAATGCGTCAACTAGACCTAGCCGTCTATTTTCGCTATTAATAAGTATTATTGGAAAATGGATTTCAAAGACCAGGAAAGTTTCGTATCCCTGAAAAGAAGGCTAAATAAAAATTAAGAAAATTGTAAGAAAAGCATACGCAGATTATTTTTGAGAAATGAAGCTGCTGAAAGGGTCTTTGTATGTTAACATTTTATTCTAATTACTCTTGCACATGCTTCATACAACGATTCTATATTGCGGGATTTAGATACTCCTCTTAAAGATCTCATGTATTGCTATGAAGGAAAAACAAGGCAGATAAAAATTTGCTAAATTTGCGTATCCCGTTACAGGAGAGAACATGCTCCCAACAAATTATATTTGCCCTATGACATTACAATAACAGACATGTACAAGGACTATTTGGAAAAGCTTCCTAATTTGAAGAAAACTTTCGTCTCAAAAAAATGAATATTTATTTCATAATTGAGGCATGAAAACTATGAAAAGTACATCTTTCAAAATCATAGTACTGTACATAAGAAAGATACGACAAGTTTATACCCGGAATGCGAAACGTGCTCTATTTAGCTAAATGCTTGTTCACAATGGACATAAGACGTAAAACGAACATACACTCTCGGACAAAAGTAAAGCAACTCTTATGGTAAAATCAAATTAATATTCAAATATCTAAAAAAGTTGCAACCGCGTAAATTAAAAACCTTTCAGTTTAAAGGGTCATAGTGAGTTGCTGTCAGAGGTCAAATAAGATTGTATTCAAATGTTTAATAAGCTAGCATGTAATAATTTATTTAAACATACACTTTATTAGCACGACAAAAGTAAGCAACTTTTTGATTTTGTGCAAAGAAAAGGGGTCTACGAATAAGGTAAGTTTAAAAAATAACTTTTACGCCTTAATTAATCTCCGGGGGTAAACCGCTGGGGATTTATGGTGTACACTATGTAGGAATTACGGGATTTATAAGGAATTATGGGGATTTATAAGGAATTAGGGGGATTTATAAGGAATTATGGAGAATTATTGGGATTTATCGTGAATTACAAGGGATTTATTAGGAATTAAAGGGGATTTATTGGGAATTACAAAAGAAATAACCATTGCGCAGCAGTTTCTGCACATGCGTAGCAAGTTGCCAGACAAGTTAGTTCGCGCTCTGGGAAGTTCTCCTAAGACCAAGAAATTTATCTGAGAGAAATCAATACCTTTTAGATGATATTCGACAACAATTGTAGAAGAAATTATTAATCTAAATGCCCATAATTCTACTAGCGCCTAGTCCCCGCCACTCTACAATTATTCCCGATTCCATTGTTATAAGTAAAAAAACATTTTTAAGTTAAACGGTTTTATTGTTGACACATGCATTTTAAACAGATCCCTTAGCTGCCCTCTCGCACCAGACACGCATTTTTTGCGAAAGAGATAATGTAAAAACGTGTGAGAAAAACTAACCTCTGCGGGAGCCGATCCCACCCGGCCGGAGGATACCAAACTATCAGTTCTATGCGATACCTCCCTACCCGCCGCTGCTGGTTCCACTCTTTGCTAACGAATTACTTAAACGTACAACTATGATAACGTTTCGCGAGGTGAGCGGGAATAATTGTAGAGTGGCGGGGTCTAGGCGCTATTATAATTCTCTCTTCATTGTATATTGACATCATCATAAAGTTCTCAGTCCGAAGACTGGTTGGACGCATACCTCCATATTTTCGATCCTGAGCTAACCTACGCATTTCCCTAAAAGTAGAACATCCTACATCCCCAACTATTTGAGAGCCGCAGTCTAATTTGGCCCTATACCCTGCCTCTTTTTATTCCTATCTCCGACTCTAGATGTTCCTTCGCGTCTCGGAAGGTGTTCTACCTTCCTACCCCTCCTATTATTTATTGTCTTCCATACTTTTCGCTTTTCTCAAACTCTCTAATACCTCCCTATTGCTAACCTTATCTATCCATGGTATTTTCATGATGGGCCTGGAGCACCAAATTTCAAAGGCTTCTATTCCATTTCGATCCTCTTCTCCTATTGTCCAAGTTTCACACACGCACAGTGCCGTACTCCATACATACGTCTTTAAGGGTCTCTTCCGAGTTTCTACATTAACCGCTCCCGAGTATAACAGTGTTGTTTCTTTTTTAAACGCAACTCGGTCCTGCGCTATTCTTTGTTTCATATCTCTAGTGCTCCTACCATTGCGAGTTATTTGACTTCCTGAATAACAGAAATCCGCGACGTCCTCTTTTCTCATTTTCTCATTTCCTATTTATAATTTAGTATTAGTTCTGTTTTCACGCCCTCTAGATACAAAAATTTTGGTTTTCTTATTATTGTTCTTCATGCCATATCCCTCTATCAAAACTGCTTCCATTTCGTTCAGAGCTATTTCTAATTCTTCTTTGCTGGATGCTAACACTGCTATACCATCCGCGAATCTGAGCATGTTAATAGTTTGGCCCTGTAGGTACATTAATTCCTGAGGATGGTCGGATTTTCTATTGTATAAGTGGAAAACTAGAGGTGACAACGCAAATCCCATATCTCACTTCCTTTTCCGGATATCTAATTCCCTTCGTTCCTGCTCAAATTCTATAACTGCCTTTTGCTCTTTGTAGAGATTATGTATTATTCTTCTGCCCCTATATTTCATCCCTGCCTTTCTGAGCACTTCGAATATCTCCCATTTTTTGAATTGTCGAAGGGTTTTTCTAAATCTACAAATTCTATTTAGGCGCTCTTTCCCTGTTCTATTGTTTTTTCTATAATTACTCGGAAAGCCAGAATGGCCTTGCGCGTTCCTCAACTTCGTCTAAATCCGAACTGATCTTCTCCTAATATTTCTTCCGCCCTTTTCTCCATTCTTCGGTGCACAATTCTAGTCTGAATTTTTGGTACATGAGAAGTTAAACTGATCGTTCTACAGTTTTCACAATAATCCGCGCCTTTCCGTTTTGGCAAAGCGACTATGATGTTCCTTTTGTAATCTTCTGGAATCTCACCTGTCTCGTACGGCTAACTAGTTTAAATAGACGCTCTCTTACCTCTTGACTGGCACACTTTAAAATTTCTGGCCGCAATTCGCCTTCTCCTGGTGCTTTATTGTTTTTAACTTTTCTAATGCTAGACTCCAACTCTTCCCTCGTTATAGGGCGGCCTGGGTCATCCCCATCAACACTGGTTTCCTTTTCCAACAATGCCTATGTCTCCTAGTTTTGTCCCGCACATAAGATTCCCAAATATTCCTTCCACATATCGGCTTTTTCCTCTCCAATTAGGATGTCACCTGCCACGTTTCTAATAATTTTTGCTGCTAGATGCAATTTCTCCGAAATTACTCCTAATTATTTTACGAGTTATTTTATATACGCTTCGTCAGTTTTTCCAACTTCGAACTTATCTTCTACTTCTTTGCATTTATTATCAATACACTGTCCTTTCGCTTTACATAGTACATACAATTTATGTATAATAAATAATGTTGGTCACGTTCAGCAGTTTTTATAAATTTCTATAGTAGGGGCTTTTAAGTCTCTGTTTGCATTATTTCTGTTCAATTTCTTTATAAATGCTTCAAATTTTTGAAATAAACGTGCTAATTTTTTATACAATGTTCAATGGTTTTTCTGAGAGGATGTTCTGGTAGTTCATAAAAAACCCGATGTTATTATAATAACAGAAATGCGGGGCTGCACAAAGAGAATTTATATCAGGAAAGACACGTCCCTGTAAAAATATCAAAATATACGGAATAACCCAGTATACTGACTGTGCATCATCTTATACGTAAATATGCGTATGCATAGTAAATAGACTAAGTATATAAGTACTTAAAATCTTAGGAATCCATATAGGAATTACTGGAATTATTGAGGATGCATGGGAATTATTGGGGAATTACGGAGGATTTACAGGAATTAGGGTGAATTATGAGGATTTACGGAGGATTTATGGGATTTATTAAAGAATTACAGGAATTATTGGTGAATTATAGAGATTTTTTCCATAAAAAGGATTTATGGTGTACATTTTTACGCCAGCGGTTTACCCCCCGTTAATCTCAATCGCTATTTTTTTACAGAAAAAAATATGCCAAAAGGTAAACCAATCTGTATAGAGTTAAAACAAATGGTGGCAAACGCCTTTTTGGAAGGAAAGAATATGGCTACCAATTCCAGGCAGTTTTTCTTGCCCAAATACAGTGTGTCCAAAATAATTTCACGCTACAATGAGAGAGGACTTGTAGAAAATATGCCGATATCAGGAAGGTCCGGAAAAACTACATTTTGGATGGATAAGCGGATCAAAAGAATTTGTCAAAGAGATCCGTGGTTGTCAGGACCAAGAATACTTGTTCAATTTCCTTAACTTGAAGTTAGTCAGAGGACTGTTCAATGAAGATTAGTTCAGGCGAAACTTTACAGCAGACGTCCAGTCAAGAAACCATTGGTTTCCGAAAGAAAGTATATTGTTTAAATAAATTATTACATACCAGCTTGTGTGTGTATATATTATAGCTTTGGCGTAACTTTGCCAATTTGACACTTTTTTTGTTTTATGTTTTTTATAATTGGGACACTTGGAAGGAAGTGGAGTTTGCAAAAAGGGCCGTCTTGCAGGATTTAACGATTTAACATACCAGCTTATTAGACATTTAAATACAATCTTATTTCGCCTGTGACTACAATGACCATTTAAACTGAAAGGTTTTTAATTTCCGCGGTTGCAAATTTTATTTTAGATACTTAAATGTTTGATTTTATCATAGGAGTTGCTTTACTTTTGTCCGATAGTGTAAGTTGTACTTAATTCATCAAGTTCAATTATACAGTAACAACGATAGTGTTCACAACTAACCTACATAATTCTTATGTTTACGTACCTATCTTTTATGTTAAAATTGCGGTCAAACGTAAACGATACAATTTTAGTTTTCATTTTTATTCGGTTGCGTCGATATATTGACAATGCTACATAAATCCATAACCTGTTTGACTGCTTTAAACACGAGGAGGTAACGACAAACCGCACCCGACTGTTGTGCCACCTGGAGCTTTGGATTTGATACACAGATTTATTTATTTACGACCTCATTTTATTTGAATAAATTAATTTATATTATTATTACATGTCTATTATTTTAATAAATGAGAATGATCAGACTGATAATTTTAGTTTGAAAAATAACTTCATGTCAGAAGATCAGAAACTAGAGCTCGAAATATTGAACTATCTAAAAAGCCCTATAACAACTTTGCAAGCAGCCTTAAACGAACATAAAATAGTTGCAAAAATATTTTTAAATACTATTGTATTTTACCATCTTCAGCCCCCGTTGAGCGTCTCTTCTCATTTCCCGGTCCAATTTTAAGACCAAACAGACGAGACTTAACTGACAGCATGTTTGAACAATTGCTACTATTACAGCAAAAATTATACTGGAAATCGGATCATAATTTTTGCGTTACATTACAGTAGCAACTTTAAACGTCGATCATACAAATATTAAACCTGTACTTCTACAGGATGTTCGGATATTCTACCGACAACGCTTGACAGATGATAGCTCTCGCAAATTGGTGAAAGACGAAGTAGGAACATAAATCTTAGAAGAGTTTCATTTTCAAAATACAGGGTGTTAAGATTCAAAAATAAATGTTTTTTGCAATAATTCGTGCACGACAATAAAAAATTGCTTCAAAATTGGTAAGTAAACTTCTCTTTAAAATTTTTAGCAAAAACACGCTTCCGACTTTTTACCCAGTGGCGTGCTACAGTGGGGGGCGGTACCACTCCCTCTAATTTTTACGCCACTTTTGGAATGACCATTATTTGTAGTACGCCACTGGGTATAGTCAGAAGCGTGTTTTTGGTCAAAATTTAAGGCCTTTAAAGAGAAGTTTACTTACCAATTTTGAAATAATTTTTGAATTTTAACACCCTGCATCTTGAATATAAAGCACTTAAAAGGTTTATGTTCTTACCTCATTTTTCATCAATTATCTGGAAACCTGTATCTATATTTATTTTTATTGTTTGTTTAAAGAGTATATTATTTTATTTTCTAGAAGAGTTACCTATTATTCGTTGTTCTTACATATCGCCGCTGTAGAGTAACAAGGGGCCAAGCGACAAAATTTCTCTTTTTTGAGGTATCTCCCATAGCAATATCCTAGAACCCGAACTAATGTTGTGTGAAAAGGTGACAAGCGCCACGCAGTGGATTAAGAAGATAGCCGAGGGGATATGGGCCATAATTTAAATAAGAATGAGAGCAAAAAGGTTCCAAGCACCTAGCATAGGCAGTTGGCACCTTGTTGCTGCAAATATATTAGTGTACAAAGGTGTCAAGCACAAAAATTATTGTACTTGGAACCTTTTTGCTCTGGCTCTAATAGATGCGAAATGGAGGTTGTCTCTTATGTATATATGTAGGTAAGTATTTTGCTTTCTTTTGTTACAGGTATTTGAAGAACGCGTAGATATTAAAAATGAAGGGACAAGCAATTATTGGTAGACAAGATTTTATGGAGTGAAGAACACGTATATGGCGTTGTTAAAGGTTCGGAAATATACAGTGGTGACTTAGTACTGAATAGTGTTTGTGAAGCAAGGTATAAAACATAAGACAGACTTACGCGGTAAAAATATGTTTTATTTCTAACGAGAAAGAAGCCACTCGGAAGATGTTAGAGCTAGAAGATAAAGACAACCATCGAGCAAGTGAATCGGATGCTGAGGACCTTCCGCTAGTGGAATTGCTTAACCAAGAAAAAAGACAAAAAGTCGTCGGCAGTGAGAACGTGGGGGTACAGGGGAGTAGTGACAGGAAATATTCGATACCTGGAACTTCTCAAATCAGTTTTAATGAAGCAGTAGCGCAAGCAAGACAGTCCGATGATAAAGATCTTCCACTATCAAAACTAGCTAACAAAAGGAAGTTAAATACGATGAAGAGCCAAGATGTCGGCACGCAAAGGGATGAAGTGCTAGGAAGTAAGGAAAAAGGAGAGAGTAGCAATAAAAGTGCACAACACTCGCTGCCTAGTACTTCTCGCGGCATTTTCAATAAATCAGTTAATAATGAAATGGATTTTAATGACCAAGATGAATCAGGACCATTCTCCTGTTCAGAAAGTAGTTTCCACCCATCTTCAACTGATGAGTCTGAAAAGGAAGAGAGTGAAAATCCACGCCTAAAAAAGATTTGTGTAAAAAAGCGTAATGTACCTAAGGCGAAACCGATGTCGAAAGATAAAGGAAAGAGAAGGCAAATTGGACATAAGAGAACAGCAAGTGAAAGTAGCAGCGATGCTAGCTCAATACTTCCCGAAAATGTTAGAAAAACTTTTAAGGCAACAAAGTCAAGAGGTTCGTGGAAGAGGAACATAAGGAAACAAAACAGTACAGTACTCGAGGCGTAGAATACAGTTAGTTCAAAATGCTTGTACAAGATTAATATGTGGTGTGAGAAAGCGTGAGCATATTTCACATAAGATTAAAGAAATTGGTTGGTTAAATATGGCCAATCGACGTTTGCTGCATTCGTGTGTTTTCTATTTTACCGTGGTCACTGCTCAGTCACCTCCGTATTTATATGAAAAGATCAGGTACAGATGTGATGTTCACAATATAAACATAAGAAGGAAATCATTAATTACCCCACCCTTGCACAGGACCGCACTCTTTGAAAGATCATTTACCTATAACATTAGCAAAATTTATAATAGTATTCCTAAAGAACTAAAGATGTTAAACCATAGCGGGTTTAAATTCAGACTCTTTAGTCAATTATTATCCCTCCAGTGAATTTATCGTACAAATTTTTCTCTTACTTTATTATATTTCTCTTGCATTTAAAAATATTATTTTCTTGTGTGCATCACCCGTCTCGTTCTTCTTGGGGAGGCCCATTTTAGTAATAACATAAGTTTTTCATTTTTGGGTTAAGTGGTAGAACATCTTCACGTGCTTGCATGTGTAAGATGAACTTCGCCTTTTAGCATAGATCATTGTAGTAATGATGTTTGTGCAATAGCTGAGTGTATATCTATGCTAATAAAGATCTATTATTATTATTATTTCAGGTGAACCATACATAAGTCGAACAGGTGCCAAATGCACCTGTTGAAGCCAAATCCATGCACAAATTGCCAGAATAAGTGTTTTACAATAAATTGAAGAAGAGGCCAGATTAAAAATTTTCTCAAATTTTTAGACTATCGACTCAAGGACAACGTAATTTCATTGCAGAAAATGTCCTAAAGAAACCAGTGAAACGAAAAAAGAGTCGTAATCCTGCAAAAATACTTCTCACTTACGAATACACATTCACAGTCAATGGACAACAAACAAAAGTGTGTAGACAGTTCTTTCTTGCAACATTATCGGTTAGCAAAAAGCTAGTACAATACACTGTTGACCATGTAACTGATATCAGAACGGCAAAACCAGACAATCGGGGCAAAGCACCTAATAGGGTAAGTCCGGGAGAGTTCGACCACCGGGAGACAGACCAGATGGCCAGATGTCGTGTGAACGAATAAAATAGTCAAGCCTGTTGCATCCATTGTACTGATAAGCGCCACCAAAGCACATATACATCGTAAATTGAGTTGAAAACTTTCAGTACACATCAAAGTTTTTTGATCGAATTGAAAGGGTTGATAATTTTTGAAAGGCATGTGAGGTTATTTCAACTATTTCAATGCTGGGTGATAAAATATGCATGAAACTACAGAATAACCTCACAACTGTGCACATAGCCGTTTTTACTTCGTGATAAGATGGTGGTCGATCTATCCCGTAACTTTGATACAGTCCTATCACACAAATCTGGTATAGAACGACCGCGAAGGGAATTAAGTAATGATGAAATTTGTTTGAGTTAAAAAGAAACTACTGATTTGAGTGAGCGGCAGTTTAAATACTAGAACTTTGTAAAATAATATTATTGCAGAACACCCAAAAATGCCCACGACTTACAAAAGAAAAACGACGTAAGGGCTAAATGGAGTGTAGATTTTTCGAAAAATGCGGTTGAATGTATAATAAATCGTACAATGGGTGTAAATGAAGCTGCCCGAGAATTTGGAATTCCGAAATCAACCCTGAAAGATAGGATTAGGAAGCCTTGGTCCATCATCATGTTTAGGAAATGATGCAGACCTAAAATTGGTCAGACACATCAAAAAATTGCAACATATAGAGATTCTGTCAGAACATGAGCATTTCAATTTGCTAAGAAGCTGAAATTGAAGCATAAGTTCAACAAAGAAAAGAGTAAAGCCGGCTACGATTGGTTGAACTCATTTTTGCGTCAACATTCTGACATATCGATTAGAAAAGCCGAAGGAATTTCTCTTGCTCGTGCTTCTAGAATGAACCAAAAGTCTGTGCATCACTATTTCGTACTATTAAACAAAATTCTCACTGATAATGAACTCCATTGTAAACCTTCCAATGTTTTTAACATGACGAGAGCGATTTGCAGTTAAAAAATAAAACAACCCACGTTTTGGTCGCAAAAGGATCGAAAAATGTTTCAGGAGAAAAGGGCGAGACGATCTGTCATTGCGTGCTGCAATGCAGAGGGAATGTTTCTTCCACCCTACCCAATATTTAAAGGGAAAAATAGAAAGGAAGAATTTCTAGATGGAATGCCACCTGGCTCCCAAATTGCCATGCCAGAAAAATCGGCCTATGTCAACGCTCTCATTTTTAGGGATTGGTTAACATCACATTTTTTACTTCGAAAACCAGCTGGAAAAGTGTTGCTAGTTGTTGATGGCCACACTTCCCACACAAATTCGGTGGAAGTACTGGAATTTTGTGAAGGTCACGACATAATAATTCTACTTTGTCGACCGGGTCTCACGGACTCATTATCTGCAGCCACTCGATAGGTCATTCTTCAAGTCATTGGAGAACCATTACTATGCCGCTTGTAACAACTTCATGAAAATAAATCCAACTAGAAAACTAACGAGGTTGCAATTTGGGAAACTGTTGGGGTACGCCTGGGGTAAATCCGCAAATGTAGAAAATGGAATAGCACCCTTCAATCCAGACGCTATTCCAGATTACGCGTATATTGCAATTGAACTGGAACAAGGTGCGGAAACTGTATTCCATGGTCAAGGTTCAAATAGTACGCCTGAAAAACCTTCCTCATCTCGGCTACATCCAACGGAAGCGACTTCAGCTCAGCCAGGTTGCTCACACTGGCCTGACATTTCAACAATTGAAGATAAATCTATAGTGGAACATGACCCTACAGTTAAAGGTGACCCTACAACGGGTAAATTGTTTGTTGAAATTTCGCCAATTCCAAAAACAAGTGCATCAGAGGTGATCAGAAAACGTAGTAGGCAAATTGTTGCTCTACTCTTAGTTCAGAATGCATTTAGATGCAGAAAGACAAAGAAATAAAGAAGAAAGAACGAAATGAACCTCGAATTCAGAAGAAAAACTGTTAATAAACAAAAGAAAAAAAAAGTTGAAACAATCTTCAGATTTAGGGAGAGAAAGTCCAGTTTTACAAGAGACCGATGTGTCAGTACAAGAGTGGGATGAAAACGAATGCGTGGGGTGCGGAGAAAACTATTTTCAAACATCTAGCAGCGACGATTGGATCAAATGTATCGGCTGTTGTAATTGGTTTCACGATGGTTGCTCGAAGTACAACGATTTGTGCGACTTATGTGGAAAATCAAAAGAAAAACTTTCAAAATAATTTCTTAGTTATTTATGTTTATTTATGTAGTTAATATTTTCTACTTTAACTTTCTGGTAGAAGTTCATGATGAAATAATGAATTACTTTGCAAAGTAATTCAGCAATTCAGCAGAAAATACCAATTTTATAATCTATCTGTATACGAGAATGCAACAAAACGGGGAGACTGCTATATATGGGGCGAGTCGGACGGGAAATGAGGTGCCCTGGAAATCAGCACTTGTATTAGCAGATGGTTGATTTAATTAGAACAGAGAAAAACAAACAAAAACCTAAAAGTTATTTTGTAGGTACTGTGACAACTGTCCATGACGAAATAACAATAGAATCATGTTTTGCATGCTCTTAAACCATGCACGAAAATTGCCCTTTATAGCCAGTATTCAGCTCAAGTTTTTGCTAAAAGGCCAGGCTTATATGGGCGCAGATACCATACACAGCACAATCTCTTCCTTCGTGAAGCATAGACAGGTTATGGCACCAACACAGTGGCCCTATATTATACAACCAGAACCATTTGGTGAAAGCAAACTGAAGCACAGTGATTTTGAGAACTAGAGTAGTATCCAAAATTTAGTTCCTGGTAACAGTAAAGATGAAGAACATAATTATATTAAGCGGAAAAACTTAAGCGAACTTACATTCCTTAAGCAGGCCCTAGATGGTCAATCATTTTGATAAAAAGATTGAGCCAATCGATTGAGTCAGGCATGATTGATCATCTAGGAACCCGTTTGACGCTTGAGTCAAGCACTGACGGTGATTGATGGAAAGTTTGATTGGCGCACGCGATTGAAGAGTGTGCTTGACCGTCTAGCAGGGTTTTATTAGTCTTTCCGTCAGTCGCGCGCTCGGTAGCAATCATGGCGGACGGGGACGCCCCGCTAGCTGCCAATACCGAAACACATTCGGAACGTGAGTTTACGAGCCTGTTAATAGATTTGTACCGGGATTGCCCAGAGTTGTGGAAAGTTAAAAGCAAAGCCTACTTTAACAGAAATAAAAAAGTGCGGCTTTTGAAAAAAATGTGGGGGCTTTAAAAGCGTTGAAACCGGACTACACTGTTAATAAATTAATACTTTGAGAACTAATTTTAACAGGGAACACAAGGCGTTCGCGGAAAAAAGAGTGTCCGGGCGTCAGCCGATGACATCCCGGAACCGTTGCTCTGGTATTATAACGACCTTTCATTCACAAAAGATCAGATTGAAATAGCACCAACAGAAACTTCGATTGAAATAGCAGCAACACAACCTTCAGAAGTAAGTCTTTTTATGATACCTACCATTTACACATACAGATTGTGTATAAAGTCTGGAAATCAAATGAATTTTAAGTTTTTATATACATTCATTTATACATTATTTATACATTCTACGTTACATTTGTTACACTTCAAATTTAATAATACTACTGATAAGTTTTGTTGACACTAATTATTCAAGCAATTGTTTTGCCATGGATCTGACCCAGAGGTGTTGAAAAATTCGCAAAAGACATTCCTTATTTTCTTTGCTGCAATTTTCGAGTTGCCTTTGGTTCTTTGAAGTGGTGTCATCAGTTGAGTTCCTTGTCTCCATGACCCAGGTTCCACAGTACCGGTAGAAGTATTTTCATTATCAATGTCATGGGGTTGGAAATAGTGTCCTCTATTTCTTAAGCTCAAGTAGTTGTGCAAATGACAACACGCCAAAAGAATTTTTCTACCTTTATGTAGTTCAAATTTAATGGCATTTTGAAATATTTTGAACCTTTCTGTAAGTATTCCGAACACATTTTCAAAGATCCTCCATGCTCGGGACAATCTGTAATTGAAAATCATTTTCTCGTCCGTCAAAACAGCTCTATTATAGTTGGAAAGCTTCATCACCGATGAACACGGATGGAAATTTTTTATTAGTTCCTGCGACTGGCGAGAATCGGGCATGTTTAGTTGGTTCTCGACAACTTACGCCAAAATAACGTGTTCTTCATCACTCCACCATATGACACTCGCCCATTCGCTCCGACATCGACCATCATAAATTGACAATTTGCATTCGTCGAAAAAAAATCATAAATGACATGCTTTTTGAAGCACAAATGGGCACCTTGACAAGGGACGGAGTGCGTTTTATGACGCACCCACGTCGGTCACCTTCGTCATCCTCATCGCCACAACCAAGTTATAATTGGCAACGCTACTCCAACCCACCTTCAGCACAACCAATGAACAATCCAACTCCATGTGACAGCCCCTCTCCCACTGAAACGTACCCACCGCAACCCGATGAACAATATTCCGAGGACACAAGTGCAGCATAGCTTTTCTCAACATTTACTTCAATGTGAAATTATGTACCAATTTTTTTTAGTTACATACATTTAACACATACATTTAACACATATTTTTATTTTCACATTCTTTGTCTTTGTAATATTCTTTTATAATATTTTATTATATTATATTATAATTTTGTCATATCCTTTTCTCGTATTTATTGTATTACGTAATACTAATAAGACAAAATTACATTTTATATTATTTGATTTGGTTTATTCCTGAAAATAAAAAATAATTGCGAGGTAAGTAATTTCCATTATATTAACTATTTACTTGTTAATTCGTGCGCTGATTACATACTCACTTGTATGGTTGTGTAGATTGCATAATGAAGCTGCATAATATTTTAAATATTATCATGCTCATTTGAGTTTCACGTATTTTATTTCACGTAATCATAGTGAAGGTAACATGTATGTGTATGTGGCAGGTGATGGGAAACCTAAAGAGGCTTTCCGTACTTGTATGATAAGGGTCATAGGTTCTACAAAGATCTTGTAAGGAAAGAAAATGCTTGGGCGGAAATAGCAACAGCATTAAATTCAACGAGTAAGTTAAGGCGCATTCATATGTACCTTTGTTGAGCGTCTCGTAACGCTTGCTTCACTAATGTTCAATTGTTTAATCATAATGAGGGGTCCCCGTTTGAACATTTATTTACATCATTTGTATTTAAGGTGACTTATGTTGTAAAAGTTTTCTTTCTCTAAAAGAAAAATATACTCGTGAAAGAAGGAAAATGAAGAGGACCATCAGTGGCAGTGGAGCAAACGACGGAAGGAAATGGGTGTGGTACGAGGATTTACAGTTTCTGGATTACCACATCCAACAAAGAAGGTACATGGTAAAGTTGCTAATTTGAAAACATTCACACTGTGGATTGCCTTTTAGAAACACAACAAGTAATATAGGAGTTTCTTCTCCGGCAACATCAAATGTTTTTGAAGCGCGCACCAGTACATCAGACGACTTCCTGTCTGAAGTAGCGGAAGATATGGACATTCCCACTCAGGAGCACGATTATTATTTAGAAGATGATGTGACTCAATTGTACACAGAAGGTTATAAATTCATATTTATTTTATACAGAACTAACAATAGCTGAATTCGTTAAATTAGATCACTAACAAGATGATCTTAAACAAAAAAAGGGTATTGAACAAGGTTATATTTTTTTATTGCAGATATTTCTATCGCTCCTACGCCTTCTCCAAAAACACCCGCAGCCAAGAGAAAGGCATTAGAAAAAGACGTGGATGTCAAAATTTTAGAGACCTTGAACAACAATAGCAGTAAAAAATGCGAAGAAACTGCTTTTGGAGACTTAGTGGCTGTACTGTACAAGATTTACAGAAAAGAAAATCCTTAAAGAGCAAAATTATGCAAATTCTTTATAGTGATTAGAAATGAAAGAAATATACTTTTCCAAAACAACTGTATATATTTTTTGTCATGTGTTTGTAAAGGAATTACTAATTCTATAAGTGCTTTTTGTTGCCTCGAGCTACTTTCTGATATTGTTTCTGTAAATTTTCTTTTTCAATTAATTTTCCCGACGCACAGTGGGGCACGAGACCCCAAAAACTGGTATTAACTCCAAAATTAAAGTTGAGGGAAAATTGTCGCTGATATGACACCAATGTAAGCAACCCTTGAGTGTATGAGGCAGCAAATATCTCGGGACTGGCAACATTTCAGCTTGGTCTTCGTCAAAAACAAGAGGCGCGTCATGACAGTACTCATAAATGTGACTGTTAAGTGGACTTTGAACGTTGTGCTTTGTATTAAATCTTTGTAATTGCTCTTTTTTTGGTATGGAGCCGTCAACTTCAGGTGTGTTTTATATTTTCAGTACATAATATTTATGAAAAGTAGTAATATGTACTGTCAAATAATGACGTTGAGAAGTAATCACTGTAAAACTTTCTGCAGAAATAGTGTGTTGGTTAAAGTTGATAAACTTTTAGTTGTGTATCGAGCCATATCGAGCACTTTTGTTCTCGTGATTAAATCTTACATTTATTGTAGAATTTGGGTGTAATTTGTTTTTTTGCGATTTTCTGCGATTTCGTGTTAAAAATAACATTGTTGAAAAAGCGATTTCCGCAATTTTTTCAATTTTCACCCCCACCATCTCCGGTTAAACAGTTAGGTAACTGTAGCGTTTAATAAACTGGTTATGTAACCGGTTGAACACATTCCCGACTTTTTCTTATTATGAATGGACCGTACTATATTGATTGGAATATTAATGTAATAGTTAAAACTATACAATACAGTTTTTGTTTCTCTCTTCTGTCGGACCACTATGTCTTTCCATTTCCATACCTTCAAAGTTTGGGACGTAAATCGGATTACGAAAAAACTGTCACGCTTAACATTGAGAGCAGCACTTTGCTCATCATCATAAGGTTCTCAGTCCGAAGACTGGTTGGACGCGTACCTCCATTCTTTTCTATCCTGAGCTAACCTACGCATTTCCCTAAAAGTAGAACATCCTACATCCCTAACTATTTGAGAGCAGTAGTCTAATCTAGGCCTACCCCTACCTCTTTTTATTCCTATCTCTGACTCTAGTATGTCACGAACTATTCCTTCGTGTCTTAGAAGGTGTCCTACCATCCTATCTCTCCTACTCTTTATTGTTTTCCATACCTTTCGCTTTTCTCCAACTCTTTCTAATACTTCCCTATTGCTAACCTTATCTATCCACGGTATCTTCATCATGCGTCTGTAGCACCACATTTCAAACGCTTCTACTCTTTTTCTATCCGCTTCTCCTATTGTCCAAGTTTCGCACCCGTATAATGCCGTACTCCATACATACGACGTGAAGAGTCTCTTCCTAGTCTCTATATTAACCGTTCTCGAGCATAACAGTTGTTTCTTTTTGTTAAACGCAACTCGGCCCTGCGCCATTCTTTGTTTTATATCTTTAGTGCTCCTACCGTCTTGAGTTATTTTACTTCCTAAGTAGCAGAAATCCGCGACCTCCTCTATCTTCTCATTTCCAATTTGTATTTCCATTTTAGTTCTATTTTCACATCCCCTACATACCAAAATTTTAGTTTTCTTTTTATTGATTTTCATGCCGAAGCCCTGTGTCAAAACTGCTTCCATTTCATTCAAAGCCGCTCCTAATTCTTCTTTGCTAGATGCTAACACTGCTATATCATCCGCAAATCTGAGCATGTTAATAGTTTGGCCCTGTACATTGATCCCTGAGGCTGTTCTTTCCTTAACAATATTAATCGCATCTTCGATATATAAGTTGAAAACTAGAGGTGACAATGCACATCCCTGTCTCACTCCCTTCCGGATATCTACTTGCCTTTGTTCCTGCACTTTGCTGGTAAATGTTATTTTAAAAGGTGGGCATTGCAAGCAACTTCATTTTTCTTGTTTGTGAATTTGATTTTTTGCAGCCTCTTCCAAATTAAAAGTTGATGGTTCTCAGCTTCTTTTAGAAAAAGATGGAACCGATATCGATGAAAAATAAGCACTCCTTCATTTTAAATATGAAGTATTTCTACTAATTTCAAAAAACTGGGTGCGTGGTCGCCACACGCGATAGAAGTGAAACTTCAACGTTATTAGAGGAATGAAAAATTTGTAGGGTAAACAGATGATTGGAGTGTATGCATTTATGAGTTTCAGATATATCTCTATTCATCAACTTCCATGTCTTCACTCAAATTTAAAACTGAAATGATAGGTCTATTATAGCTAAAATAGGATACAAAATTTCGAGACTGAAATCTATCTAAATATCTACAAAATACTGCATCAATCGTTGTTCCAGATCTTGTAGTTGGTATTGTTTTATCGTTATTTAGCTTCAATTTGAGTTATCATGTAGAAAGTCGATCAGTCGTTGTTCTTCTGGCTTAGCGAAGTTAACGTTAAAATCACCACTCAATATCATCGGCATTTCACCCCAATTTTTGTTTAATAGAGCTGCACCCTATGCCGGTATATGTGCAACTTTTGTCGAACAAATGCTTCTTGTTCTGTACTGTGATAACCAACGAAAACATCTTTTGCTGTTGGAATTATTCTATTTTCAGCTGCATTCAAAACAGCTGCATGCATTCACTGAGTTATCAGACAGGAATAGTCGTATTGCATGTGGGCAAAGTCTATCAGCTTCTTCCTTTGCAAAAATTCGCGCTTCTATTAATTGAATCTCGTGTTCTTCTAATGGAGAACCATTCCCAATCTTCGTTAGTAAGATCGAAAATAGTCGATTCGATTGTCTCATCCCTTCATATAATTCTAAAAATTTGAGTCCATGCCATAAAGAGGGGCCTACTATTCGTTGTCTGATCTGTTTGTAAATTGGTGTTGCTCTGACTGGTGGTAATTGTAGCAGATCGCCAATGAAAATTATATCAAGTCCCCCAAAGTTGATATCAAAGTTGCCAGTTATATGTTTCAACCTCGCGTCAATGTGAGATAATTATTCTGCGCTGACTATACTGATCTCATCGATGATTAACACTTGAACGTATTTGAAGAGAGCTCGATATTGCTGTACTACTGCAATTGACAATGGAAGTATCTTGGAGAGTAATTTTTAAAGCTGTGTGAATCGTTGTACCATCAATGGCCACTGCAGCCTTGCCTGTTGATGCACATGTAATATGAGCATTACAATAACCGTCAGTAGTTGTGTAACGTTTATCAAATTCCATGATGAGATGAATAACGAATGTTTTTCCACAACCAGCTGGACCCATCAAGAATATTTGAAATGGTGAGCGATTTATTTATTTATAAATCACATGCATCAAGAATCCTCTTTGTTTCTCATTAGCCATCCTCATCAGTTCATGAAATTGTTCATTTGTCATCAAATTCTCACGCTCCTTCGCAATTGCACCAAGTTTATTCAGTGTTGAAAGTCGGAGATCACGATTGACTTCTGAATTTTCATCATTGTACAATTACTGCGATGGAACAGGCTCTGCCTGTCTACCGACTAAATCTAGTAATGGAACTTCCTCATCTACGTTTTCTTCTTCTTCTCTACATAATTGTCTACAGATTTCTATCGTTGAAATAATGAATTACTTTGCTTACTACCAATATAACACTTTATTATAGTATTTTAACCGGTTTCAAGATATTAAACCACCTCATCATCAGAAAATGTAAAATTGTAAATAAATAAATATGACACTAAGGGAACAGGTGACAAGGAAACTGTTAAGTATGCTGGTTGTTAGGGTTGCCAATGATTACGGTAAAAGTATTTATATATATTTTATTTAAAAAGTACAATCGCCCATAGGCTTCTAACAAGGTACTGTACAGAACTGCCAACAGGCGAAGGCGGGGGTTAGGAGAAGAGATGCATGCGCATCTTAAATACACTACAGTTATCCTCCTCTTAAGACAAAACGTAATAACAGAGTCTATCTACAGGTTTCACGGTTCTCTTAGGTCTAATACAAGTATTTTGTTTAACAGGGGTTACTAACTTAACACTTCCTTCATCACTTGATACATCGGTATCATCCACTTCACTTTCGAGCGCTTGAGTCGGAATTTCAGAGTTTGTTGGTATGGGTATATGTGGTGTAACAAAATTTTGATTTATAGTATATTTTTTTATTTGATTTCTGTGCCTCTTCCATACTTTGTTTAACTCTGGAACTTCGACTAAATATACTGCTTTACCGATTTTCTTATTAATAACACCTCTAATGAAACTTTTCTTATTATTGCTATAACTAATTACTAATACTTCCTCTCCTATTTCGAAATTAATATTTTTCTTTCCTTCAAAATTAACAATTTGCTTTTTCTGATTATTTTCAACTCTTCTGAGAATCATATTACTATCTACTTCGTCTACTTTGTCTGCATTATTAGTTTCTAATGGCAGAAGGGTTGAAAATTTTGTTCTAATTTGACGACCAAACATTAGTAGGGATGGGCTAACTCCAGTCGTGGTATGTGGGGTGTTTCTGTGGTCTAATAAAACCGACAAATTATCAAATTAATATTATTAGAAGAATTGCAAGAGAGAGCCTTTTTTAGTGCGAGCTTGATAGTTTTTACACTGTTTTCAGCTTCACCATTAGATGATGGGATTATAAGGTGGGCTGGTGATATGTTTGACCGTATTATCAGTTAGAAACTTTTCAGTTTCTTCGGAAACTAACTGAGTCCCGTTGTCTGAAACGACTAATAATGGTAATCCGAAACGAGCGAATAGGATTCTCAAAGCGCGGATAACCAACACTGAGCTTATATTTGCCATTTCGAAAACCATATTGCGTACGCATCAACAACGATCAAATAAAATTTACGCTTATATTCGCAAAAATCTATATGAATTCTTTCCCACGGTCCCTTTGGCCAGGACCACGGAGTTAATTGTGCTTTGCTAGGGCTAGTATTGTATAAAAGACAAGCATTACATGTTTTTGTTAATGTTTCAATGTTTTGATCAAGACCGGGCCACCAGAAATAACCTCTGGCCATGTTTTTCATTTTAACGATCCCCACATGGGTTGAGTGAAGCTCAGTCAAAACGACATTACGTAAGCCAGTTGGTATAATGATTCTATGATTCCACATTAAACACTCGTCTCTGATGTAATATTCGTGTCTTTTAGCAAAGTAAGGTTTAAGTTCTGGGTCTATACATTTTCTAGGCCAACCCTGCGTAACGAACTTACTAATTTTCTTGAGAATAGTATCACTAGCAGAACGCTCTTTAATTTTGTTAAAATTTAGTTTAAAATCTGGTGCATTGCTAAAGAAGTACACATAATCTACGTCAAGATTGTAGTCCGTCGCAGAACTTAGATTGTCGATGGGTTGTCGCGATAACCAATCTGCATTATTGTTCTTTGAATTTACGTATTCAATTTCGTAATTGTAACCTGATAAAATTACTGCCCAACGTCTCAACCTATCTGCTGTGAATTGTGGGATGCTTTTATCGTGTAGAAAAATTTTCAATAACGGTTTGTGGTCCGTAATTAACTTAAATTTGTTTAAGTACAGATATTGGTGAAATTTAGTAACACCGAAAATTATAGTCATAGCCTCTTTTTCTATTTGGGAATACCGGCATTGTGTATCAGAAAGAGTCTTGAAGGCAAAAGCGATTGGCCTTTCTACTCCAGATGGATATAAATGGCTCAAAACTGCTCCTATGCCTACTGCTGAAGCGTCAACTGTTAATCTTAGCTCTAACTTAGGGTTGTAATGAACTAAAACGTCCGTCGACTTTAGTATTTGTTTGATTTTACTGAACGCTGCCTGGCACTCAACACCAACACCAACACCATTTAACATTATCTTTTAATAAATTGTACAAGGGATTTAAAATTGTTGACAAATTATTGATAAATCTGCCGTAATAATTAACGGTTCCTAAAAATGATTTTAATTCCGATGCGTTTTTAGGTGGTGGTGCCTTGTCAATCGCTAAACATTTGTCGGTGACAGGATGCAAACCTTCATTATCGATTGTGTAACCTAAATATTTTATTTTATTTTGGAAAAATCTACATTTGTCGATATTGGCTTTCAAACCAGCATCTCTCAAAATTCTCAAAACTTTTTTTATATTGCTAATGTGCTCGATTTTAGTTTTACCCGTAACTAAGATATCGTCTTGAAATACGGCTACTCCTTGTAAGCCTGCCAACAATGAATCCATAATTTTTTGAAATTTGGCCGGTGCTGATGCGACACCAAATGTTAGACGGTTATACCTAAATAAACCTTTGTGAGTTGAGATGGTTAACAACTCCTTTGTTTTATCATCTACTGCTATTTGTTGATAAGCTTGAGATAGATCCAGCTTTGAGAACTCTATTCCGCCCTGCAGACTGCAAAAAAGCTCTTCGACTCTTGGCAACGGATGTTGATCAACTTCGATTACCGGATTAATCGTAATTTTGAAATCCCCACAGAGACGAACTGATCCATTTTTTTTGAACACTGGGACGACGGGAGTTGCCCATGCACTGTAGTCGATAGGTTCCAATATACCTAGAGACAGTAAACGGTTAATGTCTTCTTCAACTTGCTGCTTGATAGCGAACGGGATTGATCTAGCTTTAAAAAATTTTGGGGTTACATCAGGATTCTTTAATTTAATAGTGGCCAAACCTTTCTTGAATAATCCAATACCGCCGGATGAAAATACTTCCTTAAAATCGTGAATTAAACTTTTCAAAGTTGTATTTTCATCCTTTAGGAAATTAACGTTCGAAAAACTTATGTCAAATTTCGACAAAAAGTCTCGACCGACTATTGGAGGACCGCCGTTCTCCAAAACATAAATTGACAGCTGATTTATTTTACCTTGAAAATTGACCTTGGCATTCAAAATACCTTTCGGTTTTACCTGCTGACCATTATAAAAATATAAGAATTTGTTTGGAGGTTCCAATAGAAATTCTGAAAAATCTTTTAAATACATATCGTACGAGAAAGCAGTTACGCTGCTGCCGGAATCAATTTGAAATTCGATTGGTAGTTGCTCTACCAAAACCGTAATTGTGAAGGGTTCGTTTATCTGTTTATTACTTTTAATAGAAAATAAACATAATTCCTCTTCATCAGACGTGTTTAATAATGCATCACTTTTTTCCGTCGAAACAAAATTTTGTGTAAATTTATTCTTTTTAAAATTGTTTCCGACAGTGGCACCGGCTTTTTGCTGCTGTTTATTTTTACAAACAGTAGCCAAATGGCCGCGCTTTTTACATACATGACAGGTAGAATTTTTATGAAAACACTTATCTTTTGTGTGATTTGATCTTCCGCAAACAGCGCAAGTAACTTGAGTTTGACCTGCGTGATTGAAGTTAAAATCTCTTCGTTTTCCGCTGCGACTGCGTATATGCATTAGGGACTCCTGCTTGATGACGACTTCTTGAGCTTCTCTGGCCGCCATCTTGTTACTCGCTAAATTTACCATTTCTTCAAATGTTGTAGTAACTTTTTCCTCCATTAAGCGATCTAAAATTGGGCCCTTTTCAAATCCGAAAACAAACCGATCCCTCAACAGAATCGTCAACTCAGCTCCAAATTGACATGCAACAGCTAATCCTCGAAGTCGCGCTGCCCAATCTTTCGCCGACTCGCCGATTTCTCTTTTTGACGCATAGAACTTAAATCTGGCCGCGAAAACTGTTTTCTGTGGAGCAAAATGCTTATCGAAAACAGCCACTAACTGCACATATGTCTTAATTTCAGGTTTCTCCGGACTGAGCAAATCGTATATAAGCTTATAAGCGTCCTCATCCAACACGTTGAGTAGGATTGCCCTTCGTTTATTTAGGTCATCACCTTCATTTTTAATATTATTTGCTACGAAATAGCTTTCTAACCTTGCTCTAAACACTGTCCAGTCGGACGTTTTTAGCGAAAATTCTCGCAAATGTCCAAAATCACCCATGACACGTGAGACTAAATTTTTAATTACCACGCGAATTTTCGCAGAAACTTGCACTACGAAATTAATTACCACCTCGTCGCCACTGTTAAGTATGCTGGTTGTTAGGGTTGCCAATGATTACGGTAAAAGTATTTATATATATTTTATTTAAAAAGTACAATCGCCTATAGGCTTCTAACAAGGTACTGTACAGAACTGCCAACAGGCGAAGGCGGGGGTTAGGAGAAGAGATGCATGCGCATCTTAAATACACTACAGAAACTTAAAAATGGCAAAACAATACAATAAATTAAAATAATGATATCCATGAAATAAGCTAACTAGAAAACTGAATTTCAGTATTTACCTACGAGGTATTAGAAAAACACAAGGAAATTCGAATACATCGTAGCTTGACGACACTTTTCTGTTATCCGTCAATAAAAAAATAACAACACATTTTCGCTTGCACTTTGCAAAATCTCTATAAAAAATCATTCTAAATGATAATACGTATGAATTTTAAATGTTGTGTTGTAAGCAGTGTTAAATAAATTTATTGTTAAATGGTTCAACTTGGAGTTGGTTATTCAATGTCAGCTATCTTTCCGTCGTTGTAGAATCAGTTCTTCATTTTCATAATACAATCCAACAAATTTCATGTCCGCTAAAATTTCCGTTTCTTCATTTCGAAATGACAAATGTAAAGTGACCATTTCTCGTTTATATTCATTCCGATGGTGAGTCTTACGAATCCTTTGTCGTTCAACGGGCCATACTGTTGCAATATATACTATTATTGTTGAACTTTTCAACATTGGTTCACGAAGTAAATACCAGGCTACTTCTTGACTAGTGATTTCTACCGTGTTCAGCATGTCTACACTCATTTTTCTCGTAATTTCAACAATATCAAATTCCGGATGTTCATTCATTGTCTCTATGATTTGGCGTTGTAAATTACTAATACACCTGTTTGTTTTATTAATATATTCAACAACATAAGTAGCACAAGAATACTCTTCTAGAATGAATTTAATATCAGTATTTGATTGTAGAACATTAAGAATAAAAGGGTTGAACGCATTGTTCCATTTTTCTGGAGGTCGACGCTTTAAGAAAACTCTTGATCGAGTAATTCCAGCTCGGAGGATGTTCTCGTAATGTCTGTCGGAAGTTATTTCATTGTCCTCGTAAAATTCATGCATATCCTGATAATCACGATTTTCAAAGTTGATCCTGATATTAGTGTAATGTTTGGCATTCTTGGCATAGTCTGGATCTGTTTTCTCCATGGGTGTTAAAATTGTCGTATTCCTACTAGGCATGAACGATGCTTCAAAGCGACATTTCTGAGGTTTAAGAGCGGCTACTTTTTTATAGCAAGTGAAAGTGTGCTTGTGTGTTCGAAGTTTGATATTACCAGAGGCTTCTGTTGTTGAAACAGAGATCAGTTTATCAATTAATGCAATAGCAGCTTCGCGGTTGGTACCAAGTGCATCCTGGGAGCATTTTCGAGCCATACCAGAATGTGAACATGGGGTTACAACGATGTTGAAATTCAATCCTTTTGAAATACTCGTTGACACGAAAATCTGGGAAAGGGTTACTTTTTTTCAACTGAAAAAGAGTCATTAAAATATTTACTAGTTTATTGAAGTAGATTGCACACGTCACTGCTTCTTCATGCACCAGCGTACTTTCCTTTATATAAATTAATTGAGCTGCCATTTCCTAAAAAATTTCATTTCCCTCATTTTTCAGTTTGTATAAAGTTTTTAATAAAGTGGTCCAACCAATCCCATTAGCACTGAAGGTGAAAAAGATAATGGGTTTTCCTAATTGTCTTATCACGGCAAATAAATCTCGTTTTCTGTATTTGTATTTTTTACTTCAACATGACTGGTTTTCCAAAGCATAAAAGATGTATGTTGAAAACGATAGCTATTTATAACGCATGTGCATAACCTTCATTGTAATTTACTTAAGATAAATCACGAATGTGATCACATGCATCATTTTTGTTATGTAAAACATAATAAAAAGGTAGCTGGAGATAAATGCAAGTTCTTCGTGTTGGAGTTTTTAAAAACAATTTATTGAAATGATTTACAATAGACTATTATTAATTAGACTTTAACACTAATTGAAAATATCAATAATGAAACAGAGTTATCAATGACAATACACGGTATACGTGTAAAGGTGCCAAACTATGATAAAACAATGAATAAAACTGTATGGGAGATGAAACTTATATACTAAACATAGATGATAACAAAAGTGCATATTCTGCATTTGGTATCCTGGAAGATGTCACTTAATTCCTCCATCCTTACTTTGAACGTCCTCGTGCAATGGCTTAGCGTCCAACTGGAGTTCCAGGGCGGCTGACTTTGAAAGGGTAACGATTCGTCTTTTCTTACAAAGTCTGGAGTATAGTTTTTGTCGGAAAATACATAATATAATAATTCCTGAAATTATAGCAACGGTTAAAGTTAAAGTTATTCCGCTGTGAATATAATGAATCAACGGTTGCACGTGGACAGGATTATCCTGTATATATTTAATATCTTGAATGAGGTCGTCGACATTTTCTAGATGTTTCTTCTGATAGTTTATTTCCTTTTGTATAGCGGGTATAAAAGATGATCCTGCTATCTTCGGCACTATCACTGTAAAGTTCTGGGTAGAAGGTAATGAATACCCTTGATTATTCACTAAAAGTTCACATGGTGTCTGCACAATTGCACTTTGTTGTATGAAAGTCGGTGTAATCTTCTGGTCACATTTTTCTATGATTGAAGTGTTCCGGTATGTCAGCAATAGTAATCCAGAATGAACTGAGGTTGCAATAATTGCGTCATCTTGAATTCTTACAGTTTCGCACAGTGTGGGCGTTGTACTGCAATTGGCGGCTGAGATACTTGACAAATCGAAAAGTGTCCAATTTGTTGGCAGTTGTTTGACCATTGGTCTGATTCCAAATAATATTTATATGTATTAAAAGTGATGCATATGTTCTGATCACATGGAAATGGGATAGGAATTTGTTTATAGAGGGTGTATGAATTCGGATTAAGGATGGGTATTTTTAACATGAAGATTATTGTTTCATTCGTTAATAATACTGAAAGTTTTGAGAAATATAGAATTTGAAAGATATGATTTTGATCAATAGTTAATATTGATTCAGTTGAGTATTGACGTATTAAATAATTATGTATAGTTTCCAATTCCCACATGGTAAAAAGTTCTAAATTTGGAATATCGAGTGAAGTTAAAGATATCTACAGTTCGTTCAGTGGTTTTGATTATATTATGTAAATGGTATAACGAAAATAAATGATTATTGATATATTGAATACAACTGATTCTTTCATCCATTTGGTGAATTGCGTCTTCTAGTGATTTGAATTTTGATTTCGTAATTTGAATATTATCGGCGTATCTTTGAGTTACGTTTCCTAGTATAGTTGAAATTTCATTGAGTCTGTGAACAGTCCTTATATTATTATTTTGTATAATTCTCATATTTGAGTTAATTTCTTTTAAATCATCATCGTCTAAGTTTCCGGATATGAATTTTATAAGAGAGCCTAAAGGGTTTATTAGTCCTCGTCTGGTCGATTCCAATTCCGTTAAATATAAATCATATTGACTTTTATAAACTAAATTTGTAAACTGGTGAGGTGACCTTTCAAATGAATTTATTGCATTATCCAACATTTGTAGATCAATCGTAAAATAGAACTTATGATAATGATTTAAGGTCTTTGTGTCTCCCATTGGATCGAGATATGTAGGGGTATCAATTGCCAGAATCTTGAGAGTCTGAACTGCTGTCAGAAGGATGCTGAACCTGCAAGGAAAATGATTTTCTTACTGGTTTTGTCTTGGCTAATGGAATTTTAACAAGTTTCTTTTTCTTTCGTCCTATTATTGATGTCTCGGTTTGTTTAATGTCTGTAATCTTATGGTATAAGGGTCTTGATTTATCACGTCCTGTATTTCTTACAAATACAGTGTTAGGTAATTTTGGTATGTCTTTCATTCTTGTCTTGTTTCTTGAGTCCAAAAGTTTTTGATTCTTATCAAGGACTTTTTCATAAATTTGCGTTACAAATGGTTCTATTCGGTTTTTATGTTGCTGTACATAGTTAGTATACAAAGTGAGTTGCTGGTCATAAGGAGTTTTGTGTTCGTAGGGTCCGAAAATGATATGAAAAGGGGTGTAGCCCGTGGATGAATGTATTGATTGATTGTATATGAATACTGCTTCTGTTATTAGATCTGAGTAGGAATATCTAGGCCCTTTTGTTTTAATATGACATATTTTTCTTTGAGTGTGGAATGATATCTCTCTATGAGACTGTTTGAATTGGAGTTATTAGGGGTTGTATAATGAATGTCAATTCCATATAATTTACAGAGTTCTTCAAATATTCCTTTGAATTCTGTTCCTGAATCACATTTGATCCTTTGTGGATAGCCATAATGCATAAGGTAAGTTTTAAATTGTTTACTTATAGTTAAGCTGTTCTTATCATGTAAAGGATAGGCAAGGGCTAATTTTGAAAAGGAATCAATAATTGTTAAAAACATTTGCTTGTCAATATAAAATATATCTAGGTGGAGTGTATGAAAAGGTTTGTCCATCATTAATGGTCCTTTGAATGCCGGTTTTAAAGGGCGTCTTTCATATTTCGATGTTAAACATAGTTCACATTTGTTTATTTCGTTGGTTATCATTTTACTCATTCTAGGCCAGTAATAGTACTGGTGGAGATGTTTTAATGTCTCATTAATACCATTGTGATTAGTTCTGTGATATTTTCGTACAATTTCTAGTTGTTGGCTTAAATCTTGAACATCTTCTAGTAATGTATTGGCAATTACTAGATCTATAGTATTGTTTAATAGTGATTTTATCAACGGGGGTATAAGTTTTCTTAATTCTTCTGAAAAGGGGATACATATCGCGTATTTGTTACTGGGGGAAATGGTTTCTTTGAGAACTTTATTTAATTGTTCCACAAGGTTTTGTTCATTAAGTAAAAGTGTATGTCTACTATTATTAAAAATTTTTGTAAGTGTTTCTAAAAATTGGTGTTTATGTGTATAAAATACTAGCTGTCTTTTGAAATGGTTAATAGGTTTTTCAGAGATGGGGATTATTTTTCCTTCAGTGTCGAAAGATACTGAGTGAGAGGTTTCGTCATCACTAGTATTAGGGGATAATTGAATTTTATTTATCCCTGATACATTTTTTCTAGGTTCTTTTTGAGCTGGAGTGTCTAAAGTAGGTGATTTAAACGATGTAGAGGGTATTTGAATATCGGGTAATGTTTTATTAATTTCTTCGAGAAGTTCTTCCTCTTCTGGTGTAAGAACGAAATCAGGTGATAAGTGAAGTTCTGGGAATTCTTCAGGGGAAAATGACACAGGATCTGCTAAATCTGAGGCCTTTACAACTATGCTTTCATTGTCTTTATTAGTTTTATTGGTTTTGAGTTCACGAGTATTTATTTCTATTCTTGATAAAGCGTCTGCGACTAGGTTCTCTTTTCCTTTCTTATAGATAACCTCATAATTAAATTCTTCCAATTTTACTCTCCAGCGGACTAGTCTCGAATTGGGCTCTTTTAATTTTGAGAGCCATACTAAAGGTTTGTGATCGGTCTCTATAGAGAATTTTCTTTCTAATAAATATGGGCGAAAGTTTCTACATGATTCTACAATTGAAAATAATTCTTTTTCTATTGTCGAATAGTTTCTTTCCGCGGGATTAAGTATTTTTGAGTAATACGCTACAGGTTTACCTTGTTGTGAAAGCACGCTTCCAATCGCTACATTTGAAACATCTGTCGTTAGTATGAAAGCTTTGGTGAAATCAGGATAGGTCAGGATAGGGGCATTAGTTAATAAATCTTTGCAAGTTTTAAATGCTTGTATGTGCTTGTAGGTGACTCGATGTCAATTTTCATGCCTTTCTTTAAACATTTGCTCATAGGGGATACGATTTTAGCGAAATTTTTGATAAAACGTCGATAATAGCCTGCTAGACCTAAAAATGATTTAATCTCTTTCTGTGTCTTTGGTATGGGATAGTTCTTTATTGCCGATATTTTTGAAGGGTTTGGTTTAATACCTTCTGGCGTAATAATATGGCCTAAAAAGGGGACTTCTTTTTTCAAGAACTCGATTTGTCGAGTTGGACTTTTAGATTTACATCTTCTAGTTTCTTGAAAATTTGAGATATGTGTCTGATGTGTTCTGTGAGAGACTTATAAAAAATAACAACGTCGTCCATGTAGACGAAGCAGCTCTTGTAGAGGAATTCTCTTAACACTTCATCCATCATGCGTTGGAAAGTGGCTGGGGCGTTCTTAAGGCCGAAGGGCATCCTAAGATACTCAAAATGTCCATTATCGACAGTAAATGCAGTTTTCTCTATGGATTCTGGGTCAATTTCGATCTGATGAAAGCCCTGGGCCAGATCTAACGTTGTAAAGTATTGACACTTTCCCAAGTTATCCAAGATTTCATTTACTCTGGGAAGAGGATATTTATCTTCCACTGTTTCTGCGTTCAGTTTCCTATAGTCTATCACCATTCTGTATTTTCTCTTACCAGAGGCGTCAAGTTTTTTTGGGACGATCCAAACTGGCGAGCTATAGGGCGAACTAGATGGTCATATGATCTTATTATCAAGGAGTTTTTGAATCTGTGAATTTATTTCCTGTCGCATTGCATGAGGGTGTCGGAAAGATTTTGTATATATCGGTTTGTCGGTAGTGGTACGAATGTTGTGTTTAACATGTGAAGTAAAGGATAAATCTGTCTCTTCATAATAAAAGACTTTTCGATGCTGCTGGCAAATATTATTAATGAGCTTCTTTTCTTCTGAATTTAGGTGGTTCGTTCTAATTAATTTGTTTATTCGGGGAATTTTGGGGAATTTCTCGTTTTCGAAATCAAATTGTTCAATAGGTATAACTTCTTGAGGTTCATGAAAATTTATTTCCAAATGAGGAAAGTCATTAGGAATGATACAGTGTCAGTTTGTTATATTTACTAAACATTCAGGCAAAAATTCCGTTTCTGACACTTGTATGTTAGACAGATATGCTTGACCAGATTCTAAGTTTACTGGAATCTTCAAGGCAGTTGTTTGTTTTAAATTTCTAATAGGTTTTCGTTTTAGGTTATAGTCTATGTAGTACGGTATAATTGTATTATCGATCTGTAAAGTTTGATCTTTGTAATTTATGATTGCATTAAGGTTTTTCAAATCTTGTGTTCCTAAAAGTGCATCAAATCGGTCATGCCATTTTACTACACGCAATTTGATTTCTGAATAAATTTCATGTTCTGAAAGAAGTGGAATGATTATGTTATCGCAAGAGGTAGTTTGGTTATTTAATGAGTTAATTATAAAGGGTTCATAGAAGTAATGATTTATAAAATTATGCGCTACGTCGGGGTTAATTATGCTATGAGTTGCACCTGTATCTATCAATATTGTTAAATTTAACTGCGGCAAATAAAAAAATGGTAATTTAGGTAGATTGCACAAATTATTCAAGTCAAGGATACTACAGAGGCTTGATTGGTAAAATTTTCGTCATTTTCGTCACAGTCTGAAGGTTCTTCTGTGAAGTAAGCTTCGGGGTGGTTTTCATCATATTCATATTCGTGAAACGGGTTATTTTCAGGGGTACTCTCTTCCTGACTGTCATCTTCTTTATGTCTTAATTCTTCACATGAAACTGTGGGGGTCCTCTTGGTTGAAAGTTATTTTGCGAGCGTTGTTGAAATTGTGGTTGGAAATTAGGTCTCGAAAATTGGTGAGGACGGTTCTGAAGTGTGTTTCTTGTGCTAATACTCATAGGGACTGGTTTATCAGAAGGCTGATGCAGCGGTTGATGCATCGGGGATTTGTATTGCTGTGAGGCTTGAGGTCTTTGATTGAAGGTATTTCTTTGCTGGAATCTGTCATTGGGAAATCTCATGGGCTGTATATAGGGCAGTTTCTGAAAGGGTGTGTAAGTATTTTGGAAAGCCAAAGGTTGTTGTTGTTTAAATTGAGGATAGAATAGATTTTGATTATAATTTTTCTGAGGATGTTTTGAAAAAGGCGGCGCTTTATTTTCAGTCTTAGACGAAGAAGGCTGAGACGCTAACAGGTATTGTCTGTGCTGCGAGATTTGGTCGTAGTTTAGACATTCCTGAAGTACTTCTTCTAAGGTTCGGAATTTCAAACTTCGAGTATGTTCAAAATAAACCACATTGAAATGCGTCGAGAGCTTGCGTATGGTAACGGTCAATCTCTCGTTGTAAATCGGTAGGATTGTCAAAGGATAGCTGTGCCTTTTGTACAGAATTGTTACGAGAGGTAATGATTTTGTTGTAGAATCTTGTACAGACTCTGTTTTTAATTGGATAGAATTTTGTATAATTAATTCAAGCGTGCGAAGACTACTCTGGTCTCCGTATTGCAATTTGAGTGCCTCTTTTATTTCAGGCCAAGAGTTTTTGTTCTCGTTGAACAGAAAGTCTCCTGCTGAACCTTTAATTTTTAACAGTAAATTAGAGTTAAATATGTGGTGTTGATTTTCTGTGACGCTAACACGAGTAGCTAAATATGTATAAAGCGTATCAACGGCGTGTATAAATCTAGAGAGATGATTACCTGGCTCAAACTCCGGCAAATCTCTTACAAGATCTCTTAAATCACGATCGTTCATTGATATTTTTGGAACTACCGGTGGTGTAGTCATTATGTTGGTTAAAAAATGATTATTGTTACTAAAATGTTGCAAACGTGCCTTTCTCGGACAACGGTCTCTAATTATATTATTAGATTCAATTTGTATTTCAAGATCCGATTCTGAACTTGACATTAGTATTTAATATAAGAATTGTTTATGTAAATATGTGTAGAATTGTATAGTCTTAACATTAAATTATATTATTGTAACATAGAACAGTGGAAACCCAATAAAGTTTACGAAACAATAAGTGATAATTGTTCAATATTCAATACTCAAGGTATAAATGAAAATTGATAAGCAATAACCTTTTATGTAAAGGAAACAAAGACTTACAGGAGTGTGATCATTACGTTGTATGCCATCCTGGTGTCCTAAATGTTCTTTACTTGATCCGGTTGCTAATGATCGTTGGTTGTTGTAGTGGAACCAATACCAAATTTGTCACGACAGTGGTTAGTCTTGGAGAAGATTCAACGTCTCTAGGTACTTGTAGAAATTCTGCACTGTGCCTGGATTCGAAACGTTGCCACCGTCCTGTCACGGTCGCCAGATAAATGCAAGTTCTTCGTGTTGGAGTTTTTAAAAACAATTTATTGAAATGATTTACAATAGACTATTATTAATTATACTTTAACACTAATTGAAAATATCAATAATGAAGCAGAGTTATCAATGACAACACACGGTATACGTGTAAAGGTGCCAAACTATGATAAAACAATGAATAAAACTGTATGGGAGATGAAACTTATATACTAAACATAGATGATAACAAAAGTGCATATTCTGCATTTGGTATCCTGGAAGATGTCACTTAATTCTGGTTTCAAATTCATTACGCATGTGCGCACTTCCATGTTTTATGCTATTGACGCGGACCATACACGTTTGCAAAATGCGCGCGATTTTATACGCTAGATTTCAGTTATGCACATACAGCTTTTATGTTATGCATTTCTTTGAGCGCCTTCAATGTTTTACAACTATTTATTTGTTCGTAAGCTCAGTGTGCGCTTGTGGGCCCGTAAACAAGCACCTAGGTAGTTAACTTATACTTAGAACTTCAAACAGAAACACGATGTTATTATCAAATGCTAGACGGTGATCAAACAGAAACTTTAGAAGAAACCATGTTCAGTTCCATTATATTCATTAACACTATACTAGCAGATATTTTGGAAAAAGCTGTCTTAATAGCTTCTGAACATAAACAAATGCAAACGGATGTAGACGAAATGATTATTTTAGATGAAAATATAGAACCATTAAACAATTAATTGATGTGGACTTTTTTAGAGTGATAACAAACTTGCAACAGTTTGTGAAACTGACATATTTTCATGTATCGATAGCCTAAGTCCGGAGAAGCAAGAAAACGCAAAAAGAAAGCAAGAAAAAAAACCAATTGTGAAATCAAAAGAGGAGAGGATGACGCATTTAAAACAAAAACGTATAAAAGTACATGGAGTTAAACTAAGCTGCAACTGTAGAGCAAAGTGTAAAGACAAGATTACAGAAGAAAGAAGACATAATATTAATAAGTATTATTGGAATTTGGATTTTAAAGCACAAAAGTGTTTTCTGCTTGGTCATATTGAAAATGTTTCTATGAAAAATAAAATACATGGTATACCACAAACACCTGGCGAGAATACCAATGATATTGTTGTGAGGGTAGCGCAATCCTTAAACTGTAATATTGGTGAGAGTGATTTGGACATGTCGCATCGTCTACCATCCAGGATTCCTGACAAACATCCCCCAGTAATTGCGAGATTTGTTAAACGTTCAACAAGAGAAAACCTGATGTCTTGCAAGAAAGGAAAAAGTTTGTATGCAAATGAAATTGGCATAACTGACCTTAAATCCCAGATTTTTTTGAATGAAAATTTAACAACTAGAACACGACAATTATTTGCACTGGCAAGAAAGAAGAAACTGGAACTGAAATGGAGGTACCTGTGGACGAGAGATGGTTTTGTCTACATGAGGAGGGATGAGGCCACACAGGTTTTTAAGATAACAACGGTGGCTTCTTTGGAAACTCTGGTGGCTTCCTGATTTTTTTTTGGGTATAATGGCATAATCGTATATATATATTTATTTGTTTATCAATGGCAGTACAGGGAAATATGTTGTATCTGTTATTGTATGTATGTATTGTATGTATGTATGTTGTATGTTATTGTACCTTATAAATAATGCTCTTATAACTGCAACATTTCCGGAAGAGTTAAAGATTGCTAAAGTTATACCACTATTTAAATCTGGTCCTTATCAGGATATAGCAAACTACAGGCCCATTTCAGTTCTAAGTGTCTTTGCAAAAATACTCGAAAAGGCCATACACGCTCGACTGATAAATTATGTAAATAATACATTTAAATTAGACAAGTATCAATATGGGTTTCAGTCGATGAGTGGTACGCTGGGACCTGTGACGGATATGCTGGAATATATCTCAAGGGAGCTGAGTGAGAATAAATATGTTGTTGTAGTTTTTGCTGATATCAGGAAGGCATTCGATACAGTTGACAATCACTTTGTTTCGACTTTTGTTTAAATATTTGGTAAGCGCGCCAAGTACACCCTGTATCTAAAGGTTTTGTGCGCGCTATTAAGAAGTGGGTCATGTGACCACGCTTGCCGAGACGCGGCGAGCCGTTCGCGAGGTTTTTTCCCCGCCAAGAGTAGCGTCAAGTACCTCATCAGCAGAAGTGCATAACTGACCATCAGTGCATCAACATCAAGTAACAATGTAACTCCAAGACAAACCACCTAATAATAATCATTGCTACTCAATTTAAACATTCAACGCTACGTCAAAATAGTAAACCTTAAGTTCATGTTTGTAATAAAGTGTATATAGTTTGTTCCATTTGAAATGTTAGGGTATTTCGAATAAAATCATAAAATTCCATGTTGCAAGTTTCATTTAAACTCCAGTGCAAAACTGAAACGAAGATTGGTCATTCCCGGGGCAACACGTCACCGGTAGTTTTATCATAAAGTTATCAAAGACACGACCGACCCCACAACACACTTGTTGCAGAAACTGCATAAAATGGGTGTAAGGGGCATTTCTTATGAGTTAATGCGCTTGTATCTCACAGGCAGAAGCCAATTTGTCTCTGTTGGTGGGGCATGCAGTAGTCTTGCATCGGTCAGTATGGGAATCCCACAAGGATCAATATTAGGCCCATTATTATACTTATTATACATCCAAAATATAAAGTTTTCTGGAATTCAGGGAAGATATTATATTCATATATGCGGATGGCACGGCGTTGGTTTATGCAGAGACTGACTCGGATTTGCTGCAGCAGCGGATTAATGCTGATTTAGTTACATTTGGAAAATGGTTAGCCTACAACAAGCTTAGCATTAACACAAATAAAACTTATTATATGCTTGTTACCCAGAAAAATAAACCTCGATGCCAGCTCAGGATTGTTATGAATAATGATGTAATTACTGAAGTTGGAAGTTGTAAATATTTTGGACTTATCATCGACAATGATTTGAAATGGACCACTCATATTCAGTTTATTATAAAAAGGTTGGATTCAATAACGGGTGCTTTTAAGCATTATGCAGTGACCATGAATAACAAAACGAAACGACTTGTCTATAATAGCTTTATAGAACCATATATTAGGTACCTAATCCCATGTTGAGGAAGTTCTTCGGACTACTTAGTGAACCGATTACAAAGAACACAGAACAAACTAGTAAAAATACTCTACAATTTGAATTTTCATACTCCGATTGTTGAAGTGTACCGATTTACAAATATTTCCAAGATTACGCAGATTAAAAATATTGAGCAGTGTAAGCTTATTTTTAATATCTAGAATGGTTATTTGAAGTGCAATTCATCACTGACTACCGGAGAAGAGGTCCATGGGTCATCACACTCGTTCTGCGAGCTACTTCAGGAATGAATTTAGAAGAACCAATCTTTGTCAGGCTTCACCATTGTATAGTGCCATTAGTGTTTATAACTCACTGCCTCTTTATTTGAAGTGTATAAAAAGCAAAAGTAAATTCAATAAGAGAGTGAAGTGTCTTTTTTCTGTTGCAACGTTGTCTGATGATTGATTGCACTTTTTTGTTGCATTATATTGTATTGCATTGTTTATTGTTTGTATATTGTTATGTTGTGTATGTTATGTAAATGCGATGTCAGCTGATGGGTTGTGTATATTATGTGAATGCGATGACAGCTAATGGGACGGAATAGAATAAGTTCAGTGGGGGGAAGGTGGCTACACATCTGTGTGGCAACATTAATATTTTGTATTTTAGGTTTTAATTTTAGTTTTGAGTTTTGAGTTTTTGTTACATATATTGTTCTGTTGTAGACCCTGTTATCAGTTCTCACAAACTGTTTTAGGGTCATGAATAAAGTTTATTTATTTGTTTATTTATATTTATAAAAGAAAATAAAGATGGTGATATGCGCCGCAAGAATACTAGCAAAAACTATTTTCTTAAGATCGAAAATAATGCAAATATTGAGGTATGTAAACAATTCTCTTTAAAAACTCTGGGGTATAATAACGACTCAGTGTTAATGAATGTGAACTCCACAATTGTACCGAAAGACAGGAGAGGGTCTTACGATGGAAAAAACAAAATCAACAAACAACTTATAGAAGACCATATAAATTATTTTTCCACATGTGTCTTGCATTACAGAAGAGAGCATGCACCAAATAGAATGTATTTACCAAACGACGTAACAATCACAGACATGCACCAAAATTTCTTAACAAGGCACCATATAGTAAAAGCATCATATGAGGTATACAGACGCATAGTGTCTAAAGATATAAATATATCATTTTCAAAATTGGGGCACGAAGCGTGAGAAAAGTGCGAAATTTTTAATAATCATGATAAATCCCACAAAAAAGAAAATTTACGAATTGCGAGGTTTGAACAATTTGGACTGAACATATCGAGAAAGCTAAATTTAGTCGTGAAGAATATAGGAAAGATAAGGAAACTAATCAAAATACGCCAGATACCATATGTTATTCTTCTGACATGCAAAAGGTAATAATGCTTCCAAGATTAGACATGTTTAAACAAGCAATTTTTACTCCTCGGATTATTGCCTTTAATCAATCATTTGTACCTTTGGGTAAAACAGGTAAAGAACAAAATGCATTTGCCGTTTTATGGCAAGAAGGAATATTTGGAAGAAAAAAGGAGGATATCAGTGCGTATAACGCATTTTTAACAATTTACGCACGCGACGCTAAGAATATTGTAATTTGGGTGGATAACTACCGCTCAGAACAAGAACTGGTCTTTATTGAGTTATTTGATTTATTTTATAAATTGAGGATCTGTTTGTACTGAAAGTATTCAACTGAAATATTTTGAGCCTGGTCATACCTACATGTCAGCGGACAGTTTTCACCACTTGGTTGAGAAAGGATTTCGTAAAAACAGTAAGTGCTATGACTTCTTAGATTTTGTGACAATTGTGAAAAACACAACTAGTTCAACGTTGGTAAAAGAAATGGTGTGTGAAGATTTTAAATATTGGCCGAATTTCACAACTGCGTATCAGCTTAATAAGTTGAATAAAACAAACCACTACTGAGAGATATTTTCGTTGTCACTGCTAAGAGAGGGTATAGGAATCTATTTTACAAAGAAAGGTTCGATAGTTCAGAAGAAAAAGAATTACATTTTTTATGCAAGAAATATTTTGTCTGCACACTCTTGGCCTTCTCGATCACTTGCAAAAATGCATGCTAACAATCAGATTTCTACCTATCGTGAACAGGGACTAGATTCAACTTTCGCAGCTTTTAATCTCCCTGCATCAGCCAGCGTTGCACTATAGAGATCCCAATATCTACCGAAATATGTTAGATATATTTGCAGTAGTAGTTATGGAGACGGTTGTTCAAGATCTATAAAATGCAGATTGTTTCTCAATTCAAGTTGATGGATCGGTTGATAAATATTCTATTAACAATAAATTTATTACTGCTCGTTATATAAATAACGAAAAAGCTATAGTTAACATTTTTCTGGGTGAAAGTCATTCCGACAAGCGTGGTGCCGAGGGATTATTGAATTCTGTTCTTCTTATTTTCCGAAAACTTGGTAAGTGCCAAAGAAAAGTTAACTGGACTCACAACCGATGGTGAAAGTGCTAACACGGGAAGAAACGGAGGACTGTGGGCAAAATTGAAAGAATATTTAAATAGAGAGATGTGCTTTGCGTATGGTGCGTAGCACATAGATCTGATGTAGCGTTTTCTGACGTAGAATGTTGCATTATAAATTGACAATGAGGTGATTAATAAAATCAAGACAGCCTTTACCAACTTTTATTTAGGTAATGCTCTAGTTTCACATTCTTTTATCCCTCAGCGTTCTGTTGTTTATTGCCTTTAAGTCCATGGTAGGTGATCCCTCCGTAGCCAGCTCGTTCTCTGCGACATTTAATCTGTGTTCTTCTTGATTTTGGTATGATAGGTTTTAGTTGTGGTCTGGAAGAATTTGTAGAGCATTTTTACATATTCAAGTCTAGTTAATAAGTACTTACCTTTCGGTTCTTCCAGTTTTGATTGTGTCTTAACCTAACTTCTGGTTGGATTCAGTATTTGCACCTCTCTAAGTTTTGAAACACTGTAGTTAGGTATGATTGAGCTTACGTATTTTTCTATCCTTTTCTGTCCTCATTTTTAATCGTTTCACCATTTATTCTATTATTTAGTGCACCTTTTCCATTTGTTTACTTGTGTTGTCAAGCTGTCATGCTTTCGCGGGTTTTCCCTCGGTTGACAGCGGTCGTGTCATTGACCTTACGCTCATCTCGGCGCGGAGCAGTGGCTCGTTATTTATATTTCTGTGGGGGCAAGCGATTTTCTCTTCATATCTCCCTTCATATTCCGTTTCATCACTCTATTCTTGTATATTCTGCTATTCCTCGCCTTTTCTTACTACCCCTGCTTGTTTCTTCTTGTAATTCACTCTCTTTCTTTATGACTTTTCCAGTCTATTTTTCCCCGCCTCTGGCGTGACCGTGATTCTGGTGGATTTTGAATTTACCGGCTGCATTCGGTCTTCTTTTTTGGAGTTCCCCTCTCGGGATAGATAAAAAAGGGTCTTCTAGTAACTTTCGTAGAGATCAGACGGGTTTTCTCGAGTGTAATTAGCCTTGTGTTCGGCTCTCTTTAATTGAGGATTTTCTCTCGTGATACCATAGATTGCGGCGTGCGATTTAGTACCGTGTAGGTTTTGGAAAATCGCCGCCCGTCCACATATTGTGGGATTTTCTTCTGATTTCGGAATTTTCTGGGTTTAAAAAAACCCTCGCCACGAGGTAGGTCATATCTTTCCTTATTTTCATTATTCTAATGTCGCTTTCGCCTTGCAGGGTTTTTTTGTAGGGTTCAGAGCATAGCATAGCTCCCCTTTTGAGAGTCCCGCTAAAATCTTAGGGATAGTTTCTTCTTGGAAGAGTTTTTTTCCTCCGTTTGTGTTCGGTTTACCGACGTTGTGAGTTGTGGCCGCCTTTTTCAACGACGCCGACGTTTACCAGCGAGGTCGATTATAAAACGCTGATGATTGTAAGGTCAGATTATTTAATTTTCGTTTTCTTCGCCATTCTGGAAGCCTGTGACGCGAACCTCTGCGTGGTTGGAGATCACCGTGGTCTGTGCATGCGCTTTAGCTTTTTCGTGCAGCTTTCTTTTGCATTTAATTAAATTAACTGTTTATTTTTAGTTGTCTAATTTAATTGCTTATTGTAGTACAGTAGTATAGCTTACCTTATTTAGTTTTATGTTACATTTTTCACTGTATACCACTTAATTTTAATTCTCTATTAGTCATTTGTTTTTTTGTTTGGTGTGACGGGTTGCGCTGCATCGTCCGGGTTTGGCTTGTTCGCGCGATTGTTTCGGTGAGCCGTCTTCGCGTCGGGACCCTGTCGCGTTTTCGGGTTCCGGAAAGGTCAGCGCTTATTTTGTTTAGTGTTCCATTCATTCCCGTTCGGACGAGGCGACGTTGGCCGCGTTTGCCGCACTTGAATTACATCCTTATCATATTCATTTAGTTAGTAGTTGCCTAGCAATTGTTATTGTAGTTTAATCGCGAGTTTGGTTGGCACGAATTGCCGCTTGGTATAGACCACTATGTAGGTAGGCAGAGCATTCCTTTACGCAGTGGTTGTTATTCACTTATTTTATATTATTTCTATTTTCTCATTATTATATCCTTTAATATCTTTATTTTGTTTTTTTTCTAAGAGTACCCCGTTGTACCTCGGCCTCCTTTAGAGGTTGTGGAGGTTCGAGCTATAGACCTGATAGGTAGGTTCTGAGCAACTTCTTGGCGCCCATTTTTCGATTTATTCTTTTTACCCACGCCCATCTCCCTGGGTCGGTCGGCCAGGTTCTACCTGCTTTCCTTTTGTTGCGCGAATTTACGTAACAAGAAGCAGGAGTAGCAGAAGTTAAACATTGGAAGACAAATGTAAAATCCGTTGCTTCGTTTTATAGAAGTTCAGCAGTTCGAACAGACGAACTTAAAAAAATTGCAGCCGAATCTAATACGAAATTCTATCGATTTCCAGAACACATCGAAGTTCGTTTTGTTGAACATCTTATAAATATTTGTGAACCCATCATAAGGTTCTCAGTCCGAAGACTGGTTGGACGCGTACCTCCATTCTTTTCTATCCTGAGCTAACCTACGCATTTCCCTAAAAGTAGAACATCCTACATCCCTAACTATTTGAGAGCAGTAGTCTAATCTAGGCCTACCCCTACCTCTTTTTATTCCTATCTCTGACTCTAGTATGTCACGAACTATTCCTTCGTGTCTTAGAAGGTGTCCTACCATCCTATCTCTCCTACTCTTTATTGTTTTCCATACCTTTCGCTTTTCCCCAACTCTTTCTAATACTTCCCTATTGCTAACCTTATCTATCCACGGTATCTTCATCATGCGTCTGTAGCACCACATTTCAAACGCTTCTACTCTTTTTCTATCCGCTTCTCCTATTGTCCAAGTTTCGCACCCGTATAATGCCGTACTCCATACATACGACGTTAAGAGTCTCTTCCTAGTCTCTATATTAACCGTTCTCGAGCATAACAGTTGTTTCTTTTTGTTAAACGCAACTCGGCCCTGCGCCATTCTTTGTTTTATATCTTTAGTGCTCCTACCGTCTTGAGTTATTTTACTTCCTAAGTAGCAGAAATCCGCGACCTCCTCTATCTTCTCATTTCCAATTTGTATTTCCATTTTAGTTCTATTTTCACATCCCCTACATACCAAAATTTTAGTTTTCTTTTTATTGATTTTCATGCCGAAGCCCTGTGTCAAAACTGCTTCCATTTCATTCAGAGCCGCTCCTAATTCTTCTTTGCTAGATGCTAACACTGCTATATCATCCGCAAATCTGAGCATGTTAATAGTTTGGCCCTGTACATTGATCCCTGAGGCTGTTCTTTCCTTAACAATATTAATCGCATCTTCGATATATAAGTTGAAAACTAGAGGTGACAATGCACATCCCTGTCTCACTCCCTTCCGGATATCTACTTCCCTTTGTTCCTGCTCACATTCTATAACTGCCTTTTGCTCTTTGTAGAGATTATGTATTATTCTTCTGTCCCTGTATTTCATCCCTACCTTTCTCAGCACTTCGAACATCTTCCCCCATTTTACGTTGTCGAAGGCTTTTTCTAAATCTACAAATCCTATATAGACGCTCTTTCTCTTTTCTATCGTTTTTTCTATAATTACTCGTAAAGCTAGAATGGCCTCGCGCGTTCCTCTATTTCGTCTAAATCCGAACTGATCTTCTCCTAATATTTCTTCCGCCTTTTTCTCCATCCTTCTTTGCACAATTCTAGTTAAAATTTTTGACGCATGGGAAGTTAAACTGATAGTTCTAAAATTTTCGCATCTATCCGCGCCTTTTCTTTTTGGCAAAGCTACTATGATGTTCCGTTTGGAATCTTCTGGAATCTCGCCTGTCAGGTATATGCGACTAACTAGTTTAAATAAACGATCTATTACCTCTTGACCTGCGCACTTTAAGATTTCTGCCTGCAAGCCATCTATACCTGGTGCTTTATTATTCCTTAAACTTTTTAGTGCTATCTCAAACTCTTCTCTCATTATAGGACTCCCTAGGTTATCCCCCTCTACACTGCTTTCGCTTTCTAATATATCTTGCACTTCCTGTCCCGCATATAAGTTTCCTAAATATTCTTTCCACCTATCTGCCTTCTCCCCACTTCCGATTAGGATATCTCCTGCCTCATTTCTAATGTTTTTGGTACTAGATCCAATTTCTCTAAAATTTCTCCTAATTATTTTATATGCTTCATCAGTCTTTCCTACTTCGAATTTATCTTCCACTTCTTTGCATTTATTATCGATCCATTGCTCTTTCGCTTTCCTACATTCCCGAATAATTTCCCACTTGATCGCCTTATATCTTTGTTTCCCTGTTTCATCTAACCTATTTTTATATTTTCGCCTTTCCTCTATTAGACTCACAATATGTTTTGTTATCCAGGGTTTCCTACTTTCATTCTGTTTATGACCCAAAATATCCCTAGCTGAGGAAACTAAACTATTTTTAATGCAATTCCATTCTGCCTCTATGTCCCTAACAATATTTCCACCCGTGCCCTTTAGTGCTTCGTTTGTCTTTTTCTCGAACTTATTGCGCATATCATCATCTTTTAGTTTCTCTGGGTCAAGATACCTTCTTCCGCTTCGTTTTTTCAAAATCTTAAATTTAAGATTGGCTTTCATAACGACTATGTTGTGATCACTATCTATATCTGCTCCTGGATAACTTCTACAATCCCTAACTTGATTTCTAAATCTTTGCCTAACGAGAATGTAATCTATTTGATATCTCCCTAAGTCTCCTGGCATCTTCCACGTATAGCATCTCCTAACATGATGGTGAAATAGAGTGTTCGCGACCGTTAAGTTATGTTTATCGCAGAACTCTATCAGTCTAACTCCCCTATCGTTCCTATTGCCTAATCCAAAGGGGCCAACTATTCCGCCCTCTCGCCCTGTGCCTACGACTGCATTGAAATCTCCTGTAATTATTAAATTTTCGTGCCCTCTCACAAAATCTAGCACATATTCAATATCACTATAAACTGCCTCTACGGCCTCATCACTGTAGTTAGAAGTGGGCATATATACCTGTATTATTACTGTTTTTACAGGTTTCGAATCTAACCTAACCATAACTACCCTGTCACTTTGCTGTAAGAAATTTTCTACACTCTGTCCTACTTTTTTCCGCATAACAATTCCTACTCCCGAATTTCCTCCTACAGCTCCTGTGTGTATTACTCTAAAATCTCCGCTCCAGAAGTCTCCAGCTTCTGGCCATCGCACTTCACTGATACCTACTACGTCTAATGCTAACCTATCCATCTCAATTTTCAAATTCTCTAACTTCCCTACTTGTTTCATGCTTCTAACATTCCACGCTCCGACTCGTGAGATGTTACACTTATCATTTCTGATGACTCCCCCCGAAGCAGTCCCCGCCCGGAGATCCGAATGTGGGACTATTTTACCTCCGGAATATTTTACTCCAGAAGGTGCCATCATCATAAATTAAAGTACGCTGTACTAGGGATAAAATAATGTGGTGGTTTCCCGTTGCCTTCCACATCGCAGTAGTGTGTATCACAGTGCCATTCCAACCCTCACGATCTCTGCCACTATGATTACTGAAAGAGCTGCTGCCCCCTTCCAGGGACTTGATTTAGTCTGGCTTCTCAAATAAAAACCCCTCCAATATGGTTAAACCTATGGTTCGGCTCTTTATATCATTGAAGCGCGCAAGCCATCCCACCCGTCCCAGTATTACTAGAACTGCGTCAAGGTACAAGTCCTTTGGGATAGATTTGTGAACCAGTCTTGAAAAATTTACCGTCGATTAAAAAACACTGAAACTTCATAATTCAATCGGAACATAGCAACAGAAATGAAAAAGCCACAGCACGAGGTTTCCTAAAAATACGGGAAGAAAGTAGTGACCAAGTGTATTACACAGGTCTTATGCTGGATATAAATTACAAAAAGAGAGCCAAAAAGATTATGGTAACCCTATGTGATATAGAAATATCTAAAACTAAAGTTCTTACTTCGCTCACTTTAATGGAATCTGCCCCATTCCCCGGGGGTCAAGAGGAAAAAGTTGCGTCCCCTGCAGCTGTTAGTGAGAATGAGAGTACCGAGTAGTGAGAGTACAAGCAGGAACAAAATAAATATTCATAACTCGTTGGTAACAACAAAAAGGTGTAGAGACAGTGTTCAAAATGAAATTACTTTAAGTGCGAAGGAGTTCATATCCCAGACTCTCAGATGATATAAATGACATTTATAGAAAACTAAAAATGTTCCTGGAGGCTCGAAGTATTTCAGATTTTACTGTAGCAACAAGAGAGGTAGTTGAGAAACTTTTTGGTTCAGATTATTTGAAACAATACATGGATGAACTGATTGGACACTTCGTTTCGCATAATCTTCCTGTGCCTTCTAGTATTACTGACAATACCGGTAGGCTATTTCATTTGTTAAAAATATCAGTGCCTGGTACTGTGTTTTCAAAGTTGGTGCAAACCTATATAATCCTTACTCCTCATAGTTGTGGACCAGAACGAGCTGTTTTCTGTCATACTATTTTAAAAAGGCCAAAGCAAAGTTGCTTATCAAGAGATGCCATTAACAGCCGCATGTACATTGCCATACGTAGTTATGCAGAAAGGAACCAACCCACAATTTTGGCAATTTGGAGATATTGCTATCAGCTGGAGGCTTGAAGGTGTTCGAATGTTTTGCAGAAAAGAACCAACCCATTTTATCATCGTGTCGCTCTCTGAGTGCTAGAACCAACCAATATTAATCATTTGTTCATACAGAATTCTGCAGAATGGATCCAGGTGGGTTGGTTCCTTTCTGCAAAAGTCGGTTTGGTCATCTGTCAATCTGAAAGACAACTTTGTAGGTTAGTATATGCATATGCAAAGTTTTTAAGTTTTTTCATCAGGTCGATTTATCTAAGATCTGCATTCGTTTCTTGGTGTCAGGTCATACCTATCTGCCTAACGATTCAAATTTTTCTGATATAGAATGCTCATTAAAACATCAGCAGAGACTTTATACGCCAGAAGGTTATATGCGTATAATGTCATCGTGTAGAACAAAAAAAATTGTTGTTAAACGAATGACCGCGAACGACTTTTATGGCACTGAGCAACTTGAAAAAGCAATAGTCAATAGGAAAATTGACGTTAACAAACAAAAAATTAACTGGATGAAGACACGCGAAATAATGATACAAAAGACAAAGCCATTTTCAATTTTTATAAAGGAGGATTTTGCACAAGAAAGTTATTTTGAAATAGATATTAAAAAGGCAAAGGTTGGCAGACCTATTGTGAACTTTAAGGACTACATTACCAACATGTGTCCTAATGGCAAAGAGATTTCTGCTCCAAAGTTACAAGATATTCGAGATGTTATGCACCTTATCCCACAAGACTGTCGAGAGTTCTACGAAAATCTTGTAGGAAATGAAGCTATCATGGACGACGTGGATGGTTTTACCGGAAATCCTGACTTTGAAATTGAATATAACCACCGATTTGATTTGATCTTAATACTCATGTTTACAACCTAATGTTTAATGTTAATTTTCAAAACTATTATAATGTTTAGAAGTAAATTAATATTAAAAAGTATCTTTATAGAGAATGTATCCTTATTTCTTAGTTTTGCAGTTTTGTGCAAGCCACAAAAAACATTTTTTTTTCATTTTGCTCTTAGATTTTTTTATCATTTTAGAACATAGCCAAGTTATATAAATTTTTGGGACTTGTATGTAACAACAATTATTTAACTGAATCCGTTTTTAATAAAAATATTATAATTGAAAATTATTTTCCTTTCATTATTGTAAAATTCTTAACTTTTCATTAACAGTAAAATTAGATTAGGTTCAAAATGTTTTTATGTTGGGCTTTGTCGCCCAGTGATTTTGGCTTAAAAATGCACTGTGGGATATAGAACATGACAACACAACTGTAAGTCGCCGTAAGGACCTCTTCCATCATTTCCATGATTCTGGGACCGCTGGACAATATGGAATTGATAAAACGCTTCAGAAAATTGCATCCGAATATTATTTCGCTGGGATGCGCCGTTACGTTACCGAAAACGTAACGCACAAGAATCTTCTTCACCTGCATCTGAAGAATTCTCTTCACCCGCACCCGATAAATTTTAACCGACAGTCCGCTTGAATAAGATTAGTTCACGGCGTGTGATTTACTGTTCATCTCCCGCAACCGTTTTATTCCAACGAGAAGAAAAATTCACGAGTTTAAATCGCTGGTATTTAATTATTGAAGCCGAGGGGAGTAGACATATACGGTCGTTTCCGGACCAAATAGTTTTATTTCAAAAATTAACATGGTTTTAGATGGGTTAAATTACTACCCAAATATTGCAGCACGATAATATTCAATAATATTGATGTAATATGATAGAAGGTTTCATGTTCAAGGTCAAGTCAATGAGCTGGAAGTAGAAATAAGTGCTGTCTTATTCCAAATGATGTACAGAGAGTCAGGTCTAGAATCGGCTGCATACTTTTAAGACTCGGGGAGTGGTTCAAAATCGGCATATGGTATTACGAGAGGGAGAGCTAAGCAAAATGCTGTATTTTTATAAAAAGAGTGTAACTTTAGACGGTGGTCAAACGATTGCATTTCCAATACTTGGTTACCTCATTGTAATTGTTCTTGCTTCAGAAAGGTTGACGAATTAAAATTGCTTGTAAATGAATTAGGATCAGAAAAGTCTGACAATACATATGTGCATGTGAAAATATGATACTTGCACCAGAATGGACCTTTAGCCGAATCAGAATGGAAATGTCTTATATGGAATCACGCAAGAATTCCTATTTATTTTTATTCTAACTAGTGTTTTTGTCTCTTTAGATTTGTTACTATCACACTATTCTTTGGTTAAATGCAAAACTTAAATAAAAGACACCAATTTTATTTTTAGTTTTAATATATTCCTAATATTACAAAATTAAATGCGATTCTTCTTATCAATCCAGCTGTTATGAGTCTTATCAAACCTCAACCACTTCACCATACTTTATTCCCTTTTCTTCTCGCTACCTTCTCCACCAAAAACATCAGAATGTTTAACTTCCTGCAGCTCCATTTCAAAGAGAGATACAAGCAGAAAATGATCATGGGAGATGTATGCAAGAGATCGTGAACGAGTTTTGGAACCTGTGCTTAAGAAAAAAATTATATTATATAATTTGAATGCAACCTTAAAATTGTAAATCCATACAATAAATAAAGAGATGAACATACTAATGTAATTTTTACTACATTCCTTGAAAGTGGAGAAAAACGAAGAGAAAGTAATTTGATAAATAATGCTGAGCGATAGGGAAATATCGATACATAATTTTTACAGTTCATCTGGAAAGTTAAATCAATAAACAATAATCGATAATCAATTTGGTGTGGTTTTATGTAAGACTGACATTTTGCGTTATTCGCTTTCGATCTTTAAATGATAAGAAGAGCTATACAATTCGAATATAAGTAATTCGGATTTCCACCTCTTACCGATAGATGTAGCATGATCCTTTGACTTTCAAATAACCTATGGCATCATTTTTCACATCCGGCGTTGGTGAAATTCGACACCAATTCAATGATCTTTCGATCGGTAGAGCTCGGAAATGTTCGGTGAAATTGTACTCTGATAAAACTGTATAGTGGTTCTGGATCTGTCTTGAATATGGCACGTGTAAAAGCACTACAGTATCAGATTTCATATTACCATGAAGTGTAATGCGATCCGGCAAATACAGAGTGATCTATAACGAGTGCAACAAACTTCGAAGGTAGATAGAAAACTTAAAAATATTGAGAAAATCCCTAATGAACATATATCCAAAATGGAACTAAATGAAATACACTGTGTTGAAATTTTTAAAACAATGTAATATCTGCTTCTGTCGTTACTTACTATTTTCAACTGTTTTGGTCTATTCTTGAGTATTTATACACCATTTCAATACAAACAAGGCTTTAAAAAAGATGACTTATAAATTCATAACAGTCGTAGACAAAAAAATATCAAGCGATCTTAACATCTGCAGCTGTTTTGAAGATCTGTGCAGACCTCACATTGGGAATGGACAGCCTCAGTTCTCCTCTCTCTCTCTTTCACTCATGCTTGTTGTCTGTTCCGAGATAACAATTATCTTACTTTAGGGATATACTGTGGAAAACAATTAAATATTAGTAGAAATAAATGATGTGTTTTAGACTGTAAGAAAAAATACTGAAAGTCAAGTTTAAAGTAAAAACAAAAACTCTCAAAGAAAATGAGCTAGCTAGTTAATATTGACAATTTAATTGATTGAAAAAGGTATAAATTTGACAAAATAACATTAATTAACTAAAAATTACAGTTAACGTTGATGTTCAAATTGCCATTGACCAATACAGAAGCCGTAATCGAAATTCCTGGCTGAACACATTGCGGAGGGTGTCTGGTCTAGTTGCTCAAATTTGACCAGTTAAAATAAATTTTGCTTTTAAGCGTCACAGTACGAAATCAAAAGACCATCGAAAACGACATTATCAAAAAAGATGCACTTTAAAAAAATTAGGTTGACGTGTCCCAGCGTTTTTTCCAGAAACGATTCCTGAATTTTTTATCGAATTAGTTCCAGACTTTTTACTCACACTTTATATTTGCAAGGCTGAGAAATAAAAGATAAGCAAATTTAAGTAAACTTTCCGTTGTCCCAGATAAGCCTCGACAACATTGCTACCTCACTTATCTTTAAAGATAGAAACACGTCTAAATAGGGAACAAGTTTTACAATTTGGATCTCTTTAATATGCCCTCACAAAAATCGACTTCGCTCTGTTGGTTTCCTAGATATTTGAAAAAATGGCGTTCATAAGGAAAAATAAACCTGATGCTGACTGCAAGTGTATGAAACATCGGAGACAATTTTAGAGTATTGTAAAATATGCAGGTTAAACAACCACTTAAACCTGTTTTTACAAATCATCAAAAATTAGTTCCGGACTTTTCATTAACACTGTATATTTGCAAGACTGAGGAATAAAAAGATCAACAATTTTAAGTAAACTTTCCGTGAACTAACAGGAAATACTCATATGGTTAAATGAAGTGGCGATTGGGAGTTGAATTCACATTTCTAATAACGAAAGTTGGTATTTATTCTCACCTGAAACCGCCTATAATTCCACAACCAAGAATAAGCAGAGCGAGGATGATGTTCTTTCACATCTTATGTGATGTTTTGGAAGTGTTTGTCCAGTTAGGGATGCAGGATGTTCTACTTTGACATCTGATGTCACTCCTTTTCAAGCCTAATGAGAACCAAAGCTATCATCAAGTAAAGACAACGCAGCAATCACTTACCGTCAACCGGGGTTATATCGGATCGCAGGGGTAATATCGGACAATATGGGAAGATTTCAATTTGCGCGCGCTACACCTATTGGGTGACAGTTAATTCGCTAAACAAAAATATCCCTAGATTGACAGATAACCTACCAGATCCACATGCGTTTCGCGCTCGATCGGGCAATCAAGGTAAGCTTACAAAAACTTAATATCTAGAGTAGCGCTGACAGAAGTTTTATACAAAGTATTGTACCTTGTATTATACCTAGTATAATACTTTGTATAAAAGTACAACTTTTAAACACAGGTAATATGCTAATAAATTTTATACAAAGAATGCCATAAGTACAGTTTCTTTCGTCTTGAACACTTCTTGTATGACATAATGTAATTAAAAAATAATTTAAAAAATGTACGAAGATTGGATTTAGAAACAATTTATTTAAATGTTTCTTTAATGGACAGATGGGGAGGTGATTTCAACGTATGTTTGTTTGTCATAGCGGAGATGCGTGAATACGGGTACATGACGCGATGGTGGTGTGGCGCGCGGTTCGGGGTTTTGGCGACATGCGAGATGGAGGTATTCGGAAGCGACTGGCTCGTTGGGTGGATCATTCCGGAATTGCGAACCTGCATGGGATGTTAATTTTAATGTAATCATTGTATATGTAGCTGCAGAATGTTTTATTTTATTTTTGTCAAGGTCTTAATAGTAGAACGGGGGACGAATTTTTCGTCTGCCTGAATTAATACCTTGAGATTTTTCCATTTTTTCTTGTGTCATGTTGTGCTGTAATTGTAATTTGGGAAAATAAAACAATTATTATTATAATGTTTCTTTAATGGACAGATGGGGAGATGATTTCAACGTATGTTTGTTTGTCATAGCGGAGATGCGTGAATACGGGTACATGACGCGATGGTGGTGTGGCGCACGGTTCGGGGTTTTGGCGACATGCGAGATGGAGGTATTCGGAAGCGACTGGCTCGTTGGGTGGATCATTCCGGAATTGCGAACCTTCATGGGATGTTAATTTTAATTTAATCATTGTATATGTAGCTGCAGAATGTTTTATTTTATTTTTGTCAAGGTCTTAATAGTAGAACGGGGGACGAATTTTTCGTCTGCCTGAATTAATACCTTGCGATTTTTCCAATTTTTCTTGTGTCATGTTGTGCTGTAATTGTAATTTGGGAAAATAAAACAATTATTATTATTATAATGTATTGATTGGGTTTTCGAGAACTTTTTAAAAGTTTTTTTTTGCCTGAAATTTTATGTGATAAGTAATAAAAAAAATATTCGGTTGTTACGTATTTCTTGGGGCAAACGGGACAAACTATAGTTTATATCCTGTCCAAATAATATTTTGTGTGTTATAAAAGTTAATTTTACATTAATTTGTTTTGTTGCCAAAAGAATACTTACCTACTTAACTTGTATTCAGGGTTGGGATTTTACACGGTCTTCCAAGTTTTTTACATTTTACATGTAAAAAATGTCAAATACGTAAAAACTTCTAGAAAATGAGGTTGTTATTATTTAGAATCAGCTGTCGACTGTCGAGTTGTTGTTGCTGTATTGTTTTCATTCATATTATTTATTATACCCTAAAAATGAATGAGAAACCAATTTTGGACGACGAAGACTTTTTTATGAAGATGAGGAAATGACTGAATAAATATAGATGGGTCTACCTAATTTACTGACCAACATAAAACCCACTGACCACACACTTGCCCCTATAGCACAAGTTCGAAAATACATATCCCACATCGTCTTAACGTCCTTTAATTACTACCAATAAAATCCACCCCCCAACCCCAACATTAAGGGTACTTTATTCTTGCACTTTTTCATAAAAATTGACTGACCGGGCACTAATATTTACAGTAGAAGGCCCAATATCTATATCTCAGGTCAGTGTAACACCGCACAACTACTACCATCATCATCCACCCTCCAAGCCCGAAATTAAGGGTAGTTTATACTTGCACTTTTTCATAAAAATTCACTGACCGGGTACTAATATTTGAAGTAGACGACCCAAAGTCTATATCTCAAGTCAGAGTAACACCACACAACTACTACCAGGATCATTCACCCTCCAAGCCCAAAATTAAGGGTACATTATTCTTGCATTTTTTCATAAAAATTGGCTTAATAATATTCACAGCAGAACGTCCAAAATAAATTGTATTTGCCTTTCAATTATTTTCATTGATAAACTTCATATGTTTTCTACAGAAATAATATTTCCAATATTTCTGAAATATTTGGAAAATATTTCCAAAAATATTTCCAGAAAATATACTTCCGGAAGTTTTACGTCTCTAAACAGGAGCATGGTACACCCCATTTTTTCTTTATTTTTGAAGATAAATTTTGTAACTTGGCACATCGTATGTACTGAGTAAACGTTGAGCTTTGGCACAAACAAGGAGAAAAACCTGCATGGGGGGCTTTGAGAATTTGAAATCAAATGAGACATGTTACCATTCATCATCATAAGGTTCTCAGTCCGAAGACTGGTTGGACGCGTACCTCTATTATTTTCTATCCTGAGCTAACCTACGCATTTCCCTAAAAGTAGAACATCCTACATCCCTAACTATTTGAGAGCAGTAGTCTAATTGTCCTATTGCACCAAGCTTCAGACTCTCAGTATATTTTACTCCCTTTAAATTCACTTTCCGTGTTTGTGCAGGTTCCTAGTCAGGCTTATTTGTTATTTGTATAAATTTTGACAGATTAATTGCATTAATTAAACCTTTCACTCCTTATTTTGCATACTCAGTTGTTTAATTTGTTGGGTTCTGGGGAAGAACATACGTCTTGTATGATCAGAATCCTTTTTCCGGGTTTCTTATCATAATCTTACAACATGTAATTATAATTGTATACTTTTACCGGAAATAAATGTATTATTATTATTATTATTATAATCCTTAGCTCATACTTAGCCGAGAGTCTCCGGCCTAAACGACCGTCTTAGCAAAGAGATTTTCTTGGCCCAGCCCCGTGATAAACAACAGTGTCTTTTGCTCTTAGCCGAGACTTTCGGCATCTTAGACCGGAGAAGGAATTTTGCCGCATAGGTGGCGGTAGCATTCACTTTTGCGAAATTAATTTCAGACCTCATTTCCGGAAGCTTAATGTTGATTGCATACGTGGAAGGGGAAAGTTCTCATCAGTTGGTCATCTGAAAAGCTGGGATAAGATGATAGAAGTCTGGGCTATGCATACATTTATTTTTCTGGGATGGTATTTCTGTTTTAATAGACTTAAAAGATGACGTTTTTCTTATTTTTCTAAAAAAGGGCGTAAACTGACAATATATTAAGAGAGAATTAAGAGATTCTTCTTATTCATATATTGCGAGACTCCCACAACGCCTGCATCGGCTGAGTGATTGCGTGACCAAAGTATGCCAGCACCTAATTTTCATGATCACTGAAAGATGTTCTCGGCTAATTATCTTTTCAAACTCTGGGTTATGACGACCCAGTCCGAGCTATGCAGACAGCGAACTCTGGTCTAAGGTGCAGAGTACGTGTTATGCTACCAGACCAAAATTAAATGAAATAATACCTAATTGAGGCTGCGTCTTCATCTGGAACTATTAACAAAATTTGGTTATTGAAATTGAAGTTATTGAAGATCCGTAAAATTTCCTGAAAAATAACGTTTTTATTGGGAATTCAAAGTTAACATTTGTTGTAAACAAAGTCTAAATGATTGACACCCAAGTATGCCAGTCGGACGCTTACTAAAAATATCCAAAATGGAACTATTCTAAAAATTTGATTTTCCGAAATTTTCCAGAAGTAGGTCTAATAATCTGAGTAATTTCGGTTGATTTCGCGCCCAGAGAGCGCCAATTGGTAATCTTCAAAGCTACCGAAACCCGCTCTCGGCTAAACAGCAAAATCTAGGTTAAGATGGTCAAGTCCGGGCTATGCAAACATCAGACTCTGGTCTAAGGTGCAGAGTCTGTGCTAAACTACCAATTTGAAACTTGCATGGAGTTGGCTTTCATCTGGAGGTGTTACGAAAATTTAGACCACCTTAACTCTGAACGTAAAGCTTAAAATAATTGTTTCGAGTACTATATACATTGCTGGTACAATAAGCAAAGAGCATCAATCCTCTATTTTTTGAAAAATAAGTTTTCCCATTGAAAATGCGAAGTTAAAATTCCGCCCAAGCGATTGCCAGCTGGCCAACATCAAAGCCACCGTTACACGCTCTCGGCTAGGCAGCGAAATCTGGGTTAAGATGGTCAAGTCTGGGCTACGCAGACATCAGACTCTGGTTTAAGGTGCAGAGTCTGTGCTATGCTACCAATTTGACACTTGCATCGAGGTAGCTTTCATCTGGAGGTGTTATGAAAATTTAGACACCTTAACTCTGAACGTAAAGCTTAAAATTGTTTCGAGTACTATATGCATGTATAATTCAATGCCTGGCGGGGTATTTGCCCAAGGAGTAGTTGTTCGAACGGTCCAGTTCCACTCATTACCGCCGCATAATTCGGCAAATAATTAGCTCTTGCTAATACTTGCACTAAGCGTGTAAGTATATATACAGCAAGCAATATTGCGTAGTTCGAGTGTGTAGGGCAAAACAGCGTACTGATGAGTCCCAAAAGGACGAAACCAGTGGTCTACGGTTTTCCATACACATTCGAACCATGCAATATTGAAAAAAACTTCTAACATTGTATATGTTCTTTATTTGTGCTGTGCAATAGGCAAAGAGCAGCAATTCTCTATTTTTTTTGAAAAATAAGTTTCCTGATGGAAATTCGAAGTTATATTGGTCGGAAGCAGAGCTTAAATGATTACTACCCAAGTATGGTAGTACAGTAAGACGCTTACTAAAAATATCCAAAATGGAACTATTCTAAAAATTTGATTTTCCGAAATTTTTCAGAAGTAAGTCTAATAATCTGAGTAATTTCGGTTGATTTCGCGCCCAGAGAGCGCCAATTGGTAATCTTCAAAGCTACCGAAACCCTCTTTCGGCTAAACAGTAAAATCTGGGTTAAGATTGTCAAGTCCGGGCTATGCAAACATCAGACTCTGGTCTAAGGTGCAGAGTCTGTGCTAAACTACCAATTTTAAACTTGCATGGAGGTGGCTTTCATCTGGAGGTGTTACGAAAATTTAGACCACCTTAACTCTGAACGTAAAGCTTAAAATCATTGTTTCGAGTACTATATACATAGGTACCTATGTGTTCTTTATTTTTGCTGGTACAATAAGCAAAGAGCATCAATTTTTTGAAAAATAAGTTTTCCCATTGAAAATGCGAAGTTAAAATTTGTTGGAAGCAGAGCTTAAATGATTACCACCCGAGTATGCCAGTACAGCAGGACCCTTACTAAAAAAATGCCCATTATGGAAATATTCTAAAATTTGGATTTTCAAAATTTTTCCAGGAGTCGGTCTAATAATTTGAGTAATTTCTATTTCCGTTGATTCCGCCCAAGCGATTGCCAGCTGGCCATCTTCAAAGCCACCGTAACACGCTCTCGGCTAGGCAGCGAAATCTGGGTTAAGATGGTCAAGTCTGGGCTACGGAGACATGAGACTCTGGTTTAAGGTGCAGAGTCCGTGCTATGCTACCAATTTGACACTTGCATCGAGGTAGCTTTCATCTGGAGGTGTTATTAAAATTTAGACACCGTAACTCTGAACGTAAAGCTTAAAATTGTTTCGAGTACTATATGCATGTATAATTCAATGCCTGGCGGGGTATTTGCCCGAGAAGCAGTTGTTCGAACGGTCCAGTACCACTCATTACCGCCGCATAATTCGGCAAATAATTAGCTCTTGCTAATACTTGCACCAAGCGTGTAAGTATATGTATATACAGCAAGCAATATTGCGTAGTTCGAATGTGTAGGGCAAATCACCGTACTGATGAGTCCCAAAACGACGAAACCAGTGGTCTACGGTTTTCCATACACATTCGAAACATGCAATATTGAAAAAACTTCTAACATTGTATATGTTCTTTATTTGTGCTGTGCAATAGGCAAAGAACAGCAATTCTCTATTTTTTTGAAAAATAAGTTTTCTGATGGAAATTCGAAGTTATATTGGTCGGAAGCAGAGCTTAAATGATTACTACCCAAGTATGGTAGTACAGTAAGACGCTTACTAAAAAAATTTCCAATGTGGAAACTTTCTAAAATTTGGATTTTCAAAAATTTTCCATTTTTGTCGGTTCCGCCCAAGGGATTGCCAACTGTCCATCTTAAAGCCACAGTAATATGCTCTCGGCTAAACAGCGAAATCTGGGTTAAAATGGTCAAGTCTGGGCTACGCAGACATCAGACTCTGGTTTAAGGTGCAGAGTCCGTGCTATGCTACCAATTTGACACTTGCATCGAGGTAGCTTTCATCTGGAGGTGTTATTAAAATTTAGACACCTTAACTCTGAACGTAAAGCTTAAAATTGTTTCGAGTACTATATGCATGTATAATTCAATGCCTGGCGGGGTATTTGCCCGAGAAGCAGTTGTTCGAACGGTCCAGTACCACTCATTACCGCCGCATAATTCGGCAAATAATTAGCTCTTGCTAATACTTGCACCAAGCGTGTAAGTATATGTATATACAGCAAGCAATATTGCGTAGTTCGAATGTGTAGGGCAAATCACCGTACTGATGAGTCCCAAAACGACGAAACCAGTGGTCTACGGTTTTCCATACACATTCGAAACATGCAATATTGAAAAAACTTCTAACATTGTATATGTTCTTTATTTGTGCTGTGCAATAGGCAAAGAACAGCAATTCTCTATTTTTTTGAAAAATAAGTTTTCTGATGGAAATTCGAAGTTATATTGGTCGGAAGCAGAGCTTAAATGATTACTACCCAAGTATGGTAGTACAGTAAGACGCTTACTAAAAAAATTTCCAATGTGGAAACTTTCTAAAATTTGGATTTTCAAAAATTTTCCATTTCTGTCGGTTCCGCCCAAGGGATTGCCAACTGTCCATCTTAAAGCCACCGTAATATGCTCTCGGCTAAACAGCGAAATCTGGGTTAAAATGGTCAAGTCTGGGCTACGCAGACATCAGACTCTGGTTTAAGGTGCAGAGTCCGTGCTATGCTACCAATTTGACACTTGCATCGAGGTAGCTTTCATCTGGAGGTGTTATTAAAATTTAGACACCTTAACTCTGAACGTAAAGCTTAAAATTGTTTCGAGTACTATATGCATGTATAATTCAATGCCTGGCGGGGTATTTGCCCGAGAAGCAGTTGTTCGAACGGTCCAGTACCACTCATTACCGCCGCATAATTCGGCAAATAATTAGCTCTTGCTAATACTTGCACCAAGCGTGTAAGTATATGTATATACAGCAAGCAATATTGCGTAGTTCGAATGTGTAGGGCAAATCACCGTACTGATGAGTCCCAAAACGACGAAACCAGTGGTCTACGGTTTTCCATACACATTCGAAACATGCAATATTGAAAAAACTTCTAACATTGTATATGTTCTTTATTTGTGCTGTGCAATAGGCAAAGAACAGCAATTCTCTATTTTTTTGAAAAATAAGTTTTCTGATGGAAATTCGAAGTTATATTGGTCGGAAGCAGAGCTTAAATGATTACTACCCAAGTATGGTAGTACAGTAAGACGCTTACTAAAAAAATTTCCAATGTGGAAACTTTCTAAAATTTGGATTTTCAAAAATTTTCCATTTCTGTCGGTTCCGCCCAAGGGATTGCCAACTGTCCATCTTAAAGCCACCGTAATATGCTCTCGGCTAAACAGCGAAATCTGGGTTAAAATGGTCAAGTCTGGGCTACGCAGACATCAGACTCTGGTTTAAGGTGCAGAATCCGTGCTATGCTACCAATTTGAAACTTATATTGAGGGGGCTCTTATCGTCTTATCTGTGATGGAAGCTTATATTTGAACGTGAAACTTGAAATTGTTTCGAAGTCCTTTTCTTTGTTGGGCAATAGGCAAAGAGCATAAATTATTCTAGTTGAAAATAAGTTTTCCGCTGGAAATTTGGGGTTACCTAATAGTTTCTACAAGCAGAGCTTATATAATTGCCGCCCAAATAATTCAGTACAGTCGAGCGCTTATTTAAAAACAAAATCTGAAATAGAAATACATCATTTTAAAATTTTAATTTTCCTAAATTTTCCAAATAAGTATTTTTTGTCTGATAAGCAGGCAAAGATTGTCGTAGGTGCGATTGACGTTGTCTGAATAATTTTATTTGGTTTTCTACGAAAAGGGTGCCTACCAGCTGGTCTCTGGTTATCTCCAAAACTAAGTACTGTATAAGACCATTTCTGCTAAACGGAGTTTCAAAATCTGAGCTACGGCGATCAAGCCCTGGCTATGCAGATTGCAGACTCTGTAAGTACGATGGCAAATAAAAAATTATGTGCATAGAAGTATATGGTCTACAGCTCTACAAAACTACTACGGTGGTCGGTCAAATGAACTTGGCTAGATTTGCAGCAGCTGACCTAATATCCCAAACGTCAAATAACATAAACATTGCCATTGTGGTTTTGTCAAGCCAATAATAGTTTCTCTGAAATATCCAAATTAAAATGCCGAAAGACTAAAGCAATACAGAGTACAATAGAAATAGAAAATGTCGTGTATGCGGTTGAAGCTCGAAAGGCCCCAGATTTCATAAATTTCCAATATCAAGATATCAGCAGTGTCAGTAACTACAAAATTTGGAACTACAGTAAATGATTATTAGAGGAAAGATTTCATTCCAATATCAAGATTTCAGCAGTGTCAGCAACTACAAAATTTTGAACTAGTAAATTACCTATTAATAGACGAAAGGCTGGAAAAAGGTTACCTAATCTGTTAAGCCTTCCGAGGGCGGACGGTTATAAAAATTTGAACGCAAGGGGAAAATGCTGCTAAAGACCTTGGTTCACACAATAAATTTACGAACGACAAGTCATAGTTGAACTTCTGCATATAAACTCTGTAGACATGTTCCCCCTAAATTGCACCTTAAGATTAAGTAATTATCGAGTGGTGTCTTCCGAATTTTGTATTATTGAAACACTGCCTTTTTATTCAGTGTTATGTTTAGTAGTACCTACCTATGTTCCTAGTTTTGTTTTATTAAATCATTGTAATTTTACTTGGTGTGTTAATTGGGCGATATGATTTGAGTCGTTTTGTTGGATTATTGTTTTCCGTCTTTCACCCGGTGTACCATCTGTGCTGGTTTGTGCAAGTGGTCATTTCAATTTTCTTTCACCCCACACACTGACCCACTGTATCCTAAACTCTAGCCCCCTATCGTAAAATAAAAATGTGCTCGGGAAACGAGGTGCACAGTTTAATGTAAAACATCGTCGCTGACTGCCTACCTGCCTGCAGTATAAAATGAAGGATCCGCTATTGACGGGACTAAGAGTTTGAAATGTGCTTATAGCTGACCGCACACGATCAATATTATTGAAAATAATATTGACAATATCGTGATTTGACCAATAATACCGTGTTTTGATTGGTCAAATAACGATATTGTCAATACTATTGTCAATAACATTGATCGTGTGCGGTCAGCTTAATAAAATAAAACACAACAAACTCAACTCAGGGTTTGAGTATCTATTTTATTTATACCAAATGAATGGTTCCAATAAATCTTTTGAGTTTTATTACATACTTTGTTTTGTGAACCGATAATATGAGGTGGGTCCTGGCTATTATACTTGGGCCGCTCAACAGACGGAGTGATCACCCTGCAAGAACGTGCTCTAGGCGGGACCACTATCAATTTAGGACAACCGAACCGCAGTGATGCGCTTTCTCTAGACCCAACGAAGTTGCATCATTCCAATTCGGTCGTCATAAATTACTATTGGCCCTGCTAGAGCACGTTCTTGCAGGGTGATCACTCCGTCTGTTCGGCGGCCCAAGTATAATATTAGAGAAAGTTAATAATAGTAATGCAAATCCATATCTTCTGTCATACTTAATCAAAATTGTCAGTGCAAAATGTTGGATTTATACCTATAGGAAAATTGAAGCACTTTAGAAAAATTATTTGAATAAATATTAAGAAAAGGATTGTGGAAGAGGAAAACTCATGATTTTGGATGGGGGTAAGATTTTTCAAGAAAAATATTACCTTGGAAGAGTTTTGACAGAAGCATTTGGCAAAATATGAGCTGTAGGCTCCCTGAATAAATTTAAAAAATAAAGCTTGCAAGAGCCAAATTTTTTAAATGTTTGGTAGATAGAGAAGTCTCAGATTTCTGCTATTTAGGAAGTCAGATAACTCGCGATGGTAGGAGCACTAAAGATATTAAACAAAGAATAGCGCAGGGCCTAGTTGCATTTAATAAAAAGAAACAACTATTATGCTAGGGAATGATAAATGTAGAAACTCGGAAGAGGCTCTTAAAAACGTATGTATGGAGTACGGCATTGTGCGGGTGCGAAACTTGAACGATAGGAGAAGCGGGGAGAAAAAATTGAAGCATTTGAAATGTGGTGCTATAGACGCATGATGAAGATACCGTGGATAGATAAGGTTAGCAACAGAGAAGTATTAGAAAGAATTGGAGAAAAGCGAAATTTATGGAATACAGTGATAGGAGAGATAGGATGGTGAGACACCTTCTGAGGCACGAAGGCTTAGTTCGCGACATACTAGAGTCAGAGATAGGAATAAAAAGAGGTAGGGGTAGGTCCAGATTAGACTACTGCTCTCAAATAGTTAGGGATGTAGGATGTTCAACTTTTGGGGAAATTCGTAGGTTAGCTCAGGATAGGAAAAGATGGAGGTACGCATCCAACCAGCCTTCGGACTGAAAACTTTATGATGGTAGATTTAACACATTTTTGAAATTGATTAGGGTAAAATTTTACTTCGTATTGCTAACGGGAAGTTACATTTTAATTTTACGTCAAGTTTCTAGTGTGAAGTAAACTTTTATTTTAGGAGCCATACAGGTGTCCCGGTGACAGTGGGAAATCTCTCGGGCACGTAGAGATTATAAGAAAATAACATCGCAAGTTCGTATAAAGTTTTCTGCTGCGACCTTCCCCTGCCAAGATATTCTCCCTTACAATGTAGAAAGAAAAATCGTTTTTTTACATAAAATTATTTTATTTCTTTTTGATGACACGTACGTAGTGATCGAATGTCGATAAGATAATGCGGCCCCTATTTTGGTAGTGCATCAGTGGAGCAAGGGATGAACTATCCTTTACCTTCATATTCTTTAAGGGGGTGGATATTTTTAATTTTTAACCGCATTTTTTGTTTCCCGGGCATTTTGCCAATAAAAAGTTACTCTTGTTAGGTTTCGATAAAATGAAACGTTTTAAAGAAAATAACACTTGACAAGTAAGAGGTACCTAGGTACGCAGTGTATCAAGGATTTTCGTGTTTATTTTTCTGACATTATTTTCGAAAAACCTTCCGCATTATCTTATCCACATTCAATCACTACCTACGCCACCACGAAAATTATTGAAATATAATAAATTATTAAGATTAAAAATTTTATGTGAAAAGAAATATTTTTATTTCTCCATTTTAAGGTCGTAGGAGAAAACTTTATATGAACTTGCTGCGTTACTTTCGTGCAATCTATACGCACCCGAGAGATTTCCCATCTTCACCGGGACACCCTGTATATATTTGCTTCATTGTACACTTTCAGTTTATCAGAGAAATTTCTTATCAGAATTCAGAAATATTCAAAGAAATGAAAGGGTTGAATGTGAAAGTAAGGAATCCACAGGTTCACTGCGTGTGTTTAATTATTTACTCGACTTGGAATGTTTACACTATGCAGAACATCGGCATAGTCTGCTAAACCACAAAAGAACGAAAGATTACATTACATCCGTACAATTTTAAAAACAAACTGCAAAATAATCATTAATCCGCTCACAAAACAGGCACTGCTCTTATTTACATTTACTTGGCCATATTGCATTGCTGACAGCTTGTGTCCCCTGCCTCCTGTTATATCTGGGAGATACCTAATTAATAATTTTTTCAAGATAATTATTGAAGTTTCATAAATTTAGTTTGAAGTAGTCAATGCCTCTCGCATACACCATTCTTTTTATAGAAAAAAATATCAAAATAAGTCCAAGGTGATCATGCTTTGGGATTGTTTTCAACTTACTTCTCACTACTCCCCAAAAACGTGCGGTTGGTATATATAAGATTGAAGTATGCACTGTGTTTAAAAAGTAGCTCAAAAAAAGTAAAGTGAAGACAAATAATCACAAAACCCCAGGTAAAAAAGCTGACTCAGATAAACACTCAGATTAGAGACATCTGGACGTGGACGTAAAAAACCGAAAAAATTCAGGGTTCATGATTATAATACCGAAGTATCCTCATTCCGCTGTCATTCCTCCAAACCAAAATAAAGTAGTTTGATAACGGAGTAAGGTACGCCGTACGACGCACAGTGCTTCGAACCATGGACAAAAATCAAACATTGGCTATACCTATATGCAAAAAGTAAGACTATATTTTTAAAGACTACTGTCCAATAGTATTCAAAATAACAAACAACTCAATGTACGCTATCAGCTAGGCAAAAAAATCCCTATCAGAAGTCGCAAAAAACAACACCTAAGAAATGGTATCACAGCATACTTGTAAATTTCTATTTTTCAGTTCAATTTTGACAGTTGACACGAGCAATTAAAAAATCTTTTAAGATGTGTGAGAAAGGGTCTGGTATGTACTTTATATAAACAAGAATTTAAACTTACCTACTATTAGTAACATTTTGTTAATTTTGAATTTTTTTGTTAATTAATGCTTTTACTCACTTTTTTATTTTTCTAACTTTAATAAGCATTTTCTCAAATACATCAAAAAACAAATTTTTAAATTTACTCACTTAAGATACTTTGATAAATGCTCTTTAAAGCTATATATGTCTTTTTCTGCGCAGCTCTGCGCTAACGCCCCATTTAATTTTTTTTAGAGTCGAATACATTAAAAAATATTGATTTATTCGATACATGGCAGTCAAATAAAAGATGCGAGGCGAAAACAATGATATGCCAAAAAATTTTGGATTTTTTTGGGAAGAAAGAACCATCTCAAGATTTTTTAAGCAAATGTGAAGCTTCAGCGAAATATTTCTGCTTAAATATTAATAAACTTTGGCATCAATGCCAAAGAAAAAAAGATGTGTTTTTATCGAAAAACCAACAATTTCTCCAAAATAATATTTACTTGTGGGATAGTTTGCTTGATTTTCCATCTCCTGAGTCTAGTCGCGGCCGTCCCTTAAAATCCTTTAAGGAGTGTTGTCAAAAAACAAAAAAGAGACGCGTAGAAGATTTAATAAATAATCACAGCTATGATGAGTTAAGTTTTGCAGCGAAGGAATCTGCGGAAATTGCTGGTGTGAATAAAAGTTATAAAGCCAAAAAAAAAATTACACCAGAAAAGTGTTTGGCATTATATTTAGATTTAGATTTGTCAGAAAGAAAATATTTAGCTTTGCGTAGCGTTGTCAATTCCTTACACGAAAATTGTTTTCCAAGTTTGTACAAAATAAGGCAAAAAAAAGCTGAACTTCTTCCCAAAGGAATTACGTCATCAGAATATATGGCTGAAGTAAACCTTCAGAATTTGATGAACAATACCTGTGATGGGATTTTAAAAACTATTGGTGTTTCATCATTGCCAGATGACAATATTTTAACTTTGAAGTGTAAATACGGTTTTGACGGAAGTTCGGGCCATAGTACTTATAAACAAAAATTCGAAGACGAAAAGTTAACTGACGAGTATATTTTTTTAATTGCAACTTCACCCTTAGAACTATTCGATCAGAAGTCTAATAAAAGGCTATGGTCTAATCCCCGTTCATCCTCAACGTTTTTTTGCCGACCAATTAAATTTTTGTTTTTAAAAGAAAATGCAGCGTTGGCAAAGGAGGAAGAAGAAAAACTAAGATTTGCAATTAAAAATCTGGCAGCGTATTCCGTAAACTTTAAGGAAAAGTATTTTACAATAAATTTTTATATGATTCTAACAATGCTAGATGGAAGTACAATAAACGTATTATCAGAAACTAATAGTACTCAAAAGTGTTTTATTTGTGGTGCCCTACCCAAAGAAATTAATTTCCTTAAAGTTTACGAAAAACCTGTCGAAGAAGAAAATTTCAAATTTGGCTTATCATCCCTTCATTTGTGGATTCGTGTTTTCGAGTGTTTATTACATATTTCGTACAGATTACCGTTTAAGAGTTGGCAAGTCAGAACCCCAGAACACAAAACTATTTTCGAGGAAAGAAAAAAACATATTCAGTTAGAATTTAAAAAGCAATTGGGATTGACTGTAGATAAGCCAAAACCTGGATACGGATCGACAAATGAGGGGAACACGAGTAGAATTTTTTTTAAAAATGCAGAAACTTCCTCTAGGATTACTGGAATTGATGTAAATTTAATAAACAATTTTTCCAAAATTATAAGAATAATCAACTCGGGGTATAACATTAACACTGAAAAATTAAAAACTCTTTTAGATGAAACATTTAATTTATATTTACAACTTTACAGTTGGTACTATATGCCAAGTGCTTGTTCACGGGGTTGAAATTATAAAACATTTTGATGTTCCGATTGGAAAATTGTCAGAGGATGCTTTAGAGGCAAGACACAAAGAAGCAAGGAAGCAAAGATTGAACCATACAAGAAAGTCCTCAAGAACAAACAGTAACAAAGATTTATTGACATCACTTCTATTAACTTCTGATCCCTATTTGGCCTCATTACGACAAACTCACTCTAAAAAAACTGATACGGACGATATTAAATATTTTTTTTATTGTGTGATAATAGTGATACCAATGAAAATCTTATTAATATTGAAAACATGAATTTGGACACAAACGAAAACTCAGACTCGGAATAATATGTAATGATTTTTACTATGGTTATCTGTTTAATCGTCTATGTCTGTGCGTTTCTTTGTATGTGTCATCTGTCTGTTTGCCTATATGAGTATTAAACAATATTTAATGAAATTTGAGTCTTTCGTTAATCAATCTGGGTTTAAAGCTTACAATTCATTCGCCTTATTCAGCATTCATTAGGACGCAATTTTCGTGTAAGGAATATACAGGGTGTCCCGCGACTCGATGGCCATAGCCTAAGGGTGTATTCCTTAGGCAATTTCAAGTCGAAAATACCTGATACACATATGTCCAAAAGTCAATATTAAATAAATTATCGGTGATATTAATAAGCAGACTAAATTTACATCACATAATTATAAGTTTATTAATTAAATTAATGGAAAACTATGTTTAAAACAAAGTTAATTATGGTAAATGTTCAAAATGTCCTCCCACTGCCTGAATACACTTTCTAGTTATTTCCATAGTTGAAAAAGTTGCTCTCTGAAGAGTATCAGTGTCAGCTCGCATGGATGTAGCTGCAGCTATAATTTTATTAAGTAATTCTTCTCTGATTCGGGATATTTCTGAATATACCAAACTCTTTACGTGTCCCCAAAGATAAAAATCGAGCGGCGTTAAGTCTGGTGACCTCGGTGGCCAGAGAACTGCACTTCCTCTTCCAATCCACCGGTCAGCAAAGTTGTTATTTACGTATGTTCTGACATTTATACCAAAATGTGGAGGCGCGCCATCCGGTTGAAACCACATGTTTCTTCTTCTCTGAAGCGGAACTTCTTCCAATAATACTGGCAAGCAGTTTTGTAAAAAATTCAGATAATTCTCGTATGTTAAACGATCTTGAAATGCGAATGGCCCAATAAGATTGTCATTAACAAACTACACCAAATATTCCCCGAAAAGCATTGTTGAAAATGCATTTCTGTGGTTTCAATTGGATTTTCATGCGCCCATGAATGTGAGTTTCGGGTATTTGTAATCCCATTCCTGGTAAATGTGGCTTCATCGGTAAATAGAATTTGTCCACAAAGATGTTCATGTGCTAGCAACCAATGACAAAAGTCAACACTCGCTGCATAATATGCAGGCTGTAATGTTTGCACAGGCTGAATATGATATGGACACCACCAAAATTGCCTTATTAATGTTGACTTTTGGACACAAGTGTATAAGACATTTTCGACTTAAAATGACCCAAGGAATACACCCTTAGGCTATGGCCATCGAGTCGCGGGACACCCTGTATAATTTAAGTTCTATTTTTATGAGTACGGTTTTATGTTTGTTATTTAGGTTATGTTAATGTTATTATTTTTTGTTATTTTGAACTTTATTGTTAATTTTTTAATATTATTTTACATATATTAAAGGTATAAAATACCCTGAAAATTTATTATGTTCTAAAATAATTTGACACTGTATAATATATAATGTGATATTATATATTAAGGTAATATATATTTTGAAAAAAAATATATAAATATTACTTAAAATGTCAAATAAAAACTGCCCCTTCAGTTCTTATTAATTTTTTTCATTTTAACTTGAGGAGCATGTTTGAACACTCTGTATCTTTTAAAAAACAACAACTAATGTAATACTTTTTCTACCATTTTATGAGGAAAGTCTGTTCTACAAAAATGATTAATATGATATTTTTGTCAGACCAACAGGAAACAAGTTATACTTTTTGTCTCACATGCCTATATAGTCGACGCACTGTGCGACGGTACCAAAGTTTATGCTGTTATTAACTTTGCGACGGACGGTACCACTGGAAATTTTATATCGAAGGCAAGGCATTTGTCCTGTCACCCGCAATTTACTTCGCACATATGTTCGTTTGTCACAGATTACACATCCAGTTCTTTGGACTTTTTACCTGAAATATTACAAACTTAAATTTCTTATTTTGCAGAAATGCTCCGTTATCTCCGTTTATCTCCAGTTTTAGGAAAAATTACTTATTTGACACTTAAAGTAAAAAAAAAGCAAATTTTTAACTGAGAAAAAAATATACATTTTTTCTAATATTTAATAATACTGAGTGGGAATCACTGTTCCCTGTATTAATTTTTAAAAAATTTTTGAAAATCCAGTTACTTACTTTAACAATCTTGTTGGGCTTAAATCTCGAATACGGCTTGAAATTCGAAAATTTTGCAAGAGCGACTTTCGATTCAGAATTGTCCTCTGAGTGGGAATCACCGTTAACTGTATCTATTTTCGAAAAATTTTTGAAAATCCAGTTTTTAAGTTTGTCTGATTTTGGCTTTTTCCGACTTCCTTGGTGATTTTTTAGTCTAAATCTCCAAGAAGGAGTCCACTCCCCATGTTCGAACAAGAAAATCCGACAAATCTCCGTCCCCTTCAATTTTTGAAAAAGCATCAGTCTGCCTGTTACTTTAACACTCTTGTTATGCTTAAATCTCGAATACGACATGAAATTCGAAAATTTTGCAAGAGCAACTTTCGATTCAGAATTGTTGTCTGAGTGGGAATCACCGTTCGCCGTATCCCATTTTCGAAACATTTTTGAAAATCCTATTTTCCTGTTTCATTTCTATTTCATTTCTGTTTATAGTTTTTTGCTGGTTTGTTTTCAATTTCATTTTGATTTCCACGTTTTTTTTTGTTTGCCTTGACTAAATTGAGTTAATTTGTTATTAATATATTACCTTAAACTTAGAATTTGTTTTGTTTCATATCTCATTATGATTTTTTTTTTTTTTACCTTTGCTGTTTTGACCGAAATTTATGTATGTATATCCATGTGAGTTTATTGTTGTCCTTTGTGAGTTCAGCGCGTGTCGCTTTTTCTCTCGAATTTATTTTGTATTTTAAGGGTTAAGTAGAGCAGTGGGACATTCACGAATGTTCAGCTGAACTTCGCCCTTTGCTGAATTTGATATTTTAAGTTATTTTTTTTTCTTATGTAATTTCAGCAATAAAGTCTTTATTATTATTATTATTATTATTATTATTATTATTTTTGAAGTTTCTACTGAACTTAAGAACTAACCTGTTTTAGTCTTCAGTGCTCACTTTTTGATAGTCAACTCAATACAAAAATAACCAGACGAAACCATTTTTTGAAAAAATGTGTTGCGTCACAGTTTTTTCCCAACTTTTTTTAATTTACTTTAAAATGTACGTACTATCCACTACAAAAATGCTATACTTGTTAAATGTTTGTAGATGTCACCGTTTTCGAGTAATTTTGGTGAAATTGTTGGTAATCGTAAGTGTTGAAATAGCACAGGTTTAGAAAATAACAATGTTGTATTCAAATTGAAGAACACTACGTATAACATAAAAATCATATTCAGAATAATACGGGAGACGAAAAATCAGAAACAGACAGAAAGTGCATGTATACGTGCTAGGATGCCTTTTTTCCCGAAGTGATGCCTATGTTAGAATTTTATTAAGAACACATACATATATGCAGAGAACGATTTTTGAGCCCCCACAGCTCCCTTGAGGTTAGACAGGTGGGTCATCTTCTGTGTGAGGGTCAAGGTCATGGTGGAGGTCAAGGTCACAAGGTCACGACGAAAAATTTAACTTTTTCTATTATTTCAATTTTTTAGGGTTCTTCATCGAATTCTAAGACTTTTTCGTCTCTTGGCATTCTCTCGTCAGGTCAGCCGTTTAAGAGTTAGGGCGGGGTTTCAACTTCCACGAGTAGGTACTTTAACAATCTTGTTAGGCTTAAATCTCGAATACTGCTTAAAATTCGAAAATTTTGCAAGAGCGACTTTCGATTCAGAATTGACCTCTGAGTGGGAATCACCGTTAACTGTATTCATTTTCGAAAAATTTTTGAAAATCCTGTTTTTAAGTATGTCTGATTTTGGCTTTTCCCGACTTCCTTGGTGATTTTCTAGCCTAAATCTCCAAGAAGGAGTCCACTCTCCTTATTAACAAGAAAATCCGTCAAATTTCCGTTCTCTGTAATTTTTGAAAAAGCATCAATCAGCCTGTTACTTTAACACTCTTGTTAGGCTTATATCTCGAATACGGCTTGAAATTCGAAAATTTTGCAAGAGCAACTTTCGATTCAGAATTGTCCTCTGAGTGGGATTCACCGTTCCCTGTATCCATTTTCGAAAAATTGTTGAAAATCCAGTTTTCAAGTTTGTCTGATTTTGGCTTTTTCCGACTTCCTTGATGATTTACTAGTCTAAATCTCCAAGAAGGAGTCCACTCTCCATGTTCGAACAAGAAAACCCGACAAATCTCCGTTCCCTTCAATTTTTGAAAAAGCATCAGTCGGCCTTTTACTTTAACATTCTTGCTAGGCTTAAATCTCGAATACGACTTGAAATTCGAAAATTTTGCGAGAGCAACTTTCGATTCAGAATTGTTGTCTGAGTGGAAATCACCGTTCGCCGTATCCCATTTTCGAAACATTTTTGAAAATCCTATTTTTGAAGTTTCTACTGAACTTAAGAACTAACCTGTTTCAGTCTTCAGTGCTCACTTTTTGATAGTCAACTCAATACAAAAATAACCAGACGAAACCATTTTTTGAAAAAATGTGTTGCGTCACTGTTTTTTCCCAACTTTTTTTAATTTACTTTAAAATGTACGTACTATCCACTACTTGTTAAATGTTTGTAGATGTCACCGTTTTCGAGTAATTTTGGTGAAATTGTTGGTAATCGTAAATGTTGAAATAGTACAGGTTTAGAAAATAACAATGTTGCATTCAATTTTACATTTCTGATGATGAGATTGTTTTAAAATCTTGACAGGTCAAGTACTAAAATAAAGTGTTAATATTGGTAGTGCGCAGAGTAGAGTTTATTATTTCATAAATAATTTATATTATATTGCAAAAGTTGGATTAGGTCTTAGGTGACACCGATAGATGTTAAGAGCAAGTGGCATTCGCTTTGTTTGGATAAAAATCCGATGGTCGTGACGACACACTTGTGCCGTCAATTGGCTGTATGAGGACCATCGTTTGGAGCTGACTTCACACTACCTTCAATTTTTTCGCCACGGTTTATTTTAACTGCGTTGTGATTAATATGCGTTGCTGTGTATAGTGCATACCTGTTTAATTGCGTTGTCCTTGTTTTTATTTGCAATGAGCTCTTGTTTCTCCCAACCGTAAGTATGAATTTATCTATGTATAAACTTCATTTGGTGTACTTAGATTCTTCGATATTCGTCAATTTCTCCCGAAGTCCACACTTGGATATTTTTTTCTTCTAGATCTAGATCAGTGGCGTTGTGCCCCAGAGGCGATTATGGTTTTTGTGGGGACAGAACTTGTAAAAATCGTCATGTTATGAAAGTATGCCACAATTACCAGAATATATGGACTTGCAGCAGGGAAGACTGCAGGTTCATGCATATTTCCAAGTTAGAAGAGAATTTGCACCAAACTGGACTTCTACTTCCGTGCATGGTACGGGAGTTCTATCGAACTGCCCAGCTATATGGTATCTGTATACGTTATAAAAGATCCGGGCATTGCGATACGAGACACTGCCCTTATAAGCACTGCAGATATGATATTGAAGATGTCCTAGGCTGCGGAATTTACTTAGAAAAAATTCCAAATGGCAAGCTAATGGGCTTTGAAAAGTGTGGGCATTATTTATGCTTGGATTGTTATAACAATCTGGTGGTAGGCACGGTAATGCCGTGCCCTTACTGCAAGCAGGAAGGTCGTGTCCTGCAATTTAAGTAAGGTCAGTGAATTTTTTATTACCATATTTAACTTGCGTTACTAGCGGATGAAAATACCATGGTACCATTTAATGCCGGCATAACGATAGTATATTAAACTATCCTTATGCTTCTAACGTTTTTTGCACAATTACAACCAAAAAAGAATTTAATTCCCAGCTGTTATTTAAAAATTAGAAATTACATACCCAAAATGTTTTGATAAATTGATTGCGACAGTGGCGATAATTATTGTAGTCATATATTGTATACAAGATTTTAGTATTGCCCAAAGTGATGCTTACTCCTAGATGTTACTTTCATTCGCCAAAAGATATCATTGCTTCAGCTTGTTCAATTTCCGAGTCAATTTCACAATATTCAATTTTCCAAATTCTTTGACATCTGCGAAAGTCTTCAAACTTGCAATAAAGGTGTACCCGCCATGTGAATGCACTATACAGGGTGTCACAAGCTTGTGGCCTATTTTAAGCATTTAGAGAATTAAAGAGGTTTGTGAACTGATCAGTATTTCGAAATACCATCAATCGAATGAAAATATTTTCAAGATGGCGGCATTTCTGTTTATACCGGCAGCCGACACCAACTTCTTTACTTTAAATGAGACATCATGTTTTGTTGTACTTTTTTCGGATTTCCTAGAGAATTCTAAGGTCCCTGCTTTTAATGTTCTCTACACGAAAATCTTACCATTCCCGAGAAAAAAAAATTAAATAATTATTTACGACAATACAAGGTTTACTTACTAAATTATTTGGACGCACGAGTCTAATTTCTCAAACGCAGGCATTGACTACCCCTAAGTTCAGATGCGAATTGAAAAATGTTTGGAAATGTATGACCCCATTTCGATCCATTTATTGTTAAATTAAGTTGCTGTTAGTTTTCAGATTCAACTTGCTCCTTATTTTCAAATCAGAGCTTATTATTCGATGCCTTAAATGAAGTTAAAGTAATTTATGAAATGCTAAAGTAACGGAAAAATGGTGAAAGTTCGGTATAGGGACATTCCACATGGAGAATTTTTTCTGGATTTAATGATCGGTATGATATGGGATGTTCCACACCATTTATGTAAACTGAGTTTTTGTCGTTTTTGGGGGAACGACAAATAAACATGAAAATATCCCCTTCCCATAAAAAATTTCAAATCTTCAACTACGTATAGCAAAGTCTTTTTCATCATTGTGAAAATTTTAAGAATCTATCTTTATTTTTTAAGGAGACTTTTAATTTGTATGTGAACCGAGATTTCTTCCCTCAGAAACAGCAAGATTTAGGTGTGGGGAACATTAGTACCAAAGACCTTGGAATTTCATGAAGAATTCGAAAAAAAATATGAAAAACAGGGTCTCATTTAAAATAACTAAGTTAGTATCAAAACTTTTGGTACCTGCTACCATCTTGAAGAAATTTTTAATCGGTAAGCTGTACAGAATTAGGCTTCTGGGAAATATTTCAGCCCAATATCTTGTTTGGTTCTCTATACAGGGTGATTCACGGAGACGGTCGGTTAGACGTTTCTCAGAAACGGCAGCGAATTAAAATCTGAAAATTTGCACACAAAAGTTCTCGGCTTAGACCATTCTAATTAAAATATTTTCAACGCCCGCCAACTTCCGGTTATACCGGAAACGAGTACCTACTCTCTTATTTTAAACGGAATCCCCACATTTTTATTACGGATTTAGATTTTCGGTAGAATTTTAAGGTCACTTTATGCGAAACATCATATGTGTAAGGTGCACCCTCTTCGAGATATTAGACGTTAAAAATCGTCATTTTTCAAATTTCATCAATTATAACTTGGAAACGGTACGAGATAAAGAAAAATGATTTACATGTCCCTATCTTAGTTTTTAATTCTCTATCTAATGGGCCTGGAAAATACTGCTTCCTGATTGGTAACTTTTTGTCATTTTTTTGACCAATCAGGAAGCAGTTACACCAGTTGTGGATCTTAATCCAAAATGTTAAAGGTCCACCAGTTAAAACTAATATTCCCATAAGAAAACGACTGGTGGACCTCTAACATTTAAGATATAGATCCACCATTGGTGGACCTCTAACCACGACCTTACGTTTTACGTCTGTGGGGCTTTGGCAAGAAATTAAAGTGACTGTTGGTATTGGGGGTGTGGTGTATGAAGTTATTGCATTGTGACGTTAAATTTTCATATCGGCAGGTACGTTTTTTATGTGTTTGCAAAGGAAATCCGAGGTTCAGTTATAATTCCAGTACTTTTTATAGTCAGTCGCAATACCTACCACTACTGATGTGATTATTGTAACAGATTCTATGTGCTGTCCTCGCCTATAATATCACAACTTCAACACTTTTTGTAACCTGCCCACTTAAATACTAATTTGCCTAGAAACCTAATTAATGTAGCCACATGACGACTTATTCAAATTTTGTTTATTCCGATTTTCATTTCTTTATACTCTTGTCATGTAAAAATGTGTCCACATAGCTCGCGAACGAACGAACGAACGCAGCGAACACCGCGAGCGTGATGAGCATGTCGTGCAGTGTGGACAGCTTGATTTGAGTGCTTGCGGTGTTTGTCATACTTGCAATCACTAGGGATGGCAACGATGCATCGATGTTTTAGAAATATCGATGCATCGGATGGAAAACGTCGGTGGTTTGCAATCGATGCATCGATTAGTCATCGTATGGAACAACATCGTATCTAGCTATAACATCTGTATGCTGTATGGCCAGTGTACTGGAGATTATCACGTGCACAAAATATAAATTTACAATTACCTGATTTTCTGCATAATCAGGTTACTCATACACACATACCAAAATACGAATAAAAATAATTTCTTTTGTTTTGGAACACCCGGCGTGACTGCAATCAGCTAGCGGCTCATGCTCATCAAAGGTGTCTAAGTATACAAAATGTAAACGTACCTTATGTCAATCGATGCTTTAAGAAATCGATATTTAAGGATACGATGCATCGCTTACATCGATGGTTAGGTAAGCGATGGTATGCCATGTCGATACATTGATGTTTTTCAATATTTTGCCATCCCTAGCAGTCACTAAAAACATCTACTTGTCGTGTACATCAAAGAAATTATTGTGATATCTGGGGAACCCTATGGACGGTACGGTTGACATTTGACCTGATGGCAAGCATGGAATGGAGAGACAAGTGCCATAAAATTAATCTGTGGAAGTTTAAAACTTTTTAAAATTCAGTTGCCTACACAAAATGTCCCTTTTTTAGGTAGAAAAAGCGTTTTAAAAATCTGACTCGCTGCAAAAAATATCTTAAGTCTCCTCAGCAGACTTGAAAGTTATAAATAACGCTGTGACTTAAGATAGGACAACATTCCCGGAAATATAAAATTGCCGGCATGCGTATTACACGTTTGATATTTCATTTCATAAAAACTGAAAGATCCCAATATAATAAGTTACTGATTTCGCTTGCCCGCAATTTTTATTTTTCGCGGCTATGTTGTAGTCAGAGTCACGGCCTATAAATAAAACAGTATCTCGGTAAATGCATAATTTCAAAATATATTCTGACAAATAAGCATTTATGGGTAATTGCAGCTACCAAGGAAATGTAAAAAACAAATTTACTGATGCTTATTCCGGTACAAAAGTGTGGTCATTCGGGTGTTAAGAGGATCTTATATCGTGAGTGTCTCCTCGTAGAACAATCAAGCAAAGCCGTGGGACAATAAAACTGTTACCACAGGCACAGGAAGGCGATGTTTATGGTCTATCTTTCCCAAATTTCTCAGAAATTAAGAATTACGAAGTAGGGGTTTCATGTGCAGATATTTTTGATAATTTTACTGTGCCGAACTTATTTTATTTACCCAAAATTAACACTCCGCACAAAATATAACTGTTTAACACAAATTTTAAATAATAAATAATACATTGCATTTCTTTGATTCCAGAATTTTGTACATGTAATGTGTGCCACAATTATTTGAGGCAAGACCATTTCAGGGGCCTTAGCTGCGGACACCTCTATTGTGTTCCGTGCTTTGAGCGGCTAGAGAGACATTCGCACAATAGACCGGTGACTTACAGATGTATAGTCTGTAAGGTATATTCTGCTTTCCATCCTTTTTTCCCCAGGTCGTCCAAGTTAATTTAAAGTATGAAGGTAATATATCCAGTAGCTAATGCAGTCAAAGTCTACAATGATACTTCATTTTACAGAAAATGTCTACTTTGAAAATTTTTAATAAGCGTTGTTGTGTAAGAAGCATTGTCGTGTAAGAAGCATTGTTGTTCTTTTAAATATACCTACACTTTATTTAATAATCATTGAATACGTTTAGTAATTTTTTTATAACCATTGTTGTGTAAGAAGCATTGTCGTGTAAGAAGCATTGTTGTCCTTTTAAATATACATAAACTTCAATTACCATTGAATACCTCTGGTCCACATTCAAAATGAATCTGACGGATGATCAGTTCCAAGAAAGCAAATCTGACAAGGTGACTGGCCTCATGAAAGTAAGAAAGAATTTATTTGGGGCTGCAAATGAAATATCCGAAGGTAGTGACTTGTCTAGTTCAGACGATTCAAGTGCGCAAGTGGCAGATCTGTATTCATCAGTGAATGTACCACAAACCAGCAACGTAAATGAAATGTCTGAAAATGCTATTTCAGCTGGTGGCGATCACTCGTCTAATTCAGCGAATGCAAATTTACAAGCAAAAGTTTTGGGATGTATTCACATTCAGGAGGGCACAGTCAATTTTAACATGGAAGGCATACTTCACCAAGGATTTTATAGCTTCCAGGGCACAAATTTTGGATGTTACTTTCTGGTTACTATTGTTGAGGCTGATATGCCTAAGAATGCTTCGCACACCACTTGTGGTAAGTAGAAACAATAAATATTTTCATCCTTTGCATATTTGTCAGTGTTTTATATTTTCTTCAAATAATATCTGCTCATTTTTATTTATTTTGGTAAACATTTTTGATTTGAAATTTAACAATCACTGATGTCATCTACTTGCGAACCAACTTCACACTTTAATTTACTTCTTATTACTGCCAGCTATAAGCATAAAAATAATTACACTTAAATTTCAGTATTTCCAACATATTATGATACTGATAAGGTAATACCTATGTGCCTTTCAATATGTAGCAAGTATAAACAGTTAAAAAATATTCAACTGCACAGTCTTGCTAATCCGAATATCCTCGTAACCCGAAAAACCTTTTTTCGTACTCCTCTGAATCACTCGTTCCATTGCAAATTAATTGCTAAAACGTGTGGGTCCCAATTTATATATGCATATACATTCTTTACTGGGCCTGCAGTATCACGTGCCGTGATGGCTACTATCCGAAGTAATAAAACATTAGTCTCTTTGAAATAATTGTATAATTAAATTGCATCATAAACAAATAAATAAATTAACATTGAATCTAGTATTGAACAAGGCATCTGTACTCTACTAGGTAGGCTGAATCCCTCGCGTGATTGTATTCGCGCGGTAGAGGCGTGCGTGTGACGTCACCGGAGGAGACTGCAGCCTGCAGACCGCGTACAGCAATATTACACGCTCCTAAGCTGATAACTTAGTACTAATCGAAATTGAATATAATATAATTATGTTAGCATCGCCCATGTTATCTTATGTAAAAATTGTGTGAATTCGGAGAGTGAACGTTAATTGGACATACATAGATATAAACTTAAACGAATACAGATTACAAAAAGAATACGCAATTATGTTCTTAAATGGGGTTGTGCAAGATAGACGGTGTATTGATATTAAAATGATCTAATAAAATAATAAATAATAATAAAATAAATCAATTAATCAATCAATCAATAAATAAATAATAATAAAATAGTATTTTATTTTATAAGAAGCTAAAGTGATACTTTTTGCGGCAAATCTGTAGACGTTTGACGGACAAAGTGAGTCCGGTAACTACAGATGAGCCACAAAAAAGCACTTCAGCTCCGCATAAAATATGCTTTTTTTCGGCAAACCTCGATACACTTATCTCAATTCAAATAAACATGATTATTTTGCTTACAGAAAGAGTAAAAAATATCAATAGTGACAGTAATTATTTATTGTGTGACAGATTGCTTTGGATTAGCGTCAGTAAAAAAATTTTGACAGACTTGTCAGTAAAAAAAACTTGCTTACCACATAAAAAGTGACAGTTTAGTGTCGTTCATAGAGTCGCTAAATCCATGTTCCTTGACGTTTGCCGAAGAAATATATTTTCATACAATTATTTTGATAATTTAATTCATGTGTAAATTTTATATATATTATTCGTGCCAATTTTTTTCTTAAGTTTATAACTTTTGTGAATTTTATTAAGAGAAAAAAATGTAACTTTTTTATACTTTATTTATACAATTTTGAATAAAACCTTGATAAAGCCCCCTAACGGGGGCGAAACGTTGGTGTTTTACAATTCTGCCAAAAAATTCACAAAAGTTATAATCATATGTATAAAATCTCGTACGCCGCGACATTTTTATCAGAATGACAGCGAGAAAAGTTAGCCCTAACTATTACAGCGATAATTTTTTTATTTACCTTTTGCTGCCATGGCGACTTCCCAAATTTCGTATTTTTGATTGTAAAATGTTTAAAAATAGTCTCCCATATGCGTAATCTCATATTCATTCAATTATCTAGCCGAATTTGACTCGAACTTTTTATTTTGCCTAGATAAATTTCTGTTTTGCAAACTCAATTTTGTTGCTAGACGGCAATTCGACTCATAAAACTGACAGCCAAGAGCTTACTGGCTGTCAGTTTTATTCGTCAAATTGCCTAGCAACAAAATTTCGTTCAAAACAAATTTATCCGGCAAAATAAAGTACTCGTCAAATTACTGTTGATAAGAATACATTAAAAGCAAAAAAAATAAAATTACTAAAATAAGTAACAAATACATACAACCGAAACTTACATTTTGGAAAACAATTCAGTTATACTAAGCCAAACAAAAATTTAATAAAACTATTTTAATATTAGGTACAATCTAAACTAAAACAAAATTTTTAATTCCTGCTTACTTCGTAATACGTTTTAATTAATACTCTGCTAGTTTCAACGTTAAAGTCATCGCGAAAACACTGTCGAACCCAAATTTTCCTTACTTTATTGTCTTTTGGAAAGCGAAAGAAACTATAATACTACTTCCTTTTTCACCTAAGTTTTTACATGCAACAACGGCACAGTTAAGAGGCATTATGGACATTCACGTATACACACACACGAAATGCAAACCTTTTCACCACTACGTTTGTTGTAATTTAAAATAACGTTAATATCTACACGATTACACGGTGCCGTGTACGACTACGTATACACGCGTATGTGTACAAGGTGTCCCAAACTTGACGCGTTCTTATGGGAACACCCCTTATTTGAAGAGATAGAAAAAAATTAACCAAGGTGTTCGGAGCTCAAATTTAATGAGAAAACCAATGGCGCAAACAAAACTTTGCTATCTCTTATCGTTTGGCCGCTAGAGGGCGATTCTCAAATTTCGTCGATTTCTTTTATGTCCCATAACTTGTTTATTAATAAAGATAATTAATTTTGGTAAAAACTTTCTTAAGGCACTTTTTCCGTAGAATCCATTGCAATAGGCAATTTTTTTACAGGGCGTTTAGATTTTCGTGCACCACCCCAAACTCATTTTTTTTATATAGACCACCCTATATATTATGAGATTTTTGAAAAGCTGGTAAAATTTCCTAAATTTTGATGTATCACTTGTCATGTTTATCTTAAAAACCATTAGCAACATTTAAAGAATTATTATTAATTTAATATAATAACTATGAGTAATCTTATCATGAAACTTTAGATCTGTGGTTTTAATCATAACATGTTAGCATCCTATGTCATTTTATTAGTCATGGCAATCTTGATTTCTGTAGGCACAATACATATTTTAATTTTTAAATCGTAATGTTGCTAATGGTTTTTAATATAAACATGACAAGTGATACATCAAAATTTAGGAAATTTTACGAGCTTTTCAAAAATCTTATAATATATAGGGTGGTCTATATAAAAAAAATGAGTTTGGAGTGGTGCACGAAAATCTAAACGCCCTGTAAAACAACTGCCTATTGCAATGGATTTTACGGAAAAAAGTGCCTTAAGAAAGTTTTTATCAAAATTAATTATCTTTATTAATAAACAAGTTATAGGACATAAAAGAAATCGACGAAATTTGAGAATCGCCCTCTAGCGGCCAAACGATAAGAGATAGCAAAGTTTTGTTTGCGCCAGTGGTTTTCTCATTAAATTTGAGCTCCGGACACCTTGGTTAATTTTTTTCTATCTCTTCAAATAAGGGGTGTTCCCATAAGAACGCGTCCAGTACCCCGGTGAAATGTACGAAAGAAACGAAGTTGAAGAAGCATTGTTGTCTGTACTGTCAGAAAATGGTAACTTGTTTTGCAAAACACATCAGGGCAGTTCACAGCAAAGAACGTGAAGTTTTAAGATTAATGGAGATGCCGCCGCAGAGTATCGAAAGAAATAAGGCGATAAGAATGCTACGTTTGCTAGGTGACAAATCGTATAACAGTAAAGCAGATTCAAAATCTACTATTTACATTAGACAACCTAAGACGATCTGCGGCAAGAAAGGTGTATGCTGTCCAATTTGTGGAGGTATGTTTAGCCAAAGGAATTTTTCCAGGCATGACCGACTATGCCGCAGCAGAGATTCCTTTGGTTTTCAGGCTGTGAAACAGGCATGAATTCAAAGTAGACTGGAACAGACGAACAATACTGAGAGTTCATCTTCCACACTTGCCAATCTAACAGAAATCATGTTAGGTATTATGCGTGATGATGGAATTACGTCACTGATCCGTGCAGATCCTGTTTTGTATGAATTCGCCCAGGACTTGTCGAACAAATTTCGTAATGACCTTGCAGCTGCAAAAAATGCTAGACAGAATCTAAGGTTGTGCGCTAGGCTGCTTGAAGCATTGAAAGCGATCAATCCTGAAATTAATAATATTGCAGATGCACTTGTTGCACGAAGATACTCTTACATAATTGATGCTGTGAGGCAAGTTTGGCAGCTCGAGCAAACCCAAGAAAGTGAACATAAACCTGCAGTGGCTTTGCTTTACAATGGACTGCTGAAGAAGTTGGCGATGATTTTAAAACTGCAATATGTCCAGAAGGGCAGGGATCAACACCAGTATGAGATTACGACTGTAGAAGATTTCATGAACTATCACACCAACAAATACATTACTTACATTTCGAAAGGTGCATACCGCGACCTTATTGAGAGAAGACTACATGACAAAGTCATACTTCCTTCGGCCAAGGATACAGCTATATATGGCGAATATATACGTAATCAAGCCTTTCTATCATTCCAGGAATTGCAGGATGCTGGATTCAATTTTCGACCGTGGAGACACCTGGGGGAGTCCGTTATGTTACAACTTATGTATTTGAATCGGTAAGGGCGATTTTGTACGTGCCGACTATCGGTATTTGTATCGGACTGGCTTTTTAGACACGCCGGCAATCTGCAAAACTTAATATTTTTTAAGTTATAGTCTAAAGTTGTTCAACACCTGCAATATCGATGTGTCTAAAAGCACTACAAGTTTATCCCACTTGTACTTTCCATTTTTATGTAATGCTGGTTTTATTGCCAACCTGCATAGGTGTGGGAGCACATGCTGGCATATGTGGGGTGCATGAGTGAGTAGGAAGGCGGGTTCTGTTCCGATATACCTCATGCATGTTTGTGTGTAGCCGAAAAACATGAAAGAATAATACCGTGAATATATATTTTTGTGATTTGCAGTCGTCGTGTAGGAGAGATATCAAAGGTTTTGCTGACGTCGTATGTCCATCGTGAACGGCTATCTGAAGAAGAGATACAAGCTTTAGATCCAGCACAGTATATTCTTTGTTCAAATATTGCATGTTTTGAATGTGCATGGAAAACCGCAGACCAACTGGTTTCGTCCTTCTGGGACTCATCAGTACGGTGCTTTCCCCTACACACTCAAACCATGCAATTTAATCTTGCTATATATACTGCCGCGCTCTGGACAGATATCAGCAAGTGACAACTACTTTGAGTAATTATCTAGTATTAATTAGTGGTACTGGACCGTTCGAACAACTACTCCTCGGGCAAATACCCCGCCAGGCATTGAATTATAGAACTAAATCCAGATTTTTTGTACTACGAGACGTTTCAGACTGCTACCCCATCTAAGATGGCTTTGAAACAATCCTAATTTGTCTCCATGTACGTACGTGCTTTTAAGCAGGTCTTTGTTCAAATATTGCATGTTTTGAATGTGTATGGAAAACCGCAGACCAACTGGTTTCGTCCTTCTGGGACTCATCAGTACGGTGCTTTCCCCTACACACTCAAACCATGCAATTTAATCTTGCTATATATACAGATATCAGCAAGTGACAACTACTTTGAGTAATTATCTAGTATTAATTAGTGGTACTGGACCGTTCGAACAACTACTCCTCGGGCAAATACCCCGCCAGGCATTGAATTATAGAACTAAATCCACTAAAGCACGTACGTACATGGAGACAAATTAGGATTGTTTCAAAGCCATCTTAGATGGGGTAGCAGTCTGAAACGTCTCGTAGTACAAAAAAAATCTGGATTTAGTTCTATAATTCAATGCCTGGCGGGGTATTTGCCCGAGGAGTAGTTGTTCGAACGGTCCAGTACCACTAATTAACAGTATATTCTGGTAAAAAATTTGCAAATTATGCGAATTATTGGTAAACGCAGTAGAATGTTGTCCATCTTGCTAACAAGTTCTAACGTAAGGTAAATTATAATGCGAATGTGCGCAATTGGTGCGTGCGCATGTCTGTCTGTCTGTCTTCATCCAGCCAGCCAGCCAGCCAGCCAGCCAGCCAGCCAGCCAGCCAGCCTGCCTGCCTGCTTGTCTGCCTGCCTGCCTGCCTGCTTGTCTGCCTGCCTGCCTATCTGTCTCTGTATGTCTATCTTTCTCTGTGCCTCTGCCTGCCTGTCTGTCTGTCTGTCTCTATCTCTGTCTGCGTGTCTCTGCCTGCCTGCCTGCCCCCTCTCTATGTCTATCTCTCTGTCTATGTCTATCTCTCTCTGTCTCTGCCAACCTGTCTGTCTATCTGTGTGTGTCTATCTGACTGGCTCTGCCTGCCTGCCTTCCGGCTCGCTCGCCTGCCTGCCTGCCTGCCCGCCCCCTCTATGTCTATCTCTCTGTTTCTCTCTATGTGTCTCTGTCTCTCTATGTGTCTGTCTGTCTGTCTCCCTCTCTCTGTCTATCTCTCTGCCTGCCTGCATAATCTCTGTCTATGTGTCTCTGCCAACCTGTCTGTCTGTATGTCTATCTGTGTGTGTCTATCTGACTCTTGCTCTGCCTGCCTCCGCCTGCATGCCTCCGCCTGCCTGCCTCCGCCTGCCTATCTCTGTCTCTATGTGTCTCTGTCTCTCTATGTGTCTGCCTCCCTCTCTCTATGTCTATCTCTCTCTCTCTCTGCCTGCCTGCCTGCCTAATCTCTGTATGTATCTATCTCCGTCTCTGTATGTCTATCTGTCTCTGCCAACCTGTGTGTCTGTCTGTCTGTCTATCTGTGTGTGTCTATCTGACTCTCTTGCTCTGCCTGCCTCCGCCTGCCTATCTGTCTCTCTATGTGTCTCTCTCTGCCAGCCTGCCTGCCTGCCTATCTCTATCTCTCTCTGCCTCCCTATCTCTCTCTCCGTATGCCTATCTTCTTCTGCCTGCCTGTCTGTCTGCCTGCCTGCCTGCCTGCCTGCCTGCCTGCCTGCCTGCCTGCCTGCCTGCCTGCCTGCCTCTCTCTCTCTCTCTCTCTCTCTCTCTCTCTCTCTCTCTCTCTCTCTCTCTCTCTCTCTCTCTCGGCCTATGTGTCTATCTCTGTCTGTCTCTATGTCTCTCTCTCTCTCTGTCTCCATCTCTGTCTATTTCTTTCTGGATGTGTCTCTATCTCTCTCTGCCTGCCTGCCTCTGCCTGCCTCCGCATCCGCCTCCGCCTTGGATAAACATTTTAATTGTTAAAACAAGAATTGTGGCTAGATTTCGTTGATACTAAAATCGTCAAAAAATAATTACTGAACATAAGCTACCTTGTTTTTTACTGCTGAAAATGTCATTTCATCGGTGACAGTTTAAAAGACTCATTTTGGTTGACTTATATTATTGAAGTATATCATAGCCTTGAGTATATTAATCTCTATTAATTTTTATATTTTAAACTTTAATCTTAATTTTAAATTTTTTTAAGGCATATGGATTTGTTCATTGAAATGCGAACACAGGCTGGTGTAAGAAGTGACAATAAATATTTATTCCCTTTATCTAGAAAATTGGGACATATAGATGCATCTTCAGTCATTAGGGATTTTGCTAAAAGTTGTGGTGCTGAAAAACCTGAAACGTTGCGGGGCAGTCTTTTAAGAAAACAAGTCGCAACACTTAGCCAATTAATTTCAATGGATGAGAATGACATGCAGCAGATCGCGGATTTTATGGGCCATGATGTACAAGTCCACAAAGCAGTTTATCGAACTCCTGCGGCTATGCTTCAAATAACTAAATTTTTATGGCAATGTCCCAGGGTGATTTGAATAAATACAGAGGCAAGACAATAGATGAAATCGAAGTTCTGCTGACTGATCAGATTTGTGAAGAAGAGTGCACTGGAATCGACTTATCGCTACAGAATGATTGGGATGACAGTTCAAGTGATCATGATATAGCTCCCGAAAACGAAGCAATTTCACCTAGAGGTGAAGTGATTTCACGTGTAGATCAATCTTTGGCAACATGTTCTCAAAGTCTCCAAGTCAGACTGGAAAGATGTGATGAAGTGATTCTAAGACACGAAAAACGAAAACAGAAACGAAAGCGTGCTTTTCCGTTCACCGGTTCAAAACCCCGCCAAAGAGATTCCTCATGCCAAGATTTAGGCAATTCCGTCAGCAGCCATATACCACTCAAAATCAAGGTAGGTACATTATATTCTGTGTTAAATTTTTAAACGCGTCAGACTCAAGCGAAAGGGAATTTTGTTATACACGGTTATACCAAAATTTTCGGTATTTTGTGTTACAGGAATTTGTTTCTATCAGTAATTTTAAAATGTCTAATTTACCGACACCTTTGGAGGTGAGAAATAAGTGGCTAGCGTTAGAAGAATATATGGACTTTCTTAAAAACGAGGATTGCTGCAGCAGGTGTGTTATTTTGCTTCATTATTCGCAAAACTAAAATGGTCTCAAATTTTAATAATTAGTATGTAGGTCAGGAACGTAGCGTATATTTTGGCACCTATCTGCAGTTTTTTACGAGATATCGAAAAATGACAAACGCAAAACTTTTGGGCCTTTTCCTTAACCGCCAAAATTGCTTGCCAGAGAACATATCGGCGGAGACGCCCGCCGAATTTTAAAACAATTTTATTTTTAAGTGGAACAACATGTACTTGTATACAGGGTGTTTACGGTCTTGTTTTTAATTTTATTAGGTGGTATCTACTACATGTCAAAAGAAGGCGAAAGACGTTAAAATAGGTTAGTAAAAGTTGCGAAAAGTGGTACGATACGAAAAAAAAAACTTTTCAAAAGGTTATTTTTAATGGGTAATACTGCATGACAAAAGAAACAGACAAACTTTAAAAAACCTTAGTAAAGGTTTTATGATAATGAACATCTTTTGTAAAAATGTGTCGTCTTTTAGCCTGTATCATCGCCCAATTAAAATTTAAAAATTGTCTACCGCATCGTTTTTACCTCTAGTATTACTCATTAAAAATAAAAATTAATATCTTATCATAAAACTTTTGCTAAGGTATTTTAACGTTTGTTGCTTTGTTTTGTCATGTAGTACATATTACCCATTAAAAATAAAAACGAAAAAAATTAACTTTTACTAACCTATTTTAACGTCTTTCGCCTTCTCTTGACATGCAGTATCACCCATTAAAATTAAAAACAGGAGTCCGTAAACACCCCGTATATATTTTGAAATATCTATAAACTCATCCTCGCAGTTTAAAAATATGTAGGTAACTTTCCTATATTTTTTGCTCCAATAGTTTTTCAAATTATTTTTTTTTAATATAATTAATAATTAATATAATTTTTGATATTTTTCAAACCGTTCTTCAAATAATAGGGTTTAAATATTCAAATAATATGTACTGCATTGTTACATTTTTTATTTGGTAGTACATACATACCTAATAAGCACTCGGTAATTCCATACCTTTTACAGACTAAAAAATAGTAAATGTTCTATAAAAAAATTAAATGTGATTTTTGTGGGAAATTCACCGATTACCTTTCTTTCTCGAAAACGGTCAGGTGTATGGAACCTTAATATTAGGGGTCTTAAAATTTCTTAAGGTCTCCGAAAAAATACAAGAAGAAGGTGTAGGAGCTACATACATCTCTGTGCAAAATCTTGTCTTGTTTAGTTATATATACAGGATGTCCATTTTGTATCTCCGTATATGGGTATAACTTTCTTCATAATGAAGATAGAAGTAGGAAGGGCAAAATTGGGCAGAATTAGTATTTTGATTAAATTTTAAAATCTTAGCTAATGCGGCAACTTTTTAAAATCGTCGAAATTTTCAATGTGATATCTTTGTTACCTTGTCAATTTGTATACAAGAAGTGCATTATTTTGAACACACTGTATAGTGAATTAACTTTTATATAGCACAAGCACTGATTCATCGTCTATTATCCACCGATAATGGTATTCCTTGCATCTAATATTAATTTATAATTTAAGATTAAACGACTTACCTGTAAGGAAGTTCAATCGTAATTATACTAGTCCGGTCCGCATAGAACACAAAGGTAGTAACGCATTTCAATGTGTACGCGCACAATGTTTAAAGAAAATATATCCAAAACAAAAAGCTGACCAGTGACCATGCCAACCTATCGTGCCCCTGGAGATTGTTTATCATTACGGTTTTTTGAAGCATGAAGATCGCGAATTAGGGGCCGGAAAATAAGAAATTGGCAGGGGACGGGCTTGTTCTATGCGGACCGGACTAGTCGTATAATTACGATTGAACTTCCTTACGGGTAAGTCGTTTAATCTTAAATTATACTTCCTAGTCCGGTCCTTATAGAACACAAAGGTAGATGTTGAAAGAAAGGAAGCGATCGGATGCAGTATATTCGATTTTATTAGTAACTCAAGAAAAGGTCCATTACAAACGTCGCTAATTAAACACAACAATCAAATACTGGGAAATATTAAACTATACAGGGTGGGCCAATAGTGCGTAGTCGGTCCATATCTCTGATTCTATTCAAGATATCAACATGAAATTTTACGTGTGTGTGGAGAACCCCACGAAGCTTCTGTTAAAATTATTTTGATGTATACAGGATGTTCACATGCTTCGTGCCAAACCAAAGTTATGATTTTTCAAATGGAATGCCCCACATTTGTTTGCATATTTGGATTCCCCATAAAATTTAATGAAAGTTGATATACTACACAGTGGGGTTTAGAGTAAGGGTTGTTACGATATGGCTATTTTAGTACCAGTGTGAACCCAAATTTGTGGTGCTACTGACGTCTGCTGATCAAAGATAATTCTGATTTATTTATTGGACTAGGTTCAGAGGACACTCAATTTGTAAAATCCATTAACACTTTTTCCAAAATAGTTCATATTGTACAGAGTGGCCAACTTGCGCAAAATGGAGCTTTTCTCAAAAATGTTAAATGGAACACCCCGCATATTATTTGCAGGTTTAATAGCCAGTTTATTAAGCTTTTCACTGATGTAGAAATTGGCAGGTCTGCGACTGATAATTTCGACAGAAATAAAGATTGAACCTTAAGAATTGAGATTTTTGCCGTAATTTTGTACCATTTTTGGGGAATTTCCGCCATTTTGCCACCCAAAACTCACAAAAATGCTTACACTTTGTTTTTACAGAAAATTTAGCGAATAGAGTTAACACCGGCACAAGGAATCTCATTGTAAGTTTACTTCTTCCATGGCACTCCTTGTTTCAATTTATACTTAGGTTTAATAAGTTACCATTTATTTAAGAATATGACCATGTAGAAGCAATCTGGCGATGAAATTTTTTGTCTAAATGTGAAATCAACTTCCAAAAACAAAATGGAAATCATATTTCGTGTTTTAGGCGCTAAAATATGGGAGAAACGAATAAACTACCGGTAAAATTACTACATTTTAAAGTTCAATTTTCAATTCTACCGAAACCGTCAGTCGCAGACCTAACAATATCTACATCAATCAAAAGCTTAGTAAACTGTCTATCAAATATGGAAATAAGATATGGGGTGTTCCATTTGAAATTTTTAAGAAAAAATGCATATTACGTAAGCTGTTCACCCTGTATGATATTAAGTTTTGTGACAAAAGTACTCTAGAATTTTACAAATAGAGCAGTCTGTGAACCTAGTCCAATAAAGAAATCTTAAATAGCTTCGACCAGCAGATGCCAGCAGTTCCTCAAAGTTGGGTCCACACTGGCACTAAAATGGTAATATCTTAAAATCGCTCACTCTGAACCCCATCGTGTAGTACACCATTTTTCATAAAATTTTATAGGGAATTCAAATATGTAAACAAATTTGGGGCGTTTCATTTAAAAAAACATAACTTTGGTTTGGTGCTCAGAGTATGAACACCCTGTATACACCAAAATAATTTTATCGGATGCTTCGTGGGGTTCTCAACATACATGTAAAGTGTTATTTTGCTATCTTGCATAGAACCAGAGATATGGGCCGACTACACACTATTGGCCTACCCTGTATAAAAACTGCATTAACAAATTTATTAACAAACTAATACTAATCATATAAAAACAAATATCTTAAGAGATAATGCTTCTAGCGAAAATTGAATCATCGGATACAAATTATTTGACACCCCGCCGTAGACCTAATTGTGTCAATACTAACACCTGATCTAAAAGCGGCCGAAGTAGCTGCATGTCGAGTACTATATGAGACCAGTTCAGGGTAAAAGCATCAACAGCAAACGATTCCGGATCCCGTTTCCAAAAAACATACTTCTGACATTTATTATTTGACATTGAAGTAAAAATGTCAATGTCAGGCATACCAAAAGAAATTATAATCGAAGTAAACGCTACTGAGCTTAGACTATATTCTGTTTCAATTAAACTTGAACGAGAAAGCCGATCTGCAACTACATTGTTCACCGATTCTATATATGTAGCAAATATGAAAATGTTGCGAACTTCACACCACTGCCAAATCTGTCGAGCTAACCAAGAAAGATTTTTGTATTTAACCCCTCCCAGTCTGTTAATGTATGCAATAGCAGTTGTATTATCAACTCTTAGAAGAACACTGCAACCAGACTGATATGTATAGTATGTGTGTGTGAGTAGACGTGTTCTTGAGGTGCCGCATAAGTTATCGCATTTCACTGTTTAACCCACAATCATCATGCCATTCACTAAAAATCAAATAGATGATATAAATGATATTATAGACAAAACAGTTAAAAACATATGTTCTGATAAAAATTTTATTACATCAGTTGCAACAATTGTGTCGGATGTTGTTGTTGCGAGAATGGAAGAAAGATGGTCATCTCTGGAGGGGAAGTTGTCTGTTATTGAAGAGGAAAATAAGTCTTTGAAGGCCGAAAATGGCGAATTAAAACGAAATTTTATTAATTTAGAACAGTATACTCGCAGAAATTCTCTCCGTATTTTCGGTGTCCCTGAGTCGAGCAGTGCGGGTAAAAACGAGGATATTGAACAAAAAATGGTAACATTACTAAAAAGTAAACTTGATGTTGACGTCTCTCAATCAAACGTAAATAGAATACATCGCATAGGGAATTACCAAGAGGGGAAATCACGTCCTGTAATTATTAGTTTCACTTCCTACAGGATTCGAAATTTGGTTTTTAATGAAAAACGAAAACTGAAGAATACCGGAATGGTGATTCGGGAAGATCTATGTAAGGACAGATTGGATCTTCTAAGGGCTGCTGAAAAAGTTTTTGGAAGAGGGAAAGTTTGGACCAGAGATGGAATAATTAAGGTTAGAATAAATGGCTCAACTGAATCGATTTCATCTCTCGCTGATATAATTAAGTACGGTAAATAGATTGATGGAATGCAGTCTTACATTTGTTTTTTTAAATAAAGTTCTTGCTGCACTTCATGCACATATGTCTGTTATTTCTTCACCTTTGCATTTGTATTTTTGTTCTTTTTGTATGTGTTTGTTTTCATTAATTTTCATTAATTTAGGCTATTATGCTTGTTAGACCAATTAAATTGGGTCATCTTAATGTTCGTTCGCTAGTGCCGAAGCTTGGTCAGTTGTATGGGGTGCTACGTGGGAATGACTTTGATATTTTTGGTGTTACAGAGACCTGGCTGTCTGACGATACTGCAGATGCTGTGTTTATGGATGGTTATAACTTTGTTTATAAAAATCGTAGTCTAAGGGGAGGTGGTGTTGGATTATTTATCAAGCAAAATATACCATTTAGGATTCTATATTCAAGTAATGTTATTGAGCAGATAGTGGTTGAAGTAAGGCTTGATTCAGCAATCTTGATTTGTTCTGTTATCTATAGACCACCTATGCAGAATGTTTCATGTTTTCTCGACGAACTGGAAAACTCTGTAGTGGGTTATTTGCCTCTGTCGGAACATTTGGTTTTGATGGGCGACACTAATATTGATTTATTGAATAATAACAATTCAACAGTTCTTTTTAATGACTTTGTGAGTATGCTTGGTCTACATCAAATTGTTAACGTCCCTACTCGTATTTCATTTACCACAATGACATTGATAGATCACATCATTGTTTCAAAACCGGAGCTTGCTTCTAATGTTGACGTTGTTAATGTTGATTTTTCCGATCACGATCTCGTATACTGTTATTTATCGATTCTTTCGGCAACCAGAGTGTCCCCTTTTTTGAAAACATATCGAAGTTTCAAAAACTTTAGTCATGAACGTTTCTTACTTGATCTGCATAATGCGAATTTAGATCGCATTTTTTATATTGATGATATAGACACTAAACTGAAAATTTTGAATTTTACTGTCAATGAATTGTTCAATATTCATGCACCAATTACAACTAAATTGTTTTCTAAGCCTTATGCACCCTGGCTCACTGATAATATTAAGCTTCTAATATCGTTACGTGATAAGGCAAAGAGTAAGTTCCGAAAGACAAGATGTAAGAGTGATTGGAATTACTACAAATCATTACGAAATTATACCACTCTCGCTGTGAGAAACGAAAAGAGGGCTTATTTTCAATATAAAGTTAGGTCATCATCTTCGAAGGAACTTTGGAAACATGTGAAATTACTTGATGTGGGGAATTCTTCGAAGTATAATAAAATACCTGCTACTCTTAGTAATGTTGATGAACTTAATGATTATTTTATTAATAGTATTCCCTCGTCAGGTGTGGACCTAAGTGAGACCGTGTCTTTTTATAATAATAATCACAAAGGAAATTTCACTAATTTGTTTGCGTTTCACGTTGTTGAAGCCTCTCTAGTTGTTAAATATCTAAATGAAATCAAATCAACATCTGTGGGTGTCGATAATTTGAATATATCTATGATAAAGCTGTGTTGTCCTTTGCTTGTCAAATATTTAGTGCATATAATCAATTGTTGCATTTTAAAAAAGTATTTCCCTTCTGTATGGAAGCAAGCTCTTGTCATTCCAATACCTAAAGTGAGTCATCCATCTGAACTGCGGCACCTTCGCCCAATCAGCATACTTCCTTGTTTATCTAAGCTGTATGAAAAAATCCTGTCTTTCCAGCTTCGTGAGCATCTCGAGTCTTACGGTATTCTACCTGATTTCCAGTCGGGATTCAGACCAAGTTATAGTTGTTCAACTGCTCTTCTCAAAGTTACTGATGACATTTTATCTGCTCAGGACAATGGTAAGTTATCTATTTTGATTTTATTAGACTTCAGTAAGGCTTTTGATACTATTAACCATTCTATAATGAAATCTGTGTTGAGATTTATTGGTTGTGGTTTGGATGCTGTGCGGTTGATTGGAAGTTATTTGTCTGACAGGGTTCAGAGGGTTAAACTGGATAATGCGTTGTCTGCTACAGCTTCTGTTAATTCCGGGGTGCCACAAGGTTCTATTTTGGGACCTCTATTGTTCATTATTTATACAAATCACCTTTTTTCATGTGTTAAATATTCTAATACTCATACATATGCAGACGACACCCAGTTATATTACAGTTTTGCTCCACATGACATCGATGCTGCTGTTGGAAGGTTGAGTGTGGATTTGCAAAGTATTGCAGACAATTCTGAAAAACATTCTCTGTTTCTTAATCCTGCCAAAACTGTAGCATTGTTGTTTGGCCCTAAGTCTGTCTGTGATAGGCTTAAAGATTCTGTGCATTTGAGTATTAATAATCACCTGGTGCCTTTAGTGGACAGTGCTAGAAACTTGGGCTTAATTATGGACAATACATTCAGATACAGATTACATATTTCTAACTGTATTAAAGGGGCCTACTACAATCTTAAACTTCTTTTTCCTCATCGTTCTATTCTGTCAATCTCTTCAAAAACCTTGCTTTGTGATGCTTTGGTCTTGTCACATTTTAATTTTTGTTGTCAAGTGTTTGCCCCTCATTTGGATGTGCTGTCGAGGAATAGAATACAGAGAGTGCAGAATTCGTGTTTACGATTTATATACGGTATTAGGAAGTATCAGCATATCTCTCACAGGTTAGTTGACACAAACTGGTTGAATATGAATAATAGATTTGAGTTGCTGCAAGGTTGCTTCTGCCATAAAGTAGTCCAATATAAATCTCCTCCTTATCTATATAATAAAATAACATTCAGAAGCGACGTGCATAACATTAATGTGAGGTTTAAGGGTCGACTGACTGCTCCGATACATACAACATCTCTTTTTGAAAGTGCTTTTAGTTTCAACATTTATAAAATTTATAATAATATTCCTGTCAGTATGCACAAACTCAATAATCGTCAGTTTAAAAAACATCTCAGGTCTCATTTGTTCTCTGGACAACTATGATTGTCAGTTCCTTTCTGCTGGTCGTTCCTGCGAACCACCTCAAATGATATGATATGATTGATTACTCGGTGGTGATTTATTTGTTTTGTTTGTATATTTTTTTTCTTAAATATAGATATAAATATAATGTTGGCATGATACTAATATTATATATTGTAATATATATTTTTCTTTGATTATCTCATTGTTTCGTGGTGACTTTTGTTTTGTATTTTTTTTTCTCTCAGTGTAAGATAGGCATAATGATACTAGCATATACCTACATATATTACTTAATTGTGATCTTCGTTTTCATTTAGGTTAAGTTGTAAAGCAGGGGGTGGATTTTCCACCCACCTGAACTTCGCCTATTGCCAGTGATCACTATTATAGCAAAATTTAATGTATCCCGTTTGGCAATAAAGACAGTTTATTATTATTATTATTATTATATTTAACAAAACACTTGAGACCATGAAAGATAGCTAACAATTCTAAGTACAGGCGCAGAATAAGAAGATGAAGGAGTAGGATCAGCTTGCAAATCCCTGCTAGATTTCGTAAGCACCTGGGCGGCTTTACATTTTTCTGAGAAATTGATTCCAAACAACATGCTGTCCATCTTCTCATTCCTGGCTACCTTATGCATAGATAGTTTTAATCTTGGATAAATTTGATGCCTCCTATGCATTGATAACTGAAATTAAGCATTACACAGAAATTTTGCGCAGTTCACTAATCCAGGTAAGTCTTCTTCTTTTAAAGAAGGAGTAGTATTGCTTGCTGATAAAAGAAATGTCATGGAAACGCCCAATGCACTAAGACCTCCAGCTAAGTCGCTCTGAATCCGCGACAAAAAAGAATCCTTCTTCACCTCCAGTAACGGCAGAAGAGCTTCAATCTCCGGATTTAAAGATGGAACTTGGAGAGAAGGACAGTTATCAGGTACAGGCCATTTTGCTTGAATTAAATCTTTTTCTTCTGTCTTAAATCCATTTGCCAAATAATTTGTCCAACGGCTAACCAATTCTAAATTCACAGAAAGGCTAGTCCGACTAGATGAGGATGGGTCCTCTCCTAATATATCCACATAATAATCATGAGGGACAAGATGCTCTTCGAGAGGACGATCATGAGTAGACTCTTCTGAGTCTGACTCAATTAAAATACGTCGTCATTTAGCAGCATGCGTAGTAGCTGGATAAACTTCACCAATCTCTTGATCGCCTAAACAAAAAAGAAACCGGCTCAATACAGCAAAAAACTCCATGCCAATACCAGAAAACAACGAGAAAAGTCGTTCTGGTATATCAAAAACTCCTCAAAAAAGGAAGTTTTGCAAGGGCGACAGGCTCAATTCTGCAGAAACTCCATGTCAATACCAGAAAACAACGAGAAAAGTCGTCCTGATATATAAAAAACTCCTCAAAAACGGAAGTTTTGCAAGGGCGACAGGCTCAATTCTGCAGAAACTCCATGTCAATGCCAGAAAACAACGAGAAAAGTCGTCCTGATATATCAAAAACTCCTCAAGAAAGGAAGTTTTGCAAGGGCGACAGGCTCAATTCTGCAGAAACTCCATGTCAATACCAGAAAACAACGAGAAAAGTCGTTCTGATATATAAAAAACTCCTTAAAAACGGAAGTTTTGCAAGGGCGAGAAAAGCCACCTGCCGTAACTTGACTTCAGTTCAGAGTATAAGCGTAAGCGGCGAGAATGGCCGTACGCTACAGAACAAAGATGGCCGGAAAAAAAATACCCCCTTGGTATAAAGTAGTCTATGAAATCATGATTAAAAACTGACAAAAATACAAATAAAATGTCATTTCCAAACGAAAAAACGAAATTACTCACTACTTGAGGAAGATGAAACATCCTGAAGCATTTCTTCAAGTTTCTTCATCTTCTTTTGCAATCCCTTGAACTTCTCCGACGAAAGATCTCTTCTTTTAACAATCACAAACTAGGAAATACACGTTACCAGAAAAACACGACTAGCACGCACAACACAAAAAAGCGTAATAATAAACAATCTCCAGGGGCACGATAGGTTGGGCATGGTCACTGGTCAGCTTTTTGTTTTGGATATATTTTCTTTAAACATTGTGCGCATACACATTGAAATGCGTTACTACCTTTGTGTTCTATAAGGACCGGACTAGGAAGTATAATTAGGGTAAGGGTAGAATTTGAAAAACAAATCAAATATAGGATGTTCCATTTAAAGAAATATAACTTTGGTTTGCCACCGTTAAATGGGTCAAACTGTACAACCGCAAATACAAGGAGCGGCAAAATGACTGGACTAGTTTTGAACTCTAATGATATTTAATAAAATAATTTAATATAATATTTAAACATAACATATTATTCAACATTAATGGGAGATTATTCAGTGAAATATTGAATGCACTGAATGATTTCCATTATTGTCTAGACACTCTTGCAAACGGTGAACCAAATTGGCCATTACGCGTTGAAGCATATTGATTGGAATAGTTCTGATTTCATCTCAAATTTCTGTTTTCAGTTGATTTTTTTCTTTGGGGCTTATTGAAGGAGAGTCTACAAACAAAAACCGCAAACCTTAAATCAACTGAAAACAGAAATCAGAGCTATTCCAATCAATATGCTTCAACGCGTAATGGCCAATTTGGTTCACCGTTTGCAAGAGTGCCTAGACAATAATGGAAATCATTTAGTGCATTCAATATTTCACTGAACAATCTCCCATTAATGTTGAATAATATGTTATCTTTAAATATAATATTAAATTATTTTATTAAATATCATTAGAGTTCAAAACTAGTCATTTTTCCTTGTATTTTTCAATTGTGGATCAGGTCGAACATAAGAACTTTTGTCTGAAACGTTTTTCCTAACGTTCCCATTTTCGATATAAATTAGCCTGCTAGTTTTACATGGACACTCTGGTGGGTACAAGCGTTGATTGAGGGAATCCCTCAATCAACGGTACAAGTATGTCACATCTAAACGAGTAACGAAATCAAAATAAACAGCCGGTAACAACATCAAAAATGTGAAATGGGCAAGAACCTTCCATCACTTCACAGAAAAATCGAGTGCGAAACTTATCGGATGCAGGAAGATGTATTTCGGAAGCGAGTGAAGAGAATTCTTCCTCGAATGCGGGTGATGAGAATTCTTCCTGGGTTCTTGGGTGCGCTGGTTTTTATAGACACCCGAATAGACTCTGCGGTCGATGGTCGTTCTCGTATTCCTACCATCGAAACGATATGCTCAGTGGCAATTTGCTACCACTACTCTTCTTATGCCCTTGTTTATTTATGTTTGTGACGTAGCTCCTTATTTTTCTCTCTTCATACGGATGTGCCACGGCCCTTTCTCTGTGGCGCGGTGGAACTGAGAAAAACAATGATGAATGCCAATCCAAGTTTGTTGGATGTATCAGGCATTTTAATTATACATTGTTACAAGATGCATTGCTATACACAGGAACCTATTCAAATAAAGAGAGTGATTGTTAAGGTTAGATTTCCTTCAGTGGTAATGAAGCAAAACCCACATGGTAAGAAAGTTAATGTTGAATAATATGTTATGTTTAAATATTACATTAAATTATTTTATTAAATATCATCATTTTATTAAATATCATCAGGTCGAACATAAGAACTTTTGTCTTAAACGTTTTTCCTAACGTTCCCATTTTCGATATAAATTAGACTGCTAGTTTTACATGGACACTCTGGTGGGTACAAGCGTTGATTGAGGGAATGTATGTCACATCTAAACGAGTAACGAAATCAATTAGAATAAACAGCCGGTAACAACTTCAAAAATGTGAAATGGGCAAGAATCTTCCATCACTTCACAGAAAAATCGAGTGCGAAATTCAAAAATGCTATCAAATATATTGTGTTCTATTTAATGGGACCACCTGTATAAGTGGACATAATTTTATATAACAGAAAATCAAAGATCAATTTAGGGTCTCTCATATAACACTTTTTTCTAAAATGTTTGACAAAGACAGGAGAGCAGAATTCCAGAGCATTGAACCACCCTGTATTTACTTTCATAAAAATAAGTAAATGTTATTTTACTCAAAAATGGAAAGTAACTTTAATATTTCTTGTAGCGTACCTCCTGTAAATCCGAAACCTGGAAATTTGTTTATTTATAGAAGTACTAACACCGAAGACTGGAAAAGTGATCAATTTCGTTGGAGACATAGGGGAATTAAGCATTTACCACATAGTAACCCACTATTGACATGCCATTATTACAAGAATACAACTGGTGATTTTAATAAACGCGCGTATATTGCGTACAATGATGGGCAATTGTATTCTGAGAAAACCATTATTCATTATACCGGTAGTTTGAGAAATGTTAAAAACGAGCTGCATGGTAACAGAAAGTACAATTTAGATAGAAAACATGTGATGACTGCTAAGTCACAGATGAAGGCAGAAAACCCGATTGTCCGATCCCCCACATAAAACTTACAAAATTTTAAGCTCTATAGATGAACATCCCGCTCGGATGCCTGTGTTGCTTCCGCGTAATAGCAAGCAAGTGTCAAATACTGTTTCAAATGAACGCGACGAAAAGTTACTTTCAAAAGATGATATTATAGGTTTGTACCTCTTGAACGCGGAGCTGGATGGCTACGTGACAAAATTAGAATTATTGCCGATTTTTTTTAGTATTCTCGTTCACAAAGATTCAATACAGCAATTCCTAAGTATAGCAGCAGATAACAAAATTGTTCTGCAATATGACACAACCTTTAATCTGGGTAATTTTTATGTTTCTCCAATGACTTACAGATACCATATTTTTAGCAAAGAATAAAACACAAAATACACAAATATATGCAATCTCCAATTAATCCACCACATGTTTAATCTTTTGACAGAAAAATTTCTGAAAACAGTAAAACCTAACATACAAAATATTGATATATTGTATTCCAGTCCATCAAAGCAGAATGACACCATGAGTTATCTGGCACAACTTGTAGATAATTGGGATGAAAATACCCAAATTTGTCACCATGGGTCACAATGTAAAAAAAACGATTCATTAATAATGAGTGGAAGCTGTGATCACTGGTACCACTTTTCCTGTGAAGAGTTGCCCAGAGCAATGAAGTTACCAATGCAGATAATAATGTTTTTGTACTGCTACATCCGTAGATAAACAGTTTTACTTGTCAGCGCCTTTTAAGTTTTCTTACCGTATTATAATTGGTAAGTGGTGTCCTCAATACGCCGTGTTTTGTTCAGAAGTCTTTATTTTTTTCGATATTTCTATCAATATGTTATTATTTATTTGTTTAAATATTTAGTATAAGTAGTATAATAAGTCACCAAATGTAATAATAATTAAACTTTATTTAAAACTAAGAAACACTAAAATTCCCATGTAGGTACTGCAAACATACATATTTGTATTTTATGCCGAGAGGCCGAGACATCATATTAAAAAGGCATATGATTTAGAAATGTATTTTATTTTAGACACCCAGTACCCACATTTTTTTCAGTCAACAAGAAGACGACGTATAAAAAATACTACATTTAACTGAAAAAAAATATTTGTGAAAATGTTAGATAAACCACATTTACTCTTGAAAATCGTAGTGGGATGTAATATTGACTTGGGATGCAGACTTTGGACTTTCTGCTGTAAATATTAGTGTCCGGTCAGTCAATTTTTATGAAAAAGTGCAAGAATAAAGTACCCTTAATTTTGGGTTTGGAGGGTGAATGATCCTGGCAGTAGTTGGGTGGTGTTACACTGACCTGAGATATAGATTTTTGACCAACAGATGGAGTATTATTCAAACAGCTCACTATACTACGAATTTCTAAGGGTAATACGGGACTTACAAACATAGACTTATCACAGAAACAATTATTGTACATTTGACTAGAATTATATTTTTTTTGACTAGTATTTAGAGACGCATCAAACCTTGCTGAAAGATGACTAGGAGTATCACAGAAAAACTTGTTAAATGCATCAGCCACGCTCTTAGGATCCGTCAACGAACCAGTAGCAGTCCGCAGGACAATATTTTCAGATCTATTAGGAACCATGTTACACTCGTTCTTAACTATCGACCAAACAGTTTTAATTTTATTCTTTGAATTAATAATTCTCTCCCCGATATATTTCTTTTTGGCGAATTTAATAACTTTATTTAATATCAAACAATACTTCTTATAATACGCAATCAATTTAACATCTCTAAATAATTTCGTAAGTAAAAACAGTTCACTTTTAGTTTTGCATGAGATTTTTATCCCCAGTGTAATCCAAGATTTAGATTTAGTTTTTAGTTTAACAGTTCTCAAGTGAAATGCCAAATTAATAGAATTATTCAAAATTTCGAGAAAAACATCAACTTTGTCCTGACCATTATACAAAGGGGACGAATCAACATGCGCCAATATATTCTTAAACTTCTCTATGTTTGTTTCCTGTTGGAATTGTTTTTGATTATGTCTTAATCTATTGCGCATGTTTGCAATGCAAGTGTAACCACAACTTTACTTTAGTCAACTGTCAATAACCATAAAATACACATGTCGCCATTTTGTGCTTTTTGGAATGATGCAGATTAAAACTAGTTTAAAACTAATAATTGTGTATAATTACAACAGGTTATGGGCCCAGTAACACGTTGAACACAATAAGAACGTTGTGAACTAATAATCTGTGTTGTGGACTAGTTTTGAAGTACATTAAAAAAAACTACTTTCTGTGTGTGCACGAGTGACAAAAATTAGAAGTAATGGCGCAATCATTGCCTACAATTGAAAAACTAGGTGGCAGAGATGATTTTAATAATTGGAAATTTGCAATGCGAATGTGTTTGTTGCATGAAGACTTGTGGCCATGTATTGAAGGTTATGAAGAAAATGATAAGCTATCTGAAGAGTTAAAAGTGAAAAGAGACACGAAGGCCCTCGCAAAAATATGTTTAACGTTGAAGCCTTGTGCTTATGCACATGTAAGATCAGCAAAAACTGCAAGAGAGGCGTGGGATAATCTATGTAAAGCTTATGAAGATAGAGGTTTAACAAGACGTCTAGGGTTCCTGCGAAAGCTATTTGGGACAAAACTAGGTGATTTTAAGTCTCTAGAAGAATACGTTAGTGAAATCTTATCAATCGCTCAAAAGTTAACTGACATAGGTGCTGCGGTAGACGATGAATTCGTTGCAGTTGTAATGCTAAGTGGATTACCAGTTCAGTATGACCCGATGGTTATGGCACTTGAAAATTCTGGTGTAAAAATCTCTTCCGATTTTGTAAAGTCCAAGTTAATTCAGGAAACTGAACGGTCAGAAGCAAACACAAGTAATAACGATGCAGCCTTATTTTCAAAACAAAGAAATTTTCGTACAGCAAAAAGAAGAAGGAAATTCGATGTTATGGATGCAATGAAAAGGGACATAAGAAGCCTGATTGCCCGCACAAGAAAAGGAATTCTCCGGCTGAATCATCAAACCAAGTAAAGAAAAATGACTACTCGTTGTTTACAGCTCTAGGTGCAGTTATGCTTCAAAACGAATGGATTGTAGATTCAGGAGCTACAGCCCATATGACATCTCAGAGAGACTGGTTGCATAACTACAAGAGAAGCTACGATGGTCAAGAAGTTACTATTGCCAATCGTGAAAAACTTAAGAGTAGCGGTACCGGTGATGTATTGGTTGATTTTAAAAATTTTAAATCCATTTCTAATGTTGTACATGTACCAAATTTAGCTACTAATTTGTTATCTGTAAGCAAAATTGTAAACAAGGGTTTTGTTGTTATTTTTAGAAATGATGTCTGTGAAATTTATCGTAGGGATAATTGCTCTATTCGTGGTGAAGTTTTAATCGAAGGTTTCAATCATGGTGGTATCTACAAACTAAATGTACGACCGGAACAAGCCAATAATGCTACATTAGGCTCGGAGTTGTCCAATTCTGTAGTGAATTCCTCGGCAATTCTCTGGCATCGAAGACTCGGGCATTTATGCAGATTTGGTATGAATCTTCTTCAAAAAGGAATGGCTACAGGTATGAACTTTAAAGATATTGATAAATCAGCATGTGTTGCATGTCTTGAAGGCAAGCAAAGCCGTAAACCTTTTAAATCGATAAAGCAAGTACGAGCAAAAGAAAAATTAGAGCTAATTCACTCCGATCTTTGCGGTCCCATGAGTGAAGAATCGATAGGTGGTAAAAAGTATATGCTTATATTTGTTGATGATTATTCTAGAAAAGTTTTTGTCTATTTTATAAAGTCAAAGACAGAAGTTGCAGGTATGTTTGTTAAGTTTAAAGCCTATGTAGAAAATGAAACGGGGAGGAAAATAAAACGTTTAAGAACAGACAACGGCACATAATACGTGAATGAAAATTTACTGGAATATTTGTCATCGCAAGGTATTAAGCATGAAACTACAGTTGCATACACTCCGCAGCAAAATGGAGTAGCCGAAAGAACAAACAGATCAATAGTTGAAAAGGCTAGGAGTATGCTGTACTGTGCTGGTTTGCCAAAAATGTATTGGGCAGAGGCTGCAAACACAGCCGTATATCTGAAAAATAGAAATCCTCATCGTTCCGTACCAAATAAAACTCCCGAAGAAGTATGGTCTGATCAAACGGTCGATCTAAGCCATCTCAGAGTATTTGGTTGTAAGGCTTATGTGCATGTACCCAAGGAATTGAGAAAGAAGTGGGATGCTAAGTCAAAACAATATATTTTTGTAGGTTATTCTGAAAATGCGGAAACATACAGATTTATAGATCCTGATAATCCGAAAAAGATAATAAAAGCAAGGGATGTTGTATTTTTTGAGAATGCATTTTGGAACGAAGATGAAAATATAACAGCAAACAAAAATTTGTGTGAAACGGTCAATTTAGACACAGAATTACAGCCAGATATAGATGAAGCGAGTGAAAAAGAAAGTTCAGAAAATCAAGTAAGTGAGACTTGTTCTAATGAAGATGTAGATGATGAAGATAATAATTCTGAAGAAGAAGAAATGACACAAGAAGAAAGCATATCAAGGACTGGCAGAGCAATTAAGAAGCCAAGACATTTAAGTGACTATGAAATGTATTATGCTTATTGTTCAATTTCTACAAATCATGAAGATCCTAAAACATATAAAGAAGCTATGGAGAAAGATGATGGTTGGAAGGAAGCCATAGAAAAAGAATTAGATGCTCATAATCTACAGGGAACTTGGTCATTAGCAAAAGTACCCCCTGATAAAGCTGTCATCGACACGAAATGGGTGTTTCGTACAAAAGAAAATGGAACAAAGAAGGCTAGGTTGGTCGCAAGGGGCTTCCAGGTTCAGGAGGAGAGTGACACAAGGTCAATATATGCTCCTGTTGCAAGAATCTCAACTGTTCGCACAATGATAGCACACGCACAACAAATGAATTGGTCCATAAAGCAAATGGACATACCAACAGCATTTTTGAATGGGAAATTGGAAACAGAAGTTTTTATAAAAGTACCAGAAGGTATGAAAGGAAGGAAGGATCAAGTTTTAAAGCTCAATAAAGCCCTGTATGGACTTAAAGAGTCTCCTAAATGTTGGAACGAATGCTTTCACCAATTAGCTGCTGAAAATGGTTTTCATCGATCAGGATATGATAATTGTTTATATGTTAGTAAATCAGCTTAGATGCTAATATATGTCGATGATCTTCTAATTATTGGTGACAGTGATAGTATTGTAAACACAATGAAAATGAGGTTTAAGGCAAAGGATTTAGGAGAAATAACTAATTTTCTTGGAATCAGTATCGAAAGAACTGATAAGTATTTAGCAATTTCACAACCACGATTGATTGAGAAAATTTTAGAAAGGTTTAATATGGAAAACTGCAAAGGAATGTCGACACCAATGGAAGTAGGTTTTCAAATTGATGAAGATGAAATTGTTAATGTACCTTACAGAGAATTAATAGGCAGTCTAATGTATTTAGCCACTTCATCCAGACCAGACATAATGTTTTCAGTCTCATACTTCAAGTAGACATCTGGATAAGCCAACAGCTAAATCTTGGAAAGCTGCAAAACGGGTAGTGAGATATTTGAAAGATACGAAAAGTTTAAAATTAATTTACAGAAGAAGCGATCATTGTAAATTAGAAGCTTACTCTGATGCAGATTGGGCAGGTGAAAAGGTAGATAGAAAAAGTGTCAGCGGCTTTATAGTTTACTATGCTGGAAATCCAGTATCATGGATGTCGAAAAAGCAAACTTGCGTTGCACTATCAACTGCTGAAGCAGAATATGTAGCTGGTGCAACTGCTGCTCAGGAACTTGTTAATTTAAAGGGCATATTGGAGGAGCTACAAGTAGAACAAAATACTGTTCTATTTATGGATAATCAAGGAGCCATTTCAATGGCAAAAACCTATGAAAATACGAAAAGAAGTAAACACATCAGTATTAAAGAACACTTTATTAAAGATCTTGTTTCGAAAAATGTAATTAATGTCAAATATGTTAGTTCGGATAAGAATGTAGCTGATATGTTCACAAAGCCCTTGTGTAAAGAAAAGCTTGTTAATTTTAGGTTACAAGCTAACTTAGTGTAAGCATTTATTGTTAAGTATGTTGTTTAAATTTGCGATTGTTCAAATTTGAGAAATTGTTTCAATCGAGGAGGAGTGTTGGAATTGTTTTTGATTATGTCTTAATCTATTGCGCATGTTTGCAATGCAAGTGTAACCACAACTTTACTTTAGTCAACTGTCAATAACCATAAAATACACATGTCGCCATTTTGTGCTTTTTGGAATGATGCAGATTAAAACTAGTTTAAAACTAATAATTGTGTATAATTACAACATTTCCGTATACATAGGAACAGTTTTGTAAATTTGTGGATCCCTGAGGCACTTTAACATATCCAAAAACAAAATGTTATGATCTGTAAAATCCACTTCCATAGAATGTGATACAGTATCATAAGATGATAATCGTGTAACGATATTTTCAATACAAGTTGCCGACGTTAATGTCACTCTAGTCGGCGATTGTACCTCAATTTTCATGTTAAAGCTTTCAAAAATGTTTACCACTTTCCGAGAATTCCTAGACTCTGACAAAATATCAACATTAAAATCTGCACAAATCACAATATTCCTACTTTCACAAAAACTAACCAAGAAGTCACTTAAATACTCATAAAATACACTGAAATTAGAAGTCGGTGATCTATACAAAGAAAAAACAACAATATTGGAAGCATTAACACGTATCTATTCATATTTCAAGTTCTCCCTAACCAGTATCATAGAGCCGCCGTGCTTTTTAACCTTCCTAGCATAAAAATCAGCAACAACAAAGTCACCAATACGAACCAGCGGACACTGATCTTCTGTGAGCCAATGCTCATTAATGCAAATGATTCCCAAATTCGGAAAAGAATCTATTAAAACTTCCAGATACAAAAACTTGGATGACAAACTGCGAACATTTACATGCATAATGCCTAAACCTAAGAGTGTAAAAGAGGGAATGTACCTGCTGTTGAAGTCATTGGTACTAGTTCCGCATTCACTAAAAAATGATCACAAACGTTTCCTGAAGGCTGTCTTCCTCGTTTAACACTATCATTATCACTCACCTCATTGAAGTGATTAGTAGAGTCCACACTAGAAGTAGTAGTCACCAATTTTATCTCAAGCAAATTTCTATAATTTATGTTTTTATTCGGGAAAATGATGCTGTATGCAGCGGCCAGGAATTTTTTTTTTTAAATGCGTCAGATGAACATCACAACGTGAAGAATTTAACACACTGTTTGAATTAAGAAATTTAACATGTTCATATCTTGCAGCTATGTCTCTCAACCCACTGTTAAAATTGTATATTTTCGTATCATAAAATTTATTTGTGAGGTATGGCAATCCCATCAATATAATATTAGTATTCTTCATAGCATTCAAAGAATTACTCAATAATTCTTCATCCATATTAGTCCCACGCAACACATTTATAATTCCACCACAAATAACAACATAATCCAGCTTGTCGTAGTCCACAAACATGCTACTTTCACTTCCAATCACCTGTTCCAAAAGAGCATTTGGCTTCAGAAAGGCGCTCACCGACACAGAGCATTCATTCGAAACACACTTCTTAAAAATATCAACAAAATCTCTTCCATTGCTATCAGTCACAAACGTAATTTTATGGGTTTTAACATTCTCCTCAATTTTATGAACAATTTTATCCTTTATTGGATCTTTCTCTATATTGCCAATTCTACCTTCCAAATTGTCCTTACTTTTGACCTCCTCCATTCTATTACCTGCAGATCCCTCTCTTCCTACGCATTTACCACTGCCCCTATTAGCATTGCTTTCAATATACGCCACCTCATTATTCTTAATCTTCCCTACCTCAGAAGACTTCAACTTTGCATTCCCACCATTTCTGTACTGTTTTGATAATTTAGTCATTGTCACTTCCAAAAATCTCAGTCTTTTCTCCAGCACTGATATTCTGTTTATCAAACGAAAAACACTTCCCTTCCTAATAACTTGATTGGGCTTAACATAACTATCAACTAAAACAGAATTGTCCAAAGTCTCATCACTATCACTGTCTATTTGTGTCCTTGCCAATAATAATATTTTTATCAATTCTTCTTTTTTACCTCTTACAGGTAAACCATGTTTTTGTAGTAATTCTCGCAGCTGCGTTGCTTTCATTCCATTTAATTCTGAATCACTCATATCTGCCGCTCTATTAAACAGCCAACCTATAGTCAGCACTAAAAAAATGATAACACCACTGGATAGATAACACACTAAATATTTACTACACTATTTTTCAAAAATTAAAAACTACAATTCGAGTAAAGATCAACAAATCTCAGGAGCACACCAACCACATCGACATACGCTCATACGATCTATTGCAGGACCCGGACACCCTGGAGGCCGACAGGGCTCTCCTGTCAACCATTATGCTGGACCCAGCTTCCTCTCCACGGGTGTTAGAATTTTTTTATAAGAGCTTGTGGGACGGCCCTCCGGACCGTCCTCGTCGCCCTATATAGTACCGACCGTGCTTTTCTGGCCGGCCGTATTTTGGACGGCGTTGCGATTGGCGCGACCATAGAGAGCCCTACTATCGCCAGCGTCCACGAGGCCTACTCCGATCTGTTTCAGGCCGAAGACCTCCCGGACAACGCTCCAATTTTGGATTTTAGAACTGCAACCGAGGGCTTATACGCCCCTGTCCAGGAGGAAGAAATCAAGACCTGTCTTAATGGCAAACTCTCAGACGCCGCGGGGCCGGACGGTATGCGTTTGCGGGACGTCAGGCAGATCTCTCTCCGCCGTCTGACGCTCCTTGTGAACTGTATGTTGCTCACCGGTATTACCCCCGCCTCTTTGCGTCGTTGCCGTACCATCCTCATCCCGAAGGGGAATGGGGATCCTCGCGCCGTGGAGAATTGGAGACCTATCACCGTCGCCCCGATTATTGTCCGGGTCCTGCACCGTGTCCTTGCGGCGAGGATGTCGGCTCTCCCGCTGCACTTCTCGCAGAGGGGATTCAAGTCCCTCGACGGGACCTTAGCGAATACGCTTATCCTCCAGACTGCCATCAAAGCCTGCCGTCTTCGTGTCCGTCCCTACCAGGTTTCGTCTCTCGACCTGCGTAGGGAATTTAACACCATCCCGCATTCAACGGTCGCTCGTGCTCTTTCCCGTTTCAGGGTTGACCAGAGACTTATTACATATATCATGGGCAATCTGAGGGGCTCAAATACAACCGTCTCCGTCGGCGGTACCCGGTCAGTGAATTTTTATGAAAAAGTTGCAAGTATAAAGTACCCTTAATTTTGGGCTCGGAGGGTGGATGATCCTGGTAGTAATTGTGTGGTGTTACACTGACCTCAGATATAGATTTTGGACCTTCTACTGTAAATATTAGTGCCCGGTCAGTAAATTTTTGTGAAAAAGTGCAAAAATAAAGTACCCTTGCTTTTGGGGTTGTAGGGCGGATGATCCTGGTAATAGTTGTAGGATGTTATACTTATGTTATATATAGAGTTTGGACCTTCTGCTGCAAATATGAATGGTCGGTCAGTAACTTTTTGTGGAAAAATGCAAGAATAAACCCCCCTTAATTTTAGGGTTGGGGGATGGATCTTCTTGGTAGTAATTAAAGGACGTTAAGCCGAAGTGGGATATGCATTTTCGAACTTGTGCTATAGGGGTAAGTGTGTGGTCAGTGAGTTTGTATGTTGGTCAGTAAATTAGAATTCCCAAAATAGACTGTCATTTATTTATTAGTGATACCTACTTTGCTATTGTCTTATAGAACTGTATTTTTGTTATAAAAGAATTTAGATTTTGCTTTTTTATAATTATATTTTATAGTATTATTTAGATTAGAAGTTATATCTCTGGTTTTGACTGTCTCTTTTTAGTGCTGATCCATTTTTCTTAATAAACAAGGTTTTTTACATATTTTACGTTTTTGACATATTTTACATATTCAAGGGTTCAGTAAAATACATAACATTTTATACGTAAAAAACGTGTAAATTACACCACGTAAATTACACGGCCAACCCTGCTTGTATTTGTACCATGTTAAACTGGCAGGCCTTTATTTATTTTTTCTTAAAATAATAAATTGCATTTCCTTTGTTTTAGAAAATATATATGTAATTTTACAAATTACGGTATAATACCAAAAGAAGCAGGTATAATACTTTGTACAAATGTCTAAAAGTATAATGCCAAAATGGCATAATATTTTGCATATTATAATACTTTGTTTAATACTAGGTATTAAACCTTAAAAGGAAAAATACCAAAATTTGCCAACCCTAATCTAGAGTCACTTTTTTCGCTAAAATTGAGACAGCCAAATAGTGTCCTCTGGCCTGCGAACCATGTGCATCATAGCTACATGGTGCAATGGGATTAATATTTCTTTACAATCTTATTAAGACTCCCATAACCTCAAAGTTCCTTTCATGTCTTTCCTTTTCGCAAAAAATCGAAAATAACAAAAAATTGTTTCTTCAGGTGCATTATCGGACATGCCTCGCACACACCGTCATAAGCTAGGAACGCCTTATCGGCGCAACTATTCCCAAGAAAGCATGTAAAAGGCATTGTTGTCAGAAAGTGATTAGTAGTAACAATGATTCCACGTCGGAAGTACCGAACGTTGAACTTCCAATCAGCTGTGATACATTACAAGAAGGCTGTTTTGCTTTAGTTAAGTTTTTGTAACATGAAGGGACCAAGAAAGAAATTACCAAAGAATTCGTCGCGCGAATTAAAAGATAAAAAAAAATTATATTGCTGATAATTGCCTTAGATCCTATAAGGGACACAAAAATTCCTTTATTTTTCCAGACGTTGAAGACAAATTAAAATGAAACTTCAACAAGTCCGCAGTATTTTAACTGCACCTAAAGTCCATCGCGGCGTTCATGTGTTTGAAGGTCTGCAGTTATAGAGTTAAGGGATGAAATACCTACTTACATTTTTAGAAAGTTATTTTCCGTTTTTTTATCTAATGCTTGAAGTTTAAACATTTGTTTTATGAATAAATACGTTCATTTCTATTGTATCTATTTCACTACAGCACACTGTTCCCTGCATGGCGCCAAAAAAATTTTTTTTTTCATATACAATGTCCGATAAAGGTTTCTGACCAAACCTATATTGGATACCGGGCTCAAAACGTACCGTTTCAATGCAAAAATTCAATCTTCCCCATATTACCCCAAACCCCCGCGTTATATCGGACAAAATAAAAAATAACAGTGGCAATTATTTAAGCTTTATTTACTTGAATATGTTTACTAGGGTAACATCTCACTATGGAATGCATTAGTTAGCTTTCATTTCGAATAACAAAAAAATACAGGCAGATAATTGAAAATATCATCCGATATAATAACCCCGGTTGACGGTATGCTTAATTGATAGAGATCTAATATTTTATTCAAATTCGACTTATAATAGTTATGAAAGATAACTATGTTTATGTGCGGAATTGTTAAAAAAGTCTAGCGCAGTTGATAAAGAATTCATGTTTTGAAAAAGAGCTCATAGACTAAAAACTGCGACTTCAACTCTCGATCACCACTTAATTTAACCATATAAGCCAGATAAGCCTCGATGCAAATTTGAGCTCGTCGTACAATTGCACTGGTAGCGTTTCTCGTCTTTGTACGGCTTATGTTTAGGCTTCAATAACTTCATCGATGTGGAATCGTAAATCGCCTAAGTTATTGCACCTTAATTGAAAAGTTTTTAAGTAGACAGACTGAATGAAATGAATGCTTCCATATTTTCGAGGTGAGGGTTTTACAGTCAAAGAAATCCAATGATCCTCCAACACTCTTTATTTAATCAAATTGGTACCGGTTTCGGGGTCATAAACCTAACATCCCATCATCATGGCCCAGAAGCTGCATAACATCATTAAACCCCTTTCACAAAATACAACTAAGAGTACAAGAAAAAGTACTTACAGTGAATAATCAAAGCCAGGAATCTAATGAAACGTTACATCCACCCAAAAACTTCAACAGAGGGGAAAAAATCCAAATGCAAACGGAAGAGCTCCGAAACATTCCACAAAATTTAATTAACAAAGCCTTAAGGGCGTAAAACCAGCAAGCACATGTAGCTGGGGTACACAAAAACTTTTCTTTCTGCTGAAAAACGCAATACAATCAAAATCTAGCTCGAAAAACCTACAGAAAGTACAAACCTAAGTCCGAGTATCACCAAAACATCTAATAATGTCCAAATCTCCCTTATAAAACTGCTTTGTAAATAAAGAAATTATGCACTGGGAAGACGCCATCTTTAAAACCCAAAAAAGATAAAACTTATTTCTAATTTCATCGTTAAGATTTTCTTTCACACTCCTATTATTTAGAAAGTTCATATTTTGAAAAAATTACATATTCGTAAATCTATTTTTCCAGGGCCTACTAAATTGTTGTTCAAAATAATAGAATTTTATTTTCTAAAACTATTTGTGCTGAAATAATATCCATTTGTCAGAGGTTGTTATTCTGAACAAAAAAAATTAGCTATTTAATGACATGATAATCCAATATGGTCTCCATAAGAAAAATAAACCTGATGATGACTGCAAGTGTATGGAACGTCGGAGACAATTTTAGAGTAGTGTTAAACATGCTGGTTAAACAACCATTTAAACCTGTTTTACAAAGCATCAAAATGTTAATAAATAACGGAGTTATTAACAAAAAAAACAAATTCTTTCCTTTTTCAAATATCTAGGGAACCAACAGAGCGAAGTAGATTTTTGTTAGGGCATATAAAAGAGCTCCAAATTGTAAAACCTCTTTTCCCTATATAAACATGTTTCTATCTTTAAAGATAAGTGAGGCTTATCTCAGAACACTGAAAGTTTACTTAAATTTGCAGATCTTTTTATTTCTCAGCCTTGCAAATATAAAAAAAGTCTGGAACTAATTCGATAAAAAATTCAGGAATCATTTCTGGAAAAAACGCTCGGACACGTCAACCTAATTTTTTAAAGTGCATCTTTTTTGATAATTGTCGTTTTTTTCGATGGTCTTTTGAATTCGTACTGTGACGCTTAAAAGCAAAATTTATTTTAACTGATCAAATTTGAGCAATTAGACCAACTCTCCGCAATGTTCCCCCAAGAATTTCGATTACGGCTTCTGTATTGCTCAGATGGCGATTTGAACATCAACGTTAACTGTAATTTTTAGTTAATTAATGTTATTTTGTCAAATTTAAACAGTTTCCAATCAATTAAATTGGCAATATTCCATGGGTAACTCATTTTCTTTGATAGTTTTTGTTTTTACTTGAAACTTGACTTTCAGTGTTTTTTCTTACAGTCTAAAACACATAATTTATTTCTACTAATATGTAATTGTTAAGAAGAGAATTGTTACCTCGGAACAGACAACAATCATGAGTGAAAGAGAGAGGAGAATGGAAGCTGCCCATTTCCAATAGGAAAATCTGTAAGATGCCTATAACAGAATGTGAGGTCCGCACAGATCTTCTAAACTGCTGCAGATGTTAAGATCGCTTGATATTTTTTTGTGTGTAACTGTTATGAATTTATAAGCCATATTTTTTAACAGTAAAGCCTAGTTTATATTGAAATGGTGTATAAATACTCAAGAATAGACCAAAACAGATGAAAATAGCAAGTAACGGCAGAAGCAGATATTACATTTTTTGAGAAATTTCAACACCCTGTATTTCATTTAGTTTCCATTGTTCATTAGGGATTTTCTCAATATTTTTAAGTTTTCTATCTACCTTCGAAGTTTGTTATAGATCGCCCTGTATTTGCCGGATCGCATTACACTTCAATACTGCAGCGCACATTAAACTACTCACTGTTTGAATTGATTTCGTGCAGTAACAGCATTATTAAAATTATTCAATAATGCCGAAAGTGAATAAGATGTCGCTCAAGAAGACGAATAATGGTGTTGTGATTCTGGAACATCGAAGTAAGTTTAAATTATTTTTATATCGATGTATAATTCTATTTAATTTTTTTATTTCTATTTTATTTTTACAGTGTTTCCAGTCGGAGACAATGTCGGTTTCGTTCTGAGCAGCCAGCCCCCTCGGCACTCGGGCAAGTGCAAAATATTTGTTATTGTATAATTCTATTTTCTATATAAGTAATTATTATTTTTAAGCAGTCGAATCTGAAGCCGCCGCTCCTACTCTTCCTCCAGTTCTGCGCGTAGCACCTGGAGATGAAGGCAAGTTTTGCTATTGCTACAAGTTGTATATCACATTTTACACTAAAAATTATTTCTTATAGCCTCAAATCAAGATTTCGAAGCGCTGCTTCGAGATCTGGATCTAATGACGCCTCAGCCTGCTATCGATGCTACTGTTGCTTCGAAGCGGAAGACTCAGCGGAGACTCCGGCAGCAGCAGCTCCAATGCCACCAGCAGCAGCAAGACCACCGCCACCACCTCCACCATCAGCAGCAGGATCTTCCGCGCCTCATCGGCTGGGAGGAAGGAACATGAAGCTGCTTCATGAGCTAACGAAAAAACGGAAGCAGCAGAGACAGCAGTCTCGTAATAAAAGATCTGTTGTACTATTGGCTGCATTATTAACGCATTTATGTATTTTTACAGACAAATGACTCATCACCCATGAGAGTCCTCCAGGACTTTCTCAACAAATTCCGGGGATGAGGGATCTGCTGCTCGGGGGAAAGCTGAAGACGCAGATGTTGGTGGAGGAACGCCTGGCGAGACGAGATCGCCTGCGAGAGGAGCTGCTGGAAGCGGACAGGCTGCTACTAGAGGCATCGGAAGACCTCACCAAGGACGAGGAAGATTTGGAGGTTCTTAATAGAACTATAGAGAAATTGACAATTTAGTGTGTGCGTGTTTATTTTAAGTTAGATGTAAGTTAGATATAAGTAAGTTAGATATAATCTATAAGTTAGGTTTAAGTTGTACATTTTTTATTTTCTACATACATATTATATATTTCGGCGGCGCGCCCGCCTCTTAGCTACGCCATTGGAGTGTCTACGCCTATGGGCTGATTTTATTGTTGCTTTCATCTTTTCGTCTTTGTTTATTAAATTTGCGATAGGTTTTATGTGTTGTTACTTTGTAAAAGGAATACGCCAAGAAACCCCTGGCGAACGGAACGGCGCCAGCTAGCCAAAACAAATGATAAGTGCAAACATAATAAGGAGTGGGACATTCTTTCGGGAACAGAGATCGAGTACGGTTTGGCTGGCGTCGGATCGTTATTATTCCTCTTATGCGAAATCCGCCTGTTATTACTTATCATAAATATCCTAATCACTGTGTTTTTACCTAAATAATTTTTGAACAGTAAATTTGTAACATTTAGTGTAACTGGCCAACAAATCTTTGTTTGTTTGTTTGACATAATTCACCAATTAAGTGAGAATACGTCCCAAACTACCCGCTGCCTCTGACATCAGACGTGGGATAAAACAGCCCCTAGTGCGCAGTGCAATAATAAACACCGAAAATAAACCTTCTTATAATTAGTGACTCGTGTGAGCAAAAGGATGCTAAGGCTATGTGCACCATGCTTCAAGGGAGGCTGGGTAAACGGCCAGCACGATTTACTTCTGGTCGTCACACTGGATCAAAGCGTCGAGCTGTTTCATCATTATCAAGGGACGAAAAGTCCATTCGTTTTCATGGAAAGTGTCACAAAGGTGGACGCATCGGTCATCGAGCAGTGCATTGCAGAGTTCCTCGACGGTCGCCACCCAAAACAAAATCCGGTGAGACCTTTCCTTGTCTGTTTGACACAGGTTCAGATTGCTCATTAGTCAAAGAAAGTGTAGCCAACCATTTTGATGGAAAACATTACAGTAATGCAACTTACCTAAAAGGTATCGGTTGTGGCTCTTTCATATGTGGAACGCAAATTTTGACAACTGTTGAAATACAAGGGCTACATATCGAGCTATTATTTTTCGTAGTACCAAACGATTTTATTACAGCACAAATTATTATAGGTAAAGATTTGATTAGACAACAGATTTAGGTGAGCCCCGTCTGCGGTCACATAATCAAACAATTCCTGGTCTTAACCAGTATGAATTTCAATTTTCTTATAGCACTAGGCAAGTTAAAGGAGTCTGGGGATATCTGGAGCACCTCACCACCAATGAGGTGATGGGGATGGACCAGCTGCGTTCACTGAACTCAAAAATTGACCTAAACCTTGGGAAAATTTGATTAGGTAATCAAGAAATCGTTCTCAATGTTCAAGGGGATGATAACGAAATACCAGGCCTAACCTCAATAAATCCGAGCCAGAAAAGAGAACTGGATTATTTTTTAAAAGCCGAAATGAAAAAATTATCCGCCCTGAAAGGACCTACAGCTCTAGTTGAGCATAAAATACGACTGAAACCTGGAGAAGAACCGCAAAAACAGAGGTATTACCTTAGAAATCCCGCCATGCAGTCGATAATAAATCAAGAAGTAAATAAGATGCTATCTACATATTTTGTTTTTATATCAAATGACAGACTCGCTCCGGCCTAACGACCTCCGCTCAATTGACGATAACCTAACCGATTTTTTATGTAAAAAATAAACGGTGGAATACAACAAACAAAACAGTCGAGGTTGGAATCGAACCTAAGCGCACGGGATCATAAGAAGAAAGCACTAACCATTATGCCATACTCGTTGTCACCGGTTCTTGTCAGGAACTAGGTACAAATAGTGAAAGACACAAATTTTGGTCAATCTTATGACTTTTATGTGGTTCAGGGCCGTTTTCATTCTAGCCTTGGAATGATTCTGGGGACGTGATTCCCCTGACCGCACCGAACACACACAAAATGAGCCGTAGAACTTTAAAAATACATTCGGATCTAAAGCAAAAAAGACGGCAACAACCTAGGTTTGATCCGGGGATACCTCGATTACGCACTCAACGCACTGGCCATCGAACACGGATGAAGTTGCTCGACGTCTTCGAATTAACGTGTAAATAGAAATAATACGAATACGGTAAACGTATTATAACTTCGATCATTCGGCATTCTTCGGAGCTCCAACATATCTGTTCCCTAGACTCTTCTCAGCAGGCGCCGAAGCGGCTAAGTTGTTTTTATGCGCCTAACACTGTTTCTAAGTTAAACTAGTGTCCAGCAGACTAAACACTACCTTTCTATAAATTTGTAGAGGGCTCACTGTTACATTATATAAAAGAATTAAATTAAAATCGATCCGAACTTGTTCTAACAACTACTCTCCGGGAAAATACCCTGAGAGGCATTGAACTACAGAACAAGTTCTTGAGTTGGCGCTTGGTTACTGACGTGACCCGCTCGTCTTTATAGAGTATATGATGGTTTGGTTTGTTAGCACACAGCACCACCCTACTGATAAGCTCCAAAAAAGCGAAATCATGATATGCGGTTGCTGTGGGCGAACGAACCAAAACACTTCTTTTCTTCTTGCGAATTATATAAAAAAAATTAAAATCTTTAAGTCTAGTCAAGGGCCGTGGAGTATGTGTATACTAACTCACCCTGTATAACATAGTTATAAATCCTTATCACATCAAACCTGGAATTCTAGGTTTTATCAAAGATTAACTATTTAATCTTTGGTTTAATACTGGAGCATTGTAGCTTTGCTAATTTTAATTTAAGCCCATACCAGGATGTAGTTGGCAAATACTACCAAATTCAGCTTTGCCTACAGTAATGCTTCCCAGGAGGCATCCACTGCCATCTTTAATATCAACCCCGGGAGTGCTTTCCAAGAGGAGACATGCGACAACTGATGTGCGAAAATTGAAAGTAAAACATAAAAGTTTTGATGTGGTGTGCTTGTCATACCAGGCTGGCAATAGTTTCCCCATACCCAGAGGACGATGTAGGTCTCAAAGAATTTAATTGGAAAAGTAACTATTAACTCAAACATGATGGAAATTGAGGTTCGAAATGAATCCAACCCTCAGACAGCACGTGGAGTTCACCAGTCGTAATGGTAAAGAAGCCTTCCGGTGTAACAGGGCCATTTGAGTGCGAAGTTTAGACTTATAATTTGACAATAGTACATTTCAAGTTAGTCAATTAGGGAAAAACAAGTGAGTTAACCCTAATAGATTCGATCGCATTATCAGCTCTGCGCCAAGTATGGGATGGACATACCTGAGGGAATGGGTCGTCCATGCCCAAGAAGAGCTCCAGCATGAGCTGTGGGGAGAAAGAATAGGCCAAATCCAGCAATGGGAATGGGAGGTCCGGGCTAATTATTTCGAGCGATGGGACCTGAAAGAAGAGAATAACCCGGACCTCCGTCCCGCGCCGTGGAGCGACAACCCCAAGCAATCGCTCCAAGTCTACCTCCAAGGACAAACCGGAGGCAAGAAGCATGAGTGTCGTGAAACAGATTTTCAGAGGTGGTGCCGGTGCCCAACGGATTCTAAACATTAAATAACAGTGAGGAACACAAATAGAAAATAAATTAATCTAAGCGAGTGAGAAAAATGTTTAATCTAAGCCAGTATCTTCTAACCATAAGTGTAATATTTGAATAGCAATGTATGTAAACCAATAAAAAATATGTACGGTATATTTCAGTGTTTTAACGTAGAACTTGTGAAGCTACTTCTTTCAGGGTAAGGCAAACAAGTTAAAATATGAGTTAACAAAACTCATATTTTAATGGGGGAATGGAGGAATGTAACAGGGCCATTTGAGTGCGAAGTTTAGACTTATAATTTGAAAAAGGTAAATTTCAAGATAGTCAATTAGGGAAAAACAAGTGAGTTAACCCTAATAGATTCGATCACATTATCTTACGAGGAAACGTAAATTGGTCAGAAACTGTTAATAAAGAAACAATTGGGTTGGATTAAGGAAAGTAACACGCTAATAAATTGGGTTTTGATGAAAAGCCAATTTATAAACCAAGTGGTTATTAAGCAAATGTCTTCCACGATAAGCAGAAATTAATATAAAAACCATAACAATTTAGTAAGAAAAATAATCAGTCCAAATTGGTTACAACACAAATGTCTTCGACAATAAGTGGAAATTAATATAAAAACCATAACAATTAGGCAAGAAAAACAACCAGTCATAAAACGATTATAGTAATCAAGCAGCTGCAAAAATTAACCACCCTCTCAAAATCAATAGAATAATTGGTAATTGACGTCATAATGTTGAAGATGGGAGGGAAAAATCAATACAACAGTAATTGGGAATAAAAACAAAAGTTAGGGTTTCCTAGGGGCTTTTTGAAACTTATCTATCTAGGGAAAACGCGCTCGTTTCGAGTCGGGAAATTATCAAAGCCAAAATTGTTCAAAGTGTTGTAAAAGTAACGTAGTACTAGAGAAACCGGCCGAAGGGATTAAATTACGGGAGGTGCAAATCTTACAGAGACAAATCTAATAATTGGCGTGGAGCTCGGGCCGAAAGCGTTTGCTTACCTGGACGATATTATAGTTGTAAGCTCGACGTTTCAGGAGCATCTCGAGTACTTGCAGGAGGTATTCCGACGGTTACGATCCGCGGGATTGCAGCTGCAACCTGAGAAATGCATATTCTGCCAGCCTGAACTTAAATACCTGGGACATGTAGTAAACGAAGACGGTATTTTAACGGATCCAGATAGAGGGAATCACTAGATTAGAACCTACGAATTGTGTACGAGCACTCCGAAGATTCCTAGGTATGATATCGTACCGGAAGTTTATCCCGAAGCCATACCTGGAGGGATATCATTTCACGGTTACCTACGATCACCACTACGATCCCACCGGCAAGCTGGTTAGATGGGCTCTCGAGCTTCAACAATATTCATTTTGAAGTGAAATACCGGAAAGGAGCACTAAACCAGGTTGCCGACGCGCTCTCCAGAGTACCGTATTCAACGGACAACCTAGCTGTTCTAGCCCGGCCAGATTATTGTAGCTGGATAAGAAAGCTGAGGAAAAATATAAAAGATTTTCCCCAACAATATAAAGAGTACCGAATAGTAAGAGATAAAATGTTTAAATGTTTTCCAGATGTATTCGCGGATAAAGCCGCAGACGGATGTTCCGACAGATGGGCATGGTGTGTCCCAGACAGCCAACGCACGGCAGTCCTGAAGAACTGCAGCCAGCAGCAGGTCATCTAGGCGTCGCGAAGACGTACACCAGGGTAGCTTAGGACTATCATTGGCCAGGCATGTACCGGGATGTCAAAAAGTATATCAGAAAATGCAATAACTGCCAGTGTTATAGGTTACCTCAACAGCAACCCCTAGGAAAAATGTATTTTACTAAGCCAACCGAACAATGGGATGTAGTGCATAGACCTCATTGGACCGCTACCACACTCATCAAAAGGGAATGTACTTTTAGTAGTTTCAAGATAGATTCTCGAAGTGGGTAGAAATTCAAGCGTTAAGTAGGGCAACTGCACAGACAGTGGTCCAAGAACGCGTGATTTACCCCTTTGGAACACCGAAAACGCCAGTGTCCGATAATGGACAGCAATACGCTAATCGTATTTTCCAGGAATTGGCCACCGCGTTCCCAATACGCCATTAATTCTCGCCGCCGTATACACCACAAGCAAACCCAGTAGAAAGGGCTAATAAGGTGATAGGTAAGATGGTGGCACAGTACAGCTCTAACGACCAAAAGAAGTGGGATGTTTATCTAGCAGAACTAACGTTCGCGATGAACACAGCAAAGCAAGAATCTACGGGATTCTCCCCAGTTTATTTGAACTTCGGAAGAGAACCGACTCCGCCAGGAACGCTAAGGCACCAAGATGTTCATGTAGACCTGTAAGAAGAAACCCCCGAAAGATACCGGAAACAACTTCAAAAGTTGCGCAACTTATCTACAAGATGGTAAGAGTAAATTTGGCCAAGTCTTTTGTTCGACAGAGTCATCACTACAACCTCCGAAAGCGCCCGTACTACCTCAGAGTAGGAGACCTGGTGTATAAGCGCAACCACGTACTTTCCGATGCTGCAAAAGGTTTCATGGCGAAAACAAGAGACCAGGAAGAATCTTCTTGACCTTCATCTGAAGAATTCTCTTCACCCGCACCCGATAATAAGTTTAGTTCACGGCGTGTGATTTACTGTTCATCTCTCGCAATCGTTTTATTCTAACGAGAATAAAAATTCACGAGTTTACATCGCTGGTATTCAATTATTGAAGCAGAGGGGCTACCAATAATTAAACTAACCTGACCGGACTTAATCGACGTGTAGCAGAGGTGTAGTTGACTTAATTAGGTAGGTCGATTTATCAGTACAGGTGCAGGAAAGTATTACCTATATAGGTTGCATATTTGCGGCGGGTCATGCAGCCTAGCAATGTACCAAGTGCAGCGGGGTGTTATACCACACTCTGCATATGTCCTGGGGTGGATCCGTCAGTAAGCAAGCTGTTTGCAGGCCGGTTAATAAACCTGTATTTCATGGGATTGCACCCCAGGTGTTCCGACATATATCCCAGACTACTACGAAAACTCCAGTATACCGAAATAGTTAATCGTACGCCGAAGCTATTGGTATTCAAGTGATAGCTGATCCCGAGGAAACAGTCCAGGAGCTCGGCATATAGCCCGGTTCTCGTGCGCTACTCGTTCGGGAAGCCGGTTACAGTGCCGCATTGAATTTTACCAACAGATTTTCAGATTTATTTTCTTGTATATATTCTTGTAAATATCGGTTCAATTTCCGTATATAATGTAAATATTTGAATTAATAGAAACCCTTTTAATTTGTTCATATTTTGAAATTTTTACCGTTTAGCAATAACGAACCCTCCCTTCTTCGACTTTTGAGCAAGGGTATTATCGACGAACCTGACCGACCAGATGCAACCCCGATATATCGTTAATAAGATAATGATCCGAGTAGCCTAGCTATACAGAGCGTCCCAGGACACTAACCCCGAAACCGAAAGAGCGCGTTGTATAACTGGCTCACGAGCATCACAAGGGATGATTCGTTGCAGTAATACAATAATAGGAGTTAAACTACCCGACAGGAGTTCAGGATAAGAAAGTACACTGCTCAAAAAAATTAGCGGACCACTATTAAAAATATAAGTATTATCAAATAATATGTAGATGTAGAGTTTGTTTTATATATATTTATAAAGTTAGAGCTATTCTAGTTCAAAATGACTCCTTAAGAAGCATCCCTGCCTTAATATTCTTAATTTTTGAATCTTTTTAGCCAAGAGATCTAAATAAAGTCAGCTAAGTTTAAATCATATCGATTTAGTAAGTCGTGTAAAATTGGTGCCAATTGAATGTAGACGTCATAATTAGTTGCATTAGTAAAAATTTACACTTTGCGGTACAAAATGAGACATCTTTCAGAAAACGAAGATGCAAAAGTAGTTGCTTTGATAGAAGATGGTAGAAGCTCCCTTATGCTGCAAGGGTTGTCGGTGTAAGTCATTCCGTTATTTTAAGGCTGTGGAATCGGTATCGGGAAACGGAAAGTCTAAGTAGACGACCGGGACAGGGCCGGAAACGCAAAACAACTCCTCGGCAAGATCGTTTTATCGTCAATTGTGCTTTGCGTAGACGCACTTCTACAGCAAGAGACATCAAAAACGGCTTGCAGAGGGCCACTGGAATCCAAATTTCTGAGCAAACTGCGAGGAATAGGTTAAAGGAAAATCATCTGAGGACCCGCAAGCCAGCCTGCAAACCGCGTTTAACTCGGGAGCATAGAAGAGCGAGATTAACGTTCGCTTTAGATCATGCAAACTGGGATGTGGACCGGTGGTTGTCTGTTCTCTTTTCGGCTAGGTTTCGCCTTACATGTAGTGATGGCCGAGTTAAGGTGTGGGCTCGTCGTGGAGAGCGTTATGCTAAAGGGTTGGTCATGGAAACCGACAAATTTGGAGTTGGATCCGACATGGTCTGGGCAGGCATAAGTTTACATAACAGAACGGACCTCGTAGCAGTTCCAGGAAGGCTAAATGCTGCGAGGTATGTAGAAGAAATTCTTGCAGATCACGTTGTACCTGCAGCCATCGTTATGGGTCCTGGGTTCATCGTCCAACAAGATAATGCGACACCCCACATAGCGGCCCTAACCAGAAACTTCCTAGAAGAACAGCGAATTCCAGTCATGGAGTGGCCTGCTTTAAGCCCCGACTTGAATCCTATTGAAAACCTTTGGGATGAGCTTGATCGGAGGCTCAGGGCCCGTCCGGCGGCACCAGAAACTCATGAAGATTTAACAGCTGCACTGGTACAAGAATGGGAGGATATTCCGCAGGACAACATCCGGCGGCTTATTCTGAGTATGCCCAGAAGATGCCAGGCAGTTATTTTAGCCCGAGGAGGCCACACACGGTATTAGGTGTTATCGAGAATGTAAAAAGAACACTTAGGTAATTTAATTATTGTTATGTCACTTTCAGGAATTAACAGCATCTTGTATTTTGTCAATTATAAATCTGGTTGTTTTATTGCTTTTCTTGTTGTTCGTTGTAAAATACTTTACAGTTACTATATTAACCCATTTTGTGCCCTTATATTAATAAATTTTAAGATCACTATGATTTTTAATACTGGTCCGCTAATTTTTTTGAGCAGTGTATGTATAAGAATACTTGAGAGGTCAATGACCTCCGAGATAATTAATATGTATCACAAAGAAAAAGCAAGATGGTTCGACCAGACAAGAACAGGATGGAAAAGGTAGGATCAACCAGGAGAGGCGACCCAAAGCAGCAGGGAAGCCTATGGTATGAGGGGGTATTGGTATCATAGAGACCAAAAAGAAGAAAAGCATCCCTAATCGAGGATGGAAGGAATAGTATTACCTGCGATGACCTGCAGCGAATTCCTGATAAGATAAAGTAAGTATATGTAAATATTGCTCAAATTGTTAGTTTCAGTACGCCTATTCATGCTGTTATGAGTATCAATAAACAACATTTCTAGGAAGAGGCGTTTTCGTAGCTTCTCGTCTTTGATTACGGTACAAATTCGTCAAAGTTGGCTGTATGATTCGATTCAATGCAGTGTTGGGTTAGAGCAGTTATCAAGAGATCTCCTGATGTCACTCCTGTGGGAGGCGAGACGGGCACTCAAATATTGACAGGTTTGTCCTTTGCAAACCTGGAGGCAATCAGAACATTCGACCTTGTAAAACCACATTAGAATTGCGAAGTAGAGGAATGCGATCCTTCGAATTACTGAAAAGGTTCGCTATCTTAAAGTTATATGAATACACAATTCTCAGGTGTGTCTTGTTTTTGAAAACAGAGTTTATACGATATTATAACTCTTTCATATAAAGGATGGTGATATAAATTTCCCCAGGAAGTGAACCTCGTGAAAGCTCGAATAAGTGATAAAGGGAGTTTCATTTCCTCAATCCCTTGGCTACATCCCCGCGTGCTCTGTTATTTTATCAACTAGACAGTCGTGTCTATCGTCAACCTTATTTCTGATTTAGATGCAGTTAAGAAAAAGAACTCATATGTAACTGAACAAGATATTGAGAATCACATTGAAATATGGCTGAAATATTCCCCTCACGTCACAAGATCGAGATGGCGACAGTTCAAAAATAATGAAGCGGAGACGGAAGAAAAATGTGTAGAAGATTGAATACAGCATGTGCAAGTCACAATCTACTCTCTGCTAATGTTGATAATTTGGCGAGATTTACTGATTACCAACCTGATAGTCAGTCTGGTAGTGAAATCCATGAAGAAAATTTTAGTAATGTAAGTAACATGCTGTCACAACCTGAATGTTCGAATTTAAATTTTGAAATAAATCAATTTAATTTTACCTCCAAGCGCATTGCTAATTCAAATTTGTCAAAACTTTAGCACGGGGCTATTTCTGGAAACCTCACAAGTCTGCTACAAATTTTATATGAACATCATCCAGATTTACCCATGGATTCTCGAACTTTATTAAAACCCTCGCATATTAATAGTATTTGTATCACTATCCTTGTGAACCTTCGAAATTTGATACTTACGTTGTGTACCTTGTCTAATGAGTTTAAAAGTTTTTCTTTAAAAAGTGTTGTTGCAAAATGTATCATCTTGCCTTACAAAAATAATTATGTTTCTTTACCAATAATAGCTGCTGTGTAATTTCCTATTTCATCAGACCATGACATGCCTTTTTAAAAAGGCATTATGTCATGATTACACAGCAGGCTTTTTTAAGGAGACTTAAATGTATCATTTTCTAAATATATTGGTCATATTATTAAGGTTTATTAGACATCACTGGGACGTCACCAATGATTTAAATACTTAACGTTAATCAATGACGTCATTTGGGTTGTGACAATAGGCCGTCAATTTAACGTTATTATTTACCTCCATAATAACGTAAATGTGACCTTTTAACTGACGACAAACTGACGTGATATTGATGCGACTTTGTTACCTGGGGAATACAAAACACAGGTTGTTTTCAAAAGACCGAAGAACTCTCTTTAGTTAACTATTTCAAGACTGCTTCTCGAATGTGTTATAGTCTCACGACAGTTCAGCCACGCAGTTTGGCGTATCAGTTAGTCAAAGAATTAAATTTAACCATTCCAGAAAAGTGGAAGAACGAGCTGGTAGAAGATGGCCACAAAAATATATGAGCCGATACAGGAACAATTCTCTTCGCAAGCTAGAATCCTGTAGTGAACTTGTGCGGTAAAAAGGGGCCCCTATTTTCTTGATGCACTTTTCTTTCAATTTTTGACGGTAAAATCTAAACTATCAAACTTTTTCACGTAAAAGATGGACTCTTACGGAATATCGAAAGGACGCGCATCATGTAAGAGCAAATTCAATTTAAAAGTTTCATGGTAAGCAACAGTATGTTTGTTGTCATTTTGTGACACAAAAACATACAAATTTTGCTATCGTATCTTTCGGTCAGGATTTTTATTGCCTAATTTATAAATTTCAAGATCCACAGATAGGGAAATGACTGACGTGCATTTCTTGTACAGTTTCAGCAATGGCAGCGCATTAGCTACAGTAAGAGAATACCAGCAGAGATTTCCCAATCGAAGAGTACCTACCTTAGCTGAATTACAAACTCGTAATAAACCAAGTAGAATTCCGTTTGCTGTATTTTAAAAAAGGCTGTCGCTGTTTAAAAGGCAGAAAATTGTCAGTTTTTGTTTGATGTAACTTAGCAACAAACAAATTGGTCCATCAGTCATCAGTATATTTTACAAAGACGTTCTATTAGCAGACCCCAATGTTAAAGAAAAATGTAAGGGTGTAGCTATGGAAAGAAAAGCAAATCTTTTACTTAAGTTAAGGACGATCTTGCCAGCAAACAGAATTCCTTTCTGAAAACACCTACCAGTTTCAACCAGTAATGTAGAAAATGAAGATGTAGACTAGGTAGTGATTATAACACTTTTGTAACTACAGTTTTACAAATAAAAGCATTACAAAGATTTCAAAAACTTATCATGATTGGCCTATCTGACATTTACATAATACCTAAGAAATGCAATATTTCAAATTTATTATTGCTTACTTAAAAAGTCCCATCTGTCAAATGTAAAGTAAATGTTACAAAAGTGTTTTAAAACTTCAAGGTAAAAGATTTGATGGTCCATAACTGTAGCTCTGCTAAATTTCATTCTCCTGTCTTGAATAACTTCGATGGCGTTACATAAAACAGAAAACATTAAAATACTGGCAAGTGTGATTTTGCAAATAGGACTTTCTATCTAAGTATGGCAGTATTAGTATAGACTATAGAATGTCTGAGATTTTATATTATTTTAAATTTTGTAATTCCTATTTTTATATTTACATGCATATTTAGTAACAGGCTACTGCCAGTGTTCAAATGTACAAAATAAAATGTAGGGTCAGCTGGGGCAAATGTGATACAGTCAAAATATTGAGGCTATTATGATACGGCTGTCTAAAAAATATTTAAAGTCTACAAATTAAAGTAAGAAAAATTGGTGAAGTAGAGAATTATATACTTAATTATGTCATATTCACTTTTGCAAAAATCTAAAACATTTAGAAATTAAAACAATGTTTCTACTTAAGCTTCAATTTCGCTTACTTAACTTTTATTTAGTGACAACTTTTACTGCAGCCAAAACTACTGATAATAATCTATGTGTTTATGATTTCCGTTATATAAGGCCGACTTAATTTAACGCCTATTTTATTAAATTTCAGCAATGTTGAAGCAGGTATATTTGAGGTTAAAGTGAAGGGGATTGTGATACAGCTACTGGGGCTTTTCTGAGACGACCACTGGGGCTTTTATGAAGAAAGGAAGTAAAAAACCAATCAGTAGCAGTACCAACATTATATCAAGATGGTTCGAAAGTATATAAAGACAGGGACTCGCAAGAAATACTCCGAAGAACTACTGCAAAGAGCTTTGGATATGATAGAAAATGGTCGATCCCTTCGTATTGTTGCCACTGAACTAAACATAGAGAAAATGTTCCTCTCAAGACATAAACAAAAAGTAACAGAAAATAGAGCAAATGAACTTAGAGTTGATGAAGAACCTGTTGTAGAAAAAAGAAAGCCAGGCCATCCAACCGTATTTAGTGTTGAAGAAGAAACCAGATTAACTAATCATATTAAATCTTTAACTCAATGGGGATTTGCTTTGGGTCGAGTTGAAGTTATGGAACTCATTAAAAGCTACGTGGAAGAAAATGAAATAAAGGTGCCTTTTAAAAACAATCGTCCTGGCCAAGATTGGTTTGCGGGGTTCTGTAAAAGAAACAGACCGAGTTTAAAACGCCTGGAGCCGCTCGAGAAATCCAGAAGGGTGGCAACTGGCGATCCATTTGTAATTTTTAATTTTTACGATATCTTGGAATCCGAAATTGAAAAACTACAACTACACAACAAAGCCGAATGTTTCTACAACCTTGATGAAACAAGTTTCTGTTCCGATCCTTCTCGAATTAAATGACTTTCTGGCATTGGACAGAAAGCCCACAGACATATTGAAGGATCTGGATGTGACAACACGACAGTCCTTGCTTGTGTCTCTGCTGCCGGACAAGCCCTTCCTCCATTAATAATTTTCCAATCCGCAAATTTGTGGAGCACTTGGAAGGGCGATAAGGACATTCCAGGTACGTTTTACTCATTTTCTGAAAATGGATGGATGACTTCAATCATATTCCAAGGTTGGTTTAAACAATTCTGTAAAACTGTGAAAGAAAGGCCTTTGATCTTACTTTATGATGGTCACATGACCCATTTAGACGAAGGTACTATTAAGCATGCAAGGGAAGAAAACATCTCAATAATAAAACTTCCAGCTCATACTACAGATGTACTCCAGCCCTTAGATAAATGCTGCTTTCGATCCTTGAAATAACAGTGGGATTTGAAACTGGTGGAATGGTTCAGATTAACCGCAGAAAACTGCAAAAAAGCGAATTTGTAAACATTCTATATGAAGTCTGGCCAGATGGCTTGAAACCAGATAATATCAGATCTGGCTTTCGCTCAACTGGAATATATCCCTGTGATCGAACAAAATATCCCGTCTCCAGATTCGATCCAGAAAAATACAGGAGGTATCAACAGGATTCAAATCGTTCTGTGAGTCCTATGCTAACTTTAGAAGCAACAGAAAACCCAGAGCAATCCGATACCACAACGCCACCTGAACCGAACAACTCTGATGCGCCAAACTCCTCTACTCCGCAACCATCGACTTCTCGATCGACCTTGACCCCGCAACCATCTCCCTGTACATCAAGAACCTTGAGTCCCCAACCATCAACTTCCAAATCTTGTGTTTGTTCATCCCAATGTAAAGCTGGGAGTTTTGAAACAATTCTTTCAAACATGTTCAAAGGAAAAACAGAAGCAAAAAAAGAAAGTAGACGTAAGATTGACCCAGGTGCAAAAGTTATAACGTCCGATGAATTTACAGCGGAAATACAAAAAAAGAATCAATTGGGTAAAGGCAAAGCTCCCAAATCAAAAAAGATCGTTGTTAAAAAAGGTAGAAAAATTAATACCGAAGAAACAGAAATAAAAGAGCCTATTTTAGAAAAAGAAAAGACGTTGGATAAAAATAAAGATGAACCTGCTTTAAAACGAAAAAAAAATGTTAAGAAACAAACCAAAATTTACAAAGATAGTGACAGTGAAACAAGTGAAGAAGGACTAACAGAAAAGCTGACAAAAGATAGTGACAGTGATTATGACTTGGACTTCTTTGAACCTCAGGCGGAAGACTTTTTAGATTTGGAGCTTCCTTGCGATGTTAAAGAAGGGGACTTTCTATTAGCAAAATTTATGGGCAGTTTACGAAATTCGGTGGCATACAAATACGTGGTGATGGTAAGAAATACAGATCAGAACGACATTGAAGTAACGGGACTTATTTCTGAAAATAATAAGAAAACATTTAAAATTAAAGAGAACGATATATCGTTAGTAAACAGGGAGGATATAGTCGCTAAATTGCCTGTTCCCAATATAATCGGGAACAGGGAAAAATACATTTTTGAAAAAGAAGTGCCTGTGTTTGAGGCAATTTAACAATTTAATTTTGTTTATTTATGTTCAATGTTGCCATTTACTTTTCGTTTATGAATTGTATTTTGTTGACTTAGGGCTCTTATTTTTGTTTTTATTACACAGTTAAACCTTTACTTTTCATTTGTAAGTTGTATTTTGTTGCCTTTCGATGGGGCTGTTATGTTTTGTGAATTATGCCTTTCAATGGGGCTGTTATTTTTATTTTATAAAACGCTTCATTTGTGAATTAAAAGTTACCTACAGCATTTGTACGTTTTCTTTTTAACAATCCCACATCTAGCAATCACATTACCAATTATAATTGTATAAATATCAATCAGTAGCTTTAGTGAAAAAAAAACACACATGACATTAATTTGCTGTAACTTAAAAAATACTCAAAGGATGGCTGTCAAAATTGCAGGGAAAAATGATAAAGGACAATAAATAGTGTATCATGCTAGCCCCACGTATTTTAAATCTATCTCTAACACAGAATAGTTGTATCACAATAACCCCTTACTGTATCAATAATAGCCCCAAACGTGGGGCTATTTTGATACAGCATTTTGTTGTATGTTTACGGTCAACTATTGTTTTTCTTGTATTTTGCACTCAAAACTGGGCAGAGAACCCCATTACTTACAACAAGGAATTTTTTGAGATTTTTAAAAATAAAATTTATAATTCTTTTTGTAAAAGTTTTAATTTTTGTATCATAATAGCCTCGGTTGACCCTAGTTTTTGAGTTGCTCTGTCATGTTGGTACGACGAGTCTGATTCGGTCATCAACTAAACAAAAGATGTTTTATAAATTGACTGTAAAAAATAATATAATTATTTGTTAATTCGGTGTTCTGGTTTGAATCATTAACTGTAGCAAAGCACTACAATTGGTGACCCCGACGTGACCGTAAACTTGTTCGCCGAGACAAAACGCATATTTGAGACTACGCGACATCAACCACCACGTGCCCAGATTCGCAGTAAAGTTCAATTCAGTGAATATTATGATGGCCACAATTTGACCTTTCGACCCCAAAGATTACTGGAGAAGAAACAAAATTTAGTCATGTGCTAACAGCATTACCACCGGAAGTGGCTACCGAGGTATCCGACGTAATTATAAGACCCCACCCTACAGCAGCACACCAACCTAAAAAGGGAGATTATAAACAGGACAAGTTTCTCTGAAACACAGAAACTGCAACAACTACTCTTGCCAAGAACTTGGAAGTCGAAAACCCCCAGTTATTGTGACATATGAAATCTCTAATGGCAAACACCCAGTACGTAAATGATTAAGTACTCAGAGAACTCTTCTTACAGCAAATGCCAAGTTCAATTCAACCAATTTTGGTGTCAATCAGCAACGTAGGGCTTGATCAGGTAGCACAAGCAACAGATAAAATTCTAAAAGGAATGCCAACAGGGCAACAGCAGCCATTACCGCGTCTAACTATGACCATTCAGCACCGTTGACTTCGGTACAAGAAGGCGCAGACTTACAGAGCATCATGGAGACCCTGATGAGTCGCATAGACAGCCTAAACAGACAAGTGAAACAACTTGGTACACAGCACCAGTCCCATAAACAATATAATCATCAACACAACTACGGGCAACTGCCTATACATTAGACTTTCATTCAAAAATAAACTTCTTAATAGATACCGGATCGGACTTCCCCATTCTTCCCGTAGTTTAGAGAAATAAATAAAAAATACATTCCCCGTTTCAATCTACAGGCAGTGAGTGGCTCGAACCTAATAATGTATGGTGAAAAAACCATCGATATAAATTTAGGACAAAGATAGTTTCGGTGGACATTTTTAGTGTGTAGTGTAACAGATGCAATAATCGGTGCAGACTTTTCAGATAATTTTAAACTATTAGTTGACATTTACGGTTAATGACTTATTGATTCAGACACTCAGGTGTCAGTGAGAGGTCCAGTAGAACACATAGATGAGTTCGGCGTACATGCAGTTGTTCAGGACGTGTCGGCAATACCAAGGGTTGCTTCGCAGGTTTCCAGAACTTTTGAGATCGTCAGCAGCACTAAAGGAACCAAAACACAATGTCTTTCATTATATCGACAAAGGCCCAAAAACCTCGTCGACTACCACCAAAAAATAGAGCGTAGCAAAAAGAAAATTTGAAGAACTACAAATAGCAGGCACCGTGCAACCCTCTTCTTCTCCATGGACTAACCTACTACATTTAGTACTTAAAGCCGATAAAACATGGCGAGCATGCGGGGATTACAGAATTCTTAATGCGAAAACAACACCAGACAAATATCCGATCCCACATAATTTCAGCAATTTCAGCACTTGAGATGGAAAACAATTTTTAGTTTGATCGACCCAGTGAAAGCTTATCAAATTCCAGTCAATAATGCAGATCGTCCGGAAACATCGGTTATAACGCCATTTGGTTTACATGAATTTAACCGAACCCCATTTGTTCTTCGAAACACAGCTCGACCAAGTACTGCAGGGATTACATTTTATTTATGCTTATATTGAAGACATATTGATGGCCTCGACTTCCCTAGAAGAACATCTAAAATACTTGGAAATTATTTTCAACAGATTGAAGCAATATAATAATAATAATAATAACATTAAAGGTCTTTATTATCTGCAGAAAATTAAATAAAGAACAATTTCAATGTTAATATTCAATACCGTTGCAGATAACCGGCGGAGTTCAGTTATTACCACAAAGATAATACCTGTTCTTCCACTCAACCGACAAACAAAAAAATGATACTGAGTTAAAGCAACAAATCTCTTGAGAATTATACAAATATTATATTTATGAACAAAATGGTAAATTCACAAAATGGTAAATACACAAAATAGTCATTCGAAACCGATAATTACGATGGAAAGAGACGGAAAGTAGAGTGACTATAGTGACGCGCTTAATATAGTAAATACAATGAAAAAAATATGAGATAAAATAATAAGATCATATTGCACAAAGGCCTACGACCTAATGGGAGACCCAATGAGAGAGGTGACGACGCAACGAAGTTTTAAAGCTCGCGGGTAGACTACTTTTAAAGCAATCAGGAACCGCATTGTACACAGTGCAAACACGATACGAAAAGGATCTTTTAAATAACTGCAGTTTGTGGATAGGCACTGTAAGTACATCCTTTCTCCAAATGTTCACACTGTGCACATCGGTCCTGAAGCGTATTTTTTGATATAAATATGGTGGAGTTTTATACAATATAACTTTGTGAAATATGCAGGCGCTATGTAAAATTCTACGGTGGTGCATACTCAACCAAGATATTTCCCTCAGTTTGTGGGTTATATGATGCCCTCTACGTATCCCAAATATCAAACGCAAACAAGAATTCTGAACGACCTGCACCCTCCTGGCCTGTGCAGCGTCAATACAAGGACCGTAAACGCTATCCGCAAAATTAAACAATGACAGGACCATCAACTCACACAACAGAACCTTAGTACTTTGATCAATAAATTTTCTAATGGCGTATATACGTCTAAGATTTCCGTAGGCTTTCCGAACCACGCTACCAATATATGCATTAAACCTAAGATTGTAATCCATCTGAACTCCCAAATTACGAGCACAATCAGTGTACTCCAGTGGATGATTCCCAACTACTATTAATAAATTATTCATTATTCGCCTTCTGAGAGTCACATTTGCACTTTTACCAAATAAAACTAGCTTAGATTTTTTATGGTTTATGAGTAGTGAGTGTTGATGTGCTAAATCAATAAATCTATTTAAATCAGTGTTTATATTTATTCGAGCTGTATCTAGTTCTTCTTCAGAAAACGAATAATACAACTGCGTGTCGTCTGCATACAAATGATATCTGCAATGTTTAATTGAACTTATTATTACAGAAGTATAAGTCATAAAGAGAATTGGTCCCAAAATTGAACCTTGCGGCACTCCGCATGTAACAATTCCTGGATCAGAGAACCGATCATCAATTCTCACTACTTGCCGTCTGTTACTAAAATAACTGAAATAGAGTTTCAAAGCATTGTCACTTAATCCGACATAATGTAAAATTGACATCAACATTCCATGATCCATCGTGTCAAACGCTTTTGAGAAATCCAATAAAATCAACAGACAAAATTTGCCGTCATCCACCGATCTAATTATGTCATCAGTCACCTGAAGTAGTGCTGTTTCACAGCTGAAGCCTCTACGAAATCCGGATTGTAGATCGGGAAGCACATTATTTTTATTTAAATGAGACAAGAGCTGCTTTGCTAGAATCTTTTCCAATATCTTGGAAAATACCGGTAGTACACTGATTGGCCGCAAGTCCGCAAACTGTTGAGGATTACTTGTTTTAGCGTGCGGAATCACAAGTGAGGACTTCCATGTTTCTGGAAATATATTATGGCCAATAGCAAAATTCATGATGTGTGTAACAACTGGAGTAATTACAGGCAAGCAATATTTTATCAAAGAAACAGAAATGTCATCAATACCAGAAGCATTTGACTTAATCGAATCCACAATATTCAATACATCATCCTCACTTACAAAGTTGAAATCCAATACATCCTGCCTTAATTTATTGTTAGAGTAATAGTCAATCAAATCCGGGTTAATATTTTTACTTGCTACACAGGAACTTAGAAAATAATCGTTCAGCTCATCAGGACTACTCAAATGACCAGGTATAACGTGATTGCAGGACTTCATGTCAATACCCATAAATTTCAGCTCTCTGAATACATTTTTCCGGCCAGCGGTAGAGATACGATGCGAAAAATATGCATTTTTCTCCTTTAAAACAGTTGAAGTGACCAGGTTTCGCAGAGACTTGTAGTATTCAAAGTGCAAGACCGTTTTAGTTCTCTTGAAGCGGCAAAATGCTTTATCCCGTAGGTTCATCATAAACAGTAAATTATTTGTCAACCAAGGTGCCTTTTTTTGGAAATTTTAGATGTTATAATAGGAGCGTGGATGTTAAATACTGAAATAATATTTTCTGTGAGGAACTTGACTTTATCATTTATATCACCCATATCGTATATATTTCTCCATGGTAAACCAGACAAATGAGTTAAAATCATAATTAAAATTTCGAAATGAGCGATGAATTATATATTTAACTTGATTTGTTGGCTTGACAGTTATTTGTACATTGCAAGATATTACACAATGATCGGAAACGTCGTGATTGGGATCAACAGCAACCTGATCAATAATGGAAGGATCCGTTGTAATTATGTGGTCCAGCAGCGTACAGGTCGTCGCAGATATACACGTTGGGTGATTCACTGAGACAAACTAAGAAATTCTAGTAAATCCATATATTGTTTGACATGAAAAGAGTTTATATTTAAAAAATCGATATTGAAATCACCAATTAGTAAGAAAATGTCTCCAAGTGTTATAATTTCAGAGTAAAATATTTCGAATTCTTCAAAGAATAAATTGTAATCTTTATAAGTTGATGGCCTGTATATAACACCGATAAGAAAAACTTTATTGTTAACCTTTAATGATATTAATAAATGTTCAAATGAACTGAAATTACTCACCAAACTCACACGCTTCGCCGCTAAACCACCGTCCACGTAACAACAAACGCCGCCACCTCTCCCACCTCTGTCGCTTCGGAAAAGTTGCTTATTATATAGAGAAAACAAATCATTATTTAAGTCAGTATTGAGCCAAGTTTCACTAACCGCAATAAAATCATACCCCTTTCCATCAAAATAATCCCTAAATGAATTGAAATTACATGGCAAGGATCTACAATTCAAATGAGCTACCTTCATATAAATATGCACAAAGGAAAAAAAAAAGTCAATCACAATACTACGACCGATTCAACAAAATTATCAGAGAAATTATCGCTTCACTCACTAACAATACAAAGGAAAAAAAAAGTTTAAAAAAATACGAGAACTATAAGTCTCACCGAAACGAATCGATGCACTCTCCACCAAAGTAAGTATAACAAGACAAAGTGCCATATTTTCGAGGCACTCAAGAAAAAGAAAGTAACAGAAAAAAAAAATCATTCTTGACCACTTCAAATAGCACTGAAATCGTCAACAGAGGTAACCCTTTCAATTCCTTTGGCCGTCTTAACTCTAATTACACCGTCCATTGTCCACACATTTTTGGGACCAAACTTCTTAATACAAAGATTAAGTAGATCAAAACGCATACCCGTAAGATCTTCCTTAACAACGTATTCAGTACCCTTCAGCATCTTTTTTTCTTTAAAGACAATATCACGGAATTTATAACTACAAAACTTTACAAGAACACATCTAGGCTTATTCTGATACTTTTTGCCTACTCTATGGCACCTTTCGATTGCAAAGGCAGGCAATTCAATTTTCATATCAGTGGATAATATATTCATAATTCTCTCCTCACACATCTCCTCAGCCAACTCCTGAATTCCATAAAAACGCAAACTATGACACTTTAATTAATCTTAAAGTGTTTGGAGTATTGAAAATAAATTTTTAAGGCATAAGAATAACACAACAAGGTATCCAACCACTGCTGGAGAAAGTAAAGGTCATCCAAGATCTTACGTTTCCCTAAACATCCAAAGAACTGCAGCGTTTTCTCGGAATGGTCAAATACTATCGCAGATGGATTCCAAAAGCAGTTGAACTCAGGTGCCACTCAATACACTCCTCAACGGATTCACAAAGAACAAAAGCTCAAGAAAAGAGAATTACTTCCCATTTATCACGCAATTCTTAAGTTTCAGCATATCCTTGAGGGCCGAAGCTTCACAATCTTTTGTGATCATAAGCCACTAATTTACGCATTCGACAAAAAATCTGAAAGTGCAGTCCTCGCCAAGCACGTCAACTCGATTTAATTTTTCAATACTCGACAGACATTAAGTAGGGACATAAAAGAAGAAAATACATGAACCTATGTTATCCTGAATTGACAAAATCACGATGTGTAATTTCAATTACGACACATTCTCGAAGGCCCAAGAGGAAGACGTACAACTTCGACAATTAAAAGCAGACAGCAAATTTAAATTCAAACAGTCGCCAATTCCAACATCAGAGACAACTCTCTGCTATGAAATAACCAATAGCAACCGCGTTTATGTGCCACAGAACTATCGCAAGGTTGCCTTTGAAATGATTCATAATCTCGCACACCCAGGGCAAAGGAATATAACAAAACAAATGATAAAGATATTTTTGCCCGAATATAAAAAGAGATGCAGCTACGTGGGCGAAACATTGTACAAAATGCCAACAAAACAAGATTCACAAACACACCAAGGCTCCAATTAGGACATTCCGAGGTCCTGATGCACATTCATGTCGACATAGTAGGTCCTCTACCTCATTCGGATAGATTCGAGTGTTTATTACTAATAACGGAGAGACTTACACGATGGCCGGAAGCAACTCCAATACAAAACATCACAGCGGAAACATGTGCCAAAGCTGTCTTAAATAACTGGATTTGTCGATTTGGCGTACTTACCGCAGAAAATTACATCAGATAAAGGTACACAGTTTGAGTCAACATTATTCACAGAACTACATTCTCTCATTGACATAAAAAGGAATCGCACTACTGCTTTTCATCCAGCTGCAAATTGATTTCATCGCAGACGTAAAACAGCTTTAAAATGCCACGACACACGAGCACTACCTTTAGTCAACTTGGGCATCAGATACGAAATCAAGGCAGATAATAAGACCATCACCATCAGAATTGATATATGGTACAACTCTACAACTACTAGCAGACATGATAGAAGTTCCTTCGACAGCAAACATGCTCGGTACAGCTGACACTTCGCAGCTAAAATCAAAACATGCATGCAAAAAATACAATACTAAAAATCACAGCATCACAGTAGTGAACGTGTATACATACCGAAAAACTTGCAGTCTGCTGAGTTTGTATTTGTACGGGTAGATTCTGTTCGAAGACCCTTACAAAGTTCCTACGATGACCCATACGAAGTGATAAAACTAGGTGATAAATGCTTTACCGTGTTAATCAAAGGAAAACCTGCAACAGTATCATTCAATCGCCTTAAAACGGCTTAGTATATCGAACAAAATGAAAAACACAATCGCTTGCAGTTTTAACAACCAAAAACAAAATAAAAGCCAGTAATTTGACACTTTGCAACACAAGGACAACGATGTCAGTTAGTGATGGGCACTATCCGGATGATATTCGTATAATTTTTCGATTATTAAAATACTCGAAACATTCCAAATATCAGCGAAGTATTCGGAATCTGGAATCCGTACTTTCTGCGCATGCCTTGAGCTGAACGCGGAGCATAAGTATTGAGAATTCGGAAACTCCCTGTGCAAGTTGCCGTATCTAAGATTCGAATTACGAATTCTCATATTCCGTGTTCTATCAGTCTGTTTTCTGCTGTTGTGTGCACACTAGATGCGAGCGAGCATCGAAAACCGTTCTTGACAAGAGTAAAAATCAAGAATAACGTTTCTTTTTGGTGTAGACCTTATTATTTTATTCTTTAGGATAGGTAGTACAAAAATTTAATATATAGGTAACCCTGGTATAAAATGCTTTAGATACCATCTACAATTTTTCAAAAATTTTGACCAACTCTGTGCTAGTATGTACTGCCGAAAAAACTATAAAAACCGTTTTTCCAACCTCAAGAAATGAAACTTCATATTCGGGAATATTTTTTAAATAGAAACAACTTTTCTAAATAACATTTTTTCTAGAATGAGGTTACTTTGCCTTGGAAGAATTGAAAATTTTTGCCTCTCTCTGGTAAGGTATACTACAACTACAAAACTTTTGTTGACTTCAATAGTAGGTGGTATTTAGGTTTACATACATGCAGAGCCTCTTTGCAAAAAATGTATTTATTAAATGAAAACACCCGATCGTCCGTTACCGGTAAAATTCTAATCATACCTGAGACGAGTGAGACGCATGATGACCTTTTCACGCACTAGAAAAGGATGGATACCCCTACGCGTAGTGAAAGTTATGAAATTAAAAGTGACTACGCTAGACACCGTGATAAAAGTCACTGTTACGAAGTCCGGTAGAACAGTTGCATTTCCGAAATGATTTTTGAGTTAGTGGAATTAATTAGTGGTACTGGACCGTTCGAACAACTACTCCTCGGGCAAATACCCCGCCAGGCATTGAATTATAGAACTAAATCCAGATGGAATACAAATACTTACGTCTCCTCTCCACACTAAGAGGGGGATAATGTCAGACTTCTAGAATGGACCTGGCGACTTTATCCAACAGCTGATTTTGTTGTGAAGCCTACATGGTGAGTGGAAGAATAGTTGAAGTCCAAAAATATGGCATTTTAATGTGTAATAGCCAAATGATTTAAAATTTCACGCTCTGTACTGTGAGTGACACGTTTATTTTTATCCCAACTAGGTTTTACCAAGTGGGCCACTCCCACTTTCACACGCGCTTTAAAAGACTATTAAACTTGACGCCATGCAAGCAAGAAGCTTGGCACAGTGGCGAAAGGCGCAGGCTCTTTCAAGACGCATGGAGCGGATACTTTTTCTTTTTTCTTCTAAAGCTTGTTGTAATGGGCTTTTCAGTATAAAAAAAATGCTGAGACGCATGCGTGATCGCGCATTGGTAATTTGGGACAGATGTCAAAGTCTTGTATTGTTTGAAAGTGTTTATTTTTAATTCTTTGGTTTATTCAGTAAAATTTTATTGCGAACGTACAAAATTAGTAATAGTTTGGAATTAAAACAGTATGGAGTATCCAAACTTTGAGTTCTTGGTGACTGCAACGGCGATAGCAGAGTGGGTAGACCAAGCTATTTCTTGGGATTAGGATTTTATCCATTTCCCAAACTCTGCCTAACATTGGGGAAAATCGAAGTTAATAACTGGATCGGTGACCATGTGAGGACTTGTCCCACCTATGTAAATTGTGATACGTGGATGAAAATGTGTAAGAGGCAAGATTCGAAATGGAAAAGTGTATTGAATGTTTCCAAGTTTTACGTCATTTACTTGTTAGGTCTTTAAAATAAGAATTATTTGTAGTTACATACATAATTGCTCATTGCAGAAAAATTCGCACCTGTCTATTAGATCCTTTTTCTCAGTTTCCTTTTAAAAAACTAATTGATTCTCTCCGCTACATACTAAAAACCTGCGTGATTGAAGTTATGTTGCTTAACATTCCCGTATTTGAAACAAGAGCCAGGCACGTCTTCGGGGTTCAGTCTCATAATTTTATGAGGAATATCACTGGGAACTAACATTAGTAATTTTCTGTCTTTCAAACACCCTCCTTATTTGGTATTCTACTATTTACTTACGAAAAACTAAGAAGTGCTGATTGTCAGTGTACTTCAACGCATGCGTACTAACAAAATGAAAAGGTCTATTTACAGAATTATGAATTCCATGTATTGTGTCTGGTGGCCCATCACGAAAGGTATTTGTTTAAAGAAAATCCGCGATTACTAATGAAAACAAGGGAATAATAGCCATGCTAAAACATTCCATTGGCAAAACCTAGTTGAAATATAAATAATAAAAGCTTGAGCGACAGAACAGTTCATTTTGATGCAAACAGTAAAAGCAAATTTTTGCGAGAGAACGGTATCTACCGGTATGTTGGTTTCGGGTTATCGCTACGTTCCTGCGAAGACCGGTAGTAGAGGGAAATAGCTGAAGTCATTTTTAAATGTCAAAACGCTGACCGCATGTTACACTGCCGGCGAGTAAGGTAATTAGCGGTATGTTAAATTGGTATCTCTTTCTACTGCGTGTTTCACCCAGCGTTTAAATTTTAAAGCACTACCCACCAAGTCTTTGGTCTGTGCATCCAACTAAGCCGTTTGTGTTTGGTTCCTGGATTTCGGAAATCGCTAAACCGAGTTTTGCAAAAATTTATTAATAAAGTACTGAGGTAGAGTTGGTTGATATTACCCTGAATTTTATGGGAGAAGATTACTCCTTAACTGTTGACTTAAACACCGCCAGTAGTGTTGGGAATAATTGGAACTTTTTATTAATCGGAATTCCGGTCTTTTTGGAATCTATTAATATCAGCGTTGCCAACAGTACGATAATTATAGTACATATACGATAATTTAGCATCCTGTACGATGTACGATCACAATCACAACTTTAACATCGTACGCATTTGTACGATAATTTTGATTGCTATTCGGTATTTGTAAGATTTCGGCTAGGCTCCCAGCGGGCGAAACTCCTAGCTAGGGAGATTTCAGTATTTTAGTTGGAAAGTTTTTAACGCTCGGCAGTTGGCGGCTATTGCCACTGACAGATAACTTTACCGTGAACCACTGAAGGATGAGGAGTCTAGTAGTGACGAGCAGGGGGTGTGCACTTCAATGGTAGCAGAGAGACGAGACCTTAATAGTAGCTCCCGGTTGCATACAATACGCATGCGCACGCATTTTGGAAGTGTAAAAAACTAAAGCTGAGAGAACGCATTTTTGAAACAGACCATTTAACTGCCCTCTCCCACCAGACACACGCATTTTTTGGAAAAAAGATGATGTAAAAACAAGCAAAACATATCAAACCCCTACGGGATCAGAACTTGTCTAGCCGTAGGAGACCAACACCGCAGTTCTGTGCGATACCCGAACACCCACCGAGATCGTTGGTGATGTATTCCAAGAACGAATTGCTTAAACGTCATTTTACTGATACAGTGTAATGTTCACGCCGCATGCGTATTGTATGCAACCGGAAGCTACTATTAGTGTCTTTTGCAGAGAGGACCGAGAAATTTAGTATTGAGTTTAATATAGAGATGGCGCTAGACGAAAATGTCAGTGCATTCTTATTGTTACTCACCAGGGCTGCGTTCGAGAAGCATTTATGCCGATCCTACGCGGTATAACATTAGAGCTAATGCAACGTTCCCCGATTGGTGTATTTCTGCCGCGCAACAACAGTAAATCGACAGAAAAAGTCAACAAATTAGTGGATGTCTGTCTCGCGTGATGGCGATCCCCTAGCTGTCCTTTTGGACCAGAACAGATTTTTTGGTCAAAAGAAAAAAGAGAAATCATCATAACAAAAAAGAACTACTGCGAGGTGCGAACCCTCCACCTTGCGGCTCGGGAGAATGAGACATTGACCAGTGAGCCACCAAGGTGTGGTGCTGAGAACGGTTAAGAAAATAGTATATTAAGTAGAAAATACGTCCGTTGCCGTAAGTATAAAATCAACGATGAGTGTACAGTTGCTATGTTATACCGCGTAGGATCGGCATAAATGCGTTCGAGGACAGCGCTAGAGCGTAATTTTCACTCCATCGACCGTTCGACAACGCTCAGTTTGTCGCTCTGCGAGATGGAAATGAGCCGTTCGAAACTGTCAGAGCGTCGCTCAGAGCGTGCCAAACTTACCGGGGTCCAGACTGGGTTAAAAATCGCTCGACTTGCGCAGTAACGATGTTGTAATCAGCTGTTGAGCTGTTTGACTTTTGGGGTGTAGTTAACGTGACAAAGATAATTCAGAAATTCAGTCATATTTTTTATCTGTTGTGCATTTGGTTTAGGCATGGAAAAAATATTACAAATATTTGATCCCGTGAAACAAAAAGTTTACGAACTGCAACTGTGCTCAGAAGATTACGATCGCGCGTTAACAGGTAGGTAGGTTACCTTACATGGGAATAGTGGTAAGCGCATTTTATAATCTCCTATTCCTTTTTATTTCTTCACAAGGCTTTGCAGAGTAATTACAAACAATAATTTGTAATACCTATGGGGTCGTTGCATTTATAAGCGCGTGATCGTCTGACAGGAGAACGAAGAAGAATACGTAGACTGCTAAGTTTATTACGTCTGTATGTTACATTGATTGCGTTGATGAATGAATGAATGTATTTTATATTTACAGTGCATGTTCTATTTTTTATAATACATAAGTGCAAGGCAAGCGTTCTACTTATCATTACGTTTACACACGAAAACTATGTGCAGGCTTGCGTTATTAATTTCGTTCCACTTAAGACGTAAGTGGGTTAAATGTTTCTCCAGTGGCGTAGCGTAGGTACGGAGGTCACATACCTATTACAATTTATCAAGATAAATGGAATAAATGAATACAAATTGCAGAACAAACATTCATGTACCTACTTATTTTTTATGCAACTTTATAATTCTTATTACAGATGCTGCTTTTGCACAAACATTATTAGTGCACGCACAGTCTGTGGATAATGAAGGATAAGGATAATGAAGGAACAAATACTACCGCTTCAACATCGGACGAAAGAGAAGATGCTGCTGCACCAACTTTGCCCCTCAACGAAGGAGCAATATCATTAGGAAAATGGGACAATAATAGTATAAAAGTGCTAATTTCTTTATACCGGGTGGGGATTTAGTGTGTAATCGGTTCATATCTCTGGTAGTGCTTAAGATATCAAAATGAAATTTTACATGTATGTAAGGAACGACATGGAGCATTTCGTAAATTTATTTATGTATGTACAGGGGGTTCACATTCTGAGTACCAGACCAAAGATCTATTTCTTTAAATGTAAACCCCACAAGTATTTGCGTGATTTCGATTCCCCATAAAATTTCATGAAAATTGATATACTACATGATATGGTTTTGAGTAAGGACTGTTAAGATATTGCCATTTTTGTGTCATTATGGTCACAAATTTATGACGCTACTGGCGTCTACTGACCAAAGCCACCTAATTATTTTTTATTGGAAGGAGTTTACAAATTGCTGTATTTGTGAAATCTATAAATACTTTCACCATAATACTTAGGATTATACAAGGTGGTTAAGTTATGCAGAAGGGAATTTTTCTCAAAAATTTCAAATAGAATACCATGTATATTATTTGCACAACTGACAGTCAGTTAACTAAGCTTTTAATTGATGTAGATATTGCCAGGTCTACTACTGATAGTTTCGGCAGATATTACGATTGAACATCAAAATTTTTGAATTTCATGATTAGTTTATACTCTTTTTGACGAATTCCCCCTATTCTGCCTCTCAAAACTCACAATAATGTTTAGGTATATTTTGTGTTTGCAAATTTGTATCAATATAAAGACAATAAATCTTATTATAAAATTGTTTCTTGATGGTTATAATGTCTTTTTAAACTCTGGTATAATGTTCAAACAAGGAGTGCCATGGAAGAAAATATTATCTTTAAGAAATAACTTTGCAATGGGATTTCTTGTGTTAATGTAAACTTCATTTGCTAAATATTTTATAAAAACAAAAAGCAGACCTTTTTTGGAGTTTTGGGTGACAAAATAGGGGAGATCGTCAAAAATAATGTAAAATACTAACGAAACTCTACATTTTTATATTTCAATTGCACATTCTGTCGAAACTTTTACTGGTAGACTTAACAATATCCACATCAATAAAAAGCTTAGTAAAATGATCATCAATTGTACAAATAATATACATGGTGTTCCATTTGAAATTTTTGAGAAAAATTATGTTTCTCATAACTTAACCACCCTGTATTATCTCAAGTATTATGATAAAATTATTTATAGATTTCAAAAATACAGCAGTGTGTGAACCTATTTCAATAAAGAAATTTTAGGTGGCTTTGGTTAGTATGCGTCAGTAGCGTCATAAATGTGGGTCCATAATGGCACAAAAATGTCAATATCTCAAAATTCCTTAGTCAAAACCACATCATGTAGTATATCAATTTTCATAGAATTTTATGGGGAATCCATATTATTCAAGGACACGTAGGGTTTCCATTTAAAGAAATAGAACTTTGGTCTGGTACTTAGAATGTGAACATCCTGTATATATCTAAATAATTTTGGGAAATGCTCCATGTGGTTCCCCACATTTGTGCAAAATTTCATTTTGATATCTTAAATAGTTCCAGAGATATGAGCCGATTACACACTAAATCCCCATCCGGTATAAAGAAAATTTGAACAATTTTAAAAGTAGTTCCATGAAAAACGAACATGTCTGGAAAATAATTTGCGAAAAAATGGTAGAAAATGGATATCAGTACACGAAGACACAAATAGAAAATAAATTTAAGTATTTGAAAGGGCGCTACATAAAAAATAAAGATAATCAAGGCACAAAGGGCTCTGGAGAAAGTCCTTTACATTTTGAATACTTCGACTTGTTTGACGAAATCTTTGGAAGCAAGCCTAATGTAACACCTGTGGCACTTGCTTCCACAACAGATGACTCGACCAATAGCAGTGATGAACAGCCAGAAAAGAAAAAGCCGAGAACAAGATTAGAAAAAGAGATTAGCGTATTAGCATCTCTTTTGGACGAAAAAAGAAAATAAAAAAGAAAAGGCCAGAGAAAGGAGACATGAAGAGAGACAAGAGTTAGTCCGCAACGCAATGAACACCTACGAACAACTCATGAAAAAACTGATTGATAAGTTATAATATGTATGATCATTAGTTATTATCGCCGTTACCTCCTGGTAGTTAAACATTACAAATATAATAATAATAATAATAACCGACTTTAATCCCAAAAAATAAAACATAACATGCAATATGATAACGAACACAAAAATAGATTTGGGGTACTACGCGAAGTTCAGATGCTCTTCCACTTAACGTATATAAGAAGGAAGAAACAGAAAGAAAGAAAGAAAGAAAGAAAGATAGAAAGAAAGAAAGAAAATGAAGATTGATAATAATTTAGTAATGATTTTAATAATAATTTAATTAATACAACACTACGGCGAGGCGAGCAAGGCAGGTAAAATATTAATGAGCCAACTGAGCGCACTGATCAATAAAGAGTTTCGAGCGCAAACGAGTTTTGAATTTTGTAAGAGTGAAATCTTTGATAGAACATGGCAGGCAGTTATATATAAGGAATAGATTTGGTAACTGAAACTTCTAGTAAATAGTACCGTTCTGTGTAAAGGTGGCGACAAGGCACCCCTAAACCTAATATTCAAGGTATGTACATCCGTGCGAAACACAATTTTATTATAAAGGTATGGCGGACACTTATTCAATATAATGCTGTGAAACAAAGAAGCTGAATGCAACAAACGTCTATTAGACATATTCAACCATCCCACCTCAGCCAACTTACGCGAGATATGCTGACGGCGTCTTATGCCGTAAATGAGACGAAGACATGAATTCTGAACGGTCTGTAGCCTCGCTTGATTAAAAGAAGTTACGCATGGCCCATAAAGTGTGTCACAGAAGTTCAACCTTGGAAGTACCAACGACTCACACAACATAATCTTTAGCTTTTGGCTGAGGAACTCACGACTACGATAAATGGTTTTTAAACTGGCATAAGCCCCTGATAGAATCTGGTTCACATGCGAGTCAAATCTTAATCCACAGTCAATCCTAATACCTAAACTTTTAACACATTCCGCATACTGAATAATTTGACCATTTAAAACGACATTAGGAAGACTCGCACGTAATCCAGCAGTTAAAGTTTTATTACCAAAAACCATTACTTTCATTTATAACCAGTTTGTGTAATGAAGACATGACACCAAATGAATTCAGATCCTCGTTAATCCCAACCCGACATAACCCAAGATAGAAAGCAAAACATCATGATCAAGAGTGTCAAAAGCCTTGGTGAAATCCAAGAGTACCAAAGCAGCATACTTACCCTGGTCCAGTGCTCCTAAGATATTGTCCGTCACAGACAGTAGCGCGGTAGTGCAGCTATGCCCAGGCCGGAAGCCTGATTGAATTATAGGGAGGACAGACTCTTTAGTTAAATGTTCTTGCAATTGTAAATAAATGACTTTCTCTAGAATTCTGGACATAACTGGTAGTATACTAATCGGACGCAAATTTTTAATTCGGTAGGACGCTTCACTTTTGGCAGAGGTAGAACTAAGGCACTCTTCCATGCCGCTGGTACGGAGTTATCAAGAATGCAGGTGTTCACAACATGTACAATATACGGCAATATGAAAGGGCAGCATAATTTTATAAGAGTTATATTTAATCCATCATTACCAACCTGCTAGATAGAGAAACAATTATATTAAAAACTTGAGACTCATTGATCAAGGTAAATTCTAAAATATCACTGCTTATAGTATTGCTGCTATAAAAAGATAAAAGGTTAGCACTGTCAACATCAGAACGCGGAATAGAGTCGATGAAGAAATTATTGACACTCTCTGCATCAGCAAAGTCGATAATCGAATCACGGGATCTAGAATTAACAATGCCAAATCCTTTCAGCGATGATCATATACTTTTTACAGCCCAGTTTGAAAATTTAAATTCGAAAAATGCTCGCTTTTCCCTCTTAACTGCACTGGTAGCATAGTTGCGAAGAACTTTATAATAGTCCCAGTGAGCAGGCACACGTGTACGTTTAAGCCGTAATAAAGCACGATCACGGAGCGAAATCATTAACTTTATATTATCGGTCATCCAGGGCGCAGGGGGTTTTGTACACCTAGAGACAGTAACTGGAATATGTCTGTCTATAACTGAGACACAAGCATTTCATTCAGGAACATTACCTTATCGTTGATATTTTGGAATCTAAACATCGTATTCAGAGGCAACATTTGCAAATCGTTCTTAAAGGCGTCGTAATTAAAGCTTCTAAAATCCCTATATTTACAAAATTTGGGCGAATTGAAAACATTTAAACAAACCCGCAGTCTGGCAAAGATTATATCATGATCGGAAATGTTTGGTTCAGGAATAACTCCACTTTCAACAATCTCATGCGCCCCACGTAAAAGAAAAAGATCAATCAACGAAGAAGATGTTGGTGTAGTTCGAGTGGGCTGATCAACAATCTGCCTCATCTCAAACAAATCAAGTATGGAAGAAAATTGAGCCACTCTAGTACCAGTGCAGTCAAGAAAATCAACATTAAAGTCACCAAGACAAAGGATCTCATCAGTTCTGGCAGTTACGTGCACCAAAGCTGCCTCAAATCTCCGCATAAACTCCGGAAAGTCATTGCCAGGCGGTCTGTATATAGCGCCAACTATAATTCGTTGCTTCTTAAGCTGCATTTCAACCCAGAGTTCCTCAAGTCCGCTGTCTACGTCAAGTAAAGCAACCTTTATGCCCGCACGGACATACATACCCACACCACCTCCACGCCCAACCCTGTCCCTACGAAAGAACCTGTAATTATTGATGGCAAACATATCATCGTTCACGTTCGGTGACAGCCATGTTTCGGTAACCAAAAATAGATCATAATCCCGCTCAGAAACATGAAATCTTATGTCATTTATGCTACGCAAAAGTGACCGCACATTCAGCTGACCCACCCTCAACTCACTCGGTAGCATAAGTAAGTATAAATAATATAAATGTAGTGCGAGAAGTAAAGTTTAAAAAGAATTCCGAAAAACTATAATAATGAAAAAGGAAAATAAAGGAAAGACAAAGAGAGACAAAGAGAATTTAATGAGAAAGTGTAACAAAAAGAAGAAACAAAAAAAAACTATGTTAGTACACAAAAAATATACAATTTCGAGCTTGTGTCTCTGGCCCCCCCAAACAATATAAATAGAAATTGAGCACAAAAAATAACAAAAAATTGTGACCCCCAATGTAGTAAGCTACAAACCAAAATTCTAAATTTCAGAAATCAAATTGCGAAACACTTAATTATTATATATACCAGAAAAAAATGCACTTTAATCCTGCAACTCTTCAGTGGAGTAGATTCTCTTGACACCATCCTTCGTCTTATTTACAATGACTCCATCCCTGGTCCAAAGATTACCATACCCATACTTGTCGACAGCTTCCAAGAAGAGTTGATATCGAGATACACAGAGATCTTCCTTTATATAAATTTTGGAATTCTTTAACGATGATTTCTTGTAAAAAAATTACTTCTATGTTTATAATTAGAAAACCGAACAATTTGCCTCGGCTTTTTAGATTGTTCCCTGAATTTACCAATGCGATGACATCTTTCGAGTGCTAGAGTAGGTAGCTGCACTTTCAATTTAACATTAAAAATTTGCATAATTGTTTCCTCAACGTTCTCATTCACTTCCTCTGGTACACCAAAAACTCGAATTTTGCTTCTTCTAGTATACTGTTCCAGGTTATCCGCCCGGGATTCCAGCTTTTTCTCGAGTGCCCTGTTTTCCTCCTTTAAATCAAAAACCTCTCTTGTCAACAGATTAAATTTTTAATTCATTTCCTGCAGTGAATTTTGTAGTGCCTCCGACACTATTTCTTTGATAGAACTCTTGACATTTTTTAGGATATCTTCTTTCGATAGCGCTTTTTCTAACACAGATTCTATGTCTGCTATTTGTTGGCGAGAAAATACCATTTTTGCTTTTATAACAACGAATTGGCCTGGTGTCAAATGAATGTATGTATGACGCAATTTTCTATATGCTTGAAAATTTCGGCTGATCAAAAGTATAGATAAAACTCAAATAACCGGGGAGCCTAGCAAACACGATGTGGTGTCGTAGGACACCAGGTAGGAACGAAGTTCCTTCGGCTAATGTAGAATCGACACAATTTGCAAAAAAAAAATCGTGAATAAAAGAATAAAACAGTTGGATAAAAGTTAATACGTGCGATGGGAATTTATGAACATGTAGAGTTTTTCCCACTTTGTAACCCCATCCGAGACATACTGTATAATACGTAAAAATTATCTTCATTTCCTTACGGCTTTTTCCAAAAATTTGTTGAATTTACTTAATTTTGAAAACAAAATTTATGTTGCATGGGGTATATTCTATTCATCAAGTCATTAATATTCTAGAATAAAGAACGCTGCTCAACAACATCTGCGCGAGTAGGAATTTGTAAGTGCATGATTATTATAATGGGGATGTAACTCCAAAGAATTAATTTTACTATGCCTAAATAACTACTGGAAAAATCATGCTGCGTGTTTTCAGAAAATTGTAACCTACTACCAGTGATTATAATATTAAGTGATTTTAAAGAATTTCATAAATTTATTTCTAGTAGACACTTCCTGACATCCTACATGCGCCAGTTAATTTTTTATACGAGCAGCACATGTACATAGATCAAGCGCAAGATGCGATTAAACACCAAAAGAACAAATCAAATCTACATTTACATACGACTGGTTAGTTCCACTGCAATTTCAATGTAGAGGGCAGCACATCATGACAACGTGATAAGTCCACACAAATGTAGTTGTCATGTAACACAAGTTTCTTACTAATCTTGTGGGGACATTTCATAAAAAGTTGCTGACGCAGTAAAGAAGTACCCACAAAACGCCTTAAAAACGGATTTAAATAGGTTGTTTAAAGAAAAGCCAATAGGGTTGAAACAACACTAGGTATATTATTTGCATGTACACAGGATGCCGTCTCACATAAGAATGTCCTATATCATCATGGCACAGTTTACAGATTTGCCATCGGTTTTGTTTTGGCACTAACCATAAACTTTTACCATCATTAAGTTTTCTGTAAACGTATGCCCCACGTATCTATAATGTGAGTATTCGCCACGTGCTTGTCCATGAATGCATGAGTATATACTATGCATTGGCGGGGTGTAGTGGTAATAGAGAGAGAAGGGATGAGAGAACGAAAAGAAAGAGGGAGAAAGAGAAAGAGAAAGGTATTATACACTACTCGCTTGTGTATACGACTGTCGCGCCCGCGCACGTCTCATTTAACGGGTTTATTCCACGGACTTTTTCTTACGGTTTTATTCCACGGACTTTTTCTTACGGTTTTATTCCACGGACTTTTTCTTACGGTTTTACTATCACATTTATTTCAGTTCGGTCGCGCAGCAAAATCCCTATCTCCTCCAAGCCTGCCGTAAGGAACGCTACTTTTCTCCACATATACGACACACCTTTATTCCCACATAAAGTATTGTAGTTTCCATGTGTATGCCGACGATACGCAGATTTATTTGTCCTTCAATCAAGATGAAATTCAACAAGCTGTGTCTTTTATGAACCACGACTTATCAATCATACACAATCATAAATGTAAATGTATATTGTTTGGTAGGCGCAGTGCTGTGAGTTGTGTGGACACGGCGAGTATCAGAATCTTGATTGATGATGTTGTTGTCCCTGTTGTCGAGAGGGCCAAAAACCTGGGTCTGGAGATGGACAACAAGTTCGTTACAGAAAGCATATATCGTCTTGCATTCAGAGAGCAGTTGTAGGTTTGAGATTGTTGTACCCATATCGTAGTTGTTTGACTCAAAATATCAAGGCCATGCTTTGCGAATCGCTGGTGTTGTCTCATTTTATGTACTGCGCTCCTGTGGTGGCTTCAAATCTTGATGTTGCTTCTATGGGGCGGGTGGAGAGGATTCAGAACTCCTGTTTCAAGTACATTTTCGGCATCCGTAAATTTGACCATGTCAAACACAAATTGCTTGAGTTGGGATGGTTGAATATGCAAAATCGTTTTAAGCTTCTGATAGTTTGTTTGTTTCATGACATTATCGCCTCCAAATCTCCCTCTTATCTCTTTAATAAAATCCAATTTAGAACCGATGTACACCATATAAATGTAAGGTATAGGGGGGCTATCACTCCCCCTTTCCATAGGACTGCACTTTATGAACAGTCTTTCAAATACAATATTGCAAATTTGTATAATAGTGTACCGCATGAATTTAAAAATCTTGGTAAGCCTCAGTTCAGGAAGAAGATGCCATGTCAGATATGTACCAAAGGTTGTAAATTTGTATTTTCATTTAGGTTTATCACTGCATTAAGCAGAGTATTACCATTTTGTGATTTTTTTTTTGTTTAGTTGTAGTTATTAGTTTAGGCAATTACTTACCAAAGCACTGTCAGTTTCTACCAGGGTATAGATGGTAGCAGGGGTGGGCAAAATACATGAAAAATGTATTTTCGATACAAAATACAAAATACACTACCCAATGTATTTTAAAATATCAAATACAAAATACTTTGATACTGTATTTCAAATTACAAAATACAAAACATTTTTACGTTGTATTTGAAATACAAAATACCTATTATATGTAATTCAAATACAAAATACAAGATATCTAAACGTACCGTTAATCTCCTTCCCTCGACCCTCCCTGGTACATTTGGCTACATGCTAGATGCTACTTGCCTACATGCAGTATGCAGTACACTGTACAGTTTGGAGTGCAGTGTTGGTAGTGATGACTGATGAAAAATAACAATTTTTTTCTAAGCAGAAAAAACCATGAAAAAGGGATGCTTTCATACTGAAAAAAAACATTGATTGTTTATTAACGGACTGCACAACTGTGCAAACCAAGCCCATTTATTCCTTAATCAGTTAACGAGGTGAGATTCACATCTATCTGTTGTACATACATACAGGATGTTTCAAAACAAAACAGATTTTTTTAGAGGCGATATAAACTCATGTCCTCCTGAGTTTCGTTAAGGCTCCAAGAGACTAGAAACACTTTTCACTTGCAGCCCGCGATTTCCTAGAAGGAATGTATTCAGGGCGTTGGATTGGTCGGGGTGGGCCTGTGGGCTGACCTCCACGCTCTCCGGATCTCAACCTCACAGATTTTTTTCTATGGGGGCATTTGAAAACATTGGTCTACCAGACATCCGTAGAAATTGTTAAAGACTTTTCAGCAAGAATAGCAGTCGGGGCTGGAATAGTACGAGACAACCCAAACATTATTTCTTGGTGTTCACGAATCGCTATCGAGACAACTCGTTAAACTGGTAGACAATTATGAACATTATTTGTAAATTTCTTTTTCTATATTTTTTTTCTTAATTATTATTATTGCGTTCTCTGATTTGGGGTTCACCTCATAGGCAAAATACAGATTATTATTATAAAATGACAGGAAAACAATTTGTCTGAACATGAACCTCTTGATTAGTTTAATGCAATTTGGGACAATGGTTATTATTTATTTGTAAAATCGTCTGGCTGCCTAGATATCAGGGCTATAATTGGGAATGTTTCTTGCCTCCTGGAACCTCAAGGAAACTCAGGCGGATATGAGTTTATTGACAAAAAATGTTCGCTTTTGCCTACTCTATCGTCTCTAAAAAATCTGTATGTTGTTAAGAAAGTAGCAAGTAGCAATTAAATTTGAATTTGTAGTTGGAAGTATTTCAAATACAAAGTACTGTAAATAAAGTATTTTCAATAAAAAATACAAAATACTTTCAAAATGTATTTTGATACAAAATACAAAATACACTAAATGTATTTGAAATACGTATTTGAAATACAAGTATTTTAAATACTGCCCACCCCTGGATGGTAGAGCGGGAGTTCAGTTTCTTCTGGATTACCTGAATTTGTACCCTGTAATTTCTTTAGGAATTATGGTGGATATATCGGTGTAAATGTAAATGTAATTTAGTTGTTTTCCTGAGGAATAAACTCGTATTATTATTATTATTATTAATAGTATAACAAAAAATGACTTTCAGATTTTGCTTTGCCATCAACTAGAGAAACCTGCTTCAATTTTTCAGAAAGGCCATTCAGGTTTGTGACTCCAGAAAAAGTTCGAGGTTGAATTTTTCTTTTTTATTTGTTATAAGTATTTCAGAAATTTTTCTATTTAGACTACTGGCCCTTAAATTGATGAGGGAATTCAAAAATGCAGTAATACACAGAGTGTTCCATTTAAAATTCGTAAGTTGACCACTGTACAACCGAAACGGTGCATCATGTATATTTCGGACTAATTTTACATTACGTCCCCCATGAGGCCGTACAACTTTTATTTGAAACATTTTTCAATATTCCGTGTAGTTACGAAAATAATGAGGATGGCAGTTAACAATGGACCACCCTGTATATACCGACGCCCTTGATTCAGGTTTTAGCTGTTCGAGTGTGTGTGGGGTACTGATGTATCCCACAGGGACGAAACCAGTGGTCTGCGGTTTTCCATGCACATTCGAAACATGCAATATTGAAACATTTATACCGGATGTCCCGGTGAAGGTGGGAAATCTCTTGGGCGCGTATAGATTACACGAAAATAGCACCCCAAGTTCATGTAAAGTTTTCTTCTACGACCTTCCCCTGGCGATATATTCTCCCTTAAATTAGAGAAATAAAAATTATTTTTTTAACACAAAATTTTTATTTTTACTGAATTGTATTTCGATAATTTTCCTGGTGACGTACGTGATTGAATGTCAATAAAATAATGCGGCCCGCTTTTTGATAGTGCATCAGGGAAGCAAGGGGTGAACTACCCCTTATCTTCTTAACTGCATATTTTTAAGGGGCTGGATATTTTTAAGTTTTAACCGCGTTTTTTGTTTCCCCGGACATTTTGATAATAAAAAGTTACCTACTCTTGTTAGGTTTCGATAAAATGAAGTGTTTACGAGAAAATGAAACTCAACGAGCAAGAGGTGCCGTGTTTCTACGATTTTCGTTTTCATTTTTTCTGGCATTCGAAAAACCGAAAACAATTTTTTAATGCAAATTTTCACTACCTTTCGCAAACTGTTAAGGTTATTTCTGTAGGACGTTTCGTGTGTTGTCTACATCGTCAATTTTTAATTTTTCTTAATACGGACCTGGAAACTTTTTAATTAATTTCAAAAGAAATAGCTAATGTAGGGTCAAATCATATTTAAAAAATTCCTACGAAATAATTGATTGAAAGAGCTTTCGATTTTTTGATATCTTTGAAAATAATGCCAGAAAAAATAAAGACGAAAATCGTAGAAAACGCTTCATTTTATCGAAACCTAACAAGAGTAACTTTTTATTAACTGATAAAATTAAAAATATCCAGCCCCTTAAAAATATGAAGTTAAGAAGGTAAGGGGTAGTTCACCCCTTGCTCCCCTGTTGCACTATTAAAAAACGGGTCGCATTATTTTATCGACATTCAATCACTATGTACGTCACCAAGAAAATTATCGAAATACAATAAAAAATAAAAATTTTATGTAAAAAAAAACTATTTTTATTCCTCCATTTTAAGGGAGAATATCTCGTCAGGAGAAGGTCGTAGGAAAAAAATTTAATATGAACTTGGGGTGTTATTTTCGTGTAATCTATACGCACCCGAGAGATTTCCCACCTTCACCGGGACACCCTGTATTATTTATGTTCATATGAACTTTTTTCCTGGCACTGACCCTTACTAACACCCGCCGAAATATTTCATTTTTCTCCTGAAACGCACTGTATGTATGTGTATCTCTTGTAGATTTAGTTTTTCTCATTTTTTTTCTTATCGTTTCTCAGGCATTCCTCTTTCAATTCTGTATGTTTCATATTCTTTCTGGTTTGACTGAAAACAATTTTTTTATTGCTTTCTTTGTGGGGTAATTCCAATTTGAATCATATCTGACTTATTATTGAACTTGAAAGTCTGGCTTAGTTGGCTATTTATAAGCAAAGTTTGCCATCTCGTAAAGTATTAAGTGGAATTTAAAATAAAATTCCTTTTCATGCTGATATTAATGATGCTATTTTTGATTATTTGGCAATGAGAGTAAAAAAATTTCGCCTTTTAGAAAAATACTGTGTGATCATGTGTGATGAAATTTCATTAGAACCGGGTGTGCAGATAATATGTCAAATTATAGTGTAGCAGGTTTTGTTGACTTTGGTGTTTCAAACAGGCTGATGATGCACTGGTCTTTTTACTCAATGATATCCACAAAAAATGGAAGTTGCTCATTTGTTTCTTTTGTGATGGAACAACACCAACCCCAGATTTGGTTAGGATCTTGAAAGATGTCATTCGCCACAGGTCTGACTTTAGTAGCTACTATTAGTGACCAAGGGACAACTAATCAAGATGTAGTTAATAATTTGTTAAATGCGACTAATTTTGCACCCAAAAATGTGGAAAACAGTTTGCGAGGGTATCTTGTTGATGATTTGGAAGTTATATACCTATATGTATGATTTTCCACATCTAATGAAAGGTAGGTATTCGAAATGGGCTACTTAAAAATGACCTCCATTTTACACAACAGGGTGAGGATAAAGTTGCCTCTTGGAAACATATTGCAAAAGTATATAAAATGGATAAAAATCGTGGTGCCAGGGACTCCGGAACCGGGGGAGGCGAGGGGGTTTGAGCCCCCTGGGGTAGTGCAGAGGGGGGCCGAGCCCCCCACCCCCTGCAAAGGAATATTGGGCAGTGGTCAAAGATGAAAAGAAGAGTTCAGCAATTCAACTGTGAACTCTTCAAGCTCTCGGAATAATTTTTTTCAATCCTCAGGAAATTAGTATGCCTAATGGCTAAGTATACATGGAATAAGGATTTTGTCCGCCCTCACTGAATCATGCCAACCAGCGCCCAGCGCAATTTAAAGAGTACGTTATGCTTAATCTATGTATGCACTTTGGGCGACACATCGCGACAGGGTAGTATGACATCATCTTTAACTTTTTTAACCACCGACGGGCGAGCGCGAGCCTTTGCTTCGGATAAAAGAATTCTTCGTATTCCTATTCTTGCTAAAAATATTATATAACGCAAAACGTACACGTGCATGTGAATTTGAATTTAACAGTGTTAACAGTACCAGAGTACGGTGCAGTAGCGCTTATTTTTTAATATTTTTGTTCGCCTATAAATCGAAAAAATGTCTCGAAAGCAGTCGTTATTAAATAGCTGACTAACTACAGCCATTGCGAAAAAATCTAGCGAACCTCAACCTACTTCTTCGTCACAATTAGAATCAGAGCACTCGGAATCAGGTAGGTACAGGGTACAGGTGCAATACAATGCGCGCAAAAATTGTGTAATACATTTCACAGTTTCTTTACCTATAATTTATTTATATATTTTTTTCAATTGTTGACCTAGTCTGTCGTACAAACGCAATTTGAAAATGATATTAAGACTGATGAAGCTTCTACGTCATTTTCAGTTTCACCGGCTACGGTACCAAGACAGGAGTCTCCATGTAACAATTTTACAATTTTATTTAAATTACAAAAAAGTTATGCTATGGTTTTAGGCTTAGAACAGCTTCACCCTCCAAAAAATGTTACGTTTCCACAAGATAAATTGAAGCGTTCGTGTCAAATGGAATGGTTTTGAGAAATATACTTGGCTACATTATGACATAAGCGTAATGTTGTTTTGTGTTTCTTTTGCAACAAACCAATTAATGAAAAAAGGGATGACTTAAGCGGCGTTGAAACGGCATTTATAGAAACGGGGTTTTCTAATTGGAAGAAGTCTCATGCAAAATTTAAGTTTAAGGTTCACCAAAATAGTGTTTATCATATACAGTACCGATATACGAAATGAAATTATTGATATGATGGCCATAGATGTTCAAAGACAGATAGTTGAAATGGTGAAGTTAGCATCTTTTTTCGGAATAATTGCTGACGGGACAACCGACCTAAGTGGTAAGGAGCAGTTTACTTTATGCTTACGGTCGGTGGAAAAGGACACATTCACAATTAATGAAGAAGTTATTGGTCTTTATAATCCGTCGGATTCCGCAGGACTAACTCTCTTCAGAGTGATAAAAGACGTTAATACGCATTGGGGTTGGTGGTTTTGACAAACTGCGAGGGCATTGTTTTAACGAGGCAGCAAACATGCCTGGAAAGTTTTCCGGAGTGCAAAAGAGGATAAAGGAAGAACAGAAAGAATCCATATATGTTCACTGCAGTAAAAACAGTTTAGATTTGGCGCTTCAAGAAGTCGGCCGGGCACACAAAGTGATCGCAGATGCACTGAGTGTGGTAAAGGACGTCTCGGTTCTAAGACTAGATTCTGCGAAGAGACGAGCCATGTACAATAATGTGGTTTTGCCTCCATTAATCGACATCGACAGTGACATATTAGTGAACACTAAGGTTTCCCAGCTATTTCCTCTTTGTCCTACACGGTGGACGGTTAGAGTGAAAGCAATAAAGAGGTTCATTGATAATTACAAAAGGATTGATAGGGTTCTAACGGGGCTATTAGAAGACACGTCGGGTGTGTCTATGGATAGATGAGCTTCAATTATTAGAGGGTTCTTAAAAATCATGAAGAAATTTGAGACGGCATTTGCACTGAAAGCTAGTGAAGCTATCTACGAGCCTTGCGAAAAAGTAGCCAGAAGTCTCCAGAAAATTTCCTACAATGCAACCAGTGCAGAACAGGTTACAAAAGTATTAGTTGCAAAACTTTTGGAGCTTCGTGCCGACGATGGATTTATAAACTACTGAAAGAATGTGTCAAAGTAATGGTATTGAACTCAAAGAAAAACGAACAAAAAAGTACCTTTACGTTTTGAGCAGACACAAAATCCTGTACTACCTGAAGCCAGTATCTTGGAAAGCAGGGCAAAACGAGAGTATTTTGAAATATTGGATATCATAATAAACGAAATTAGAAGAAGATTTGAGCAGCCCGGTATGAAGCCCTTAGAAGATCTTGAAAAAATACTTCTTAATGCCTCGCTTGGAAAGCCGCAATCAACCGCTGAACTTAAAGAAACCCTTAAGCACAGGCTTGCAGCTCAGTTGACGATGTTGCCAAGTGAACTTTTAGGCAAATCGATAACCTCAGTTCAAGATTCGGCAATTTGCTTTTCTTCAGAATCAATACAGATATACAATAAAATACAATATGTGCTCTTGGTTTATTTTCTGCTGTGTTCATGTTTATTTTATGAAATGTGCGTTATTTTTATTTTCCACTATTATTAAAGATTATATTAATATTATTAATGGTGCTATTATTGTTATTATTATTAATGTTATTACTTTCTACTATGAGCCCCCTCCTTCAAAATAGTTCCGGAGTCCCTGCGTGGTGCATACCGCCAGATTATTAAGTTAACAGTGAACACATGTCATGACAAGTTTAAAAAATGCGAGTAAAAAGTTGCACCCAAGTGTTTAGTCACACTGTAACTACCGCATTACATCTTGCTGCTAGATTAAGTGTTGAATTGTCTCCCCAATCTAACTTTTATCTTTACCCAGAGGCCTGGGGCACTGCAGATCTCCTTTTTTTCTTTGACAAACTGTTTGATAGTGGCAACGGGTCCATGCTTCATTCTTCTCTCGGCAAGGAATTGCGAAGTGTAGTAACTAAAATATCGGATCATATTTCATTCTCGCAGACTTGCTTACCTACTTTAAAACCACGTTTTTATTTCAACTCACTTCAAACGCACTGTGACTCCTATCAAAAACTTGAATTTTTCTCTTCGCTCATTAATATTTATATTTACTCGCCAGTTGTTAGATCGAGGATTCAAACACATTGCAACGATAAATTTTAATCAAGATCTTGTAGAGATGCATTTTTCATGTGTGAGAAGTCATAGTGGATCAAATACTAATTCTACTTGTTTTTCTTTCGTTAAGTCAAACAAAGCTCTTCTTGTGAATAATTCATCCCATTCAATTACTTCAAACTGGGAGACTGATGAATCAGATGGTGTTCTTGATAATCTAAGATGTTTCATCACAAAGCAACAACATGTCCAGTTTGAATCACCAAACATATTGCAGCCTGTCTTCCCTAGAGATCATGTAATGAAACAGTGCTATGTTCAACAGTTTACTTCTGCATATGTTGCTGGATTCGTTACAGAAAAGATTTTGAAGTTACGAGATTGCCAAATTTGTTATGCTAAAATGTGTTCCAGTCAAGATATGCCTTAAAACATTTTAATTTGCGAGAGACAGTATGAAGGTTCTCGTCTTGCACATCCATCAAGTAATTTTTCAAAGGTATTTCATAAATGCACACAGTGTATTTTAATTGAAATTCCAAAACTTCTGGATGCCTCAGTATAGGCAGTTTTATCAGACTGCCTACTAATCCTACAACCTTTTGATAGCATGACAGTAGATTTGTCCGGGGAAAAATATGCTACCATATCTCTTGTTATACCACCAGTCCGGGGGTTGCAATTTTCTTTAAAAAGTACGTCCCCGGCAAGTGCCCCTGGTTTAATTTTACAAAAAAATGCTAGGCGCCTTGGGTCTTTCGAGACAAATAAAATTGCTGCCAAGGCAACATTCCTCGATCCTCGTTTAAAAAAATGGCGCTTGCGGTTGAAGAAAATGCTACGAAGGCCCGGACAGTGGCAGAATGAGCGTTGCGAGTTTTCTGGTATACGAGGGTGAAGCGAAATTTTTCATTTGCTGCAATAGTAGCGTAGGTACACTTATTTTTCATTTTAGAAAAGAATGTTGTTAAGAAAAAATGTTTCTATTTAAAAGTTATGCCCAAACATGCAGTTTCATTTCTTCAGGGTGAAAAAAATGATTTTATCACCCCCCCCCCGTATAATAATTTAAGTGAAGTACCCAATATCCAGATACTTACGTTTCTCGCAGGCTCTTTTACAGAAAAACACATTCATGGCTTAAAATAAGTTAAGTAAGAAAATGACAGAGCCTTTATTAAAATGAGATCAAAAAATAAGTAATGATAAGTGGATGAGAAAAGTGGATAAAAGAGTCTAAAAATATTTAACGGATTTAAGAACTTCATAAATAAAGTACGTAGATGTTATTATGATTTCCTAAAATAGCATAATTCTCAGTTTTGCAAGTCGCAGAAAAAATTGTTAATAAATTTCAAATTTGAAAATGACTAATTACTCACAGCATCCATCCAATTAATCGACTTGTTTATCTCCTATAATAAACGAGATCTCAATGTTGGATGTCAAATTTCAATCACCCTGTATTACATGGCGACAGGAAAAAGTTTGTTACGTCTGTGATTGCATCAGTTATGACTTCTTTGAATTACATTAGTAGATCAACACAATACGTGCATACCATCTATCCTTGTTTGAGGATACTTGACACTAATTTTTAAACTAAATTAAACGAAAATTCACGTATTAGATGTATGGAAATCAGTTATTTCTTGTTTTTTAAGTAAAGTACATTTTAACAAAAAACGGACTCCACCATTGGGTATTATCTAATTATTCACATTGCCTCAAAAACCATGCATCGTTAAATACAAGCAAGAGCAAAAATACGCAAAATTCAATTTTACTTTACTGCCGGAAATCTTCAAAAGGGCTAGACGATAACCTAGCAAAACCTTCGGTAGCGCCAGTGGAATCCTCGACCAAGATTGTACCAGGAAAGCAACCGAATTCATTGAAACCTACTCTTGCTCAAATTCAAACTGTACCGTCCAATAAATACGATGTATGTTCCGATGATAGTTCTGTGGATGAAACAGACACAAGTATTGGAAAAGTGCCATCAAATATCAAAAGTCAAAAACGGATATTAAGTGAGTTGGAACAGTCATCGGATGATATGTGCAATGAAAACAGCAGTAGAACAATTTTAAATTAGGATTTTCCAAAATGCAGACCTATTTTAAAGGCAAATAGATTTCCAGATCAAGTGCCCTTGTCTACTAGCAAGTGGAAGCTAGAAAAGTACTCCAGAGCATCTAGAAATAGAAGAGCTAGAGAAAAAATTAAAGAACCCAACAAACAATTGTTGATTACTAGTTTCTACTAGTGCTGGCAGCGAAAATCGACATTATAAGTCGATTCTAAAATCGGCTCTCAAAATCTATTTCTCTCTATCGTCGATTATTCGATTTTTTCCAAAATCGATTTTCTCAAAAATCGATTTTACATTTCTGCCGATTTTGCCAGCACTAGTTTCTACGAACCTTTGAATCAATTTACGAAACTTTTAGGTGAAAATGAAAAATTGAAACACATGTTGACCAATAAAATCGAAATTTTAAATTCTAGCACAAAAGAAGGCGATCAGAACACGAAAATTTCGGATTTTCTCTCACATTTGGTGCTCACAGTCGATTTAAATTTTGGCAAAAAAATGAAAAATGCGAATCGTTTTAATAATCCTCTAAAACAATTTTACTTATACTTATTTATAATTGGAGGCAGGTTGCTATATGAAACGCTGTACTCTACACACAGAAAAAATATTTTGATAGAAATAAACGAATCTGTTTGAAAATATATGTTTGAGATAAATAGTTATTTATTTTGATCAAGAATGAGATGTTATTTCGAGTATAGAAATGCATTTGCATTAAAATAGATTTTTGTTTAGCCGATTTGATTAGTTTAAGATAAATAGTCTGAATCTAAAACTTAATTCCTTTCAGTTAAACTGGATAAAGATATTCAATACAAAAGAATCCCTAATTTTAACTTGAGCAGTTGAATACTCAAGTCAATTGAATACTTCTTCATGTGAATATTTCGTATGCTTGCTGTAACTATAGTGAAACTAAGAGTGCTTTTTACTCAATTTACTCAATTAAAAAATATTATTATTTTAAGGAAAATATATGTTTACTGCTGTTTTCTTGAAATAAAATTAATCTTACTCGATCTGCTTCCCTATTCGCGGAAAGTTACCACACGATTGAAATTAGTGGAGGGAGAAGAGGAGCCATCTTCATCTTCAACCACCTGCAACAACCAACAAGCCGTTATAATTTTCCATCTGCATTGTGCGAATGTGAAGCGTCCTGTATCTGCTGTTTTAATAAATTAAACTTTTGCTGTAAAAATTGTGCATAGTTAAGTGTCGAAATGGATCTAGAAATTCAAGCTCTTCTAACTACCTGGGGATGCAGCGAACAAATTATTAAAACTTTTGTGGGTACGTACTTTTTTGCTTATGTAATTAAATAAAACGTAATAATCATAATGAAATACCTAATAATAGAATAGAACAGTATTGTACTTTAGTGTTAGTTGTTATTTAACTACGCAAAATTTATACCACCTACTTTGACCCCATGGATGTAGGTACAACATAAGTGTCCCAATTTCGAGCCGAGTTATTTTGTTTAAACTTTTCAATAGCACTTTCTATTACCTACCTTTTCAACGATGTAGGTACATATTACAACCTGTAAAAATTTTGCATTTTTTGAAAACGAATAAAACGAAAGAACGGAGAAAACCATTTATTTTCAAACAAAAGAATGGGGCAAGTATTAATGCATCACAACATTATTTTTTTGGAAGTAAATTTTTATTCTCAGTTCCTTTGTTTTAATTAATTTTTGAACAAGCGAAAATTTTTGTGGGTTGTAAATATGTCGTTGAAAAGGTAATAAAAGACAATGTTAAAAATGCAAACAAAACAATCGGCGTCCATAAGAAAAATAAAAGTTAGTACTTGATTCTTGGTTGTAGGGGAGAGTTGGTTATAACGGCCCCCCGGGTAAAATGGTCCCACTATTTTTTTCTCATAGTAAAAGCAAAATTAGGATTCTTCTTAATTTTCTACATTCAGTGCTACTACCGCCACCTATATAATGTTGTGACAATGCGCAATGCGCAGAAGAGCCAGCGGCGTCATAACCTTTAAAATAGTGTGAATCGTTGTTATTTTCGCGCGCCGTGAAGTAGTGTTTATCGAGGTTTGAATTGAGGTAAGTATAAAATATTTATATGACAATTAAATAGTATGTTTTGCTGCATGTTTTCTTTCTCTTGCCATTATCTTAATTATAAGAATACCATAGTTAAAGGAAATTTGTGTATTTGGTTGTTGTTTGAGGTAAAATAGTCACTTCTGGTGGAGGCAAAATGGTCCCCCATTGATCATGGAATAGTTGTGAATTCTGAAACCGGTCAATTTATAATAATAAATCGTTATATTGGTAGTACGCGTAATAATTTTTCAATTCATAGTAACTAGTAGGTATATTTGCGCCAAAAGTAAAATACCTTAATACTAGATGAACCCGTGGGCTACGCTCCACGACTTTTACGTAGTGGTGAATCGGTGTAGTAATTATACTTAAAGCGTAGTTGCATCCCAGGTGCACCACAAAATATTCCCATAGAATATTCTTAAATAATTAATTGCGTTTAATTTAATACGGCAAAAACCATTCTACCTACGGGTGCGACGTTGAACTCCTTCAGTTTGAACTACGACTGCGAACAGCGCTGAGCAGATCCAAGCGTCCATCGGAATGATGCCCATGCAATTTTCTTATTTGCGTAAAGCTTGCCGCTCACTTGCCCGTCACAGCACGGCACGGTCCGCCCCGTCAAAATACGGGCAGAATGAAAACAATGCAAATGAATGGACATCCGCCCATTAGTACAGCACGGCACGGTCCAGTACGAACGCCGACGGAATGGATTGCCGGTATCCGATCCTTCCCGGAAATCAACGGAACGTGCCGTGCTGGACTGGTCAAGTGAGCGCATCGCCGGCCGGCGCCGGTCAGCATCAACTTGTAGGGCTCATGTCTGTTTTGTAATATTTCGGCACTTTGTTCAGAGAGCAGAGCACACAAAAAGCTTATAAAATGGATGTTGAAAAATTGATTTGTTTGGTCCAAAAATATAAGGAAGTTTATGACTTAAGTGACAGGACCTATTACAACCAATAACACAAGGATAACATATGGGAAGAAATTGCAGGAGAAATGAACAGGCCCGGTAAATATTTATATATATAATTATTTTTCTATTTACATATTCATATAATAAATACTGTGATACTGTAATAATGCGGCCACAACCATAACGTCTTCATCATCAGAACTACTGCTGACACAGATGGTGAATCTGTCACTGCTAGATGTAAACTTAGAAAATTTTCGCTCACAGCCCACGGTTTGCCGGTTACTGCTGGAATAGTAGGCGGCGTTACTATCCGTCGCCTGACGGCGACGGACAGCATCGGGCCGTGCTGTGACGGGCAAGTGAGCGACAAGCTTTAAAGAAACACCTGATCGAGTGCACGACCTCACCCATACGATCTCCGCCAGTTGAAAGGAGACCGAGCGACCGGTATCTATGTCCACCCGTAAAGTGTTGTGCCAGTTCGCTTTTAATATTATGATTCGACGTTACAAAAACTGTAGAGAAAAGTTGTACCAAATTGTTATGGCAAGAGTTGTTACATGACCGAGTTTTTGCTAGAATGTAATTTGGTATCTACCACAAAAATAAAAGATTGGCTTATGTACTATCTCAAATTTTGTGATTGAATAATACGAATAATAAAAGACTTTCCTATATTTTTTTCTGTACTATGGCAAGTTAAGATACTATACTGTCAGTATAATTAGAAAAAAATAGTATTTACACTCTTACTAACGACTCTGCCTAATTTTTTATACAAGCATTTTAAGCTCTGTAACGAGCGAATAATAAAAGCTCTTTCGTATGTTGTACATGCACTTGTTTAAAAACGCTGTATATCAATATTTGTTTATTTGATTGACCTGGTCTGACTGGTTTCTTTTTTTGCAAGAATTGTAAAATGACTTGAAAATACTGTGATTTTTGATTAATTAAAAAAAAGTGTACATTTGATCATTTTAGAGTCCAAATTTGCGATTAAATTGAGTCTATTGCACTATCTTGTACCTCCCAGAGGACGAGTCAGGCTGCCTGGTAAGCACTGGAAATTTTCGGTGCTGGAGTCTGTCGAGGGAATTATTGTCCAGGCGAAGGTATATCAAAACTTTCAAACTATAACACTTTTTTGCAATGTAATTTTTAGTTACCAGGTGATATTGAATTACTTATGAATAAGAAAAAAGAAGCCTACGCACGACAACAAACAGTGCAACCATACATACTTGTGGATGGAAATAATTTACTGGAAATCAGAACTTGTTATGTCATTGTAGACCCTTTAAAATATCAGTTTGACTCGACTGAAAAAGCATTTGACACTCGTTTTAAATTGTTTCATGTGTTGAACGCGGAATATCCTGTTCAGTCGGAACATATATGGTTGCTGTTACAAAGAGGTTTGTACAAAATTCAAACAAAGTATGATAAAACTATCCCATATACATATACTCGACATTTTAAAAACTGTTAATGCATATTTATTATTATTTTTAATAAATTAAATGCGCAGAATTGTATAAGTTCCTTTTGTTAATTTATGTTTAGTTTATGATATAAGTATTACATTGAAAGGAAATATTGTAATATAATAGGGTTCATAAAATGAAATGCAAAGAATGTGGAAAGTTTTTTTTGTTGTGAATAAGTATTTGTTTCATTTAGAATATGTACATGGTATACAGAACCGTTACGAGTGTCCTTATAATTGTAATAGACTTTTTCATCGAAAAGATGTATTTAGGAAACACATCACACAAAACATTTGGGATGTGGTACATTAAACATACATAAAAATACACAATCCTCGATTCAAAAAAATAATGTAGACGTAAAAAGCAATTTTCAAACTTCCAATGCAGTATTGGAATCTAATGAAATTCCCACAAATGAAGAAACTGTTAAAGAAATTCCAAACATTTTAACACAAATAGAAGAAAATTTGAAAATACTTAATGAAACACTTTTCAAAGCAACTGAACATTTTATGTCACAACTTTACAATGATTTAACTTTAACTAGGAGTTGTATTCAACATATTATAGAAAACGTCACATTTTTCTTATCTTGTGGTGTAGTAGCTTTAATTGAAAAGTGCAGTAACCTTTTATTTACTTTTCATAATGTTTCACCACAAATTACACACCATATTCAGTCAATGCTTAGAAAATCCTTTTCAATTGTTTCGCTCAGAATACAAAGAATGCAATACTTTGCGAAGTTCGATTACCTTATTCAACCTGTTCAACATAAATTAGGTACAAAACCAGAACAAAAAGTAAGAAATGGTGAAGTTATTTTAGAATTAAAATCTAGTTTTCTTTCCAATGAGGCTCACTTTAAAATCATTTTTCCATTTGCCTGGTGTTTTTCCGGATATTCTAAAATACCAAGAGAGTTTATCAAAAGATTATGATTCGGATAATACAATGTCAAATATTATTCAGGGAACATTATGGAAAAGCATAATTAACAAATTCAAAGAACGAATAGTTTTTCCGTTAATTTTATATTTTGATGACTTTGAATCTTCAAATCCTCTTGGAAGTAATTCAGGGGTTTACAAAATTGGAGCTGTTTATTTCTCGTTACCAACAATTCCTCCACAGTATGCAAGTAGATTGGAGAATATATTTTTATCTATGATTTTTCACAGCTCAGACAGAACTGAATTTGGAAATCGTACTACATTTGAACCAATTTTAAATGAATTAAAATTTTTAGAAAGTGAAGGTATTGAAATAACCACCCCGGAGAGAAAATTCACTGTTTATTTTTCGTTGGTGATACTAACTGGAGACAATTTAGGATTGCATTCCATTCTCGGATGCTTTGAAAGTTTTTCTTCCAATAATTATTGTAGATTTTGTTCAAGTCACAAAAGGGACATGTCTTTACAAACTACAGAAATAGCTAACAATGTACGGCAAAAATTGACTATAATACACATTTAACAAACAGGTTGGGAATTAAGGAAAAATGCATTTGGCATGAGCTAAGTAATTTTCATCTGTATAATAATTTATCATGTGACATAATGTATGACGTATTTGAGGGGGTGCATCGATATGATATGGCTTTAACAATTGCTAATTTAATAAACTCAAATTTTTTTACACTTGAAATTTTAAATTCAAGAATAAAATATTTTAGTTACGGTAAAATGGAGAAGAATGTTCCTCCACCTATAAAAAGGGATCATCTTAATAATAACTGCATTGTGTGTTCAGCAGCAGAAATGTTGTGCCTTGTTCTAAATTTTAGATACATCATTGGAGATTTAATACCCGAAAATAATAATGTTTGGAATTTATATTTAAAATTGTTAGATATTACCTATATTTTAATATCCACTTCTATCACTAAATCACAGTTAGAACTTCTCAAATGTCTGATAGAAGAACACCACACTATGTATTTATCGTTATTTGAAACTAGCTTAAAGCCTAAGCATCATTTCTTACTTCACTATCCTAGAATCATAGCAAAAATCGGACCGCCTTTTCTATATTCATCAATGAGGTTTGAGGGGAATCATAGAGATCTAAAAACAAATACGCATATTGTCCGAAGTCGCAAGAATATTCCTTATACAATTGCTCTAAGAATGCAACTTAAAATGTGTTGCAGATTAGCCACACAGAAGGGTTTAAACGATATTATCAACTTTGGTTCTATTTATCAAACAGATACAATAGAAGAATTTGTTTCAAATATTAGTGTTATTGATATTAATGAACATTTTTGTGCTTCCTGGTATGAAGAGAATGGCATATTTTATAATAGTGCAAATATCCTTATGCTTAACGTAGAAAGTGATATTCCAAGTTTTTGCCAAATTGTACATATTCTGATCAATAAGCAAACTTCAAAATTATCCGGTTTTATATGTAGACTCATGACAACAGTTGCGTACAGTACACATTTTAAATCATAAGAGACAAAATTTTCAAGTAAATGTTGTGTTTTTGGTATGAAAGAGTTATTGTCTGATGTACCACTAAACTGTCACACTGTCCAATAATAAAAATTATGTTTGTACACCTTAATTTTACCATATGTATGTACTAGTTTTATTTTGTTTTTTTTTAATTAGATGTGTTGTCTGTATGTACTTACATGCTTATACTTAAACATTGTGTTTAATAAATACTGTGTTTAATAAATATTTTAGAAAATCTATCGTTTTATTGAATTAATATCAGAAAACGTTCTCTTTAATTAACTAATGATATTAATATGAATAATTATTAAATTTGAAATAACAATACCTATTTTCAAAGTGAATGACACGCGTTTTCCTTTTAATGTTAACAAATTCTCATTGCAAAAGTATCACTTTGTAATAATTATAAAAAAATGTTTGTCTTCCAACAAAAATATTTATCTCATCATTACAAATAGCAGATGGTTTTGAAAAAATATTACGAGTTCTTTTTATAAGAAGCGAATTATTCTGACAAATAGTGCGGTTCATTTAAGATAAAAATATCATTGTGTTGATGGAAAAATAAAGCAAATTACAGTAAGAAACATTTTTCGTTACAGTAAGAATAATTCTTTTGGTGGAAGAATATGGTTTGCTTAAAGTGCAATAATACTAAAGTCTTCTTATGAATAAATATTTATTTGCGTATATACAAAGTTATCATATATTCCGCAGAAATATATTTTATTTAGTTGGAATAATCTCTTTTTTGTGTGTAATATGGTGAATGCCTTACAATCGATAACGACATTATCCAGAATGACTGATAGAATACACATTGAGGAAGGTGTTCTGCAACTCCATAAATTACAAGAATTTCTGGATAACCGAAAGGCACCAAAAGTTTTTTGGCTCGTATTCGCAGTTGCACTCACACTGTTAGTAGTACTCGCATTCAGTTGTACTAGTGATAATTAATGTGCTTGGGGTAACTGGATCCGAGGTGGGCCCAGATACCCCAAGCACCTGGCCTACTTTCCTCATTTTCGAAAGATTTTTCGGGTAACTGGGCCACCCCCTTAAGCTTATAACCTAAAGGAGAACACGTGCTGGCAGTAACATTTCAAGGTTCTAATTTATGCTAAATTAACTATAATGTTGATTATACTTACAGTGAACCTGTAGATATATCGAAGGGAGACGCCATTGTTCTTCAGTGTTGCCAACCGCTTGAAGTGAAATTACCCTAACAAATTTTACGGGCATATGCCATGGCCCAGTTACCCCCTGGGCCCAGATACCTCAACTTACCTATTTTTTTTCTGTTTGCATGATTTAAATATTGATGGTGCACTGAAGTAGCTGTATTATTTGGTAGGTATCATTAGCAGAGATTTCAATCAGGCAAACAGAATTTCACGTTGTAGTACTAAGGTTAGCCCTTTCCAAATTTCAGAACATTCTAGCCAAAGAACTATGTATTGTCCTATTGCGACTTGTGTGTATGACTGCGACAGACGATTGGATTAAGTTGCACTTGCGTATATAGTGCCAAAAGTTCAACAGCATCAAACGCCGAGGATGCAATGTTGACTGGAAATATTTTTTGTTTTAGTAAATTTGATTCGTCTCTTTAAAATTTTCGTTCATGAGCATTTCTTTTCTACGAAAGCGCTGGAAGGCCATGTGCAAAAAATAAAACTGCCGTGCAAGTTATTAACTCCCAGTGGAAGTTAATATCTTGCAATTGATATCATTAACTTGCAGTGAAAGTTCGTATCTTGCACTGCAAGTTAATAACTTACAATCTATAAGTCAATATACTGCATTGCCCGTTAATATTTTGCAATGCAAGTTGATATCTTGCAATGCAAATTTATATCTTGCAATGCAAGTTGATATGTTGCAATGCAAATTGATATCTTGAAATGCAAGTTAATAACTATTATCTTAAAATACAAGTCAATAAAGTGTAGTGCAAGTTACTAAATAGCAATGCATATTAGTACCCTACATTGCAAGTTATTATTTTGCATTACGAACAGGTATGTCGTAATGTAACATACGAATGCCTATTCTCAGATCATTTCAGTTATGGGTTACACAAACCCGAATGTGGCAAATGTGGTTTTTGCTCCAGGTTGTTACACTTTGGAAATGTATAGAAGTTCTCAGGTAAGTACTAGGCTTAGTATTTCTTAGTTTTCTTAAAAGGCATCTAGAAGCCGCATCACTGCATCCTTCCAGTGCTGGCCAATTAGAAGGTATGTATAAAGATAACGGATTGAAGACGAACCAGGCACTTATTATATGATGGGTGGTGGGAGTTTATTTGGATTTTAATCTAAGTCACTACTTTTGTGATCAATTCTATAATATTTAACCAAAATTCTTGCAGTAATTTTTACTCAAAATTATTATTGTGTATTTTCATACACGTAACCTAATATCCACTACAAGTCTCAGACTAAAACTAATAAGCCCGGCAAGAACTAGAACATTGACAAGGGTAATTCATCTTATACTGTGCTTATAGTAGTAGGTACCACAGTAGGTATAGAAAACAATGTTTTCTATGCTGTGGTCGCACTTTAAGGTTGAAGTAGAAATGCAAAAGCAAATGGAAATGCAACAAAATCCGTGGGAGTGACACTTATGCTTATCCTGAGATTTTGTGATGGTTGATAATTCAGGGAGTTGCGAGTGTCGTTTTTTTCGTTTTTCTTTATAAGGTTATAAAAAATAAACAAAGAAAAGTAACTTCAATGTTATAAAAAAGTAAACGAAGTGTTTGAGAATTGAGATGCGTTGTTAATTTTGGAAAACACTTGTGAGTGAGTTATTTAGAACTGTCCTACATAAAATCTGAAATCTCGTCTCTTAGGGCGACGATTTAGGATTTCGTGCTGTTACTTTCCTTTGAATCATTAGTACCTATGGTGTTTTCTTGCTATAAATTTATTTTCAGTGCCCGCATTTTTTAGGTGGACTGTTCCGTTATCTCAATAATGGATGAAAATGATTTGAAAGAGTATTTTCCCAAATTTGGGGACAGGTTATATGTTATAGAATTCAGCAAGAGAAAGCTTGGTGCAGTAAAAAGGAAGAAAAGTATGGTCGAAATGTTAAAAAGGAAAATGAGAAAAAGAAAATCAAAACAGTGTGTCGACGAAAGTGACAGCGACCAAACTAGAGATACACAAGAGACCTCACAAATCAGAAAGAATTATTGAGCTAGGATTGATGTGTGGAAAAATGAGAAACGTGAAGACAGTTGGTGGAGGCAGTAGAAAGTTGAAGGTTCATGGACAGACAAAAAAGTATAAATATTACAGAGGTTTAAACCTATTTTTTCCTGATGGAAAGTCAAAGAAAGGATTGGTTTATAAATCTGAGTTTGATATATGAGATTATCAACATTTGTCTATGCCAGTGCAGGACATATTTTCTAATATAGCTTTTACACGATTAAAATTTTATCTTGCTTCAATCGAGAAGGCAGATTTTGAAGAGCCAAAGCAGTCTAGCACATCAGTAGCCCATCAAGCCGAAACTTCAGTTAAGGAGGTAGATTTTAAGGAGCTAAAACAGTCTAACACACCAGCAGCAGCAGAAGCATTTTCAGAAACTAATATGACAACTACCCTGAGACATGGTGAAGATATGAGAAACTTTTATGAAACCGCCTTTGCAAATCTAGAGACCTCTATAGAAGATGAACCAAATCCATTGTTTGATGATCTTCTTTTCGATTTGCCTTCTACCATCAGTAGTGTAATTTGTAAGTAGATGTGATTAATTTTTATTGTTTCTATGGCAAACCTTAATTTTTAGCATTGTCAGAGTTATCGACAGCCAAATATACTCCAATATCGGTAAATAGGCGGTAAATATGCGACACATCTAAAGGAAAATTCTGTAAAAAATGACAAAACATTTTTGAAGAAAAAGATAAAAATAGGATAGCAGGGAACCGAGTCGTCAACACATCAACACAAGCGCATTTCCCCACTGAGACACGCTGGGTTCTAGCTGAATGTTAGTTTAATTGTTTAATAGTGCATGCATATTAAAGCGCTGCTCCCATCTAGAGCTGCCAGATGTTATCGACATCGACAAGCGATAAGATTTCACCAGGTGCCGCCGGTTACAAAACGTGCGATCGGTTTCTGCCGTTAAAACGTCCCGTTCCAGACAAAAGTCACACGGGAATGCCAAATCGATCTAACCTTCACCAGCAGGCAGGCGCGGAACTACGGTGGGGCCTGGGTGGGCCAGGGCCCCCCTAATATTTACCCGGCCCACCCCTGTGCCCACCCTGTTCTGATGCTAGAAAAAAATGTTAAACTGCGAATTATATCGAATAAAAACAGAATACTTTTTTGGTTGGATCTATTCACCTTATTTTAAATGAACTACATACTACAAAATCGATTCGGAGAGCACTCTAACGTTATTAAGGCCATGAGTGGTATACATCCGCAAAACAGTGAATTTTTAAATTTTAAAACTTGCCTGCAGCATATCACTACTGTTCTGACGTTGAAGCCTTGGAAGCTGAACTAAAAATTTTGCCGAAAACAATAAAGCAATACGAAAATGACAATCAAATTAGCATTACCAATGTAATGCAGTTTGTTGACCTTTTGGAAAAATATAAGCTTGTCTTTCAAGAGACTTACAAACTTGCTGTTATTGGAGTTACCATACCTGTTAGCAGTGCCGCGTGTGAGCGTACTTTTTCTTGTCTTAAGCCGGCATCCCACGGCACGTAGCGTGCCAAGCCTCAGATGCTCGTCTAGGCTTGGCAAGTCATCAAGTCACAAATGGAATAACGGACATATATGTGACTTGGCAAGCCATTCCCTTTGACTTGTGCGCACTTACCGACAACCAATGGGAACGACAAGGTGAGCCAAGAAGTGGCGAGCCGACCCTATCCCACGATGTGAGCCTTGGCGAGTCTGACGTCAGGCTTGACAAGCTACGCGCCGTGGGATGCCGGCTTAAGACGTTTGAAAACCTACTTGCGTAATTCCATCGGTGATGACAAACTCAATTATTTGGCGGTTATAAACATTGAACAGAGTGCTGCTAAGGAATTGGACATTTCTAAAGTAGTTTCAGAATTCCATGCTCTTCACAATAATCGTCGGATACTTTTACATTAAGCTCATCATCATAAGGTTCTCAGTCCGAAGACTGGTTGGACGCGTACCTCCATTCTTTTCTATCCTGAGCTAACCTACGCATTTCCCTAAAAGTAGAACATCCTACATCCCTAACTATTTGAGAGCAGTAGTCTAATCTAGGCCTACCCCTACCTCTTTTTATTCCTATCTCTGACTCTAGTATGTCGCGAACTATTCCTTCGTGTCTTAGAAGGTGTCCTACCATCCTATCTCTCCTACTCTTTATTGTTTTCCATACCTTTCGCCTTTCCCCAACTCTTTCTAATACTTCCCTATTGCTAACCTTATCTATCCACGGTATCTTCATCATGCGTCTGTAACACCACAGTTCAAACGTTTCTACTCTTTTTCTATCCGCTTCTCCTATTGTCCAAGTTTCGCACCCGTATAATGCCGTACTCCATACATACGACTTTAAGAGTCTCTTCCTAGTCTCTGTATTAACCGTTCTCGAACATAACATTAAGCTATGTGAGTATTTATACTTGTAGGGTTTAGGTTTAATTTGTATTTTGTACCTTACGTTTTTGTGGCCCACCAAAAAATTTTACTGGCCTAATGTTGGCCCACCCATTTTTACACGTCTAGTTCCGCGCCTGCCAGCAGGCGCCCCTAATTCCAAGGCATGAACACATTACTACTTATTAGGTACGGACAAGATTGGGCAACGTTTAATTGTTGATATTATACTAATAACAGCAAGTAAACACTGGGCACTTACTCAAATTTACAGGACTGTGACTATAAGTCGATCACACGGCGAAGTAGGAACGTTCAATCAGTTACTTCTAGTTCGGATGTCGGCGGCCAGCATCATCTTGGATGCCGAGAGTACTGGTCCCAACTGATTGCCGGACGACCAGATACTGCCTTCCTCCTTATGGATCATCCACTTTTATAAGCTGAGACGGCGACGGTTGATTTCGAGATTTCTGGCAGAGAACAGTAGTGCCGGATGCAAAATACGTGACGTCACATTGGTACCGGGCGCAATTACCATTTGCGCTACCTTCCATCTCGCTTGACTGCTGTATCGTATGGCGCGCGCTTGCTTCTCCCACCTGTGTCTACAAACACAGATGATGTACCTATCTTCTGGATCACGGCGTGACGTCAGAACGTCCAAAGTAAACACTAATCAATTCTTGATTACTCCAATTGTTTACTTTCACAACGATACAACATTACTGATTGTACAATTGATAAATTGAATGGTTGGAATGGATGAATGGATGAATTTAATGGAATGTTAACATTATTAACATTATTAATATTAATTAATTAATTAATATTTTCAGTAGTGGTGGAAGCTTCGGTGTTGTACACTTGAAATAATGTTGGATATGACCAATTTATTTCTTAAGGACTGGTCTCTAGGGCGCCCATAGGCATGGGCAAGGGGGGGCACTTGCCCCCTCCTGGATTGCTGGATTCCTTAATCTACGTGCCTGATACTTTATTTTGTAACTTGCAAATCACATCCTGACCTTGAAAATTCAACATTTTCGCCTGCGGCGCATTGACAATTTTTGCATACATATCACATATTTTTGCTTTGCCCCCTCCTAGAAAATTCGCTATGGGCGCCCTTGATTTCTGGTCTATGTATCCTTCAGCGACCTGGGTGAATTTCCAGCCACCATGACGTTTTAGACCTGTTATATCTCCACCCCCGTCAATGTACAATGTAGCTGAAAATCTGCGAAGATCTTTATGAAATCGAAGCTGACTAAAATAACAAAGTCGGTGATATTCGATGAAAACGACGAGAAATCCGAAGGAATCCACGCGAATCAATTCGATAAGTAGGTAATCCCAGAAATCTGAACGAAATCTTCATGAAATCAGAATACATTAAAATAACATATCTGATGACATGCCTACGATGAAATCCTCGCGAAATTCATGGAACGAAACTTTTGATGGTGACCCACTTAGAATAATAGTTATTTTAATATGTTCTTTTTAGTTTTGTAATGTTAATAAACAAGAGTAATGAATTCTGAAATAAATACATTTCGTAAAACTACATTTTTATTTCCCCTTCCAGCAAGTCCTGAGGGTTTATTACGCGAAGCAGGTATTGTCACCAAAAACTAGAAAATTGTGTATGGCTGCTTGACGAATGACGGTTAAAATTAGACGTCTGAAGAAAGAAGGAAGTGATTTACGCAAGAAATTGAAACCAATGTCCAGGGATGAAGGAACTGAAAGAGCACTATCTATCGATGAGACCCTGGCAAAATTGATAAAAAGTCAATTATATTTGAGTAATTTGAAGCCTCAGGGTCGCCGGTACAAAATTTTGACAAAATTTTGGGCCTTATTTAGCACAAGCAAAGTGGAAGGGGATATAAAGCACTATCCAAAGTTCTTTGCTTGCCTTCCCAGAAAACGGTTTTATCGTTGTTGAGGAGAATTACAGTAAGTGCAGGATTTAACGAGGTAAGTAATTTTTAAACATTTGGAAGATAATGTTAAAAATTTTGACGTCCGAGAACGCTTCTGTACTATGACATACGACGAAATCATGTCAGGTAAGGTGATATCTAGTAAAACGACATAATTTCTTATCAATTTCGTTTGTAGAATTTTCAAAGATTACATCATCTGTCTAGGCATTTCATGAAACGGCCAATTACACCAGAAGGCTGCGACATATACATTGTGTCAGAGTGGCAAAAAAGCTATTTGGTCCGTTTACTGAAGAAATTGGTGACGAGATGCCAGGAAGTAAGTCTTACTGTTGTTTGTACAATATGAGACCAAGGCTCCGCAATTGTGGCAGCCGTTAACTATTTAGTCCACGACAGTCTAAGATAAATGCAGCTACCAAATTTCGATGACACGACAAAGAAATTAATATAGAATTAGTGAATTTAAAATTGTACATACAGGGTGATCTAAAACGAGTGTAACAAACTTCGAGGGTAAATAGAAAACTTAAAAATAGGTACCTATTGAGAAAATCCTTAATGAACGTATGGCCAAAAATGGAAACTAAATGAAATACAGGGTTTGAAATTTCTCAAAAAAATATAATAACTGCTTCTGTCGTTACATACTATTTTCAACTGTTTTGTTCTATTCTCGAGTATTTATACGCCATTTTGATAATAACAAGGCTTTACTGTTAAATGGATGGCTGATAATTTCGTTTCTAAAAACGACATATCTGTGTAAGCCAGTAGCGTAACATAGTTTCGGTAATAAATGTGGCCTCCCCACCTCGTAGTTGTTGTGTATTCAGATACAATATCTGAGCTGCTTTCATATCTAGACAAAATAATATTGAATCACATGTTTTTAAAGGGTTGATAACTACCGACCAAGGTCAGAAGAATAGAAGCGTTGTTAACTTGGTTAGTACCGGTGTGGCCGCTGATACGAGTAGTCCGTAGGTTACTTAACAGGACATAACCGCTGTTTATATAATATTACAATTGTAGTTTCCGTTTTCATGCACAATATACCTCTACATTACTTGATATTTCGCGTATTGTTTTAATCATCGCGACCTGCGACCTTTATTGCTACAGTAGTCACGCCAATGGTGAGAGTACGAAATTCAAAATTTATAAGTTAATGTAAAACTTCAATAAATTAATATACCCCGAATTTCAAATGAATAGGTTTGGTAGTTTTCCAGATATTAAAAAATAACACATTTTATTAAGAAATTTCAGCAACCTGTATCTCGCTTAGTCGACATTTTCCGACATACGTTGGTTAGAGCTTTTTCGCATTGCTTTTAAGTATTCCATCTACCCTCGAAGCTTGTTACACTCGTTATAGATCACCCTGTATATACGATCCACCTCATCTATTAAAAGGGATCAGAAATAATTTGTTAAAAAACTAATTTGGGAATCAGATGAAGGGACATGTTGTAACCGCTTACAATATAGATAACACATCTGGCCATTTAAGACTTATGCCGAAATTAACGGAGGCACATTTGTAAATTCAAAGAAGCTGAAGAAAATGAAAGTTTCTTGTGATTCTCAGGTTTATAGTCATTCGGTGTCCGCTGTAATATCGTTATATGCTCGTCAAGGTAAGATCTTTTTTTCATTAATTTTAATCTGACTATGTGATATCATAAATTAAAGGTGTTACTGGTTTCAATAACGAAAAGTTAGAACACGCAGCGATGGAGACATCGAAAATTTTAAAATTCTTTGATGATTTATTCGACAGTGTCAATGGACATTCGCTATATCAATTTCACGGGAAGCAATTACGATGTGCTATCGCAGAAGGAACTACTCATTTGAATTTTTATAAAGAAGTCAAACAAAATTTAAGGAATATGTATTTTCGAGGTAGTATTAAGAGATTTATTTCAAAAATAAATATCAATATTTTTACATTCATTACAGCGGAAGGAACAACAGAAAATATTATATCTCCATTTCTCATTAACTGGACAGTGAGTCTAAATAGCGTTGAAGAACTATGTAAGGTCCTGAACTCCAACATTTCAATTTTAAAGCAACGCGTTTTAAACCAGGACCCAATTGAAAACTTCTTTGGACAGATAAGGCAACTTGGGGGAAGAGACATAAACCCCACAACGTCACAGTTTGAAGTGCACTTTAAAACAATGCTACTAAATAGTTTTATCAGTCGTCACTATCTGTCAGCTAAAGATGTGCTAAAGATGTGAACAAATGTTTAAATATCACGACGGACGAAAAAGAAAATAATATTTCTCTATTCAATGTTCTGGATCTCCCAGTTGACATTTTTTTATATGATAGTTTCTTGGAAAGCTTGGACTCTGAAGTTGCGAATACTAGTCCCGAAACCAGCACATTGTTTCAATATCTATTTGTACCAGTTAGACACAGCTACTAAACGGCAACGATTATTTAAAAGAAAACACTGAATATGCAATATGCTGCACAGAACATTGCAGGTAAGATACCAGATGATGATTAAAACCATAATTTATCCCTGTTCACTATCGACAACAATTTCGAAGAAGCTCTGGATGCTTGTACTGCGGTTATGGCTTTAGAGCAAGAAACTAGCTATGGCTGTAAACGGCATGCCAATCTTTGGCAGTATCGGCTCTCCGGAGTCCAATCAAGATCCATCTATTTTATTAACAAGTCATCCGAGAAGTTTAGATAGTAGGAGTGATTACTATTATGCTACTGAAGATGAGAATGAGTCTGATAATAAATTACACAACCAGCCTTCCCAACAAGTAATTCAGCACAATAATAAGCCTAAAGAACTATTTTAGAAGAGACAGTAACAAAATGTATTTGGAACAATCATTTACAACAATTACTGAGGTTTACCAAGTTTATCTAATTGCCTCTAAGGAATCTAGTCAGACTGCTATAAGCCAAAATTCTCCAAGAAAAATGCTAAAAAAGAAAAATATCTCGTTGTACAAGCCTAAGAAAGATTAATGTGATACCTGTTACCAATACAAAGAAAAAAAACTAACTGAAAAGGAGCGTCAAAAAAAACACCAACAGGAAAAAGATAGAGCTAGAGAGGAAAAGGTAAATGACGAGGAAGAAAGTTTGAGAGGAGTCCAGCATGTTTTAACTATGGATCTGCAAGCAGTGAAAGTGTGTCCGTCAATTACATACAAAAAGGATTTAGCAATTTCTCTAATTTCAGACAGTACTGAAGACATGACGTTTGGACTTATTTCTCAGTGCATAATACGTGATAATAGTATCTTTTTTATATCAAAATCTCGTCAACGTTGCATTTTATGAACATTTCTTTGCTTATGAAGTTAAAAAAGGTGATATTTTTGCTGTTATTAATCATATTTCTTGAGAAAAAGCGTAAGTTCTTTATTTCAAACCACACCACATGTAACTGTCCCGAATTGTATAGGTCAAACTTTACCAGGTGGTAGAATTGGGTACTTGCATGAATTTGGGATTTTGCGAAATTATAATCTTCGGGAGGTCAGAAATACATTCCCAAAGCAATTTTTCTCTGAGCCCTGTAGAATTCAAATTATCGGGGAAAAATATTTCCCGCTAAATATGCTTATGGCGCCATGTGTGAATTATTGAAACTATACGGTGACGTCAGTATGACGCACCTATGCATTCCTAAATCGAAATGGCCGCAACCGGTTTAGTTGACAGCTGTCTCGTAAGTCTTGAAATTGTTTGGTGTGTACGATAATGGTGTTTGCTGGTAGAATGGAACTATGGTGGACCTCAGTAGCAATTTTTGTTAAAATCCATTATATTTTATAATTCCCAACTGTGAATAGGTACAACAAAACCACTTCTAACCTCTAAATTACTACCTATCGGCTATTTTAAGATTGTATGGGATTCTGCTTGCAAGAAACTTCTGCGGATATGTTACAGATGGATTTGCGATATTCGTACTAGTTGTGAAATAACAACAACGTCGACACAAATGAGCGAAACGAAAATTCTTTGCTTGGCTAACCTATAACTGTCAGTGTATGACAGGGCTCAGGGCAGCCACGGTGAAAAATTGAAATGTACTAATGATCCTGAAATACACTAATAATGAATTTATTCTTCTTCTTAACTTATTTCCAGTGTTTAACTGTGCATTAATAAAATATTAATACTGCTCAGTAAAGTAATAACATCCAATTGAAGCGCTGATAACAAGTGATACAGTTAGGCGAGTAGGGACAATAGACGCGAAATGTTGGCAATAGGCAAAAGTAGCACGTCAGTCTGTGACGACAGCTAGATTATGTGACGTCAATACGACTGCTCAAGGCCAAATGGCCGACTAGCGCGTGCTTCGCGATTTGAAACTAAAAATGAAATTATATTCTTATTACTACACAAAATAGTCTCATTTTATAGGGTCACGATAAACTTAACACATATTTGCAAAATATGATAAAAAAACTGCCAGTTTAAATTTATGCATGTACCCAATTGTTCAAAATAAGAAAAAAAAGTTCCTATAAACAAGGGTCGGGAAATGCTTGGTTTCCGAGATACAATGTGTTCCAGTTAACATCTTTTTTTGTATCAAGTAAAATGCAAAATAAAAAAAAACTGTTTTAATTTAATTTAATATTAAGTATAACAAAAGCCCGAAAATATTTATTAACTGCAATAACAGACAGCTTTTCTTCAAATTCTCTGAAATCAATTCTATCAAAATCTTTACTTCCTGGATAGGCATTAGGTTTTTGATAAAACTGATTTCAGACAATTTGAAGAAAATCTGGCAATTTTGTTTTTATTAATAAATATTCTTGAACTGATGTTCTTATAATGTTAGATTGAATTAAAACATTTTTTTAATTGCCGTTTAGGTACTTGATAGGTATTACAAAAATATCATTTCTGGCAGATCTCCCCTCTATTTCTAAATCTGTGGGTAATAGAGGGGTTGTTACTTCAAAAAATAACAGTTGAATGTAAATTTTTTGGAAATATCACAAAAACATATAATCAAAAAATTAAAATCGACGTGGTGAGCAATAAACTTGTTTGGTTTTGTTTTACGCACTATTATATTCGATTTTCATTACATATACCTTACTGTATAAGAACCTAAGCAATTTTTTAGTACTTTTACTTATGTACGTGAAGACATTTTTGTACTGTTGTTCGTTTCGCTCCAATTGTACGTTTTTTGCATAATGACTTGTCACATGTATATGATAATATTGTAGGAATAGATAGATGTTCAATAATGTAATTAATGATTGATCTATTGGAAACGTTTAATCTTCACCAAATAATAGATCACCCTACTAGAATCACCTCTTCTACTGCTACCTTGTTAGATCATATAATTATTTCTGATTGCTCCCTAGTAAAGGATGTTAATGTTGATACGAATCTTGCTATATCTGATCATGCTGTTGTAAGCTGTGAACTGTCTTTATTACCTGAAAACTATGTACCCAAAATTGTTAAGTATCGTTGTTTTAAACATTTCAATTACACGGAGTTCCTAGAAGAGCTCTGTATTGTCTCCTGGAATTTAGTTTATGAAATGGATAATATTGATGATAAGGTAATGTTTTTGAATGAGAAAATACTGACATTATTTGATAGATATGCCCCTATTAAAATAGCTAGAATTTCTAAAAAGAGAGCACCTTGGCTGACTGACAATCTGAGGTTCATGATGAGTTTGCGTGATAAAGCTCTCAGTCAGTACAAGAAAAACAAAAATCCTGCAAAATGGGAATACTATAGAACACTTCGTAATATGGTTAATACTGCTATTTCGCGCGAGAAGAAGGCTTACTTGAAATATCGAATCTCATTGGTGGGTAAGAATAATATAGTTAAAGAATTACGTTCTCTTGGAGTTGATTTCAAGAGGCGAAACAACTCTGTACCTGCTGATCTGTGCACTGCAGATGACTTGAATAGATTTTTCTTGGATAATCCCAATAAAGATTTTATTCCAGACCAGCAATTGATGGATTATTACTTGAGTAAGACGTTGACAGCAGAGCGTTTTGAATTTAGTTTTGTGGGCGACGATGAAATTTTTAAAATATTATCGTCAATAAAGACAAATGCACGCGGTTGTGATGACCTCACAATTAACCTAATTAACTATAGTGTACCACTCATTCTTCCGATCGTGACGCATGTTGTCAATTTTGCTCTTGGACACAACGTTTTCCCTGAACTTTGGAAAAAATCTATAATACATCCACTACCTAAAGTTGCGAAGCCTAAAGAACTGAAAGACATCAGGCCAATTAGCATTTTATCAGTGTTGTCGAAAGTCTTGGAGAGGGTGATGGCCTCGCAGCTGTCGTCGCATCTACAGAGTAGCAGTCTAATTCCCTTTACTCAGTCAGGTTTTAGAGAGGGTTATAGTTGTGAGACAGCTTTGCTTAATGTTGTTGATGATATTATAACATCACTGGACCAGAAAAAATTCTGTGTTTTAATTCTGTTGGATTTTTCCAGGGCTTTCGACACCCTGAATCATGGTATTTTATTGTCAATCTTACACTACATTGGTCTCAATTCATGTGCGGTTAACTTAATTTCTAGTTATTTGAAAAACAGGAGACAGGTTGTTAGATTTAATGGTCAAGTTTCCGGTGAAGGCAGTGTTCTTTGTGGTGTGCCGCAAGGTTCCGTACTTGGTCCGTTATTGTTCACTTTATATACTTCTGTTTTTGTATCAAGTATTAAGTTTTGTGGAAGTCATTTCTATGCTGATGACACTCAATTGTGTTACCCCTTTAATGGTAGAGAATTGAACCTTGCTTCTCTAAGAATCAATCACGATTTGAGCACATTTTGTGATGCTGCTGGAAGTCACGCGCTCATCATTAATCCTCACAAGTCTAAAATGTTACTGTTTGGCAACACTTCAAGTGGTGTCAGTCGAAATGAGGTATTGGATCAATTAGTGATCTCCATACATGGTCAGGTGTTAGAATTTACGGAAAGTGCTAGAAATCTGGGTGTTATATTTGATGACAAGTTAAAGTTTTCACTGCATATTAAAAAGTTGATACAGATTGCATATATGAACCTAAAATTCGTTTACAGTGTAAGAAAACTTATCGATTATAAGATTAAGGTCACTTTGTGCGAAATGTTTGTTCTGTCCCATTTTAACTATGCGTCTGGTTTGTATGGACTATGTCTAGATAGAAGTGACGTAAGAAAGATTACGTTTAATTTTCGGCATTCGTCGTGGTGGGCACATTTCGCATAAACTTGCCACGATACCCTGGTTGAACATGGAATCCCGCCGTTTTTTGCATTCAGTTTGTCTGTACCACAAAATAATAACAACTTTTACACCAGCTTATCTATACCGAAAAATCAAATTTAGAACTGATGTACATAATATCAATATACGTCGTAAAGATCTGCTTTCTCTGCCTTTGCATGGTCACTCTTTTTTCAGGAAGTCTTTTTCTCACAATATTTGTTGCTGATACAATGGTGTACCGCCTGAGTTTAAGAATCTTTCAATTGAGACCTTTAAAGTTCATATGAAGCGCTTCTTACTTGGAGCATAGTTTTTTCCAGCTTGTTCTGCCTCTCCATTGCATTGTGTTGCATTGCATTGTGAAACTTTAATTACTGTTCCGAGAATTATGAATTTTGACGTTTTTGTCATGCTTTTTGGGTGGCCTTGGGTTCACTTGCATTTTTTTTTCTTTTTGTTTGTGTAGGTATTTAGATATTTTCTTTTCCATTTATGATTGCATTATGTATTTATTTGGTTAATTGTATTGTTTTATGCATTAATTTGGTTCATGTATACTTTTGCTTAATTGCGTTGCTTGATGTTGACTATATTTTTTTTTTACTTTGTGCTTTCTTTGCTTGAATAATTTATTCAATTTATATTCGTTTTTAAGTATTGTTCATCCGCTTTTCTGTTTTTCTGATTATGTTGAATACATTTTTTTTGTCTATTTTGGTTGAGTGGAAGAACAACTGACAGATGTTTACATCTGAAAGTTGAACTTCGCCATTTTAGTACACCTTGTGCACCCTCATCTTAATGAATTTGTTTATTCTGTATATATTGTGTACTAAATAAAGACGTTTATTATTATTATTATTATATTGTGCACATCTACTTTTGTTTTGTATTACACTATATTATATTCCAGACTTTTATTACATAGTGTATAAGTACATACCTGAGCATTTTCTTACTACATTTAATTATGTAACATGTACCTTTCTATACTGTTGTTCATTTCGCTCCGCAATTGTAGGTACGTTTTTCGCATAATGACATGTATATGATAATATTGCAGATATGTTTAATAATAATTAATAATATGTCCTTTTGTTTGTATTTTTGTTCTTATTGTCTGTATGCAAATAAATCGTTTCACAAAATATGCTTCTTATAATTCCGCACCTTTACAAGCCACTTCATGGAGTAAACCATATTGCATATTTCGTGGTTATAAATGCGCCGTACTTAAGGCGGCTCCAAACGATATGGTCATTCGTCAAATGTTAGTCAAGCAAAAATGCGTCAAATATTTGTAGACTGTTTGCCGAAAATTTATAGCACCAAGTAGTTCATACACACGATGTGTTAATGTGACAATGTGAACACATGACAAATATGCCTCGAAATATTCGTTAAGTTATCCACACTATATGCTCACTTGGCAATTTTTGGCTTGTCTACCCGCTTGTTTAAGTTCGCTAAATTTGCAGCGAATATGAGAAGATAATCAATTTCATCAGGTCATCAATCTGGTAAAATGTAAAAATGAAAGTGAACGAAGCAGTTGTTGTAGTAAGTGCCGCGTAATCGTTTTTGCGGGTGCAAATCTAATCAAACAGAAAACGAAATCTCGAAAAAGGAGATGGTGGATGCTATCTTTAAATAAAAGTAGACAACTTGTTAGACCATTCCATAATTTTCGAAAACACCAGATCGTATAGGTAGGCAGTTCAAAAATCAAAACTTATAAATTAAAATACGTCCTACGAAAAGGCAAATGCATGCACGTGCTCGGGTTCCATGTGCGGAGATTCGTCTGCTTGGAAGCTTTGATGTGTGCTTATTTACCGCCCTCGGAGCGAACCTATAACACATCAAGTAAAATACATTCGTCCATGGTCCAAACGATGTGTCGTGTGTATTGCTTTGGCGAATATTCGACGAGTGCACACATTCTCTCGAATGCACATGCATGCATCATCCACACGATGCGGCATTTGTTTGCGCTTGTCAAACTTTTGGCGTTTGCACAAATCTACGCACATGTCCACATTGGCACACGTCGTATCGTCCACACGATGCTGCATTTGCTTACACATGGCGAATATCTGTCGAGTGACCACATCGTTTGGAGCCGGCTTTATATTCAATACTCGATACGATTGTTTTCTAATATGGCTACGTATTGATATTTACAAGTCACATTGGTGCCGTAAATTTGCTTCGCTCGTGATATCGTATCAGCGACAGTTATAGGATATTATATAATACAACTACCGTCCTCCAATGTTTATAGCTACATGTAGGCGTAAATGATACAGCTCACACTCTTTGTACATACCGCTTGACAAATAATATTTTGTAGTTGTATGCAATACCGCTACGGGCGACCGTCATCTAAAGCACCGCTACAAGTTGTATTTAATACTGCTTTTCTGTTATTGGTTACACCCAATTTTTCTCAGTGGCACCCACTGGGATTTCAGCAATATCTTAATAAAAAATACTTTAAAAACAGCTGACTGCTTGTAGGACAAACATGATTTTAGCGGCACATTTAAATACTCTATAACTGAGCAAGACTGGCTGCTCCTAGTGCTCTAGGTTCCTTATATCATTTTGCAGGCTATGCGCAAAGTGCTGTAGAATTTGAGAAGTCCTGGGGCAACAAAGAGATTGTAAATAAAATTAAAGAGTATTTTGGAGGTAAACTAAATCAGCAGTTTAAAATATTGATTCCAATGGGTGGCTATTTAGTGATGCCAGCATTAAATAACCAAGAAATGAATGGCTATAATTTATCAAAAGTATTTTATAACAAGCCTGTTTATGTGAGGCCTTGTGCTGAAGGCTATAATGTTGAGAGTGAGAGTGAAGATTTTCCTAATTGTGTTTCCCATTTTGATGAAGAAGTTGATGTCAGTGGATGTAATGAATATTGACATGCAGAAGCAATTACTAAAGATGGTCCAAATTTTGAACAAGCAACTTCGTTAAGTGAAATCTTATAAAATTTGTCCAAAGATTTAAATGAAGAGAATACAACATATTTTAATATTTATCGAGGAGTTATTTTTAAGTGCTGCCTCCGAGCAATAAAAAGGAAGTCATTTTCACCGTCCAATAAAATAACTGTTGTATTCACAGATTGTGAAAACAATTCAGAAGAAGCAATTGATGCAGGAGGTCCCAAACGGGAAATGTTTCACTTGAAAAGCATTACTATAAGTCAAGAAGAACTGGAGAAGCGTAATTATTTTGAAGCTGGAAGATTAATTGCCCTGGCAGTTGTGCATGTAGGCACGAAAAACGTGAGGGGGCCTCTTGTGTAGTTTTCTCTTGACTGCTATGCCATTAAAATAGTCATTACTTTATATTCATTCTGCAGTCGTTAAAATAAAATAATTTAATATTTGTATGTATGTATGTATGTATGTATGTATGTATGTATGTATGTATGTATGTATGTATGTATGTATGTATGTATGTATGTATGTATGTATGTATGTATGTATGTATGTATGTATGTATGTATGTATGTATGTATGTATGTATGTATGTATGTATGTATGTATGTATGTATGTATGTATGTATGTATGTATGTATGTATGTATGTATGTATGTATGTATGTATGTATGTATGTATGTATGTATGTATGTATGTATGTATGTATGTATGTATGTATGTATGTATGTATGTATGTATGTATGTATGTATGTATGTATGTATGTATGTATGTATGTATGTATGTATGTATGTATGTATGTATGTATGTATGTATGTATGTATGTATGTATGTATGTATGTATGTATGTATGTATGTATGTATGTATGTATGTATGTATGTATGTATGTATGTATGTATGTATGTATGTATGTATGTATGTATGTATGTATGTATGTATGTATGTATGTATGTATGTATGTATGTATGTATGTATGTATGTATGTATGTATGTATGTATGTATGTATGTATGTATGTATGTATGTATGTATGTATGTATGTATGTATGTATGTATGTATGTATGTATGTATGTATGTATGTATGTATGTATGTATGTATGTATGTATGTATGTATGTATGTATGTATGTATGTATGTATGTATGTATGTATGTATGTATGTATGTATGTATGTATGTATGTATGTATGTATGTATGTATGTATGTATGTATGTATGTATGTATGTATGTATGTATGTATGTATGTATGTATGTATGTATGTATGTATGTATGTATGTATGTATGTATGTATGTATGTATGTATGTATGTATGTATGTATGTATGTATGTATGTATGTATGTATGTATGTATGTATGTATGTATGTATGTATGTATGTATGTATGTATGTATGTATGTATGTATGTATGTATGTATGTATGTATGTATGTATGTATGTATGTATGTATGTATGTATGTATGTATGTATGTATGTATGTATGTATGTATGTATGTATGTATGTATGTATGTATGTATGTATGTATGTATGTATGTATGTATGTATGTATGTATGTATGTATGTATGTATGTATGTATGTATGTATGTATGTATGTATGTATGTATGTATGTATGTATGTATGTATGTATGTATGTATGTATGTATGTATGTATGTATGTATGTATGTATGTATGTATGTATGTATGTATGTATGTATGTATGTATGTATGTATGTATGTATGTATGTATGTATGTATGTATGTATGTATGTATGTATGTATGTATGTATGTATGTATGTATGTATGTATGTATGTATGTATGTATGTATGTATGTATGTATGTATGTATGTATGTATGTATGTATGTATGTATGTATGTATGTATGTATGTATGTATGTATGTATGTATGTATGTATGTATGTATGTATGTATGTATGTATGTATGTATGTATGTATGTATGTATGTATGTATGTATGTATGTATGTATGTATGTATGTATGTATGTATGTATGTATGTATGTATGTATGTATGTATGTATGTATGTATGTATGTATGTATGTATGTATGTATGTATGTATGTATGTATGTATGTATGTATGTATGTATGTATGTATGTATGTATGTATGTATGTATGTATACGTGCCTGACTTAAGCTTGCGCCTCCAAGCACTAGGCAGACGTCCTAACCTCCAGCATTCGCAGCATCGTTTTTAAACATTTTTTGGTATATATAGGCTTAGTTCAGCATACCTCCACAGAGGGACTCAAAGATGGGTAAAGAAATCTAGTTTTTGAAATATATAAATTAATATACGTTAAACGACCGTGGATAGCTCCGATGATGAATTAAGCGCACTTGACTCCAGTTGTGTAAGTTCCATACATGAGACCGCAGTTTATGCCACCGACCAGTGTTGCCGAGTACACACATGTACACATGTTCATCATTTGTATTTATGTATGTTCTAAACTACATCGCCTTAAAGCTTAGTTATTAGTTTAATATCAGTCGTGGCGAGTAGTTTTCGCGTGGTTCCCGCGCTTTTCGTTTTTATCGAGACACTTGTGAGAAATGGAAAGTTTTACAAAATGCGTATCAAGGTAAGTAAGCTCAAAATGGTTGATGTGTCAAATCGTCTATTAAGGCTGTTTTCCCAGGCTGTAAAACAATGATTTCCTGATTTTAGGCACATTTATTGACCAATTCTTTTGAAATTTTTGATGAGAGGTACATTTCCTTGCATGCATTCTAGTGATGCTATTAGATTTTGAGATTTATTTAACACTGAATAATTAAAACAACATTTTAAAATCAGGATTTTATTTTTTTTTTTTTTATTGAAAATCTAATGGCATCGATCGAAAGAGGTTTTTTTTTAATGAATTTTAGTGGTTTTTGTTAATTTTTGAGATAAAAGGTACGTTTAGAAACAGGGAAAGAAATTTGAAATACAGGTAAAATCACCTTACTTTTTATGCACGTCACAAAATGTAACGATTGAGAGTCGCCTTACGTAAAACGACAAGTCATATAAATTGAATGTGCTAAAAAAGAATAAAGAAATATTTGAATGTCTAAACACAACACTATTTTGTTGCATGATTGCCGCTTAATTTGTTGACGTTTCCCGGTTGACTTGACAGCTGATATTCTGAAAGCGTCAAGTTTCGTTAAATTTTGTTGTTTTTGGTATTTTAAACCCTTGTTTTCTTTGTTCATCAACTTTTGCAGTAAAAATCTGTTCTTTTGAGAACTAAAATAGTGCTCCTGGTTATTTATTATCGGTGTTGTTATTGTTATTGTTGATATAATGCCCAAGTTCTTAAACAGTCGGTATAAGGAGCTTATAGCGTCCCTTATCAACTATTTTGAAAGAGAATTGGAAAATAATCGACCCTTTTTCAATTGAATTCAGTTAGAGAGGTAAATTGAATATTAATATTTTGGAATTGAGTACCATAAACTCTTGTGGCAACAGTGCTGATATGAAGCGGGTGACGTGCATAAAAAGCAAGGTGATTTTAACTATATTTGCTGGTAATCACTGAAACTTATACGTGATATATGGTACGGGCGACGGGCGCCGGCGAATCCCCATTACCAATAATATCGCGCGAAGCCACCTGCATTCTCTTCAATGAATCCGAGATATGAAAGAAAAATGAATAGGTCTATAACAATACTGTTCACGTGTTCTTTATTGACGCTTCGATGCAGTTGTTACACTAGGCATTTCATCAGATTTAATTATTTAATTTAGCTGTAAGAGACGTAAGTAAAAGACAAGGAAGTAATACTTTTAAGTTTAGTTGTTAGTTTGTGTTGTGCTAAATCAGGCCCGTGCAACCTTTTAAGCGAGAGGGCCATTTGCAAATTTTATGAAATCTTAGTGGGCCGCACTACTGTCTATCAAGTGTTCCCTCGATGTGGTGGGTCCAGAGTATTTTGAACAATTAAAGACAAACGCGTTAATATTGAGATTTGCGATTTTATAATAGAAAAAGTTAACAAAACACACTTTTTTTTACTATAGAAACATTAAACAAAAACGTTATTAACTTGTGTAAAAATAAATAAAATATTTACCATCAAACACAAATTATTGACAAAAAAATTAGCAAAAAAATAAATATTTTATTCTTCAAACAATGTTTAACAAAAGTTATAGGTACTTCAATAAAACTTGTACAAAAATTGTAATTTAGGACAAGACGAATGGATGAACACTACTCCCACCACGATTAGTGCATATTGTGTGCGTAATTTCTTTATGTAACTAGTAAGGGTCCTCGGCTGAATTTAGGCGACCTGGGGTGGTATAAATCAAGAAATAAACTGTTTCCTTGGAATGTGATTCTCTTACCTGACGGGACACCAGAACACAGATTCTGAGCTGTAAAACTTGAAATGCAAATTCGGAGTTAACGCAAAAAACAGTAACAAACGAAAAAATGGAAACAAACTAGGTTTGATCTGCGGATATCTCGATTACAGAACCAGCGTGTTAGCCATCCCGACGTGGAGGGAGTTGCCCAACACCTTCGAATTAACGTAGAAATAGTTAACAACACGTGTTACGGTGGAAGAATTGGCCCGAATTTAGCCGAGCAAGGCTCCACTCAAAGAAATAGTACGGTTTAATTCAACCAAAAACAATGTTTAACTAACAATATCGTCAATTTTGTTAAATCAAACTATATTAATTGTATTTTTAAATAAAAGGTGATCGTTATTACAACTGATAAAAAATTGTCGTACAACAAAACAAACATTAACTTAAAAGATAGGTACATAGGACCACTATTTTGTCATCTAACTACTAATTTGTGGAATTTTGTCAAAACAACGTAGAAAATAGTATTATTATTTTTAACCATTATCAAATCGTAATTCTAACCCAGTATTAGTTTGTTGTACATTTATAGTTGGCAGACAAATTAATATTGTTGTAGAATTAATCCATAGTTCTGTTTACATAACTTATGAAATCGTTCTGCAACCCACTTTGATGAGTTGCTTGGGGCTGTCAGCGCTTGCGCCTTTAGCTAAATACGTTTCAATTCGCGTTTTCAGTATTCTACTTAGTTCGTTGTTCGGTGGTTTCCAGAATATCTGTCGGTAAAAGAAAAGTAAAACTAACCCTTTTTCCCGCCGTTTCTGGTGTGTTTGCCGGTTAAAATTTCGGTTTTATTCTTTTCACAAGTGTTCCGTGCTTCTTTTATTGCAAACCAAAGTAAGTACTTGACCATTTGGTTGTACAATTTAATGAACACCATCGTATTATGCTGGAAGCAGAATGCGTTTGTAAACCCTTCAGTGGAAACATTTTTGAACGAAGATTTAATTCTCAGAAGCTTACTAAATAGTTGGGGTTTTGGCCATCTATTTGAGCTTTTAAAATGTAAGTATTGCTTATGGAAGGTACATAAATTTCCTCATACCTAATGCAGTAATTTAATGCTTAATACTGTCTTTCCAGCAGAAGAAGTCACTCGAGATAGATTGTTGTACATGACAGAAGACGACCTGAAGGAATTGTTGAAATCTTTTAAATTGGGAGTGAAAATCGAATTTAGGCATAAATTAACAGAATGGAAAATACAAAATGTGAGTAGAAAAATGCATATTATTGTATGGTATTTAGGGATGCAACGTTTAGCAATTTTTCGTAAACGTTTAAACGCGCACCCTACGCGTAACTTACGAATATTGTAATATAGTTTTGAAACTTTAATAATTAGAAAAAATCAAACGTGGTTTGAAAGTTGGGTTATAAATCATAAAATAATACATATTCCGTTGAATGATGGCCGCGGCGATGGCGGCGATAGCCCTCAAAGGGATGCAAACAATAAATTTGAAAAGTACATGACCGTTTTGCAATTTTTAAGCGGCCGCCTCCGTTTTTGCTCTTACATGGTGCGCGTCTAGTACTCACTAGCCGCGGCTTTGTTTATATAAAATTTAATGATATACAGGGTAGTCCACTACGCGCGCATCGGTCAATAGCCGCTAAACCGTTGGACTTATGGGAAATTTTTTTAAATAAAACTTGTAACTTTTCATCTTTGCTGCAACTGAAAATTATTTTTAAGTATACAGGCTGTCCCATTTCTTCTGCACGGCACCTAACTTTTTTTTTAATGGAACACCCTATATTAAATAGCATTTTGGAATTCTTTGTTGAATTTAAGTGTCACTTTGTTAACCATACATTGGGTCTAAGTCCCACAATTTCGGCGTTATTTGATGTTAGAAATCGTCATTTTTCAAGTTTCGCCATTTATAACGTGTAAAAAGTTCGAGATAAAGAAAAATGGTTTACGTGTCCCTATCTTAGTTTTTAATCCTCTATCTAATGGGGCTGGAAAATACTGCTTCCTGATTGGTCAAAAAATGGCAAAAAGGAAGCAGTATTTTCCAGCCCCATTAGATAGAGGATTAAAAACTAAGAAATACTGCTTCCTGATTGGTCAAAAAATGGCAAAAAGGAAGCAGTATTTTCCAGCCCCATTAGATAGAGGATTAAAAACTAAGATAGGGACACGTAATCATTTTTCTTTATTTCGAACCTTTTACAAGTTATAAATGGCGATACTTGAAAAATGACGATTTCTAACATCAAATAACTTTGAAACTGTGGGACTTAGACCCAATGTGCGGTTAACAAAGTGGCACTTAAATTCAACAAAGAATTCCAAAATGTGATCAAATACAGGGTGTTCTATTTAAAAAAACAGAGTTAGCTACTGCGCAGAAGAAATGGGACAACCTATATAATTGAAAATAATTTTCAGTTACAGCAAAGATGAAACGTTACAAGTTTTATTTAAAAAATTTTCCCTCAAGTCCAACGGCTTAGCGGCTATTGACCGACGCGCGCGTAGTGGACTACCCTGTATAAATTTTATCTGCATTGCGTTTAAACGTTCCCCTAAACGGGTAGTGTCCACACGGGCGGTTAAACGTTTAAACGTTGCATCCCTAATGGTATTAAGTAAACAAATAAAATATTTCAGAATGTGACTACATGGTCAACGTGCGATACAGTTTCTAATACTGACGTCCCGAGCGAAAAGGCAGTGTCTACATCGAACGGTTTTAATAAAGCCTTGTCGCATTCAAGTTCTTTTGTAAGTTTCAACAAATACATAGTTTTTTAGCTTAATATAGGTACAAACAGCACATCTTTAAGCACATTTTTATGTGAATAATGCGCAAACTTTAGTGGCTTTAATACTGCAGGTAGAATAAAATTCTTAGCAAAAGTTTCAGAGTTGTGCTTATTGCAAAACTTATGGTCCCAATTATATTGAGGCTTTTCCATTTTTTTCATACTTGATTTTGTAATTTTAAAGAGCAACACCTAGAATATTATTACATTTTTGGATTCTTATTTATCAAAAAATTTGACAGTGTTTTCTAAAATTCCATAACTTTGAATACTTACCAACGGCACATTTTTTGCAGCATTGGAATAACGTTGTAACTTAGCGTCAGTAAAAATTTAGAATGTTATACAGGGTGCTGTCAATAGAACTGCAAATTGGGGCAATTGAAGGATCGTATTTTTAATTTCTTAAGTGAAATCCTCGCATTTTTGATTGCATCATTTTTGATTCTGTGTATTTCCAAATTTACTAGTTTTTCAAGTAATTTGAACTATTTGGAGATATCTAGGTAAATCTATTGGTTATCTAAAGCAAATTTCACATAGAAAAGTTGGGGTGAAGGGGATTTAAAAAACCAAAGACACTACACTTAACAGCACCCTGTATAATATTCTTAATTTTTCTTGTCGCCCTATTAACACTTACTACCTTTCAAAGTTACGGAAGTTTAACACAGTCATCCTGTTCTCGAAAATTTTCCATAAAGTTTAAACTTTAAAAAGGCAACAATTTACTTTATTTCAGAATCTTCTTGAGGTTGTAAAAGGATGTGCCAATGGAGACTATGTTTTCAGAACCTTTGAAAAGACTAAGAAGTTGGATGACGGGTCACGTAAAATAATTATAGATTCTATAATAGGATAGCACATGCAAGATTCTGTAAGAATTACAGAATTACACGACCTTTGTTTGAGTCTTTAGCAACTGACATTGAACGGCATTTTAACGATAACAAGGTGTGTTTACCTAACTATCTTTTTGAATTTTTAATCCACAGTTCTGCCAGTTATCTAACTTGCAGTTATAGAATATACAGGGTCCTGCAGAACAATGGAATATTGCTTACATCTTTTAAAATATTTGTAAAACGAAGATTTTCAACTTGTTTCTTGTAGCCCTATATATGATCCCCTCTTATGCAAGAATGCTGAATCCCAAAAATTACAAAAAGCATATTTGAAAAAATCAAGTAACAAAACCATAGGAGGTAATGTTTTGAAATGAATTCACTTTTATAGAGAAAAGTCAACCAAACGACATTTAGTTAAATCATTTTTTATTCAAAAATCATTTTTCAATTAAAAAAAAATTGCGCGTGTAGCACCGTATACGTGCTAGAAGTGAAACTTCTATGCACGTCACTCTCTCTCTATCTATTGCTGATATGCTGATTGATATTTAACACACATGAATTAAACGCACCAGGCACATTCCATTTGCACATTATTTAAAATTCCCATCAAAATAACTACATACATCGAATACGTCTACCATTCTGATTGATGTGTAAGTTGACTATAACTGGCAGTTTCTGTATTATGTATGTGGGTAGAAAATCAGGGGCATACGAGGGGGCATATCAGTCGTAATTATTTTAAAAATTTCAATGATTTTCAGACTATTTACTATAAAAAAAGTGGAAACATCCCATCTGGAAGACTTTATGATAAATATCAAAACCATACTAAAAGACTGCGAAAATTAGGAATACTCTCATCTCCCGTGGGTAGCCCAGCAGCATCTATCCCCATTTCAGACGACATCAGCGAAGGAACCTTTGATGACAATGAAAATAATGAGGTGAATATAAAGCATAGTATTTATCTAGGGTGCCCACCAAATTGGAAAACCGTGAAAAGGTGAAAAATTAAAAACATTTAATATATGTTAAATAAATTAAAGACTTGCACTGAATTATAAGAGTTGTTTAGTGTGAAATATTCTTGTTGACTTGATGATTAAACGATTAAGCATTTAAAGTATGTTGGATATACATTACAGTTATGATGTCGAAAATATTTTATTTTAATGTTTATTCAATAGAAATTAATGTGTAGAAGATGAAACTTGTTGATCTGACCTGACCTGAAAACATCAGGAAATTTGATTTGCCATAATTATTTTCTAAATAATTAAATTGGTGTGTTTCCTGCAGAGCGAAAACAATAAGTTATGGCTACAATTAAACAACAGCCCCTGGAGTGATGTCCAAACAAAAATGGGAGACCACATTTAAACTACGAAGAAAAGACATTTTAGATAAAACTAATAATACTGCAAATGTTTTAAATTGCTGGCCGTTATATAAACACTCTGACGGATTTAATTTGGTAAAGAAGAATGATCTTTATAGTGCAAAAAAATAAAATCTAATTTTTAGATTGACTTGGACTTTTCTACCTTATGTAAAGAAAAATCCTATAACCTATTAAGAAAGTGGGATAGCTTCAAAACCAAGATTTTACCTATTTTAAATGAGAAGGTGAAAGATAAACAAAACGTCAATTTCCTAAAATTGATCAACACAGTGAATTCAGAAGGTAAGCTAATAAATATTATGAAATCGCAGTAGTTTTTAAAAAAGACAATTTTTTTTTCTATTTTCTATACAGTATCTCCCCGGATTGGGTTAATGGAGAACAAAAAGAAATATTTTTAACTTCCCAAAAAAATCACTAGCAAAGCGCTGCTCCCATAGCACTTACAATTTTTTATTCAACTGTTGCAGGAAATTTGTTATTAATTTTTATGCATTATTAAAATATTGTTAAAGTCTAAAAACATTTTCCTGAATGTTTAAGTATTCAAATAGCGCACCATTTACATACATCTGAACAAAACTAATTTGTAAAAACATATTGATTACTTTCCGCACCGGCATGAAATAAATTTTCTCTTAATTTTTTTCTGAAAGTTTTGTAATTACTGGATGGTAGTATTCCTCATAAGTACCAAGCAGTACTGAATTAAATACATTTTTACTGTATGTCCACATTAATGAATGAAGGAATACTTATAGAAAATTCGTAAAATATTTCCTGGAACAGTTAAATAAAAATAATATGATGCAACTAGAGCGATTTTTTCTGAGCAATCAAAAATATTTTTCCTCTTTGTAACCCCATCCAGGGACATGCTGTATAAGTCTAAACTAATAATGTTAGGTCAAAACCGTTTGACCCGTGGTTTTTAATGCCAAGTTTTTTGGTTATACACCAACTTGATGTCACTCCCATTCAAATTTCGATATCGTTGACTTTTATTTTATGGCATAGTCTGTGTATTATCAAATGGTTGGAACTTGGAATCTATAGTTCTAGACACATTTGATATAATAGCATCATATGTTATACCTACCTGGGTCCAACTGTTTTGGAAATATTAAATTTTGGAAATTGTAAAATCCAAACGGCTTAACTTACGGTTGCGTTTTATTATATATCTTAGTTTTATATCATTAAATTGTCTTTTACAGATGTCTCATGTAATGTGATCGTTGCTTTGCTGATACATTCACTATTACCACCTACCGTTAAACATGCCGTGAAAAAAGACAATAAGAAACTTATAGTAAAATCAACTATTAAAGATTCACAGGATTCCTTTTTCATCCGCGTCAGCGTAAACAATGATTTTGAGAGGAAAATTGATATCTACAGGAATACATTAATAAGTAGAAATGAAACCCTCCAGCTCATCATAATCGGAGTAGGAACTGACTTATTAACGCTTACAGAGTTTGTCGTATTTTATGACAACATAAAATATAAATTTAGCAATTTCGTTGCAGCATTTGACTGTTGTTTTAAAATTTTTCATGTCTTGGATCTTCAGTATCGAAAAGACAGCTACAACTTTTGGATATTTATTCAAAAATATTTCTTTGACATAAATTCAGCTGAAGATAATGTGACACCCAGTGTTCTTTGTCTAATCCAAGACATTAATTAACAAATAAGTAACTGGTTTGTATTACATATCTATTAACTAGTGAACGGGTTATAACCATATTATTTCATTAAAATGCCCAAATGTTACGAATGTATACGACATAATATTGATACCAACTTTAACGTGGAACAATTGATTGCACATTTTAAATTTTTTCATCAGCTACAGCCCTCTAATAATTTTCTTTGTTTGGAATGCTCACATATGTTTCAATCTTTAAAGGCATTTAAAAAACATTTTAAAAATAAAGAAACTTGTGTTACCACCGACACCATTAATACAGATTTTTTAATAGAACCAGCTAGTTTGAATAATTCATCGGTACATCATTTGATAATGATCAATCTATGAATTCGTATAATGTACAATCGGTTTTAGAACGCATTGAAACATCGGCTTTACTTTTTATGAGCAACCTTCACAGTAAATCAAATTTTGCAAGAACAGATGTTGAGGACATCATATCTGAAATCATAACTAAATTATTAGATAAAATAATTTCTGAACTGGAACGTTTCTTTGATGCAAATTTTCAACATGAACCATTACAATGTAAACAATACAGCAGCATCCTTGAGTTTTGTAAAAACCCATTTAAAAATTTTAGAACTTTTTACAAATATATCAAAACAGTAGAAGGAAAAAATTGCTATAGAGAACCGAAAATATTTACTATAAATAATGAAATTGGACCATTCGTTACAAGAAATGAGGTCCGTATGGCTGAAAACATAAGCAAAGGTATGATCATGCCGTTGAAGTTTCAGTTTCAAAAATTTTTTGAACTAGATAATAATTTGTACGTAACACTTCAAAACATGAAAAAAATGGTAACCGAAAATAAAACAACAAATGTTAGAACAAATATAATTCATGGTGAAGTGTGGAAATCTAAAGTTGCCAATTTAACTAACAAAATTGTTATACCTTATATTCTTTATTACGATGATCTTGAAATAAATAATGCCCTAGGATCTCATGCTACAGAACAGTCTTTAGCAGTATTTTATTACACTTTTCCAACACTTCCTCAACATTATTTATCATCATTAGAAAACATATTTGTAGCCCTTGTATACAAATCAAAAGACGCCCGACATGGAAATGACGCCTGCTTAAATACTTTAGTGGAAGAAATAAAATTTTTAGAAAAAAATGGTTTATTACTGCACACTAAAGAAGGGCAGTGTAAAGTGCATTTTATTTTAAGTGGTGTTGTTGGTGATAACTTGGGTTTGAATTCACTTTTAGGTTTCACAAAATCTTTTAAAAGTTCTTATCCCTGCCGAATATGTAAATGTAGTCAGTTAGAAATTGTATCAACTTGTAAAGAACCCTCAAAACTTAGGAATGAAACAAATTATAAAGAAGACCTTGACATTGAAGATGATGTAGGTAAGCGAATAAAACTTAGTGGTTTAAGAGAACGCTCAATTTTTAATACGATTGATAGCTTTCACGTTACAACTAATTTTGCAGCAGACATCATGCACGATTTTTTTGAAGGTGTATGTAATTACGATATTACTCAAGTCTTACTTCATTTAATTAGTAACGAAAAACTGTTTTCTTTAGAAATTTTAAATAGCCGTAAGCAGTCATTTAACCTTGGACAAACTGAAATTGGTAATGCTTCACCACCAATCAAAATTAATCATTTACAGTCTTTAAAGTTACATATGTCGGCTGCTGAAATGTGGACATTTTGTCACACTTTGTCTCTTCTTGTTGGAGACTTAGTTCCAATAAATAATGAACACTGGAAACTTATATGTTTTTTAATAGAAATAATGGATATATTATTGAGGGTTGAATTTGATGAAAAACTTCTAAACATACTTACACAGAAAATTGAGCAACACCATTGGACAGAATTATTGTTTTACCAAATAATGTGTTTTTAATATTATAATAGTAGGCATCTGAAATAGTAGTAGTAGCTATGGTAATAGGCGCATCAATCACTTCTATTTTTTAGTATCATTATATCCATGATGTTTAAAAATTACCTAAGCAACTAATTTGACATAAAAAAAATAATAACATAAAAAATAAATGTACTAATTCCATTTTGGCTCTGTCCGGCAATAAACTAATGAACTTCAAGGTATAGTTTATTAAAAATCAAACAAAAGGCATTTCCAAATTTGGTCCTTCGAAGAACGGATGTTACATCCAGCAAATACAGAAGCCGAAATATCAAGACAGTCGGAAGAGTCTATAATACACACTGCGTTGGTCAGCCACGTGAGTCATCAATAAAAAGCTTACCCTCCTTTATCCAAACATATAAAACATACAGATCAAGCATATCAATCAAACATACCAAACATATCCATCATATTCATGTGCGTAAATGTAAACAATTGCATTGCTGCTTAAAAATATTAGTGTATTTCCTGTTGTCTTCACAGTGTTAGTACAAAATAGTTTCGCATCATAATAAACATATCACAAAAGAATATCATGGCCGATGATGATTTAAAGGCACTTGTTAGAAAACGTGGGGTCATTAAGTGTTCTCTCACTCGATTTAAAACCTATGTAGAAAAAGTAAATATGGAAGATCCAGAAACGATTACTGAATTGGAAATTCGTTTGTCAGGTATTGAAAATTTATTAAATGATTTTAATATAATTCAGTGTGATATTGAATCTTATGATCCATCCGATCTAACAGCTCATCATGAAAATGAAAGAGAATATGTTGAAAATCTGTTCTATTCTTTAAGATCGAAAGCAATCAAAATTATTCAAAATTTAAAACATTCCATTACAATAAATTCTAGAACTGATAACTCTAATAGCAATTCATATACTCCTCGGGCAGGCAGTTCCAGTGTCAATTTACCTATTTTATCAATTCCCACATTTTCGGGAGATTACGACCAATGGCTTAATTTCCATGACACTTTTAATTCACTTATCGATAAAAATTCAGATTTATCTGATATTCAAAAATATTACTATTTGCAGTCTTCCTTAAAAGGCGATGCAGCCTTGGTAATACAATCTTTGGAGGTATCAGCAGAAACATATCCCATAGCTTGGGGTTTGTTGAAGGATAGGTTTGAAAACAAACCATTAATAATCAACAATCATGTCAAGGCTTTGTTCGATTTAGAACCAGTTTTGAAAGAATCTCATATTTCCCTCCAGCAATTATTAACCAATACATTAAAACATTTGAGAGCATTAAAAAAGCTTCAAGTTCCCACAGAGCATTGGGACCTTATAATAGTGCATCTCGTAGCTTCCAAATTAGACGTCTCTTCAAAAAGAGAATGGGAGAAAATAAAATCCAACTTAACAGATACACCCACTTTTAAGGAACTTGCAAATTTTTTGATGAAACGCTGTCAATTTTTACAGTCGCTCCAAGTACCTAAAAAACAATCAGTTCCTGAAAGGTCACATCGTAGCACTCACATTACAATTAAAAAACCAACATGCTTTTATTGCAAACAAAATCATCCTTTATTTATGTGCCAAGATTTCCTAAAATTATCAATACCAGACCGCATTAATGAGGTCACCAAAGAAAGACTTTGTAAGAATTGTTTCAGATCAAATCATACCACAAGGGACTGTAAATCAACATATAAATGTAAAATATGTAACCAGTCTCACAACACTCTTTTACACTTGAGTAAAACAACAAGCAATAATCTTCCTCAAGAATCAACAAATTCATCAAATAATAATCAAATATTTCCAGTAGGTCTTAATTGTTCCAACAAACAAATCACAAATGTCTTATTGCCAACAGCATTAGCTTATGCTCATGACATACATGGAAACAAGATTCAGTGTCGTATACTACTAGATTCAGCTTCGCAAATCAATTTTATCACAGAAGGTTTTCTTCGAATTTTGGGTGTTAAAACACTTAAGGTCAATTTTCCCATTTCTGGAATAAATAGCATAACATCAGCGGTAAATAGAGAAGCTCAAATAAAATTGTCGTCATTAATAAATGCATTTAGTTGTAACATTTCTTGTTTAGTCCTTCCATCAATTACTCAGCAATTGCCTCAACAATCATTTCGAATTGATAATTTTAAGTTACCACCTGACTTGCAGTTAGCAGATCCAAATTTTAATCATTCCAACAATATAGACATTTTGTTGGGAGCTGAAGTATTTTTCAAGGTACTATGTGTAGGTCAAATTTCATTAGGCAAACACTATCCCATAGCACAAAAAACTCATTTTGGTTGGGTCATAGCGGGGCAATTCAGTCAACAAAGGATTCATGTTCATCAGCGTAAAATTTCATGTTTATCAGTAAACGATCAGCTTTCTAAATTTTGGAAACTAGAAGAAATCAACATAAGTAACGCAAATTTAAACCCAAGTAATCCATGCGAATCATTGTTCGTTCAAACCACTTCTCGAAACAAAGATGGCAGATTCATAGTTCGATTACCATTTAAAAACAACATAAGTGAGTTAGGAGAATCATACAATACAGCAGCAAAAAGATTATTTCTGCTTGAAAATCGTTTTGAACGTAATATAACATTAAAAGAACAGTATACAAATTTCTTGTCAGAATATGAACAGCTAGGCCACATGTCACCTGTTCAGTATACTGAGAAGGAAAAATTCAGGGCCTATTTTTTCCCACATCATGCAGTTTTCAAGGCTGAGAGTAGTACAACCAAAATTCGTGTTGTCTTTGATGGTTCATGCAAAACATCATCAAATATCTGTTTAAACGAAACATTATTAATTGGCCCAACAATTCAACCAGATTTAATAACAATTCTTATCAGATTTCGCTTACATAAATTTGCTTTCACCAGTGATTGTGAAAAGATGTACCGTCAGGTGCTAATTCATCCAGATGATAGAATTTATCAAAATATCTTATGGCGCAAACATCGCAGCGATCCAATTCAATGCTATCAGTTAAACACTGTCACATACGGTACTTCATGCGCATCTTTCTTAGCAACAAGATGTCTTACGCAAATCGCATTAGATAATCAAGCTATGTATCCCGACACTAGCAAGATAATAAAAAATTGTTTTTATGTAGACGATCTAATAGCGAGCGTGGATACATTTGATCAAGCAGCACTCATCATTAGCCAATTAAATAAATTATTTATTTCTGCAGGATTCTCTCTAAGAAAATGGGTATCAAACGATTATAGACTTTTAGGGGGTATTCCTGATATAGCAACTACAATGCAGTTCAATGACGAACTAAAAACCACAAAAACTTTAGGGTTGAGTTGGAACTCCGAATTAGATCATTTCCAGTTTCCCATTCAATTTGAATCAACTACAGCCAAGGTTACAAAAAGGGTAATTCTCTCTACAATCAGCAAGATTTTTGATCCTCTTGGTTTAATTGGGCCTATCACAATAACAGCTAAAATCATATTACAAAGGTTATGGCAACTGAACATACACTGGGATGAATCAATCCCACAAGAACTTTTCACAATATGGTCCAATTTCAAATTAAGTTTCGAATATCTTACACATATTTCTATTCCCAGGTACGTTTTATGTGATCAATCAGTTTATATTCAGTTACATGCGTTTGCAGATGCAAGTGAGACAAGTTATGGTTGTTGTATTTATCTCAGGTCAACCAATGCCAATGGCGATCATTTTGTTAATTTATTGTGTGCTAAGAGTAAAGTTGCACCAATTCACACAATAACACTGCCTAGACTAGAGTTATGTGCAGCTCTGTTGTCTGCTACTTTAGTGAAACAGTTAATTTTACAACTTGACATAACAATCAATGAGTTTGTCTACTGGACTGATTCAACAATAGTCCTAGCTTGGTTAGCAAAATCTCCCAATCAACTAAAAACATTTGTTGCTAATCGAGTAACAGAAATAATGTCATCCACTGAGATCCATCAATGGAGACACATTCGCACATATGACAATCCAGCGGATATTATTTCGCGAGGAGTCTCACCAAAAATATTAGCAAAATCAAACTTCTGGTGGCACGGTCCCCAATGGTTATCACAAGATTTTTCTTACTGGACAATTTCGAATTTAACACAATTTGCAGCGGATTTGCCAGAATTAAAATCAAATCATCAAATATCATTAGTTTCAAGTTTAAATATAGAATTCATTTCACAATTAATAAACAAATATTCACATTTAAGCAGACTAAAACGAATTCTTGCATTTGTTCTCAGATTCGTTTCCAATTGTAGAGTTTCTCCTGAAACTCGCATATCGGGTTCAATAACAGTTAATGAACTTGACGAATCCATGTTATTTCTAATACAAGCTGTTCAATTGTCAGTTTTTTCACAGGAAATCAGTAATCTCAAAAATAACCAACAGCTACCATGGAAAAGCACACTATTGTCACTGAACCCATTCCTCGATAAATCCAATTTACTTAGAGTTGGTGGTCGATTGAAACATTCAAATTTGCCATACAATCATAAATTTCCTTTGATTTTGCCAAAGAATCATAATCTAGTCACTTTGATAATTCGACACATTCATATTCAGTATTTGCATGCTGGTGCTCAAGTAGTTTTAAATGCCATTAGACAAAATTATTGGCCAATTTCAGGTCTTTCGTCAGTTAAAAAAATAATCAGAGATTGCACCATATGCAGACGTATAAACAGTCATATAATAAACCCCATAATGGGAGATTTGCCTAAATCAAGGGTAACTCCATCACGCCCTTTTATAACATGTGGCACTGATTTCGCAGGCCCTTTTATAGTTCGCCAAGGCAAGGGCAGAGGACAAAAAACTTACAAGGCATATCTTTGTATTTTTATATGTTTCAGCACAAAGGCTGTACATTTAGAAATTGTCAGCGATCTCAGTACTGAAGCATTCATCGCCTGCTTAAAGCGTTTTATAGCTCGAAGAGGTTTATGCCATACGATTTATTCAGATAATGGCACTAATCTGGTTGGAGCTAACAAGCTTCTATCAGAATGGTTTACTTTGTATTCCACCGATGAAAATAATAAAAACATTTCGAATTTCCTGTCCAGCCAATCGATAAACTGGAAATTCATTCCAGCTAGGTCACCGCATTTCGGGGGTATCTGGGAAAGCTCAATTAAATCAGCTAAGAAACATCTGCAAAAGATAATAGGAAATACTATATTAACGTACGAGGAATTGCACACTTTATTTACGCAAATCGAATCAATACTTAATTCTCGTCCGCTCATACCATTATCCACTGATCCAGACAACCCAATTTCCTTGACCCCATCCCATTTCCTAATTGGTGACTCATTATACACTATTCCGGAACCATGCTTCACAGATATTCCTGCCAATCGACTTTCAAGGTTCCAACTGGTTCAACAATTGCAACAGTCATTTTGGAAGAAATGGAATTAAATACTTCTTCGTTGAAGTTTTATAAAAAAAACATTTATTGATAACTTTTACAATACTAATTTAAACTAACAGAGTAACGTTCTAGGTAACTACACAAATATGAATGCCCTAATTAATACAATTCTAAGTTTATATAGTAAAATGTAACAAGATAATGCATGTGTTTATTGTTGTCTAGAGGATGTCTGGGTCGCCCTTTATTGTGCATTGTTTGAACATAACTCCTCCTGAGCTAGATTGGAAAACAACATGGAATGTTGTTTTTCATCCTTATGTGTCGATATTACCATTTTTCGCTTCTTTTGGAGCCAGGGTATAGAGTGCCTAAGTCTGTAACATACAAGTATTATTATTCCGATGATGCAGCTAATGATCAAGCTGAGATGGAGTCGTGCTGTGGATTGTTGTATCGTAACCAAATCGGCGACGTGTAGATGATTTGCTTGTTCGTTTATTTTGCGTATCTCTTCTGGGTGTAGTGTCTTGAGTATTAGTGGTTGATTTACCCGTTGTTGGCTTGATTCAATTATTATTTGGGGTAGTATTAATGTTTGTGTTTTTAGTGGCATCTCCTGAGGTACGAATCGTTCATTGTCGATGTACACCGTGCAGTTTCGTGGAAAGGTGAACAGGCTTGGTAGAGTTAACATAAGTCGAATTTGCGAGTTGCAAAAACTGTGCAGACGAGTCAGGTTATGCGGGATGATTATGATCTCTTGTGGTGATATTTGTTCAATGATTGTCCTGTGTATTTGTGTCATATAATTTGTGCACTTGAAGCTTCGTTCTTGTAGTATTGGTACTATGCAGTGATCATTTTGATATCGCTGTTTTTTCGTACATAAGTAGACATCTTCAACTTGTGGACATAATTGTTCTTCATATTGACTGTCTTCTGAAGTGAGTAACAGGTACGGGAGAGGTGGAATAATAAGTGTATTGTTTATTGGAATGGTTAAAATGTGGAAAAAGGTATAAGTTTGCGGGTAGAATATTGGTACGTGGACTGCAAATATTAATACATTGTTTTGTAGGTTAACCTGGACGCCCAAGTATTGATAGTAAGACGTCAAGGATTTTGGAACAAATAACTGATTGTAATTATATAAAGTTCTAAGCTTATCATGTATTTCGCTTAGTTGTTCAGTTGATAATAATGAGTAATGAAGTACATGAAGTTTACTAAACAAGGTAGTTTCTTCTAAATTTCGAAGGAACTCATTTATTTGTTTAAAATTATTATTTATTTTATTTATTAAAACTTGGCAATTTATAAATGCATCAAGATTTGTTAGATATATGTTTGTTTTGTTCATGAATTTTGATAAATTACTCGCAATTGTATTTTGGTTCTCTGCTAATGTAGAAAATTGTTCGAATGTTTTATTAGTTAGTGTTTTAAGTATTGAAGACTGAGTTTTTAATTCAGTGCGTTGTGTATTTTGATTTGTTTGTAAGTTTCGCATTATGTTATTATATCTTTCGCTATCATCAGAATCCAGAGTGCCAAAGAGCCATTTCGACACTTTACCAACTGCGTCGAAAAGAGATCTTTTTATTCTTGTATTTAAGAGCACGTTTAGTTTTGCTTGAACGCGTTTTTCTAAATCATTTGTTTCATTCAAATAAGTTGCCAGATGACTTTGAAATTTGCTAATAGTAAGATTTTGTCTGTCTATGAATTGGTTTAGTTGTCGGAGTAGTTTAGATGATAGTTCTGTTTGATTCTTAATTTGATTTAAATCTACTCTGTATAGAAATGTATGTTTTGTTTTTATAAGGCGTCCATCTCCTAATTTTACGGGGAAAATAGGATTTTTAAGAGCTGTTAGGACTTGTGTCTGTGTTGGTATTATAAGATGTAGAGGGACTAGAAGTACCAGGAGCATCGGTATCATTTCCTGAAACAAAACGCAGTGGTTTTATGTCTTGTTTATGGAAATTCTTATTGGATATAGTCTCTATTTTGTTGTCAGTCGTTTGAGATGCATAATGGATATCATATAGGGGGTCTATTTTGCTTCGAATATTTTTCTTAATGAAAATAGGTCTATCATCAGGAATTTCTGGATATGGTTTGCGTTTCTCATTTATTGTATGAAGTCGAGTTTCTAATTTTTCTTGTCGTTGTTGCAGGGAATTTTGGATTGTTTTCATTTTCATTCGGTGTTTTTGTAGATAGTCGTTAATCATTTGTCTGTCAGTGATGTCGAAAGGGTTAGTGGAGTCAGGGTTTCCTAATATGATTTGAAACGGAGTGAAATGAGTTGATGAATGTATAGCGTTATTATAACCAAGAAGAGCGTAGCATACTAAATTTTCAATAGAAGCTTTTGGGTGTTCTAATTTCAAAGCACGAATTTCTTCTATTAAAGTTGAGTGAAATCTTTCGACTAGACTATTGCTGTTAGGATGTCGTAAGGAAATGAAATGCAATTCGATTTTGTGTTTTTTGCAAAATTCTGTGATAAGGTTATTTCTGAATTCAGATCCGTTGTCAGAAGTAATTTTGTGGGGTATGCCAAAATGCGAGATGTATTTTAGGAAGTTGTCAAATATATCGGGTGCGTTAAGAGTGGTTTTATAAGCTTGTCCGAATCTTGAAAAACTATCAGTTATGGTAAGAAAAGGTTCGCCTTGTATTTTAAATGTGTCGACATACAGGTGTTCGAAAGGAAGTATTCCTTTAGGAGTAGGTTGAAATTTAAGTTGGGGAGGATGTCGCTCGTATTTCGTTTGTTGGCAGATGGTGCAAGTATTAACATAATCAGTAATGTCGGCAAACATTGTAGGCCAGTAATAATTTTTCGATAAAGACATTTTCATTTGAACTATTCCTTTATGGACAGTTTTACTTTCGTGGTGATAGGATAGTTTAAGTTTTTGTTCTTCTATGTCGGTAACGTCTTGAAGTAATCGATTTGATTGAACACATTTGTATGATGATGGATTAAAGAAGGTTTTGAGAACATGGCAAACAGTTGGAATTAATTCCGCACTTTTGAAATAAATAGCGTTAGTAAGGTTTGGAGAGAAGTATTCTTGGACGATTTTTATTATATTCTCTTCAAGTTGCATAGGTGCAAAGGAAATGGTAGTTCTTGTAGAGTGGAAAACTTTGGTGGATGTTTGTCTAGTAATCAGGATTTTATCACTTAGGTAGAAGATGAACTGATGTTTATAGGTATTTAGTGGTTTATCAGTTATAGGTAATGATAATATAGGGTTCTCGTGAGATGTGTGGACAGTGTTGTCGTCTGGTGGAGGTATTCTAATATCGGATATTATATTTATGTTTGGACTGGATTCATTGGAACTGGTACTGAGTTCTTGTATTATTTTGTCTATTTCTGCATGATCTATCATTGTTTCGTCGGGATTACCTAACAGTGAAAAATCGTCACGTACACCGTCTAAGTATTGTTCAATAGAGTGAATTTCTACTCTGGAAAGTCCGTCGGCGTTGGTGTTACTTTTACCCTTTTTGTATTTAATTTCATAGTCATATTCCTCTAATTTTAATCTCCATCGAACAAGTCTAGATTGAGGTTCTTTTAGGGAAAATAACCATTGAAGTGGTTTATGGTCAGTCATAATAGTGAATTTTCTTCCGAATAGATAGGGTCTGAAGTGTTTTGTTGCCCAAACTATTGCTAGAAGTTCCTTTTCAATCGTACTGTAATTTAGTTCTGCGTCATTTAATGTTCGACTAGCGTATGCAATCGGAAGATCTTTTCCAGAATACATTTGGCTAAGAACAGCACCAATTGCTACATTGGATGCATCTGTAGTTAGAATGAAATTTTTTGTAAAGTCCGGATACTGTAGTATTGGTTCGTTACATAGTATGTCTTTGAGTAACTGAAAAGCTTTAAGAAATTCAGATGTATGATTTATTTTTTCGCCTTTCTTTAAGCATTGAGTCAGTGGTTTTGCTATTTTAGCATAATTTTTAATAAATTTCCGATAATATCCCGTAAGACCGAGAAATGCTTTAATTTCCTTGACGGTTTTAGGAACTGGAAAATTTTGTACAGCTGAAATTTTCTTTGGGTTTGGCTTAACGCCATCGCGGGTAATGATGTGGCCTAAAAATTCAACATCGTGTTTTAAAAATTCTGATTTGTCTAATTGAATTTTGAAATTTGCTTCTCGTAATCTTTGGAAAATTTTTCGTAAACTGTTTATGTGTTCTTGAAGGGACGTTGAAAAGATAACAATGTCATCCATGTATACGAGGCAAATATTTCCTTGTAAATCACGGAGAACATTGTCCATAACTCTTTGAAAAGTTGCTGGGGCATTTTTCAATCCGAATGGCATTCTGACGTATTCGAAGTGGCCATTTTCGACAGTGAATGCTGTTTTTTCAATAGAATTCGGGTGCATTTCAATTTGGTGAAAGCCTGAGGCTAAGTCAATTGTTGAAAAGTAATTGCATTTCCCAAGTTTATCTAAAATGTCGGAAATGTTGGGCAAGGGATATCTATCATTAATGGTTTTCTCATTTAACTTTCTATAGTCGACGACAATTCGCCATTTCTTTTTCCCACTAGCGTCTAATTTTTTTGGAACGATCCAAATAGGCGAGCTATATGGACTTTGAGAAGGTCGTATGATGCCGTCATCTAACATTTTACTTATTTGTTTTCGGACTTCTTCTTTGTGAATGTAGGGATAGCGATATGATTTAACGTGGATTGGGTCATTTTCAGTGGTTTTTATCTCATGTTTGACTTGATTTGTAAATGTTAGTTGTGATGATTCTAGGTGAAATATGTCCGAATATTGATCACACAGTCTGATTATAGACTGTTTCTCTTCATCATTCATGTGATCAGTACGTAATAATTGTTTTACCTGCGGTTGTCTCATTTTTGCAGAAGGTATAGGAAGGGCACTTTCTAAGGTGTAACTTTCAAATAATTCAGAATTTATGGAAGAGCAGGCTATTGGTTCATGTAGTATGAAAACTTTTCTTTTGTCGGAATTGTTTACAACTGAAAAATATGCAAATCCGTTACGGCTAATTGTAAAGGTGTCTTCTATTTGCATATGGTTAATTTGTTGACGAGGGATATAAATTTCTCCATCGGAAACTGTTACGGGAAAAATTCGGAGTAATGTTTCGTGTGGTCCAATCTCCACTTGAAACGGAAAATCTGTTTTATCAAAATGGAGGGGTAGTTTTAATTCGTCATTATATAAAACATTATTAGTGAGGTCAATTTTAAGTTTTAATTTTCGAATGTCGTTTGTACCTAAAATGCCATCGAAAAATTCGTGGAAATCATAGAGAAGAAAATTAATATTCCTATTTGACTGGAATTCTGGAAACAGGGGAATTTCAGCTTGAAATTGATGCTCGGTTTCGCCATGAGAATTTTTAATTACAAAAGGTTGTTTACGAATATGAAATGGATAGTTTTGTTCGATAACTGAAGGTCTGATTATAGAATTAGTTGAGCCTGTATCGATGAGTAATTTTAAAGGTGGTTCTTTGATTTTTAAATATGGCAAGTTGGAAGTCACGAGAGTATTGAATTCTATTCGGGGTTTAGGCAAGAAATGTTCTCGCGAAAATCCTCGTTTTCTTCTACGGATTCCGTTTCATAGTTATTGATGGAATAGTCTGAATGGTCTTGACGTGGTTGTGAATCGTCGAGTTCATTAGAGTTAAACGGATATTCTTCAGATTCGGTGTGATGAATTTCTTGGGAAATAAAGTTTCTGGGTCCGGTTGATTTGAATATGTTAGAGCGGGGTTTGTTGATTGTTGATGTCACAACAGACATAGGGGTACTTTTATTTTGGGAAGTTTGATTTTTCTGTTGCCACACGTTTTTTGGTTTACCGAACACTTGTTCGTTTGTAAAGAACCTTTGAGGTACTTGTCTTGGTTGTATATTTATTGGTTGGCTAGGAAAGGTAGTTTGTACCTGTCCGGGAAAAGGCGTAGGGGGTATTTGAGGTAATTTTTGATATGGTGAAGGTGGTTGTTGTGTTTTGAAGTAATTTTGGGGTGTATACGTGTAACTAGGCGTTGGTTGCAAGTAGTAATCTGGAACTTGTTGAAAGTTTTGGTTTTTTATAAAATTATTCTTAGGTTTAAGAATTTGTGTTGGTCTCATAGGTGTATTTTGTCGAAATGAAGTGCTCTGTTGTTCAATGCTTTCGATTTCATGAACAGTGGGTAAAGCATCTTCTAAAGTTTGATGATTGCGTAAGATAAGCGCGGTTTTTAAGTTACCGTACGTATTATTTCGCAATACAGTCAGAGCTATATACTCATTATGTAGTATTTGTGTTTGTTTCATTAATGCGTTTAGCGTATCGTCTGAATGAATTTTTACATTTAGCCGAGATCTCATTTGTTTAATTTTTTCAATGAAATCAAATATGTTTTCATTGCGACTTCTTTGCATAAAAGTGAACTGGTGCAATAAAGTTTGTTTATCAGTTCGATCTCCAAACTTTAAACGCAATTCTGTTTTAATTTGGGGCCATGTTAGCAAGTCTGGCCGTACAAGAATTGAATTTGCGGCTTCTCCTGAAAGGCGACTTGTGATTGCAAGAAATACGTACTCACTTAAACTCGTATCGGTAGTGTTTCCGTATCGATTATAAAATGTATCACATATTCTAATAAAAAATTCAAGTCTACCTGAAGAACCGTCAAAATGAGGGATTTGGTTACTGTATTTTTCAGCGGCTAATGCTGATGGTGCATTTCGCAATTGTTCCTGTCCAGGCATCATTAAAGTTAAATTGGAAAGATTATTGCTAAGAGAATCTAGTTCTGATTCTAGATTGCTCATATAAAATAAAATACTCAAAGAAATAAGGATAATCTAGTTTAGGTTCTGGATTATTCTTAAAATAAAATATTTACGGCAATAGTAATATTTGCAGTTCAATAAATGTTTAGTTAAAGGAAAAATGAAGGAACTCACTTACTTTTGATTGTGGTGGTTCTTTCCAGTTAAAACTTGGAAGCCAAGGGTTTCGTCGATAGAGCCCTCTGGAATCCTGTTCGCAGCGCCAATTAAATACTTCTTCGTTGAAGTTTTATAAAAAAAACATTTATTGATAACTTTTACAATACTAATTTAAACTAACAGAGTAACGTTCTAGGTAACTACACAAATATGAATGCCCTAATTAATACAATTCTAAGTTTATATAGTAAAATGTAACAAGATAATGCATGTGTTTATTGTTGTCTAGAGGATGTCTGGGTCGCCCTTTATTGTGCATTGTTTGAACATAACTATGGTCCTCCGATTATCTTAATTTGTTGCAACAGCGCAGCAAATGGAAACATCCAACCGAATCACACTGGAATGTAGGAGCAGTCGTCCTTCTACGTGAACCAACACCTCCAATGTTATGGAAAATGGGAATCATCACGGACCTGCATCCTGGACTTGATGGTGTTGTGCGTGTTGTGACAATCAAAACATCCACCGGTTCAGTGAAACGGGCGGTAAATAAACTATGTTTGTTGTTGAACAGTGAATGATAATTATTGAACAATTTAATTGTTGTATTTTTTTTTTTTTTACTTTTGTATTGAAACATTCAAGGCGGCCGGTATGGACAGAATTATTGTTTTACCAAATAATGTGTTTTTAATATTATAATAGTAGGCATCTGAAATAGTAGTAGTAGCTATGGTAATAGGCGCATCAATCACTTCTATTTTTTAGTATCATTATATCCATGATGTTTAAAAATTACCTAAGCAACTAAAAAAAAATAATAACATAAAAAATAAATGTACTAATTCCATTTTGGCTCTGTCCGGCAATAAACTAATGAACTTCAAGGTATAGTTTATTAAAAATCAAACAAAAGGCATTTCCAACCATACTCAATATATTAAATTATTTGGAGAAAGTCTTAAACCAAAATTTCACTTTCTCACTCATTACCCAACTATTATTAAGAAAATGGGACCTTTAAGGTATTTAGGTATTGAGGTAGGTTTTAGATTCGAAGCGAAACACAGAGAAATAAAAATTTACACTAATAACACAAATTCTCGAAAAAATATTCCTTATACTGTTGGTATCAAGTGTTCTCTTAAATTCTGCAACAGATTATTAAATAAAATTGGACTGAAGGATGACCTAGAATATAACAATAAACATAGTGTTAAGTCAACTTTGAAAGAGCAACCTTATTATCAAAATATTCAAAATTTAAATATATTCAGTGCTGACGACTTTAGTAATAATAATCTGACTTTCATTAAAGAAGTGAAATATAAGAATACGTTGTATAAAGAAATTTTTTTTTTACTTTCGAAGTCTTTGAAATTATACGAAATTGTGCATATAGCTGTCGAGAACAAAGAACATGTAAAAGATTGTTACTTAATATGTGTTGAACATAAAATAGGCAAAATAAATAATCATTTTCAATCTTTCAAAGTATTAAATAAAACTAACAATTTTTTAATATTTTCTACGCAGCTCCATGAATTTAATTATGCCCCCATTCATGTGTATAAATCGCCTAATGGTTATACCTATGTACGACCAAAATATTATTAGTTAGCTTGTAAAGCGCCCCTTAGACGATTAACCTGATTGACATTCTAATTGAATCAATTAGACTGACGCATTGCAAAATTTCCAGAAATCCATCAATTCAGTCCATCAACTGATTACACCGTCAATCAGATTGTTAATCCTTCGCCGGACTGTCAATCCGATTGATCGTGTAAGGGGCTCTTGAGACATCAGAGGTATAATTTATTTTAGTTTGGTTATAGCCTTCTTTTATCAGTTTATTGAGTTTTGTTTTGTTTTATAAAGGACTTTTTTATTAGTTTAGGTTTTGTTTTGTTATAAAATCTGCAGTTTAATGTTAAATATGTATTATCTGTTTTTCTTTTATACAAATATTTATACATGTATACATATATAAAGTGGCTTTTATGTATGATGATATTGTACATTATATAGGAAGTCCCATATGAGCTGTCACCCTGTGCTTATAATATAATGTAATAAACAATGTTAATTGAAATCTGCAGTTTATTTGAAATAGGTGAAATTTCTAATTCATATTCTGTATTTACTGTTCCGCTGCTGGACATAAACCTCCACTAGACATTCTCAATCGCCTGTGCATTGGGTTTTTGAATCCATCTGTTGTCTGCGATTTTCCTTTACATCTACGTATCTCTTGTGGGGTCTTCCAAACAGGTGACATCTGGTAGGTATAAGCAAAATTTACCAATCGCCGGATCTCCAGCTTCAAGTGTTTTGTGATTAACACGATTGCTCACAGAGCTGCTTACGAATCAATAAATTCCCCATTGGAGTTATTTCGGCGATTGATAAATTTGCCCTTACAAAATAATAAGAAACGCGGTAGGTATGCCATTACACTATTTAATTGCGGACCAAACAAAAAATGGTTAGTGAACAAAAAAATGTAAATGCACTATTTAATTGTACACCAAACAAAACATGGTCAGTTAACAAAAAAATACGCTATTCATTTGTAAACCAAACAAAAAATTGTTGGCGAACAAAAAAATGGTCAAAGTACTATTTCATTTGTTGCTCTACAAGATAATATGATTACTAAACCACTATTTGCTCAAGTGAACAAATAAACTTGTTGTAGAACTAAAAGATTGTTATCAACTTAACTAACTACATTTCATGTTCAAAATAACCATTTAAATTGTCTGGTCACAAAATTTGTTTGACTATTTTTTTCTGATTGATTTAACTATTAAACTAGATAGGCGCGATTTCATATGCTCTTTTTGGTTGATTTAACCTATCTTTTTCGTTGAGTGTCCATAATGCATACTGGTTACATAAAGAAATTATGCACATTATGTCGCACCACAGACACCACCATGTTTGTATGTTCCACGCACTTACCGTAATTGTACAGTCCATGAAAAGGTTCATTTCGCGAAACGGTGTGTTAGAAAAAAACCTTTTTCATGGCAGAAACTGTATTCGGACATTCAGTTCATGAAATGTACAATCACGGCATGTGCTGTACATGAAACGGCGTGTTTTATGTGTTCCTTGTTGGGAGCTTTTTCATTTTCTTAACAGATATTATTTTGCTTTATTTTTCTAAATATTCAATTCATCACTCCTGTCGGTGCCGCGGGTCGCATAAAAATGCCAGATGGGCCGCATGCGGCCCGCGGGCCGCGGGTTGCACGGGCCTGTGCTGAATGGATCAAAACAAAAAGAGACCAAAGCCGAAAAAGAGGCGAGTTACAGCTATAAGGTAGGTGGAATTATTTTTTTATGCTTGCGTAAATATACAGGGTGCGGCAAATAAGCCGCAACAATATCGTAATACTTTCGGGATGGGATAAGTCTTCGTTTTTTTTGAATTAAACAGCAACATAATGTTATAAAATCAGTACCTACACAATACACGGCAGTATTTGTGTCAATTTTCATAGCCTTCTATGGAAGATAACATAATTTAGGTTTTCTATTTTCTTGGGTCATTTTTGCAATAAAAGGATCGATCGAGTCACGTACTAAATGAACAAGAAAAATTTGCAGAATCGGAGAAAATTTACATTTTTAAAAACACTAAAAAATACATAAATTAAATTTTCTCTACCGCCATTTTCTCAAATTCTGTTAAATTATGCGATTAGGAAGCTTCAAAAATGAGATTGCTGAAAGTTCGTTTAATGGGAAGATTTGATTTGATTTGCCAAGATTTGTTACAAACTTGTCTTGAGTAGCAGAATGGCCAAGTTGGGGGGCTACCGTCTTAATTGGGCAGATTCTAAGTACTTATATAGCTCCGATAATAAAGAAGTGTGTAAATAAAGAACACGTATATTTTCAGAAATTTAAGAAAAACCAAATCATGGAGAAGAAAAGCTGCATTGGCGATTGGTGATTCTGAATTACTGCAGCACGATGCTGGAAAAATGCGATATGAGTAAGTTTCACATGCCATTATAACATCATTGTTGTATCCTATATAGTACCTAAGTACCTAGTACCTACCTACCCATAGGTGTTTTAACATGCCACTTGGTTACAGTGTATTTTAAATTTCAGTGAACCTGATGAACCAAAGGACTTGTACCTTGACGCAGTTCTAGTAATACTGGGACGGGTGGGATGGCTTGCGCGCTTCAATGATCTAAAGAGCCGAACCATAGGTTTAACCATATTGGAGGGGTTTTTATTTGAGAAGCCAGACTAAATCAAGTCCCTGGAAGGGGGCAGCAGCTCTTTCAGTAATCATAGTGGCAGAGATCGTGAGGGTTGGTATGGCACTGTGATACACACTACTGCGATGTGGAAGGCAACGGGAAACCACCACATTATTTTATCCCTAGTACAGCGTACTTTAATTTATGATGATGGCACCTTCTGGAGTAAAATATTCCGGAGGTAAAATAGTCCCACATTCGGATCTCCGGGCGGGGACTGCTTCGGGGGGAGTCATCAGAAATGATAAGTGTAACATCTCACGAGTCGGAGCGTGGAATGTTAGAAGCATGAAACAAGTAGGGAAGTTAGAGAATTTGAAAATTGAGATGGATAGGTTAGCATTAGATGTAGTAGGTATCAGTGAAGTGCGATGGCCAGAAGCTGGAGACTTCTGGAGCGGAGATTTTAGAGTAATACACACAGGCTCTGTAGGAGGAAATTCGGGAGTAGGAATTGTTATGCGGAAAAAAGTAGGACAGAGTGTAGAAAATTTCTTACAGCAAAGTGACAGGGTAGTTATGGTTAGGTTAGATTCGAAACCTGTAAAAACAGTAATAATACAGGTATATATGCCCACTTCTAACTACAGTGATGAGGCCGTAGAGGCAGTTTATAGTGATATTGAATATGTGCTAGATTTTGTGAGAGGGCACGAAAATTTAATAATTACAGGAGATTTCAATGCAGTCGTAGGCACAGGGCGAGAGGGCGGAATAGTTGGCCCCTTTGGATTAGGCAATAGGAACGATAGGGGAGTTAGACTGATAGAGTTCTGCGATAAACATAACTTAACGGTCGCGAACACTCTATTTCACCATCATGTTAGGAGACGCTATACGTGGAAGATGCCAGGAGACTTAGGGAGATATCAAATAGATTACATTCTCGTTAGGCAAAGATTTAGAAATCAAGTTAGGGATTGTAGAAGTTATCCAGGAGCAGATATAGATAGTGATCACAACATAGTCGTTATGAAAGCCAATCTTAAATTTAAGATTTTGAAAAAAAGAAGCGGAAGAAGGTATCTTGACCCAGAGAAACTAAAAGATGATGATATGCGCAATAAGTTCGAGAAAAAGACAAACGAAGCACTAAAGGGCACGGGTGGAAATATTGTTAGGGACATAGAGGCAGAATGGAATTGCATTAAAAATAGTTTAGTTTCCTCAGCTAGGGATATTTTGGGTCATAAACAGAATGAAAGTAGGAAACCCTGGATAACAAAACATATTGTGAGTCTAATAGAGGAAAGGCGAAAATATAAAAATAGGTTAGATGAAACAGGGAAACAAAGATATAAGGCGATCAAGTGGGAAATTATTCGGGAATGTAGGAAAGCGAAAGAGCAATGGATCGATAATAAATGCAAAGAAGTGGAAGATAAATTCGAAGTAGGAAAGACTGATGAAGCATATAAAATAATTAGGAGAAATTTTAGAGAAATTGGATCTAGTACCAAAAACATTAGAAATGAGGCAGGAGATATCCTAATCGGAAGTGGGGAGAAGGCAGATAGGTGGAAAGAATATTTAGGAAACTTATATGCGGGACAGGAAGTGCAAGATATATTAGAAAGCGAAAGCAGTGTAGAGGGGGATAACCTAGGGAGTCCTATAATGAGAGAAGAGTTTGAGATAGCACTAAAAAGTTTAAGGAATAATAAAGCACCAGGTATAGATGGCTTGCAGGCAGAAATCTTAAAGTGCGCAGGTCAAGAGGTAATAGATCGTTTATTTAAACTAGTTAGTCGCATATACCTGACAGGCGAGATTCCAGAAGATTACAAACGGAACATCATAGTAGCTTTGCCAAAAAGAAAAGGCGCGGATAGATGCGAAAATTTTAGAACTATCAGTTTAACTTCCCATGCGTCAAAAATTTTAACTAGAATTGTGCAAAGAAGGATGGAGAAAAAAGCGGAAGAAATATTAGGAGAAGATCAGTTCGGATTTAGACGATATAGAGGAACGCGCGAGGCCATTCTAGCTTTACGAGTAATTATAGAAAAAACGATAGAAAAGAGAAAGAGCGTCTATATAGGATTTGTAGATTTAGAAAAAGCCTTCGACAACGTAAAATGGGGGAAGATGTTCGAAGTGCTGAGAAAGGTAGGGATGAAATACAGGGACAGAAGAATAATACATAATCTCTACAAAGAGCAAAAGGCAGTTATAGAATGTGAGCAGGAACAAAGGGAAGTAGATATCCGGAAGGGAGTGAGACAGGGATGTGCATTGTCACCTCTAATTTTCAACTTATATATCGAAGATGCGATTAATATTGTTAAGGAAAGAACAGCCTCAGGGATCAATGTACAGGGCCAAACTATTAACATGCTCAGATTTGCGGATGATATAGCAGTGTTAGCATCTAGCAAAGAAGAATTAGGAGCGGCTTTGAATGAAATGGAAGCAGTTTTGACACAGGGCTTCGGCATGAAAATCAATAAAAAGAAAACTAAAATTTTGGTATGTAGGGGATGCGAAAATAGAACTAAAATGGAAATACAAATTGGAAATGAGAAGATAGAGGAGGTCGCGGATTTCTGCTACTTAGGAAGTAAAATAACTCAAGACGGTAGGAGCACTAAAGATATAAAACAAAGAATGGCGCAGGGCCGAGTTGCGTTTAACAAAAAGAAACAACTGTTATGCTCGAGAACGGTTAATATAGAGACTAGGAAGAGACTCTTAACGTCGTATGTATGGAGTACGGCATTATACGGGTGCGAAACTTGGACAATAGGAGAAGCGGATAGAAAAAGAGTAGAAGCGTTTGAAATGTGGTGCTACAGACGCATGATGAAGATACCGTGGATAGATAAGGTTAGCAATAGGGAAGTATTAGAAAGAGTTGGGGAAAAGCGAAAGGTATGGAAAACAATAAAGAGTAGGAGAGATAGGATGGTAGGACACCTTCTAAGACACGAAGGAATAGTTCGTGACATACTAGTCAGAGATAGGAATAAAAAGAGGTAGGGGTAGGCCTAGATTAGACTACTGCTCTCAAATAGTTAGGGATGTAGGATGTTCTACTTTTAGGGAAATGCGTAGGTTAGCTCAGGATAGAAAAGAATGGAGGTACGCGTCCAACCAGTCTTCGGACTGAGAACCTTATGATGATGATGATGAACCATATGAAATACAAAAATTGCAACCAAAAGAAGCTGAAGAAAATGCAGATGTTACGTTATGTGGACGAGGAATCGTAGACATTGCATATTTAATTCAGGAAACACAGCGAATTAACGACCACAAACCATTCGAATGCAACTTTTCGGACATGACATTTATGAGAGAGAAAAAAGATGGGTTAATAAGCACCTTTTGGTTTAAATGTAGAATGTGTTCCATTGAAAAATCGATTACAACGGTAGATCCCACGGCCAACGTTATGAATGTAAATTCTGCTGCAGTTTTAGCAGCCATTTCCAGCGGATGCGGCCACAGCGAAATGCTTCAACAGCAAGCCATTATGAACATTTCTCCAATTTCCTACAAACAGTATGCTAAACATCACTCAATCGTTTTAGATACAATTTACGAAACAATGCTGCAAGTGATGGAAGAAGCTGGCAGAGAAGAGTTATCTTTAGCAATTGAAATCGGAGAAACAGATTCTGATGGAAACGGGCTTATAACAGTTATAGCAGACGGAACTTGGTCCAAGCGATCATATAAGGTTACATATGATGCGTTGTCTGGTGTTGTAAGTTCCAAACCGGACGATGCTTGTTACATATGTAAATTGCTATTTTGTTTTTCTAGGCATGCGTCGTCGGTGCAAATACAGGTAAAGTACTTTTCCTTTCTACGAGAAATAAGTATTGCACGAAATGTGCAAGAGCTGCAACACAAAATAAAGCACCGGGACAGCAAGCTTGTGCAAAAAATTGGTCGAAATCCTCCACTTCAATGGAAGCCGACATAATCCTTGAGGGCTTCAAAAGGAGTGTACAAATGCACAAGTTGAAGTACGTGAGACTCGTTGGCGATGGGGACAGTAGCGTGTACAAAAAAATTTGCACTGAACGCCCGTATGGAGCAACTGTTATGATACGCAAAGTGGAGTGCACGAATCACTTGTTGCGAAATTATTGCACAAGACTTAGAGAGTTGGGAAAAAAACGAATGAGCACGCAATTGAGGGACGTTGATCCACAACTGCGGAAACTGTTGGTTAGCCGCATTGAGAGACTGAGAATTGGCATAAGAACTGCTATCAACCACCATCGCCGAGAAGAAGACTCGCTTTCCCTAAAAATTGAAAAACTGCAAAATGATGTTAAAAACTGTCCAAAACATGTATTTGGCGATCACCGAAAATGCGCACAGTACTTTTGCAAAGGAGCTAAAGAAGATGAGCGAAATTTTGAAGAAGATATGGAAGAATGCGGCCTCATGAAAGACATTCTCTCTTGCGGTAATAGACTTGTACAAAATGCGCACAATCTCCTTTTGAACATGAACAATAACGCAGCTGAAACATATAATTCCATAGTCGCAAAGTTTGTCGGTGGTAAGCGGATAAATTTTGCTTGCAGTGGCAGTTATGACACTAGAATTCGTGCTGCAGGTGTTTCATACAACAAAAAGGAGGAATATTATAGAATTTTACACAAGCGTATGACAAAAACAAGTCCGGGAAAGCTTACCAAACAATACATGGCAAAACTAAAACATATACGAGAATACCGCAAGTCAAGGAAAGAACTGTTTCTCCCTAAGAAAAGAAAGAGAACGGTAGCTTTGGCAGATGCTGATTATGGAGGCATAGAAGAAATAGCAGAAGATGAAGATTTGGAACACAAGATTGAAACATTCCTTATGTCGCTAGAAAAATCGCTCGAAGACATTCAACGTATTGAGATCGCGACTAGGGGACAATCTTCGAATCCACTGTGGCGAGAGAATCTGTATAATTTACTTACAGCGTCGAATTTTGGGGCCGTGTGTAAATTAAGGGCCACAACGAATCCATTAAAACTGGCGGAAAGAATTTTGATACCGGACTTTTCCGGAACCGCTGCAACAAGGTGGGGCCTGGATCATGAAGCTGTAGCAAGAGATCAGTTCGAGGAGCAATATAACTTAAAAGTTGAGAACTGTGGTCTATTTATTCATAAACAATGTCCATATTTGGCAGCTACTCCCGATGGAATTGTTCCAGATGAAAATGCCACGATAGAAATTAAATGCCCATTCAGCGCATCTAAATTATCACCTAGTGATGCTGTAGAACAAAAAAAAATTACGTATCTGACTATGGTAAAAGGAAAATTAACTTTGAAAAAAAGTCACAATTCAGGGGCAGCTCGAAATTTCCAAATAGCGATATTTGTTATTTTATTGTTTGGACTCCCTTGGGAATGTTGGTAGATAAGGTAAAGTATCTTACATGCACATGCGAGTACCTAGGTGTTAGTTAAAAACGTTTGTCCACGACTATCTTACAACATACTCTTTATACTTGTGTTTCTTCAATCAAAATTAGATACATTATTCACTGCAGTGATTAATGAATTTTATTCACTAAACCAATAGGAACATCGCTTTGACCCTTTTTTACATTTATTTAGTAGGCCGCGGTCGCGATGTGTTAGTTCAAATTGAAACGTCAAATCAGCATGGTTTGCTTCGCTCGCTCGTGTTGTAAACTTCATCCTCGGTAATAATAGCATTCATTATAAATTCGTGTATAATTTACTATTATTTGAACGAATTATACTTCTAGCCTCGTTCTCGAGATTACATACGTAGTAGTAGTTCTTCTAGTACAATAACAACACGAATTTTTAAAGCCAAGCAAAAAACGCCCAGCGCACTATGCCTACTGCAATACTCACTGTCTGAATCATACGTTTTCTTCGTGCGAATGAAACAGCACGTTCTTTTGAGCTTCACGTTGATTTCTTTTAAGTGGTGTTAGGTGTTAGTGCTTATTTAGGGTGATGGAAAAACATAAGAAGAAATTGATAATCTTGAAGAACGTTTTATCCTCCGAATGATGAAAGCGGTGATAACCCAGAAAGAGAAACAAAAGCGGCCCAGGCGTCGTGTTCTTCCTATAGTGTCTGATTCGGAAGAATCATCTGCAGATTCAAGTTTAGCAGAAAGTAAGTACACTTAATTCTGATTTAATTGTGTTTTCCAGTTAATTCAGTACCTTTGTTGAGTTACGTATTCTATATGAGTCATGTGTTTTCGATTGAAAATACGCAGCTGGCCATATTTACCCTTTTGAAGTAGTGCGATAGAGTTCACACAAGAGGTGAAACATTCGTATGTTTATACAATTTTGTACGAGGTAGAGTTCACACGAGAGGTGAAACATTGCCTGTTAAATTGCTCTCTAGAGCTCACACTAGAGGTGAGACAGAGACAATAATAGTACAAATTACAGAAATTATTCTGTGCTGATGCGTGCTTTCCTTTTTTTATACAATTTTGTACGAGGTAGAGTTCACACGAGAGGTGAAACATTGCCTGTTAAAATGCTCTCTAGAGCTCACACTGGAGGTGAGACAGAGACAACAATAGTACAAATTACAGAAATTATTCTGTGCTGATGCGTGCTTTCCTTTTGTTTATACAATTTTGTACGAGGTAGAGTTCACACGAGAGGTGAAACATTCGTATGTTTTTATACAATTTTGTACGAGGTAGAGTTCACACGAGAGGTGAAACATTGCCTGTTAAAATGTTCTCTAGAGCTCACACTGGAGGTGAGACAAAGACAACAATAGTACAAATTACAGAAATTATTCTGTGTCGATGCGTGCCTTCTTTTTTTATATACAATTTTGTACGAGGTAGAGTTCACACGAGAGGTGAAACATTCGTATGTTTTTATACAATTTTGTACGAGGTAGAGTTCACACGAGAGGTAAAACATTGACTGTTAAAATGCTGACTCTAGAGCTCACATGGGAGGTGAGACAGAGACAACAATAGTCTAAATTACAACTCATGGGGCAAGACCTTTCAAATTCTGAGGTGAGGTTGTTAAACCTTCATCCAGATTTCAGGTATTGGAAAACCTACGTGACACGGGAAAATCCTTGCCGAATTGCATAACTCGTTCCCCATTTCACGGCTGGCATATTTAACGCCGGGGTTAAACAAACAACTAAAACCTATATTAGAGAACTCTAATGTAGAGTGCTTTATTTGGTGACAACTTGAGTGATAAAATTAAATACGCTAAAACTCTTGAAAGAGCAAGTCAAGAGTTAAGGAATAAGAACCCAACCACCTGATCAACCATCAACGTCGAGTTATAATCGTAAACTCCGACGTTTAAACCGGAAAAGCCCACCTGTTAGTCAGCACAGCAGCGCACAGGTGGGTACAACCACCAACAGATTCAGGAGATCGAGGAGACCTGCAGTTCAGTTCAGACCTGTATATCCAAGGAGCTCCCACAATCGCAATCAACCATATTAGAGGAGGAATTAACAGTAAGCAAACTTGCTGGCTATGTTATTCCTTTGTCTCAAAAGGTCTTTCAAAACCAGGTTCCTAATGAACCAAACAGAAATAAAGAGGAAACAGAATTAAACTTAGCCATTAATCACTTCGTACACGTTTTAGGAACAGTTGAACCGTGCCTACCGAAAAAGGTCCAATTTATTTCAAGTTACTTTCTTGTTCCCAAACCAAACGGTACAAAGCGATTCATTTTAAAAAAATTGTTACTACCGGTAATTTTAAAATGGAAGACATAAGGACAGCTACGAAGTTGTTTGTTAACTCAGGGAGACTACTTAGGGCGTATTGACCTTCAAGATGCATATTCTTTGATCCCAGTTGCAAAGGAAAGTAGGAAATACTTGCGATTTTTCTTTTTCAAGGGCAGATCTTTCAATTTACATGCCTACCCTTTGGTTTGTGTACAAGCCCGTATGTTTTCACAAAGGTGTTAAAACCTGTTGTTAATAAGCTAAGATTGAACGGATATATTTCTACTATTTATCTGGATGACATACTGTGCTTCGGGAAATCGTACGATGATTGTGCAAATAATATAAATAATACTTATTGCATAATTTAGGATTCCTGATAAACTATAAGAAATCTCAGTTGATACCTAATCAAAGATGTAACTTCCTGGGTTTTATAATAGATTCGCAAGAGTTTTCATTAGAATGGACAAAAGAAGAAACTTAACTTAAATTAAGTTGACAAAATAATTTTATAGCAATCAGGCAATCACAATTCGAAGACTAGCTCATTTAATAGGGCTATTAGTATCAAGTTGCCATGCAGTGACCTTATGGGTGGTTATACACAAAACTACTTGAACGAGAAAAGTATTTGGCATTACTATTATCGGAAAATAATTATGAGCAGAATAAAAAAAAAAATAATAATAAAATAAAATAAAAATCAGAAACTGCTAAACTAGATTTAGGTTGGTGGGAGAATAAAACTATTCATGCAGTTAATATAAGATGTAAACATTTAGATTCACAAAGGAAATTCTTTCCGATGTTTCTCTATCTTACGTTACAAAAAATCAAGGCGGACCGTGCAGAGGGAATTTTAGTAGTGCCACTCTGGCCAACACAACCATGGTACCCCATTTTCAGCTTTATTAGACGGACAGTTCTTAAAGTTCCCTCCATCTTAGGATTTATTACTTTCTCCTTGCAGATCAGCTCACCACCCGTTATACGAGAAACTGATATAATTGCAGGGAAATTATAAGGCAAGCTTTATAGCAAAAACACGTGCCAGGAAATACGTTAGATATTGTAATGGCATCGTTATCGCCCGCCATATCTGAAACAATATGACACAGAAATTAAATCTTGGTGTATACTTTGTAAAAAACACAACTATGACCCTTATTTAGCTGCAGCGTCAGATGTTTTACAACCTGACAGAAAGATTTCAAATGGGAGCGTCCTCTTAATTCTGCGCGATCAGCTATTGCTTTAATATCCGCAGAAGAAATCGGAAAAAATCCATTTATATGCAGATTTCTAAAAGGTGTTTTTCGGTTACGACCTAGTAAGGCCAAAAGTATCAACGCACTTGGGATACTAGTACGGTTTTGAAGTATTTATCAAATATACACCCGTTGGAACCGTTGTCTCTCAAACAACTTACGGAGAAAACTGTAGCTCTATTAGTGTTAGCTGCAGGCTGCAGCCCACAGAGCTCAAACGTTTGCTCTGATTGATATTGGTAACATTACTAAATTCCACAATAAAATAGAGATCAGGATCCCCGATACTATAAAAACCTCCCTCCCTGGACGACCCCAATCTTTGCTATTGTTACCTTTCCTACCAGTGAAACCAGATCTGTTTGTAGCTACGACATTAATCTACTACATGAAGTATACCGAAACTTTAAGAGGAAATGTAACTAAGTTATTCATTTCGCTTCGAAAATCTTACAAACAGGTATCGTCACAAACGATAGGAAGATGGAAAAAATCGATTCTGTTCCAAAGTGGTGTCGATGTACTCGTCATGCAGCTACCTCAGCGGCCTTTTTTTCACGGCGTAAGTCTAGATACCATAAGAGCTACTGAAGGAAGGATGAAAAATTCGAGGGAATTCGCGAAATTTTATAACCTACCAATTGTAGATCATGGAGTCGATCTTGCGTTAAATGTATTAAACGTCACCTTGCTTATTTTTGTATGTATTAGGCTTGCGTTATGACTTCCATTGGTTAATTCATAACTAGAATATGCTGTTTATTTTACATGGTTATGTTATTAGGAAACTGCAATAAAAAATTACTTATTGTAGCTTTAAACATCTACGTATGTAATCTCGAGAACGAGGCTAGAAGTATAATTTACCGATCAAACGAACTTACCTTGTGAAGTTCTATCGTAATTATACGAATAGCCTCATTCGAGATGATTACAGCCCAACCCAACCCTTTCCTAACCCCCTATGAAATTTTTTATTACCCTTTAAACTTTATGATTCAGACAGTGAGTATTGCAGTAGGCATAGTGCGCTGGGCGTTTTTTGCTTGGCTTTAAAATTTCGTGTTGTTATTGTACTAGAAGAACTACTACTACGTATGTAATCATCTCGAACGAGGCTATTCGTATAATTACGATCGAACTTCACAAGGTAAGTTCGTTTGATCGGTAAATAATACATTTAATGCTCTAACAAGCCGAATTAGTTTATTTCATGGTAGTTACTAGAATTTTGTAACGTAAAAGTGTGTATAGACAACAGCAATTTGAGCCTAAAACAATTACGAGCAAATTTATTTAGGATCGAGGTAGCAATTTTGTTCAAATCATACGTAGCCTTTGTGGGTTATTTGCAAAGATATTTTATTTAACAATGATGCTTGGTAATAACCACGGTAATAACTAATTAAGCAACTTTCTTTGTATCTAAGTACATCAGTATCAATCAGCAGATAGTATAGATATTTTATTTTATACTTGATAGTGAAGTATTAAAAATGAACTTATGTACAAATTTTCAACCCAGTAGTTATTACCGCATTCAATTTAAGGGGATTTTCGCAGATACGGCCAACTCTATGTTGAAGGGGGCGAGAACTAACTTCTGTAACAATATTGTGGTTAAATTTTCCATGTCACTTTTATTTTGAAACTATATTATGTGGAAAAGAAAGGGACAGCGTTATGCTGCGTAAATGTAACCAGCAAATCTAGCACAGCTGCACAAGAAGTAGGAAAGGGCAGGTGGCATCTTATTCGCCAACTAGCAATAAAGTACAAATACTACGTTACTACACGGGAGTTATGAATGAAATTATAAATCGAGTAGAAAGGAAGTATTTTAGCACAAATCTTATAATGTGGGCATGTTTATCAATTATCAGCTAGGTAAATTTGTTCAAGTTATGTAGATAATTTTTAACCGGATCAATTCTATATGAAAGAAATTAATTTAAAAAATAATAAAGTGATATGAAACAAATTTCTCTTGTAATAATAGCAAGAAAAGAAATGTTTGGGCAAATTGCAAAACAGTGGATAATTATACACTAGATCCACATTACTGAATTACATTTTACATAAGACATTCGTTTAGGTGTTCTTCAAGGGGGTAAACATCTGGATACATATTATGTCATCCACCAATGTATCTAGGTATGCATTACAAAAAATATTTTTCAACACTGAGTGATATATATCTAGGTATAGCAAAAAGTATCAAACTGGGTAATATTTATATTTACAAAAATAAAGTTTTATAACGGATAATATACGGAGTGTAAAGTTAAAGCGCCCATGAGCATATACCTGATTCAGTTGCTATTATAACTTACAGAATTCAGTATTTTTTTATCGGATGTTGTTTATATTAAAGATACCTTTAATGTAAAAGTATTATGATCCGCACAGGTTGTCCCAACAAGTCTAGTTGATAAGGAACGTCCTATGATTTTAAATATAGGTGTCCTACATAGAGTTAATAATACAATAATATACAATATGTCAGTAGTGAGCTTAGAACATAAGCATTGAATATTTTACAAACCAAAATACGTAAATAAAGAGATACTTTATGGGCATTAAAGTAAAATGAGGGAATAATAGTATATTATTGTTGAATTAATAATATAATTCATGTACTACCAATAAAATAAGTTTATTAGAATTGTTTCGTCCACATGTATTTATTTGTAAGCACAAACATTCTTGTCTTTTTTCTTGTTAATTGTCTCTGAGTTATATGGACAAACCCTTCATTTTACACCTCCTTTGCGTTCCTTCTCCCAATCCGCCGCGCCATGTTTGTTATAAACAATTCATTCGGTTGTGGTCGTGGCCCGCGTCGAGATCCGGAGAAGAGAGAATATCCAGAGCCCTGAAGAAGTGCGGTCGAATGTTTTGTTTTTGGAGTTCCTTTTTTTGGATGTATATGGCTCGTGTCGTCGGTGCACAGGTGTCAATGTCAGAGGTAAGCGGCTATCCCAATTCCAGATATTCCATAATAATACAGTCCACGCTCTAAAATTGATTACCCACCATTCATTTTGGTCCTTCGAGCCGGATAATTACATCCCAGTGTTTGAATCAACCTATATGTTTTTGCTTACATTCTAATAAAAGTGTGCATTGCTCCTTTTTTTCTTGTGAAATTCTTAAATTCGACTGCGTTTTCGTATTTATTTCTGTTTGCGGAAACAATTTATTAACCAAAGTGCCCATCTATTGATTCAGGTAGTCTGCAATAAGTTATTGTAGTGCATAAAATTATTGTTAAACCGAGCCAGTTTATACAGAATTTCATATTTTTGCTGGTTTAGTTTTTCGCATCGTTCTGCGGAAGCTAGCGCCGGCAGCGTTTTTGCTTTGTTTTTTAGTTTGTTGCCTTTTATTTGTTCGATATTTTCGTTTTAGCTCGTGAAGAGGCACGAAAATTTCTGTATTATTTTGATTAATATTGGTTGGCGTTATAATATTGCTACATATTTACCAAAATCGATATCATGTCACTCACTGCAGAAAAGGCAATTGTTTCACTTAAACAAATTTTCTACCGTTTAAAGCCAATACAGAAGTTTGCTGCTTCGGCTACTTTTGATTCATCCAAATACTTAGAGTTTATTGCGCGATTTGATACGGCAAAGTTGTTGCACTTGCAGGCCGGTGAAATATTTTCGACTTGTCTTGTTGGCGGCGAGACAGAAAAATTCGCGGAAATGAATGCTCTTCAAACACAAATTGATGAAACTTATTTTAACATTAATACCGTTAAGTTACAACTCGAAAGTGAACTCGCTCCTAAGACTCAAGATAATCTTAAGCAAACTCAGGCTCAGAACAATCAAGGTTCGAACGTAAAATTACCACGTATTAACATTCCCCAATTTAGTGGCAATCCTAAGGATTGGCCTTCATTCTTTGATTTATTTAATACCTTAATTCATCAGAACTCTAATTTGTCGTATATTGAAAAATTCCAATATTTAATGTCTTCTCTTTCTCAAGAGCCGTTGGTACTTATAAAAAATTTGCCATTAACCGCGGATAATTATTGTATCGCTTATGATACCTTAACATCTCGATACGACAATAAAAGATTGTTGGTTACCACTTATTGGCATTCCATTTGTGACTGCAATAAAGTGAGCTCTGATAATCCCCAAACATACAGAAATTTGCTGAATTGTTTTACCGAAAATTTAGCAGCTTTGAAACAATTTCAATTCGACGATTGGGATTTTACTCTCTTTAACTGGATGTTACAAAAACTCGACGCTAACACTCGTAAACGATTTGAACTCGAACACGGTAATTCGGAAATTCCCTCCTTTGCGGATTTACAAACATTTGTTGACAAACAATGCAAGGCCTTAGAAGCCAACTCAATTTTCTCGTCTAACCCACATATACCACATACGAATAAATCAAATAACCGACCAATAGTGCTCGGCTATAAGAGTACATCTCTACCTCAGGATTCCAAGCAACAATCTTCATTTGTCGTTAATACAACCTCTCATCCCACTTGTTTTGTGTGCAAAAATGCGCACTCTATTTTCAAATGCAACCCATTCTTAAGTAAGTCCCCTCAAGAGCGATTTGATATTATCAAAGCCAAAAGACTTTGTTTAAATTGTTTTGGCTCCCCTCATTTATCCAAATGTAACTCGAATTTTACTTGTAGAACTTGTAGCGTTCGTCACCACACGTTACTGCATTTTCCTCGTGATACAGCATCTATAAACCCTTCTCAGACTCTTGTTGTTCCTCCAAGTGAAGCTTCCGTTCAAAACCCTCTAGATAGTACTCCTTCTACGGTAGGCATAGCCACTTCTCGTTCACCCAACACCGTAGTGTTGGCCACCATCCTCTTAGAAATCAAAGATCGAAGGGGAAACTATCAGAAAGCAAGAGCTTTGTGTGACCCTGGTAGCCAGGCTACACTCATGTCCGAGAGTTGTCGCAAACGACTCGGCTTGGTCTGTTATCGATCTTCCGTTCCCATTTCAGGATTAGGTCATGTGGCTGTTGATACGACCCGTGGTCGTACTCAGACTCAGATTCGTCCCATGGATTCTATGGAGCAGGCATTCGACATTGAAGCAGTGGTCATACCAACCATATGTTCCGATATGCCTAATTCAGAGTTACACTTCCCTAACCTTTTTAAAAATCTAAAACTTGCGGACCCTGCCTCGTACACACCTGGTCCAATCGACGTGTTACTTGGTGCCGATATTTATGCTACCATTTTGCGAGGCGGTTTTATTCCGAGTGATGGTCTTACCCCTGCAGCTGTTGAAACAGCTTTCGGTTGGGTGTTTATGGGTACCACGTCTAGTCAGGCACCCGCTAATTCGTATTCGCTTTTGTAACCACTGAACCTTCTGTCGACCGTACCCTCAAGCTCTTCTGGGAAATTGAAGAAGTTCCTACCGTGTCTTCGGTGTCAACTGAAGATGCTCAAGTCGAAGCTCTCTTTGCCAATACTCACTTCCGTGATCAATCGGATTCTACCTCCCTACCTGTATTTGAAAACTCTTTGAAAATTGCGGATCATCGTTTTCTCGCTCTCGAGCGCCGCCTAAACACCCAACCTGCGGTTTCTGATATGTACATGGATTTCATGAATGATTATTTGATGTCCGGCCATATGTCGCTACTCCGCGATCCCCCTGATTCTTATTCATACATTATCCCCCACCATTCTGTTTTCAAACTCGAGAACAATGTGCCAAAACTTCGCGTGGTATTTGATGCTTCCGCCAGGGATTCAAACAATGTGTCTCTGAATGATACTCTGTTAACAGGTCCCAAACTTCAAAACGACATTGTCACGATTCTACTCCGCTTTTGTTTGCATAGGTGCGTCTTTACCTGTGATATTCGCCAGATGTATAGACAAATTCTGGTCGATGAACGTCATCGTCCTTATCAATTAATTCGCTGGCGACGATCTCCTCACGATCCTATTCAAACTTACCAATTGAATACGGTAACCTACGGTATGTCTTGTTCTCCCTATCTGGCGATTCGTTGCGTACTCCAACTGGCCGAAGAGGGCCGTGAAAAATTTCCTCTCGCATCTCGAGCTCTGGAGTCCGATTTATATGTCGATGATATTGCCACTGGAGCTGAGGACCTTGCTGCTGCTAAGGACCTAAGAGATCAACTCATTGGTTTATTGCAATTGGGTTGTTTTGAGCTGAGGAAGTGGGCCAGCAATCAGCCTTCTTTGCTTGATCGCATCCTTCTGGAGTACCATCAAGGGCAAACATCTACCTTTGATGGGGAATCAGATTTGACAATAAAATTTCTTGGTCTTCAATGGCAAGCAGCTTCAGATTCCTTTTCCTTTCGCGTACAGCCGATTGCCTCTCTTTGCACCAAAATATCTATACTCTCCGAGATAGCGCGGATTTACGATCCGCTTGGCTTTCTGTGTCCTCTTACATTTTTTGCCAAACGGCTTATTCAGCATTTGTGGTCAATAGGACTCGACTGGGATGCTCAGCCCCCGGAAGAAGTTTCTGCCCAGTGGCACCAGTATAGATTATCACTTCCGCTTTTGTCGTCTTTCCATTTACCTCGTTATTTGGGGCTTTCTTCAAGCGCGTTATGCCAGTTACATGCATTTTGCGATGCTTCGGAGCTGGGATATGCTGCTGTCGTTTACTTTCGTGTCGTGAATGAAGAGAGCACGATCAGCACCCAATTTGTCATACCTAAATCCAAGGTTGCCCCGCTCAAGCGCATATCAGTATCTAGATTGGAATTGTGCGCTGCTGTCTTGCTTTCAGAATTGGTTAGTTTTATCATACGTGCCTGTCCACATCTCCACTTTGAGAAAATTGTTGCGTGGAGTGATTCCTTAGTCACGCTTTCGTGGATTCGTTCCTCCCCTCACCGCTGGAAAAGTTTTGTTGCGAGTCGAGTAACATATATTCAGGAACGCGTTGCTCCCGAGTGTTGGCGCCACGTTCGCTTGTTAGATAACCCCGCTGACCCCGCTTCTCGTGGTCTTTTACCAGAGGATCTTCTCGCATGCTCTGTTTGGTGGGCGGCCCCCCTTGGCTCAAGGACATCCCAGATGCTTGGCCTCCAGATCTGTCACCTTCCGTAAATTGTCCAGGCTTGGTCCTTGAAAGTAGAAAGGTTACGTTAGTTGGGGAAGTTCTCCCATCTTGTGTTGATGATTTGCTGGACCGGTTTTCATCGTTGTCTGAAATCCAAGTTATTTTAGCATTCTGTTTGCGTTTCAGCCACAATTGTCGTTCTAGAGAAAATAGACGTGGTGATCCACTCACAGCCGTCGAGTTGCACAATTCGCTATTTCGTATTGCTAGGCACGTCCAGGCTACGTCGTTTTCGGAGGAAATAAAGAGTCTTCGCAATGGAACTCCGTGTTCCAAACATCTCCAGAGCTTGTCGCCTTTTCTCGATTGTAATGGCATTCTTCGCGTTGGCGGTCGCCTCTCTCATTCTAATTTATCGTTCAATACGAAGCATCCTGCCGTACTCCCATCCAGACATCGCTTCACTCAGCTCTTGATCGAGCAGACTCACCGTCGTTATCTACATGATGGTATTAATACCACCATGTATCTTCTTCAACAGAATTTTTGGATTCTTTCAGCGAAAAGAACAATTCGTAGATGCCTTGGTAAATGTAACCGATGTTTTCGGGCTAATCCTCGTTCCCTGGCACCTCCTATGGGCGATCTTCCGACGTTCCGTGTTTCTCAGGCGAAGCCTTTTAGTCGCGTCGGTGTAGATTATGCGGGTCCTTTTTTGATTACCATGTCTCGTACTCGGGGTCATAAAATTCTCAAGGCTTATCTGTGTTTGTTTGTTTGCTTCGCAACTCGCGCGATTCACTTGGAAGTCGCGTCAGATATGTCCAGTGAAACATTTATAGCCGCCTTACGTCGATTTATAGCACGGAGAGGTCGCTGTTCCTTAATTTTTAGTGACTGCGGAACGAACTTCGCAGGTGCCAATCGTGAGCTCAGTGAGTACATGCAACATGCCGTTGAAGGTGAAGCCATCGATTGGCGTTTCAACCCTCCCTCTTCGCCTCACTTTGGCGGGCTCTGGGAAAGTGGGGTCAAATCCGTCAAAACCCATGTCGCCCGAGTTGTAGGTCAACAGGTTCTCACGTATGAAGAACTTAATACTTTAATAGTACAAATTGAGGCTTTATTGAACTCTCGCCCGTTATGTAGCCTCAGTTCTGACCCAAATGATTTAAATGTGCTCACTCCCGGGCATTTTTTAACTTTAGAGCCTTTAACAGCACCCCCAGACACGGACTTGTCACATGTCAAGCTCTCACATCTCTCTCGTTGGCAGTTAGTGCAACGGCTTCAGCGGGATTTCTGGAAGCGATGGAGAGATGAGTACCTCGATAACTTTTATCAACGCGGGAAATGGGCAAAGACCCATCTATTCGAGCCGGTTGATATCGGTACTCTCGTCCTCATCAAGGACGAACTTGTTCCACCACTGCGGTGGAAGTTAGGCCGCATTCTTAAGCTGCACCCAGGTGCAGATCAGATCGCTCGCGTAGCGACTGTAAATACTCTTTAGGGCCCTTTGAAAAGACCTTTCGTTAAATTGTGCCCTCTACCCTCACAATAGATGGACACGTTATGCAATTTATTTTTAGCAACATTTTTTTTTGTTTAATTTGCGGGTTTTGGATGTTTTTTCCTTGTTGCCATTGTACGGGCTTTGTTTTCTAATTATTTGTGTTTGAAAATTCCTACTTTTTTTAATAGTAATTTTGGTGGGCGGTATGTTTCGTCCACATGTATTTATTTGTAAGCACAAACATTCTTGTCTTTTTTCTTGTTAATTGTCTCCGAGTTATATGGACAAACCATTCATTTTACACCTCCTTTGCGTTCCTTCTCCCAATCCGCCGCGCCATGTTTTTTATAAACAATTCATTCGGTTGTGGTCGTGGCCCGCGTCGAGATCCGGAGAAGAGAGAATATCCATAGCCCTGAAGAAGTGCGGTCGAATGTTTTGTTTTTGGAGTTCCTTTTTTTGGATGTATATGGCTCGTGTCGTCGGTGCACAGGTGTCAATGTCAGAGGTAAGCGGCTATCCCAATCCCAGATATTCCATAATAATACAGTCCACGTTCTAAAATTGATTACCCACCAAGAATATTGACCGGTTTCGAGAAGTAATTGAAGAAAATATAAACTACATAATAAATTATTGAATCTTGAATTTTTTAGGGGAAAGAAACTTATGCTTATGGCAAAAGGAAAGGGCACCCATGAAAATGGTAAGCTTTTGTGGCAATGTATAAAAAATGGAAAGTATCTAAAATGGTAAAAATACAAATGCCATTCCCTTAAAGAATTGAAATTTAGTTTGTATTTTGACTCCTAGGTAAAATTATTCCTACTCAAAATTTGAAATTCAGTTCTATTATTCTTTGGCAACTGTCTTCTTGCACCATCTTAGATGTCTTCATTGTTTGAACTAACATTATCATTCTGATTATTTTTATAAAATGGTAATTTTACGTAATTTTATTTGGTAATAATTTTACGTTTTTTCCAGTTACTTCATCGAGCTTGAAAACCATCAGTAAGAATACTGAAGTAAGTTTGTGTCACAAAGTTTAGTTAAATATATTAATGTGTGTGTTGTCAAACTTCTGTATATGATTACCCGAATGAGAGTCCAACGTCGTCAATTGTACCTGATAGTTTCTGTGGAGATTCTATGGACAGCACTGATGATTTATTATCTGGATTTAAATAAAGTTCAAATTTATATTCTGAAAAAAATTGTATTCTACAAGATTTGGTCATTCAACTCCCATATATTGAACCAGTTGCTCAGTCTGACTTAGCTACTTGCGATATTATAATGACGGATTGTAACAAAACAGATACCTGCTATACTCCTTTGTCATGTGAGGCTACAATCCCAAAATCTTTGGAATGTTGAACTGTAAGTTGGCAAGCGGACAAGTAGGTGTTTGAAACTTTTCATTGTTACTGTTAAAGTTTCAAGAAATATTAAATTTTGTCATATTTTTCCAGTCAATGTTATGAGAAAAAATAATTTTGCAGAATTAAATTACTTTTTAAATAAGCAGAAATATGGGCAGTGCCGAAACCGTAATTCTAATTTTCATGTGACCCATCATAGAATAAAGGGGCCCAAACTTTATTTCGCGAGGGGGGCTTGTTTTCTTGCGTTACGCCACTGATACTACCACTGATTACTGACCATGGTACTACAGAATTAGATTATGATAATATTATGCCCAGCACCAGTCTGAATATTCCTGACACCGATGATTTTCAAGATTTGTCACAATTAATTCAAATCTGTTGTGTTCCACTAATGATGAAGATAATTGGTGAAGTAGTTGTGACAGAAAATAGGTGTGGAATCGGAGATACTCAGGTGATTTGTCATAACCCAAATCAGGAGGAAACTGGTGTAAGTTACAGGTACTTTTGCTTTAAACGAACTAACTGATAAATGGTCATTATTTATAGTTGCAATCCGATGAAAGCTTATCTTCAGTTTCGGATGTCATGGATAACGACTATTATATTCCTGATACAAGATTCTCTGAAGAATCTGAGGGAGAATGCGAGCAAGAATCCGATTTCGTAGTAAAGGTAGAATTACAGGATTTACAACCCGTTCCATTAACTGCATTCGTGGGACTCAGTGATAATGATACTAATAATTACTTTACTATTTACTATTACTGCTACATCCAGTGCAAAATCAACTCAAATAATGGTAATTACGTATATGAATGTTCGTCACTGCTTCTTAGGTAGCTAATCTTTATCATAACCGAGTTCAATCACTACTATGTATTATAATATAACATAAAGCCGCCGCTGTCTTAAATGCATTTTCGGGAATTACTTCCCATCATCAGAAGTAATTTCCGAAAATGCATTTAAGATGTTATTTACAATTGGTAGAAACCATAGTAGTGGCAAGACTCAGTTATGTACATAGACTACCAAATAGCAAATAGTGATTGTGTTAACAACTTAATCTTAATCAGTTTAATATTTTTTTTATTTGCTAATTTCTAATTGGTTCTTTGCGATGAAATTTTGGTTTATTTTGTGCCAGTTATAATTTGATATTTCAATTTTTTTGTAGGTAGAAAATATTACTGAAAATTCATTATAGAAAAAGAAGAGAACATTGTGCACATATTGCAAAGATAATGTGAAAAATTTTGAAAGACATCTTTTAAGAGAGCACAAGGAAGAAAAAGAAGTACTTGAATTAGTGCAGTTTCCAGTAAAACGTATCAAAAGGAAAGAAATAATTAGTTTATTAAGAAAGGAATCAAATTTTAGAGAGTTTATTAAAGGAAATATCATCTCATAGAAATCCAGGTTTTACAAATGGGACCTATGTACCTTGTGGTTACTGCAAAGGAATATTTTTGAAATCTTATCTTGCTAGACATTCACGTAAGTGCACTGCTAAAGTAAAAGAGAAGGGAGCAAAATATGCTTCTTCATCTCAAACATTAATAGTTTTATTGATACCATGCTATGTACAAGAAATGGAACAAACATTGTACCACCGTCAAATAGCTATCTTTTTGCTCTACCAGGAACCGAAAAGTGGGCTAGGGGAGACACCGCGATTCGAAACATCCCTACAAAATGCGGAATCTCCCCAGAAAGCATTTCCTCAAATAAACTCCGAAAGCAAATTGCAACTGTAATGCAGTTACTTAATTTAAGCACGCCAGTTTGCTCAATTTATGGGGCATACTGAAAAGACGCACAATGTGGGGTGTTAAGGAATAATCTTTGATTTAAGAGTAAAATAATCTAAGAATTTCGTTAGTGCCCAAGTATGTCGTCACAAACGTCAGCTTTTTGATTCCAAACAAAGCAACCGACGTGCTCTTGACATTTGTCAGTGTCACTCTCGGTGTCACTTAACCTAGCTTTTACAATATAATTATAGTAGTATAGCAGCGAAAACAATTTATTTGCAATGTTTTGTTGTGCCTGCGTGTGAAAACTTGTAAACTATTGCAAAAGTCATGTCAAAATGTTTTGTAAATGGAATTCACAGACATCAAAAGCATGTAACCTGTTTGTTTATTTGGAATGAGAAACTGACCTACCCGAATTCACGTCACTACCGAAGCGGAACTAAAGTTCAACAACTATGGTCACTATTTTTTGTTCACTCAAAGTACTCACTTATTGTCATTATCACTGACATTTCAAACATTACTTTCGGCAAATGTCACTTTCATGCAAAATTTTTCTCCATAAATGTTCATAAAATTATCATATCGTATCACAGTATAAGATGTACCTACTTCGTAATACTATGAATACATAAATATTGTAAGTTAAAATGGATTTGGAATATAAATCGAGAAAATTGACAATTTAGCGTGATTTATCATATCGAAATTAGGAGCTATACTTGGGCCGCCGAACAGACGGAGTGATCACCCTGCAAGAAGGTGTTCTAGGCGGGACCACTATCAATTTAGGACAACCGAACCGCAGAGATGCGCTTTCTTTAGAACCAACGAAGTCGCATTACTCCAATTCGGTCGTCATAAATTACTATTGGCCCCGCTAGAGCACGTTCTTGCAGGGTGATCACTCCGTCTGTTGGGCGGTCCAAGTATAGGGAAATTTAAAATTTTATTGCAGACTACGAACACCTACCTACCTATTTATATTAAAATGTGGACTCTCTTTTGATATAGCATACGATGTAAAATTAAAAGAAAAACAAAATAATTAACAAAATCGCGCGTATAGCACCGTATATGTGATAGAAGTGAAACTTCTGAGAGAGATTTACGGTGAGAGATAGAGAGAGGGAGAGAGAGAGCATTTCACGGGAAAGTTCAGTCGTTTTTTTGACGCAATATAAGCATATGAACGTCATTATCATTAAAATTTTAATATTTTAAATATACTTACATCATAATAACTCTTCACGGATATAATCGAATATTCACAGGACACACACGTAAAAAACGTAAATAATCACAAAACACGATGGTAAGTATTAATTATACAACGCGTGGTATCTCAGCTACTCATGCATGTATAACTATCTTTCTCCTTCTCTCAACGTTAATTTTCGTCTCTCTCGTGTAACGAAATGCTCGAAAACGTGACGCGACCTTGAAATTGTACTCTCAATTCTCGGCCAATTTTCGAGGTGCCGCTAAAGAAGTTTCACTTCAAAAATTATAAATTAGAAAAATTTACAGTTAGAAAATTCAGATATTTTGTTTTCAACTAAGCAACGGTGCCATTAGATCATCTGTGCATTATTGTAAGTAAAACTCGAACGACATCAACCGTCAAATATGGTTTCTTAATTATTAATTTAGTAGACTGTAGTAGTAGACTGGTGTGAATAAGACTTTGTAAGCCCCCGGCCCACCACTTCATTCTTAAAATGCACAGGAACACAAAAAACGTGAATAATGACTGACTGGACTATAGGTACAGTATTGTAGCAAAATAGCCCGTCGCACATGTTTCCTTATTTCTTTCCGTTAAACTTTCATTCTAAGAACTGCCAGTTTCTAACAAAGAGCTTCCTTCAATATACCATAAAGCTGCAAGATACCGGATGGGCCATACTCTAGATTCTTTTTGTGTTTTTGTTTCAAATTGTCATGTCCCTTCGCAAACAATTTATGTGCAGGCGTAAGGTACTCCGGCTCAATATCATCCTAATTGTTCCAGTTCCACTGCTGTTGGAAAAGAGTCATGTTAGGATGGAGGCGTGACTAAATAGTAAATTTCAATCTGTCTAAAGCGTTTCATAAGAAAGCACCCCTACGAATTTCTTTCAAAACCTCTTGTAAACCTCGTATAGCGCTCGTAAAATAATCGTCCTTTTCTTCTCAGCTTCTCAGAAGCGCACGTGTTAAGTTTCAGACCACCCTAAAAAGCAGTTATCCCCAGTTTTGGACGGACGCAATTAATATTTTTTTATAGGACCTAGAGTAGCAAAAAGCTGGCAAATTGACACGAGAAACTAAATATGATAGTTTTGTACACTAGTTTAAGTTATGTAGGATTGAGTAATTTTGGTGATATAAATTGTTGCGTCTCGCTAGCAAGTAACACGGGTTTTTCCCTAGGTGAATAATTCTAGGTTTGAAATGGAAAATTACTATGCGTACTACCAATAAGTATAATAAATTATTTTATTGACCGGTTTCAAGATTCACAAACGATCTCATCATCAGAAATGGTAAATAAAATTGTAAACAAATTATTTACCATTTCTGATGATGAGATCGTTTGTGAATCTTGAAACCGGTCAATAAAATAATTTATTATACTTATTGGTAGTACGCATAGTAATTTTCTATTTCATCATGGATTTCTACCAAATAGTCAAGACAGAAAATATTAACTACATAATTCTAGGTTTTCCCCTCCGAAAGGTAAATTTAGATTGCAATTACTTTGGGTAATATTCATTGATAGTTTTATTTGTTAGTTATTTAGATAGGAGTTTTAAGTACTATTATGAACATTTTGTGAAGGCGTGATCGTAGGGCAAATATTCGAATGCCAAAAACCAGTAAGAACCAGCTTTCGGCAGACTGCCGCAGGCAAGCCAATTAGGGCTGTTGCCAAAAGGGCCATAAGAAGTGGCTCCTCCCTCAGAGGTCAATAAGGATATTTTGGAAACGTAGTCTTATGCAGAAATTAACCGATATTAGAAAAATCACAAGTTAAAGTCAACTCCCTTTCCGAGATCTCTTGTTGAAGCACGACAAATTCAAGTTCAGTTCCAAATTTACTTTCATATCTTTCTGACGTGTTTGAATCTTCTATTTTTTTCGTAATGAGTCACTTATTGGATTTAGCCAGTGTCGTGTGAAATGTTCCAAAAGTTCAGTAAATCCTTTCAATAAATTAATGTCAAAGTGTTCTCTTGGTGAAAAGGTATTCTTGCTATTTGCTCACGGAAATTCTCTAAAATTTGTTTGGTTTTGTTATTTTCTTAATATTGTGGTTGTTGGTCCAATCATGACAGTATTTGATTTTATTACCTTTTTGTGTGTTGTTTTCATGTTATGTTCGTTCTGCCATCGGAGCAGTAGATGTAATTGCCTAATTTTGGTCACTTTGTTTGGATGTGTCTCATTTAAGATAAGTGTTAAAGTCAGTGTAATATTTCACCATCATTTATTCAAGTAGCTTCTGTAAATTCCGGTACGATCACACCATCCGTTTTAATGAACCATTTCTTATAACGTGTTTTGTAAGCAGTTTGCGACAGTTTTCTTTTGTTTAATTAATAAATAAATCTTGTGGTTCAAAATGTTGCACGTTCATAGAGAATTTCCTGACACAAATATTTCTAAGATAAGTGGGCATAAAGTGTAGGGGTGTGCTACCTCGCGAAGACGTCTGAGAGTGGTTCCAAGGCCAGTTAGTTCAGAAGGCAACGGTTATCTGCGGTTTGGATTATAAAATGATATGGAATGAGATTAAATTCGATGAACTTAATTCATCTTGCCACAGAGTGTTTTGAGTAAGTATAGTTAGAGATATATCAGAGAGGGTTCGAACAGTCATATTTGTTGGATGAATTTCATCAGTAGAGTATGTAACGGTCCTATTATATTTGCAACCGCTCGGCAAACATGTTAAATAGGTAGAGAAAAGTAGCTTTGTTATAGTATTCACTTCCGAGCTAGAGCGGACAGCGGACATAAACAATGATGTGTGCGTAACGACAAGAACAACACTGTTTAAACGATTAGAAACTACATACTTTATACAATTTGTTCATCTTTTCCCAAATATATAGAAAAAAAACTTCTATATACCTATATTACCATTGACTTGTTTACTGGACAAGCAGAAGCATGCCACCAGCAGGTGATATTTTGCGGCAAATTGAAGTGCATTCTTGGGCAGCAATGGTCATGCGCAGTTGCGTGTTCTGCGATCTGACATATGATCTGTCAAATTGTCCGTCTCCGTCATCTTGTTTTGTGCCCGGATGCGATTTGCGATTCCAAAGTGTTTTAAGGATTTTATTTGTGATAATTTAAGTTCTCGTTTTAAAAATAATATTTTAGTTAATATTTTCGTCATTCACTTTTTGGTAGAAATTCATTATGAATTATTAAAATACCCTGCGTACTACATGTATCTAACTGAGTGTGCTGATGTTTCCTGATATAAAATTAAAACTATTACTTTTCGATTCATTTTTATTATTTAAAAAAGGTTTTTCGCCTTCAAGTTACATATTTTAGTTTATCTGATTTTACATAATTTGGAAAGTACTCATGTAACGTTAAAATATTAATTTCTGGGTCCATGAATTAGAATGGAAGACAATTAACTTAAAAACTGCTGATTTTAGAGGTAAGAAAGTTTCTGCAGGCTCAAAATTAAGTTCGATTAGAAAGCAAATTTAACACAAATGGCAATTGCACTACTTGTACACAGACCACGAGAACTGCTATTAATTGATAAACGACTGTGACTGACAACCACTACGACTCCTGTGGGCCCCTGCTCGTCCTTTGGACCCTAGGATACAGAACCGAACAGATTACTTTTTTAAAAATTTTAAAACTTCATACAGTTGCAATGCAAAGTAATTTCTTGCTGTGCAGCCACCGCAGCTGCTTGCCAAGAACACCCTTGATCTGCTATTTGACTATTGTGTGTACCTTCCGGGCTATTCATACACACAGTGTGTACGATTAGTTATTCCGAAAATTAATGGTTTCATTTGAAAGAATACAGTTTGGGTATTCTTAAATGTTCAGAATAATTTTTTATGTAATCTACCAATGCCACACTGCGTAGAAAGACTATAAAATTAATTTTAATTCTAGTGGATAATTTTATTTCAGCCTTTCTTCTGGTAGCACAGAAAGTTTTAAGTCTGAATCAGGAAGTCGGAAGAGAACAATAAAGTCGTTTCCTTCAACTTCTGATAGTGAAGGTTCCCCAAAGAAAAGAAGACGTGACTTTCAAACGTATCACAACTACAGGTATAGAATTTTATAACTAATAAGACTGTAACGTTTATTTATATTAGTAATGTATGGTTTCAGTATTTTACCAAGAAAGTTGAGGAAAACGTTGCAAGTTCAACAAGAATTGAATATTAAATTGAAAAGAAAATTGAAGCGATCGTAAGAAAAAGTAACACGGTTAAAAGGAACTATCTCACACTTAAAAGATGTGATGGATGAAATCAAAAGAAGAAACTTCATTACACCTGATGCGGTTGAAATTCTGGAAAGTACCTATTCCGGTGTACCACTGCATCTTATGAAACGCATGTTACGAAATGCCAAAACTGGAAAACATAGTCGGGATAAACATTCAGAAGAATTACGGTCCTTTGCAATGACCCTTTAATTTTATTCTTCCAAATGTTATACATAGTAAGTTTTACCAATACGAGTATAAAGAATATTTCTATTTTCATTTCACGTTGGAGGCGCAAAAGTTTGTTATCATAAAAGTCGCACTATATTTATTAGTTTACACATGGTCCAGACGGTCCTTGAAAATATTGCCCGCTAAGGTTTTAATACGCATTGGAACTAAAATAATTAACCAAGAGCCGATACTAGATTTATTCCCGTGTTGAAAGTGCGTGCAAGTATACAGATCAGGTGTGTGTCTTTTGTGATTTTACTGAAAAACAGGTGAGTCTATACTCACTAAGTGTCTAGGTCTATATTGTAGCTAGTTAGAGTAGAAATTGATAAGAATTAGTGATGAGAAAACGTACGTAAACAATTAGATTGTCATATACAGGGCGTAGTGCCGTAGTACATAGATTATGAGATTATGAGTAGTTGAGTAAAGGAAAGCACAATGAAAAGAACCACGTGAACGATTAAATGGTGGTAACGATGCAACCTCTTTGGCAATTAGTTCTTTAAGTAAATAATATAAAGGCTGCTTATGAATATGCATTGTAGGGTCAGAAAAGGGCCTGAAGGTGCGGTGTTATGCATTGTAGGGTCAGAAAAGGGCCTGTAGGTGCGGTGTTTGTATTGAAGGGTCAGAAAAGGGCCTGAAGGTGCGTTATTTGGGGAACGGAATTAGAGCAGTGCCATTGAGTTAATGTTAAACAAAAAGCGAAATGTTGCTGGATGCTGAGACGGTGGCTTCGGTACTAGGTGTAGACAGTCTAGTTTAAGTTACCAAGGCTAGGCTAAAGGAACTAGGCACTTACAGTGGTTTTTGTTTTGTTTAGAGCGAGAGGACGGGCAATTAGAGTTAATAGAGGGAGAAGTGGTAAGTCTTATTTTACCTTAAACGAAAGATGAACCCTGATTTAGTTTTGTTTTTTTTTCTGCCTACCGTCTTACAGTTATTTCAGATGTGGGATTGATCTACACCCATTATTAGTGTGTTCTGTGAACAATAAGTAGGTTAAGTGTTCGGAATTTAGATATTGACAGTGTTGTGTAACTATGTATGCGAGTAAAACTAATAATCCTTCTGAATGCGGTTGGGCATTGACGGTGGCAGAACAAAATATTGATTTGGCAAATATAGAGGTGCCTGCCGAAAGCGTGACAACGCAAAATAACGACGATGTTGTCAATCGTTTGGCTGATGCAATGTCACAGGTTTTGCGAAACATTGCGCCATCAGTGCCGGGTCCTTCTCGGATGATAAAAGGAGATGTTGTCCCAGTGTTTAACCCCCAAGACGCCAACCAAAATATTGATGATTGGTGTACGAAAGTAGATGAAATTAGGTCGATGTTTGGATGGTCGGAAGAGGTAACAATTTTTAATTCCTTGTCTAAACTGCAAGGACTTGCATTAACTTGTTATACGGGTTTACGTTCGTTAAATTATACCTGGTTGGAATGGAAAGAGAAGCTGATACGTGCTTCCATTTCAAAGGGATTATCATGAACTACTTGAAGAGCTGATGGGCTGCAAAAAAATGAACAACGAGACTTTGGCCCAATATTTTTATGAAAAGCAAGCGCTTTTGAATGCCTGTAAAATTGGCGGGCGGGAGGCCGTCTCTTGTATTATAGGAGGCATCAGCGAAAACCACATTCGTGCAGGGACAAAAGCTGCAAATTGTAAAGATCCAGAAGCACTATTTGATTATTTGCGGTGCTTAAATGAGGAGTGAAAGCTTCTTTGGAAAGGCCAAAATTCAACAAGGCTTTTCGCTTTGAACCACGCCGTAAACGTCAACATGACATATACGATAGAGGTACAAATGTTTGCTACGGATGCAACAAACCTGGTCATGTACGAAGAGACTGCCCAACAAGTAAAGAGCAAAGACGAGATAAAAGGTGTTTTATTTGTCATGAAGCAGGACATATTTCGACAAATTGCCCAAAACGACGGAAGACACAACATGAAACCAAATGACTAGATGAGGGAGAGCAGCAATTATTAAACAGTAACCAAAAATATTATAAAGATGTTAACGGACAGTCTACATCTGCTTTTATATTATACGAGACGATGAAGTCAAACGATTAGGTTTAGTATGTGATAATTCCAGTGCTACTATTATTCATGGTTATGGAGGTGGAGTGGTTCCATGTACTTAAGTGAACTGTTAATTTTGATTTAGTTATAAATAAAGTGTTAATTCCCACAACAGCTATGGTGGTACCAAATCAAGTGAAATTGTCATAGAGTTAAACAACAATGTATGTCTAGAGATGAAAAGGAGAGCGTGACCAAAATTATAGATGAATTGTTACAGAATGACATCATCAGAGAATCCAATTCGCCATATTCCTCTCCCATACTTTTAGTACGAAAAAAGAATGGAGAACAGAGAATGTGTGTGGATTATCGGAGATTAAATCGAGTAACAATAAAATATAGATATCCACTCCCTCGGGTGGATGATCAGTTGGATAAATTACAAGGTAGAACGTATTACACCAGTCTCGATTTGAAATCTGGGTACCATCAAATTCCAATCGCTGAGAGTTCAAAGAAATATACAGCCTTTGTAACATCCGAATCACAATATGAATTTAAACGTCTACCGTTTGGATTGACTAATGCTACGAGAGAAAGATTGATGAATAGAGCACTAAAACCTGCACGAGACATAGCCGCTGTCTATTTGGATGATATTTTAATATATGGTAAAACAGTTGAAGAAGGCATGGAAAATTTATAAAGAGTACTGGAGCTTATACAAGATGAAGGGCTTACGCTCAGTCCGGATAAATGTAGGTTTCTAATGACATCAGTGGAGTAAGTGAAGTAAGGTAAGACCTGGAGAGACAAAAAATGAAGCTATGGAGAATTTTTAAACCGCCGCAAACGGTGCATCAAGTACGTCAATTTCTCAGCTTAACAGGTTATTTTAGGCATTTTGTTCGAAACTACGCCATAATTGCGAAACCTCTAACAGACTTAACAAAGAAAAATATGCTATGGATTTGGACAGATAAAGAACAAAGTAGTTTCGAACAGCTAAAGAATATATTGATTCAGTGGCCTATTTTGTCATTATATAACCCTAACGCTCATACAGGAGTTCATACTGATGCTAGTAGTAAAGGGCTCGCAGGTATACTATTACAAAAACAAAACGATCATAAATTACATCCCGTAGCATACTTTAGCCGAAAGACAACACCGACTGAAAGTAAATATCACTCTTATGAGTTGGAAACACTCGCAGTAGTGGAAAGTTTACAAAAGTTCACAGTGTATTTATTGAATATTCCGTTTTTGGTAGTAACAGATTGTAACGCATTAAAGACAAGTAGCAGCAAAAAACAACTTTTGCCTAGAATAGCTCGTTGGTGGCTGCAGTTACAGGAATACACATTTGATGTTCATTATAGACCAGGGACACGTATGAAACACGTTGATGCACTAAGTAGAAACCCGTCGTCATCAACAGAAGCTAGTGAAGAAACTGTAATGCATATGGAGCGGGCAGATTGGGTACTATCAGCACAACTGACAGACGAAAAAATTCAGCGTATTCATGAAGTTCTCAGTAAACCACCTGAGACTGAAGAGGACCGAAAGATCTATAAAAATTATGCTCTGCGAGACGGTAGAGTTTACCGAATTACTGTTAAAGGTATCAAGTGGGTGGTGCCAACAGGGATGAGACAGCAAGTGGTTCGAGCTTCGCATGATGATCTTGGCCATTTTGCTGTGGCAAAGACATTACAAAGATTATGGCAACATTACTGATTTCCACGAATGAGACAGTATGTTGAAAAATACATATCATGTTGTTTGGCCTGCATTTACAGTAAAAAACCTGCTGGTAAAAAGAAAGGATTTTTACATTCGATAACAAAGAAACCGGAACCATTTGATATGATTCATACGGACCGTTACCCAAAAGTTCTAAATGAAATGTACATTTATATTTCGCGCCTCGTCCTCTAGATCACTCATGTAGTACACCCATTGTCTGCTTGGTGGTCACACATTTCAAAGCTAAGAAACTTCGCCGCTGCTGTTCCCCTCTCCTACCGTATTCCCAAGGATTCTCATTACTCTTTTGTGTGTGCGGTGGTGCGCATTGTTTCGCGTTCTGTGATTAGGCCAGTTTTTCGTGTTTCGAATATGCCAAAGACGAAGCGTTACAAGGAAAGAAGATTTTCTTCCTCCAGTTCGGACGACGACCCTGATTTGATTATCGTAAGGAAAATGTTGAAGAAAGCTAGGAAGGAGGTTAAGACTCTACAGACAAGGAAGACACGAGCACGCCGTGGGCGCCGAAGTCGCCGTTTGTCTTCTAGCTCGTCCGATTCTAGCACAACAAGTGGAAGCGAGACGAAGTGCTCTGAAAATTCGGAGAATTCTGTAAATGGTAGGTTTTTATGATTATTTTTCGTTAACTGTTATCGTTTTGAACGCAAACACGTGTGAGTGGAGGACGGTGATCTCATTCTTCACGTGCGTGTTGTTATAGTTTTTAGGAATGTTTATGTTTATAGTTGTTGCAACGATAGATCGCCTGCGACGGAGCCGGCGGGTCAGAACGCCACAAATATATTATTATGTGTTCACATATTACCATTTAATAGCGCGCAACAGCTGATAAGTAAATGTGCGGCGTCTACCGTTGCACAACTGATTCATAATCTGACGACGATTTTTTGCGTATTGTTTTGTTTCTCGATAAGTATTTATGTTTCATATTTTCTGACACCTTTACCTAACGAGTTTTGGGCTTTTAATCCAACGAGTCTTGGATTCTAAATAATATTGCTATTTGGTTAATCTGAATATACACCCCGGAGTTAAACAACGTTCAACAAGTCTTGAGTACACTCTTTTTAATGGGTTCATCCTATGCTCAACGAGTTTTGAGTCCATAAATGGAATTGCTTTCTAATTTACCCAAGGTACTGGCAATTTTAATAACCCAGTTGATGTCACACTCAACGAGTTTTGAGTAGATATTTTTTTTCTGGGTTCAGTCTATGCTCAACGAGTTTTGAGTCCATAGATGGAATTTCTTTCTTTTCCACTCATAAAGTACTGGCATCAGCAAATTTAGGAGGGCAGGGTGCCTTCCGTCTGCATCTCCTTTTTAATTGTCCTTCTCGCTGTCTCCGACGCGGAGTACTAATCTCGTTTTAATCATTTTTAGAGGGAAGTGGTGCAAGTAGACAAGCCAGTCCCCCTTCTACTCAGTTTAAGAAGCTGCCACCAGAAGTCCTGAAAATGGTAGCTCGACAGGGACCAACTACTGAATGTTTCGGGGAAGATATTCACGGTGATGTGGCCCAAGTGTGGACCGATATATTGCAAAAGGGCCTGGAATCAGATGAATTAAAACAATTGTTGCTCAAATATCCCACAATCGGAAACTGCCGATCGGTGATGGCTCCCAGACTCAATATAGAGGTAAAAAAGGTTATTACCCAGCAGCATGGGGGCCATGGGGCTGTGGGCAAAGCTCTTACCTCCTGTTTGAAAGAAGAAGGAGAGGAGCAGAAACAGTTAATAGAGCTGTTGGGTGATGCGGGCAAGTTGCTGGCATCAGTGCATTTTGCGGAATCCCACTCCAGAAGGATTTTAGCCTCAGCAGGAGCAAATAAAAGCTTTAAGTCAACGTTGACTGAAGTGTCAGTGGATGGTTGGCTCTTTGGAGACAACCTAACCGAACGAATGAAGAATACCAGAGCCTTGGAAAAAATTTCAGAAGATCTGAGAATTCCAAAATCCAAGCTAAAAACTAAACCTATTAAAAAACCTTATAATTTAAACTCCAGAAGTCTGCCTCGGAACCGTGCCTACCAGAGCCGAGGCAGACAAGATCAGCTTCGGAGGAAACAAATGCGAACAGGGAGAGACAGCCGGTCGAGGGAGAACACCAAGTCAGCTCTTCGACCCTACCGGTCTCAATCAGAGATGCCAATGAGAAGATTCTAGAGGTACGACCATACTGTGGTAGACTTAAATACTTTGCTAATGCATGGCGACATCTTACTTCTGATCCCACAATACTGTCATGGCTACAGGGCTATAAAATCCCCTTTTTCCAAAAACCAGTTCAAAAGAATCCTCCACGGGAACCTAAATGGTCTGGGCAAAGAAAAATCTGACATCCAAAAACATTTGGCTAAACTACTCAGTATAGGAGCTATCAAGGAGTGTACTCCTAAGACGGGCCAGTTTATCTCAAACATCTGTCTAGTGCCGAAGCCGGACGGGTCTAACAGACTGATTCTAAATTTAAAACATCTTAACAAATATGTATATACTATTCACTTTAAGTTAGAAGACCACAAGGTGGTGCATAAGTGCTATATGGCAGTGATTGATCTTAAAGATGCATACCATTTAATACCGACTATAAACTCTGATAGAAAGTATGTTAGGTTCCGGTTTTCGGAGCTTTTATATGAGTATACTTGCATGCCTTTTGGCCTTTGTACAGCCCCATTTGTTTTTACAAAAATAATAAAGCCTCTGTTAGCTTTCTTAAGAGCACAACATTTTTATCAGTTTTGTACTTAGATGATTTTTTGTTACTTGACTTATCATATCAGCAAAGCCTAGACAATATATCTAAAACTTGTAAAGCCTTAGAATATCTGGGGTTTATAATAAATCATAACAAGAGTCAGATGATGCCTAGTCAAAGAATTCGATATCTGGGGTATATTTACGACAGTTCCGAGATGACTGTAAGACTTCCAGTAGAAAAACAAAATTCTATCCTTAGATTGCTTAACAAATAGCAGATGCGTTCAGAGTGTACAATAAGGGATTTTGCCAAGCTGGTTGGAGTATTGGTGTCCGCGTGTCCGGCAATTTGTTATAGTTGGTTATACACCAAGTCCTTAGAACGGGTTAAATATTTAACCTTGAAAAAGGCTGGAGGAAATTACAGTCACAAGATGGTAATTCCCGGACTTATTAAAAATGATTTTGATTGGTGGAAGTTTCATGTAGCTTCTTTTAACTCTCTTATGCCGTGCAAGTTTCAAATGGAAATTTTTAGTGACGCCTCACTGACAGGGTGGGGTGTAGTTTGCGAGGGCAAAACCGCGCATGGACATTGGAAAAAAGAGGAGAAGTATATGCACATAAATTTTCTGGAGCTCTTGACGGCTTTCTTTGGACTCAAATGTTTCACCAAAAATCTTTCAAATTGTAGCATATTGTTACGCATTGACAATACCACGGCCATTACCTATATTAACCGGATGGGGGGAGTCAAGTATCCTCATCTCCACAATTTGGCAAGGGAAATATGGCAATGGTGTGAGAAGCGTAGATTATGGCATCCTATATCAAATCTTCCAATAACGCTGAAGCCGATCGGGAGTCGAGGCAATTAACAGTAGAAACTGAGTTCGAGTTAGCACAATACGCTTTTGATGAAATTTGCTCCGCTCTTCAATATCCTGATATTGATTTATGTAGTTAATATTTTCTGTCTTGACTATTTGGTAGAAATCCATGATGAAATAGAAAATTACTATGCGTACTACCAATAAGTATAATAAATTATTTTATTGAAACCGGTCAATAAAATAATTTATTATACTTATTGGTAGTACGCATAGTAATTTTCTATTTCATCATGATATTGATTTGTTCGCATCCAGGAATAATAATAAATGTAAAAGGTTCATTTCGTGGTTTAGGGATCCTGAAGCTGAAACGGTTGATGCGTTTACAGTTTCCTGGACTTTTTTAAATTTTTATGCCTTCCCCCCCTTTCTTCTTAATCGCGCGGTGCTTACAAAAGATACTTTCCGACCAAGCTCAAGGCATCTTGGTAGTCCCTTATTGGCCTACTCAACCCTGGTTCCCCCTTTTTACTTCACTATTGTTTAAAGAACCTTTATTTTTTAAACCTAGTCGTAATTTGCTTTTCTCTTCCGACAGAAAACCTCACCCGTTGCATCGGAGTCTTACCCTGGTGGCAGGGTTTTTATCGCACAAGGGTTAAGGAAGCAAGGTTTTCCGGAGGAGGCCATTAAGGTATCCATGTCTTCCCTAGCGGAAGGATCTTTCAAACAGTACAACAGCGGGTTAAAACTATGGTGGGAGTTCTGTATTACAAATAAGTATGACTGCCTTGAATACTCTGTGGGTAACATTTTATCCTTTCTCTCACTTCGGTTTCACGATGGGGCTTCCTATGGCTCCTTGAATACTTTCCGATCGACTTTATCTCTATTATTATCACCAGAGGTTGGGAAGGACCACAGAATAAAGCGGTTCCTGAAAGGAACTTTTCGGTTAAAACCTTTGAAACCGAAATACACTGTCACATGGGACCCAGCCATAGTTCTCGACTATCTCACAAGACTAGGCGCGAACGAAAATTTAAGTCTGGAATTGCTTACGCGTAAATTGGTAACCTTAATGGCCTTAGTGACTGCTCATAGAGTCCAGACTTTATCCTTAATTGAGGTTAAAAATATCTCGATTACACCAGAAGGAGCCGAGATAATTCCAGATATAATTAAAACTTCGGGTCCCAGAAGTTTACAACCTATTTTAAGATTCCCTGAACTCTCTGAGAAACCGCTCCTGTGTGCGGCCAGTGCTTTACAGTGCTATTTAGGAATAACTAAATTATTACGACCGGCTGGCGAAACGAAACTTTTTCTTAAATATAAGAAACCGCATGGAGCGGCTTCAAGTCAAACGATAAGCCGTTGGATTAAAATTACATTAGGTGAAAGCGGTCTGAACACCGATGTGTTTTCAGCCCATAGCACAAGGCACGCGGCCACGTCAGCTGCTGCCAGAAAGGGGGTAAGCCTGGACCTCATAAGAAGCACGGCGGGTTGGTCCATATCATCTAATGTGTTTGCGAAATTTTATAATAAGCCATTATGTAGTAACGCATCTTTTGCAAAAGCAGTTATTAGCAATTAAGTATATCTTGTAACTTTTCTGATCTTTTCACGTAAGCTTTGCTGATTTCTTAGCTGTTAAGAAGTTTTTGTTTAGTGTACGATAATGTCTTTAACTAATCTTATTAAAATTATGTTAGAAAAATGAGAGTTTGTGTTGCAACAGCTTTAAACATCTACATGAGTGATCTAGAGGACGAGGCGCGAAATATAATTATAAAATTAAACGAACTTACCTAAGTGAAGTTCTATTATAATTATATAAGCGCCTCGTCCGAAGAGATCACTCCCGTCCCACCCTATTACCAAATGGCTTTTATTGGGGCCCGTGATCTCATGGAGTTGCAACACTGGGGCTGCTTTTAAATAATGAGAATCCTTGGGAATACGGTAGGAGAGGGGAACAGCAGCGGCGAAGTTTCTTAGCTTTGAAATGTGTGACCACCAAGCAGAAAATGGGTGTACTACATGAGTGATCTCTTCGGACGAGGCGCTTATATAATTATAATAGAACTTCACATAGGTAAGTTCGTTTAATTTTATAAATTATAGTGGCTGTTGATGCATTTACCAAATTTACGTTTCTTAAGGCTGTCAGATCAACCAATACCCAATTTGTTATTAAATTTTTGGAAGATATTTTTGCTTTATACGGAAAACCACGATTGTTTATATCAGATCAGGGGAGTGCTTTCACTTCGCGAAAATTTCAACAATTTTGCAGACAGTTACAACTGAAACATGTACAAAATGCTGTTGTTACTCCACGAGCAAACGGGCAAGTGGAGAGATTTAATAGAACATTAAAATCCGCATTGGTGGCTCAATGTGCAGAAGAGGAAAATTGGGATGCGCATGTTGGATACATTCAGTTTGCTATTAACAATTTCAAAAGTAAATCTACTGGAGTCACAGCTAGTGAATTATTACATGGCTTTAGACTAAGAAGTGGAGTTGACTCTGACTTAATAACAGAAGTAAGCCAAATACCGAAAATTATTGAAAATATTGCACAAGTTCGAGAGCGTGTGGGTGAAAAATTGGAAAGAGAAGCGGCTAAACAAAAAGAATATTTCGATAGGAAGCGTAAAAAGCCTCGGAAATATAAGGAAGGAGATTTAGTTGCAATTCTAAAACAAGATTCAGTTGCGGGTTCTAGAAAGTTGACGGTGCCTTACTGTGGACCAATGGTTGTTAAAAAAATGTTAGACAATGATCGGTATGTTGTAAGTGATATGTCCGGATCACGTCGAACAACGAGAAGGAGTGTGTATGAAACCATTGTGGCTGTGGACAGAATGAAGCCGTGGCAAGTGCCTGGCGGTGTGTTAGATGTTACAGACGATGCCAGTGGTTCAGATGGTGTTGTGTTGTTAGATGATAACGAGCCGAGTTGTAGATAGTAGATAGTTGAAGCCTCGGGACGAGTCTATTGCAGGATGGCCGAATGTTATACATAGTAAGTTTTAGTAATATGAGTATAAAGAATATTTCTATTTTCATTTCACGTTGGCGGAGCAAAAGTTTGTTATCATAAAAGTCGCACTATATTTATTAGTTTACACATGGTCCAGACGGTCCTTGAAAATATTGCCGGCTAAGGTTTTAATACACATTGGAACTAAAATAATTAACCAAGAGCCGATACTAGATTCATTCCCGAGTTGAAGGTGCGTGCAAGTATACAGATCAGGTGTGTGTGTGTGTGTGTGTGTGTGTGTGTGTGTGTGTGTGTGTGTGTGTGTGTGTGTGTGTGTGTGTGTGTGTGTGTGTGTGTGTGTGTGTGTGTGTGTGTGTGTGTGTGTGTGTGTGTGTGTGTGTGTGTGTGTGTGTGTGTGTGTGTGTGTGTGTGTGTGTGTGTGTGTGTGTGTGTGTTTGTTTCGTATTATCTGTGACCTCATGTGTGTGATTGGGAGTGTACTATAACCTCTCCAACTATTGTGACCTCATACACCTGATGCCACAATATTTCTTCACGTTTTCTGTTTCTCCACGTCATATAATGACGATTGAAAATTAAATTCGAAAATGGTGTGTATGATGTCATAATGGACCCAGCATTTCATTGCACGCACACAATAAGTTATGACCTCTCTAAAGTTACTGTATAGCAGCGCACTCTACAGTTTACACTTTTCCCTAAAATTCGTGTGTATGAGGTTATAATTGATATACAGTTTTATGGGTTGCTCGCTAAATCCCCTCCACATAATTCCCGCTTTTATTATTTCCCGGCAAAATTGCAAGTCTTAGATGGTGTTTTAGTGACTGTTGTGCGATGTCGCAAGGTTTTTAAATTTGATGGTATAATTTATTCAATTTAAGGTAAGTGTAGTTTAAAATACTTTTGTTCTTAATTATTTAAGTAAGCTTAGCAGTGCAAGATTGTTAGTAGGTAACCTTAAATTAAGTGAATTATTAAAAACCTAGCAGAGGAAGTTGCAATGCAATTCTTATAAATTAGATGGTGCTCAATTTAAACAGTATGCAGATGCAGATTATATTATTGAAAGTGTCTGAGGAACTGCATATTCAGAATAGTCTAGATAAGCATTTTGGAAACTAAGTTGCCATTTTCAGAAGAAATGTGAATCAGTTGAAAAAATGCTCATTTCCACTTAAAATAAAGATGGAAATTTAATTTCGCAAATAAGTACTTAGGTTTTTTACTATTCTAAATAGATCGCGGCCAGGGTTTTAGTTTATAATACTACAGATAAGTTTAATTTAAAGCCTATGTATACTAACGAGATGCGCGTTTCTAAAATAGTGCTGATTATACAGAGTAAGTCACGAAGTAGTTGCAACACAATCTGCTTTTTTTAATGGAACAGTCTGTATGTTAGCGACTCAAAATATGGGCGTTAATGAGCTGATTATTTTATTATAGGTAGGTACCTTTGGCTCAAGAGTGGATAGTATAGTAAATAGCAGCAAATTTATGGAAAAATTGCTTAATTTCAATAGCCAAGAAATTTTCTACTAAAATGTACCTACTTACTTCTAACATCAGGAAATGAAATAAGTCTGCTGTAAAATAATATCTCTTGAAGTATTACATTACTAAATAAAAAAGAATAGCGGTTAATAATTGAAATTCATAGGTACCCCAATTTTTACTAATTTTATTAATTACAATTGCCTACTCACCTGTGTTTCTTTTCAATCTTCCGAAAAAGTTATTGCTAAATGTCTAGAAAACAGGATAATTTAGATACCTATATCAAAATCAAATATATCAAACGACAACTCATTAAAAGGATATTCTAAAATATACAGTGTGTTCCATTAAAAAATCGAGAGCTTCTATTTTTGCAAATTCTTGCTCCAACATTTTCAGTTTATTTTTCATTAACTTTTGTGAAAATCTCCAAGAAAAACAAAAAAATATTGTTGTGGTGGATTAACGAACTGCCACAACTACATGTTTTCTAACTAATTCGGGGAATTTTTAAATTGACCAAGACAGTTTTCTCAGGAAATTAGGAAACAATCGTCGTCTTGTTTGATTACAGTTTTTTTGAAAATTTTGGCGACGGTTTATTAGAAAAAATGATGGTGGCGCTAAATATGATATTCTTGTAAACAATGCTTTATTTAAGAAAATGAAGAAACGCTCCATTTTTTATTAGCGGGACATCTACAATTATTAATACTGAACTGAAGAACATTTGATTATTTGATACAGAAGATTATTTCCTATTATTGTGGCCGGGATTATGGAGTATCTACGAACATTTTTTAAATGTATTACAGAATTCAAATTTTCTGAATTTTGTTAAAAATTGTGAAAGAGCATTCAATTTTATCAAAAAAAACATATTCTATGAATTAGGTAGACTCCTAACTACACAAAAGTTGAAACGCTATATACGTATTTCGGCAACTAAGTTGCCATCCTCAGTAATACTAAAAATATACCCAACTCACTCCATTCCGAAAATACTGAAGTTCACTGAACCAGATCTCAAGAATTCTTGTTAGGGGTCTAATTGATTTTTGAATATTTTACGTAGGGGTCACATAATGTAAATTTGTACATAATAATTCTACCCCCAATCAACAATTTTGTTGTTTCTTGAAAATGCCGCGTCCTATCCAGTTCTGATTGGAGAGCCGTTTTTTGCTAACATGGTATGCTCTTTCACTATCTTATAGAAAACACGCAAAATTTAAATTCCGTAATACATTTTTTTATAAAAACTTTCATACCCCCAATCTCCACAATTGGAAATAATAAGCAATAATTTTTCAGGATAGCGCAGCGTCATGACTTTGTTGTAAGTGGCAAAAATATTTAATAATTCAAGACAAATATTTCCAAATTCAACCGCCTGTACCTTAGCAATGAATCGTTGTACGACTCAAATTTATATAAAATTTTGTTCGCTGTGATAATTGTAGAAGTCCTGCCAATAAAAACTGAGACAACCTGTATATCTGCAATAGTTTGGTTTATTTTCGTTTATAATGAAAATTTCATAATTTGCAATTGCTAGAACTCAATAATTATTGTTAGCATATTTGTTACCACTTGATTAAAATTTGTAAGTAGGTACGTAAATTAATAGGCTATGCATCTACAGCGATATAGCCCAAGCCATCGACTTGCAAATACACAATATATTTTATAAAAGTTTTAATATTAGTTATTGGTAGTGCACATACTTAGTAGTGTTATAAACTCAATATGTACATAAAGTACCAAAGAGTAATCAGTGATTGTGTTAACAACTTGAAAGTTTTAAATTTAACAAATATTACCCACTTTTCACACCAGCGATCTCTTTAATAGAATGAATCGAAGCAGCCGCATGTTAAACATGCTTTCACATTCTGATCGGGAGAGGATGCGCATTTTGCAGATACCTGCTTATGAAAGCACCAGGGGTTCCGACAATATGGAAAGAAATGAGATGCTTCGGCGTAAGTTGCTTTTAGCTTATTAAAATTCATGTCCAGCAATAAGAAAAAAATTAAGTTTTGTTAAACATATATTATGTACCTACTATTTGTTTAAAATAATATATGTACGTCCTCAATAAAGCACGGGTTTCTCAGTTGAAAACTAGTCAGTATAACTCAGTTTTCAACATGCCTGGCTATCCATCAGTGTGATCATTTAAAAACGAGCCACCCCAAACATCTAAGAAACAAATAGAATTATGAAAAAACGCCGAGATACGTAAATTTATGACTCAAGGGGAACAGATTTTGATGTATAGTTGTTGAAGTCTGTAAAACCTACCCCTTAGCCTCCAGTCACACCCACTTTAAAATCTCAAATGGCATCATATCACTTGTGATATCTCATTTTAAAGGAAATCGAATGAGGAATACAGCATCGATATTTATTTTTTAATTATTCCTTATTTTGAGCTTTAAAAACTAAAAAGATCATTTTAACTTGTCAGTAAATAAGAAAAACGTTTTTGTTAATGAGTTAAATTTGATACAAAATAAGAGTTAATCCTTTTAGATATCAGATAATAAACAATTCATACAAAAAAAGCTTTGGAATTTAAAACAGGAAAATAAACTTGTAGGATAATTTAAAGAAAATCTGGCTTAGATGCTCAAAATGGGCCCCGTTATTTGCAAGACAATAATAAGGGCTATATTCTCGAATTGCCTTCTTACATTCAGGAATGTTTGGGAGGGAATACTTCGGCAAGTTTCGGATATTGCGCGTCCCAAAATCAATTAAATTTTCTGGGTGGGTTTGACGCACTGCTGATTTAAAATAGCCCCAAAAGAGAAAATTTAGCAGGCTAAGGGATAAATAAAAAAGAAACACCACTACTGTATTCCTCATTCGATTTCCTTTAAAATGAGGTGTCGCAAGTAATATGGTCCCATTTAAGATTTTAACGTGAGGGTGGCTGGGGGTTGGGGGTTGGTTTCACTAACGTCAACTATACGTCAAAATGTGTCCCCTCGATTCCTAAATTTACGTGTCTCAGCGATTTGACGTATTCCTATTTGTTTCTAAGATATTTGAGGTGGATCGTTTTTAAATGATCACACTCTCAATAAATCAATCGAGTGATGGCGGGTGGTGGGGGTCAGTGCGCGCAGGCAAGATCCTGTCCAATCTTAACTTCGTCTAGTGCGCATCCCCACCACTCGTAATCACTCTATCGGTTTACTGTACCTATTTAATTAAATAACTAGATCTCCAAAATATGACTTCTTTGAAGAAATGTATAGATTTCGTTTTACTAGCCATGGGGACAAAAGATTTTCAACTGATAAATTACGAGTATGAAGCCGCAGTGGCTCAGTGACTAGAGTTCCATACTGCCATTGAGGAGGTCTCATGTTCAAGTTTCACGTTTTGCCAATATCTCCCTTGAAAGCTATTTTCTGGATAGTCGCTCTAGTTGAAAATTACTTTATGCACCAATGTTGTGAACCGAAATTCATATGTATCAGGGTCTTGTTGTTCCCTTGTAACGTAATGCAAAATTGAAATACAGGTTGTCCAAGGTTTTATTAACAGGACTTCTACAATCATTAGAGGACCTTATTTTATGTCAAAAATGTTATATTAGTAAGGGTCGTAAAACACTTCATTTCTGAGAGGGTGTTAAATTCGCAAATTAAACATTTTTTTTTGATTACTAAATAACACCTCACAAAAAATTCATGCTACCGCGCTGAAAAACTTGTCATCTTAAATTAAATTATTTCATATAGAAAATCATGGCCTACAATTTTCCAGTGGCGCACCCCCAATCTTCGCTATTGGAAATAATAGACGATAATTTTCAGTATCCGGAGCGCTTATATGGTAATTAATGAAAATTTTTATATTCGACTTCAATATCCTGTACCTGTCTCAGGAATAAAGCGTTCTACGAATAATATTTATATAACATTTTATGTCTAAAATGAGGCTCTCAAATGATTATAGAAATCCAGCTGATAAAGCCTGGGACACACTGTAGAGTTAACATGAACAATCATTTAACTGATAAATGCTCTAGGGTGTAATTAGTACTACAACTGACAATCAAATATTAGCAGTAAGTAAATTGTAGATGTCCATGATGGAGAATACCCGGAAAAACCAACAGAAATTCAATATGACTCAGTAACATCTTCCGCAAAAAAGAGACGATATATAACAAGATCTTATAAAGAAAAAGTAGAGGAGACGAAGAGACGTCTTGTACAAGAAGTAGAAACCTGCAGTGATAATATTGAGGAATGTATACCTACTTCGTCTGCTGATCTAGATGATGAGCCATTCTGCCCGAGTGAAGAAGAATATGTTCCGTCACACACTGAATCTGAAACATCTGATTCAGATGTCGAAACTCGAGTTTCAAAGCAAATAAAGGTAATTCAGATTCAGAAGACAGCAGAAAACTTTGTATCTTACGCCGAAAACAATAATGCAGAAGATAGACAGGCATATGTAGAAGCTCCAGTTTCAGAGCAACCAAAGATTATTCAGAAGGGAGCAGATGACTTTGTATTTTGTGCGGAGAAGAATGATGCAGAAGAAGCTAGACAAGCATTTGTATCTATATCAGTTACGAAAAAAGGCAAGGACGGAAAAAGACTTAGGGATAAAAGACACTGTTGCTACATATGCAACAAAATTTTAACTAATAACATGGCCCGTCATTTTGAATTAGTTCATGGAAACGATACTGAAGTTAGTAGAATCTCGGCCTTGCCGAAAAAGTCAAAGGCTAGAAGAGAAGAGTTTGAAAAGTTAATAAAGGCTGGCGATTTTTACCACAATTGTAACATTCTGTCTATAAAAGACGGAGAACTGATTTTGGTCAGAAGGCCAGAGGAAAACAAAAAAATGGACTATGACGACTTTGGGCCTTGCCCTCACTGTTTAGGTTTTATGGCACGAAAGTATTTATGGCATCACTTAAGACAATGCAAAGTAAAAACAGTCGTCGGTAAAAGTTGGACCAACAATGAAGAAGCAAGAAGGGGTGTATTAAGTGAAAGTGCTGCTATGTTGTTTGAAATACTGGGAAAGTCAGTAGCGGACACGTTTCGTACAAATATTATAAACACGTTTAGAGACGATCAGATTTCTGCGGCCTGTAAACTTGATGACTTGATTCTAAAACTAGGGTCGTTTCTGTATGAAAAATATGGAAATCAACAAGCTGAACTGATACGCCAGTCAATGCGTCAGTTAGGTAGGTTAAAGATTGAACTGAACAAAACGTCCAACACGAGCAGTGATTTAAGCTATTGGATAAATCCAAGATGCTTTGACGCCATAATTGCTGCAACTAAATCTCTGTGTGGCCACGAATATAACAATTTGGAAAGTATCGGAAATTTTAACACTCCATCATTAGCGTTGAAATTGGGCCACCTTTTGCGAAAGTGTATAGCTATTGAAAGCGGTTCTGCACTTAGAAAAGGCCTCATACAAAGACACAAAGACCTAAAAGCATTTTCGGAATTGATGGATTTAGAATGGTCCGTTAGAATATCAACAAAAGCGATAACAACAATGATGAGGAAAAAAATGAATACCACACAACTTTTACCAATCACGAGTGATTTAATGCAACTGTCAACTTATTTGCAAAACCAAATGAAGGAATTGAAAACTATTATTGTCAGGAACTCCACCAGGATGGTGTGGAGTAACCTTGCTGGAGTAACTTTGAGTAGAATTATATTGTTTAACAAAAGACGGTCAGGGGAAACAGCAAAAATGACTCTGAGTAATTATTCTTCCAGACCATCTTGGTCTGAACAAGGAACTGCTGAATTTAAGGATTCTCTAACATCACTCGAAAGGGAATTGGCGAATAGATTGTGTGTTGTTGAAATAAGAGGAAAACGTGGTAGAACGGTACCTGTTATTCTTACTGATGAAATGAAGTCTTGTATAGATGCGTTGATCAATACAAGAGAAGTTGCGGGAATTTCTCCTAAAAATTCCTATATTTTTGCACGATCAGAAGGATCTCTACAACCATTAAGGGGACACGACTGTTTGAGAAAGTCATGTTCAAATGCAGGCTTAACTTGTGCTGAAAATATTACGAGCACCAAATTACGCAAGTATATTGCTACGGTATGTCAAATTTTCGATCTCAAGGAAAACGAAATGGACTGGCTGGCAAGACATCTAGGTCACGACATCAGAGTGCACCGAGACTTCTACAGAATCCACGAGAGTGCAGTAGAAGTAACTAAAATCAGTCGCATCTTGCTTGCAGTAGACAAAGGTGAAGCACAAAAATATTCCGGAAAACAATTGCAAGACATCAATATCGAAGGTGAGCGTTTTCAATTTCCAGCAAGTTTATACAGGATCTTACAATTTAAACTTACGTTAGACGTATCTCTGTTAATAAAGCAAATACTGTTCTGAAAATTTGCACACCTACTTAAAATAAAGGGCAAGTTTACCGAAAGTTTTCATTCCCCCTGTACTTCCGGTTATACCGGAACTTGGTATTAATTAGTTTATTTCAAATGGAATGCTGACTTTTAACCGCATTTTTCGATTCTTCGGCGGATTCTAGATCTTCATTGTATTATGAAATTTCTCGGGTATTACATTTCAGTGATATATTGATTTCTAAGAAAAAATGTGTATACAGAGTTCTAACAAATTCTTAATAAAATTTTCCAAACTTTCTAAAGTAAATTACCTAATGGAATTCATCCACACTATTTATGATTGGCTAAGTAAACGTGTCAAAACTTCCGCCGAATGTAAATTATTGTTAAATTTCGGAAAATGAATTTCAAGATTACGTCCTAACTAATTTTAAATGTTACGCCATATTTTTATTACATTTTTGAATTCTACGCCAAATCTTATATCGGGTGGATTGAAAAATAATTTCCTTAAGTTAAACTATTTCAGAGATATCTTGATTTTTAATAGAAATACGTGGTAAGATAGCTCTAAAATGCAACAATCTACAATTATCTTTTCTTCTGCAATGCCTATCTAAAATTCTCTGCATTTCATTGAAGCAGAGAAATGTGGGTTTTTGCATTCCATAGATACCTTACCACATATTGCAGTGAAAAAATTAAGATATCTGTGAAATGAAGAAAAATTATTTTTCATCAGTCAAGCCGATATAAAATTTGGTGTTAAATTCGAAAATGTAATAAAAAATTTAGCGTTCCATTATTTATAATGGGAGCGTAATAATTGTGGAATTCATTTTCCGAAATCTAATAATAATTTGCACACACTCTGTATATGTTTTTGCAGAAATCTAGGCATGTGTACTTGGACAATTTTAAAAATTGCGTGTTGAATTAAATTAATTTATTGTAGATAATTTCCAAAATATTAATAATTTATTAGAACTTTTCCAGCATAACCGGAAGTACAGGTGGAATGAAAATATATTCCTTAAACTTGTCCACTTGGTAGGTATGCAAATTTTCATATATTTGCTTTATTAACCGAGATAAGTCTAACGTAAGCTTAAATTGAAAGGTCCTGCAGAAGTATAGTGCGCTGTTCTTTGTTTTATATATCTAGTGCTCCTACCATCGCCAATTATTTGACTTCCTAAATAGCAAAAATCTGCAACTTCTTCTATCTTTTAATTTCCGATATGTATTTTAGTTTTAGTTCTATTTTCACGTCCTCTACATACCAAAATTTTATAGTTTGAATAGAATCCTCGTTAATCACTTGGTGAAACATGACTTAAAACTGAATGAATTAAAACACTTAAGCGTTTCACGAATTTTTTAATAATTGTAACTCTACAATATTGTTTCGGCTTCTTAGGCAATCGTCAGGAGTACATAGATAACCTATCATGATATATCATCTATGTACTCCTGACGATGTCCTAAGAAGCCGAAACAATATTGTAGAGTTACAATTATTAAAAAATTCGTGAAACTCATTCAAGTGTTTTAATTCATTCAGCACCAAAATTTTGATTTCCTTTTTATTAATCTACATGCCGTAGTCCTCTATCAAAACTACTACCTTTTCATTCTGCGCCAATACAAATTCTTCTTTTCTGGATCCTAACACTGCTATATCATCCGTGAATCTGAGCATATTAATAGTTCGGTCCTGTACATTAGTCCCTGATGCTATTCTAGCCTTAACAATATTAATCCATCTTCGAAATTAAGTTGAAAGCTAGAGGCGACAACTTCCTTCCGGATATCTACTTCTCTTCGTTCCTATAGAGGTTTTGTATCATTCTTCTGTCCCTATATTTCATCCCCACCTTTCTGAGCAATTTGAACATCAGCCATTTTACTTTGGAGAAGGCTTTTCTAAATCTAGAAATCCTATTATGTATTGGCGCTCTTTCCCTTTTGTATAGTTTTTTCTAAAATTACTCGTTAGAATGGCCTTACGCGTTCCTCTAGTTCGTCTAAAACCGAACTAACCTTCCAATATTTCTTCCGCCCTTCTTTCCATCTTTCTTTGTACATTTCTAGTTAGTTTTTGATGCTTTGGAAGTTAAACTGTTTTAAAATTTTCCCGCCTCTGAGCGCTTTTCCTTTTTGGCAAAACGACTACGATGTTCCGTTTGTAATCTTCTGGTATCTCACCTGTCTGGTATATACAACTAACTACACAATTGCATGACTTTATGATCTATGTCTGCAATCTGTTTATACCTGGTGCTTTATTGTTTTTTGAATTTTCTAACGCTAGCTCAAACTCCTCCCTCATTACAGAACAGCAGCCTAAGTTATCCCCCTAATGCCTAATTAATAATATTAATTTTTTGGGGCACTAATCTACTCCTTAAAATATGTTCTTCTGTTGTGTAGATTTACCACCACTGGAAGAGGAAGAAGCTCCAAATGAAGTACCCGAAGAGGAGAATGAGGAAGAAGAATTGGAAAATAATGTTGTGAATCAGTCAGTTTCTAGTTTCAAAAACAGTTTCGCCACCAGAGATAATGCCTCAACTTCTGAAGGTACCAATACCCGTAAATGTGAAATTAAAGACAATTTATGTGTTTATAACAAACTGTATTTTAGACCACAACAAGAAAATATGTAAGAAAATAAACAAAAAGATCTGCAAAAAATACCATGGAGTAGTGAAGAACTTGCATGCGTCTTGAAAAAGTTTGCTGGGTTCATTAAACGAGGTGCTTTGCCTGGAAAGGCAGATTGCGAGAAGGTTATTGAACAAAATAGCATCCTGGAAAAAAGAAAATGGACAGACATTAAATTTTGTATTAAAAATCAAATAACAAAGAACAATAAAAAAATGAACAGTTTGTTGTTTTGTTTCACTAACGTACGTTACGTGATTTTTCTAAATACAATTTGCAGTCCACTGTTTAACTCATACAAAATGTGAATTTGATATAAATTTTCTGGGCAACTCTTTAGAATCATCATTAAAATAATTTGGTACTTACCTCAGTATTACTGCCCGAACTCATATTATTATGACATCTTGTTACATTTCACCAAGTTTTGTTATATTTGCGGCATCTTTTTTACACTTGGTAGGACGTTCTATATTTGCTGCATCAGAGGTCACAATACTCAGATGATGTCACAATATCTTGACGCCGATAAATAATATTCTGTGGAGTGTATCAAAATGAAACTTGGTTTGTCGAATTTATAACATCATTCTCTATCCCGCTCGTACTGAAATATTAATGTGGCCACAATCGAGCGAGGTGCGGGTGATGCCACAATGTCGGAAGAACGGGTATGCGTGTGTGTGTGTGTGTGTGTTGTGTGTTGTGTGTGTGTGTGTGTGTGTGTGTGTCTTTGTGATTTTACTGAAAAACAGGTGAGTCTATACTACTCACTAAGTGTCTAGGTCTATATTGTAGCTAGTTAGAGTAGAAATTGATAAGAATTAGTGATGAGAAAACGTACGTAAACAATTAGATTGTCATATACAGGGCGTAGTGCCGTAGTACATAGATTATGAGTAGTTGAGTAAAGGAAAGCACAATGAAAAGAACCACATGAACGTTTAAATGGTGGTAACGATGCAACCGTCTTTGGCAGTTAGTTCTTTAAGTAAATAATATAATATAATAATATAAAAGGAAGGTAAAATATGAATTTTTAATTATAAAAAACATGTTTTATTTCAATTTTTGTTGTTGCAGAATACTTTAGCGGCCCAAACAATTAGCGCAGGTGTGGCAGATGCGCTAGAGTTTCTTATGGCTGAAGTAGAACATCCAGACTTCAAGAATGCTAGGGGAACTATAAAATTTTTGCGCACATTTGATAAAGTTTTTGATTTAAAAAACTCAAGAAATCCCTTTGGACGAGAATATAAAACCCCTTTAAGACAAGCCAATGAGGTTTATTGGAGGCCAATTTTAGAAGATGCAATTAATTACATACAAAATCTTAAAAATAAGAATGGCATGTACCTTCACAAAAGAAAGTTATAACAATAAAATCTTTGTTGGGGATATAATATGAAGATTTTGTCAGGAAGGAAAATTCTCCACTAAAGTACTTGCTCACATACAAAATGAGCCAAGATAATAATAATAATAATAGTTTATTTTCGCAAATTACAATTACAGCACAACATGACACAAGAAAAATTGGAAAATCACAAGGTATTAATTAAGGCAGACGAAAAATTCGTCCCCCGTTCCACCATTAAGACCTTGACAACAATAAAATAAAACATTCTGCAGCTACATATACAATGATTAAATTAAAATTAACATCCCATGTAGACTCGCAATTCCGGAATGATCCACCCAACGAGCCAGTCGCTTCCGAATACCCCATCTCGTTTGTCGCCAAAATCCCGAACCGCGCGCCACACCACCATCGCGTCATGTACCTGTATTCACGCATCTCCGTCATGACAAACAAACATACGTTGAAATCACCTCCCCATCTGTCCATTAAAGTAACATTTAAATAAATTGTTTCTAAATTCAATATTAGTACATTTTTTCAATTCAGAGGGGAGTGTATTATAAATTTTAGAAATGTAAAAAAAGAAAGAAGTTTTGTGGAGTAATAAGGCCCCTGAATCCAATGTAGTTATATCCTAGATCACAATAGCAACCATTGATAGAAGATGCATCAGTTGCAACTAACAATGGAACTTTCCAGAACATAGACTGACGCTGTCAGCAAATAAAATGTATAAATTGAATTGTAACTTCATTAGAAAGGATTCCAGTTATTAACACCGAAATGTACTTTACTAAATAAACCTGTATATTTTATTTTTTTTAAAGTACATCCGCAATTCCCAAAACGTATCTATGTTTATATTATGCACATCTGTGTGAAATTGAATTTTATTGGAGAGGTAAGTTGGTGATTTACTCATTATAATATTGTGGAACAGACAAAGCGACTGCAAGGTAAACCGATTCTGCATATTCAGTCAGCCAATATCCAACAGCTTATGAGATATATGGCCGAACTTGTGGAGCCCGTATATGTACCTCAAACAACAGTTCTGGCTCTTCTGAATACGTCCCTTAGAAACAGAATCCAAACCCGGCGAAAAAACAGGTGAACAAAAAGTAAAATGCGACAAGTTAAGCGGTTCGCAAAGCATTGCTTTAGTGGTATAAGGCATGTATATGTATTGTAGCCAGATCGGAATTAATATGTTCCATTGCTGATTTAATTTCGTGCGGAAATAACTGGGTATCATCAGCATATGCGTGGTAGTCACAGAATTCCAGAGAAGTATAAAGTTGGCTGGTATAAATGGAAAATAAAATGGGTCCCAAAATAGATCCTTGCGGAACTCCAGATTGTAAATCTTGTATGGACGACACCACTCCATCGAGCATGACCAAGTAATTCTTTATTAAATCAACGGAACTGCTACTGAGACCCATGTATCCAAGCAGAGTGCAGAGGACTGAATGCTGCAGGGTGTCGAAAGCCCTGGAGTGATCCAACAGGACCAAGGCCGTCAATTTGTTCATATCAGATGCCTGTAAAATTTCATCGGTCACCTTCAACAGGGCTGTGCTACAACTATAATTCTTGAATATGTGCCTCTGTTTACTCCGTTAGTTTCTTCTGAATTTTGATTTCCTTAGACGTTTGACGTCTGACCTGACTGCTTTATTTGTTTTGTTGCATACGGTATGTTTTGTATTTTGTTATCTCACCAATACCTAAGTTAATTCACTTTTTGAGGTGGCGTGTAGTTGAGTTGAGATTAATAATTAATTGGGTATCAGTTTTGGTTAGGATTCCCAGCTTGCAAAATCGTTGGGTTTATTCTTTTTTGATTGTTGGGATTTGTTGTGTAAATGTGTGCATGATCTAATATTATTGGTGAAGTACCTAGCTAACCAGGTACTTAGCGTTTTTATTTATTTTATTTTATGTTTATTATTACAGGGTTGTTGGTTAAAACTTAAAAAGTAAAAATGCTGAAAAGGTGGTTAATTATTGATATGGCTAAAGACGATTCATAGTTGCCAACTTTACCATCTTCATCTGCTTCAGTAGAATTCATTAATGATACTAGGATGTCTATCATAGAATCCATTGATAATACAAATGTAGATAGTCTGGTTCAGGGTTCGGTTGGTTTTGGTTATTTCTTCAAATTTTATAATTTAAGATTACAATATCAACTTGCTTTGTTTTCTTTTTTTGATAGAAGAGGTCTTGCCATCAGAACCAACTCTGCCTTATCTCCAAATTGGGGTGACAAATGAAAACATTGATGTAGAATGTGCAATTGAACCACCAACGTGACCGATGGAATCGTAACAAACAAAAAACAAACAAAAGTTTTAAAGGTATTGGAAATTTAATTTATTTGTAGATAAAATCAAAAACAAAAATATTTAACAAGAAATTTTATAAGTTTAAAGATAGTTGGTTGAAATTAACAATTTTTAAAGATTGGCTAACTAAATCAGTCATGAAAAGAAGTGGAAAGGAGTTTTGTCATTGCAAAATTTGTAATGATGAAATAATTGCACATAAAACTGATCTTGTGCATCATAGTACATCTGCTAAGCATAAACTTAATACAAGAATAATATCGGGTACTAAAACAATGCCACAAATGATGGTACAATTCTTGGGTTCTTTAGAAGTGGCAACTCGTCGTGCAGAATTTAAATTGTCTGCGTTAACTGCCACAAACAACTGTCCATTTTTATGAATGGATATTTTAAGTCCGTTATGTTACAACATATTCCCAGATTCTGAAATTGCAAAAAAATTTGCATTAAAAAGAACGAAAGCAACAACAATGTTGAAGAGTGGGTTAGCTAAACCACTGAGTCAGAATTTATATGATATTTTTTCTGAAAAAGGACCATTTTTCTCAATAATTTATTACTGTCGCGCAAACTTAAAAGTAATGACTAAATTTTTTGATATGATTGAAGTAACCGCTTCTACTGCAGATGAACTACATAAAACATTAAAAACAGTATTAGTAACAAGTGCAACGAAAAAGTTCATTCGCGCTTCCATTTGATCTATTCGGCGGTCCTGGATATGAACTACATCGGTTGTTCAGTGGCCGATATCATGGACGTGTCCTCGTGCGATTTTTACTGGGGAAAGATGGAGAGATCCGAGGCGGAAATGCTGTTGCGCGATAAACCACGTGGCACCTTTCTACTACGCGATTCCATGGAAGAACGCCACTGTTTTGTTTCTTTTAATAAAGAAGACCTGCGACCGGCTCATGTTTCCATCCAGGAGTGGATCTACATGTTTCATTTTAACTTCTCCAGCATTATGGAAGCCGACCTCATTCAATTCTTACAGGATCGTGACTCCAAGTTTGTTAATCCGCTCAACAGGAATTTCACCTGAAAGTTGCAAGAACTCCTCCATCCTCCTGGTTGTCTCCTGGGGGCGAGAGTGAGTTGGGGTTGCCTGGAGCTATGGAGAGGTGCCTCAGGGAAGAAGAGCGAAATAGTAGGGAAGACTTCGCCTGCCATTTTTAGCCATGATGTGCAATCGGTCGTGATTTTGGTGCTTAATAGTGTACATAGTGTATTACAATGTTAAGTTAATTTGATTTTCTTGCTTTTATAATTTTACTGTGTTCAGTGGATATTTGTAAGTAGATATTATATACCATACATTAGTAATACGATTCTACAGAATCAAGAATATTATAATTACAATAAAAATAAAAATCTTATAAATTGGTTAATAAAAATCGTTTTACGTATTATAAATCTTGTCTATTAAAATGGCGATTTTCGAGTGAGGAAACTTTTTGATTTTGCATAGTTACGGTGGAGGAACTTAGAAACATCGTCTGTCTAATAGAACGTTATAAAGATACCCATGTCAAGGAGTATTTGATCTCGTAATTAATTGTGAAAAATAGTTTATTACAGTACAAGTGGAGAAACTGAAAATTTCGCTCACGCAATTTGCCAGATTTGCAAACGAGCCGCCAGGCGAGTGTGCAAAGGCAAATAAGTGAGCGAAACGGTTTCTCCACGAGTGCTGTATAACGTTTTGTTCAATCCTGCCACTGAACTAAATATTATTTCAAAAATATTCAAAATTAATAATTCAAATTGGTCTGGCAATTAGGCAGGTATACATAATAACATAGAGAGCGTGTTTCATCAGTGTTATGGTTACCGTTACTATAAATAATAAACAAGCTAGAAGAAGTCAATTTTTGTACGTTTCAGCTAAATTTGTAGCTAAAATAAGATTTTACTGAGAAAATATGGAAAAAATTACGATTTAATTTTACCGGAGGATATTAAAAGAAGCTGATGCCGCTGCATACAATTGCCTCAGAAGTCTAAAGGAAGGTATATGAACGAGCTGACAAAATTCCGTGATTTGATGCATATGTTACGGTTAAAGTACTTACGTGGCTAGTGTTTAAACTAGCTGGATGGTATATAAAGTAACCAAGCGACTGGTTATTTTACTAGAAATTCACATTTCCAATAAAATAGCTGCGAATTTTGGTTAGTTCATATACTATCCATCCCGTTTATAAACTAGCCGAGAATGATGGCTATAGTACAAACCACAAAGAAAGTAAATAAAACAACTATTGTTCTTAGACAGTTTGTAAACTATCCATAACTATTTGGATAAAGTGTGAAATTCAGTTCTAGTAATACAAAATAGCAAATTCGTTGGTTAGTATATAAACTAAGCTAAATTTTCTTTTGTAAATTTAATAGAAAAAGTGGTGTTGCCCGTCACTGAATACGGCCAAAAAAGTGGTTCCATGGCCCACTATTTCCGGTCTGTGGGCAAGCGGAGCGAGTGGAGCGTTTAAGTCTCGCCCTCACCAAACAAAAACATTAACATTTGAAAACAATAGGAGATAAATTTTCATTGACGCACGAAATGGGATTAAATCTAAAATTCTATGTTCAGGTCCCTAGGTAAACAACCCGGGTGATTCTTAGAATGCTTTCCGAGTATACGGTCACTAAGGGATTGTACCTGTACGCAACTACCACTATTGCTAGTGACAGTTTCTTACAAATGATCACCAGTATCGCGACACGTGCATCGTGTTTTGCCCAAGTATAGTGTTTGATTAATTTTGCAACATTAACCAAGGAAAATATTGGTTACTTTATGTAGGTAGTAGCTAGCGAATTAGTTATTTTGTACTACTAGAAATGAAGTTCAGGCTTTATACAAATAGTTATGTATACTTTACAAACTATCTAAGAACAGTGGTTGTTTTATTTACTTTCTTTGTGGTTTATACTTTAGCCATCATTTTTGGTTAATTTATAAACTGGCTGGATAGTATATGAACTATCCAAGATTCGCAGTTATTCCAGTGGAAACACGAATTTCTAGTAAAATAACCAGCCGCTTGGTTACTTTATATACCATCCAGCTAGTCTATACACTAGCTAAATAAGTACTTTAACCGTAACACATACAAAGAAAGTTCATCTTTTAACTGAGGAAGTGATCTTATACTTGGGCCGCCGAACAGACGGAGTGATCACCCTGAAAGAACGTGCTCTAGGGGGGACCACTATCAATTTAGGACAACCGAACCGCAGTGATGAGCTTTCTTTAGATCCAATGTAGTCGCATCTCTCCAATTCGGTCGTCATAAACTACTATTGGCCCCGCTACAGCATGTTCTTGCAGAGTGATCGCTCCGTCTGTTCGGCGGCCCAAGTATAGCCTATTTTAATGGATTGGTAAAAAATTACGAGCCATCTTCTTTGTGGTCCACATATTTTATGTTGAAGACAATTTTATTTGTTTTTGAAAAAGTAGATATTACATAGCAAGTAAGTTTCATAGTGCTATATTTTTTAAAAGTATTGGCTTTAACTCTGTAAAAATTTTTATATTACCTAATAGAAATGTTGACAGTACCTACTTAATATTAAATAAATATCTAATTAATTTGGAATGTATGCCCAAATTTATTAAAATGCACACAAATAAAATTTTTGGACAACAATTGAGCTAGTTTATTATTTACAGAAACCATAATAAATTGCCATGTCAATTTGAATGATTAATTTTGAATATTTTTGTAATTTGTAATGGAGTGGGTGAAAGTAATAAGAGTGAACGAAAGTACTTTCGCTCACTGCTTTCGCCCACCCGTTGCCAAAGAAACGAAGTGAGTGAACAAAAGTAATGCTTTCTCGCAAAGTATCTAAGGGTGAAACAACATGTTTCTATGGCAGGATTGAACAAAGGATTTTGGAAATGTGCAACCTTCGCGTGAAATCGGTGAAACTACCCTGACACTTTCGCTTACAACTGGGTGGAAACCGGGGGTAGCAACGACCTGCATATCGAAACATGATCTATAAAGGGCGAGTAACCTTTATCGAGAAAGAACAGGCATCGGGGCCGTCTTTGGAAGTCGCCCCGAGCCTACGAATATGGTCAAATTTTGACGTTTGAGAGGCGCCCGGGCTTTTATCATTTATCAAGAAAAGATGGCGGAGGGTGTAGACGCTGAAAATTTTTGTGCTAAGTATGATATTGATTTTCATCATGACAAAATAATCGGATGCGACGGAACTTGCGGAGGGTGGTTTCATGTAAAATGTGCTAACATTAATGAACAGCAGTGTAAGCTGATAAACAGTTGTGAAGGGATTCTTTGGCTGTGCAGTTTTGTGTCAAAAAATGTGAGGTTAGGAAGAAACAAGAATACGACAGTGTTATAGATGAAGTAGCTGAACTTACAAGATGATAACTTGATAACAAATCTTCTGTCACCAAGGTCTGAATTACGCAGCAGTAGTGCGTAATAAGACTGAAGAGACGGTGGTTATTAAAGCAAAGCAAGGTACAGAAGGGAGTAATAAAGTAAAAGAAGACTCAAAAATGGTGATTGATCCTGCAACTCTAGGTATTGGCATCAGTAGTATTAAAAATTTGAGAGACGGTGTTGCAATAAATTTCGAATAAATAAATTTCGAACGGGAAAAGTTACAAATTGAAGTTGAAACAAAGTAAGGCAACCAGTACATCACGCAGGTACCTAAAAAACATAAATACAAGGTTAAAATCATGGGCATTAAGGAAGTCGCAGGGAAAGAAGATTTAGTAAATAAGATAATCAAACAGAATGCTAGCCTAAGAAGTTATAGTAATAAATTGAATGTCGTATACATGAAGCCGTCAGTATACATTCAGTACAATAGCAATAATTGAAACTGATGAGGAAATTGCAGATGTAATACTCAGCTTGGACTTGCTAAAAATAGGATGGAACATATGTAAAGCTGTTGACCATACAAGTGTGTTACAATGTTTTAAATGCTTTGGATATAACCACAAAGCTAGTGCTTGCATGAAAACGGCCATATGTGGAAGTTGTGGTAATGAGAAACACGAAGGTGATTGCAGCACTTCTAAAAACTGTATCAATTGTACTAACGCCAATGAGAAATATGGGACACAGCGAGACGGCAAGCATGCTGCATGGGACCGAACATGTTTAGTATATAAGATGCATGTGGAGAATTACAGAAGTAAGTTTCTACAGGGAGAGCGGATATAGCCATTAAAAGGAAAGCAATGTTACATCTACTGAGTCAACGCCAGAAGTTTCTATGCAAACAAAGACGAAATTAGAGAATTCATGTTGAAAAATGAACCACTAATAATGTGCCCGACAGAAACTAGAGTTACAGAAGACATGAAAGAATTTGAAATTGCTGTAAAGGGTTACAACTAGGGTTGTGCCTGGTCAATTCTGGTCAATTCTGTAACTCTAGTTTCTGTCGGGCACATTATTAGTGGTTCATTTTTCAACATGAATTCTCTAATTTCGTCTTTTGACCAGGTCAAAATCTTTTCGATCAAAATCTTTTAAATCGCTCTAACCTAAACCGCGGCGCAACCTAGCGAATCGCGTTACTCGCTACAGAATTCAAGCGTCAAGCTGCTAACAAGTCCAAACGTGTTGGTTGGTGTTTTACAATCTGATTGTGTCGCTGTGAAATGCCACCTTCTGCAGCCTCTTGCGAGAGAAATTGGGCTGCATGGGACATTGTCCGTTGTCCGTAGTAAGCTTCGCAACAGATTGAAAACCACTCGCGCGGGAAAGCTCGTCTATATAAAGGCGGCGACTGACTAGCAGAAAAGCGTCGTAATGTAACTTAATGTAACACGAGCATACGCTAGTCAGTGCGGACGACGAGCGCCGAGCCGAGCCGCCCAAAGTGAGCAGGAGTGCTCCACTTGACTACCGGTTTTTTAGCGAATTCCTTTGATTGTTACACATTACAAATCAGTGCCGGACACGACTTGTTTGTGTTGAGCACAGATATTTCACCCCATTATTCGGTTGCTCCTCATAAACCTTTGTGTATAGACGTACCTGTTTTAAATTTATTTTATAAAAATGAAGTGGTCAAAATAAATTTTTTTATCGTTTATTGACCAATACCGCAATAAACCTGTTTTGTGGGATCCTCAGGATTCCCAACACTACGATAAATTTAAAAGCATGACGCCTGGCAGGAACTGGCTGACGAATTTGAAACAACACAAGAAGAGTGTAAACGAAAAATCACAAGTCTGTTGGCAATGTAACTGCTAATCTTTCAGTTATCGATATAGCTTCTCTAAAAAAAGTGTCTTGTTTCACAATTCTTGGCGCAATTAGGTTAAGGAGATACTCAAAATCTGTGACATTCTAACAAGTTTTTGCACTGCCAACTGATTTCTTGGTTATTCAAAATATTCATCAATGTTGCTCCACCACTAATACTTCTTTCTTTAAATAAATCTGTCTGCCGCCACCAACAACAAATGCAGCACTTGCAACTTCTAGATCCGACATCTCTGAACCAAGTGAGAAGTGGAGCAATGTTGAGCCAAGCATTCAGAAGGAGAAGGCTCCGCTCCAATCAGTCGCCACCTTAAAGTACAACTTGAAGCTGTTGAGTGGAGATGGAGATAAAAAACGTGGAAATTCGGAGGAACTGGCGCTCAATTTCAGTAGTGAGGATGAAATTGGCGATTCTGAAGAACATGAAGACGATAGTGATGGTGGGTTTGGTGGCGAGGATGATGTGGCGTTATCTACCTACATTGGCCAGTCATCATCATCAGTATTGTTCGTTTAATATTATGTATTTTTGTGTTTTTTTTGTATCTCAGAATGGTTTATTTATTTTTTGTTCCCTGTTTTCCAATAAATACATGATGCATTCATTTCTTTAGACAAAACTGAGGAATTTGACCAGTGCTTGGTCAATTGACCAGTCAATTGACCACAAAATATTTTGACCGGTCAAAATCCCAACCCTAGTTACAATGTTGCCAGGTGTGATTCACTGGAGGTGTATTAGTGTATGTGCGTGCGGATATCAGTTTTAAAGTGAGAGCAGAACATGTTGTGCAAATGAACTACTGGTTTCTGGTCGTGGAAGGGATGATTTATAATGATAAAGCAATCGTCAAACGTGATGGCGAAAGCCCGCGCAGGCAAGGCCACGCCCTAGTTTCAGGCAGTGGCGCGAGGTTCCCTGGACTATAGATGAATTTATTATGAAGTTAATCGTGCGCCACTGACAGTTGCGTGCGTCAACCGAAAACCAATCCCGGTCGAGAGCGTAGTGGATGAATAGTGAGGATTACTCAACTGCGCATCTCTGTTGCTCGCCATTACGTCTGACGATTGCTGTAGGTTTGTTATAGGTTGTATATATCACTCTCCTAATGGTTCACACGCTGAATTACTAAACTTTTTTGAGGAGTGGGTCGAAAACAATGTATCTGAAAATCAGTATAGAGTAATTATAATAGGTGATTTCAATATAAATTGGAAAAACAATAACTGCTGTTATGCTAATAAAACCGCACGGAACAAATTATTAAAATCCCGGTAAATAAATCTACAGGCACAGGTATCATAGCGTACCAAAAATTTGGAAAACTGGAAACTCCATTTGCCCTTGTAAATTCAGAAAATGGCTTCGCGTATACTTCAGTTATAAATCCAACTGAAGAAACACTGCCGTTGAAACTTTCGAAACCAATACCTATTGAGCCTTTCGATTTAGAGTGTTTCCAAATTAATAATTTAGAAGAGGCCGAAGGTAATGAAAGATACCAACATTTACGAAATCAAAATTTACAAAATTTACGTTTAGATCACATGAACGCAGAGGAAAAGAAATCAATTAAAAATTTGCGTTATAAATTTAAAGACATTTTTCATTGTGAAAATATTCCTCTATCATTTAACAATAAAATTAAACATAATATTAGAACGACGGACAACATTCCAATATTCACGAAATCATACAGGTATCCAGAAGTGCACAAAAAAGAAGTTAAAACGTAAATTAAGAGCATGCTAGACCAGGGAATAATTCAGCCATCAACATCACCATGGAGCAGTCCCGTATGGGTAGTACCCAAGAAAATTGATGCCTCCGGCAAACAAAAGTGGCGGATGGTTATCGATTACAGAAAGCTAAACGAGAAGACGGTGGGAGATAAGTACCCTTTGCCGAATATCAGCGATATTCTTGACAAATTGGCGAAATGTCAATACTTCTCGACTATAGACTTGGCATCAGGCTTTCACCAAGTGGAAATGGCACCAGAAGACATAGAAAAAACAGCATTCAGTACAGAAAATGGACACTTCGAATTTCGAAGAATGCCTTTCGGGCTTAAGAACGCCCCTGCAACGTTCCAGCGAGTAATGGACAGTATACTCAGAGGTATACAGAATGAGAAATGCCTTGTTTACCTGGGTGATATAATCATCTACTCAACATCCCTCCAAGAACACATAGACAGGTTAACAGCTGTGTTCCAACGACTCCGAGACTCGAATTTTAAGATCCAATTGGACAAGAGCGAATTCCTAAGGAGAGAAGTAGCATACTTAGGACATGTCATCACCCCGGACGGTGTAAAACCAAACCCCGAAAAAATCAAAGCAGTAGTCAACTATCCAGTTCCCAAAACACGAAAAGAAATTCAATTATTTTTAGGCCTTTTAGGTTATTATCGGCGATTTATAAAAAAATACGCAAAGATCACCAAACCGTTAACAAAATGTCTCAAGAAAAATGCTAATATTAGAAAGCATAATCATGCAAATTAATAGTGTGATTAAAAATGAACATTATTTCGAAACAGATATTCGTAATGCTTTAATGTTTAGTGCGATAGCTACTCAACTAATAATGCTCTTCAATACAATAAACTCAATATTATCCGAGATAGAAACTGCAATCAGCTTTGCGAAAATTTCAACTCTTCACTATTCAATAATTGATTATCACGACCTTGTCAATGAACTAACCAAAATTCAATCACAGACTCAAAAATTAAGGCTACCTTTTTGATATAAAAGACATTTTTTCTTACGAAAAAGTAATCCGAGTCAAAGCTTTTCAAAACGATGCAAAGATTGTATGTATTCTAGAAATTCCTCTTGTAGAAATTGAATTTTATACTGTTTATCGATTATTACCTATCCCATCCAGAATAAAAAATAACCTTTTTCAACTGATTGTGCCAAAATCCAACTACCTTTACCTGAACGAGAAAAATTACGTATTCGCCGACAAGAAGTGTCAGAAAATTAGTCTGAACGAATTCTTTTGCGAATTTTCCGAAATTAAATCAATCAATAATAATCTACCATGTGAGATACAGCTCCTTCAATTCACCAAACACTACAACAACTTCCAAACATATTTGCTTCGAGTAGTAGAAAAGAAAATTCACCTAGTCGATACAAATCAATGGATAGCCATCATACCGGAAGAAACGACAGCCGCAATTTCATGTGGTCAAGATAAAGAAAATTTATTCCTCCAAGGAAACTTCGAAATTCACTCGAACCCAACTGTTCCATGAAAATCCAAGATACAATCATAGAAAATTCCGAAAATGTACAAACAAGCAACCGAATTATAGAACTTCCAAATTTCGTTTATCAGCCTCTACCGAAACATGAAGAAAAGCTTCAAGAATTACCACCGACACGACTTGACAGTATTAATTTAGACGATTTACAGCCAATAAGAAACAAGATGTTCGAATTGCAGCAAGAATTAGAGGAACCGGAAGAAAAAGTTATCAACTCCAGCCATTACGTTAGTATGGTAATAAGTTTTATCATATTAACTATTATCATCGTCCTCATTAGAAGAAAATATTTGGAAAAGAAGAATCAAGAAAAACGGAAGAGAAATTCAAAAATGGAAACTCGAGCTGTTCCTCTGCATGAGTTTCCACTTAAGGAGGGAGGTGTTAATATATAGATTATACTACATTATGTACTTTTAATCATGAACAGATAAACACTATGTTAACTAAATGCTTAGCTTGCAGTGTAGACTAGATTCGCTATTTTGTACTTTGCAGCCAGTTCACGGCTAATCTTTCTTTGTAAAACATCTTACAAATTTTGTCTGTAACTCCGGTGTTTTGAAATAAAGTTTTTAAAAACTATTTTCGGGACATCGAAATCTTAACTCGCGCGCACGAGCGCACTTATTAAGGAGCCGCTGCCGGTGTATTTGTCAAATCTAGTAACCCCATTTACAGAAGTCCATAAATACGATACCAGAAAACGAAATAACTTTACGCTGAAACTGTTTAATAAGAAGGCGACATAAAATCCAATATTCTTTAAATAACATACCAGATGAAATTAAAGTATTAAATGTTGACAGATTTAAAGTGGCTGCAAATAGGTAACTCATGAGCATTGTGTGAACTGATTTGTGCAATTTTGAATGTTCTTATGTATAGCGTATGCTAAATAAACATTATTATTATTTTTATTATTCCACGTTCCCTGCTGTTATTGCCTTTAAAAAATGCGTGGGTCTTTGTGCAGGGTTCGTGAAATTAATTATTTAAAAGGATGAAAATTTTGCTCAGTATGCATAAACGTTTAATCTTCTGAGAAATGGCGAAAATAAGGAACATATTTATCGGACCAAGGAAAATTCGCAATTTTTTAATAGAAATTGCAGTGTCTCGCAAAGAAAATCATTTGCGGTTGTAAATGTTATAGGGAGGAGATGACAGTTGGCGCCATCATTACAGATACTCCGAGCACGAATAATCCAGAATTTACCGGACACTTCGGAGGGACGAAAGTGAATGGGGCGGATGCGTCCGTCAATTCTCCGTCGATCCAGGTCCGATTTGCGACCTCCGGGTTATTTTAAAATATTTTAAAGGGTAAAAATCGTAAAAGTTGCACTTTTTAACATTTCGCACCCTGGGGTGGTTGCGAGGTGATGAAATGAGGAAAATAGCCCTCGCTTGTGTAGGCAAAAATTCGTGTTCCGGACGCTCCCTTTCGGAGCAAGAAATTTTACCTTCCTCAAAAATTAAAGCTCGTTTCTGAGACTAGATGGGTCCTGACAGGGGCGCAATTTTGTGAATACATCTCGGTTTGTATCACGCCTCCATCCACTGAGCCAATTTTCATTTCACCAAGCAGTTTTCGAAAAAATGAGAATTTTCGAAAAATGCAGGCTTCTCTCCGGGAACCCCTAGCGGGACGGAGGAATTTTTTAGGAAAAAACAGTACAGGGACTTTAGACCCTGCACAGTCCATATTTTAATCTCCCGCAATTTAAAAAATTGTATGTGTAAAAGTAATTCCGCCGCGGCGTCGCGAAACGTGCCTTTATTGAGCGAAAATGCACCCCTCGGTTTTTTCGCCAATAACTTTCTCAAATGAAGACCGATTTCAATTTTTTCGACGGATATCGGAAGAGCGAACTTCACAGAACCTTATTCTTACCGTGAAAGACGCCGAGTGTCCGAGAAAATCGAAGATTTCGGGAGACACGTATCTTTTGGGGGCGGCCTGCGACCCCCGTGTAACCCTTTTTGGCAAATCTAAAGAGACATTTGTGAAGTAGAAGAGACGGCTGTCCGTCTGTGTGAAAATCTCCATACCGCACTCACGTTCGCCCCCCAAACACTTTAATTGAAAAGTGCAAATTTGTGTAAAATCGCGGAATCTATTCCGCCATTTTCGCTTCTTATGGGGTGGAAACTCGTGACAGGGGCAATCTGCAAATCGAAATGTGATGTCGAAAGGGCAAGTAAACTTTATGAAGAGACAGCGCGCCTCGGGACGGTATGTGAAAGTCACCACGAGCGTAATAAAATGTCCAATTTCGACGAAATCTTGACAGACGGGTGTCTGAACTTGAAACATTTTGCGATCGCCCGGAACTCCCGTTGACCATTTTCAACCCTTAAACGTCGATCGATCTAAATTAAATTTCCACGCCCACCGCACTGGAACCTCCCCTTTCGAACCGCGTATCGTGGCACGTTCCACCTTCTTAGATGCCTCTTAGATGCCTCTTTTTCGATGTTTTTCGCCCCAAAATTTTGCAGTGCGTCGGGGAAAAATTATTTTTCCTAGCAACCCCCGTGCGATTTTGTTGATTTTCGGATATTTTCGGTCCGATCGACGGGGCTTTCGGAATCCGCCTGCGAAACTGCCCTGCCGGCACCGGTCGGGCCGGTATAAAAAACTACCCTTATTTTGAGTGCGCCGTATCTTCCCGTAGGCGCGACTCTCGCGTTCGGGACCCCCCCCCCCCCCCCCTATGACCTACAACTTTCGTCGGCGAAAAAGAGACTCGCCCGTTTTTCCCCACGCGTCGCCGGTTCTTCTGGGTGCGATGGAATATTTTCAACCCTTTCTGGTGCGCCGAGTTTGTTATCGCTTGGAAACAGGATGTTTTGGGGAAGGTGGAAAAATCTCGAAGGTCCTCGCGGATCCGGGACGAATTCGTCCGCCCAAATCTCAAATTTCTTTTCCATTTTCGACGTTTTCGCCACCGATCGCTTATAGCGGGGGATGACGAAGCCTTCGGCCCCGCTTCGAGTCGACGAGGCAGGACGGGTGTTTTTTTCTGAAAAAAAGCACCGTTTTTCGGCATGGTCATAAATATTTTTAATAGTATTTAACAAGAATATTCCACTTACCAACTTAGTAGGATTTTCCGCGGACGCCTATAACGTAATGTTCGGCGAGCACAATTCAGTGTTCACTCTTTTAAAGAAGGACATACCAGAAATTGTATGTATAAAATGTTCCTGTCATTCAATACATTTAGCAGCATCCAAAGCATCCATGAAATTGCCACGTTCAGTAGAAGACCTACTTAGAAATGTTGCATCCCATTTTAACAGAAGCTCGCTTCGACAAGAAAATTTCAGAGATTCTCAAGAATTCCTTCAAGTCAAATTTCATAAACTATTATATCCTGCTAATACGAGATGGCTGTCAGTCAAGGCAGGCGTAGGGAGAGTTCTTGAACAATATGAACTTTTACATGCTTACTTCAGAAATTTCGTTCTTGAAGACCCCTCAAAAATAACCGATGAAATGCTTTTAACATTTTCAAACAAATTCACAAAGATTTATTTGGAGTTTATGAATTACATGCTGGGATTATTATGCGATTTTAATTTACTTTTTCAAAAAGAAACGCCACTTCTTCACAAACTTAAGCCAGAAACAGAGAGGCTATTAAAAAACTTGTATGAAAACATCTTGGATATTTCATCACTCAGAAACAAAAATGTTTTTGAAGTTGATCATTCTAATCCACGAAATTTTGTGCCGCTAGAAAATATTTATTTAGGCATTAAAGCCACTAATAGTTTACAAAGTTTGAATCTTGACGATTCACTTTCAAAGAAAACGTTTTCAATGCTATTGAGATTTTGAATCCAGAAACTGCTCAGTCATTTAATGTAAACTCTTTGGGCAATTTCCAATTTTAAATGAGTTTGTAAATCCTCAAGCTCTGGACTATGAGTGGCGGGACCATGTCTTATTAGATTTTGATAATTATGGCTTAAATGCATCGTTAGAAGCAGAAAATTATTGGAAGAAGGTATTTTCCCCAAAAAATGCTGCAAGTATGTAAGATACCTACATCACTTAAATTTTCTTTCAATGCCATGGTATTCTTGCAGGTCAATCTTGAAATCGCAATTCAATTTTTGTTAGTTTTGCCCTTCTCTAATGCGTCGGTCGAGAGAATTTTCAGGGACTTGTTCAATTTGAAAACGGACAGTATAAACAGGTTAAACACAGATATGTCCAAAAACTAAGTTAATAAGATGTTCATAATTCGAAAGCAAAAAGTTGGTTCTAATATTTTTTTGTTAAATTTCGGCCACACCCATTTGAAAGTATCCTAAATCCAGTGGCGTACTCAGATTAGAGATAAAAAATTGCCAGCCCTCTTTTAGAATTTTGGGACTTGAAAAAAATTCGAAGTAGCCATTGAAATTTTAAATTGCAGTCTAAAATTTGGCACCGAGTTATTGAAGCTCCATCATTAAAAAATCGTCTAAATCGGTTAACAAATCAAAATTGCAGAAAGATGCCCCGCTATCATATGGGCCACTCTGGTACAGTGTTTTTTCACACCTAACTTAAACCTTTGTTTCGTAAATGTTCTGCCGATCGTAACGGGTGTCCTTATAGTATTTCAGAAAATAACAAATATAATCTTACGACGCGCCTCTTCACTAAAAATGTATTATCCTTTAAAAAGTTTATGCTGAAAAAAGGCTTTTGGAATTCAACAAAGTATGAAATTTTAGAAAATAAATATGTGTTACGCTAGGGTATTTTCTGAAAAAATATATGATTTTACTTATTTATTTATTTTCGAGGTTATTTTGTGATACAAAACTGATGTCAAACAAGTTTTTCTTCAATTATTTAAAAGGTCGTTCGCAAGTGTTTCTCGTTGCTGATCCTCAGAATCACTTCCCCAAATTACACAGCAGCTCTCTATAGTACCTACCTATAATGACGTGCTAAACTTTCTTATACAGGTATCGCCATCTTTTACACAATATGGAACATAGCGCACGATTCTATATTGTTAACAAAAAGGGACCAACTGGAGACAGGTACCTAAATCACTAGATATTTCGATAACGATTTTTTATACTTGCAAAATCTATAATGAACTACTAGCTACATTTAGATACAGTGGTTGAATCGGGAACTTTGGCGAAAATTCAGTATGAATTCGTTAAGTTTACCCCACACGCCAAAACGTTGATACAGTAATTAAACTCGGCACGCTGACAATTTCAGCATCAATTTCAGGAGCGGTTAAAACGAATTTTCAAAAAAATCTCTTTAAGGTATTACAAATGCGATAAGAAAAGGACGCATTTTTGTAAGGGCTCCATAAAACGTACGACAACAGGCATCGTTACTGTTATTTATTTTCATAATCACGCACCATATTTGCTTGTTGTGGAAAATTTTCGAAGAATTCTGGTCAAGAGGGCTGCTGCGGAAACGAATTTAACGTTGAGGCAAATTTACCATGAGGGGACACGAAGGTAGGCTCAGTGTTGGAGCCCGCTTGGCCCTTTCACGCAGCCGTGTCAGCTCGACAGGAACGTCTGCAGCCTTCGGGCTCAGTGGTGGAGCAATTAGGCCCAAGGCTAGCAGCCGTCTGGGGCTCGGTCGAGCAGCGGAATTAAGGTTGCCATTTAATTGATTGTTCACCTGAGCCCTTTTGGTTGCAGATGGCAGAGCCACGCGCTTTTAGTACAATGGAAGATTTGCTAGGAGGGGCAGCTGAAAAGGAAGAGGCGGATAGGATTTTAGACAGACTAACACTGTTGGCCCAGGGAACATTACCCAATGGTTGGAGACATTGGAAGACAATCAATCTATCTAAAGAATCCGTGTTTGGTACAATCTTAAACAAAATCAGATTAGCGATCCCCACAGCAGGAATTGCAAGAGCTTTTAATCCGTCCTGTATCAACCTCTCGGAAAGGCAGTATCGTGACTATAAGTTGGAAATGTTGGGCTGGGCTTTTTGTAGAGCGCTCATTATGAGCCCCCCTTCGATTACCAATAAGATTAAGGGATCAGTAGACCAAGCAAAACTTTTTCAAAAAATGTTTAAACCCGGGTTACTTTGAACCGGAGGGAAACATTGAACAAAATAGCGAATTTGCTTTAATGGCGAATATTTTTTTGAATAACAGGCTAAGAAGTCTGGCAGCCGTGCAAGTTTATTTGACGGTATTTAAAAACTAGATTGGCAACACTGTTTTATTAACATATGGCTAGGTTGGCGCTACTGGCGCATTATTGCCATAACCTAAAATTTGACAGTTTTGGTATTAGTGCAAACTTTTACGTCCCAAAAGGTAAATTTCAATAACTATGCCATACAACTTTGTAAATGAGGCCATTAATGTGTTTTTGGGCGCCCTGTTTGTTCAAATTTATGTAGAGCAATAATGTTTTTTTAATATGCACTTTATTTGCTCAGTGCATTTTCAATTTATATGGGGGGTAAACTTTGAATGACCGTTCAAAGTTACCCCAACCAATCAAAATAATATTTTGACTGGATCTTTCGTAGAAATATGGTTCGTTCTTACAAGAGAAAGCCTGGAAGTAGAAATTATGGAAATTATAAACCAGAGACGCTCGACTTGGCCGTAAATTTGATCAAATCCAGGAAGTTATCCTTCCGAGAAGCAAAAGAACGATTCAAGATTCCTGTAGGAACGCTATACAGAGTGTTAGAGACACTTACTCGGTAGTTAGCTGTGTTTTTTCATTATTGTATATGGGAGTAGGTTGTGAAAGTTTTTGTAAAAAAATATAGTTATGTCAGAATAAAAAAATCCGATGTCACTTAGAAGTTGAAGCAGTGTTTTTATTTTTAGCGAACCTTCGCGGAACAGAGGCGGGTAGCTTTCTGCAGAAGCGACACATTTTGGCGACCGTGACAGGACATTGGATTTTTGGTTATTGTTTGCTTATTGTTTGCGTGTGGTGAGGAAGCAGCATAACCACGTGACATATCAGGTACCCTAGATAAAGTTGTTTTAAAGTTTGAAGGGACCATTTGTATTACGAGATTGTTGCTACGTTACGTGATCGTTTCCTGTTGTCCTACGAGCGTAACGTGTGAGAACTGAGTTTATACAATGGATCAGAAGAAGAAACATCGCAAGGTACTCCGTACAGCTTTCACCAAGGAGGCAAACGAATTGGAACGTCTGTTTCTGTCTCCCACAACAGATTTTAGGCAGTTAAGTGTATCGTGGGAAATACTGCAACAGAAATATGAAAGTTTGCTGGTGGTTGATGAAGAAGTGTACCAGGCTTTTCTTACAGCAGATGTCAGCGAAGAAGAGTTACTGGAAGAAATGACCATTTGTGATGCCTACAAGAAGAAATTCGCCGATTTTAAATTCAAATGGAATGATCGTCAAGATAAGGAAATTGGTAAAGGAAAAGATCATTCATTGGTTTCCGGCGGTAGTGTCAGGGCTTCTAATGGTGTAACAGGTAGGCGTAAATTCAAATTACCTGTTATAGAACTTAAAAAATTTGATGGAAACATTCGCGATTGGTTGCCGTTCTGGGCACAATTTCAGAAGGTCCATGATGACCCAGATATCGACCCGAATGATAAGATTCAGTATTTGTTGCAAACCACAGTTTCTGGCAGTAGAGCACGGCGTTTAGTTGAAAGTTTCCCGGCGATAGGTACAAATTACAATAAGATTATAGAAGGAATGAAAACTCGATTTGGCAGAGATGATTTGCAAATAGAAGTATATGTCCGCGAGTTACTCAGAGTAATTATAAATAATGTCAGTTCCAGAGAAAAATTAGATGTTTCGATGTTGTATGATAAGATTGAGACACAATTGAGAGCTTTGGAAACACTGGGAGTTACGTCCGACAAATATTCAGCGATGTTATTTCCACTGATAGAGTCCTGTTTGCCACAAGAGTTATTGAGAGTTTGGCAACGATCTGCTCATTCAGGGGACGAAGAGGGAATGTCGAGTGTTGAAGGCCGTCTCAAAGATTTAATGCGATTTTTACAGAACGAGGTAGACAATGAGCAACGAATCGTCCTGGCCACAGAAAGTTTCGGTCTTGTAGCAAGGGAAAAGGATTCGATAATTAAAAAACAGAAGTTTGAGAAGTCGACTTTGCCTACGGCCGCAGCACTGGTTAGCTGTGAAATGGAGAAATGTATTTTTTGTGGTGGCCAACATACCAGTGAATATTGTATTAAGGCTCAAAAGCTCACACTGGAGCAGAGGAAGAGCGCTTTAACCGAGAAGAAGGCTTGTTTTCGTTGTTTGAAGCCCGGACATCAGTGCAGATGGTGTCGATCTCGGCTAAAGTGCAAGTTGTGTGGAGGTGCCCATGCAACTTTAATGTGTCGTAATTTGCATTCTTGTAAGCCTGCATCGGCTGAGCAGAAGGAGAAGGTTGAAAACAAAGCTTCTGACCAAACTCTTGCTAATCATGGTAACTCTTATGTGTTTCTGCAAACCTTGCGGGTAAATATAAAAGGCGTACAAGGATATCGTGAAGTACGGGCCTTAATTGATACCGGCTCACAAAGGTCGTACATTTTGAAATCTACGGTAGAAGAGCTAGGCTACACCCCAGAGAAAACAGAGAAAGTCATTCATGGTTTATTTGGCGGAAGGAAAATTGAGCAAATGCATAACTGCTATAGCGTAAAGATAAAGAATAATGGTCTTCGGTGGAATCTAGAAGCTTTAGATCAAGAAATTATTTGCTCAGATATTTCTAGAGTATTTAATGGACCTTGGGCAGATGAATTACGTAGGCTGAATATAGTAATAAACGATAAAGCGTCAGGTCCTGTGGAACTACTGATAGGTGCGGATGTGGCAGGAAAACTGTACACCGGGAATATAAAAATTTTGAAATGTGGGTTGGTGGCTACTGAAACGATCTTAGGTTGGACATTGATGGGAAGAATTCCTGATGACGGAGATAAACACACTTTGTCAATGACTGTTTTATCTCTATTGGTAAGTCAAGTCAGTGTATCAGAATTATGGAGTCTTGATGTTCTAGGAATTACCGATCCCATCGAAAGGAAAACTAGAGAAGATTCAGCATTAGAAGCGAAGAGGTGGGCGCTACGAGGTTAGATTACCTTGGATGATGGGACACCCTCCACTACCAAGTAATTACCATATAGCCAAGAAGAGACTGGATACAACTATTCGAAAATTACAGAGTGACCAATTTTCGAGTCTTATGATCAAGTCTTTAAAGAGTGGTTAGAGGAAGAAATAATTGAGGAGGTACTTTTGGCAGAATCTGACTCTAATGTGCACTATTTGCCCCATCGAGCGGTCGTGAAGGAGAGTAGCTTGACAACTAAAATTCGGCCAGTTTTTGATGCCTCTGCCCAAGAGAAGAACAAGCCTTCTCTCAACAATTGTTTAGAAAAGGGTCTTAATCTAATAGAGCTGATTCCATCTATCTTACTAAGATTTAGAGAGAGTAAAATTGGGGTTACATCTGATATACGCAAGGCTTTCTTACAGATTGGTATCCATGAAATGGATAGGGACTTTTTGAGGTTCTTTTGGGTCGACTCTGAAGGCAAGGTAAAGATTTTTCGTCATCGCAGAGTCGTTTTTGGAGTTACTAGTAGCCCTTTTTTACTTGGGGCAACAATCGAATATCACCTGTCAAAATGTTTGGGAAAATGCGAAGCATCTGCATCGTATACTCGCCGAACAGTTGAAAAACTATCACGCAGTTTCTATGTTGATAACTGTGTCACTAGTGTCACCTGTGAGGAAGAATTGACACAGTTCATGAAGGAAGCTAGTATTTTGATGAGTGAGGCGAAATTCGATTTGAGAGGGTGGGAGTTTACAGGTTCTACCAATGAAAAAATTCAGATACTTGGAATGATTTGGGATCCTATACAGGACACACTGTCGGTTAATGGGAATTTTCTCAAGGATTCAATCGACATTTGTACTGTACCAATAACTAAGAGACTGATTCTCTCTGTGACGCAGCGAGTATTTGACCCAGTTGGATTTACATGTCCCATTACATTGTGGCCGAAGTTATTATTACAGCGAATTTGGGAGAAACAACTCAACTGGGACGAACCTGTCGATGCTGAGGTTGAAAAGGATTTCAGAGGATGGGTAAAAGGTTTACCTTGTCTGTTTTCAATTAAAGTTCCTAGGTGGATTGCAGTGGAGCCGAGAGGACACCAGTTGAGTTTACATACCTTTTGCGATGCAAGTCAAGATGCTTATGCCGCTGTAGTATATTTAAGAGGTGTTCAGAACGGAAATGTATTTGTGCATCTATTGACAGCAAAGACTAGAGTGGCACCTTTGAAGAAAATGACAATTCCACGTCTAGAACTGCTAGCAGCAACAATTGGCGCAAGATTATACGAATCGGTGCAGAAGAACTTCGATTTTAAGATGCCGTGTTTTTTCTGGAGCGACTCCTCAACGGTAATTTCTTGGATTAGTCGTGCTGAAGAGTGGGCTATCTTTGTGGGGAATCGAGTGAACGAAATTCGCAGATTTACTCCCGTTGAGTCATGGCGACATTTGCCAGGCCATACAAATCCTGCAGATCTTCCGTCGAGAGGGTGCTCCGCTCAGCAGCTTTTGGAATCTCGATGGTGGGAGGGTCCGGAATGGCTTCACAGAGAATCGGGCTTTTGGCCGCAAATGGGCTTGGAGCTTAACGAAGAAGAAATCGTTCAAGAAAGGAAAAAGAAGTTAGTTACGACTCTGTTTAATGGTAGTTCAGACTATTGGCACCTAACATATTTTTCGAAATACGAGAAAACTGTGAGGTTAATAGCGTGGATTTTGCGTTTCACGTTTAACTTGAGACATTTACCTCAAAAGCGGAATGGTGAACTGACAATTGACGAGATATGCCAGGCTGAAAATTTTGTTTTTAAGATCGTTCAACAAGAAGCATTCTCAGGGTTAAGTGATAAATCATTGATTAGTTTACAAACGAATACAGATGAATTTGGGCTAATTCGTATAAAGTCGCAAGTATCTAGACGAGAGGATCTTAAAGACTTTTGTTATCCGATCGTGTTGCCCGCCAATCATTCAGTGGTTAGTGCTTTAATATTCCATGTGCATGAGAAGAGCCTTCACGTTGGAACTCAAGGTCTTCTAAGTTTGCTTCGGGAGAAGTACTGGATTCTAGGCGGTAGACGAACCATAAGAAAGGTGATATCTCGTTGTGTGGTGTGTAAAAGACATGACACTAAACTATTTAATGTGGAGTCTCCTCCGTTACCACGGGATCGCGTTCGTAACGCGGCCGTCTTTGAAGTTGCTGGTTTTGATTTCACCGGTCCTTTATACTTGAAGAGTGGAGAAAAGGCTTGGGTATGCTTATTTACGTGTGCTGCATATAGAGCTGTGCACTTAGAGTTAGCTACTGACTTGTCGACACCTTGTATCATGCAGGTGTTACGTCGGTTTATTTCGCGACGTGGGCGCCCGAATACGATTTATAGCGATAATGGAACGAACTTTGTGGGAGCTGAAAATGGACTAAGAGGCCTAGATTGGAAAAAAATTTCGATAATTACATCTGTGGATCGTATTGTGTGGCGATTCAACCCCCCTTCGGCGCCGTGGTGGGGCGGTTTTTGGGAAAGACTTATCGGGGTGTTGAAGCGAATTCTGCGTAAAGTTTTAGGAAGAGCCTCGCTCACTTATGAAGAATTTATGACTCTTCTTTGTGACTGTGAGGCCGTTGTAAATGCTAGACCTCTCACCTACGTTTCAAATGATCCGAGCGATCTAGTACCGTTGACTCCGTCGATGTTTTTGCGCGACTTGGTCGAAAGTGGTGTTCCCGATTGCGACGCGGTTGATAGAGCGGCTCTCTTTCGAAAAATGCGTTATAAACAAAAATTGAGAGACGATTTGCGTAGCAGATTTCGGAATGAATATTTAGGACAACTTAAATTGTTTAGTGAGAAGAAACCTAAGTCTGAGATTTCTTTGGGTGAAATTGTTTTAGTCGGGGGAGACAACAGCAAGAGGCTAGACTGGCCTCTTGCCAAAGTGATCGAGCTTCTTTCTGGAAAGGACGAGAAAGTGCGTTTGGTTAGAGTGAAAACAGCCAAGGGGTGTCTGCTGCGTCCCATACAGCGGATTTACCCGTTGGAGTGCGGTAGGTCATTTATTGAAGAAGCTCCTGTGTCAGCTCAGGAAGTAATTATGGACAGGGAGCCTTATGCCTCAGTAAGTGCTTCAGACGATGCCCTAGAAAAGGTATGTGATCGGGATAGTGCGGGAGTGTATCAGAAGGTCGAATTTCACCTTCAAAGCAGAGTACCCGAATCTAATGAGAAAGTTACAAGAAGTGGTCGGGTGTCAAAATTGACAAATAGATTTCGTTAACTGTCACTGTCGCGTTTATCACACTTTTGTCATTTAATTTTAGCTATGTTGTATTTTGTTGTGTCTCTTGTGTTTATGGAAAAACCTTTCAATGTAATTTAAAAGTTTTTCAGGTGGGAGGATGTTAGAGACACTTACTCGGTAGTTAGCTGTGTTTTTTCATTATTGTATATGGGAGTAGGTTGTGAAAGTTTTTGTAAAAAAATATAGTTATGTCAGAATAAAAAAATCCGATGTCACTTAGAAGTTGAAGCAGTGTTTTTATCTTTAGCGAACCTTCGCGGAACAGAGGCGGGTAGCTTTCTGCAGAAGCGACACAGAGTGTCCCAGCGAAAACTTTCACCTCAACTACCTCAGCAGTACGTAATTTTTGCTAAAAATGCTGACACACGTCAACTTTATTTTCGAGGGGGACATATCCTTGTCATAAATCCACTCACATTGTGTCTACCACCTACGCGGGGTAGCAACCCCCTCAAATATCTTAAATGGCAATAGGGGTCGAGCAGCACATAATTTTAAAGCTAGTTCAATGGGGAAAACCCGCAAATTTTGAAAATGATCATATTGAATAGTTTACTACCCAAAACAAATTCCGCAACTTTCGATTTTTACATTTGAGTCTTATTTTCGTCATAATTAAATACGAAACATGCGTCACGCTCAAGATACAATATTTGAATGACGCTGGTGACGTACTTGACCACTGGGCCCGACAGATTAGGTAGGGATTTTCACATGCACCCTGAGCGCTCGTTTATTTCTCGACTCCTCCCACTTTTTCCATGGAGACGCGTAAACACCGCGGCGCAACGGATAGGTCTCCTACGCCACAGAAAGCGCGCGTTTTAGCCATCCCGGTCATGCTGCTTTCTAAGTTGCAAATTTTTCGTTCAGCACGGCACATAATCAACATTTTTACGTGGTACGCGATACATATTCTATTTATGCTTGATATTACAGTACTAAAAGTTATAAATTCGATTAAGCGGGTCTTCCCCATTCTCTTTTCAACGATACAAAAATTTTTGTATTTTAGATAATAATAAATAATAATAAACATTTGTTATCTTTCCAAGTTTATAAATAGAATAATTCAGTAAAAAATAATTAAATAAGTCAGGCTGTTCAGTAATTAATAATCAAAATTTACATAGAAGGGCAAACTTAAAGAGAACTACTACTAAACAAAAACTTTCAATAACATTCAAAATCGAACAGATTTGAGGTTTTAAAAACCAATTTTTATTATTATTATTTATTACTAATTAAAATTCAAAAAGTTTGGTACCATTGTAAAGAGAATCGAAATACCTTTAAAATGATGTGCTACTCGACTCCTATTGTCATTTAAGTTATTTGAGGGGGTTGCTACCCCTAGTAGCTGCTTAGCCCAAAGCGAGTAGATTTATGAAAAGGACATGTCCCCCTCGAAATTGAAGTCGACGTGTTTCAGCAATTTTACCAAAAATTATGTCCTGCTGAATTATTTGAGGTGAAAAGTTTTCGCTGGGACACCCTGTACAATAAATGTAAACGAATTTAACGTTGAGGCAAATTTACCGTGAGGAGGCATGAGGGTAGGTATATCTATTAAATACAATTACTAACAATGTAGGGCGACCAACGGCACTAAGGGCCGGTTGTATAAACATAAATTGAACTGTAGTTTAGCTAAACGCGGCTCAAAAGCTGAACGAAGTTCTGATGGAAAGGTGTTGTACCAAATGATTTGAACTGTAGTTCGGGTGATCTCCGATATTACAATGTTGGCAATTCTGAACCTAGTAAAAATAGTTCTGTCAGGAAAGTGTTTGATTCTATTATTTGGCGCCAAGAGAATCGTTTTGTACTTTATTTATGAATAATAATTTGCTAAACCAGTGTTTTTTTACTTTATTTAGTCAAGTAAGTGAATTTATGCTAAATAGTAATCGAAATATGCGTTGGTTTTGTTATTTTTTCCTACTAAATAGATATTTCAGGTAATATTAAAAGCCCGACATACAAGAATTTTTGGAGCATGGTAGACGTTTGCTCTTTGCAAATATTTCAAAAACTATAAATGATATGAAATTTTTTAGTTTGCAAAGAGTTCTTAAAATACAAATCTACAATTACTGTTATGAAATTTGTTAAAAAAATATAAAACAATAAACGAAGTCGCATGTTACAAGTGGCGAAAAACTGCTTTTTATAGAACCTAATAAAACTTTCCTGGAAAGCAGTAGTAGTATACTGAACCTCTGGCTTGTAAGAAGACATAAAATTTTCAATTTCGACCGAAAACAAAAAAGTTATGAGTAAGCAGCGGTACCGTTTCGGAATTTTTCGTCGTAGCTTGTGCTCTCGCCTGTCTTTCGACTACTAATCAAAGTCGCTCATCTAAATCAGCCCATCCCGAAAGTGTACCCACAAGTTCATTCTCAGTGTTAGTTTGGCCGACTAATTCTCTGCTCTTCCAGATAATTTTTGTCGTCCGGTGTAGGTTTGCAGACAATGCTACTCATCATTTATGCAGGTATATACACTGCGCTCTACTACGTTAAGTACCTATTTTTCAAGCTGTGTGTGTGTGTGTGTGTGTGTGTGTGTGTGTGTGTGTGTGTGTGTGTGTGTGTGTGTGTGTGTGTGTGTGTGTGTGTGTGTGTGTGTGTGTGTGTGTGTGTGTGTGTGTGTGTGTGTGTGTGTGTGTGTGTGTGTGTGTGTGTGTGTGTGTGTGTGTGTGTGTGTGTGTGTGTGTGTGTGTAATTCTCCCTAATTTAATCCGTATTTATAGATATCATGGACCCAATAGCGCCTTTTCCTTCTTTTCTTTTCTTCATGTTCATGATGAAGTTTGCCAACTAACTAACCATGCACCCTCTGCAAATGCTTGTCACTTTTGAAGCGCCGCGCCGCATCGCGTTGCGGCTGCTATGTGAGAAAATAGTCTGCGATTTTGAAGCGTCGTGTCGCGTCGTTATGTGAGAATCGACCTTAAAATTTAATATAATTAGGAACCTCATGCAGCTATGCACAGCGGCAGCGCATAAGTTATTTCAATGAATTTGTCCATATCAAACATATTTTTGGAGTTCAATTTCAAAACGGGATGCCGCAGAACGGGACAATCAACTGCCTGTGTCGTCGCTTGCTTCCGCGTCCTGCAGTCCTCCAATGCGGCAGCATGCACCCGCTCATACCGCAAAAAACTGACCTGCCGTTTAAACTCGTGCGTTCTCGCCATCCTGCAAAACGACTCCCGCAAAAACGGACCGTATTACACCGCACTAAGTTGAAACATGCGTTCTCGCCATCCTGCAAAACGGGACCCGCAAAAACGGACCGTATTACACCGCACTAAGTTGAAACATGCATCTACCTGCTGATTTGCTATAAATTTCAATTTATTTTCAGTATTCTGCAATGTTAATCAAAAAGAAAGTAAGTTAGGTAGGTAGATCACTAATAACGTAATAACATTGGCCACTTGAACCAAGTTCAGCGTCCTTGAACGGTCCGGATTGACCGTTCTGTAGAACTTCAAATTTGAACTAAGTTTAAGCTGAATTAAACTTTATACAACACTTTTTTTACCTAAAACTGCAGTTCAGAGTTGAACTACAGTTCAACATGTTTATACAACCGGCCCTAACTGATGCTGAGGAATTTTGTATTGTGAAAAATGCTCAAGTTTTGTCTTCTTGGGGATTTCCCCTTGATGATATTGAAATTCGAAAATTAGTTAACTATTATTTGTTAAAAACCGGAAAAAAGGTTACGGAATTTAAAAATAATTACCCATCCAAAGACTGGACGCTTGGTTTTTTAAAACGGCACAAAAATGAAATAACCTTACGCACCTGCCAAAATATAAAAAAATAGGGCTGCTGTGTCTGCCAAAATAATCGAAGATTACTTTAAAAACCTAAAAGTCTCCCTCGAAGGAATACCATCCACCAATATATTTAATTTTGATGAGACGAATCTCTCAGATAACCCAGTGTCGAAGAAGTGCATTTTTAAGCGGGGGGTTAAGTATCCAGAAAGGGTTAGAGACTTTTCGAAAAGTGCGATTTCCATAATGTTCTGTGGCAATGCTGCAGGTAATATGCTACCAGCGTACATAGTATATAAATCCGAACATTTATGGACTACTTGGTGTGAAGGTGGGCCACCAGGTACGCGCTTTGGAAGAACTAAAATCGGATGGTTCGACGCATTTTCTTTTCAAAACTGGTTTGAAACCATAGTAATTCCGGCAGCTAAGAAATTACCTGGTAAAAAGGTGGTACTAGGTGATAATTTGTCAATCCACTTTAATGACCGAGTTTTAAGTCTTTGGGAAGAAAATGATATTTTGTTTTGCTGCTTGCCACCCAACTCCACGCATTTGTGCCAACCTTTAGATGTGTGCTTTCATGCACCTCTGAAACGATACTGGCGGAGTATTTTGGACATTTGGAAATTGGGTTTAAAAAAATCTCAACTTTTATCAAAAGAAGAATTTCCACGTCTATTAAAAAATCCTTACGAGAAACTCTACCCAGAAGGTAAGGAGGAATCCAGAAATTTGTCCTCTGGCTTTGAAAAATGTGGGATATATCCATTTAATCCTATTAAAGTGTTGGAGCGATTATCAGACGATCAAAAGGAAACACCTGGCGAGGAGGAAATCGAGGCAAACGTTTCTACTGCTGTCATTGACATTTTAAAAGATTTACGTGGTGTCAATGAACAGGTGCCTAGGAGAAAGAAAAAGAAGATTAACGTGCCTGCAGGCCAAAGCATTAGCATTGATGATTTAAGAGCAGAAGAGGAAGCTGATACTGCCACACCGCCAGAAAGTGACAGTGATGTAAACTATGAACAGGAAGCAGATGATGGAGAAAAAGTAGAAAATGAGACAGTGGTTGAAGATGTAGCCACAAATGAAGAAATTATCCCTGTAATTGGCAAATACTATGTAGTCAAATTTCAAGTCAAGAATTTGGCGAAATATTGTATTGGACAAATAATTTCCATCGATGAACTTACTGAAAATTGTGCGGGCGTAAAGTTCTTAGGAGCTTGCAGAAAAGTCAATAATAAGTTTGTGTGGCCTCAGGTTCTAGACCAAGGGATAATACCTGTGAATGAGTTAATGAAGGAACTCACTCTTCCAATTATAGACAGAAGAGGTGCCTTGCTGTTCAAGTCTGTGGAAATTAAACAATATTTAAAATATTTGCAATAAGTGCAATAAGTGCAATAACACTGTGGTACCTTTTATTATTGCATATACCGATTTATATTACCAAATTCAAACTTTGCCTACTTAATACTTGTAAGAAAATGTGATTTTGAATTTTTGTAAGAGACTTTAATTTTTTGTTACCAACCTCTATGTTATTTTTGTATTTTTCAAATAAAAAATGCACATAAAATTAAACTTTCGTTATTTCTCATGATAATATAAAATTTAATATGAAAAAATTGCAACTAAGAGAAAAAGCAGTAAAATTTATGGGCCATATAGCAAGTGAGGAAGGATTAGTAGCTGATCCAGAAAAAATAAAAGCTATAGAAAAGATGGAGGGACCAAAAAGCAAAGAAGAATTGAAAAGATTTTTAGGTAATGTCAATTACTTGTCACAATTTATTCCAAATCTGGCAGCGTTAAATTCTCCTTTGAGATTTGTTACAAAATTATGTAGTATATACATGGCGATTCTTTTAAGGCGGCCATTAGAAAATTTCTTATTTGCAAATAAGACAGAAACTTGAAACCTGGGTTCCTGTCATAATCGATCATGGCGAATCCAAAAATACAATTTTCAAAATGGCGGCACATTCGGAAATACCGGAAGTTGACGCCATCTTTGTTATTTTAAATGGATACCCCCCATTTTTATTTTATTTTTGAATTCGGGATTAAATTCTGCGTATAATGCACCCAGGCTGTCAGCACTTATCTGTCATAGTTTTTGACATATGCCACTTTTTGTTTTAAATTTAGCATTTGCAGGGGTTCATTTAAAAATTCATATCTCTTAAACCATTTAAAGTGGGTAAATGAGCTTTTTTAGGTCGATTCCCTAAAGTTCAAGGAATCATTTCCCTGTAGGGTTAATGTTCAACGACGTTTCCAATGGTTGCTGCGATTTTTTGAAGATGACAATCAAAAAATGCCAAAAAGTCATTTTTTTTAAATGGCAATGGGCAAATTTTATTATGGCAACCGACGTAGGATTAAATTTGAAAGGGACTTATATCAAGGTTTCCTATACCTATCTCAAATAGTTTTTTAATTATTCGTAGTTTTTTGTAAAAGATTAAACGTTATTCCCAAAAAACATAGAAGCCTATGGAACCAAAGAAAAAAATTAGTTTTAGAACTGTCATCTTTTAGTTCTCCATTAATTAAAAGTTAAGTTAAGTTAAGCACGTTCTTGATTTTGTTTTGTAAGCATAAATGGCTTTTTATTCGAATGAAGTTGTTTTTGATTTATTTCTCATACATGGCAACTGCCAAAAAATCGTTGCAAGAACATGTCGCGAGTTTAATGCAAAATATCAAAATTTTCCGCCGATGAATAAACAGAAGTTTTCTAGACTTAAAAACAAGTTTCTTCAGGGAGGAAATATTCATCCTGCAAGAAGAAGGACTAAATTTGTTAGGGAATCTGAAGATAATCAAATAAATTTTCTGGGGTATTTTGGCGCATTTCCACGATCATCGATAAGAGCAGCAAAATTTGATTTGGGATTGACGTTCTCATCGATACAAAGAATTTTACATGACCACGAACGACATCCCTATTCTTTTATACGACTACAAAAACTTCGTCCAACCGATTTTCCAAGACGAATAACTTTTTGTGAAGAGCTTTTGATAAAAAAACAGGAAGACCCAAATTTTTTGAGTCGGATTATTAGGACTGATGAAGCAAAATTTGCACAGGCTGGAGTATTTAATAGGAGAAATCGACATTTTTGGGCCGCAGAAAATCCACACCTGATCTATGAGGTTGAAAATCAAATTCAATTTTCCGTAAACGTTTTCTGTTTATTAATGGATAATCGGTTGCATTGGTACATGTATGATGAAAATTTTAATGGAGACAGATATTTAGACATTCTTAACAATGTAGTCCAAGATTTTGTCGATAATCTACCATTGCAGCATGCCGTCAACTTATGGTATCAAATGGATGGGGCAGCAGCGCATTCAACAAATGCCGTAGATTTAAGACTAAGACAATTGTTTCAAGGCAGATGGTGGGGAAATAGAGGTCCATGGTTGTGGCCCCCAAGATCCCCGGATCTGACACCATTAGATTTTTATTTATGGGGGCGGATTAAAGATATCGTTTATGAAACTGCACCCACGTCGAGGGAAAACTTATTACTAAAAATAACCCAAGCCATGAATGGCATTGATGGGAATGAAATCAGAAACGCTACCAGAGCCGTCCAACGTCGGATTATTGAGTGTTTGAATCAATACGGTCCACATATCGAGCATATTTTGTAATACCGACCTAGCTCATTAATTTTTGTATTGATTTAGGTAATTTAAATTAATATTTTTTGACACTGTTACTATGTTTGTTGCTTGGTAACAAGCTCGGTAACAAGTTAATCTTAATAAATTATATTTTTTTACAAAAAACTACGAATAATTAAAAAACTATTTGAGATAGGTATAGGAAACCTTGATATAAGTCCCTTTCAAATTTAATCCTACGTCGGTTGCCATAATAAAATTTGCCCATTGCCATTTTAAAAAAATGACTTTTTGGCATTTTTTGATTGTCATCTTCAAAAAATCGCAGCAACCATTGGAAACGTCGTTGAACATTAACCCTACAGGGAAATGATTCCTTGAACTTTAGGGAATCAACCTAAAAAAGCTCATTTACCCACTTTAAATGGTTTAAGAGATATGAATTTCTAAATGAACCCCTGCAAATGCTAAATTTAAAACAAAAAGTGGCATATGTCAAAAACTATGACAGATAAGTGCTGACAGCCTTGGTGCATTATACGCAGAATTTAATGCCGAATTCAAAAATAAAATAAAAATGGGGGGTATCCATTTAAAATAACAAATATGGCGTCAACTTCCGGTATTTCCGAAAGTGCCGCCATTTTGAAAATTGTATTTTTGGATTCGCCATGATCGATTATGACAGGAACCCAGGTTTCAAGTTTCTATCTTATTTGCAAATAAGAAATTTTCTAATGGCCGCCTTAAAAGAATCACCATGTACATACTATATGGGGTGACAGCCAAGAAAATAGTTTTCAATTATTAAAAGAATGTCTGCGCAAAGCTCCAGTTTTGAAATATTATGATCCTTCTAAACCTTTATTTATTCAAACTGATGCATCTAAAGATGGCTTAGGGGCATGTTTAATTCCATAAGGTCATCCTATAGCATATGCTTCACGTTCCTTAACAGATAATGAAAAGAACTTTGCACAGATAGAAAAGGAATGATTGGCAATAGTTTTTGCTATGGAAAGATTTAATTACTATACTTACGGAGAAGATATAACTGTTCATAGTGATCATAAACCCTTAGAATCCATATTAAAGAAAGAAATAACAAAAATTACCAGTAGATTACAAAGAATGGTTTTAAAATTATTAAGATATAGATTTAAAGTAGTTTATGTGCCAGGAAAATATATGAATTTGGCAGATACTTTATCAAGAGCATATCTTAAAGATCCAGTTCAAGATGATATAGAATTAGAAATGGTGGTACACTCAGTAACAAAATATTTAGCGGTGACACCTAATAAAAAAAGAAATACAGATACTGATACCATGGAACAAGGTCCTACACTGGTTCGGCTTCGCATACGCCGGATTAGGCCTTACATAAAGACGCTATCGCAAATAGCTCCCGAGCGCGAGCTCAGTTCGGCGAATGCCGCCGCACGCGGCTAGAATCCCACCTCCTACATCGCTCCGCGAAGTTTCACGTGAGTCTCCACATGTGCACTCGCGCGGCAGCGGAATTACGCGTGCAAACACGCCACGCTTGCAACAAGCGGCCATGTAAAAGCGCCGTTACTCCGCGGCGCCGTCCGATCCGATGCCGTTTTCGCATGAAGGAAGGAGACCGTCACATGCACGCACCCCGCGATTTTCAGCGGAATCCATTTGCGGGAAGTCCCGGGGAAATTAGAAAATTAGGAATAACAAGCCGTTATTACCGCACCGCCGCCAGCCCGGCGCCTGGATTTCCAGATGCCAACTCCCACAAACTCAAAAACTGACCAATAGCAGCCACCCGTGAATAAGCGCTCGGAAACCTGCATAAATACAGGTCGCCCAGAGGCTCATGATCAGTGCAGTTCGTTCATCAGTTCCGTCCGGTCATTAGAAGAAGATCATCAGTCGTCCAGCAGAGCTTCAAGATTTCAACTAGCAGCATACCTAGGACCACCAACGGCTAGCAGCCCACAGCATCCGCCCAGCAGGGCTTCAGGACCGGCCAACAGCCACCAGCTCTCCTAGTCGTCGCCCAGCCGAGACGCCGGATAGTCCGCCTCCGCCCGAGCCAACGCTACCGTCCTCGCCGAGCCGTCGCCCATCGCGCTCCAGGACCCCAGCCGTAACATCAGCGCCCCTAGCGCTCCCTACGAGTCCGCCGCACCGTCGCCGCCGACCGCAGCGCCTCGTTCCAGGTCCACTGCACCGCATTCCGCGCCGCGGTAGTTTCGCCGCCGCCTGCGCTCGCCGAGTGCCTAGTGCCCTCCTAGTGACCACCACCTAGTGCTCCCTCCTAGTGCTTGTGCCGTGTCGGGTTATTCAGTGCCACCAGCAGGCCCCATCCACCTGGACACTCACCACTAACAGGACATAAGGTCAGACTCTATTTTTTCTATTTTATTTCTTTCGTACATTTTATTTATATTTGACTCGTCAGTGCGCACTTATAAAGTTTGAATTGTATAGTGACTTCATTCGTCACGTTCTTGTTAAAAAACCCATCAGAATGCAACTGCACGGGTTCTCGGATACATCCGAGAAAGCCTATGGTGCTTGCATATATGTTGTATCAACTGATGAAGAAAATAACATGTTTAGTAATTTACTTTGTGGGAAATCGAGAGTCGCCCCTTTAGAAACCATTTCGCCGCCTAGGCTAGAACGATGTGATGCGCTATTGTTAGCCCACGCTTTCTGAATTACAAAAGGTAACTGCGTATTGCCTGCGGTTTATACATAATTTAAAAGTGTGTTCTAAAGTATCTTATGAACCCGTCCGGATAGGAAATATATCCAAATACGAGATCACCAACAGCGCAAAAATTCTTACGAAGATAGTCCAGCATAAATCCTTTCAGTCTGAACTAAATGAACTAAAATCAAATAAAAACATAAAATCATCTAGTAAATTGAGTACTTAGCCCATTTATTGACCAAAATGAGATAACTCGTGTTGGAGGCAGGTTGAAGCATCTTCTCTAGCTTATGGTAGCAAACATCCTGCAGTGTTGCCAAGTAATCATCCATACACTAGGTTGATCATACGGTATGAACATATGCGTGGCCTTCATGCAGGTGCACAAGGTACTCTCTTCTTTGTAAGGCAAAATTACTGGCCACTAAATGGCCGCTGCGCGGTCAAACCTGTGATAAGAAAATGCGTTCAAAATGGAGCAACTGTCAGCTCCCCTTCTCGAGTATTTTCAATGTTTGGTCTTGACCTCTGGTCCTTTTGAGCTAAAAGATGGAAGAACGAAAAATCGTAAAATAATCAAGGGGTACATTTGCATATTCGTGTGCTTGGCTACCAAGGCCACGCATATTGAACTCTTAACAGAACTAGTGCTTTTAGCAGAAAAGATTTGTGTCCAGATGTGGATTGCCTACTGATCTATATTCTGATAACGCAACTAATTTTGTCGGAGCCAAAAAAGACTTAATTTCAACAATTCGAACTTGCTCGGACAAATGAATTCCAAAATGTGATGCCACCGCGGTCTAATCACTTCGGGGGACTGTGGGAATCTTCAGTAAAGTCTGTAAAAAATCATTTAAAAAGAGTCCTAACAAATACCCATTTAACATTCAAAGAATTTTACACTCTGATAATGCAGGTGGAAGCTGCACTTTATTCGCGACCTCGTTTTAAACATGTTCAGAAAATGTTTCATCACTTTTGGGCAAGATGGAGGGCAGAATATCTTCATAATCTTCAGCAGCGTTTCAAATGGAAATTCCAGAAGAACTTATCGGACTTGGTAGGTTCGTTGGTTCTGTTAAAGGAAGAAAATACTACTCCTTTGCGCTGGCCCTTGGACAGAATTTTGGAGGTTCATCAGGGAAAGGACGAGCTCATCCGGGTGGTCAGTGTTCAAACTTCTGAAGGAATTGTGAAACGTACAATTACAAAGGTCTGTTTGTTTCTAAACCAGAGTGGAATTGATGAAAGAATGTATTTATTAGTGCAGTGCTTATTGTGCGCCATATACGGTATTTTTCTTTATGTTGCAATTTGCTATTTGTTCAATGTTTATATAATCTGCATTCTTTTATTTCAGGTATGCTGTGTTTTAATCAAATATTTACAATATGTCATTTGTCACGTTTGTTAAGCAAAAGCAAGTGTATTTTGAAAGCCCATGTACTTTCAAGGCCGGCGGTATGTTGGATCTTATATTTAATCTAAGATTTCGCGCCGCCGCGATCTATGTATTTTGTTTCTAAGGGTGAACCCTCGAGGATTGCCCGCGCAGTTTGTATTGCGCAGCATAGAAGAAGTGGCTATTTGTCTGTGAGAGACTAAGTAACATCAAGCACGAAGTAACGCCTGCCGGTCTTGTGTTGCATTGTCAAGAAGTGTGTATGTGTAATAAAGTTGTTTTCCGGTTAAATTATGTCCTATGTCCGCAACGCAGAGGAGCGGGATTGTCTTGATTTCCGGTGATAGAGAATGAAAAAAAGAAGATGATGATGATGATGTCGTGACGCTTTTATGTATGGCGTTATGTTAGTTATAAGTAGTTTTGTTTTGCGTTGTTGTGAATTTATATTAAATAAATAAAGAAAGACTGCGACTTGAAGGGATGTATTACAGTTCAGATGTGGGGTAGTGTGTCCCGATGATCGTGTAGGCCAAGATATTTTGCGATAAGTTGGCATTTTTGCACGTAGTGCGATACAAAAATGGAGTCTGATGGTATTAATGAGGCAGGTGGTGCATTCACTCTCGAAGAGGTCATTGTGGCTGCCGTTCCAGCTGCAAATTTGCAAGAAGAACGAACCGTAAACAGTAAACGATTATCAGCATTACTGCCCACGTGCAAGGGTGACGATATAGAAAACTTCTTCAAGAGAGTTAATTTAGTGAAAGAAAGGCCTTTCGCGGAAGCACTCTTGTTAGTGGTGGTCGGTAAACTGGAGGGTGCGGCATTGTAATGGTATCATTCGAAACCAGAGAATGTAACACTAAATGTGAGTGAACTTGAAGCGGATTTGGTACGCATGTACGTATATGCAATTATAGAAGATAACGTTACCCTAATGAGACGATTCGAAACTAGAAAATGGCGTAAGGGTGAGAAATTGGGTGCTTATTACTCAGATAAAGTAGTTTTAGCTAACAAGTCGGGGCTGCGACAAGAAGACATTATTTCCTATATTATTCAATTCAAGAATCAATCGTACCCCTAACCACATAAAATTTGAAATACTGTATACGCATTTCGGCAGCTAAGCTGCCATCTTCAGTAGCAGGGAAAAACCTATAATAATAAAAATAGCAATAACAACATTAGTGAAAAAAAATACACACAATTATATATATATGACAATAATAATAACAACAATAATGATGATGTGAAACAATGATAGTGACAATAAAGATTCATTCTAGCTTGAGAGCTGACCGAGTGCACTTCGATTCTTTCGGAGTGGTGAGCAGAGAATACCTGACCTATATTATTGTTATTGTCACTATCATTGTTTCAGATCATTATTATTGTTGTTATTATTATTGTCATATATATATATAATTGTGTGTATTTTTTTTCATTAATGTTGTTATTGCTATTTTTATTATTATAGGTTTTTCCCTGCTACTGAAGATGGCAGCTTAGCTGCCGAAATGCGTATATAGTATTTCAAATTTTATGTGGTTAGGGGTACGAGTGATTCTTGAATTGATTATTTAACCACAGTCTCTTACATCTTAATCCTTCCTATATTATTGATGGATTGGATAACCCTCAATTGCAGACGCAGGCAAAGATTAAAGAATTGAGGGATCTTGGGCACCTTTCAACGCTCATGAACGAAATTACAACATAAGAAAAGAACTGCGAGTGGAAACGGAAGAGCTAGTGGTTCAACAGCAGCAGTTGGTCGAAGTAGAACGCCAACGGCCACTCAAGTTCGCTGTTACAACTGCAATGAATCAGGACATTTGGCCAGTGCCTGTCCTAAACCCAGAAGGCCGAAAGGAAGCTGTTGCAGATGTGGTTCTGTGGATTACAAGCAGACGACGGGTTGCCCACCGAGCAGCTGCATCGGTGAGGAGAGTAGTTCCAGATAGTACAAGTGCTCTATTGGTGGAAGAACCTGGAGTGCCAGCTTATAAAACACACATTGTAGTGGCTAAAGATTTTTGAGAGGATCGACCCAGGTTCAGCTGTGTCGTTAGTGAAGTCAGATGTGGTTTCAGGTAAAAAGTTCAAAGTTCAAAGATGATATAAATTTTGAAGGCATTCATAAGACCAAATTAAATGTTTTGGGGCAAATTAAACAAAGTATTTATTTGATTAAGCCTGATTTAGATGTAGAAATATTATTTTACGTTGTTCCGGATAAGGAAATTCCTTGTGAATTGCTTTTAGGTAGGAATTTTGTTACCAATCCTGCTTTGAGGATTATATTTGATGGATTTAACTGTGTCATAGAGTCTAAAATACAAAATGTCAACGAAGATTTTGTAACAAACGAGGTGTTGGTGATGGATGATGTAAATATAAATTGTGAACCTGTTTTAGATTTAGATGATAAGTTGGATGTTAAGCAGAAACAAAACGTAATGGATGTATTCGAAAAACCTTATGTAGAACCGGTGAGAACTAAAAAGCCTGATCTAGACTTTGAGTTGAAAGTCACAGTTATTAGTAATCAAGTTCCTTTCTCTTGTAGGCCTCGACGACTATCTTGTTTGCAAATAATGAGGTTAGTAGAACAATAAATGAGTTATTAGAACAGAGTGTTATTCGTAGAAATACGTCAGAGTACAGTACGAATATAGTTTTAGTTAAAAAGAAAGATGACTCGTTGAGAATGTATAGATTTCAGAAACTTAAACAAAATTAAATAAAAAAATTACTTCGCGTACTACCAATATGTATAAAAAATTATTTTATTTAACCGGTTTCAAGATCTACAAACGATCCCATCATCAGAAATGTTTAAGAAAAATTGTAAACAAATTATTATGACAGTTGACAAGGAAACTAAAATTGACAAATAATAATGATATCCATGAAATAAGATAACTAGATAACTGAATTTCAGTATTTACCTACGGGGTATAAGAAAAAACACAAAGGAAAATCGAATACCTCGTAGCTTGAAGGGAAAAAACAATGAATTGTATTAGAAAGTTGGTGCTAAGCCACTTCCAGGGCGTTGGTGGTAGATGGCGTCCAGTAATGCTAATAATTGTTCGTGCTCGTTTTATGCGTTCGCTTAATAAAGAATTTAGAAAACGTTGCTTGTGTCCATGAATAACACATGGTGTCAGGTGTGAAAAATTGTTTCTCGATAGTGAATTAACTTGATGAAAGGATGGAGTCGTTCGGATTCAGACCACCCGAAAAATTGAGTTTTGATGGAAATTCGGGTGAAAACTGAAAGCGTTTTATACTGGGTATCCCACGACGACCTTACACGATCTGTATATAGAAAAGTATATCTAGTAGAATTACACAAATTTGCACAATTAGGTAATCGAGGATGCTCAATTCGACTAAAATATTTTTGACTTTCTGCGACTTCCGGTTATACCGGAAATAGACACCAACTTCCTTATTTTAAATGGAATGCCTACATTTTTATTACGTATTTAGATTTTTGGTCGAATTTTGAGGTCACCTTATGCAAAAAATCATATGTGTAAAGTGCACCCTCTTGGAGATATTAGACGTTAAAAATCGTAATTTTTCAAATTTCATCAATTATAACAAGATAAAGAAAAATTATTTACATGTCCCTATCCTAGTTTTTAATTCTCTATCTAATGGGTCTGTAAAATACTGCTACCCGATTGGCAACTTTTTGTCATTTTTTGACCAATCAGGAGGCAGTATTTTCCACAACTCAATAGATAGAGGATTAAAAACTAGGATAGGGACATGTAAGTCATTTTTCTTTATCTCGTACCGTTTCCAAGCTATAATTGATGAAATTTGAAAAATGACGATTTTTAACGTCTAATATCTCGAAGAGGGTGCACTTTACACATATGATGTTTTGCATAAGGTGACCTTAAAATTTTACCAAAAATCTAAATCCGTAATAAAAATGTGGGCATTCCATTTAAAATAAGGAAGTTGGTGTCTATTTCCGGTATAACCGGAAGTCGCAGAAAGTCAAAAATATTTTAGTCGAATTGAGCATCCTCGATTACCTGTTTGTGCAAATTTGTGTAACTCTACTAAACACACTTTTCCATATACAGATCGTGTAAGGTCGTCGTGGGATACCCTGTACAGCAATTTGAAATTTCTCTTGAAGCCACGGACCTGGAAAGTAAACCAAATAAGAAGAAGACTGCTGTATTTCTCAATGTGATTGGTGAAGCAGGACTTAGGTTGTATAATCCGTTTAAGTTTGAAAATAAGGATAATAACCTTAGAAGATATAAAAACAAAATTTGAAGAGTACTGCTCCCCGATGAAAAATGTTACGTTTGAGAGGTTTAAATTTAACCAAATAGTTCAGAGAGAAGGCCAGATGTTTGACAGCTTTCTGACAGAATTGAGGAATGCAGTTAAAATAACGGAATATTCTGAACAAGATGAAATGCTTAAAGATAGAATTGTTGTTGGAATCTTTGACAAGGCCGCCCAGCAGAGATTACTTCGCGAGTCAAAATTAACATTAAATAAAGCAATTGATTTTTGTAGGGCATCTGAAAATAGCTGCACAATGGCCAAAGCCTTACAGCAGCAACAAAATGAAATGCCTTTGCATGCTATACGAGCAACCGAGCAAGATCAAAGTGACAAAGAAAGGAGAGAAAAAGTTAAATGTAAGTTTTGTGGCTATGTCCATGTCCCAAGGAAATGTCCCGCTTATGGAAAGACTTGTGCTAAATGTCATGGTAGGAACCATTTTGCGAATGTTTGTATGAAAAACATAGTTGGAAGACGAGTGAGATACAAGAAAGAAAACTCAATGAAAGAGAAAGTGAGAGTGATGAATTTTATGTGGATGCAGTAGTAAAAGAAATCAGTTCTCTACGGAACAAGAATAGAAGACCCAGAAGAATGTGAACAGAGGTTATAGAAACGAATGGAAAACCTGTTCGATACAAATTAGACACGGGTGCGGAAGTGAGTGTATTGCCGCTAAAATGCCTGGAAAATATCATGCAGATAAAAGAATGTGATATCACGTTGGTGCCGTACGGCAATTCTGAATTTAGAATGAAGCATTTAGGTGAGGTAACTAAGTTGTAGAACTAAGGATAAAATAGTGGCTGTAAATTTTATTGTTGTCAATGTACGTGATCAACTGCCGCTATTAGGATTGGATACTTGTGTCGATTTAGAATTAATTCAGAGACTAGATAGTGTCAGATATATTGCAGTTAGTAGATTTAAGTGGATGATGTTGTGGCAAAGTCGGGGGCAAAGTATCCCACTGTCTTTAAAGGGTTAGGCAAATTTCCGGAAAAACATCATATTTCTCTAAAAGATAACGCTATAGCTCATGTACAACTGATCAGGCATATTCCCCAGACTTTGTTTGACAGGGTTAGGGCAAAGTTAAAGGACTTAGGATGTCAAGGGATTATTCGTAAAGTTTATAATCCTACTAGGTGGTTGAATCCTTTAGTAATTGTAGAGAAACAGAATGGAGATCTGAAATTGTGCCTTGGCCCTAAATACCTAAATGAGGCTATACAACGAGAGCATTTCTTGATCCCAACCATCGATGAGATAGCAAGTAAGTTGAGTAATAAGGAATATTTCACATTTTTGGATATGAAAGACGGTAACTTTCAAATTGAAATAGATGATGAGAGTTCAGATTGTTTTACTTTTGGTACTCCTGTTGGCCGATATCAGTTTTGTAGATTGCCTTTTGGGATTTGTTCTGCCCCAGAGGTATTTCAGAAAAGAAATTACGAGTTGTTTGGAGATATAAACGGAGTAGGGATTTACTTTGATGATTTGATTATAACAGGAGTCTCAGAAGAAGAACATGATAAGAATTTAAAACTAGTTTTGGATAGGGCACTAAAATACAATGTTAAGTTTAATAAGAGCAAAATTCAGTTCAAGTCAAAAGCAGTTAAATTTATGGGCCAAATTTTTTCTAAAAGAGGGATTGAACTTAACACAAATTTATTACTGACCATAAGCCACTTAAGTCATTTTTCGCAAAGACTTGTTATCCATGCCTCCGAGACTCCAGAAAATGCTATTAAGATTGATAAATAATGATTTAAATGTCACATATAAACCAAGTAAATATTTGTATATCGCCGACACGCTATCGAGAGCATTCTTAAATGAGAAAGGACTAAAATCGGATTCTAAATTTGATATCGCTATTCACGCACTCTAAGTGTACCTACCAATGCCGGAAAAGAAAAAAAGTGGCATTTAAAGAAGAAACTAGGAAGGATAAGGAACTAAGCAAAATTTTGTCTTATTGTTACGAGGGTTGGCCAGAAAATAAATATCAAATTGAAGATAGTTTGGGTCATTATTTTAAATTGAAGGAAAGTTTACATGCCACTGATGATTTAATTTTTTTGGGAAATAAAGTTGTTGTGCCTAAAAGTTTAAGGTTGGATATGCTTAAATTAGTTCACGAAGAGCATTTCGGAATTGAAAAATCAAAGGCCAGAGCCCGAAAAGTATTATCAGTAATGACATAGAAACATACATTAAACAGTGTAAAATATGCGAACGATTTCAAAGAAAAAATTGTAAAGAAACTTTGCTTCCATTTCCTCTACCAGAGAGACCTTGGCAACGTGTGAGCAGCGACATTTTTTCATACGGTGATAAAAGCTATCTTGTTTTATTCGAATTGGCTTGAATTAAAAAGATTGAAAGATAAATCTGCGGTTTCAGTAGCTCAAAAGCTGCGTTCCATTTTTTCTAAATTTGGGTGTCCGGATGAGTTAATATGTGATAAAGTACCATTTACTAGTCACGTCTGCCAAGATTTTGCAAAAGAGTGGAATTTTACCATTACATCACGAAGTCCAAATTACCCTCGATCAAATGGTCTAGCCGAAAAGGCAGTGGCAATAGAGAAAAGTATTGTTAAGAAATGTGCTGAAGGTAACTTAAATATGTATGTACTCAAGTATATAGATTAATCGCCTTCTCAGTTATTAATGGGTAGGATGTGTAAGGCTAGAGTTCCAATTACAGCAGAACTATTGAAGCCAGTCGCATGCGAAGATGTCAGACAAATGCATAATAAAGAGTATTTCAATAGTCTGCTAAAAGAACCCTAAAAGTATTAGATTCTGATGCTAATGTTACTGTATATAACCATGTAAATAGGGTCTGGGAACCGGGTAAAATTGTAAGACCGCATGAGTCACCCAGATCGTATATTGTGAGAGACAAGTTAGGCAATGTAGTCAGGAGGAATCGATATGTAATCAGTATTTACCCATGGATAATGGAATAGTTACTGAATCAACTCTTGACTGCAGGCCTGACATGAATTCTCAAAAACCTAGTAGTGCTAACTTACAGTCACCTCCTAGGGCCATTTCAAATAATAATAGCAGTTTTGAAGAAACTGTAATACCTACTTCATTACAAGTAAATCCTAATGTAAATTCAGATGTCCCTGTAATTACAAGGTCTGGTAGGACTGTTAAGAAACCTAATAGGCTAGATTTGTAAAAGTGGAGGATGTATTAGAAAGATGGTGCTGTAGCCACTTCCAGGGCGTTGGTGGTAGATGGCGTCCAGTAATGCTAATAATGGTTCGTGCTTGTTTTATGCGTTCGCTCAATAAAGAATTTAGAAAACATTGCTTGTTTCCATGAATAATACAAGTTTCTGTGTTGGCAAATGCGAGCGTCACGAAAAGTGAAACGAATGGAGGGGAGCAGTCTGAGAAGACGGGCAGAGGAGAAAGGGAATATCGAACACCCCACTCTTTACCCACGCTCTCTCTCATGCTTCGTGCTCTTTCTTTTAGGCAAGCGTCAATGAAGCGAGACCACAGCGTTTCATTTCTCGTGACGCTGCCCCACTCTTTAGCCACGCTCTGTCTCATGCTTCGCGCTATTTCTCTCAGGCAAGCGTCAGTTCATTCCTGTAATAACGTTGAAGTTTCACTTCTACAGCGTGTGGCGACCACGCACCCAGTTTTATTGCAGTAATCGAACTGCAGATGCAGAACGGAAAGATTATAGTTATGAACGGGAATGCTTGGCTATCGTGTATGCAATAAAGCGATTCGATGTGTACCTGCATTACATTAAATTTAAAATAGTCACTGATTGTGATAGTATTCGAAATTCGACAGACTTTGAGCAAGAAAGAGGTAGTCCCTCTGATTATGCGATGGGCACTCTTTTTAGAAAATTATAATTATGAAATTGAGTATCGTCCTAATAGCCGTATGCGACACGTGGACGCATTAAGTAGGTGCCAAAATATTTTAGTACTAGAAGAAATTTTATATAATTATTCGTGCCAATTTTTTTCTTTAAGTTTATAACTTTTGTGAATTTTTTGGTAAAATTGAAACTTCTTTTTGTAAAACACCAACGTTTCGCCTCCGTTAGGGGGCTTTATCAAGGTTTTATTCAAAATTGTATAAAGTATAAAAAAGTGACATTTTTTTTTTTTTTTTTTTTTTTTTTTTTTTTTTTTTTTTCTTTATACTTTATACAATTTTGAATAAAACCTTGATAAAGCCCCCTAACGGAGGCGAAACGTTGGTGTTTTACAAAAAAGAAGTTTCAATTTTGCCAAAAAATTCACAAAAGTTATAAACTTACTAGAAGAAAATACTTTTACACCAAATTTTGGCGTTGAAACAACAAACCGATCCTATTCAATAATATTATACTATACATATAATATGTGAGATTAGAGAAAGATTGCAGAGTACACAGTTGCCATCGTATGAATTGCGAAATGGCTTAGTTTACAGGAAACTTAGAAAGGACAAATTAAGTACTATTTTGCGTACCAAGAAATATGATTTCAAACGTGATCAGATCAAGTCATGATGAAATGAAACATGTAGGTGTTGAGAAAACTACTGAAATTATTCTTAGAACTTATTGGTTTCCAAATTTGAAGAGTGAGGTTAATGATATTTATATATTGCTAATTGCTTGAAATGTATAGTATCTGGAATAAAGAGGGGATGTTGCACAGTATTCCAAAGGAGACGATACCTTTTGACTGTGTTCACATTTACCATATTTAAAAATGGTGATAAGTATGTGTTTTCTATTGTGGACGGTTTCACTAAATTTGTCAAGTTGTTCCCCTGTCGAGCAACTAAAGGCAAAGAAGCTATGCAGTGACTGAACTGGTGTCTGATCGAGACACATCGTTTACTTGCAATGCATTTAAAGAATTTATTGAAAATGAAGGAATAGCAACTCGAATGCCCAGAGCAAATGGACAAAATGAAAGAGAAAACAGGACGATTACGCCTATTCTTTCGAAGTTTATAACGAACATCAATGAATGGAATAAGAAAATAAGAAATTACAAGAAGTGGAATTTGCCATATACAACACTGAACGCAAAACTACAGGGGAATCACCGAGTAAATTGTTATTAGGGGTATACCAAAGGGGAAAAACTGATGATAGATTGAAATTGTATCTAGAGTCACTAGAAGAGAGAGAAAGAGAAGACTTAGAAAATATGAGAATTCGGGCTGGAGAAAAGATACAAAAATCTGAAGAGTGCAATAAAAGGCACTTTGATATATCGATTAAGCCACCGAGGAGGTTTAAAGAAGGTCACCACGACATGGTTGAAAATTTTGACGTAACACCTGGAATGAATAAGAAGTTACGGCCAAGAAATGAAAGCCCTATTTGTTACTCGCAGGCAGACTGGGGGAAGTATTGCACCCCTACTCTTAGAAGGTAGTAACCTGTCCTCTCGGTCGCTTATAAATATAAATTTTCCTTGTATTTCTAGCATTCTACTGTACTTCTTCTTTGTAAATCAATGTGTTGTTTCTTTTAGTGTGTATTTGTGTAGTGTATATAAGTTAATTAAATGTTATAAAACCAGCCGTTCAGCATTTGATTTGAAGCTAAGACCTACGATTAATATCAGCAAAAACTTAAGCTCGCAATATCGTTCTGCGTTTCCGCGATCCAAACGATTGCGACACAAATCCATCATTGGTCCTTCGAGCAGGATATTAGTCTACAAGAAAAGCTTCTTGAGTATCAAGACGAATTTTGAACGAAAATCAAGTGTAAGGATTTCCACCAACTAAAGCGAGATCCACGAGGACGCAGAAATCATCTATCGAACAACACTTAAAAAGGTCAGTCTGTTCCATAACTAATCCAGTCCTACCTAAAACCCACAAAATGTCCAATTTAGAAAACTTAATCAAAGCTAGAACCAGCATCAAAGCCAAATTAACGGGTTCTGGCACATTTGTAAAATCATACGATTATCTGAATGACAGCATTCACCAATTAAAAGCAAGAAAACTTATGGTAGAATCAACATTTAACGAATATAACAGTGTTCAAAATCAAATCGAACTGATAAATACGGCAACGACCGTGGAAAAACATGCGGAAGAACGCGAGAAAATCGAAAATCAATATTTCGTTATTATAGGTGACATAGAAGAACTCGTGCAGAGATCTCATGTAAATTCTACTTCAAGCTCTAGCAGCAATTCTTTAAATAACGAAAACAATAAATATAATGCAATTAATCTTCCCACACTTAATCTGAAAACATTTGGCGGCTCATACAAAGAGTGGTTGTCTTTTTATAATTCATTTGTCTCAGTAATTACCGACAAAAGCAATAATTTAACGGATTGTCAACGGCTACAATATTTAAAATCGGGCTTAAAAGATGATGCTTTGCGATCAATGGAAGCGTTAAAGGTTTCAAACGAAAATTATAAGGCTGCTTGGGATATCTTGGAGAAAAGGTTCAAAAACACGCGACTAATTTGTTCAGGACCATATCTCAGCTATAATCAAAGCTCCTAGTATAGTAAAAGCCTCACATATACACATCGCGCTTCGCGATCTCCTTAATACCTTGAATTCAAATGTCGCAGCATTACAAAAATTAGACGTTCCTATAAGCACGTATCATGCTCTAAATGTTCCAATTATTGTAGAAAAACTTGATTATAATACCGTTAAAGATTGGCAATGTACATTAACAACAGAAATTCCCAAGTTTGACTCCATTAAGGACTTTTTGGAACGCAGATGTCAATTATTAGAATCCTTAAATTCGGTTACATAGGATAATCACTACCAACAGTCCAGACAGTCAAAATAAAGTAACTCAACAACGTGCAGTAGCTCATGTTTCCACACGCAAATTCAACGGTTGCGTATTCTGCAATAAAACATCACATAGCATTCATCAGTGCATAAATTTCTTAAAATTATCCATAACGGAGCGTATATCTAAAATCGAGCAATTAAAACTGTGTCCAAATTGCCTTCGTAATAACCACACAAGCTCTACTTGTTTTTCAAAACGCACGTGTAACGAGTGCAATCAAAACCACCATACAATCATTCATCAGACTGCACTGACTACTAATATCAGTAGTATTCCAAGCTCTGGTGTTAAGCTAGGGACACATTTCTCTGACGTGTTGTGTTGTGACGCGTTGTATGGATCATACAGCATAAATCGCAAGTAATTAAACGGGGCGCGTGCACATTTCTCTGACGCTACGCCTTGTGTTGTGTTGTGTTGTGTTGTGACGCAACGCGATCCCTTCTTTCCAGATTTTCGGTGCATCGCGACACAACACATCAGAGCGTCAGAGAAGTGTGCACGGGTCATTTCGCTTAAAAATATGGATGAAGCGGTCTTAATTGAAAAAGTTAGAAATTACGAATGTTTATTCAACGTGAATTCGAAGAATTACCGCAATGAGTGTATGCGGAAAGAGGCGTGCTAGGAGATAGGCAGGGAAATGAATTCTACAGGTAAAGCAACAGCATTTTTACTTCACTTGTACTTACATACAGTGTGGAAAAAAGTATAAAAACAGTTCTATAAAAAGTTCCCGGTTAATCGGGGACGAAAACGCTCGGTGTGTATACACACTGGAGCTTTTGAGAAATGGGGTAGCACCGGTTTATCAAACGTTGCGTCACAACACGACAGAAACATGTGCACACGGCGAGTCACAACACAACACGACACAACACAACACATCAGAGAAATGTGTTCCCAGCTTTACTTTACTATCGGACATTAATAATTCTAATCAAATTTCGCTTTTACCGACAGCCATTGTTTTAGTCAAGGATGCATACAACAATACACATAAATGTAGAGCACTCTTAGATTCAGGTTCAATGTCGAATTACATAACCATAGCGTTGTGTAAAAAACTGAATCCTAATAACATACGTAGTTAATATCTTCTTGTTTTACTTTTTGGTAGAAGTTCATGATTTAACAAATAAATACTTCGCGAACTACCAATATATAACGTTTTATTTAAATATTTTACCGGTTTCAGGATTCACAAGGATCCCATCATCAGAAATGTACGAAAAATTGTAAACAAATTATTATGACAGTTGACAAGGAAACTAGAATTGACAAAACAATACAAATAATGATATCCATGAAAAAAGATAACTAGATAACTGAATTTCAGTATTTACCTACGGGGTATAAGAAAAACACAAAGGAAAATCGAATACCTCGTAGCTTGAAGGGAAAAAACAATGAATTTAAAGAAAACCATATTGGAAAAAACAATAAATTCAATTGAAAAAACCTTCAAGTGAAATATCAGAACAGAAAAAACTAAATAAACAAAATATCCATGGAATCTTGACAACTGCCAACTGCTAATCTTGAAATAAACTCTGTGGTCAAGTCTATGTGTTCTAGCAGTTGGCAGTTGTCAAGACAGAACACATAGACTTGACCACAGAGTTTATTTCAAGATTAGCAGTTGGCAGTTGTCAAGATTCCATGGATATTTTGTTTATTTAGTTTTTTCTGTTCTGATATTTCACTTGAAGGTTTTTTCAATTGAATTTATTGTTTTTTCCAATATGGTTTTCTTTAAATTCATTGTTTTTTCCCTTCAAGCTACGAGGTATTCGATTTTCCTTTGTGTTTTTCTTATACCCCGTAGGTAAATACTGAAATTCAGTTATCTAGTTATCTTTTTTCATGGATATCATTATTTGTATTGTTTTGTCAATTCTAGTTTCCTTGTCAACTGTCATAATAATTTGTTTACAATTTTTCGTACATTTCTGATGATGGGATCCTTGTGAATCCTGAAACCGGTAAAATATTTAAATAAAACGTTATATATTGGTAGTTCGCGAAGTATTTATTTGTTAAATCTAATAACATACCTCTAGCAGACCCTAATTTCCATTTGTCGGCTCCTGTAGACCTACTTAGAGGGGCAGATGTATTTTGGAAATTCTTAGGCAGCAATAAAATTGTAAAAGCTCCTTCAATCTTCCAAGAAACCCTTTTAGGCTATATAGTCGGGGGACATTTAAATCCCTATTCAAATAACATTTCTATGAGTAATAAAATGCAAATATCCATGCATACCAATATCCTCGAAAAACAATTAGATAAATTTTGGGAATTGGAAGAGTGCAATAACATTTATAATACCTCAGGTATTTCTTGGGAGCATTTGGAATTCGAGTCTTATTTTACCCAAACAACCATTCGGAATTCGGAAGGTCATTTTTATTATTAAATTGCCATTTAAACAAAATCCACCCCAGTTAGGAGAATCACGCAGGACAGCTTTGAGACAATTTTATAATCTCGAAAGAAATTTGGCTAAAAATATACAATTCAAAAATGACTATGTTAACTTTATGAGAGAATATGAATCTCTAAATCATGTGGAAGAGGTTCCCTGTAGCGAATTAAATGATATTAAAGCATCATATCTTCCGCATCATGCGGTAATAAAGGATTCAATTTCCACTAAGGTACGAGTAGTGTTCAATGCGTCCTTGAAAACAAAAAACGGTTTGAATCTTAATGACAATTTATTAGAAGGTCCCACTATTCAGCAAGACCTTTTTTCAATTTTAACACGTTTTCGTACTTATAAATACGTTATAAGCACTGATATTGCGAAAATGTATAGAATGATTCAAATGAATCCTGATCACACTGATTACCATAGAATTTTCTGGCGAGAAAATCCCGATAGCTGCTTAAGAACTTTTAGATTAAAGACGTTAACTTACGGCACGAAGCCTGCCAGCTTCATAGCCACTAGGTGTTTAAAAGAACTAGCCATACAGAATGAACATCAATTTCCATCCGCCAGCAAAATCATTCTCCGCGATTTTTATGTGGATGATCTTCTGACAGGTCACGATTCATAAGAAGAACTTTCAATCATAAGGGATCATTTAGTCTCAATCTTAAGTCAAGGTGGATTCGTATTGCGCAAATGGGCATCAAACCACTCCATTTTGTTACCAAACACTTCTTCGAACAGGTCGAATCTGGATATCCGTTTAGATAAAGACGGTTACACAAAAACACTTGGGCTTTGATGGAATCCGTCTTCAGATTCGTTAAAATACGAGGTCAAACAGCAAATCGTCCAGAAAGAAATTACCAAGCGGAGTATTTTATCGATTACAGCGCAAATCTTTGACCCATTAGGACTTCTTGGTCCAATTATTATCCGCGCTAAAATAATTCTGCAACAATTATGGTTACTTAAGACGTCATGGGACGAACCGGTCCCGCATAGCATTTTCTGTGTTTGGAATGATTTTGTCCAAGAACTTCATTCTTGTGTTCAAGATTCTAATATTCATTGTTACGCCGATGATACCCAACTTTATTACTCATTCAAACCAGCAGATATAATTCATGCGAATTCAATTATTAATAGAGATTTACAATCTTTGGTCACGGCTTCGTTGAATCACAATCTAATTATAAATCCAGTTAAATCTACATTACTTCTATTTTGCAAACCTTCTATTCGTACTCAACAATTGTCACTATTAAATATTAAAGTTGGTGGAGTCAACCTTGCTTGCGTTCAAGAGGCACGTAACTTGGGAGTTATACTTGATACTGAGTTGCGCTTTAAAGCACATGTTTCAAATTGTATTAAAAAGTCTTTTGCTGCACTCAAGCTTATCTATGTGAATAAACATGTACTTTGCAAGGGTGTGATTCGGTTGTTGTGTGATTCCCTGGTGTTGTCACATTTCTCCTTCTGTGATGTAATTTATAACTTTTGTATTGACTGTATTACAAAACGTAGAATTCAGATGGTGCAAAATGCTTGTGCAAGAATGATATGTGGAATACGTAAATATGAGCAAATACCGAGAAATGTTCTACCGTTAGCCCCAAAAATTGTTGAATTACATGGGTTCAGCGACGCGTCGCAAATTGCATATGGCGCTGCCGTTTATTTAAGAGTAACAGATCACAATAATCAAAATGAAACACGGCTGCTGTGTGCCAAGTCACGAGTAGCACCCTTGGGCATAGTTTCTTTGCCGAGATTAGAATTATCAGCGGCGCTACTGTTGGCTCGCTTAGTTGATACCCTATTAAAAACATTAAATCTCGAACCAAGTAAAACATACCTGTGGACCGATTCCACAATTGCACTGGCATGGATAAAATCAAACTCCGGTTCCTTTCACAACTTCGTAGCGAATCGAATTTCTGAAATTCAAACCTTATCTTCTATTAATGTTTGGAGCCGTGTTAAAAGTGAGCATAATCCCGCAGATTTGCTGAGTCGAGGTACAAGGCCAAATCTCATACGAAACAATGACCTATGGTGGCATGGCCCGAAATGGTTATCGCAAAATTCCGATGAGTGGCCTGTGAATATTCAAAATTTAAGCGCTATCGATTTACCTGAAAAACGAAAGATAACTTTACTAGTTAACGCTGTAACTAATCCCGAATTGCCTATTTTAACAAAATTCTCTTCATACTCGAAGACTGGATTTTGAGATTTATTAATAATTGTAGAAAACCTAGAATTAAATATGCAGCTAATTTTTCGGCTGCAAGTGAACTTGTCAATTCGACAAAAACCATTGTTCGGCTTGTGCAAGAAAGAGAATTTGCATCCGAAATATATTTGCTTACACAAAACAAGCCTGTAGATAAAAATTCGTCGTCATTATCATTAAGTTTTTTTTATCACGCGAACGACCGTTGAATACGGGTAGGTGGTACGCTCAAAAATTCTTCATTGAGCTATGACATGAAACTCCCCATTTTGCTACCCAAAAACCATAATATTACAAAACTTTTAATTACTCGCGAGCATCTACAGCAACTCCATGCTGGTCCCCAAGGTACCCTAGCAGCCTTGCGGCAAAAGTTTTGGATTATTTCTGGGCGAAGTAGCGTTCCCGATCAAATTCACAAATGCATCAAATGTTTTCGAGTTAGTCCAATTTCTATAACACCAAAAATGGGCAATTTGCCTAATTCTAGAACTGAATGCACCAGGCCTTTTGCAATTACTGGTGTAGACTACGCCGGGCCCATTTTAATCAAAGAGTCACACGGTCGCGGTAGGCGTAACATAAAGGCGTACATCGCGGTTTTCGTATGTTTTTCCACTAAAGCCGTACATTTAGAATTAGTTGGTGATTTAACTACCGAATCATTTTTGAGTGCCCTGAAACGATTAATTTCTAGACGCGGCCATATATTACATTTACATTCAGATAACGGTACCAACTTTCGAGGTGCAGGGCGTGAATTGAACGAGTTAAAAGAATTTTTACAATCAAATAAATTCGATAAGGTGATCAATGACCTGGCCAGTAAAGGCATAACCTGGCATCACATTCCTCCTAAATCACCCCATATGGGCGGTTTATGGGAAATTAATGTAAAATCCGTCAAATTTCACTTAAAACGAATAGTAGGTCAGTCTCACTTGACATACGAAGAAATGTATACTCTTCTTACAAGAATTGAAGCCATTTTGAATTCTCGACCTATTACCCCCCTAAGCTCCGATCCTAAAGACTTAGACGCCTTAACGCCTGGTCATTTTTTAATCGGGCAAGCGTTAACTGCCATATCAGAAGTGGATATAACTATTGTGCCGGAAAATCGATTAAGAAGATGGCAAAGAGTCGAACAAATTCGGCAGCACTTCTGGCAGCGTTGGAGAAATGAGTATCTAACTCAACTTCAGCAGAGGCCAAAGGGCCAATCCAGCAGTCGCTCCAGTCTCAGTGTAGACGATTTAGTCGTCATCATCGACGAAAACACACCTCCATAGTCCTGGCATCTGGGACGCATAAGCAAACTCCATCCTGGGAACGACGGAGTAGTGCGCATAGTGACAATAAAAACAGCCAAAAGTGAGATTCAATGAGCTGTGCAGAAAGTGTGTGCGCTTCCGAAATTTGACTAATCGGACTTAGTGATACAAATTTTTGTATGTCGTTAGAGCTTTATTGTTTTTTTTCATTTTTTTTGTATTATTCAATCTTTTCATTCAAATTTTTTAGCCCGCAGATATACTTACCACCCCTACATTTATTGCTGTTTTTCATTTTTTTGAAGCTAATTGCTTCAACGGGGGCAGTATGTTTGTTACTCGCAGACAGACTGGGGGAAGTATTGCACCCCTACTCTTAGAGGGTAGTAACCTGTCCTCTCGGTCGCTTATAAATATAAATTTTCCTTGTATTTCTAGCATTCTACTGTACTTCTTCTTTGTAAATCAATATGTTGTTTCTTTTAGTGTGTATTTGTGTAGTGTGTATAAGTTAATTAAATGTCAGCATTTGATTTGAAGCTAAGACCTACGATTAATATCAGCAAAAACTTAAGCTCGCAATATCGTTCTGCGTTTCCGCGATCCAAACGATTGCGACACAAATCCATCAAGCCCTTATGAAGTTAAGGCCCTTTTACCCAATGATAGGTATGTGATCGCAGATATAGATGGTTTTCAGGTAACGCAACTACCATATGAAGGGGTGGTTGAGTCGTCGCAGATTCGACCTTGGCTTTGCAGTTAGGATTTTACGCCTTGGCTTATACTTTGATTTTATTTTTCCTGCTTTGAATTTAGGTATTACAGTTTGTTTGACATGGCATTTGACACTTAGCTCACCTTTGAAGGTTTAGTTGAACATGTAAGATTTTATGTTTATATTTTATTATGTACGGGTGTGAATTATGTATTATGCCTTGCCTTATGCTACCTTATGTTGTGTGTTAACTGTACCTTGATCAAGGACGATCAGTGTCAGGTTGGACGAGCGGTAAGGAATACTTTTAAAATTTAAATGTCCGCGCCTTAAGTGAAGTTGGTAGTGAAGATGTACTTCCGTAACACTGAGGAGCGGGACTGACTTGATTTCCGGTGTAAGAGAATGAAAAAAGAAGAATACGACGGCGTGATGTTTTTATGCATGGCGTTATGTTAGTTATTAGAAGTTTTATGTCTTGCGCGAATTTATTTGAAAGAAGTAAAGAAAGACTGTGACTTGAAGGGGTGTATTGCACTGCCCAGAATTTTTTAGAAATACCAAGTTACAAGGAATTCCATGTGGAGTCAGCTGTTTCCCTATCTCTATTTTTAAAAGTCCAATAATTGTCAGCTAGGTGGGGGGGTAATATTTAAAGTATTAGTATACCATGATATTAGGAATGTTACACCCATTTCTCTTTCAACTGAAACTAATAACATTTTTGATAGAGAAATGATTATGGAGGTATCCCACTTTCTCTACCGTAATATTATGTATAATGTATAATATTATAATGTAATATTATACTTATGTATATTACGTATTGGACATAGGTTCCCGGATGCAGCTGAGAAGTAAGGCTATGGTACAGCGGAAGGAACAATGAGGTACGCAAGGGCCAAGAAGGATTCCCCTTACCCTACACGATCTGGGTGAAGTGCTTCTACTAGAAAACCAGCGTTTCATATGTCACCAAGTCTTCCATGTTTAGTTGGCAAACGATACTCTAGTATCCTATTGCAGAGAATTTGTGAAGAACAGTTGGAGGAGGGTCTGGTGGAATTACATACCGATGGCACATTCATTCAATTGAATGAAGGTTCGACCTGCTATGCCCCCATCTCATCAACTATTCATTATACATGGGATTGTTCGTCAATATGTATGTACATAACAAAATAAATTATTTAATATTTTATGCTTACAAACAAACAATTGCAGCAATTCCGTTTTTTTTGCTGTAACAGAATATACAGGGTGAATTAAATTCGAGGCCCATCAATGGGATCTTGTTTACTTGAAATGATAAGGAGTTGCTGGACACGTGATGGAAATTTATTTGTTAAAGTGAGTGACCGAATACATAAGATTGCTACAGATCAAGATCTTAAAAATTTGATGAATACCGCTACTATTGTGAATATAACATAATTATTGGCGGAAGAGCATAGCCATACCATTTGCAGCAGTGCCCGAAATTTGTTTTGTTTTTTCACATCGCAATACCTATTTTTGTATTTTCGAGTGAGGAAACTAATATCTTTTTCTTTGTGCTTGTGTGTTTTTTTTTCTTTTTTCCAGCTTTTCAATTTGTTGTTTGCAGTTTTCAAACCTATTCGTTTCGAATTGAATTTGTTTTTGCTGTGTGTTTTGTATTTTGATAAATATTTTATTTCTCTTTAGCTTTTAGACACAAATATATTTTGTTTCCCCTATATTACTGAGATGATTATGTTTTTAATAAAGTTTCTGTTTCATGTAACGTGTCTGACCAACACTATATGGATTGCATAACAGTTTCCCATTTAAATATTCGATCATTGTTGAGGAATTTGGCATAACTCGAAACAATTATATTGGAAAATAAATATGATGTCATTGCCTTATGTGAAACTTGGCTATCGACAAATGTTTTAGATGTCGATGTCAATATTGATGGCTATGTTTGTTACCGTGTGGACAGATTGGGAAGAGGGGGTGGAGTGGCTATCTATGTATCAAAGAAATTCAACTGTGAGATAATACCGAGTGGTGATGAGATTGAGCAACTGTGGTTATCATTGCTAGTTGGGAGACAGAAAATTATATGTGGTGTTGCTTACAGGCCACCAAATATGAATTATAAATACTTTTTAGATCACCTTGAAGGCTCACTTTCCTTCTGTTCATCTGTGTCTAATGATGTCTGTTGCCTTGGTGACTTCAATATAAATCTTTTAAAACCTGAAAATGCAGATGCAAGATGGCTTAACTCAGTTTTTGATACCTGTGGTGTGAATCAATTAATTAATGAGCCAACAAGGGTGACAAATGGTTCAGTAACACTGATTGATGTGATCGCTGTAACGGATAGGTCAAAGATTTTTGAGTCTGGGGTGAGCACTGTTGATATTTCTGATCACGAACTCGTTTACTGTAAAATTAATATTTCATCGGTTAACTTTAAACCCTTCATTTATACCTACCGTGACTACAAACATTTCAACCTGGGTCAGTTTACTGATGATTTGCAGGCAACTCCTTTTTATGAAATATTTAATATTATTCCTCTTGACGAAAAGGTTAATTTCTTTACTCAAAATTTGTTGAATCTTTTTGATATCCATGCTCCCATTAAAACGGTAAGAATTACAAGAAATAAGCGACCGGCTTGGATCACAGAAACAATTAGACTGCTTATTTCGCTGAGGGATAAGGCAAAGAAAAGATTTGGGACCACTCGATTGCAGGAGCACTGGGACTATTACAAGCAGTTGCGAAATTGCACAGAGTTTGCAATAAAACAGGAAAAAAGGGCCTATTTTTCCTACATGTCACGAACTAACAATTCTAAAGCCTTATGGTCCGAACTAAAATCTATGTCTGTTACGAATAAAAATAAGAAATTACACAATGTCCTACCCATCCATCTTCAAGACGGTAATAAGATGAATGATTATTTTGTGAATAGCATTCCTCAATATCAGGGAAATTCGAGTCGTCTGGTAGATTACTATAACTCTGAACTTGGCAATCCATCCCACTGTTTTGAGTTTAAGCTGGTCTCCACTGAAACTGTGTCCAACATGATCCATAGTATCAAATCACTTTCAACCGGTATTGATGGTATCAACATATCTATGCTGAAAATGTGCGGTCCCTTTATTCTTCCGTTTCTTACAAATATTATCAACACGTGTTTGTTGGAAAGTAAAGTTCCTGATGCGTGGAAAAGGGCAAGGGTGCTGCCGTTGAATAAAACCCCAAATCCAAGAGAATATAAGGATCTTCGTCCCATAAGCATTCTTCCATGTGTGTCGAAAGTCTTGGAGAAAGTGATGAGTTCACAGTTGAATCATTATCTGAATTCTAATAATATATTCCCGGCCAATCAATCAGGTTCCCGTAAAAATTATAGCTGTTCAACCGCTTTATTAAAAATTACTGACGACATTTTGGAGGCTAGTGATAATAATAAGTTAACATTGTTGGTTTTACTAGATTTCTCAAAGGCTTTCGACACCATACAACATTCGATTCTCTATTCGATTCTCAATTTCATCGGCTTGTCTGCTTCATCGGTTGCCCTAATTCGGAATTATTTGACAGACAGAAGTCAGTGTGTCTCTGTTGAGGGAATTAACTCAACCTACCTTTATCTCAATACTGGTGTTCCGCAGGGGTCTATTCTGGGACCACTACTTTTTTCCATATATACGACACACCTTTATTCGTACATAAAATATTGTAGTTTCCATGTGTATGCCGACGACACGCAGATTTATTTGTCCTTCAATCAAGATGAAATTCAACAAGCGGTGTCTCTTATGAACCACGACTTATCAATCATACACAATACTTCTAAAGAACATGGATTGTTTTTAAACCCATCTAAATGTAAATGCATATTGTTTGGTAGGCGCAGTGCTGTGAGTTGTGTGGACACGGCGAGTATCAGAATCTTGATTGATGATGATGTTGTCCCTGTTGTCGAGAGTGTCAGGAACCTGGGTCTGGAGATGGACAACACTTTTCGTTACAGAAAGCATATATCGTCTTGCATTCAGAGAGCTGTTGTAGGTTTGAGATTGTTGTACCCACATAGTAGTTGTTTAACTCAAAATATCAAGGCTCTGCTCTGCGAATCGCTGGTGTTGTCCCACTTTATGTACTGCGCTCCTGTGGTGGTTTCGGGTATTGATGTTGCTTCTATGGGGCGAGTGCAGAGGATTCAGAACTCCTGTCTCAGGTACATTTTCGGCATCCGTAAATTTGATCATGTCATACACAAATTACTTGAGTTGGGATGGTTGAATATGCAAAATCGTTTTAAGCTTCTGTCAGTCTGTTTGTTTCATGACATTGTTGTCTCCAAATCTCCCTCATATCTCTTTAATAAAATTCAATTTAGAACCGATGTACACCACATAAATGTGAGGTATAGGGGGGCTATCACACCCCCTTTCCATAGGACTGCACTTTATGAACAGTCTTTCAAATACAATATTGCAAAGTTGTATAATAGTGTACCGCATGAATTTAAAAGTCTTGGTAAGCCCCAGTTCAGGAAGAAGATGTCATGTTTGTATCTGAGTTGCCAGGTTGCTTGATTTGCGATTGTTTATCTGCGTTTATTGTTTTTCTGTTGGTGGGTCAGACATGTGCCAAAGTTTGTGAATTTATATTTTAATTTAGGTTTATCACTGCAAAGCAGAGTATTAGAGGTTTGTGATTTTTTTTGTTTGGTTATAATTATTAGGTTAGGCAATCACTTACCAAAGCATTGTTAGTTTTATCAGGGTATAGATGGTAGAGCGGGGGTTCAGTTTTTTCTGGACTACCTGAATCTGTACCCTGTGATTTCTTTAGGAATTTTGGTTTATACTGCAGTGTAAATGTTAATTTAGTTGATTTCCTGAGGAATAAACTCGTATTATTATTATTATTATTATTATTATAAAACGTAGGTTTACATTTGCCATTTTTACAGAATTTGGTGCTCATTAATATTCCGTGAAGGAATCTAACATTAACTCATACCGTATAAGAGAATCTATAAAAATCGTTTAACCAGACTTGCTTGGAAAGGATACCAACTAAAAACTACCAACCAACTGTCATAATCTAATTTTACTTAAAGCAAAATAGTGCTTTTATTTGAAAAATTTATGTGTAGAGGAACCTATTAATTATCTTTCCAGGAAATGTGTGTGTTATTTGGAAAAACTCCCATTTTCAACTTTTATTTAAGTATTTATCAAAGTGATAGCTGCAACAGTTCTCTTCGATACAGGGATTAACTTATTTCAATAATACTTTCAGTCAGTGCCACTTATTTACTGTCTGATGGGGACTAGAACTAGGGAAGCTAACATCAGTATCTTTCGATAATTTAAAGATGAGGTGGCATCAACATTTCTCCCTCGAACAATAATGTCTGATTATGAAGCTGCTCTGCAATAAGCGACAGCTGAAGTATTCCCCAATGTTGAAGTTACGAAGCCGTATTACCCTATGTGAAAAAACATACTTTTTTATATACATTTCTGTACTGTATTATTCCCGCGCTTTTTAATGGTAGAAATTTTACTGCTCTATGACCTATATTTCAGAAGATATTGCAATGGCGAAAAAACCTATAAACCTTAAAACTCCGTTTATACTAAGGCGAATAAATACATGTAATTGACAAAAAATTTTATTGTTGGCAAAGGATAATTAATGTATGCTTTGCATACAGTATTTTTCCAGCAATGTCTTTTAGAGTCTTACAATGGAGAATTCACGTAAATCTTATAAAGTGGTTTATCCATGGCATTGTTTGTAGGTTGTAGCATTTCAAAATAGTTTACAAAGGAAAATAAACCTAAATGACTCTCAAGTCGTTTTATCAGATTTTTATTTATATTTAACTTGCATTTTTGCAACGGAAAATTCACTTATACTCCTATACGTCTTTTAGCCTTGGTATGTTTCGCGCATTCTTCACGGCATCTGCAATTTAAACAGTATTTCTTTGTTGTAATGTTGTGTTAAAAACGTGCTAGCGAAAATGTCAACAAGAGTTAAGAGAATGTTACATTACAACAAACTAGAGACTGTTTGCTTTTTGATCCCTTGCAAAAGGCTCACTTGATTTTTGCTAAAACTGTTTGTTTTCTGACTGCAATGGCCACAAAATTCGATATAATATGTACAAGTTGTAGGTATATCAATGAAAATAGAAAAATATGATTATTTCAATAAAGTGTAAGACAAAAATGGTGCCCACATGAAAAAATCAAGTTGATTATGGTCTAACCTAAATGAAACGTTTTTCAGTAAATCTATGCCAACGTGCCGATTGAGCACAAAAAGTGCTCTAATAATGTATCCTTATAGTTCCGAAATGAGGTCAGTCGAGCTACACGGCAAAAACGAAAATAGCATTTTCTTGTTTTTCGACCATAACTCATACACTGTTTGAGATAGATCAGATTCTCACCGGCATATTAATTAGCACCAAATTATGCAAAAGTGTTAAATTTGAACATGCCCTCTACCATTTCAAATAAGCGAGATTCCAATGGTCGCCCTCGAATTGGAATCACCCTGTATAAATATTTCGTTGTTTCAGGCTGTTTGGAAGAAGCACAAAAAGTTGGGATTACTTCAGCTAACCAGTGAAAACATCAATGATAAAAGTGTCTGAAAGTGTTCTAAGGTATGGCTTTATTGCCCCCGAACTTTATACAACGTTTCCAGGCAATACGGCAATACCATGAAGAGCATATTCCAGGAAGAATTAATAATTTTCTGGAATATTTGATCGGTTTCTTTTATATTTTGTCTTATATTTTGTCTTATATTGTGTTTATATTATTTACAGATACTATATCATAGGTAAAGGTGTTGATGTTATAAGTGTTGCAGGGTTGGTTCGGAGGACCAACAACAATATTGAATCTTTTCATACCCGCATATTCGGGAAGTTTAATGCGGCTCATCCCAATATATGGAAATTTTGCGGTAAGTAAATTGATAAGAAGTACACGTAGGTACCTATCTAATTATTATCTTGCCCCATTTTGTTGATTTGTCGTTCCCATCAGGGTTGAATTGTTTATCCATCACCATTGTAAGTGCTTCATATTAATAACACTGCTTATCAAACAGGCATCGGTTATTGTTTTAAACCCATGTTTTTTTAGTGCACTAGGTATTATAAGTACATCGTTTTATATTTTGTAGATATATAAGAGACCATCCAAGACAGTCATGTACTGCTGAGGCAAATATAGAATGGCGCCAATGTATCGAGAGGTAGGAAAATGAAGTTCATTTTAAACGATCGGCGTATCAGAGATGCCACGATGCTTCTGGAGAGAAATGAAGTAGGCGTGCGTCATTGCCCCCGGAGGGTTAGCCATTCAGTTGAAATTTACGGACAAATCCAACGCTATTGGGTAAACATCGCTGGCATAGATGAACCTGAGTCTAATGGAGAGGGTAAGTATAATAATAATTTTTATAATAATAACTACTATAGGTATTTAAAATGAAATGTTTTTAGAAATCATTATTCAAATGGACGACGACATGCCACAACCTCTCCCAATGCCAGGTAATAAGTACTATAGTTTCCCATTCCCACATGAAACTCTGATATTAAATTTGCAAATAAACTTTAAAATATTTTAGATGATCTTCAAGGTCTAGTCGACGCCATTTCTATCGACGACTCCCATGCAGCAGTTGAAGCTGTCATTGAACCTGTTCCAGAGTTTGATGGTATAATAATAATAATAACTTATTGCATACAAACATACAGCAGTTTTGGTCTGCGGCAAACAGCAAATTAATCAATTTAGAATTGATTTATTGATCTTATCTGAAAGTCGTTACAACTGGAGAGTAAGTACATAGGCCACTTCAGCCTTGCATTGTTGGGGTGTTTACCTGCAATAAAAATTAAAAAAGAAATATTTAAGTACTCCTTAAAGGAAACTCAAAACATCAGCAAAGCACCGTAACATGAACAGCATTACTTGTCAATGTCAAGCAGTAACAATGCAGGAGAAAGGGTTAATAGTCAGCATTTTAAAATAACTTACATTATTTCAAAACTCTGACTACCTACGGCTAAGAACTTTTCAGAATAAACTAATCTCTTTTATGCAAAATGTATTCTTTTAAATGCGAAATAAAGAAGTTTACAAGTAAAGTTTTTGTGTCCAGAGGATGAAAGGTATTTTGCTATTTGTTCACGGAAATTCTCTTAGATTTGTGTAAATTGTTTTATTTTTATTTTATTTTTTTGGTGTTTCTTTCGTGGCAGTATTTAAATTTTATTCACTTTATGTTGGTTGCTTTCATGATCTGTTCCTGCTGCCGTTGGAGTAGTAGACTTAGGTAAAAGTTTTCAGTTTAGGAGTCACTAGGGGGTTGTTTCCCTCCTTATAAGTTTAAACTCGGTTCATACTCAACTTAGTCATTTAAGTATTTTCTTTGATTTTCGGTACGATCACGCCAGCTTTGTCGAGTCATTCCTTTTGTTTATAACTGTTTTGTGAACAGTTTGCGACAGTTTTCTGTCTATTAAAGTTTGTTAATAAATCCTGTAGTCCAAACAAATTCTAACGTTTTCATGGAGAACTTCCGGGCCCAAATATCTTTGAGAGAAATTAAAAATAAAGTGTTTATGTGTGAGCTACTTCGCCAGGGGAGACGTCTGAGGGTGGTCCAGAGACAGCAGAAGACAGCGAAAGGTAGGAGCGTTTCGTTTATCTGCATCTGTGTATTATCAACTGATGAAACTGAGAACATAATGAATTTAACTAATCGTCCCATAGAGTTTCTGAATAATTTAGGATCAAGAGATTAGAAGTATAGTAATTCAAACAGTCATAACTTTCATCAGGGGAAATTATATAACAGCCTTTTTGTTGCATCCACTTGGCAAACGTAAATAAATAAAGTAAAAGCCGTAGTTATACAACTGCAAGTATCGCGTTTTGTTTTGGTGGAATAGTGACACTTCTCAGTTACATCATATCGCTTGACAGAGAACTATTGAATGTTTTTCTAGTAAACTGTCACTTTTCGGATTGGTGCCACTTGTGTGCGAAATATTTCAAAAATAACGACATATCTTGTTTTGGTTGATGTTTTTTGATTGGAAGTTTTGCTAAAATAAAGACACATTTCGAGTTGTGCCGGTATTTCATTTAAGCATAAAAATATTTTTGGTACAATTGCGGGTTTTTTTACGGCCCGCCGGACCGTAAAGTACTGATCTAGTTTTTACTCTATTTTGAAAAGATGACAAACTTTGTTTTAATCCTTAAATAATAGGGTGGCAGATAGTTCTGAGATATAAAAAAGTGTAAGACTCTGAAAAGTCATTTATTGAGGAGCAATTACATAGATGTTATTGCACTGTAATATGTACATCAGTAATATGTATAAAACAATTTATGCACAACCGGGCGCAGCAGGCCACTTTAAATGCTTTGTTTTAGGACTTAAAGTGTCATTTTATTATTGACAGCTATATTGCGGGCTTTTCTGTACTTTACGGCCCGTCTCTATGAATTCTTAGTTGGGAATAAAGTTAAGTAGCTATCTGTCAGTGTGACTTTATTTTTATGCAACGGAAAAATTTATCAAAAATAATTCTTATGTAGTATTTGCAAGAAGTAAGATGACCGGTTGTGCATAAAATTTTGTATGCACCTCCGGCACAACTAGCGTTTAAGACTGGTTCGCATTAGGCCAGTAATTTAGTCCAGTAGCGAGTAATTTAGTTACTAAACCTGTGTGAACCTATGAAAATTTAGTAGAGTAGTTTAGTAGTGATTTAGTCGAGTCAATCCATTCCATTCTATTTTTTCGGGCGAGTAGCGTCCCCCACCACGCTTAACTGTCGACTATATTATCCACTAAACAAGTCCGAACCTGGTGTTTTAGTCGAGTTGATTAGTTGCACGCTGCACGCCAATAAAAAATGTTTCGTTGGAGCGAAGATACAACGTTAAAATTTGTAACACATTATTTGCAACATGAGTGCCTATGGAACATAAAATCTCCGCTTTATAAAAATAAACAAGCAAAGCAATCTGCTTGTGTTGATTTGGAAAATACCATGAACATATCTGAATTTGGCGAGAAGGAAATTAAATCGAAAATCAAAAACATCAGGTTAGTGTCATTTCTGTATTATTTTTAATGATGCAACGGTTCCAGGTTTTACAATTACGGTTATTATTCATACGGTTACGGGTTTTAAAATTAATCGCATAATGAAATAATAAACTTTACATCATTCTAACCTCAAATGTTTAAAATTATGTATTATTTATTTTCAGATCAACCTACTCGCAAGAGTTAAAAAAAATAAAGGAGTCCAAGAAATCCGGCGCCGGAACTGACACGATTTACGTTCCTTCAATAAAATGGTTCAATACATTGGATGGATCCCTACGAAACATAACATCAGTATTGACTGAAAGTGAAAGCAATTTGGTAAGTACCTACACAAAAGTTTTTAATAAATCATTCTTGTCTGCCATGGAACCGATCCTTCTCCCACAAAGTAATCTGCATATTTCTCACGAAGATCTATAGCGCTTCGAGATGAACGATTTGATAGACATGGTGGTAGTGGTTTCAAACCTTGAGGCTCTGGCTTCTCCCTCCAATTACCAGGGATGACTATTCCTTGAGAAACATTTTCTTTATCAACAGAAAATTCCAACTGCTTGTTCTGTAATGTTGTTTGTCTGAGCCAATTATGTAAAGCGCAACACGCTTTTACAATGCTAACAACTTTTTCAGGCTTGTAGGGCATCGGTTTCTCAAACACTCTGAATCTGGCGGATAATATACCGAAAGCGTTTTCGACTATTCTTCGAGCCCGTGACAATCGATAATTAAAAATTTTTTTCTTTAATGTTAATTGGTTTCCTGGGAAAGGTTTAAGCAGATAATCTTTCATGGGAAATGCACTGTCGCCAACTAAAATATGGCCTTTTGGTAGTATATCGCCTTCCAACGCTTCATACAAACTGCAGTTACGAAAAACGCCTCCATCAGAAACCCTCCCATTACATCCTATGTCTATATAACTGAAGCAATATTTATGATCTACAACTGCCATCAAGACAATACTGTTTGTGTCTTTGTAATTGTAGTATAAACTTCCTGATTCAGGAGGAGCTTTTATTACCACATGCTTGCCGTCGATTGCTCCGCAGCATCCAGGAAAGTTCCATTCCTTCCGAAATCCATTCTCAATCATTTTCCAATCTGTCGTGGCAGGAACCTGAAATAAAATTCATAATGCATATTTTCGATAAGTATTAACAACATTCTAATTCATTTTCAGCCTAGCGAAGAAAGTGCACATGCAGATACTAATGAAGATGCTGAAGAAAAGAGATCTGCAGAGGACCCTAATTTTCGTGAACCTCAACCGAAGCCTCCTCCTGGCAAAAAGAAAAAACTTTCCAATCTTACGAATATGGTTAGTCAGTTGAAAGAAATAACCGACACTGCTAATAATGCTTATTGTACAGCAGACGAAAATGAGTTTGATGTTTTCGGCAAGCACGTCGCTCTTCAACTGAAAGCTTTGCCTCTATTATTAGCACTAGAAGCACAAGAACACATTCAAGTGTATTTAAATAGAATTCGACGACAGCACCTACAAGACGAAAAACAAAACAGATACAGCAGGCCATCCACATCATTATCTTATAATTCGCAAGACTCTCCATACCGTAATAATTATGATGACAATTATTATGAAGAACAGCAAAATTCCGGGCAAAATTCTGACCTGCGTGACCTACTTACTGCAGCAATGGAAAGTGCTGATGTTCTTTAAATTGTTTTTTTTTTAATTAATAAAAATGTTTCTCTACTTATATGTAATAATTTATTTAATCTTACCTTGATGACTTCTTTTAATGATTCATATATAGCATCGCAAACTTCTATCAGGAATTCTGAAATAGTTGATTTTCCAGTTCTAAAGACATGTGTGAGAGTCTTTAAACTGCACCCGGTAGCAAGAAAGTAGAGAACGGTCTGTAATTTTGTTTTTGCGGGAATTGCATTTCTTAATATCGTATCGTTGCGTTGAATTTGTGACTGCATTTTCATTAACAGAAAATTAAAACAACTTTCAGTCAATCTCAACGTTGCAAAGTATTCTTTGGGATCTTCCAATGCTATTTCCTTCAACAGAGAATTCGTAGCTCCTAGTTCGTCTCTTCTATTGATCCATTTTCGTATCCATAGTTTCTTTAATTTCATCTCAGTAATTTCTTCTTCCACCTCCTCCAAAATAGCCATTGCAACAACCTTTATCATCCCATTTATCCTATTTCTGCGCTGTCTGAGTCTATTCATTTTGATATACCACTCACTCACCACTGTACTCGTTTATAATGTGAACACTTTTTGGCAAGTTCAACTATTTTAGTAACTAAATTACTCGCTACTGGACTAAATTACTGGCCTAATGCGAACCAGCCTTTATGGACAGACGCGTGTTAGAGCCTTCGGCTACGCCTCGGGCTCTAACACGAGTCGGGCCATAAACGCCTGTTTGTGCCCTTGGTGCATAAATAACTATTATATGGCATAAAGCAGAGGGAAACAGAGGTGTAAATGAGATAGGAACTTGCGTTTATAAGTTTATAGAAAAAATATCTCAAACTTCAACTGAAGATAACATTGAAATACTATTTAACACTGATAACTGTGGCGGACAACAAAAAAATAAATTCATGATTTCAATTTATATGTATGAAGTTTCAAAATTTCAGAATATTAAATCAATTGAACATAAATTTTTGGTTACCGGTCATACGCAGAATGAGGGGGATGCAGTCCACTCCATTATCGAGGGCAAAGTCAAACGAATATTGAGATCTGGTCCCGTTTATACGCCGGACCAATTTGTTTCTATTGTTAGATCTGCAAAGAAAACAGGTTCTCCGTATCATATTACCGAAATGTCTCACGAAGATTTCTTTGATATGAAAGATCTATCATCAAAAATTCTACCTGCAACAATTCGAAATACTAATAACGAGGATTTCAAAATTAGCCATGTAAAAGTAATGGGGAAGACCCGCTTAATCGAATTTATAACTTTTAGTACTGTAATATCAAGCATAAATAGAATATGTATCGCGTACCACGTAAAAATTTTGATTATGTGCCGTGCTAAACGAAAAATTTGCAACTTAGAAGGCAGCATGACCGGGATGGCTAAAACGCGCGCTTTCTGTGGCGTAGGAGACCTATCCGTTGCGCCGCGGTGTTTACGCGTCTCCCTGGAAAAAGTGGGAGGAGTCGAGAAATAAACGAGCGCTCAGGGTGCAAACGGATCGGTTTGCGCATGTGAAAATCCCTACCTAAAGGCCCCTCTACACAATGGCCCATCACGATGGGCCATCAGGATGGGCCATTGTGTAGAGGGCGCAATGGCCCAGGATGGCCTAGGATGGCGGATGGCGTATGGCTGATGGGTGATCATGGCCGAGGATGGCCTCTGAGGCGGTTTTTTGAACACACATCAAAGGAACGTGGCGGATAGTGGCGCATAGTGGCTGACACGTGTCCACACGATGGTCCATCATTCTGTACTTAGTTGCAAGTCGAAGCCCGTCGGGTGAACCTGTCGAGTGAACGTCAAAAATGGTGCACAATTGGAGTAATGCCGAAACGTTTCAATTTATAGAAGCGTACCAAAATGAGCCTATTATATGGAATCCAGAACATGAACAGCACAAAGATAGAAATAAGGTATGTTTAATTACTAAGATTAATTAATATTATTATTATGCGATGTAATAACATACAACTGAACGGATTTGTATGGCATTTTAATACATTTTTCTCTGTGTACCTACCTACCTACACTTGTAAATAATTATTTTCAGGTCAATGATGCCTGGATTCGAATATCTAATATTATGGACATTCCTGCGGCTGAGCTGAAGAAAAAGAAGGAAACGTTGATGACAGCGTTCAGAACAAATTTAAAGAAAAAAAAGCATCTATACGGTCAGGAGCAGGGGCGGACGATGTTTACAAACCTATATGGGTCTTTTACGACGCTATGGAGGTTTTTTTAACAGATATCTATGAATGCTCAAGCGTCATGAATACAGAAGAAAGGGTAAGTAAATAACTATGGTAGTAAAAAAAATCATTTATTTCGACACAAGCTTTACACCATGTTATATCATCATAAATATAACAACATATAATATGGTAGGTACTTATTAAGCTTGAAACTCAGACATTAGGTACATGATCTTAAATAACTTTGCTTATATATTTTGAGAAAAGTAATTCACAAAATCTAATCTTGTTTGGAGTGCGTTTCTTGTAGCCCTACGTGCGACATGTTGTAAAGGTAACAAAGCAGTGCCGTCATTGTTTCTCCAAGTACCCGGGCGTTCTAATACTCCATTTACATAAGTGTCAAATGCACCTGAGGGAGTATAAACATTTCGCGAAGATTTGCTCTTTCTTAAGAAGTTGTGTAATAATACACATGTCATTGTGACAATTGAGGCTTTAAGAACCCCAAGAGCTATCGGTTTTTTAAAAATTTGAAAGACTGCAGACCAGATGCCAAATGTATTTTCAACAAGTACACGAGAACGAGAAAGTTGTTGATTGAAAATTCTTTGTGGGGTTCCTACTTCATGGTGTCCAGAAAATGGCTTCATTACATGTCTATCAAGAGCAAATGCCCCATCAGCCAAAAATACATACGGCAGATACATATCACTATTTGGTAGTTGAGAAGGAGGTGGTAAATTTAAGCTGTTCGTTTTAATTTTTTCCCCTAATACACTTTGATTAAATACACCGCCGTCACTAATGCGTCCTTGAGAACCTATATCAGCAAACATAAAACAATAATCACTGTCTACCAATGCTAACAGAACAATGCTGAACCCTTCTTTGTAATTAAAATATTCAGATCCACTTTTAGATGGACATAGTATTTGTACATGTTTCCCATCCAAAGCGCCCACGCAATGTGGAAAACTGAATCCTTCTGCCTTAGCAAGCCACTCTTCTGGGGTTGTAGGGATCTGGAAAGATTAAAATAGTGAATTAATTTTATACTATAATGCAAACCAAAACTTTTTATTTTAGGTGGTGGAGCAAGAACACTCTCAAACTGACGATGAACGGGATAATATTCCAGTGCAAAGGCGCCGCTCTGCTAATGAGGAAGGGGATAGTGTAACCACTCCAAATACACCTGCAACCACTCCACACACACATGTAACCACTCGAAACACACCAAATATTCCAGTGCAAAAGCGTCGCTCTGCTAACCCACCGGAATTACAACAAGCGAGCAAGCAAATGAAACACGCTTTAAATACTTTAGATGGCATTCTCACCAATAAACAACAAAATAAAGAAGACGATTGTGAACTGTACGGGCGACTTTTAGCGAAGAAACTAAGAGCATATTCAGATATCGAAAGGCAAGAAGTAATGTATGACATCGATGGACTTTTACTGAATAGACGCCGCCGATATTTTTCACTCCCAAGTTCGTCATCAGAAACCCAATTTCCCATCCGTCCCTCATCTTCATTCACTGCTTTTTCTTCACCATCTCCCAACCGTTCCTCATCTACACACAGTACATACGGTCCGCCTTCGCCTTCAGTGCCAACATCGCTCGATTCATATTCAGTTTCTTCACAAGTTCAAATTTGCAATGAACCCTCACCTCAAATTATTTCTAAGTAGGTCCAACAATCACATCCAAACCAGTCCTCTCATGTAACTACTCTTATACCGGACCGTTCTACTCAAATATCTCAAACAATCGCAGAATTACACGATATTTTATATGAAGCTTATTATAATGCAAATTTAGATACACAATAAATTATTTCTGATAAATTTTTTTTGTAATAATAAGTGTTTTCTTTACCTTACTTAAATCCTTCAGAACTTCATTGATTGCCAAACATACTTCTGGAACTATTTTCGATATAATCTGGCTTGAAATTTTAAACAAATAATGTAAACTTCTGTAGCTGTCTCCAGTCGCTAAAAACCTCAATGTTACAGCGAGCCGTACTTTCACTGGTATACATTCCCTCCAATGTGTGTCTTGCTTTGCAATAACGGGGGATATTTTTCGTAGAAGGTACTCAAAGTCGCTGTCGGACATACGAACAAAGTTACTGAATTCTGCAGATGGTTCTGCAAGAAGCTCAGAAAATTGGTTATCCATGCTTTGCCTGAAAAAAAATGAATTAACTCCTTACTGATTAGTAATTTTACGGTCCTTTTTTAAGATTATGATTATGTTGTCAGCTACCTACAGACAAACGACATTTATACATAAGTACACTTACCTCGTTCTGTTGCGGTGAATACTTAACATCCACCACCTTCTTTTTAATTACTTTTCTGTGGTACACCTGTAAGTAATAGTAATATGTGCTACATAAATACACGACAGAAGCCGCAAGCGTTTCAGCGTCCAGGTCCATTCTCGACTCCCGCGATAGACCAGCGTGTGGACGGTAGCAATGGTTCACACAGTGGCCACCCATGGCGATGGCCGACGATGGGCCATCCTGATGGGCCATCGTGATGGGCCATTGTGTAGAGGGGCCATAATCTGTCGGGGCCAGTGGTCAAGTACGTCACCAGCGTCATTCAAATATTGTGTCTCGAGCCTGACGCATGTTTCGTATTTAATTATGACGAAAATAAGACTCAAATGTAAAAATCGAAAGTTGCGGAATTTGTTTTGGGTAGTAAACTATTCAATATGATCATTTTCAAAATTTGCGGGTTTTCCCCATTCGACTGGAAAGGGAGCATCCTTCATCTTTTTTCTATAAAACAAGTTACTCCAGTGAACACATGGAAGAAATTGCATTAAACAGGCCTAGAAGACGCAGTAGCAAGGAGTTTTGCTGTAGAGATACAAAAACTGTTGGTTTAGGTGCGTAATTAAAGAGCAAAAACTTATATCACTTATGGTTGTTTAGACTACGCATTCAAGGAAATGTTTATTTGTAGTAAAAATAACAAGCTCTGTAGATTCTATAAACATCACGTATTAGTTGCTCTGAATACGTCTTTAAAACATAAAGTTACCAACAATACTGTAACAGTTCATTGAGAACTCTCACCCTGTTAATATTGAAAATAAAGTTAGTGAATTATTTAAAAGTACCTACGTTTTTCAATTACACGATCTACCATACCTTCTCATAGGTTATGGGCCCAGACATTGATTGCAAATAAGTGTAAATAATTGGAGACAATGGTAAATAAATGTAAATAAAAATATAACGTGTTAAAACTAACAATGGCGTGTGGTTCTTCAAGTGCAGTAAAGCGCAATGTAAAACTATTTAATGGTGCAAATTATTTATTGTGAAAATTTCGACTGGAAGAAATTATTAAACAGGAAGGTGCTAGTAAAGTGTTAAAATGTCATTGACAGTAAGATGTACCGTGTTGGAGAAGGAGAATGAGTAAATGAAGGCTGAATTCAATAAACTTAGTCAATATTCTAGATTGAATTGCGTCGATATCTATGGAGTTCCAGAGCAGAAGAATGAGAATATAATGACCACTGTTGCGTTTATATGTAAGGCACTCAACGTTGATGTAGAGGCCAGGGATGTAGATTGTTGTCACCGATTGCAAAAGGGACGGGACGCTGCCGAGCCTCGTGGAATAGTGCTCAAGTTTGTTTCCAGGTGGAAAAAGCAACAATTTATGGCTGCTCGTAGAGTGAAAAGGAACCTTACCGCCCAGGATGTTGATACAGCTTGGACCAACACTCAAGATGCCAAGCGCCCCATTTATATTAATGAATCGTTGACCACCTATAACAGGATGGTTTATAATAAGTGCCGTGAATTTAAGAGGAGTGCCAATGTGAAGTATCTGTGGATAAGAGATGGTAAAATTTTAATGCGCAAAACGGAGAATTCGAAGGTGTTTGTGATAACTACTGAAAAGGATCTTAACGATGTTCACTAATTCTAAAGTTATTGAATTTCTATTTGTATTCGATGTCAGTATATTGGATACGACTTTAAGTTGTCATGGTCACAGATGTTTTCTTTTTACGGCGTATTTTATAAATCTAGATGTACCTTATGTTTTTCTCGTATATGAATATTTTTTGTTTAATACTCAAAGTTTTGCTCTTTTTTGTTTACATTATTTGTATTACCGTTCATTGCGGCTATTTGTTTGTTTGGTACTTCAAAATTCAAAATTATTCCTATTAGACACTTTAAATTTACAATTCATTTGCGACATATTCGTAAACTTTTTTGTGTTTTCGTCAATTTTTGGTTTGTTAAGTTGTCGCGGAAACAGATGTTTTCTATTTGTGCCATATTTCGCAGAGCTTGATAGGTCTGGTTTTTCTTTGGAATGTAGTTATTTTTTGTTAGTCACTCAAAATTTGTTTTTTTTATTTCAGTTTGTATTACTTATAATATTATCGTTCATTGTAACGTTCTGTTCGCTTGGTTTTACTGATTGGTTCTTATTAGCTTTTGTATATTCACTTTGTATTTGCAATCTATTTATAAGCTTTTTTGTATTTTTGCCAACTTTCGCTTTGTTTTCATTTGAATTTTTTAATTGGTCGGGGTTATTATACAACATTAATTGTTTGGCGGGAAAATGCTTCTTAGACATTCTTTCTTTTCTCATTTATCTTATAACTATCTATATGTTTTTCTTATCAGTTTCAGATGGGTGATGTGCATGTTGGGCATATTAATATACGATCTATTTTAAATGGTTTTCCTGAACTTAAAGACCATATACTGAGCAGTGACTATGATATAATTTGCATAACCGAAACATGGCTAAATGATAATTTTTACTACGGCTTGATTGACATACAGGGATACATATTTGTGAGTATGAATAGGCAGGGGAGAGGCGGAGGAGTGGGCATTTACATTAAAAACAGTTTTAAATTTTCTAAAATTGACGTTATTCAAACACAATGTCTGGACCAACTTTGGTTGCAAATAATTTTAAATAATAAAACATATTGTTTTGGAGTAATTTACAGGCCACCTAACACTCCCCTACATAATTTCGTAGAAAATTTTGAGGAGACATTGGCTTCTGTGTTGCTGTCCGGTGACTACATTGTTTGTACTGGTGATATCAATATAGATCTTTTAGATTTTCATGGTAGGGGCACGGAGGACTTCTTTTCCCTTCTAAGCGATTTTGGTCTTAAACAATTAATTAATGAACCCACACGTTACTCCTTCAATAAAATGTCACTTCTTGACGTAATAGTCTGTTCTAATGACGTACTTGTATCTGACAGTGGGGTAAAGCACATTGGGCAATAATTGACAACTGACCATGAATTAATTTTCTGTGCTCTCAGTATTTGTAATTCGAAAAGGCTATTATTTAAAGGGGCGGTACTATATTACAGTTTTGGGCAGTGTGAAAATATAAATTGTATGTTCAATAACAGATTGAGTGGTAAAATATGAGCAGTAAAAAAAGTGGAAACGAGGAGTAACATATCTTCAAATGAGTAGCTCAATAAATATTTGAATGCGTGAAAATTCAATTGGGCAGTAAAATTAATAAAGGGGCAGTAACACGTGTGCAGTCATGAAATCAGAATGGGTCTGTTAGAAATCGTGGAACAAGTAGTTCTATAAATACTTACGCAGTACAAAATATGATCGGTCTGTTAAATGATACATACATATAATGTTTATTTAAGTTAGGCAGCGAAATAAAAAATAACAATTAACAATAATGTAGATATTAAGAAAAAAATTAAATTTATTGCGCCATTAAAATTATTCAATGCTAACGACTGAGACTTACAACGCTCCGCTCGCTCCGCTTGACCTTAACCTGACAGATTTTTGGACAAAAAGTGTCAATTGTAAGCGTTTATAATGTTATTCTCTTCAAAGGTGCGCATTTTCATGTGAATAATATTTGAAAAGAATAATATAAACGCTAACGACTGACACTTTTTAATATAAAAGTCTGTCAGGTTAAGGTCAAGCGGAGCGAAGCAAGTGGATCGTTGTAAGTCTCAGTCGTTAGCATCCAAATGATGCATTATTCAATGCAGCATTACAAAAAAGCTTTGTGGTGCAATGCGGTGCAATAGAAGACGTAAAGGGATGAAGCAAAATTATTTTTTTTTACCTGTGAGGGGCTGAGTTCAGTATTTTAAACATTTCTATGGGAAAACGGGGAGGGGTGCGTTGAATAAATTTAAAGGTGTAATGCTAGTGTAATAGATGATAAGGTAATGAGCGAAACGACCTAATATTTATAGACAAATCTCTTCCACTTGGCCGCCCACGGTGCACTGTCGCGTAAGCTGGGCCCCTCTTAGCGGAAGACTGCCACTCTTTTCAATGACAATGACGTTCGATTTTACCGAGAACTGGCGAACTATTTATCTAACTGCCCATTAATACATTATACTGCCCATTCATTCATTTTACTGCTCAAATAATAATTGCACTGGAGATTTATTTAATCTGCCGCTCGAGTAAGTTTTGAACTGGCGTTGTAAGATTAAATATAACCGACCAAATTCTTTTATATTGCTGGCCACGTTCTACTGCCACATTAAGTTAATTACCGCCAAAAAAGTTTAATACCGCCCGCGTGAATTTTGAACTGCCCGATGAAACTGCCTGGATGTTAAAACAACCGCCCAAATAATTACTTCCCATTCGAAAATAAAACCGAGAATCATAACTTTTAGAGATTTTAAGCATTTTAGTGAAACAGAATTCACGAGTGATTTGGTAAGCACTTCTTTTGAAGAAATATTTTACTTAAATAATATAAATGACAAGGTAGCACGTTTTAATTCCCTAATATTAGATTTATTTAATAAACACGCGCCACTGAGAAAGTGTAAAGTTTCTAAACCACGATCTCCATGGTACACAGATAATGTAAGGCTGCTGATCAATTTGAAAAATAGGGCGCTGCTTCGATTTAGAAGTACTAAGAATCCTGTCCATTATGAATATTATAAACAAATTAGAAATTTTGCAAATAAGGCTGTTTGTAGGGAAAAGAAGGCTTATTTAAATTATAAAATTCAAACTAAAGCAACTAATGTAATATGGAAAGAACTTGCGAATTTAAATATATATTCATCTAGAAACCATAATGAAATTCCTGATCATCTATTAAATCTTGATGCAATTAATGATTATTTTATAAATAGTGTAAAAGCCTACCCCAATGGTAATATAAATGATACCATTAATTTTTATCAAAATAATCATAAATGTGATTTTCAGGCAAAACTTTCATTTACTTTCATTTACGATATTTTACACTCTATTAAAAGTAATGCCGTTGGTTCCGATCATATATCAATAAGAATGTTGCTGTACTCTTGTCCGCATGTGTTACCGGTGTTAACTAATATTATTAATTCATGCATCTTAGAAAATGTTGTTCCAGTATTATGGAAAACGTCCTATGTGATGCCCATATCTAAAGTTGCCAAACCTCTTAATTATAAAGATCTTAGACCAATAAGCGTTTTGCCTGCACTGTCCAAGGTACTGGAAAGAATTATTTATATTCAAGTCAATGGACATTTGAGCAATTACAATATATTGCCTTCGTTTCAGTCTGGTTTCAGAAAAAAATTTACTTGTACTACTGCATTAACTCAAGTTACTGATGATATTCTGAGGGCAGCTGACGAAGGTAAATCAACTGCGCTAATATTGCTAGATTATTCAAAAGCCTTTGACTGTCTTAATCATGATATTCTGCTGTCTATTCTGTCGTATTCTGGGTTTAGTAACGATTCAATTGAATTCTTCAAAAATTATTTGTTAGATAGAAAGCAGTATGTCAAAGTCAATGATAGATTTTCTCTCGAAGGTGCCTTGGACAGAGGTGTACCACAAGGTTCTATTCTGGGACCTATTTTGTTTTCCATTTATGTATCTAATCTATACAGCTGTGTCGGGGGTTGTGGAGTGCATTGCTATGCAGACGATACTCAACTATATTACTCCTTTAATCCTTCAGATATTGTGCTTGCAAATTCCATCATTAATGAGGACTTAAATCTATTATTACAGGCGTGTCTTGACCATAATCTCATAATTAATCCAACTAAATCAACTATACTTTTCTTCTGCAAATCTTCCATTCGGGATGATCAGATTGGCAAACTCAATATTTCTATAAACAATGTAAAATTGAACTGTGTTCAAGAAGCGAGAAATTTAGGAGTAATTTTAGATACTGATCTGCGTTTTAAAACTCATATCTAATTGTATTAAAAAGTCATTTGGTGCCTTAAAATTAATATATTCAAATAGACATATTCTTGATCAAAAAACTAAGCAATTACTCTGTGATACTTTAGTGCTATCAAATTTTTCATATTGTGATGTACTTTATAACTCCTGCATAGATGCTCACTCGAGGCGTAGAATACAGTTAGTTCAAAATGCTTGTACCAGATTAATATGTGGTGTGAGAAAGCGTGAGCATATTTCACATAAGATTAAAGAAATTGGTTGGTTAAATATGGCCAATCGACGTTTGCTGCATTCGTGTGTTTTCTATTTTACCGTGGTCACTGCTCAGTCACCTCCGTATTTATATGAAAAGATCAGGTACAGATGTGATGTTCACAATATAAACATAAGAAGGAAATCATTAATTACCCCCACCTTTGCACAGGACCGCACTCTTTGAAAGATCATTTACCTATAACATTAGCAAAATTTATAATAGTATTCCTAAAGAACTAAAGATGTTAAACCATAGCGGGTTTAAATTCAGACTCTTTAGTCAATTATTATCCCTCCAGTGAATTTATCGTACAAATTTTTCTCTTACTTTATTATATTTCTTCGCCTTTTAGCATAGATCATTGTAGTAATGATGTTTGTGCAATACCTGAGTGTTACTCGTATATCTATGCTAATAAAGATCTATTATTATTATTATTATTATTATTATTAATTGAAGATCCACCAACACCACTTACAGAAGAGTGGATAAAATGGGAACGATTTGCCACAGGAACTTTAATAGAATACCTAGATGATACTGTAGTATCACAGGTGCCTCCTGGTCGTGCGAGAGCTCGACAAATTTTGGAAAAGTTTGATGGCCTGTACGCGTGCAAAAAGGTGTCGACACAATTATGTCTCCAAGATCGACTATGTAATTATAAGTTAAAACCAGGCACATCGTTGAAGCGACACATGATGGAAATGGACGAAATGGTGCGCGATATGATTGCTTGTGGCGATGAAGTGAATGAAACTACTAAAGTGTGGTACACCCTCAACTCATTGCCATCGAGTTATGCACCAATAAAGGCTGCAATTAAAACTATGACGGATGGTAGAATTGATGATAGGAATACTATTCGAACACGAAGAGTATTTTATGCGCGAAAAGAATGATACCCTCAGTATGAAAGCTCTCCATGTTCGCCCCATAACCCATAAATGCAAGAAAAAGGGGGGAGAAGTTTCCTACTAATAAACATAAGTACATAATTACTATGTATATGTATAGCCAAAAATTTTTAAATGACCTAATTTTGGCTTTCGATTATGCCATATCTCATATGGTGTCTTATTTACTTTAATTGCTTTTGTTGGTGACCTGTTTACTAAATATGTTGCAGTTAAAACTGCTTCACCCCAGAAGCATTTATCTAACCCCGCACTGTGCACCATTGCACGTGCCTTTTCCGTTAAAGTACGATTCATACGCTCCGCCATTCCGTTTTGTTGCGGAATGTATGGCACCGTGAGATGATATGTTATTCCGTTTTGTATACAAAATTCCTTCATTTCGCCAGATAAATATTCTCCACCGTCATCACAACATAAATTTACCAATTTTGTATTAAAATGAGCTTCGGATTTTGCAACATAATCTTTGAAACAATTTAATACCTCTGATTTACTGGTCATCAGATAAGTAACGGTGTAATGAGTATACTCATCAATAAAGTTGACAAAATAATTCTTTCCATCTACTGTAGGAGGTGTAATTGCCCAACACACCTCTGAATGTACCACAAATAATGGTCTTTGTATATATTCCTTTCTTTTATCTTAGCGAAAGGAAGACATGCTTGTTTCCCGCTAATACAAGCTTCACATATCAAATCAATAGCATATATATTTTAAACAAACATCATCATAAGCTAATTTATTTACTTTCATGTTCGTAAATTTGATAGTAAATCATCTAAGGGAATTCTTGTGGGTTATGTGCCAAATGGATATACAATTTTTAAGCCGGAATCAGGCAAATTCATAGTTGCATATACATTGACTATGCATTCAAGGAAATGTTTTAAAAATAACAAGCTCTGTAGATTCTATTAACATCACGTATTAGTTGCTCTGAATAAGTCTTTAAAACAGAAAGTTACCAACAATACTGTAACAGTTCATTGAGAACTCTCATCCTGTTAATATTGAAAATAAAGTTAGTGAATTATTTACAAGTACCTACGTTTTTCAATTACATGATCTACCATACCTTCTCACAGAGGCGCCGACTACGGGGGGGCAGTGGGGCTCGTGCCCCCCCAGGAGAACATCAGGGGGGGCACTGCCCCCCCTGGAAAATTTATCCAGTTTCATCACACAATATTAACTTTGATTCAATAATATGGATGTTTGCGATTTTTTTAGAAAACTTCTACAATACATAGAAATGTTGCCTGAAATTGTCAAATTTATTGCGACATGTACGGCTGAAAGGTCATTTTCAAGCTTAAGATGTTTGAAATCCCACTTAAGGTCAACCATGTGTCAGGAAAGGTTAAATAGTGTTTCAATTTTGAACATTCATGGAGATTTAGCATTCAAATTAAATATTAATGACGTAGCAAATGATTTTTTTTGCAAAACCAAAGTTCGTCAAAATACGTTTTCCATGAATTCAAACATAATTCGTTTAATTTGAAATATTTTTTTATTTTTGTGTATAACTTTCGGTTTCTTTTCTAGGCGAATAAAATGTTAGGTACTTGTTTTATTATTATTATTATTGTTATTATTATTATTACTATTAAGGATTAAGGTTATTGATGTTATTATTAACATTACGATTTTGTGCCCCCCCTGGAAATACCAAAAGTCGGCGCCTCTGCCTTCTCATAAAAACTTCAATTGCGACTATTTCAGATCGCAAAAAGGCATATTTGTTGGATCTCATAAACAAGAATCACATACCTCGCATGTATAAAACATTTTTTGAGTCTCTGTAAACTTTGATAAGTTTCTTTAATAAAAAATATTCTCACTTTTGTATTTAAATGTCTTTATTTCTGTATGGTGCAGCTCACCTCCGTTTTTGTAAAGTAAAGTAAAGTTGGCTAATCTTCACTCTTGTCAATCTTGTCAGCTTTTGTTTACTTATCATTAATAGAAACGAATTGTATTGAGAAAAAGTTAATAAAAAAGTATATTTTCTCTGAAAGTATCATTCAAACAAATCAAAACATTTATAAATCACATCAAGCATAATCATATTTTTGGTCCTTCGAGCCGGATATCTTCATCAGCAGATAAGAAGACAGTCACACCAAACAACATAGAGGTTTAGCCAATTGCAGTCTCGTAAGCGGATAATATTAACAGCCACGCATCATCACAAGGGTACCATCAACTAAAGGCAGGTTGCTAACCATCGCAACATCAGCTACGCAAATCTTCCTGGGATTTGTTTAGGTTAGTGGTCACCACATAATTTTTATCATTCACATTTCCTTCTGTTTGTCGGCAAAGTGTACAATCAAATCAATTGCATGTAGTTAATATTTTCTGATTTTACTATTTGGTAGAAATTCATGACGAATTGAAAAATTACTACGCGTACTACCATTATAACGATTTATTATTATAACTTGACCGGTTTCAGAATTCACAATTCACATTTCTGATGATGGAATCATTGTGAATTCTGAAACCGGTCAAGTTATAATAATAAATCGTTATATTGGTAGTACGCGTAGTAATTTTTCAATTCATCAAATCAATTGCATATCATAGCACAATTCACAATCTCCAAAGAGAAGGAATTAAAGGCACAACGCGATGCAATTAGAGCCAAAATCATACAGTTCGATACATATTTCACTGAAGCATCTACAGATGTTAATAAAATAGCAGAAATTAAAGCACGTTTAAATAGAATCGAAACAACTCTAGATGATTTCGACCATATTCAATTTTATATAGAATCATCCCACATAACTGTAGGTCAGGAAGAAGAAAGAGTATTATTTGAATCATTATATTATGAAACTATTGCAAAGGCTCAACAATTTATCGATTCACACACGTCAGTTGTTTCAAGCACTAGCAGAAACAGCACGGGCAGTTTACCTTTAGCAACAAACGGAGCTAAAACGAAAATCAGATTGCCCGTATTAAATTTGCCAACGTTTTCTGGTTCATTTGCAGAGTGGCAAACATTTCATGATACTTTTGAATCGGTTATCAATCAAAAACGTACCATAGACGATGTAGATAAATTTCATTATTTGAAAGCGTGTCTCAAAGGAGATGCCAGCCGAGTTTTAGAACCCATTACAATGTGCTCAACTAATTATAAAGTTGCATGGGATTTGCTTAAACAGAGATTCGAAAATAAACGACTAATTGCGCAAAAATACATTCAGGCATTATTCAATTTACCAACAGTCTCTAAAGATTTAGTTTCATCTTTGCGGCAATTAACTGACAATCTAATTGCTAATTTAGAAGCTTTAAAAAATTTAAAATCCCACTTGACTACTGGGATGATTTGTTAGTATATTTAATATCTAGTAAATTTGATTTCTTTACATCAAAAGATTGGGAAACTAACATAAATTATACTGAATTACCTACAATGCAACAAATGTGCGATTTCTTAAAAAATCGTTGTCGTCTACTAGAAGCAATGGACTTTAATAAACCTAATCATAAACCATCTCCACAGTTAAATAAAACGTTTCATAAAATAGCCTCTCATGTCACATCTTATAAACAACATAAATGTCCAATGTGCAATAAAACGAATCATTTTATCTTTTCTTGTCCAGATTTTTTAAAACTGCCGGTTGATGAGGGATTTAAGGAAGTAAATAAGCTCCAGGCTTGTCAAAACTGCTTGAGGATTAATCAGAACCGAAAGGGTTTGTGTCAACAAAGCACAACCATATTTTCAAAATACCCAGTTAGGATACATTTTAGGTGGAAATTTAAGGATTACGACATGCAATCAAGCAATATCTTGCAATTTATCTGTAAATAGTTTAGATAGTACATTAACAAAATTTTGGGAATTGTAAGAGATACCTAGCACTTCAATATATTCGAAGGAAGAAATTTCATGTGAGGAACATTTCGTGAGCACACATAAACGTAATGCAGAGGGTCGATTTATCGTTCAATTGCCCTTTAAACACAATTCAAATTTACTCGGTGATTCACATGAAATTGCTTTAAAACGTTTAGATTCCGTAGAACGCAAGTTTAACAAATAACCTCATTTACGAGATGAATATGTAAGTTTTATGGAGGAATATAAAGATCTTGAACATATGGAATTAGCAGATACCAATTTATCCAGTAACAGTAACTTTATGTCACATCATGCGGTTATAAAGGAATCTAGCCTTACCACCAGGGTTCGCGTAGTTTTTGACGCAAAAATTACAAAAAATATTAGCCTCAACAAAACAATGACGCCATGACTTTCCTAAAATATTTGACGTCATTATTGGGGATTTTTACATGGACGACCTTTTAACATGTGCTTGAAGAGGCCCTGGAACTTCAAAGGGACATAGTAACAGTAGCCAATCGCGGAGGTTTCTTTTTAAGAAAATTGGCATCAAATCATGAGCAATTATTAATTAAAACAGGGAACAAGATAACAAAACACTAGGATTAATTTGGAATAGCAAGGAAGATGCACTAAAGTATATGTTAAATCCAATAAACAATCAAACAAATATCACAAAACGCAAAATTTTATCTGTAATAGCACAGATTTACGATCCCTTAGGCCTTATAGGTCCAGCTGTTATTCGGGCAAAACTTCTATTACAAAATTTATGGTCTCTAAAATTATCATGGGATCAAATAATTCCTGCTGATCTAATTTTATATCAGATATACACACATTAGACACGGTTAAAATTCCGGGAACCCGTATTACTGCAGACAGGAAATCGACATATCGGGCTTTGCACAGAAAAGGATAACGGCAGACCGGGCAAACCACATACAGGCAAACAGCCGAACGGATTTCTGCATATCGGGCAAACGACAGACCGGGCAAAATTTAGACTACAACTTCACACTTGTTATTGTCCACATGTTGGCAGATGTCATGTCAGTAGTTGATCAATAAATTATTGATGGTAGAAGTGTAACTTGCTGAGAAGTGGGTGTAATCTATCTGTTAACTCTACATCTACATGTTAACCGTAGTACTAGATTATAATTTAAATTTAGGCATATATTTATATCTGGTTGTAGGTGAGAAGTGAGATTATTTTCCTTGCATATAGGTATTTACCTACTTTTTAAAATATACTTAGTAATCACCAGTAAACTATTCTTACTATTTTAAGTGGTTTTTCAGGAGCTCGTGGAATTTCTGGCCCTAGCAAGACCACATAAAGTGATAAATATATTAACACTTCTGTAAGTACTAATATCGATCTTCCAGAAAATCTTGCCAAAACGATTTTATCAGTTTGATGGTGTTGGTATACAATGGCTAATTTTTTTAGGTATGTACTTGAAATTAAAGAAAGTTTAATAATATTTCGAACAGAAACTACTGGTGTTGACTGAAAAACAATTGAGTGTAGCATTTTTGAAATATCACTATCAACTCCATTAATGGAATGATCAATTTTCGATTGCACCATTGCATTTAAAATCAAAAAATAATGAAATTATAGAGTCACCCAACACTTATAGTCAATTGTTTTGGGAGTTCATCTAATCAGTCTGCAGTGGCTAACTATTTTATTTGAAATCGAAGAAAGTTTGTTAACTGGACATAGATAGTTTAACAATTTTTCAAATAGAATTCCGAGAAGCTAGCAGAAAAGCAACTGAGCATTGCATTTTTGAGATATCACCATCAACTTGCTTATTTGAATGGAACACCGAAGTATTTTGATAGGTAGTGGTTATAATTTCTGCTCGGAAAATTTCTTCGAACAGTCCAGTACCACTCAAATTTCTAAAATTTCAAATTAGAAAGTTAGCTGTTGTAGAAGTTTACTTAATGGTTCTGTAACTCTTAAACAGTCGACCCTAGGTGGTACCTAAAGTCTGAATAATATAACTTGGCGTATGGGTTGACACGTGCATGTGAACTAATTTGTTTCGACATTGACAGTACTGTAATACTAGTTTCCATGATAACCTTTTTGGAACTAACTAATTAGTACAAGCAGAGACGTACAAATACATTGTTACCCAACATTATAAATGAGAATGAGTGAAATAAAGAGTTACAATGGAAAATCTTGATTATTTCATCTTACGTTAATAATAAGCAGCCATATCAACTGGTTGCGTGCGAGAGAGACATCAAACTAACATAATGCGTAGATTATTTCAATCTTACGCCAAGTTGTATTATTCAGACTTTATGTCACTTTATAATTTTTCACGTATTTTTTTGATTTTAAATGCGATGGTGCAATCGAAAGTTGGTTGTTCCATTTAAATTAAGCAAGTTGGTTGTTCCATTTAAGTTAAGCAAGTTGATAGCGATATCTCAAAAATGAAATAGGTACTTAATTGTTTTTCTGTCAACGCAACTAAATTCTGTTACAACAATCGTCAAACGTGATGGCGACAGCCTGCGCAGGCAAGGCCACGCCCTAGACTATAGATGAATTTATTACGAAGTTAATCATACGCCACTGACAGTTGCGTGCGTCCACCGAAAACCAATTCCGGTCGAGAGGGTGGTGGATGAATAGTGGGGATTACTCAACTGCGCATCTCTGTTGCTCGCCATCACGTCTGACGATTGCAGTAGAACAATTATTATTAAAATTTGACAACCTAATAAACTTTCTCCTATTTCAAAAAAAAGTTAGCTATGGTACAATGATTCTGTGAACATTTGTCAGCAACACCAAAACAGCTGACTGTGTGGTAGATCACCTTAAAATTTCTATGTATTTTTTGGTTTTGAATGCGATGGTGAAATCAAAACTTAGTCGTTCTATTAAGGAAACAGAGCAATATCTCAAAAATTCCATGCCAAATTGTTTTTCTTCCAGTACCACCAAATTCTGCTTAAGAACTTTGTTTAACAAACTTTCTCCGATTACTAATAAAAAAGTTGGCCATTGTAGAATGTCTCGGGGAACAGTTGTCAGCAAGTCCAAAACACTCAACTGTAGCAGACCTCAGAACCAAGATTATTAATCATCCAAACTCCATAGGGAGCCCATTACCGAAGAAACTCAAGGTTCTTGAAGCCCAATCTTTCAACTGCTGCACACCAACCACAACAGGTAGGCTCTTATATTAACAGAAAATTAATTACTTCGGTTCCCAGTAGCCCACTGTCAATGATAGCAGCAGGGCCAGACAATCGAATGGATGACACCAATCTGGTTATGCCTCTTCTATCACTAAAACAAGAAGTTTCGATGGAAATTGAGTCAGTTAGTGAACCAGTACCAATTACAAGAGTTATTCACCCAAACGTCTGGACCTTTAAAAGAAGGGAGATTTAAGGGTCAATACCATTCAGCACGGCTACTGACCATGCTGTCACATTGTCAAGCCCAAGTCATTGCAACTGAAGGCGGATTCATTCAAGTTCTAATAATAGAGTAGACATGTTCAGTTCACTTAAGCTTCCGTTTCCTGCAAAAGCAGTGCCGTCATATAGCAGCTGTAATATGGCACTGCATTGTGTCTTAGAGTGATTGGAAAAAATACAGAAGTCGTGGCGTTTATTATTACCAGAATAGGTAATTTTATTGCACTATATTATAAATAACTGTAATGAATTTATTCTGTAGGCTTTCAAATAGAAGGTCTGATAAGTATCATATGACCAAAGTTGCCGCCCTCCGTGTGAGAAATCATCACTATATCAAACTTCACCATCAAACACGTTAACGAATTACTGATGCGCTGTACTGCCACCGTCTTAAATATAATGGCATCCCACTTCTACTATGCGGTGTTCAGTACCTACTGTTTCCTGGAAACCAAGGTGATTATTAGATTATTACATATGGAAATCTTATAATATTACGATCGCTATATAATGGCACCACTTTCATGGGAAACTAGCTTAAATATTGTGTAGTTGTTGTAATAGTTGTGTTACCCTTTGCACTGTAATAATAATATTACAGATACCCTAAAATAATTAGGCTTTCTGTATGTGTAGGAATGATGTTGGATAATAATTTTAAACGATGTACTAAATCTTAGTTTCTTAAATGTACTGATGATTTTTATTAAAGTAGGTAATTGTTACTGTTGTTCAGTTGCGAACATATATTAAATATTCATTTTGCAAGTTTTGTTATAATTAAGTTTCTGTATAATTTTGTTTACCTTTTGTCTGTTAAAAACCCATAGCATTGCAGGTATAAGTCAAACTATGTGCACTTAGTGAGAAACATCCTGCAGTGTAATCTGATACAGGGCGAGGTGCTGTACCGGTTCATTTCTGTCACCAATTCATTTTGCTGAAATTATACTCTGCATTAGTTAGCCTTCTGGTTTATATATCTTTTTTAAGTGTTTTTTTTTTTGTTAGAATGGTAGAGTGGTAGATTTTAGTTTTTCTGTAAAAAAGAAAACAGAGTGATGTCTGGGCACTCGTCGAACGAGTAGTGTATGTATGTTGTGCTGTAAATAAAGTGTATAGTTTTAAAGAACGCAGGCATTTTTAATTCAAACAAAGATGATTAGCACAAGCAGTGCAGTGGGTAACTACGTGGTGTGGTCAGAAAGTAAGTTTCGCCGCAGCAGTTTCTATACAACCCACTACTTTTTACAACTGTAATGGCAGAGATAAAACACAACTCAATGAAAGACAATCGTGCGGTTGTATCGACAGATTTCAGGTAAATTATTAATTATATTAATTAATCGTTAAGGTAGTTAGACGTCAAACAAAAGTTATAAATGCATGATAGGATCCACTGCAATGTCTTCGACTGTCGGCTACAATAAAAATATGCAATTCTTTTTGTACATTTGTTTATGTAGTATGGGAAAATATATGCAGATCTGGACTGCGCTTAAAGTGCTCATCTGCTCATCACATAGGTCATGTCATCTTCTATCCTAAGTTACGTTTAGCATGGTATGAAATCATAATACAGAGCAGTCCACGAGACATTGTATAAATTGAAGGAATAAGTAATTAGGTATTTGTTATTTGACTGAAAACCTCTAGAAACCTACTTTGAATTCATCCTTTTCATATTGCATAAACATGCAACAAAATAACCACTCACAAGAAATGTGCTTTAAACTCTAGAGGACGAGTGCCAAACAATCTATTATTACGGGCAAGTCTCCCCTGTGGTATTATGTATTCCCATTAAAACAGCAAAGTGGACAAAATAAAGAAAACAGTAGGTGGTAGTGCTCTCATCAGTTACCATTATTACAGAATCACCAAGAGATAGATTTTTAAGTCAGCACTATAACAGAATCACCATGATGTAGAATTCTCAGTTACTATTACAACAGAATCTCCAAGATGCAGTGTTCTCAACTGAATCAGCAAGACATAGTGTTTTCAGTTACAATTTTAACAGAATCACTTAGTTGTAGATAGTTGTAGAGGGATTCGTAGTTGTAGAGTACCTATAACAGGATTACCAAGAAGTATAGTGTTCCGAGAATTACCATTAAGTACTACATCAGAATCGCTAAAAGATGGTGTTCTTAGTTACTGTTATAACAGAATGACAAATATATATTGTTCTCAGTTATCATTGTAACTGAATCAACAATAGGTAGTGTTTCTCAGTTACACTGTAACAGAGAATCACCAAGATGCAATGTTTTCAATTACCTACCATATTTTAACAGAATTGCAAAGTAGTAGAGTGTTCTCAGTAACCATTATAACTGAATCAGCAAGAGATTATGTTCTCTATGTACTACATGTAGCAAAATGCAAAATCACAAAGATGTAATATTCTCAAATCTCAATTACCATTATAATAGAATTAGCAAGATGTTGTTGTGTTACTAAACTGAATCACTAGGTGATCCGTTACCACTATACACAGATTTAAAAAGTTTCTTTTGGGAAATCCTTGCCACTATAACATAATCACAAAGATGTTGTGTTCTCAGTTACCATTATAACGGAATCACTAAGATTATAGTGTTTTCACTATTATAACACAATCATGAAGGTTTTTTGTGATTAACTTATAGGAGGCACGCAGGTCGTGTATAGAATCTAAAATTTGTTTGGTTCACGCCGGCAACCCTTGTAGACTGGACTGAATTTGTAGGCATTACACCTAGACTCTAGAGCTGAGAAAGTGGGAAGAAAAAAAATCGCGGGTCCGGGTGGTGAGGAAGTGGAGTCGAGAAGTTGAAAATCGACATCAGAGTGTCTCTTCTTGACATTCTCGATCTTGATGCGAGGAACGCGAAATTTTCCACAAATCGAAAATATATTTTCACCCCCTTCAGCTTGAATTACATGGTTTTTGCGATACCGCCATAGACGCATATATCGAGGGCTTCCTGCCAAAAGGGCATAAGAACGAAAAACAAATTTCATAGGAACAAATAAAAATGTTTTATAAATCAGCTAAATCAGATATAAGTTTAGTTTTTCTTTCAAATGTTTTAACCAAATTATAACAAAATAATAGTTAAATGTGAATTTAAAAATATTTTTATAAAACTATGTTTCTGCTCATACGCCCTTCTAGCTCAACAAAATTCTGTGTTTGACAACAAAAATTACAGGCGTATATTACGTAAACCTTTATTAAGAAAATTTTTTACCTATACAATAATCCAATAGAATTTGTGTATCTACAGTCACGTGTTCAAAGACAGTCAATCAGGAGAACATTTAACTGAAGAGTGCTTATGGGCTATTTTCACTTATGTCATCTGGATTACTGTAGCAACGGAAAAATGTCTATTTTGCACTGCTGTCGAATTTTTTGCACAAAATGTCATTTCCAAGATTGTTCTTTTCAATTTTAACTTCTTTTTAACAAATTGTTCTTTTTGGGCAAAAAATTTTCTTACCGAATAGCCCTCGAATCTTGATAATTCGAAATAACTTGATAAATTTCCTCAAGCGGGTTTCTCTGTGGCAACATACCTCCGCCTTCGGCGTCGGGATGTTGCCGAGCAACCCGCTTTCGAAAATGTATCAAGTTATTTCGAATTATCAAGACCCTTGGGCTATTATAAGTGAAAATACAATCTGAAAACAAATAGTGAACTTCATTTTATTTCTTGCGCCTTTTTTATAATATCTTGACCCTCATTGTTTGCAAACTGATTTCGTCCTCATCATCGCTACTTATGTTACCCTTTTTTGTGCACGGAAGATTCATGTAGAAGTTCCGATACACATAGCTACTAGATCTGCATACTATTTTTCTGAAATTGGCAATGGTTTATCGTAGGCCATCAATGGTTTTAAGGTTGTTGATGACCGTCGTCCTTTTCTGAGATCAGTATGTAGTTCTTTATAATCATCCCAGTACTTCCATTTAAAGAATAGTGTAAGTCAAAATTTGCACAAACCTTTGATTCATCTTTTTCAGCTGCCTCTTTGTTTGCTTTTTTATGCTTAATTGCAGCATTTTTTCGTTTAATATGAAGTTCATACTCTTCAACAGTTTTATCAGATGCCTCAGTTCTGTTGTAGTTATAGCACCAGCATTGGTATTTCCTTGGGCGGTAAAAGCCAATGTTCGTTGCAGGAACGTGTCTTCCTCTTTTGTCTGCAGAAGCAATATTTATTGGCGATTTAAAACTTTTATTTAAAGGAGTACATGCTATGTGTCGTTGTCGACGAGCACAGCTGTTTTTGGTTTGCGTTTGCAATTGAATTTGAGTGTATTCTGAATAACAAATCAGGAATAGGAGAATAGCGAGTGGTGTCGGTAGTGTTAGTAGTTTACGTGCGAGAAAAGTAGTGTAGCGAAGTCCCCGTTGAGTGAGACTAGAAATATAAGTGTTTGCGTGACCGGTTGTCAAACTCTAAGGACTATTTTCGCATACAGAGCAGTCGTGCAGTGTTGCCAACTGCTTCTGAACAGTTCGTGTTCGTAGCTTGCGTTATAGGCATAGAGTAGATCGAGTAGATATTAATAATTTATAGAGTGGACTCTGCGAGGTCGATTCGGGCCATAGAGGTTGATTCGGACGTGCGCGCGTTGTAAGCTTCCAAACGGACAGCCGCGTATGGATGGCTGTAGTAGTGCGAGCGACATCCCCCGAGTAACGGAAACAAGACTAAGAGCAAAAAGTGCCAGTGATAGTGTAGAGAGTATTAAGCGGAAAAGAGAAAAACTTGGCAGTAATTCCAGTCCTCAGAAAGAAATAGAAATCTTTAAGAAAAGCAAAATAATACAAAGATCACCACAAAAGCAGCAACAGTATACAGTGCCAGAGGTAATAGAGGATAGAGGGATGGAAGAATTAAAGGATATGATGAAAACTATGATGAATGAGGTGAGGAAAATGAGAGGCGAAATAAAGGAACTGAAAGTGAGGATGGAGCAGAGAGATAAAGAATGGGAGATTGAGAAGATTGAAATATTGAAAAGAGTAGACAGCCTGGAGGAAAAAATGGAACAACAGGAAAAGAGGAGCAAGAAAAACAACATAATTATCAAGGGAGCGCAATTTGGAATCAATTTGAAAGAAGAAGTAGAAACATTTATAAACGCTAGTGTTGGAGTTCAAGTAGAGACGGAGGATGTGGTAAAGCTGGCAGGGGGGAATGTCTTGGTGAAGTTTAAACATTGGAATAACAAAATTGAGATTATGAGGAATAAACGTAAATTGATTGGAACAAAGGTATATATTGATAATGACCTCACCAAGAAGGAAAGGGACATCCAGAGCAGCATCAGAAATATAGGAAAGGAAGAAAGGGAGGCGGGAAAAAGAATAAGAGTGGGATACCAGAAAATAACTATAGACAACAAGGTATATGTATGGGACAAAACAATTGGAAGGTTGAAATCTGAAGACATGCCAAAAAACTAGGGGAGGATGGAGAAGAGGGAAGAGAGTTGGCGAACGCAATGAAAACGGACACGATATTGGAATATGGGATAAAGAGAAGAAAACGGAAGAAGAAGCAACGCATTTTCAAGTTGGGTACATGGAATGTAAGGACACTGCTGATTGGAGGTAAAATGTTGGAATTGGAAGAAGAACTGAGAAGGTATAATATTGATATAGCTCTGATACAAGAAACACGTTGGGGGGGTACAGGGGAGATAGATGGTAAACATTATAGCATATTATACTCAGGAGACGACAAACAAGGAAGAAATGGAGTTGCATTTTTCATTAAAAATACGCCGAAGCAGAATATACTGCGATTTAGCCCAAGGAATGGTAGAACGGCATATATGAGAGTCAGAAATAAAACAGTAAATGTATCGATAATTAAAGCGTATGCACCGACAGAGGATGCTAAATAGGAAGAGAAGGAGTCATTCTATCTCGCATTAGAAGAAATATGTGAAAATATACCAAGGCATGATATGCTATTAATGGCAGGAGATTTTAATGCCCAAATTGGAAGGGAAAACTATTTGGCGGAGGTTGCTGGGAGGTACTCCATTCACAGTGACACAAATGAAAATGGCCACAGGCTGAGTAGACTGGCGGCAAGTATGAATATGGTATTGAGCAGTACGAAATTTGAACATAAAAAAGAACACAAAATAACATGGGTGAGGCCAGGGGGCAGAAGCGATGAAGGAAACCAGATAGATCATGTGGTGGTGTCTAAGAAGTATGAGAAATCAATAAGAGATGTGCGAACATACAGAGGGGCAAACATTGACACGGATCATTATTTGGTGGTAGCTAGAGTGAACCAAAAATTAAGAAGCAATCAGAGAACAGAGAAGAAGAACCAGGGATGGGCGATGGACGGGTTTCGTGAGGAGAAAGTAAGAGAAAAATATGCAGAAGCAATAGAAATTGAATTGGAAGCTGGGGAAGTCGAAGAAAATATTGAATGGGGATGGAAGAATATAGAACAGGCCATAGAGAAAGGTATGGAGGTGGCTGTGGGAAAAAGAGAGAGTAGTTCTCGAAAAACCTGGTACGATAGTGAATGTGAAGATATGATAAAGCAAAAAAATGAAGAACGAATTAAATGGATAAGAACAAATAGTACTGAGGATATGGAGAATTATAAAGAAATGCGTAATAGGGTGAGAACAATGATAAAGAAAAAGAAAAATGAGTGGATAAATAAGATGATGGAAGAATTGGAAGAAGACAGCAAACGAAATAATATGGAAAGCTTTTATCGAAGAATTAGACAGCAGAAAAGGGGATATAAACCAAAAGCGCGAGTAGATAAAAGAAAGAGTGGCCAGGAAGGGGGAGATGGCCTGGGCGGAATAAAGGAAATATGGAGGCAGCACTTCCAGTCAATTATTGGAAAGCAAAATGAGGTCGAAGAGGCACACACGGGGGAAGTGGATGAGGATGAAGACAGTCTAGAACCAACGTACGATGAGGTAATAAATAGAATGAAAAATGGCAAAGCTCCCGGAAAAGATGGAATTATGGGGGAAATGTTGAAATATGGAGGAGAAGCACTATATGCCGAAATGTATAAATTAATAAGAGCAATATGGAACAAAGAGAAAATGCCAGAGCAATGGAAGTATAATTGTAGTATAATTGTGCCAATATTTAAAAAAGGAGATATAGAGGATTGCAGAAACTATAGGGGCATATCGTTGCTAAGTGCTGCATACAAAGTGCTATCGAATCTTATACAGAAAAGACTATCAGGATATGTGGGGCAGGGAAATGGTATCATTGGCGAGTATCAGTGCGGTTTTAGAGGGGGAAAATCTACTATCGATGCGTTACACATGGTGAAACAAGTGTTAGAGAAGGGGGACGAATACAAGATGGATCTGCAGCTTCTGTTCATAGACTTTCAGCAGGCGTTTGACTCGATAAGCAGAATTAAATTGCAATACGTGATGAAAGATTTGGGAGTACCAGCAAAATTGAGAAGACTTATTAAAATGTCAATGGATGGTAGTATGGCCTGCGTTCGGACAGTTGAAGGAGATACCCCAAGTTTCAAAATCAATGGTGGAGTAAGACAGGGAGATGCACTATCAGCTACGCTCTTCATCATGGCATTGGAAGGTGTGGTAAGAAAAGTAGGATGTAACGGATCAGTTGCAAACAGGGAAGCCCAACTGATTGCCTACGCTGATGATGTCGTAATAATATCTAGATCGATGAGGAAATTGGAAGAAATCTTTAGAAGAATAGAACTTGAAGGAAATAAAATAGGACTAAAAATTAACGAAAAGAAGACAAAGTATATGAGAATAAAGAGAGAAGCAGACAACAACGATGGCCATATAATGATAGACAAATACATATTTGAAAAAGTGAGCAGATTTAAATATCTGGGGCTACAACTAAATAACAAAAATGACAGAAGAGCAGAGATAGAGGAGAAGTTACAGATGGGAAACAGGGCATACTATGCGAACAAAAACATTTTGAGAGACAGAAATATAAGTAAGAAGACAAAACTGAGACTGTATAAAACAGTTATAAGGCCAGTTGTAACATACGCAGGGGAAGTAATGAGTCTGACAAAACAAAGTGAGCAGAAATTGAAAATATTCGAAAGGAGAATACTAAGAGTGATACTGGGACCAAAGAAAATTAATGACCGTGAAAGTAGACCAAGGATGAATTTTGAAATAGAGCAAGAAATGGGGGGAGAAGATATAGTGAAGTTTATTAAGGCACAAAGAATGCGATGGCTCGGGCATGTAATGCGAAGTGGGGAAGAAACAATGATCAGAAAATTGTTAGTATGGAAACCGGGCTATGGTAGAGGGCTAGGGAGGCCAAAGATGAGATGGTGGGACGAGGTGATGGAGGACTTAAGAACGATGAAAGTTGGGAATTGGAGAAAGAAGATTAGTGATAGAGGAGAGTGGAGAAGAGTTGTGTGGGAGGCCACGACACATCGGGGATTGTAGAAAGACAATAATGGGGATTAATCCACCCCAATAAAGGGATTGTAAAGCTTCAGTCACGAAGCGGCAAAATTCCGACTAGGGATGTTAATGCCTATATATATATTTAAAGCAACTAACTTTTTTTCAGAAATATCAAGGGTACTTATACATTGTTTTACAAACAGTTTAATGTAACTCTTGAAGTGGAAGACTATATTTGAGAGTAAATTTACGTCTTGAATCCTCTTTTCTAGGCAAAGCAGCTTCTTTTTTACTTACAGTGTTACAGTTAATAATGAAATCGTGTTGGCACTCTAGGTTTCCCAATATCCCAAATTGTATTTCTATGGGTTTCATCAAATCTTTCATAACACTTCAAACTACTTCGGCAACTAGCGTTTAGAAGTTTCTTCGGTTGTAATCTACCACGCGTGTCAGTATATTCTTCGCTGATTGAGCGCTTAGTTTTTCGAATATTTTTTTCCATGCCTCAGGCAATTTTCTTTTTCTTCTCTTTGATGTACAATTTTGTGTTGCTACAATTGCTTGCAGTGCTAAAGATTTTACTTCTTCTCATTCTCATTTCGTTCTTGCACTTCACCTTCGTGTAAGTCATTTTCACTAACTTCAGATTCAGGCGTATAAATGGGATCAGGGATAGAATTATCCGAGTCTTCTTACAACATTGGTGGAGGCGTACATGGTAATAATGCATAGATGTTTTCCTCCGGGTAAGTAGTATTAATGATTTCTCTTTCGGTATCTTCATTTGCAAAATCTACATTGACGATGGCATGGCCTGTACTGCGACTGAAATGACGTGCCAGAAGGTATGTTCATACGACTGCGTACCACTCTATAAATTGACACGCCAAAAAAGGACATATGTGCATACGACGTTCTGGTCAGCCAAAATGATGAAAAGTTGTTGATACGCCCTCAGGAATATGCTTGTATAGTCAGTACCGGTAAAGTAAATGATACGACCTTTTGGCACAACGTAAATATAGACATAAGCATTCAGTTTATCACATAAACCCAATTTTGTCAATTTGGTCGATACGCCCTTTTGGCATGAAGCCCTCGATATGTTCACTCGACAAATACTGACGGTCAAGTTTCATCTCATCTATTATGCGCAAAATCGAAGGTAGCGCCAGTAAAAACTATCACAATTCCTCGTTTAGAGTTATGCGGGGCACTATTATTAGCTAAATTAATTAACAAAGTTGTAAGTACATTAAACATTAATTTTCCTAAACAGTTCTTATGGACAGATAGTACGATTGTCCTAGCATGGATTAATATTTCACCGAACTTATTAAAAACTTTTGTCGCTAATCGTGTATTAGTTATTCAATCTATGTATTACTTCTGTTGATAATTGGAACCACGTTAATAGCAATCAAAATCCAGCAGATATTCTTTCACGAGGTATGCCAGTCAATCCGTTAATAAATTCTAATTTAGAATGGCTAATAGATCCCAATCAGCATAATTGGCTCATATCACATAATAATAAGTGGGACGTCGCAGAAATCCCAGAAACAAAGGTTCATACAATTGCAATTAATGTGTCCACCTTAGAGAAAGAACATGTTTTCACAAAATTTTCAAATTTTGGCAAATTAAAACGAATTAGTGCTTACTGTCTACGGTTTATTCAGAACTCTAGAGATTCATCTCATAGGCAAATAGGCTCACTCACTGTTGATGAATTAAAGAAGGCATACACTACCATAATTAAAGTGGTGCAAGCGGAAGTATTTTCTAAGGAAATAAAGGTCTTGAAACAAATTAATCAAGTAGACCACGGCTGTAAATTGCTAAATCTTAATCCATTTTTGGATAAAATTGGGCTAATTCGCGGGGGCGGGCGATTAACAAAATCGAATATTTGTTATAATAGCAAACATCAAATATTATTACCGCATAAACATCATATTACAAATTTAATAATTCAGTATGAACACTAACGACACTTTAATCCTGAAAGTCAAGGTACTTTAGCAGCCGTTAGACGAAATTATTGGGCCTTTAGCTGGTAGAAACGTAGTCCGTCAAATGACTAGAAAATGCATTCGTTGTTTCCGCGTGAAGCCCAAGTGCTTGGAACAAATGATAGACGATTTACCTATAGAAAGAATCCAACAATCTTTCTGTTTTTCAAACACAGGTCTAGACTACGCTGGACCAATAAACATAGAGGAAAATACAGAACGAGGCAGGTCTAAATTCGTAAAGGGTTATATAGCCTTATTTATTTGTTTAGCCACCAAGGCAATTCATGTAGAGTTGGTTTTGGACTGTACTACCGAAGCTTTCTTAAACACATTAAATCGTTTTATCTCTCGCAGAGGTAAACCATGCAATATTTATTCTGACAATGCTACAACATTTGTAGGGGCTAACAATGCCTTGAAAGAATTGCCCAATTTCATACAAAGTGCATCATTTCATGAAAATATTGTCAAAATTTTAATGATTGATCATGTATCATGGCATTTCATACCACCTCGTGCCCCCCATATGGGTGGCAGATGGGAGAGCAATATAAAGCAGGTTAAAAATCACCTTAAACGCGTTGCCGCCAACTCTTGTTTTACTTTTGAGCAAATGTACACTTTGTTGGCAAGAATTGAATCAGTTCAAAATTCACGTCCACTTTCCCCATTGTCAAATGATCCTAATGATCTTCATGCACTCACCCCCGGCGACCACTAACCAGTGTTATTGAGCAAAATCTCCTGGAAGTGCCCAGTAATCGGTTATCACAATGGCAACGAGTAAACAGCAGCGTTCAGAATTTCTGGTCTCGCCGGTACAAGGAGTACCTCAATGAACTCCGACAAAGGAATAAATGGCAATCTATGACGTCACTTGCTATTGGTACTTTGGTACTTATCAAAGAAGATCACGTTCCACCTCTGAAGTGGCTTTTAGGACGAGTTATTCAAATTCATCCAGGTCAAGATGGTATAGTGCGCGTGGTGACGTTAAAAACCAGTTCCGGTGAAACAAAAAGAGCAATGAACAAATTGTGCGTTTTACCCATGACTTAAACTATGTGTTATCAGTGTTTCCCAACTAAGGATCTGGATACATTAGTTTTTTAATTTAGATGTTATCACCTTTACTTACATGTTTATTATCATGTTTGAAAGATCTTTCAAAGGGGGCGGTACGAATGGTGCAGCTCACCTCCGTTTTTGTAAACAAGTTGGCTAATCTTCACTCTTGTCGATCTTGTCAGTTTTTGTTTACTTATCACTAATAGAAACAAATTGTATTTTTGTATTGAGAAACAGTTAATAAAAAAGTATATTTTCTCTGAAAGTATCGTTCAAACAAATCAAAACATTTATAAATCACATCAAGCATACTCAATTTCTCCGTATCATTGTTAAGTAACATTTACATCCAATTTCATATCGGCACAATTCGAAATCCGATTGCGAAGTGGATATTTGACATACGCATTTATGCATTTGCGTTTACAACAGCACTTTGAATTCAGCACGGTTCATGTCAAAATTCGAATTCGAATTGCGTGTTTGCAAATAGCAAACTTCCAATTTGAATCGCGACAAAAATATCGAAGTGACAGCTGTCAGTTATAAAATATGTCAGATATAATGTAATTTCCTCCATTATAGAGTCAGAAAAGCGTTGAAAAGTAATCAGTAGACGAGGTTTGTATGATAGTATATCCTTTAACTTTCAATTTTAGCTGAACGCAATGGTTCTGTCAGATAATGCCACCGGCGAAATCACATTTAGAATTCCCAATGTAAATGCCACCCAATTTGACTTCAAAGTTTCTAGCACAATATTGGCAATCCGATTTCGAAGTGTGCCGATATCGAATTCGATGTAAATGTAGCTTCATATTTCCTGAAATATTTTTCAAGAATAACGACACAACTCAAATCAAAAGTCCAAAAAACAAAAAAAAAATAACAAAGCATTTTAGACGCTGCGCTTGCGTCTAGTGCTTAGTAATGTAATCTAAGTTTTCCTTTTATTAAAACATTGGAGTCGTAAGAAGTAATTTAAAAACACAATCCTTTTTAAACGTGTCTCCTGAAAATTAATGATTTTTGAGTTGTGTCACTATTCTAGTAAGTGAGCGTTAATTAGTTTTAGTTTAATCAGTTGGGTTTACGTTTTTCTTGTTCTTCAATGTTTTTGTATATTTCAATGACAAAATCGGTCGTCTCGAACCTGCTGCTTCCTGCAGAGCTCATCTTAAAGAATTTGTCACCATCTAAAGGTCTAAAGCACTGAGAACCCTTAAATTACAATTTTTGAATCATAGATGTCAGAGTTAAACTTTTCACAAACACTTAAAAAGTTTCAATGCTTATTGAACATGAAATTAAACGAAAAGTTTAAAATGAAACTTTTCGTCTTTACATCTCTAAATGCATGTTTACTTGCTGCTTACATAAGCACTTGATTTCAAATATTAAAATTCTAAATTACTCACAAATTATTTTAACCTTGCTTATATTTCAGTTGAAATTGATCATGCAGATTAAGTTCCTGGATCCCATCGCAGCTATGCGCCATCGAGCCTCCACTCTCGCCATCTTGCCTCCGGCGTTGTTCAAGTTGGTACTTTAGTCAGTGGCGGCTCCTGACTTTAGAACTTGGCAGTGCTCTAGAATGAAACCACCGCTCAGAAGCTGGGGGGGCTGGCGGTTTCTCCCCCGTAGTTTTTTTAAATGAAGTGCTTTAGAAGCCATTTTCAATATTTTCAAACAAGAAATTTCACTCACCGCAATATTTAACGAAAATCTCAAATCCAAAAGGTTAAACTTTTTAAGGTTAAGGTTCAATTTTTACCGCGACCTTTCGAAAAGCATTTGATACTTCGCACAGGCTTAGGACGTCCATTTCATTCTATTTAATTTAGATAAAATATTCATTTTTAACTGAATGGAGTATTACAACACAATAATAATTTTGAAAATTGCAAAAATCAGGCGACCACTTTGTTAAAGTTCACTCCACAATGTTTAAGTGTTCACTTTAACCATGCTTGGAAATTTCAATATTTAAAAATAAATACGATAATGCAGCTAATTACTCACGTTATAAGCAAAGCAACGAGCTATCTCAGACCTAAATATGGTAAACAAAAACAATAAACACTGCCGCAGAAGTACCAACTCCCGGCGCGCCCCGTGCTTCGCCCAACAGTATGTGTGTGCTCAAACAGCGCTCCCAGACGAGCTTAAATTCTTCCACCTAAAAGTACATACGACGAAATTTTCCCGAGTCGCGCCGATCTCGCTCCCATATCGAATGTGCATTTGCCTTAGAGTGCCACACCTCAGTACTCGGACGGCTGGTTGCATGTGTGGTAGGCATTTTGAAAAACGACGCGGAATGCTTAGAGCACGTACTATTTATTATCTGGCATAATAATTAATATATATTGCGGCAGATTCAAAAAGTTTTAAACTTATTAGTTTATAATTATAAAGTTTGAACCTTTTATTAAAAAAGGTTAAAACCATATTTTTGTAGGCAGTGCGCGCGCACGAGCGCACTTATTAAGGAGCCGCCGCTGACTTTAGTACCAGATTTGGTACCTTGACCACGCATAAAGCACTCTGGTACTCGTCAGGAAAATCTGGTACTCCTTCATCCTATCTCACTATCAATGTTTTTAATTTTAAAATGGGCGCGTTCTATATCCTATTTAATACATGAAGACATCTAATTTCAATTTATTGAAACTAAAATGCAGAATACAGTAATACACCACAACTAAAGACTACCTCTTTTCTATTCAAATGCGCGCGCTGCCCAGTAAAACAAAAAGGGTCTATTTCTATTGGCTCGGAGAATACTTCAGAACCAATGAAATTCGTTCCATTATCCATCTTCGTCCCTCGAACTGGTCCATTATCCAACGTCATTGGATTAGGGGCAGACAACTGTTCAGTGATGATGGGCAATATCAATGGGGTGAAAGCCCGTTTTCAGGAGACTAATCCCAATATTATTACTATTGGATGCTCCTGTCATTCTTTCCATCTGTGTTCTAGTCACGCCTGTGAGAAATTACCAAAGAGTGTGGAACAATTCAGTCGTGATATTTACAATTACTTAGCAACAGCAGCAAAAGATGTGCAGAACTCAAAGAGTGCGAGATATTTGCAAATGAAAAACCCCAAATGGGGAAAACCCGCAAATTTTGAAAATGATCCTATTGAATAGTTTACTATCCAAAAAAAAATCCGCAATTTTCGTTTTTTATTTTTGAGACTTATTTTCGTCATAATTAAATACGAAACGTGCATCACACTTGAAACACAATATTTGAATGACGCAGTGCCGTACGGGGCCTACAGATTAGGTAGGGATTTTCACATGCGCAAACCGATACGGTTATACCCTGAGCCCCCGCTTATTCTTCGACTCCTCCCCATTTTACCCAGGGAGACGCGCTATACCACGACGCAACGGATAGGCCTCCTACGTCACAGAAAGCGCACGCTTTAGCCATCCCGGTTATGCTGCTTTTCTAGTTGCATGTTTTTCTTTTAGCAAGGCGCATAATCAAAATTTTGACGTGGTACGCGATTCATGTTCTATTTGTGCTTGATATTACAGTACTAAAAGTTATAAATTCTATTAAGCGGGTCTTCCCCATTATGTTAAGACCTAGCCAAACGCGCTGGTTATCGTTACAAAACGTCATTAACAGAATACTAGAACACTGGTCCCCAAAAATTCATGTTTTGTTGTCGCGAATAACTAGTTTGTATAAATTAATATTAAAATCTTTTTTAAAACAGGCCTATGTAAATTCAACAGAAATTCACAAAATTGTAGTTAATAACACTCGTTTTTGTGTCAGACTGAGCAGTTGTTGTTTTGTTGTGAGTGTACGTTTTCAGAGTTTTTTGAACATTTTCATCTCTCATGCCGAATCAAAAACGTCGCCGAAGTTCCTCCGGAGACTAACTCCGCAGTACAACGAAAACTTCGACGGTTGGAAGAGAAGGTACAAATGCTTTCTGAGAGACGAGGGAGAACGCATATGCGGTCACGTGAGCATGGCGGCAGACATCGCTCGCCTTCCTTTTCAGCAAGTGAAAGAAGTTGCACATCTTCGCGATCCAGCCTCTCGCCTGAAGAAAATCTCGATTCAGGAGGTAGGTCACTAGTTTAATTAGCTTGGGACGGGCTCAACATCATGGTTTTTTCCTTGTCAGAAACGTTTGGAATAACGTTCAATCAGACGGGGGATTTGATTGTTGATTGTTCTCTGACCAGCGTAGTCCCCTAGGCCCGTTGCGCGCATGTCGACGAGCAGTTTGTCAGAAACGTTTTTCAGTAACGTTATACATCAGACGGGTTCTGATTGTTTTTCTGACTTGTGGGCTACAAACATCAGGGGCTGATGTACTTTGTTATCAGACCGTCCGAAGTGTCACGACAACGTCAAATCAGGCGGGACCTGATTGTTATTTTTGTCGGCTTTATGCGAGCTTATGACAGCAGGTGCTGATTATTCCTTCTTCCGAGTCAGAACCGTTTAGCGTAACGTGAAATCTGGCTGGATCTTTGTTATAAATAGATTGTTTTAATTTACACCAATATTTGGAGTAATTAGCCGTTCTTTTCTTTTAACAGATTAGCTTGCGAGCGAAGGTCTCTCAGGTGCTAACACATCTCCAAGACTGAGCGACTCCATTTTGAATCTTCTTGGGACTGCTCGTGAGGCGGCTACACCTCTCGCAGAGCCCCTAAAACAGGACCTTGCTCTTCGCTGGGGAGACATATTAAGGAATGGTCTAAAAGAGGAAGAATCCAAGGAGCTTATAACAAAATATTCACAATTTTCTGATTGCACTTTGCTAGGAGGCACCGAAGTTAAATGCGCAAATTGCTGCCTCGGCCCCAGAAGCGGCAGTTAGGAGAGATTCTCCTCTCGCTGCGTTGCAGAACCAGGTCGGGGCGCGCCTTGGAGCATTAGGGAAGCTTCTAACCCTCTTATTTGAAGAAGAGGAGGGAGGCGATGAGGTCTTGCCTAAAATTGAACTAGTTTCCAACGCAGCTCAGTTGTTTCTTGATCTTCATTATAAGGAGACCATTTCAAGGCGCAGTTTAATGGCCTTCAATTTGAATCAAGATATGAAGGATGTTCTGAATCAGGCGCCAATAGATAGTCAGCTATTTAGTGAGACCCTTACAGAGCGTCTTAAAGCAGCCAAGGAGATAGCCAAATCCAGCAAGGATTTAAAGGTGGTGGTTAAGAAAACGCCAAAGAAGAATTTTATTTCACAACCGAAATCGGGAAACGCTCGCGGTCCACTCGGACCAAAGTACAGGAAAACTTATCCTCAAGCTCGGAAAACATACAACAACAATCGATCATCTCTGAAGGACCAGCGATATCAAAGGCCGTCGAATTTGCCCCATCTCTCCAGGAAGCGCCTGTTCTAAGTGCAGTAAGTAAACACGCAGGAAGATTGCGATACTTTACACCTTCCTGGACCTGGTACAGCTAGGTTTTCACCAGCAAACCAGTTCAATATTCTCTTCCTCGGGAAACTAGATGGCAATTAAAGAAGCAAACGACATCTCCATCTTCCATTTCTACCTTAATCAGGTTGGGTGCTATAAAGAAATGTTCATCTATTCCAACACAATTTGTTTCCCGCATTTTCTTAGTGCCAAAACCAGATGGCACAAAATGTATGATTTTAAATCTGAAACCTTTAAATAAATTAATAGCCTGCTCTCATTTTAAATTAGAAGATCAGAAGACTGCGGCAAAGCTGCTCACTCAGAACAGTTACGTAGCAAAAATTGACCTAAAAGATGCATATCATTTAGTGCCCATTAAAAAATCATTGGAATAAAGAAGAATCCCAATGAAAGTACGGACGAGCTAGTATTGAATGTTTTTCGTGAGAAAATGGGTCTGAATAATATGACGGTTGAAGACATCGAGAGATCTCATAGAGTGGGTGAGCGAAAGAATAAGGGTTGCAGGGCAATTATAGTGAAATTCTTGAGTTATCGAAGGAGAAGTGAAGTTTTTAGAAATAAGTCAAAGTTAAAGTCTAGCGGTGTTTTTATTAAATAAGATTTGACCGCTGTTAGATTTGATCTATACAAGCGTGCGTGTGACAAGTTTAAATTTCAGAACGTATGGTCATTTGATGGGAGTTATTTGCGTTAAATTAAATGATAAAATTTTCAAACGCACGAAAAGCGGTAGATTTGTGGCCACTATCCCATTTAAAGATAGTATAGACAAATTAAGTCATTCCAAAGAAATTGCCACAAAACGGTTTTATGGACTTGAACGAAAATTAAAATTAGATCCTACGCTAAAGGATCTTTATACAAATTTTATTCATGAATATTTGCAGATGGGTCACATGACACCAGTTTATGATCATCCTGATAATTCTGTTTCATATTATATGGCGCATCACGGCGTGTTAAAGGAGGACAGTTTGACCACAAAGCTGAGGGTAGAGTTCGACGGATCTGCGAGCACTATATCTGGGTTTTCGATTCACGACTTGCAGATGACTGGTCCCATGTTACAACAGGACTTGTTATCAATAGTATTACGTTTCAGACCTCATAAACTCGCGGTTTCGGCGGACATAGCAAAAATGTACCGCCAGAACAAAGATGCTTGCAAAAAATATTATGGCGCGACAATCCCTCTGATGAGCTACAAATTTTTGAATTAAACACAGTAACGTACGGCACAACCGCAGCGTCTTACTTAGCTATAAAATGTTTATTTGTGATGGCAGAAGAAAATTCGAAAGTATTTCCAGAGGCTTCTCGCATCATAGGTTAAGATTTCTATGTTGATTATCTTCTGATTGGTTTCGATAATGTTCAGGCAGGCAAATTATTGTGTAAACAAGTCGTAAATATTTTAAACACGGCAGGATTCGAACTTCGAAAATGGATCTCAAATAATTTGGAGATCCTTAGTGATTTTCAAATTTCAGAACCGTTAGCAATTCTTAATCTAGGCGCGCATGAAAACACTAAAACACTTGGACTTCATTGGTCCTGTCAAGATGATGTGCTTATATATTATATCAAATCTTGCAACAATTCAAAATTAGTTTCCAATCGAACTATTTTATCCACAGTAGCGCAGATATTCGATCCTTTAGGATTACTTAGTCCATGCACGGTGTAACGTTTAAATTTTACACTAAAACAACTTTCGGATTTTAATACTTATTTATTTAAATTCATATAAGATTATGGTACTTACAACGTGCTAGTAATGTTTGTTATGCTATCTCTAACTTATTTAATTTTGTTAATGATTAGTTTCTCTCCTTAACTGCCATCGCAGTTGTCTTTCGCAGATGCCTCCGTCCCAGCCCTCGGTCATATCTTCTTAGGTTGCTGTAGATTTTGTTTCACTCCTAGATTTAGTTACGTTTATTAGTGTATCAGGTTGATGGGTTTTGTTGTGATTTACCTTTTGTATTACCCTGTCATTTAGCTATTCCAATTCAAAGTTATGCCATATGGGTTGCATTCCGCACCCGCCACCTTTCAACGTCTACTGGACCGCCTTATAGGCGCAAAATTAGAACCGAGGGCATTCGCATACCTAGATGACATAATCGTAATCAGTGACACATTCGAAAAACATCTTTAATACTTGGGGGAGGTGTTCGAAAGCTATAGTTGGCAGGGCTGCAACCGCAAACACAAAAATGTGTCTTCTGTTAACCGGAACTCAAGTACTTGGGACACGTAGTGAATCAAGAAGGAATTCTCACGGATCCCGAGAAGGTGCAAGGAATCACCAAAATGGAGCCCCCGACTGGAGTAAGAGCACTCCGCCGCTTTCTCGGTATGCTGTCCTGGTACAAAAAATTTGTTTCGTATTTTTCCGATGTCGCCGCTCCGCTGAATCAATTATTAAAGAAAAATACAAAATTTGTCTGGACAGCGGTGCAGAACGACGCTTTTGAGAAGCTAAAAAGGGCATTCATTAACGCCCCCGTCTTAACCTGTCCTGATGCCAGCGACGTACGGCTGGGAGTAGTCCTAAGCCAGGTCCAGGACGGCGTGGAGAGGACGATTGCCTACATTTCACACATTCTCACGGAGGCGGAATGAAAAATATCAACCACGCAGAAGGAATTATTAGCAATAATCTGGCCATCACGAAGTGGAAACCATATCTAGAGGGGTACCATTTTACCGTTATTTCCGATCACCGTTGCTTAGAGTGGCTAAATAACCTGAAAAATCCGACCGGAAAGCTAGCCAGGTGGGCTTTAGAACTTCAACAATATTCGTTTGAGGCAAAATATCGTATAGGGGCCTTGAACCAGGTCGCCGACGCTCTGTCTAGAGCACCAGGAGTCTGAGAAGGCCTAGCCGCGATAGCCCGAATTGACGACTGCAGCTGGTTGAGAAAATTGCGGCGAAAAATAAAAATCGCTCCAGGACAGTTTCGTGAATATCGCATTCGAAACAATAAAATTTACAAATGCTATCCGGATGTTTTCGCTGAGAGAGATGCAGATAGACGCGCCGACCGGTGGGTGTGGTGCGTACCGAAGCAGCAGCGGCAGGCAGTCCTGACCGACGGCTGGGCACCTCGGAGTCGCTAAGACATATACGAGGGTGGCGCAATATTATCATTGGCCGGGTATGTACCGGGATGTAAAAAATATATGTCCAGAAATGCCAGAACTGTCAATGTTATAAGGTGCCACAGCAGCAGCCGCTTGGAAAAATGAATTTCTCTCGTCCTACTGACTGTTGTCAGCATGGACCTAATAGGCCCGCTGCCACGATCATCCAAGGGAAATATATTCCTAGCTGTGTTCCAGGACCGATTTACCAAGTGGGTCGAAATCCAAGCCTTAAGGAAAGCCGCTGCAGCGACGGTCATGCAGGCGTTTAAAGAACGTATAGTTTACACGTATGAAACGCCGAAAATTTTAGTTTCAGATAACGGAAAGCAGTACGCGAACCGTATTTTTCAAGAAATGGCCGCTGCATTCCAAATCCGCCACCAGTTCACTCCCCCGTATACTCCACAAGCGAACCCAGTGGAAAGAGCCAACAAAGTCATAGGAAAGATGATAGCCCAATATAGTACCGAAAACCAAAAGAAATGGGATGTTTATTTAACCGAAATGACATTCGCGATAAACAGCGCCAAACATGAATCTACAGGATTCAGCCCCGCCTTTCTGAACTTCGGGAGAGAACCGATACCGTCCGGAGTACGAAGGAGACCAGAAATTCCTGGAGAGAATCAGGACGGTTCTCCCGGGAGGTACCTGAAATACCTAGAAAAACTGCAAGACATATACCAGGTAGTCCGGGTGAACCTGGCCAAAGCAGTTGTCCAGCAAGGTCACCACTACAATCTCCGAAGGCGTGAGTACAGGCCCACCATAGGGGACCGGGTATACAAACGCACCCATGTCTTCTCCGATGCCGCAAAAGGTTTTGTGGCGAAACTGGCGCCGAAGTACCGGCCCATATGTAGTATGTAAAATCCTATCTCCGGTTATTATCGCATTACAGGATGAAGAAGGAAAAGACGCTGGCCGAGCCCACGTGAAGGACGTGAAGCCAGAAGCATCTTCAGCCGAGTAAGCCCCCTTCCGTTACTAACCCATGCGCGTTTGCTCTTGTTTCAGTATAAAACTAGCTCCACTGAGCGAGATCCACCAGTTCTACAAAGATGAAAGTCGCGAGAACAAGTTTGAAGAATAGAAAAGTGATACGGCCCTGGGTCCCGCCCAGAGCCACTCCAGTACGAGCCATGGTCACCCAGCTTCCGCCGAAGACACCGTCACCAGGCCCGAACATGGAAGAGCTAGCCTGGAAGTTTGAACGACTGTTTGGCCCTCCAGGATCTCCGACCCAACCCGGGGAGGATATCATAATGGCACAGCTGTGCCAGAAGTGAGACCAGATATATTCCCCGTCCACTCCACCTCCGGCAACAACCAGCATGATGAGTCCGGCGCTCCCGAAGACCCCGGCGACCCCGGAAAGACGTTTTTGTCCAACAATAGGGCGACTTCGGTATGTCTGCGCTGTCCCGAAGAAGTTAGCCCCGGCAAGTACCCACACTAATCCCGGCCCCGAGATACCCGACCTCATACCCTTGCCAACAGCGCCGGCACCACCGAAGGCTGTGAAGATCAAGAAGCCGAGGCAAAGGAGGAGCCGCATATTCCTCCCAGGGGGAGGATTTATCCGCATGAGGCAAGATTTGGCGAGAGAAATGGGACTGTGAAAATAGAATACCCCGAAAGTTAAATCCAAGAGATGCACCGGGTCCCGAGTTTCCTTCTTACCCGAAGGAAGGGGGATGTGTAACAATGCACCGTAATAATGCCTAAAAGCTCTAATGAACTTAGAGTGCCATTCCTTAATTGTTTTACGAGACCGCTACCTAAAAATCAAAAGCGAAGGTATTGCTGAATAAATCCGTATACGCATGCACAAATGAAAGAAATGATCAAGTCCCAGATGTGACAGACGTCAGGCGAAAAGAAGGGAATTCCGAATTGATATTGCACGTGGAACCAAAGTGACGTAGAAAATACTGCCACCCACCTTTCCGAAATATCAAGAATCCAAGAGGGACTTTTGCACGCTGAACCAAAGTGACCTAGAAGATTTCGACGTCACACCGCCGTCAATAGCTCCTCCCCCGGGCTATAAAAGAGAAGACCCCACCACTGAAGGTTGAAAGAACCAGACTTCTGCCCGCATCCGATAAACCGTTCTGACGACACCGTGTGATCAACTGAAAGTAACCGACCTGTAAATATTTGAGTAAGATAATTTTCAATAAGTGCCTGGTGTTCACTTGCCGTTATCGTAAAATATATCACCAATTAAACATTTCTCCAGTCACAAGCTGACTGGCCTACCTTGTCCGTGCCCAGTGAGTAGTAATATGTTCAGACCCCGTAATTATGGACCTGTACAGTGAAGGTTAAATCGATTTCTCAATCTTGTGCGACAGCGTCTATGAATGAGATGATAGGAATCGATTGCACCCGGGTAACTGAGGGTCACTAGTGACATACGCAGGGCGAACTAACTATTTACTTGTCACGAATATCCTAGTGGCACCGACGTTCCCCAACGAGATCGCAATCTGGTTGCTGAAACGAATATCTCGCACCAAAGCCCGCCTAGGAGTTGGCATATTTTATTGCTATTACGGATACTCCGAGGCACCGTAAAAGTTCAGTTTTGATCATACGACGCATCTAATGTGCTATCAGGAATACTCCGCGAGAAACGCATTTTATTTTCATGTAAATATTTTGTATCCATAGTCAGTTTTTCTTTTACCGTTTTAAAATGTGTATATAGTTAAAGTAATAGAGTCCGTTTATATTTTGTTTATTCTGCTTATTATTTCATCGACGTTTAGCAGTAGTAGGTAATTGAATCCGCCCTTCTGAGACTAAGAGCTTAAGGGTGAACAACGAATAAATCTTCCACCGACCAGACCGTACAGCAACGCCGAACACGTTCATAAGCGAACGTGCAGATCCTCCTAGATATACAGTGTGTCCCAATAAGTGAGACCGAGGGGCACAGGTGTATGTTTAGGGGCCCGAACCGAGAACGTCGTTGTATAAGTGACGTCCGAGTGAAGACAAAAGTAATCGTTGCAACAACTGAAAATAACAAAGCAGAAGTTTGACCATTTACAAGAAATAAAAACAAGGCTTGAGCCTGAATTCCATGCATTTTATGATAATTTGCAATATAAATAATTAAAATATAAGTTCGTTAATAATTTTGTGAGAGTATTTTTCTTAAGTTCATTAAATATTTTGTATTTTTTCAATAAACAGTTTCCAATTAAAACTCTGTGTTTCTTATTCATTAGTTTTAATAACTCGTAACAAACTAATATTATTACTGTAATAACACGTAACAAACGTTATTAATTATTGTTGTTATTATTTTTCAATTTTTCTTTATTTACACACGAGTAAAATTATTTAGAAGTATGTAAATTTTTTTTTAGCTACATTGAAATTTTAAAACAAAAAATATGAAGTTTTTTCTTTCCCCTGAAAAGTTGAGATTTTGTTGATACATGGTATTGCCACTAGGCCATCGATTTGCAGAATTATGTTTGTAATCTAGGAAGAAGGAGTGTAGTGTATGCATAAAGTGTGCGCGTGAGCATGGTAGTCAGTAGTAGGTACAGCAAGATGGCAACTCAGCGTTGTGTGAGATTTAACTTCGGTTTATGCTTAAATAATGTTATAAATTATACATATATGTAAATATGTTAAGTATTTCTTATGTTGTAGCGTAGTACATACGCAATAAACTACAGTTAATGTTCCTGAGGTTTATTGCCTTTCCTCCCCGACATTACAGTCAAAGTTATTATATGGGAAGTTGCCTAATGCGAGGTTCGTTCTTAGTCGGCTGCGATCGGAAATTGACGTCACCGCCAGACCGAAATTTCCTGCCGTACATTAGCGGATAAGCGGAGCGCATAGAACGGTGGAATAAAATAATCATCGTTAGGTATAAAATAATAATTAAAACTAAATTTCCGTGAACCTCTGTTTCTGTAGGTATGTACACTTTCTTCGCCATGATGACCGATGAATCAATAAATGCACAAAAATCAATACTTACGTACCTACCAGCTACCATATTTTTATAGACACTTCCAGATTAGTTTCAGGAATGATATTAGGCAAGTAGGTACGTATTTATTGGAGTAGGTAGTAGGTATGAAGATAGGAAGGCTATAGGTAGGTATACATACTTACATTTTGCTTTCAAAAACACATCGGCGAGTAGAAAATGTTTATAATGTAAGTAGATATTTTTATTCAAATAACTACATAATGTTATCTATACTGCCTACTTATGTGCATACTTTTTCAACTTTTTACTTTGTTTGGAATTAGTCGGAGTATGGGTGTACGTATTTATGTCTGAAAATAAAATACTGTATGTGGGTTTTAGTACACTGTTAAAAATGAACGGCATCGAGGGCGATTTCGTTTTCAATCTAGGTGTAACTTCATTAGGTTAACATAGCCAATTCAAAAATCTAAATTACTCTTCAATAATAGAATACGATCATTTTTGCTTTAAATTTTACAAATTACCTAGGTATCCATATAGGTAGTTGACTTAAAGTAATAAACTTAGGTATACCAGAAATAGTCGGGCCCACGTCCAGAAGAAACTATAGAATCTGTGAACTGAAATTCCAATTTGAACCTGAATGATGAAATGATCTGCCATTTTTACAATTACCTACCTACGTAAGTGACAAGTGTGGGAAATTTAGTGCAGGAATTTGAGGTAGGTAAGTGCCTATCTTTAGGAGCTTTACTTACACTTTTTTGCTTTAAATATAGGAACAAAACAAATCTACCTTAACTATTTCATTAACTGCAGAACTATCAAACTTCATAACAATACAGGTTATATATAAATTTATGCTATCAAAGGCATGCATAAAGCGCGGGTATCGGGAAACACATGTAGACGTCTCTACACGTATGTGTGCGGAGGCCGAGGTCCTGCGCTGACGTCACATGCTTCCCCCACTCGTACTTCACGCGGTGCTACAGCGCTTTACGGGCGTTAGGCAACTTCCCATATAATAACTTTGCATTACAGTAACGTTGCGCCTTGCAGTACAAATTTTATAACGTAAGTGAGGAAATTTTGATTACATTTTTTATTGTAGGCTTAAATTATTGCATCCTTTGCATTTTGGGAGTGATATTTTGCAATTTTATTTCGTATTTACTACCTAAATTAGTAATAAATATTGTGGAGCTTATGCCAAACCGATACCGGTTGGGTTTGAATGGCATAAGCGCCACTCGCCTATGCTAATGTAATTGTATAGTTTTTTAACTATAATTAGCAAATGTTTTATTTATTTGAATGGACAGTTTGCTAAAAATCAGTTAAGGTTACTTTCCTGAATACCTAGTAGTATTAGATTTGACATAAATTATCAAAAACATTAATTTTATAGTGATTTAAATCTTTGGCGTTTGTCGCTTTTTGAAGATGAGTGGTTCGAGGAGTCGAAAGATATTAAGGATGTTACAACATAATAAAAATGCAAAAAACTAGGTGCGTGGTCGCCACACGCGATAGAAGCGAAATTTCAACGTTATAAGAGGAATAAAAAATTTGCAGGGTAAACAGATGATTGGAGTGTATGCAATATAATACACAAGAACAAAATACACTAACATTATTTTAAACGTTTATTCTAATAATATACTCATTAATTTATAGACTACAAATCGCACTTCAAATACACAATAAATAATAAATATTGTCCGTATCAAAATAATAATAATGAAAGAATAAATCGAATCTTAATATGTACTTCTGATCAAGCGCTTTGTGGCGTAACGAGAACTGAAACGCTGCGTCCTCGCTTTACTGACGCTTGCCTGAGAGAAACAGCGCGAAGCATGAGACAGAGCGTGGCTAAAGAGTGGGTCGTTCGATATTCCCTTTATCCTTTTCTCCTCTGCCCGTCTTCTCAGACTGCTCCCCTCTATTCGTTTCACTTTTCGTATCACTCGCGCAGCGTTGCCACAACTGGCTCTAAATGGACAGATTTGGTTCTTTTTAAGGAGAAGTGGCTCACTCCTCTTTTTACATTTTTTCTTTTTGTCTGAGATTATGAACGCTGTTAGGTGCACCCGAGTTAGGTTTCTGAACGCACTCCTGGACTGGCTGGTAGTTCAAACAGTCTTATATTCTTTCTTTAGATCAAATGACTCAAATGTTGTGGTTATGCCGAAAAAAAAGAAGTATGATTGTTTGTTTATTTTTGATTAGTTTTATGGTGGTTAATACTTTATTTTATTCAAGTAAATTACTGCAATTATGGACAGGTAAGAATTTAAAAATATAATTTGAAATTTTTGATTTAGTGTATCTTACAAATTGTTTTTCAGATTTCTTATGAAAACCCCTAAGCCAAAGAAAGTTTTAAGTCAACTCGATGAATTTGCAAAAGCAGGTCCTAGTAATGATGTCAAAACTAGCTGTGATAAAGCCGAAGTCGAAACTAATATTACAAAGGCAGGGCCTAGTGGTATTGTAACAAAGAAAAAAAGTGAACCAATAATTGATGATAAAAGTGACAGTGAAGCTCGTAGCGAAGGAGGATATAGCTCGGAAGAAGACACAGTCATGGAACCACCTAAAAAGTGAAGAAAGAATTATAGCACAAATTTAATACCAAATGGCTAGATATTTACTCCTGGTTAAGTTTTGAAAATGGAAAACTTGTCTGTACAGCATGCAACAGACATTGTGGGGGAAACCTTTTTGACATAAAAAGGAATGAAGCGATAGCTTCACATCACAAAAATTATATTAAGGCAAAAAATACACCAAAAATTTCTACTGTTTTAAAAAATGACGAAGTACGAAAGCAATTAGTAAAAAAAGCAGAGCTAAAAATTTGTGACTTTCTACATGAGCACAATTTACCATTTATGTTAGCAGATCACTTACGATCATTCATTAAGAGCATATGTCCAGACTCTGATATTGCCAAAAGTTTAAACTGCTCTCGAACCAAAGCAACCTATTTAACGAATGAATGCCTAAATTTAGAGCAATTAGATAGTGTGTCGAACAGTTTAAAGAACACCAAGTTTTCACTATTAATTGATGAGACTAGAGATATAACTACAGAGAAATCCTTAGCCATGGTGATGAGATTTTATACTAAACGTTATAAAAAAGTTTGTGGCACTTTTTGGGGCTACTAAAGCTGACTGACTGACTGAGCTGAGGCAATATTTTCAGCAATTATTGAATGTTTGAGAAAACTTAACATACCATTCGAAAACTTGGTAGGTTTTGCAGCTGACAATGCTGCTGTAATGAAAGGAAATCGACTGGGTGTCCGGGAACGATTTAAACAAATACTGCCTAATATTTACACCTTGGGCTGTGTGTGCCATTCTGTTCACTTGTGTGCATCAGCAGCTGCAGGAAAACTACAAAACCATCTTCTAGAGGATGTTATAAGGAACATCTATAACTATTTCGCTAATAGTTCAAAAAGAATCGATCAATTCAAGGAGTGCCAGGTATTCTGCAATTTAAAACCCCATAAGCTATTACATCCCGCGCAGACTCGTTGGCTGTCAGTTCAAACGGCAGTTGACAGAATTTTAGAGAACTGGGATCCACTAATATTGCTTTTCACTAATGAGTGTTTTAATCAAAATTTGGCAGTTTGTAACAATGTACTAGTTGCTTAAAAAACCCAATTTATAAATTATATTTTTCTTTTTTAAAGTATATTTTAGATATAGTTAAAAAACTTAACTTGGAATTTCAATAAGAAAAAAATCAAATCCACACTTTACTTGATAAAGTGTCAGACCTTTACAGAAACATTTTAAAAAATTACTTAAAACTTGAATATATTGAAAAAAATAAAGACACCTTAAAAATATTGACCCAAAAAATCCAAATAACTTTTTAAAATTTGAAAACGTATCTAGGGACAAAAGTGGAATTGCTTCTTTCAAAAGAACCATTATTAGTAACTGAACTTGAGGAGTTCAAAATTAACTGCTTACAGTTTTATATTGAACTAGTCGTTCAGATAAAAAGCCGATTTGACTTTAATGACCCAATTCTAAAATTTTTAAAAACTTTACTCCTAAGGTCGCCGTGTCAGGAAAAATACCTAGTATTGCTAATGAAAGTATGAAATATTTTCCTAATTTAGTGGAGAATGTTGAAAAACTAAATAGTGAGTGGCGGTTATTGCCTAATCTTAATTAATTAAAAGGTTAGGTATGTTAATTCTGGAGTCTTTTTGGAACAAAGTTTTTGATACAAAAAATGCAACAGATGAACCTATGTTCCCATTTCTAAATAATTTTGTCAATGCCCTTTTAGTTTTACCACATTTTTCTGCTGCCGTTGAAAGAATATTTTCACAGCTATTTTTGCTTAAAACCAAAGTTCGCAACCGACTGCACATAAATACTCGTGCAAATATTTTGCATATAAAGGAATTATTGCTATAGTTGGGAGCCCAACCCTAGTTTATTAAGGAGAAAATATAGAACTGAAATTAAATAGGTAGAAACGTTTTGCTAAGGCTTTGTATAGTTTCGCATTTTTTGCATTTTTTTAAGTTTTTAAGTTTTAAGTTATGTTTGTTATTATTTTTAAACCTGTTTTGTGAAGTTATTGTTTATTTATTTTTTATATTTTGAGAATTGGTATACCAAACTTCTTAAAAGTAGGTATCAAAAAGCAAAATATTTTTTATTTCAGTTTTTAGTTAAAAAATAGTAGGCAGGATTAAAAAGGAATTGGTAACATCTTTGTAGTAGGTTTTGTTTAAAATATTTTTAAAATGGAAAAGTCTATAATATATTTCTTTTAAATCTGCCTTAATTAATGTACGCTAGTGAAAATATTTAAAAGTTAACCAAAAAACGTTAAAATAAGTAAAATACGCAGTGTATTGACGTGTATAACAAATTTTTTAGAAGTGGCTCGAAATTGCCAAATCTGGCTCTTTTTTAGAAGTAAATCTGATTCGAATTTTTTAGAGACTGTGGCAACACTGCGCTAGCATTTGGAAAGCGTCTGCACACAGGCATGGAGCGACCCAACGATTCGTACCGAATGACCCGAGTATCGGTGAAATGACGGTCGGATGTACGCATTACACAATATCAGTAAAATGGTATTTAAGTAACTCGTAATACGAAAGCACCGCCAAGGGTCTCGGTGGGTGTTCGAGTACCGTACAAAGACGCCGTCTTGTTCTCCTAGGGCTAGGTGAGTTCTGCTCCTGTACAGGTTGATTTATTTTGCTTGTTTATACATCACCTTTTTTCCAAAAGATGCGCGAGTCTGGTGCGAGGACAAGTAAATGGTCTGTTTCAAAAATGCGTTCTTTCAGCTTTAGCTTTTTTACACTTCCAAAATGCAAAACGTGTTGACATTCTGAATTCGGCAGTGTTCGGTACTCAATCGGTACTATTCGTTGGGTCGCTCAATGCTTGTGAGCAGACGCTTGCTCGCATTTGCCAACACAGTAAGTTACTATACCGACCGAGACAAAAGAAGTTTCACTTCAAAAACTAATATTGAAAGGGCTGATGGACACAACTGTGATGATACGTTACAAATAGCTCTCGGTAACTAATTCATACATCAGGATAAGCCAATGGATGGCCATGAAAAGCGTCGTGCTAAAACAAGCAGCAAGGCGAAGTTAAGGAACAGGTCTTGACGTTTGTAGAGAGAAAAAACAGAAAACTATGGAAGCGAATCAATACTTTTACAAGACAACCTAATTTTTACCGATATGGATGTTTGGAAATCAGCAAATGTATCATTTTTCTCCTCTACTGTTTCGCATAATATTGAAGTTTCAACATCAGCAAACATGTCATTAGAAGAAGCGACGAATGAACTAGTTAATGAGGAAAATTTAAAAGTTGCACAAGAATTTGAAGAAGATGAAGTAGACACCAGATACCGACCAAGAATCAGAAACAGGCGAATCAGCAGAAGATAATGAAGAATTAGAAATGACGGAAGAAGTCGAAGAATAGTTCGAAGGGTCCTATAAAAAAGGAAGAAAGCAAAAGTCTCAAAAAAGATGCAAATGGGGGACTTGAAAGACTCGGGTAAGGCCTATATCTTCTATACATATAAAAGTCGATGTGTGTATGTATGTTCCCTATGGACTCCAAAACGGCTTAGCCGATGTTGATGAAATTTTCATGCATTTTTTTCTACAAACACTATTAAACAAGGCACTTAAAGAGATCAAATATTTTATTAAATTCAGAATTTTTAACAAAAACAATTCGAAATTTGGTGGATGTCTGAATCCTGTTGTGTTTACTAAGACTTTTGAGACTTGCCTGCCACTTCCGAACAGACAGTTATCCATATACCCCCTTAGGCCTCTTGCACACGAACGGTCAATCCACCGACCGGCAAAAAAAACGGAAAAATTATTATACGTACGTTCAAATACAATTTAACACACCCACCGGTGCCGGGTATTCTGCCGACCGGCTGCCGGTGACAATAAAATATCAACGGCGAACACACGGTCGCCGGTCGGTAAATTAACCGACGCAACACACGGTCGCCGGTCGGTAAATTAACCGACGCATTTGTTTCAATACATGCAAGTCTATGCATGTTGACACACGATCGGGCATTTTTCCGTCGCCGTCCTCGTGCGCAGAGTCGCGCAGATATCCCAGTGCCATTTTCGCTTCACACATGCTTGATGCTAGTTTAAAAATGGAAAATTTAGATATTGAAGCGTTCATTTGTGCAGTTGAAGAAAGGCCCGTGATATGGGACAAGACTAGTGAAGTATTTAAAGACAGAAATAAAACTAGAGCAGCCTGGGAAGATATGTCCAACATATTTATTGATAATTATCAACAACTGACAGAAAAAGAGAAAGCCGAGAAAGGTATGTTAAATAAAAAACAATAATAATTATATTTTGCTTAATTGCCACGATACAGATCCTTCATTACTGTTAAAATATTGTGTAAAATAATCCCGTATTTCCTTCCCAGTCCTTGTTCCTCGCAAATTTCGCTGTCTTGGTATGTCTTCGAAGCTTGTAATTTCTAACGCATCGTCGATACGAAAACCATCTCTCATCCTTACCAAATTGTGCAAAATACAGCATGCCTTTACAATGTCAATGGCAAAGTCGGGATGTACATTTATGGGCCGATGAAACATTCTCCATTTGCTGCTAAGAATGCCAAATCCACATTCAACATAACGCCTGGCACGTGATAAACGGTAATTAAATACACGTTGTTGTTGTGTTAAGTTATTTCCACCAAATGGACGTAACAGTTTATCACTTAATCCAAAAGCCTCATCGCCAACTAGAACATAGGGCAGAGCCGGGTTTTCTGTTTGTGGTAAGCATTTTGGACCAGGTATATATAAAGAATCCGAATTTAATGCATTGAAAAATGTTGATTCTTTAAATACGGAAGAATCGCATTCTTTACCGTATGCTCCCACGTCAACATATCGAAAACAGTATGATGTATCCACAACTGCCAATAAGACGACAGAAAAAAAATGTTTGTAATTGTAAAATAATGAACCACTTCGATGTGGTTTAACAATTCTAATGTGTTTCCCATCAATGGCCCCGAAACAGTTTGGAAAATTGGCATTCTTAGCAAATCCTGCTTCGCATTCGTTCCACATATTTTCTGATGGCGGTGGAATGCATTCGTCAAGTAGAACTTCCCAAATTTTTTTGCATACATCCATTACAATTTTACGTATTGTTGATGTTTCTAATCTGTATGCGTAATGAAGGTCCGTAAAAGTCATGCCGCTTGCCAAATACCTGTAGCAATATTAATGCATTAATTTGTTTTCAGGTAAAACACTACTGTATAAATGGAATAACATTCGGGACAGTTATGTGAAGTGTTATAAAAAAATGAAGACTCTTAAATCAGGCGATGGTTATAAAAAAATGAGAAAGTATATCTTTTACGAACAGTTGCAATTCCTTGCAAAGACAATCGAACACAATACTACAACATCCAGTCTTGCACAAGGAGGAAATGAAGAAACGGTGGAGCAACTGAATGTAGATGTTAACAGCGATGGAGATGGTTCCCAAATTGACCAGAATTTTATAATTATTAATCCATCCAATCCAACTCCATCGACCAGTAGGCAAGCGGCATCGCAACCTTTACCCTCAATAAAGCAAGCCCCAGCAAAGAGACGTCGAGACGATTTTGAAACCAAATTGTTAAATATTTTGCAGAAACCGGACAGCACACCCACAACTGAAGATAAATCGTTTCTAGATTCCATTTTGCCGTATGTAGAAAATTTGGACGAAGATGACAAACTTCAATTTCGTGTAGAAGTTTTACAGCTTCTACAATGCTTTAGGCGAAAGCAAAGATGTGCTACTTCCACAAAAACTTTAGCTACCGACAGATTTCTACCTTCGTTTGCACCAACCCACTCATTTGACAGTAACTACAGCCAACAGATGCCACCGACATACCATACATTGCATCAGTATCCACAGACTCCGACACCACATTCATTAGCATCATCTGACTCAACTACATCTAACTATCGCAATGCTGAATATGAATAACAATTTCGTTTGTTTAGTTTCTTTGTTTTGCTTTTTATATAAATATATCTAGGTACTTCTAAAAATCTGATTTCAATTATTTCTTACCTAATTATAACTGCAAGCATTTCCGCAGGTGGTCGATTGTCTCATGTTTGTTTCTTGGCGGACAATATGTTTCTCCAAACGCTGTAGCAAATAATCAAATGTTGCAACAGACATCCTGAAGTAATTAAAAAATTTAGCTTCATATCCTCTGAGTACTCCAAATAACGTGTAAAATGCTCCTACTGCACTTCTTTCTGCTACCAGTGGATGGATCCATAATTTTCTTGATAATGCTTTCTTGTATTTTCTTCGCCGATACACTAATAAATATACAAGAGCGATCTTCTTTGCTTGTTTCATTCTTCAAAACGCACGAAAGTATCTTGAATAATAATGGCGAAGCTCGGTCTACGTCGGAAGACAGTACGACACTGCCAACTGATAGAAATCAAGTCCCCGACCGGTCGCTGGTACCGTGTGTAAAATAATCCCGTTTTTTTGCCGGTCGGTGGATTGACCGTTCGTGTGCAAGAGGCCTTAGTGTCTTTGAACAACCGCCTTTCGTGGGACAGTAATTTGAAGTTGTAGTAAGAAAAACAGTCAACTGGTAAGGAATACTTCTCTGACTTTCCCTCTATGTTTTCAAACTCTTTCCTTTTTCATGTAATGATGAGGCATATGTCTAAAACAACACTGAACATTCTGAGTTTAGAGACTAGATACTGGTTTGGTTTGTTCGCACACAGCTGTGCCGTACTGATGAGCTCCAACAAAGAGCGAAATCATGATATGCGGTTGCTGTGGGCGAACAAACAAAACACTTATGTTCTTCTTCATTATAATTAGCCATAGCGGAGCTTCATACTGCTTTCGTGTACGCCAGGGGCACGTTGGAATCTTTATCCTTGCATTAATATAAAGCAGGTGAGATTTCCTGTTGTTTTGCCACCGTTTAGTACACACCGTCGTTCAGGACTTGCTCTACAATTCAATGCCTGTCGGGGTATTTGCCCGGGGAGTAGTTGTCGGATCAAGTTCGGATATATTGTTACCATTAATTTTTTAAAGCACTGCAAAAGTCAAATTTCTTGAAAAAGGTCAAATCACGACCAAACGGTACGCCTGGGGTCTATAGAGTTCTTAACAAAGCGACCCTAAAATTCAATAAGAAATTCAAAAATACAATAATATATAGGCTATTCCTTTTAAAATAACGAAGGTAGTATGTATTTCCGCTATAACCGGAAGTCCGCCATCTTTGAAAATAATTTTAAAATACGGTATGCATTTTATAAATTAAAGCAACTTTTGTACTTTGCAGCTTTTTCGTATTTCTAACGGTAGTGGAGTTATGGAGGAAATACGCTAGCGTGCGACACCCTATATACCTACCTACTGCCAGAAATTCGCAAATTTGAAAGAACTATGCAATATACTAGTACAAATTTAACAATAATAATGCCCTGACAGCGTATCTTGAACGGCCTCTTTCACCATACTTGAAATTAAACCACTCAAGTCCCGGATTTGTTCTCTGTTAAAGTGACCTTTGTTTCTTGATTTGCTTGCTGGCTCTACCGTTTGTTCGTCGTTTTGGTCGGGACCTGGTATGGTGGCAACCCATACGCCGCAGCTGACAAGTGAGATACCTCAGCTGGTTGTTTTGGAATAGCCCCTGTGTTTTCCCACGTTTCAATAGCGGTTACTGGTTACTCTGGTTACTCTGTTATTACCAGAGAGTTGATTGGGCTGGAAACCCTGCTGTTGTACATATGGGTTTATTAAATTTTTCCTTGCCCCCCTAAAAGGTGGTGTATTACGAGGTAGCAATGTTTTTTTTTTCGTCCGGTGTTCGACGAACCGACATTCTACCGAGTATTTATCTTAAAACTTGCCTCTAGTTGGACACTAAGTTGTGCCGAAACGGCTTGAGTGAGTGAGTTTTTGTAAGCTTTAAGATAATACAAACTCGATAACCAAAAAATGCATTTATTTAGTTTATTTAAACATTTAAAAGCCTGCAATATAAGCACAATACATTACACCGTACAATAATTATTAACAGAGAATACATACCTGCGACAGGTAAAACAAAATAAATTCAATTACGCTATTAGCAAATCGCTCAGCTCTTGCCGTTCAAATGTCTTCTCAAAATACAACAAACATTAAGGAAAATGTTTTTACCAAAGCAAAAAAGAACAGTAGTAAAAACCGCTCGACCCACCGGAGCATCGGCTTGAGCGGCTCCATAGATGGAAATTTAAAAATATTATTCAAATAAATAATATAAAATATAATTCTGTTAAAACGTTCTCCGACCCTGGCTCACTCAACAATCTTAATAGCTTTAAAATTATCACCGTCTCGCTTACACTTACCTACTGCCTTTTGCTTTATATTGTAGTTGGAGTAGTTGGCGTCGATATTTTGGAATCTCAGTGGAGCGCAATAGACACCCTAAATTTAAACTATATTTGTCCAAATGAAGAAATTATTAATTCCGTTGACCTAGTGAAATTCTGGAGAAATTGTTGGAATCTCAAAAATAGTGCTGGTGAGCGTCCCTACAAGGAAATAACTGAGACTATTTTAACACTTTTGTCGCTTCCCCTGAGTAGGCAACGCAGTTGTTGAACTCGTATTCAGCATTATGAATATAATAAAAACAAAGCGGAGAAATATAATGAGTGTAGAAATGCTGAATTTTATTTGTCAGGCTTCACCTTCAGGCAAGTATCGCTATCTACAGCCGAGATTTTAATGTATTGCGAGAGTATGTCTTCAGGTAAATAAACTATGTTGCATGTAATTCCAACCGACAGAAAACATGGTTCTAAAGTTTAATTTCCGAATTATGTATGAAATAGAGACGGCTGCCAGAGATATTGCAACCGTATATACAGATATAATGGTGTCTGAGCAGAATCAAATTATGGAGAATGGGAAACTGGACACTAATTGAATTTGTGGGATTTTTTCTTTTAATATCGAAGTAAACACTAACTTAACATATTAAGTCTTGATAAAAGTTAAAAACTTATAAAAAATAATTGTTTAAAATGCTCCCAAAGATCAACTTTTTCAAATGAGTTTTTTCGCTCGCGCACCATTTAAACTTAATGACGTACATTGCTCAAAACCAATTAAAGTGCGAGACATTTTAGCTACAGCACATTTGTCATTTTCGTTTGTCAATTTCTAGTTTCACGTCAAATTCAGATGTCAAAACAGCAAGCAAAGGTTATACAAAAGTCATAAGTAACACCAGAACAGCTGATAGAATCTGGTAAAATACGAATAACCTACTTCCCGTCAAAACTGCTGTGTTGTCATATAATTCAAAAGCGTTTTTAGTTCTTCAGTTCCATTTTCTAGAAATAAGTTTACGCGGAACAGTCATTGTGTTTTGCAAATGTTTCATTTTCATGTACCTACACAATTTTCATAATTCGCTATTTATTAGAAAAGCAGAAATAATGATTTCAAGTTGCATATGACAATATCGGATGCACGCTTGAGGTCAATAATTGTGCCTGGTATTATTCATAATTTTTTCTGCCTTAAAATGTGTCCACGTACGTACATGGAGACACATTATGATTGCTTCAAAGCCACCTTAGGTGGGGTAGCTTTCTGTGAGATCTCGTACTACAAAAATCTGGATTTAGTTCTATAATTCAATGTCTGGCGGGGTATTTGCCCGAAGAGTAGTTGTTCGAACGGTCCAGTACCACTGATTACTTTCAGATAATTACTCAAAGTAGTTGTCACTTGCTGAGTCCAGGGCGCGGCAGCATATATAGCAAGATTAAATTGCATGGTTCGAGTGTGTAGGGGAAAGCACCGTACTGATGAGTCCCAGATGGACGAAACCAGTTGGTCTGCGGTTTTCCATACACATTCAACACATGCAATATTTGAACAAAGACCTGCTTAAAGCACGTACGTACATGGAGACACATTATGATTGCTTCAAAGCCACCTTAGGTGGGGTAGCTTTCTGTGACGTCTCATAGTACAAAAATCTGGATTTAGTTCTATAATTCAATGCCTGGCGGGGTATTTGCCCGAGGAGTAGTTGTTCTAACGGTCCAGTACCACTGATTACTTTCAGATAATTACTCAAAGTAGTCGTCACTTGCTGATATCTGTCCAGGGCGCGACAGCATATATAGCAAGATAAATTGCATGGTTTGAGTGTGTAGGGGAAAGCACCGTACTGATGAGTCCCAGGAGGATGAAACCAGCTGGTTTTCCATACACATTCAAAAGATGCAATATTTGAACAATGATTCTTTAAAAATATTAGGTTTTATTATTAGAAATTGTCACGCCAAATTTATTCACTCACAAAGTAATAAACACCGACTCAAAATAGATAAGCCCTATCCCAGCCAGGCTCAGCCGAAGACGGCCGTGCGGTAATAATTGGGATATAATAATCTTAAAAATGGGCGCCACGTAATTTACGGGACCTACCTTTCAAACTGCCCTCGTAGTATACCTCAAAATTACGAAAGGGACGATCAATAATAAAAAACACGAGTCAATTAAGAGTTGGTGCAACTGTTTGATGAAAATCTGAATTTAATAAGAATTGAGCGTTAGTCTGTGATTTGTGAAAGTTGTAGCTTGTAAACCAATGATGGGTTGGAAGAGAAAAATGTAGGTTTGATGAGTCGTTTGCCGTTCGTACCTCTTGTTCCCTGCGCTTCGGTTTTGAATAACTTGTTTTGTATAAGTGTTTTTTTTTCTGCTACTACATCTTGTATTATATTATATTATTTATATTGGTCTAAACTGTTGGTGACACGTTAAATAAACAAATAAATAAATAAAATTTCCTATACTAAGCTAATCTACGCATTTCCCTAAAAGTAGAAAACATTTATTGAAAATGAAAGCAGACATGAAAGTTCACGAACTTATTCTAGAAGACATCAAAAAAATTAAACATACCAATTGGCTATCTAGAAGCCTCTGGAGAAAACGTTTTACCAAGTTTCCCTTTGAACTCGGTATCTGAAATTGAAAATTTTGAATCTAAATTAAATGAAACTGATGTTTATGAAAAACTAGTAAGAAAAAATTTTATGTGGTTTTGTCATTATGTACATATATTAACATATTTGTTTTCAGTTTAACATGCTTAGATGTCAGTAGGCCAAGTCCAAGAAAGTGTGTTTCTAAGATTTTAGAGAGAATTTTTTCGAATGTATTGGGTCAGTTTTGTTCGTGGTATGGCCGAAAAAATAACTTTAAAGTAAAGAATTTAGAACTGATGAAAGTCATAGAGAGTAAGAAATTTCTAATATTTAAAATATTAAACATGTAATTTATTATTAATTGATACGTTACAGGGAGTGCACCAATTCATTTTGAAATGACGGAAAGTGACTTCTAAACACATGTAATCCCGTGGTTTCTGCATGCAAAAACTAGGTTTGAGAGGGAAGAACTAAGAAAATAGAATAATAAAATACTAATTTTATAATATTACACCTAAAACTGGAATACCGCTTATTTTCAATATTTTAATTTTATATAATGTAGTAGCAGACCGAGGACTGTATCTCTTACAGCCACCCAAATAAAAGGTGTTGTTACAATGTCCCCGGTCGCATATTTACATAAACTATGTCATTGTGGCACCAGGGTGCTAAAATCGCATATTGAATGGAATTGTTTCTACGACTACAAACGCTACGCTGTTTGAGCACGTGGATTCACTGCGTAAAACAATACAAATTAATAACGATCGCGAAGGATAAACTTGGAAACCAAGAAGAAAGTTTCCCAGCACTGACTATAATGAAGAATCTCAAAAGTCGGCGAATACGTATTTAAAAAAAACTTCGAACTGGGTTGTGGCGAAAACATATACCTAATAGAGTAAAGAAGAAACACTTTGGTAAGGATTATTTGTGTGAATTATCTTGTGCATCAAGGAAAATTCAAACAGGACGACCATCTAATAATAATAATAATAATATCATTTATTGTTCCAACACAATTTCATCTAAAATTATCAATGGACATTGTGAGTGACTGCAAAAAACAAAGAACAAAAGGACTGAATTCAGTCTCGGGACTGATCCAGAGACTGATGTTCCATTCAGCCCTGGTTAAACTAACCTAAACTTAAACTAAACCCATGGTGCACAGCGAAAGGGTAGACAGCAAAAGAAGGAAGAGAGACAAGATGGAAGGAAAAGACAGACAGAAAATGTAGTTCCATCAATGCAGACCGTTGACATGACCACTGAAAGCATCAAGGGCTCAACTGTCGCCTGACGCAGGCTCTAAAAACTTCGAATGGCAGGGAGAAGCTAGATGCAAGTATACCGCTCACAGACTTAGCAACATTATACGACCAAGAACGCTTAAATATTTCTTTATTGTGGCGGTGAACAGTCAATCAATGCCGTCTACGAATGTTGACGTTGTGGACATCAGTTCGGTAGCTTATTTTATCACGAAGATAAGCAGGGGCTTTATACATCATAATTTTGTAATTGAAACATGCCATATGTAAACGGCATCTGTCATACATATTCAACCAACCAGCATGTTCAAGCTTGTGCAACACGTGATGCCTTCCCCGGATACCGTATGCAAGTCGCAGACACAAGTTTTGCACGGTTTGAATCCTCCTCACCTCGATACTGTCCAGGCAAGGACCGTAAACGACATCATCAAAGTTAAATAACGATAGAATTAGAGAATCGCACAGCATTATTTTTGTAGCGGTTTGCAAAAATTGCCTGTCAGAGTATATAATCTTTAGAGATGCATATGCTCTCCGCAGCAGTCCAGTCACGTGTTCTTTAAATCGAAGTTTATTATCCATAATCAAGCCGAGATTCCTAACCGAATCACTGAATATGTTCCTGCATAACGTCTAATCTTCAGAAAATTGCCCTTGGATGGTACCTTTTTTATTAATAATTATTTTGACAACTTAACGCCTACCTGTCTTTCTTTCCAATGCTAATTTGGCTGTTAGACGTTATGCAGGATCATGTCGGAATCGATGCCATCCAAGGGCATTTTTCTGAAGATTAGACGTTATGCAGAAACATATCCATCCAAGAACATTTTTCTCGAGCTTAGTTCATCACCTAAGAAAAATTGGAAGATTTAAACAGCGAGCGGATCAACAACACATAGTCAAATGGGTTGCAATATCTCGTAAACCAAGCCCTAAATCAAAATTTTACAAGAGTGAAAAAAATTAAAGAAATGAACGCTTCTTATAAAAACAATACCTTTTAACCATAGACGTGCGCAGGGAAAAGTTGGGGGGGCAATGGGTATTACTACCCCCGTTTCCTCCGTTCGCGCACCGACTTTTTTGATCAAAATTACACAAACATTGTGTCGGTATATGAAAAAATGTTGTACAAAATTTCAACGGCATATCGTAAAAAACAAAGGAGTTATTAATAAAAATCGTTTTTTAAATGTTAACTTTAACACCCTGTATCTTGAAAGAAAGAAGCCTAAATTAAAAATGGCATAAGGAAAGTCCCATTAATTTCGGCCAGATAATCTGGGGTTAACGGCTTGACCTACTAATTTGTAACACCTTGTATAAAAGAGTGATCCGAAACGCCACAGTCCACAGCACTCGAAGACACTATATGAGAAGTATCCTCAAAAATCAAATCGATTAAAGTACTAGATGTCTGAAATTCTTGTGAGTGTATCTATAATTTGAGTTAAATTAAAAGAGTTAGTCACTGATATTAAACTTTCCACACTTTTACTGCTGAATTTTGATACATCCACGTTAAAATCTCCCAGGCAGAGGATATTTTGATAAGAAATAAACTTTTCACTTAGAACAACCTCAAATTCGTTCAGAAATTGAGATAAATTTGAACTACGAATTATCAATTATCAAATAAAAAACTGAAGCGTATGCGAAAGAAAAGTTTAATACAAAATATAATGCTAAATCAGCTACAGACGCACGATGAAGATACCGTGGATAGGTAAGGTTAGCAATAGGGGAGTATTAGAAAGAATTGGGGAAAGCGAAAGGTATGGAATACAATAAATAGGAAAGCTAGGATAGTAGGACACCTTCTGAGACACGAAGGAATAGTTCGCGACATACTAGTCGGAGACAAGGCCCAGATTAGACTACTGTTCTCAAATAGTTGGGGATGTAGGATGTTCTCCTTTTAGGGAAATCCGTAGGTTAGCTCAGGGCAGGAAAGGATGGAGGTACACGTCCAACCAGCCTTCGGACTGAGAACTTTACGATGATGATATTAGTCTAATTCAAAAGGTCATGAAAATGGACATAAAATTGTTTGTCGATTTTCATTTGGTTATATTTTATTGAAGTTTGTAATAAACGATGCATAATAAACAATCAATCATTTTCAAATCAATAATTCCTACATACTTCCAACATTGAAAAAGTTCAAACCGCATAATAAAATATATTAGCAACTGAACTACAAATCCTTTGTGGTTTTGGGCGTGCACTAATAGCGGAGCGTTTTTAGTAAGAGAAACAATTCCATTCAATATGCGATTTTAGCACCCTGGTGCCACAACGACATAGTTTATGTAAATATGCTCCTCGGTCGACCCCTATATGTTACATAACGTTTTTTTTCTTTTTGTTGATAGTCTATTCGATTGTTATTTGATGAAATAATAATATTATGTGTTGAACAATATAGTAGAACTATAAAAAATTAAGTTTGTGGGACGACGTCGTATTTTGTTTTTGGTTTTCCATATTTTTAAATAGGTTTGATGGCAGTGTACATTATGAAGTCGAGCATTATTTATAACATTTAATACAAAAGTGACTGTAACATTTACCTATTATTACCTACCCGAAATCACATTAAACCAAAAATATATTTGTATTTCAATGCGGGATTCTTGACTGAAAATTAAAATACACAAAGATGAAGTTATTAGTCTCCAAAATTACAATTTGCAGATGTGGGCCACCTTATTTTTCTTATGAAAATTGAAATTTTGGAGTAATTGTGAACAAATAAATTTTACTTTTGAGTATTTTTAATGTTCTGCCAAAATATATTGAAATAGGTACATTACTCTGAAGTGCATTGGAATATATTGAATAAACATTATTACGCAATGTTATTGTAATATTCAGCAGTAACATCCGAAAAACATATTTAGAACCTATCTTTGAAATTAAAGGAATGTCAACTAAGCAATATTTCTTAGTGGAACGTTTTTTTGTTGTTGTTGTTAGTGCAATATGTTACTGGTACAAGATTATAACATTGCATTTAAAACATCGCCAATGGCAATATTATTTTTGGGTACATAGAACATTGCAGCAAAGTTCAGCTAATGTTATTTGTATCCAGTTTAAAACATTACACATTACTTTATATTATTGCTACAATGTTTCAACATAAATTTGCTTAGTGGGAAGAAAATTTACTCGCGCGTCCCCGTTGGGTTCTGCGAAGTGCAATTATTAGCGGGTTAAAGTAACGCCAAATACATAGACGTAAACGCAACGATTGACAGCTACGCGTGCGCAGTATGTAGTTTTCGGACGTATTTAAATACGTCCAACGTAAACTTGCGTGTCTCTGCGTATGCCGTAAAATAGGTCGTATTGAGCCGAGGTAGGCACTCGGAACACCCGAATAGAAACGATTGATTAATGGATTCTATTTTCAGATTTATGAGTATGTAACCTCTCTTTTAGTTTGTTTTGTAATTTATATTGTAGAAATTCAGTATATTCTTAAAAATTTAATCTTGTGTTTGTAAAATGCCATTCCAAGCAAGTTTGTTTTAGTCACTGTGATGTTAAGTTAGTTAATGCTTTTTTATGTTGTCTGTGGTGTCGGCTCTGGGACGCCAGACCCAGCACCTGTCACAGGGGTTGTTCTCTAGTGACACTCCATGTTGTTGGTTGTGTGCATCTCATATTGTGTACTGGTGTACTGAATAAATGCTATTCACCAAGTTACAATGTTATATCATTTAATAATATACATGCGAATAGTACCTACCTGTTATAACAGTTACCATAGAAACTCAGAGTAAACGAATATTTTTTGCCGAGGATGATTTCATGATTTGTATCTCGCCAGAGAAGTAGTTGGACAGAATCCATACGAAGATCCATTAAGATGGAACTTAATTAAAAGCTCCTAACTTTATAATTTCATCCATTTTTGCATTTTAAATAATATTTTAAACTACCACTCTTTGTTGACCAGAAACGTGTACATAAAAGTAAAGTTAAGCAATAGCCTCTATTTTGACAGATTTATATCTTTTGCGGTTACGTCCTATATGGTGCTTTAATACACTTTTTACACTTCATTAGTCCGCATTCGTATCGTCGATTTCTACGTTTACGTCAAAGCCTATGTACTACGTTTCAGCGTTGCTTTAACTCTCTATTTCATTTCAAGAATCAATCGTACCCCTAACCACATAAAATTTGAAATACTATATACGCATTTCGGCAGCTAAGCTGCCATCTTCAGTAGCAGGGAAAAACCTATAGTAATAAAAATAGCAATAACAACATTAATGAAAAACAAACACAATTATATATATGACAATAATAATAACAACAATAATGATGATGTGAAACAATGATAGTGACGATAACAATAATATAGGTCAGGTATTCTCTGCTCACCACTCCGAAAGAATCGAAGTGCACTCGGTCAGCTCTCAAGCTAGAATGAACTCCGCACGGAGAAAATCCCCAATATATACTTAAAGTGACGTAGCACTGACGTTACTTGTGACATCAACATTAATCACACTAGGATAGAAAATTCAATATCCGGGCATACGCTCATTTTTATACCACTCTATTCTTATTTTCACTATCACAAATGTACAAAAAGGTTGCCATTGCCATCTTTACTGCAGTTTCAATTAAAACATCCTATCTTCAGGATAATTGACTTGAATGAAACAAAAAGAGAAAATGAATTCCATATTACCAAATAACCTCGAAGGTCCATGGCTTATATGGGCTAGCAAATAACTACAGTAAACTGCAATAAAGAAGACCTTGACCCCTGCACCCTTACATTTTTCTGGTTAAACCCTACACGCCTACACATTAACGACATCTAACAATACGGAATCAGAAATTGGACCTAAATCTGAATTAATAAGTTTACCTTTATACTTGCGAATAAACATACTCTCATAAGCGTCTAATTCCCTATTGTCCGATACCGACCTCATAAGCCGAAGATCCTTCTCATGTACAGGGTGGCCGGTATCAAAGATATGTTGGGCAACACTTGACTTCTCAATCCTATTATATCTAAAATGTGCCATATGTTCCTTAAACCTAGTGACGATTGTACGCCTTGTTTCCCCAATATAACTCTTGTCACAACTACTACACTGTATTTCATAAATTCCCGACTTCTGCTTGTTCTCTACTTTATCCTTGGGATTATTTAACCACAGTCTCTTACATCTTAATCCTCTCTATTTCATACTTGCGTACTTCTGTAGGGGACCTTACACGACCTTGCCATCAGTGAGACGAGAAATTCAGAGTTTGTTTCCCTCAGTGGGTGCCAGAAGTACAAGTAGAGAAACCAGAAGAAGCAGAAGTGCATTTCGACAAATACCCAGGAGAAGAAGTAGATTATACCATAAAGACGTAATTTTGCTCAAACATAATAATCGCAGTACAGCGCTGCGAGGATATAATAAATCAATTAAATATGATTCAAGTAGGTTGATGTATAGAAAAACACCTTTTGTAATAATTTTCGACTTTAATTCCACTCAAAAATACAGATACGTGCTGCTTGACGTTCTATGGGACACACAGTTCTTTCTGGCAACAGCACTGTTGGAACAAAAACTAAGAGTAACAAAATGGTACACAGAACAAAATAAAGGTTTTTCTCCATACCCCCCACCTTGGAAGGTATATCTGACAATAACGATAAGTAATATATGAAATTAACAGTAATGATATGTACATATAATCAAAAATTCTACACAATACCACTGAAAATTACCAAATAAATCAGCAAAAAATTCACGACACAAGTCTTGTACTAGTTATAACGCATTGGTACAAAATAACAACAACGTAGTGACATCTACCACTACAACAATCTGTAATGATCATCAGTTAAAGAAAAGCACAATCATCGATTAACTGGAAGTGCGCACACTTTCACGACCGCACGCTTCAACACGCCCGAAGCTGTTTTTATGGTAACAACTCTGACGATGCCGTCAGCTCCCGGGTGCAGATGACTTATTCTTCCCAACTTCCATTTGAGGGGTGGCTGATTTTCTTCCTTGATGAACTCTAATCTCGTCACAGCCCACCTTCCATTTACATCGTTGTTGCAATTCAGCTACATATTCTTGAGACCACCTCTTCCAGAGTTGATTACTTATCTTCTGGGTTAATTCGAATCTACTTAATAAGTTGTCTCTGACGTCAGAGACATCGCGTTCAGAAACCGACGTAAGACGACGACCAATCAAAAAATGAGCAGGCGTTAATGCCTCGAAGTCATTTGGATCGCTTGAAAGGGGGGTCAGGGGTCGGAAGTTTAATATTGCCTCGATTTGATTCAAAACAGTGTACATCTCTTCGAAAGTGAATAACGAATTGCCCATAATTCTTGTTAAATGTTTTTTGAAGGATTTTACGCCTGCCTCCCACAGGCCACCAAAATGTGGGCTGTGGGGCGGAATGAAGCTCCATTTGATGCCATCATTCACACACTCATCTGCAATCACACGTTCATTTAAAACCAAAAATTTATGTAAATCGGCCAATTGTCTGTTGGCACCAACGAAATTGGTACCGTTGTCTGAAAATATCTGCCGAGGCTTTCCTCTGCGAGATATAAACCTTTTAAGACAGGCAATAAATGCGTCAGACGTTAAATCTGATACAAGCTCCAGGTGGATAGCCTTGACCACGAAACATATGAATATGCAGACATAACACTTCGAAACTTTACAACCTCGCCCTTTCCTATCTTTGATAATAAAGGCTCCCGCGTAATCAGTACCCGTGGTACAAAATGGGTGTGTTGGAGTAACCCGCAGCCCGACAACCACTCGGGCCCATACCACCATTGCTGGCTCGATATTACTTGATTCGGAAAAGCTCCGCGAGAAAGAATATCCGCTGGGTTATCACCCGTACGCACATGATGCCACTCATGAGGTTTTTTAAAGAACTGGATTTGGGTCACTCGATGACTCACAAATGGCTGAAGTTGATGAGGAGATGAAACTGTGATCCAGCAAAGCACAACAGTTGAATCGGACCAGAAATGGATTTCTGAGAATTCAACATTAGTAGCAGAGATCACTTTGTCCACCAGGCTTATAAGCAATACCGCGCTACACAACTCGAGTCTAGGAACAGTCACTGTTTTCAGAGGGGCCACACGAGACTTTGAACAAAGCAACGAGGTTTGTACTGTACCATGCACCGATGTACTTCTCAAATACACACAAGCTCCGTAAGCCTTAGTTGAACTGTCACAAAACGCATGCAATTGTACTTCTTTCACATCATCACACAACACATTTTTTGGTATTTTGAAAGAATTAAAAAGTGAGAACTGTGCCCTAATTTTATTCCACCTAGTTTGTAATTCAATTGATATTGACTCGTCCCACGAAACCTTTTGTAACCACAATTCCTGTAGAATGATTTTTGCTACCACTACACATGGACCCAATAGTCCAAGAGGATCGAAAATAGCGGCTATTTGTGACAAAATTGTTCTTTTTGTTGTTGACTTGGGAAATTCTATTTGATTTAATTTGTACGTCAGATTGACTTACCCAAAACAACCCCAAAGTTTTAGAATTTTCGTTCTCTCCGATACTTACACCATCCAAATCAGAATCACTTCTTCGAAGACGTCGAACCACCTTTGCATTATTGGATTTCCACTTTCGCAGCTCAAAGCAACCAGAGTATTAAACTAACCTGATTTGACAAACTAACTACTTCGTCAACTGAATCACCGCCACTCACAAAATCATCCACATAAAAATCGCGCCTTATAGCATTAGCCGCATTTGGATGAATAATCTGATATTAGTCTGCCAACGCCACCAGACATCTGACAGCTAGAAATGGCGCAGAAGCCGTCCCATACGTGACAGTATTTAAATTATATTCTTCGATGGGCTCTACTGATTCCTCTCGCCACAAAACACGTTGAAGGCATCTCTGTTCTGGTGCAATCAACACTTGACGATACATCTTCGAAATATCTCCACACACAACAATTATATGCTGTCGGAATCTAAGAATAATCGAAAACAACTCGTCCTGGATTGTTGGACCCACAAATTGAATATTGTTAAACGAGATTCCCGATGACGAAGGACATGACGCATCAAACACAACCCTGAGTTTAGTTGTGGTGCTTGATTCTTTCACAACACAGTGATGCGGAAGATAATATAACCCATTGGGTAGATCTTCTACCTTAGACATATGACCTAAGTTGATATACTCTCTCATAAATTCTATGTACGCCAGTTTCTGTTTATAATTTTTTGACAATCTTTTTTCTAAAGCAAGAAATCTATTATGTGCATTTACCCGAGACTCACCTAAATTTTCAGGAGAATGTTTTAGAGGAATTGTTGCGACAAACCTGCCTTCTGAGTCACGATGAACCGTCTCCCTAAATATTTTTTCACACATTTGCTCATCACTCGAATAAATCATCCGGCTCGAAGGACCAAATGATGTATAGAAATACACCTTTTGTAATAATTTTCGACTTTAACTCCACTCAAAAATACAGATACGTGCTGCTTGCTTGACGTTCTATCGGACACACAGTTCTTTCTGGCAACAGCACTGTTGGAACAAAAACTAAGAGTAACAAAATGGTACACAGAACAAAATAAAGGTTTTTCTCCACTTTGTGTTACTTACACAGCTTTAAATTTTTTAGTTATTTTAGTTATTCTGCATCACATGTTTTTATTTTATGCAATTAAATATTTGTTGTCTTTAAGGCTGATGTAAAATTTAATACAGAATGGTTCGAAAATTAAATTAAACAACATATTAGGAAATAATTTCCCCAGCTTCAAACAATAGATTTTGAGTTACTAGTTCCAATGTGGAGACATTTAATCAAACCAAGTATAAAAGAAAGGTGTGAACTGAATGGGTCATTTTTAAAACTAATTTTCCATCAAATAGTATTATACGTGCGCCCGTTTGAGAATTTAGAAGGAGATTTGTGCGGTGATGAAAATGCATTCGAAATTCCTTGTGATAATGGTGTTGCAGCAACCTCAGTTGGAAGAAATTAAACTGATAATTTCTTCAGTACAATAAATTTGAGTGTCGTAGAAAATGAGATGGGTCTGACATTTTACCAAAATGTTCAGTTTGAAGGATATTATTTCTAACTTGCAAATGAATGTAAGGAACGAGAAAAATCTGACTTCAACATTTATCAGTAAGTATAGCCAATAAGTTGAATAATGGGTGGAACATGAGTGGCCGAGAATAGATCCAAAAGTTCCTACGAACAAATATCCTAAAGTTACTCCTAATGGAGATAGAAAGTGGTGAAAATCAACTTTTATTTTTGAAATATTTGAATAATTTCTACAATATTGCAGTGATTGGTTTCATATTTTGTGCATGGGTTTATACAATGGAGTCACAATACTTACTACAATTTCAATGAAATCCGGATATTCATTGGCTTGCTGTGGGTGGGAAGTCGACTCTTTTTATTCAAAACGGACGCAACGCTATCTTTTTTCCAAAACTCAGTAAATTTCTAGATTCTTTGAATTGTTTTGCACGAAATCTTGCTTTTTTAACATTACTTGAACGTAAAGTTTTGGGGTATATCCAGATTCGTAAAGGACCTAATAAGGTTGGCTATATAGGTGTTCTCCAACCTTTTAGTGATGCTATTAAATTGTTTACTAAAGTACAGAGAATTCCTTAAATGTCTAATTTTAATTATTTCTATTTTTGTCTCCTGTTTTTAATCTATTTATTTCTGTGCTTATATGAATAAGATTCCTCTTTTTTACTTGAGTAAATTTGATTAGAGCATGCGTTTTTGAAAGGCCACAACTTTTACATTTTCACAACTTGTCATTGTGTTCCCAATATTCGAAACAATAACCAAGTTTCGGTAATTATTAAAATAGTTCAAAGAGGCTTATAATGAAACAAAAAGTCCCTATGAACATAATGTTGTAAAATGATCTCTGGTGAAGTTAGAGGGTGCTGAAAATCAACTAATGATTCTCTGGGAAACCTATTAGTACCTAGTTCAAAAAGCATTTCTAGTAATATTTGCCATTGAAGTACGACTTTGATAATCTATCGAAACCTGGTTCTTGTTTCAAATATTAGGATCAGAAAATTTCTCCATCGCAAGTGTTGTTATTTCGAAATCACGTTCTCTAATCAAATTTACCTAAGATAAATTTTCGTTTCAGAACGACGCGAAAAATTCGACCCATTATGGGAAAAAATACAGTGGCGTTCGTTTTTCACAAAAATATATTCAACTGCCCAATAAGAGCACTTCAAAGGAAGGCATTTTATCCTTTCCATAAGATAGATGTGAAGTTTAGCGATGTAGATGGTAATAGTGAAGGGGCTATAGATGAGGGAGGACCGACACGTGAAATGTTCAGACTACTCCTAAATTATAATATGCAAAGCAGCCGTTCATTGCTCTTGACAACAATCAAAATATCTTATTTTTATCACTAAATAGAAATGTCATTGAAAAGAAACATTATTAATTTCTATGCTGGCCAAATAATTTTCCGTTCTATAGTGTATGGGGACCTGGGCCTCATTTTCTTCGGAATTACTATTTAATGTGCTGGTTTATGGATCAGGTAATGTTGTCTCCCGTGGTTATTAGTTTGCACCATCAACCAGACTGCCATCTATGTAACCTACTTTGAAATATTTTAGATTTAAAAATGCGACCTCTAGTTTTTATTTTATGAACCTATAGATTCTAGTAACTTTGTCATTTGCATAATAAATAATAGACAGAACACAGTAATTGTGAATTTCATGAACTTGATGAATTACTGGATGGTTCTGATGCCGATCCGGATTATCATCCGGATGAAAATTTAAGAAAACGCCACCGGTTTGCAGATTTATTTGACAATAATTTATCTGAAAGTGATGTTAATATGGAAAATGATAGTCAACAAGCTAGCTTTGATGGATATTTTCTGTTCATATTCGAAATTGCTAATGAAATGGTTGATAGAGCTGTAGATTACGTTTTAGAAAAGAGAAACCGAAAAAAGATAGCAAGATCTGAAAAAGGGAAAATTGAAAGAAACCTTAAAGAGCACATATTACTATCATCTGGCAAAAAGTCTTGTAAAAACAGTGTACAACAAAAATTTCAAGTGCAGTAAGGCAAAATATCCTTGCATCCTTTTGGCAAAAGACCTTTTCCCAACGGCGACTATTCTTTAATTGTCAATTCATATATAAAAGAAGATAAAGTAAAGGTAGGTACTACAACTGCTTTACGTCTCAGCGTAACTATTCTCGTCGGTATATATTGCCATTAATTGGTGAAACGAATAATTCCCATAAAGATGAAGTTCGGGTATGAAAGACAATGTTCTTACATACTTTAGGAATGAAAACTGATGGGATTATAACGGAACATGTAGAATCTAAAGAAAAGATGAGAGGTGATGTGAAAATTGCTGATGGACGAGGTGAAAAAGCCAGAAAACAAGCTATATCTAATAAGATGGAATTAGACAATCTAATTAAACTTCAGATAGAATACTATAACCCTCATGTATCACACTGCAAATTATCTCATGCACCAAATAGGCGTTACTTAACCAGTGAATTGGACATAACATATGACACATGACTCTGACAGATCGTTGCATTTTTGTCAGTACAGCACTAATTGTCAGTTAACATGTCACGTTTGAGATATTCTAATTAAGATTTTCTGAATTTATTAATAATTTATGGCGAGTGCAACAGGATAATTGCAAGAACGTTTTAAATTTTTGCAGAGAGGTATCCCCATAAGCCAAGACCAGATAATAAAACCGTGAGAATATTGTCACATAGTGTGACATAAGACCTTTCAACAATCTCAAAATAAACACTCTGTATTTTCTAAATAAGTAAAGTAATAATTAATTTAGCTAGCGTTAGCAAAGACTCGCCTGAGCGAGGCACGCGACTGGATCGCAGAGTCGCGCTGCTCGTTCAGATTTGCTTGGTACTTATTTGGAAACAACAAATGTTTAGAGGGATTACTACAGTCACAATTATCAGCAGTGGAGGATTGTTTGTTTAAATCATTAGTTGAGATTGAAATTCCCTTCCCTATGTTGATACCGGTATGGCCTAGCTCTTGGTTAGTTGCAATCAACATGACAAAAACTGTTGCAAAATGCATTTGAAAAATTGGAAATTCTCCTGTTGTCAATGATGAGTTAGAAATAGGCTCTCAAAATGTTATCACAATAACACAAGGCTGTCAAATTATATTTCTGGGAATCACTTTAAAAAATCCCTATCCAGACGAGATAACTACGTCTGCTAGTATCACATCGGGAGATAATATTACAAATGATTATCTTTATGATTGGGTTCAAGTACAATCCATTTCTATCTGAAATATGAGTGACAAAACGTTAAACCCCTCTTCACTGACAGCATCTGAATCTGTTGACAACATCTCCATACTATTTGACGAGAGACCTATTTCCTTGAATCACAGAATAAGAAAATTAAACACTGAGAAGAAAATGTTTTTAACTAACTCTGATAAATTAAAAGCTAGATACCAACAAGTTGTAAAAAAGCTTGATAAAAATACTGAGGCAGCAGACGAAACTAATTCCATCTGGGAGTATTTCCTGGGTTATGGTCCCTCGACTATAGCATTAATATTTTAGATAATTTCATTATTCATTAGTGCATATCTTTTAATTATTAAAGGTCATTATGTAGCAGGAGGGGGTATATTATTGTCGTCGAAGCCTACTCTTGGTTATGCTCTTGTGACAAACGATTCCAAATTACTCAATGGGACTACAATAAATGTCACCAAACTCGAGAATTCGTCATTATTCAGTGTTATTCTCTATGCCATTGAAAAATATTCCATTGAATGTAACTTTCAATTCTTGAAATTGAGCAAAAGTCAATTGTGGGTCTGAAAACATATTCTCTATGACAAATTGACTTTTGGGATTTTCAATTTCAATTCGCGAATGTTTTCAATCGGGTAGTACAAGTCGGCGCATGCGTATATCACAAGTTTTCTGTGCTATCAAAATACTGCATTTTTTTTACCAAGTGTCAATCCTGTCAATTAAAATTGTGACTAGGAAAAAAGTTAAAAATGGGCAAAAACACCACGGAAACTCAAAGGCAAAAAAATGTGAAACACCTTCAAACAAACCCTGTGTTAAGAACGGGAAAGTACACCCCGGCTTGTGGCCCAGAACAGGTAAACGAGCTTTGGGATACAATTGCTGCTGAATTAAATGCCTGTGGAGATGGACCAGTTAAAACAGCGGAACACTGGAAAAAGGTGGGTACTTTTGCTTTTAAAGTGAGGTAGATGCAGGTAAACTACTGTAAACATTGTTTTCTCAGAGTTTCACTGAATGGAAATATAGAAATAAGAAATATAGAGTAGGGAAAAAGGCACTATCAACACCAGAAAATTGTCTCTTGATTTGATTGGAAGAGTGGCTGTGGAAGGTATACCTATTCAAGAACTGGGCCAGGTGCCTCAAGAGATTACTATTGAAGTTATCGAGGATACGGTGAATAATGAATCATCTCATGAAGAAATGCTCTATGTGGTGGAGCCAAATGAAGCCGAGGGACAAGTTGCGAATAAAGAATATGCAGGAATTGCGGGCATAATGAATGAAATTGAAGAACGAGAAATCAACTTAAAGACCACAAGCAAAAAACAAGGCAAAAGTAAGTAAATTTAGACTATATGCCTCATCATCATCATCATCATAAGGTTCTCAGTCCGAAGACTGGTTGGACGCGTACCTCCATTCTTTTCTATCCTGAGCTAACCTACGCATTTCCCTAAAAGTAGAACATCCTACATCCCTAACTATTTGAGAGCAGTAGTCTAATCTAGGCCTACCCCTACCTCTTTTTATTCCTATCTCTGACTCTAGTATGTCGCGAACTATTCCTTCGTGTCTTAGAAGGTGTCCTACCGTCCTATCTCTCCTACTCTTTATTGTTTTTCATACCTTTCGCCTTTCCCCAACTCTTTCTAATACTTCCCTATTGCTAACCTTATCTATCCACGGTATCTTCATCATGCGTCTGTAACACCACAGTTCAAACGCTTCTACTCTTTTTCTATCCGCTTCTCCTATTGTCCAAGTTTCGCACCCGTATAATGCCGTACTCCATACATACGACTTTAAGAGTCTCTTCCTAGTCTCTATATTAACCGTTCTCGAACATAACAGTTGTTTCTTTTTGTTAAACGCAACTCGGCCCTGCGCCATTCTTTGTTTTATATCTTTAGTGCTCCTACCGTCTTGGGTTATTTTACTTCCTAAGTAGCAGAAATCCGCGACCTCCTCTATCTTCTCATTTCCTATTTGTATTTCAATTTTAGTTCTATTTTCACTCCATCTACATACCAAAATTTTAGTTTTCTTTTTATTGATTTTCATGCCGTAGCCCTGTATCAAAACTGCTTCCATTTCATTCAAAGCCGCTCCTAATTCTTCTTTGCTAGATGCTAACACTGCTATATCATCCGCAAATCTGAGCATGTTAATAGTTTGGCCCTGTACATTGATCCCTGAGGCTGTTCTTTCCTTAACAATATTAATCGCATCTTCGATATATAAGTTGAAAACTAGAGGTGACAATGCACATCCCTGTCTCACTCCCTTCCGGATATCTACTTCCCTTCGTTCCTGCTCACATTCTATAACTGCCTTTTGCTCTTTGTAGAGATTATGTATTATTCTTCTTATGCCTAGAACAATTTAAAAACTAGCAAATAGGTACATTAGCTCGAAGGAGAAAACTTACAGCTGGCAGTTTTTTAATTTCGTTTAACTTGTACTTACAGGACAATTAGTTACTAACAAACTTCCATATATAAAACCTTCAAAAAGTGCAGCTTTGTTAACTGAATACAAAAAAGGACAGGATATCCAGAAAACACGTTTAAGTGACATTGCTGAAGCCATTCGACAAATGGCAAAGAGCATCGATCGTCTTTCTGATAAAATCGAAATTCTAGCTCAGACCAAAGAAATTTGAAATCTGAAATTTGAAATTTGTAGTTATACTTGGGCCGCCGAACAGACGGAGTGATCACCCTAAAGAACGTGCTCTAGCGGGGCCAATACTAATTTATGACGACCGAATTTGAGTGATGCGACTTCGTTGGGCCTAAAGAAAGCGCATCACTGCGATTCGGTTGTCCTAAATTGATAGTGGTGCCGCCTAGAGCACGTTCTTGCAGGGTGATCACTCCGTCTGTTGGGCGGCCCAAGTATAGACTGAGCAATGACAAGAAAGTGATTTGTTTAGAATAAGTGTTTTGTTTTAAATATTAATAAAATGTGTTCAAGTTTTTTATTTGATTTCTAATTTCCTGCCGTCTAGTTCATCAAAAACCAAACTTGGCAGTACGTAAAAAAACATCGCACGAACAATATGCGCTATTCATCATATGCGCAAATTCAAGACATCCATACCAGACGACAAGTGGTTTGAACTAACTGAAAGGTTAAATTCTTTGGAAGGAGCACGGAAGAACATGAAAGAGTGGAAAAAAGTAAAGATCGTGGTTAAATGGTATTTTGTGCCCTTAAATAAAATGTTTTAGACGTTTTGTGAATGGCGTTCCAAGGTGAAATGCAAAGCTAGGCGACTTCACTGTCACAGAGAGCGAATGAAATTTTGACTGATTTGGAAATTTTATTAATTTCACTCTTAAGCAAGATAGTAATTTCTGGTATGAATGTGAAAGAATTGGGACTTATGAAACCGCTTATTCCCAGGCTTAAATGTGACGGCTCAAATATTACGAAAAGGTCTCCATCTCGGAAAAGATTTTGCGGTAAGTAGAATGTCCATTCACAATCATTATTAACATTTTGGTATTTTTCAGGCTCTCAAAAAGTTTACACCGTAACTGAAAAATTATATCGAACACGAAATTATATGAACTCCAAAGAAATACAAATTTTATTAACAAGTTTACAAATGCTTTTGACCAGTTTTGATAGATTAATCAAATTGTGTGAACAATGCTTTTAATAAACTTAATTGAAATATTGTTCTACAATCTGGTTTCTTACTATTCGCCCTTCATTAAGTATTGCTAGATCTACAATATCCAGTCCATCTACAGCTGCTACATCCTCGACTACATCATCCAGGACAATACCAAATGTTAGAAAATCAGAATTAGAAAACTAAAAAGATTACCTACCGTCAGCAAGAAATATGTCATTTTCATCCAACTCCATGTCCCCTCGAAGTAAACAATAGTTATGCAAAATAGCACAACTATTGATAATATTACTTGCAGTTACTGGACCGTAATGTAACGTTCTGTGCTGCAATAGACATCGAAAACGACCCTTCCAAACTCCATTTAGGCGTTCAATAACAATACGCGTGGATCGATGGGCTATATTGAACCTTCTTTGAGCTTCTGTAAGATTGTGACCAATGAAGGTAGTCATTAACCAGGGTTCTAATGGATACCCAGAGTCTCCTACATGGTACATGATTACATATTAGAAAAAATATCTTTAAATCAGAAAATATCTTCATACCAATCAACCAAAAGTTTCTGAGACCATTGTTATATGTCCTTAATAAATGATTCCTTATATTACTGCTTGCCCAAATTGCTGAATCATGAACAGAACCAGGGAAACGTGCATTCACAGCCAGTATTTTTAAATCAGCCCCAACGACCTAGAAATGTAGATATACAGATTTGAAACATATTTTTAAATATTGAATATTTTTAAAATGGTAAACGAACAATTTGCACATTAATGCTGTATTGACCCTTCCTGTTCAGGAACACAGCAGCAGGGTACACCTCATCTTCTGCAGGAGGAGAAATACTCAGTACATGCGTGCAGTCAATTGCTCCTACAATGCCGGGATACGCATTCACCATGTTCATGAATCTGTAAATTTCAAAGTAACACTGAAATGAGTAACAATCTAGATAATTATGTATGTACTTTTGTTTTTCAGCATTTATTTGTATTTCTGTAGTTGGAAATTCCACTATATGGCCCAACATCATTAATATTCCAACCACTTCATTTATGCACCTGCTTACCGAGGACTGACTTAATGAAATGAAATGGTCTTGCCCCACTGCTTTCTGGTAGCTACCCTGAGCGAAGAACTGAAGAGCTACAAAGATCTTAAAAAATAATTAGTATAAAACCTTTTTCTGAGGCCAACCTTCGTATGATTGGAAATAGCAGTATTCCTTCTCGCTAACTGCATATGAGGCATTAGGTGTTGTAACAAATTATGCGCAGTCTCACGAGATATATATATAACGATATAATCCTCTAAACGCGCTCTCGGGGAGGGTCAAAGGGTCAGTGGTATCTCGTAATACCCTCCTTTGAATTCGAAGTTTGTAACTAGAATTTCAAATGAAATGGAGTAATTCCAAATAGGGACAATGGTTTTTAAGTAAGTACTTACTGTTCTTCCACATTCTCAATTTCTGCTATTAGCAGAATTGCAGCTAAATCATCCATTATTTAGTGCTAGAACTAAATAGGGTAAAAAAACACTTCCAGAAAGTAAGGTTTATTGGCATAACTTTCAATTATTGAATTACACAGCAAGTCCCTAACCCACTTGCCTGAAACTTTCAATTATTGAAAATTGAATTGATTACACTTTTCGATTGAAAGGCATAGAGAATTCAATTTCCATTCGACTATTGAATATTTTTCAATTATTGAAAAAAATTCAATTATTGATAAATTCAATTGGCATAGAGAATAACACCGATTGGTTGTACATGAATTCTTCAAACAATCTCATTCTCTGTATTCCACTTTATTGATGACATCCATTATGATACTTTTAATGGTTTTATGTGCTTTGCCCTTAAAGAGTTCGGTTTACACTACTCTTCACAAAATAAACTTCAACAATGGGAATTATCCAAAAATAGGTCTATAATCCATCATAATGGTGAAATAAAATTAATCAGTTTCTTTTTGAATGAACTAGACTCCATGTTTAAAAAATCTGCGATGACAGCGGAAATTGGAATCCAATTAGCGACGACACATGGTAGAGGCGCCCTTTTAATAAATTATAAGTCAAATGTTCAATGATAAACGCACTACAAAAAGCGGAGCCAAAAAGAATTTATTAATCAACATAGACAAATCACAATTTGAAAATTTTATCCCCCCTTCTCGTAGTACAGAACTATTTGAAATTAACCCATTTTTACCTAACCAAAGTGTAACTCGAAGCCCTTCGTCCGCTCCCGCTAAATAGGAAGAAACTGTCATTTTCAGTAATTTTGAAAATATAAATGAAGCTATTGAGTTAAGAGGAAGGTTAAATAATTCACCAGAAATTCAAGTGCTAAATTTAGAACAAGTCTCAACAAAAATTTAAATAGTCCCCTAAATAATAAAAATAAATCAACTAACTTGCAAAAAGAAATTGAGAGCACTATGGCAAATGTTACAGTATCAGAAGCTTTCAATACCAATAAACTACCTGCAAAACCAAATTTATCAGTCCACAAATATTTTATCCCACTACTTCCAATCCAAACGATTTTATTAACAATTATATAAGAACGAGCATTGCCAACGGCTGGTCAGACGACCTGAAAATTTCTTATTTTGCCACCTTCTTGATGGGGCAAGTAATAGGTGGTATGAAAGGTTTGTTAGAAATAATCCTGATAGTACTTGGTGTGATATTGTAAGAGAATTCAAAAACTAGTTTGATGGCGGGTTGGAAAATAAAACAGCGGAAACAGCATTTGATAATAAAGTGCAGAAAAATAATAACACTCTAAAAACCTACTTCTACAATCTGAAAACTTTGGCATACGATTACAATCCTGAAATGGGCGACAAAACTTTCATAAAACAATTTGAACGCGGCATTTTACCTAAATTAATTTCGACATACAAAATTCTAAAGCCCAAATCATTATCAGTCCAAATACTCAAAGAAATCGTTGCCAGGGTAGACGACATCGTGCAAGCAGAAATGCAATTATCAAATCAAAACCAAAGTGTTAAAATTTACCAAAATGACGCTTTGCACAATTCAAACTAACCCACACAATCAACTCCTTCCCCTAACACATATCCGAACCAAAATAAAATTCAATATTTCAGATCCAACATATATCAAAATCATAGACGATATCCAAATCAGCCTCAAAATTTCCGACAAAATAACGAAAATTTTGCAATGTCAAACAACAGATTTAAACAAAATTTTAATGCGAATTTCAGATATTCTAAACGAAACAATATGGCATATCAAAATAACCAAAATCAATATTTCCAACCTCAAGGTTTTCAATACCAAAGGCATCATCCTCAGTTTCAGAATTACGGGTTGCAAAGTAACAATATCTCGACTAATGAAAGATGGCGACAAAATAATAACCCAATATGTTTTATTTGTGGGAAAAATCACTACACAAATTCATGTAGGCTCGCTCCGCAAAATCAACCAAAAAACGGAAATGGGCACTTTTAAATCCCCATAGTGCAAAAAATTCCTTTGGGGTACAAAACAATACAAACTCAAATCTTTTGGTTACAACAGTACAAATAAACGATCGTAGTATTTTTGCATTAATAGACACTGATGTAAATGTGATTAGGGGAAAGTGAATGTAAAAATTTAACAATCGTCAAAAAATACCCAAACCTTTTCTTTTAACAGCTGATGGAAATCGCGTTAAACCAATTGGTTCAGCAAAATTTAATTTAAAAATTGGTGCATTAAAAGTAGATACACATGCAGTCATAATTCAAAATTTGCCATTTCCCTTAATTTTAGGAATGCGGTTTCTAAGAAAATTTCACGCAGTTAAGACAAAATTTCATTACATTAGAAAATAATTCATTTCGTGCAAAAATAATTTTACATAAAAATCTAGGAAATAAACTCAAGTCATCAAAAAATATACCATTCCATAATTCGCATATACATGCAGTTCACAGCAGGAAACATAGCTCGAATATTGATAGAGCAAGCAAAATTCAGAAATCAGAAAATTGCACTTCCAGCTCGGTTAGCAAACATTGATCATGACGACTTAATAACTAAATGCTATGTTGTTTTAAAAGGTGAAAATTATGAAAATAAATCAGATTATTCGTGCATTAAGTATATACAAACTGACGTAGAAAAACCTAACTTATTAGTGAAATTAAATCATGGCATTAATTTCGAATTCTACGACAAAGTTTTAGATTACGAGGTGTTCTGGAATTTACTCGGACAACTAAAAAATGAAATTATCACTAGAAATATAAAGAAAATAGCTGTAGAACTAACACAACTCAAAATTAATAAATTAAATACCGCAGAAATATTGAAAATCATCACATACATTTTCAGAAATATAGAGGTTGAAATTATTGTATATGAGTAAAAAGAGATTGAAAATAATAACTTGCCGCTAATAGGAAATAATTTCGAACCGTATGTGGAGCACGCATTAATTCATAATCCTAAAGAATTTCCAAGCTCTTTGCCAAATAACAGGGAACCAAAAATAAAAAGAAGAACAATATTGCAACAAAAATTAAGGTAGTTTTAGGAGACGACTATAAAATAGAGCCATATCAAAGAAAAATTGTAGATTTTAAAATTTTAGGAAAATCTAGTGACAATCTTACATTTTACAATAAGCACGAATTTTTAACAAAAAGTAAAGTATTATTAACACTAGATAATGAGACCAATTTTTTAACAAATGCGGAAATAGTTTCTTACAATCCTTCTCCCGTAATTTTATTTAAAGGTACTACAGTAGGATTTTTAGAACACAGGCCATTAAAAATAATAGCCTCTGTTAACAAAATTCCGAGAAAAATTAAGAAACGTAACTTTAATATTAATTTAAATAAATTGTCAAATGAGGATTCCGAAAAACTGTATAGTCTGTTAAAAGAATACGATGACATTTTTGCAGATGACATTACAGAAATAGGTAGAACTAATTTAATGCAACATAAAATTGAATTAACAAATGATACTCCATTTAAAAGCAAACCTTATAGAGTTAGTCCAGCGGAACGGGAAACAATTGGTAAACAAATAAAGGAGATGCTGGAGCAAAACATAATCAGACCATCTCAATCGCGATATTCATCTCCAATAGTACTGGTCCATAAAAAGGGAGAGTTGGGCAAAACTAGGTTTTGTGTTGATTACAGAAAGTTAAATCACGTTACGAAAAAAAGTAATTATCCTATCACTGACAATCTATATTAACTTACATGGGAAATTCAAAATATTTCAGTTCAATAGACCTATTCTCGGGATTTCACCAGTTGCCACTTGAGAAAGAATCAAAAAAATATACAGCTTTCATAACACCAGGTTTCGGACTGTTCGAATTTAAGTATTTGCCTTTTGGTCTATGTAATGCCCCTTCATCTTTCCAGCAATTAACAGACATGGTTTTACAAGGCTTAAAATGGAGTTCCGTGCTATGTTACTCGGACGACGTTATAATTTTTTCAGAGTCCATAAACGAACATATAGAAAAATTAAGAAAAGTATTCGACAGATTACGCTCCGCTAATTTAACAATTAAAACAAGTAAATGCGAATTTTTTAAAGAACAAATAAAAATTTTAGGCCTTATTATCGATAATAAATCAATAAAACCCAACCCAGAAAAACTTATTTCAATTAAAAACTTTCCAATTCCAACAAGCAAGAAACGACTTCAAAGTTTTCTAGGTTTATGTTCCTTTTACAGAAAATTCATACTAAATTTTTCTAAAATAGCCAAACCTCTCTATAAGTTAACAGAAAATAATAAGAAATTCATTTGGACTTCTGAACAACATCAGGCATTCGAAACTAAAAACAAAATTAACAGAGGCTCCGGTATTAGCTCACTTCAATCCAAAACTTGGCTGCGAATTTAGAGCTGACGCCAGCAAAGACGGTTTAGGTGTAATTGTGTCACAAGAATTCGAAAGCGAAATGCACCCAATTGCGTACGCCTCTCGCGCTTTAGAAAAATACCATCTCAGAATTAGAAGCATTATCAGTTATCTACGGTTTAAAGTGTTTTAGACATTTTATTCATGGAAATCCAGTAACAATAGTTACGGACCACCACAGCCTCTGTTATCTTCAAAAAGCTGAAAATACAACTGGAAGATTGACTAGATGGCTGATAAAATTGCAAGATTTCGATTATAAAATTGTTTATAAAAGTGGTAAAAATCACAACGATGTGGACTGTCTTTCACGAAATCCTGTACTCCAACCAAATCCTGAAGATGATGTTTGATATCCCCACATTTTTAATTCAAAGTTACGAATTTGAAGTAGAACAACGAAAGGATAAAGAAATTTTAGATATAGTGAATGCGACTAACGCCCCAGACGGTCAAAACATCCCAATCGGTTTAAGACGCAGAGGAAAAAATTTTAGAATTATAGAAGGGATACTTTATAAAAGAAACGCGCAACTTACAGGTAAAGATAATTTACTAGTTATTCCGAAACATTTGGTACATGAAATTTTAATTTAAAATCATTCGGACCCTTTAGCTGGTCATTTAGGCGTCAACAAAACTTACAGAAAAATAGCCCAAAGATTTTATTGGACAGGTTTACAACGAGATGTCGAAAAATATGTTAAAGCGTGCCCAGATTGTCAGCACAGAAAAGGGGCTCACAATAAAAAACCACAAGGTTTGCTACAGCCAATTGAAGTAGGTACACACCTTTTGAAAGAGTCGGAATTGATATTTTAGGTCCTTTTCCAAAATCAGAGTCGGGTAATACCGTTATAGTTGTTGCAACGGACTATGCTACCCGCTATGTGGAGTGTCAAGCACTTCCAAACAGTCAAAGTTTGACAGTAACGAAATTCATTCTAGAGAACATCATCTGCAGGCATTCTTGTTTCAAATATTTACATTCAGATAGAGCACAAAATTGGCGTTCAGAATTAGTCAAGGATCTTCTAAAATTAATGAAAATTAAACCTACATATACAAGTTCTTATCATCCTCAATGCAATGGAGTTGTAGAGAGATTTAATTTGACAATAACTAACATGATTTCAAAGTTCACAGATTCACCACAGAAAAATTGGGATATAATTATACCACATGTAACATTCGCTTACAACACATTAGTACATGCAACGACCAAATTTGCCCCTTTCTTTTTGGTTTACGGAAGAGAAGCGATATTACCAACAGAAGCGAATTTAATTCATTTACCCCAAAACAAAACTGTTCAAGAAGTTTTAGCGGCAAGAAATTTAGCAGTAGACAATATTCACAATAGGCAAATATTAGATAAAAGTAGGTACGATATGAAGCATAGACACGTTGAAATTGATCCAGGAGAACAAGTTAAAGTGTTTTATCCCACCAGGAAAGTGGGAAAATCATAAAAATTATTATTAAGATGGCAAGGTCCATTTATGTAGTTAAGAAAATAGGGGAAGTCAATTATGAAATAGAGAAAGGAACACATCCAAATTCTAAAACCGAAATCGTGCACGTTTCAAGAATAATACCTTATTATGAACCTTTTCTTGCCATCCCAATTGATAATGAAGATACACAATCAACTGTACCTTAAAATAACATATTATTTTTTTGTAATAGGAAAATCGCCGAAGCAGTTTTATTGTCGATCTTATTGATTTCGTACTCTAAAGGAAACCAGCTGGAAGTTTCGGCCGGGGCATTTTGGAGGCCCATATCAGATGGAATTGCCTACGAAGCCTCAGCACACGAGTGGAGAGAATTAGAGCCCGTTCAATTTAAAATTTTTATGGCAGTTCTAGAGAATCAATATAAAATTTTTAAACATTCTATTGAAATTACAAAAATTAGTGAAAAACAAATCGTAATAAATTCGTGTAAATAAAATCAAATTCCATTGCTAATACTTAAACCAAAAATATTTAAACATGATTTAGAAAACTTGAAAGTACAACTTCGAAAAGCTGGACAAGGCCTGGCCATCTTTGATTCAGACTCTCTAAGATATTTTCAACTTCCTATTTGTCATTGCTCATTTACAAACTCAAAAATTTATTTACATATTAAAATCCCGATTATCGCACTAAATAATTCATGGGCATTGCACGAACTTATTACAACGCAATTTGCGTGGTTAAACCAAACTTGCTCAATAATATTTTCCATATGGAACACAATTCTGTCAATAGCAGTTGCATACATGTTGTTCAAAAACATGAACGGTCTCCTAATTCCCGCACAAGCAAATCAAGCACGAGCCGAAAGTGAGGTGCATCATGATGTTTTAATTAGTGTAATTTCAAGTACAATTATAATTTTTATAATAATTATTGGCTGGAAAATATTGAAAGTTCTATTTAAAAATAGAAAGGATCAAAAGAAGACAAACACGACTACACGACAGAAGATATAGAAATGAATGAAATAAGGAATTCCGAAAGTCGATTTGAAATGAAAATAGAGAATATCAGCGACGTAGAAGAGCTAGAAAGGCCCCGAAGAGTAATATGCATATCACGACAAGTAACTTAGAAATAAAACATTGCGCGCTGGGTATTTGCTTAAAAATTAACGCTTTTCAGAGAAAAAATGCTTTCTAACATTAACATAACATAGTTTTGAAGGTACCTTCACATTTTCTTTTAAACAATTTTTTACCTATACGATAGACAATAGACTAAGAATGATTAGGCTGCAAATATGCATTGTATAAAATTTTATTTTTAATGTTTACAACTAATGACTAATTCTTATGTTTTTTTTTTTATTTACAAGTATGAAATACTCGTATTTGGGGAAGCCTGACACCAGTTATCAGACCATATATAAAACCCATGGGAACGAAAACTAACAGAAATGGAACCAAAAACAATAAGTAATGGTACGATGCAAGAATGCAAGAATTTTTCTACAACCGTAAAAGTCTCTGTCATCGGTCATCCAGAACAAAAACTTGTTCAACATCCTTTGTCAAGACAAATCGTAATGGACAAATTTAGGTTCCGCTCCGCAAACGTCAACATTTCGCAACTTCCATGATCAACAAACTAATAATCGAAGTGTCGTGGTAAAGAACTCAAAACTAAGGACATACAAAAAATTATTGCGAGTGAGTAGTTTATATTTAACTTTAGGGTGCAAATAAAAAGAAACAATGACATTCAGAAGTGCAGAAGTGTTAAACTATTTTGAGGTGTTCATGGTGTTCCCCCAGACTTACAATATTAACTTCTTTAGGCTATAATTAGATTCTATTGTTATTTTATACAGAAATTTTAATTTGTATTTTGTTTTGTTTGTTTAAGGGAAATCTTCGCCCTTCGGGGAAGGGCTTTCTCCAGGCGGGCGGAAGTGTCATATAGTGTGACATAAGACTTTCAACAATCTCAAAATAAACACTCTGTGTTTTCTAAATAAGTAAAGTAATAATTAATTTAGCTAGCGTTAGCAAAGACTCGCCTGAGCGAGGCACGCGTCTGGATCGCAGAGTCGCGTTGAGGGTTCCGTGTGGTGCGCACTGTTCGCCGAAGAAAGCCTTTCCCGCTCCATAAAAATGTAAGTAACATTTGTTAACCTTATGTAGTTCTGTTTTCATTTATTGTCAATTCATGTAAGAAATGCATCTTGTGTCTTTTAGTAAACAATTCTATTAATTGTTTGTCTTGGGCGTTTGACTTATACACAATCCCTTAAGAAAAATCCCGGTACCACTTACCACCGAACCCGCAGATGCGACAATATTATTGAAGAACTGTATGGAATCTGGATTGTTTCATCCAAGAATAAGTAGAGTCAAGCCATTGCTGGATGATGAACAAATGGAAATAAACGTCCTCGCGTTTTTTACTGCCCATGGTCAAGCTTCCGTACGTGATGCTGAGGTTCATTTAAAACAATCCACAGAATTTGAGAAAAAACACAAGTGGAAGCCGTTCTGTTACGCTACCGGACAACACCTTGAAGCAGGCGACTTCATTAGAATTTTGTGAATGGTTTTTGATACGGACTCAAGAGGAGGACAACTTTCCAAGCTGTGTTATTTGGACAGATGAAGCAAAATTTTGCAAGAATTGTATGTTTAATCGCCGAAATAGTCACTTCTGGTCCTATGAAAATTCGCATATCATGACGTCAATTTCCAATGTGTTTTGCGCTGTTAAAAATAACAGAACTTTATGTCTACATTTTTATAACGAAAACTTAAATTCGACGACATATTTACATATTTTACAAACTGTGGTGCAACCAGCTCTTCGCAACCTTCCCGAAGAAGAACGTCTGAATGCATGGTATCAACAAGATGGACCTCCACCTCATAGGACAAGAACCAATGGGCCTTTTCGATGGCCGTTCCTCCGATTTATCGGCTTTAGATTTTTTTGTTTGGGGATGTATCAAGGATAGAGTATATGCAGATACAGTTACAAGTGAAAATAGCATGAGGCCGCGTGCGAGATGCGTTTGCGTCTTTAACAGACATACAGATTAGTCGAGCGACAGAAACAAGTCTTCTCAAACGAATCAACAAGTGTTTGGAGCAAGAGGGGAACGTTTTTGAACATTTATTAATAATATATAAAACTAATAATAATAATTTTTATTATCTGCACCAACAAAAGATTCATTACATTTACAGCCAAGAAAAATGATACAGATAATAGGTAAGCAGATCAGCCTCTCGATATTAAAGTCGAGCGCTGGTCTACCCCTCCCACCTTATCTAATGTTGCTTAATAGTTAATATAAATAAACTATAGCTAAATTTGAAATAAAAGAAAGGAAAATAAGGAAAGAGAAGAGGAAAAGAGAAAAAGAGAAAAATAGAAAAAGAGAAAAAGAGAAAAAGAGAAAGAGAAAAAGAGAAAAAGAGAAAGAGAAAAAGAGAAAAAGCAAAAAACAAAAAAGTCACTTAAGAACTGAGTACACAGAATATAGCGGGGAATCAGGAACACCTATGGTGTAATCCCGTGCGAGACAGGTTTATTATTTGACGTGCACAAGCTTTATAACTGACGGGACCACCCCAGGACATATGCAGATTATTGTAAGAACCATCCACTGCACATGGACAAGGCTGTGTAATACGCCGCAATGAATGCAAACTATGTCGGTTCTTACTTTCCTGCACCTGTACTGGTAAATGGACCTACCTAATTAAGTCAGCTACGCTTCCGCTACAAGTCAAGTAACTCCGGTCTTGTTAACTTAATTATTGGTAGCCCTTCGGCTTCGATAATTAAGTACTAGCGATGAAGACTTGGGTATTTATTCTTTCGAGAATAAATCGGATACGGGAATGAACAGAAAATCACACGCCGTGAATTAAACTCATTCAAGCGGACTGTCGGTTAATATTTATCGGAAGCGGGTGGAGAGAATTATTCTTCGCAAACCGGTGAAGAAGATTCTCCCTGGACCTCTGCTGTGTAGAGATGGGAAGCTGGAACTGGAATCGATCCGTTGGAACAGGTATGAAGGTTAGGATCAGTGGAACTGATACATGTCAAAAATGGAAACTGTTACGAGTACGAGTCCGCGACCCGCATGCCATGCCAGCCGGTCTTCCACGCGCACAGAAACTAAACTGTTGAACAGTTCTCTTTGCCACCCGCAGCCTGCCTAGTACGAGTACTGGTACAGTCTACGAGTACCTATGCAATTTCTCTCTTTATTTCTGTGAACGCGACGTGCGAGCAGGTTCGAAGCGCGGACTCGCGGACGCGGACTACAATAAATTGATTAAACTTGAACTCCTGAACTGAAACAAATATCGGATTTGGAGCCGGAACGTACGGCCGATATTAGAAACCATTATGTACCTGACGCAAAGCTGCAATAGAGATAATGAACTAGACATGACACAAAAGATATATATAAAATATAATACGTATAATTATTAGACGTACCTAAGGTTCTCAGCTGCAACTATATTCTTTGGCAACTGCAACTGTATCTGCAATTCTAATAATTCTGGTCTATTCTGTTACTGTTACGTGTTATGTACTCTGTCGTGTAACTTAACGTGTAAGAAAAAAAATACTGGGCTTCCGTGGTTCCGATTCCCATTAGATAGGTAACGAAATCAGAGACAGAGATCTTATATCTATGACTATGTACTCGGAATCGGAACTGATCTGTGGAACAGGTACGAGAGTGGAACTGGAATAGTTCGGAACTGATCCAAGAAAAAATATGGATTACTCATCCCTACTGCTGTGTGGCTCCTTTTATAGCCACCCGAATAGGTTCGGCGGTCGGCAGTCAGGCTTGCCTTCCTACCATCGAAACGCGTGACGTGCCACCACCAGTCATCTCGTGCTCTTGTTTATTTACAATCGTGACGTAGCGGCTTGCGTTTCTCTCTTCATCTGGATATGCCATGGCTCTCGCTCCGTGACACGGTTGCAATAGAGAGAACAATTATGAATGCTAATCCAAGTTTGTTGGATGTAACCAGCATTCCAATTATGCATTGTTACAGTTGGAATTGATTTTGGCGGACTTCTCTTTGTTAAACACTCAAGATTACGCCGCTCCCTGACTACAAAATGTTATATTGCACTCTTCATTTGCATGGCAACAAAGGCCATCCACATTGAGCTCGTTTCCAGTCTATTAACGAAAGCATTTCTCCTAACTCTTAAAAGATTCACTGCCAGACGTGGGCAACCCAGCATAATTTTTAGCGACAATGGCACGAATTTTCGCGGAGCTCATAATCAGCTTAAGGAATTGCATGAATTCTTCAAGGTAAAGGCAAATCTTGACTCAGTTAAAGACTTTCTGTCTTTACGAGAAACCGAATGGAAGTCTATTCCCCTTAATAGCCCGCATTGGGGAGGATTGTGGGAAGCGGGAATTAAATCCACCAAGTTTCACATTCGCCGTATTTTAGGAAGCTCTATTATGACGTTTAAAGAGGTAATCACAGTGTTATCGCAAATTGAGGCCATTTTGAATTAGAGGTCACTCTGTCCGATTTCAGACGATCCCTCTGACTTAACTTGCCTGACCCCCTCACATTTTTTAATAGGGGAACCACTAACTGCATACTCAGAAAAGGATCATTCTATCATACCGGAAAATCGACTTTCTTTTTGGCAGAGATGCACCAAATTGCAACAAACATTCTGGGCAAAATGGTCAGTTGAGTACCAAAACCGATTGCAAAACCGTCCAAAATGGTTTAAACCATATTCTAATTTAAAGGAAAACATGGTTGTTCTTATCAAAGAAAATAATCTGCCACCACTACAATGGCCACTTGCTCGTGTCATTCGGGTCATGCCTGGTTCGGATAAGCGGGTAAGGGTGGTAGAGTTGAGAACAAAAAATGGTGTCGCTGTTAGACCGATAAGCAAATTATGTCCTCTACCAATAAATGCTTCTCAACAGACTTGTTGAAGGCTACGCTTCAACAAAGGGGGGAGGATGTTAGCGTTAGGTTGGTTTCGTGCTGTCTCGCCCGTCCTCGGATGCTTTCGGAGCCATCCCTTGGTAAGTCAGTGCGATTAGATCAGTGGCTTGAGACGGGTGTGATAGTAAAAACATACTTAACCCATGTTGCATTCACGTATATGTTACGTCTTTTGGTTTTGTTAACACAAGAATTTTAATGTTTTTGTTTGAACGGTGTAGTAGAAGAAGATAGATAAGTTATTGTTCTTTTGAACCCACAATCTTTTACTGCAACCTCCCCTCATCGCTCATCAAAATTGAAGGCAAGCAAGACGAACTCAAAAAATAAAACCCACAAGTTACAGTCCACCACAGCTCAACAGCCACGCAAGAAATCTTCAACCCCGAAGACCCCCCAACACTGCATATTTTTGCGGTTTTAAAGCATGAATGCATATTTTTTAAAAATACCCGATTCTAATACAGAACCCTGTAATATTGAAGGGCCATTCTCATGTTACAAGAACATTTCGCCGAATGAAAACTTAAACAAATGTGTAGGTAATTTGTTGGTCCAATTTCACAAATAATAAAAATAATCGGCTTTCAACTAATATTCCGAATAACAATAATATTGTCAAAAATTTAGTAACTAAGCGCGGCTAGTTTATTTTGTAGATATTATTTTGGGAATAAAACGTTTAAGTTTTTGAGCAAATTTATGATCAGTTTCTGTTTTTGTCAAAGACGATCTATTTCTCTAGATAGGTACCAAGATACACTTTAATATGGCTGAAAACATGCGTGCGACAAGAAAATATTGTCCGTCCTAGTTTGGATTTTGAATCTATTTTAAGACAAAAAGTCAAATCTGACATTATGTGGGTAACTTTGATTTTACAAGTTTCCGAGTGGGAATTTTCTCTTTGAAAACTATTGATTTTCAAAGATTTTGAATCCGCTGTTTAACCATTAAATTGGAATTTTCGCCATGCTGCCCTGTACTTTGAAGTATTTGCGAGAAGAAACAAAAACTCTTTTGTTGAAGGTAGGCCCGTGGCCTCCGATAAATACAGGCCTACCTACTGATTCTGAATGGATGCGAAAGTAGTCCGAATTCTCCTGCATTACTAAGTGGCGCTTTATGGGGATTCAGCGTAAATACGGTGAGTATTACTAAAATACGGATGTTTTAGCGGTTTAAAAGGGGGTTGCGATTGATATGTCTTTGTGTAACTTAGTTCAATATATTTTATCTTAAAAATTGGGTATATTAGCTCTATTAAATAGAAAATTAAACAATGAAAAACGGAAAGAAACATTTACAACACCTTATATTGAAAACAAAGATAAATAAGAAAATATCCTGAGTTTTCTGTCCTCATTTTAATAGAAACGCTGTTTAAATACGTAGCATGTGGTATAGTGAAAACTCCTGAATTGTGAATCTGTCTACAGGTACCTGGCTGGCTGAATGCTGAAATAAAACGAAGCTGCCAAAAGAAATAAATTCTTAGAGGTTCTTGGACTTTTAGAACGAGTTTCAATTGCTCACTTAAAAATTTTGCTTTAGTTTGAACAGATAAACTCAATTCCATGAAAGGGCACTTTGAAAGTTTGTATTCGCCGTTTCTAAAAAATGTTGGTACAATTGATTCCCTAGTATTTTTATTAAAAGTTTCAAAATACATACTTCGTAACATCATTGCTGTTAACCAGCAGATATTTTCCAAAAATTTTTGCAATTCCTTTATCTCAGTTCGTAATTTTACAGTCTTTGGAAAACATTTGGATTTTTAAATTTACGTCTATTATTAAATATAATACAATTGCAAGTGCATTTTCTACTGCCGTTTCACAAATACATACTTTTTCCGAAGTAATTATTTTAAAATAGTTGTAATGTTCTAACTTTTGTGCGAAAGATTTGGAGAGTACAAAATTATCGCGATGTATAGCACGAAGTCACTTCTGCAATCTTCCCGGTTCCTTATGAGGGAACGAGAATGTACTTTTGACGGATTCTTCTTGATTTTTTCTTTTATAATATCACTGGTGCACCCGGGCACACAACAGTGACGTGGCATCTAAATATTAGAGCTGAGCGATATTTCACAGTCGGTGATTTAATCACTGTGAGCGGGGAATCACAATCACTGACAGTGATTCGTTCATTCAGACAACGGTGATTGCGACTGCGATTCGTTTCGTTCGTCTGCCGCGATCTCGCCAGCTATGGACCTACGAGCTGGCAGACTGAGACAACGGAGAACGGCCACCGTTGAACTGAACGGTCGCTGACGCTGATGTGATTGTGATTGCATCATTGCATATTGCGATCGCAACTCGCAACTGCGATTTGTTTCGTCTCGTCTGCCCTCGCCTCTGCCGCGATCGCACCAACCGCCACGCCAGCATAATAGCAATAGCAGCGTGCGCAGCAACAAGCGGTGTGCGGTGACCAGATTACTACGACCGTTAGCGGATGCTCAAGTCCTCAAGTGAAAAGTGCAATACAAAATCATGTCCGCTGTAAACAAGCGTAAGTCAAGTGCAGTTTGGGAACTGTTTACGCAGATAGACAATGTTTATGGGAAATGTAATATGTGTAACACGAAGTTGTCGTACAAAACAAGTTTGACCAATCTTAAGAAGCATATTCAAAGTAAACATCCCACTGTAAGCGTTCCGGCGTCTTGCCGTCCGTTGCCGCAAGATTCTGGTTCTGGTGCAACAAGCAATAATAATTCTCAGTCGACAAATGCCGAGGTAAGTGCATATTTTTTCTGCTGTTTATTTTCTAACAGAACAGATCAACTAGAGTCCTGCGACAACATCCTCAGAAGTTTGCGCCGATGTTCAAGTAGTGTCCGGATCATCATCTTCAAACTCTGCAACATCTTCTGCAGACACAGGAGCTGTATCTTCTGTTCGTCAAAATACGAAAACTAGTCGATGAACGATGAATTTATCTTAAAATCTGTTCTTTTAGAGTGTGCTAACCTGCCAGTGCATCATACATCTGAAAATTTAGCAGAGCAACTAAATAGAGTAGCAACAGAATGGGATATACATAAAAAAATAATCTGTGCCGTATCTGACAATGCGTTCAACATAAAAGGTGCAATTAAAGAAATATTATTGTGGAAACATTTTGGCTGCTTAGCACATAAGATAAATTTGGTTGTGAGCGATGCTCTCAAATGCGACGTTGGCGTGACTGCAGTTTTACAGAAAGTAAAAACGATTGTAGCATTTTTCAAGCGCAGCTCAATATCTTCCACAAAATTGCAAAATTACCAAAGGAATCAAGGATGTAGTAACCCATTGAAATTACTGCAGGATTCGCCCACACGGTGGAACAGCACCTTTTATATGCTGGAAAGATTTATCCAACTTGAGGACGCCGTGAAAGCAACAATTGCTTTGTTAAACACAGACCTTCCAATTTTGAGCCTACTTGAGTGGCGAACTATTAAAGAAATACGTAAAATTTTGAAACCAATGGAATCTGTTACAAAAACTTTTAGCGGTGAAACATACGGAACAGCAGCCGTTGTTATACCAGTTGTGAACGGATTGCATCATATCTACCAAAAATTCCAAGACGAAGCCTACTTAGACTGCACCAAAAAAGTATTGACAAAATTACAAAGTGGAATCGAGGCCCAGGATCGTCTTGATCGTAGCAATTTGGAAAAGAGCAATACATTATGCGCCAGTACGTTCTGTGATCCGCGATTTAAAGCCGAGGCTTTTAAACAACGGAACACCGAGGAGATAATCAAAAAGGCGATAATTACTGCAGTTGCCGAAAAAATCGGAATGGGACAAGCTAAAGTGATTGAAGTGGATTCACAAGAATTAGAAACGGATGAATTGTCGGTTTGGTACGAGTTTGATCAAACTTCTGCTGCCGCGAAACCTCGAGGAACGAATTACTCCAAAGCAATAATCGAAGTCCAAAGGTATTTGGAATGTGGGATAATACCAAGAAAAGCCGATCCCCTAAAATGGTGGGTGCAAAATAAGTACATGTATCCACACCTTGCGCGAGTTGCACAAGAACGGTTAGGAGTTTTGTGCACTTCCGTGCCCTGCGAGCGACTTTTTTCAAAAGCAGGTCTAATTGTATCCGACAGGCGCAGTCGACTCAACCCGATAAAAACGGAGATGCTTTTGTTCTTGGGTACAAATGAATAGTTTACGTTTCTGGAGATTCATATTTATCTATTTTCTGTTTTATATTTAAAAGGCGGTTTTTATGTTTTTGCAAGGGTACTCACCCGCCATGTAACAATTCTACAATATACTCTGTTCCTTTTGTTGTAAAGACATTTATTCTCGTTACAATTGTTTATGTATTTTAGTTTGTGTTTTTGTAATACGAAATTTGTATTATGTGTTTCTTTTTTTCCCTTATTAAGAGGTTTATTTTCGTTGCAACTGTTTTTATATTTTTAGTTTGTGTTTTTGTAATACAAAATTTGCATTATGTTTATGTACCTATGTGCCTCTTTATTCTTTTGTTCCCATATGAAGAGATATATTTTCGTTACAACTGTTTATGTATTATCACTAGTAATACTATAAGTACTTGCAAAATTATAGGTTAATATGTCGATAGCTTGTTGAAAAAAACAAACTGCGATCGCAATCACCTTTTTCACTCACTGTGATTTTGGAGTAGCAATCACCAGTCACAGAGTGATTATGAAATCACCGTTTAGCTCATCTCTACTAAATATACGATTATTTAGAATTGTCTCAAAATTTATAGAAATAACAATGATCACGTTGATTTTAATCAAATTGAAAATAATCGGGGCGCGCTACCCTACAGCAGCATGGGTATGTAAATTCGCGCGCGTTCAGTCGGACTAGTAAATATGAATCACTGGTTTGGTGGGGAGGAGCATGTTGGCCTGTATCACAGCGAACTCTAGTTCGCCGTGCCTGTATCTATCGGAGGCCGCGGTAGGCCACGGTCCCGTATTAGATTTTCGTTCCTTATTTTCCTTTGCACGTTGGGAGCGGGCGATGCGAATGATGAAATTGTGAATAATGATGGATCAATGAAGTGTTGCCCTAATAAAGTTATCTCGGTTTTAGCTTATGTAAAGTGTAAAAATTGTACCAAAAGATTCAGGAACGGCTTAGTAGAGTGTTGGGTTAAGTCGGATGTGTCTATTGAATCGGACATGGAACGTGATATATGTAAGATTGAAATAATGTATCTGAAGAGACTCCTAGAAGAAGTAAATGATAAAAACACTATCCTCAAACAAAATAACGAGCTTTTTCTGGGCAGGGTTTATCAATTTCAGAATGAATCTGGAATTAAAGGACCGTCGTTAATTTCTTACAAAGACGTGGCTGAAAAGCCGCCTAGTGTTGATAAAGTTAGGTTAAATCCGCAAGTGTGAGCAGTAGTTCAGAGCCCTAGTAATGGTAATGCTGACAGACATACAGGGGCACCCGCAGCTGTGGATGCACTTGTTGCAGATGATTCAGTTTCGGCTAGAGGTGGAGTAGTGTCGGGAGAGTCAGTGGATGGAGGATGGAGCTTCATCATATTTTTAGCTGTTGGCAGATGATCAATTTGTTCAAGTGAATCACAGGAAGAGATTAAGAAAGAAAAACATAGGTGCGGGATCTTTGGTTGGTGCCTTTAAGAGCGCATCTAAAACACACTGGTTATATGTTGGATATGCTTCGAGATATGTGAGTTCGCGGGAAGTGAAGGCTTACATCAATGATTTTTTGTAAATAGAACAACTCCACACGAGTTAATTTAAGATAGGTTATGACTTATGTCAGTAAGTTTAGTGAAACTCTAAAACGATTGGAATTTTTGGTCAAACGGTATTACATTTCGCCATTATAGCATTCGGAAATAGGCTTTTATCAAAATGTACGTGGACTTCGTACGAAGCTCAATCAATTTCATAATTATGTGCATATCCAATTGCGTGTACTGAAACATGATTGAAGGCAAATATCGATATAACAATATGGAATAAGATGGCACCCACTGGCAGGGAGCAGCCAGTGTTCGGTCACACACTTGTAAATATGAAGTGGAAGAGGATGTAAATGCCCTGAAATGTGAGGGAAAGTGCCAACAATGGTTCCACTCGGTGTGTGAAAATGTTACTGATAAGAAGTATAAAATGATAGTAAATCTGGGACACAAAATATTATGGTATTGTAAAGAATGCATCGAGTGGATAAACAAAATGAAGTTAGCCGCAGATCTGGAGCAACGCTTAACGGAAATAAGTGCTGATATTAAGAAGCTGGACAGGAATGTTACGCAAATAGAAGCAAGCGAACCGAATAGAACGTACGCAGATGTAACAAGGATGAAGAGTGCAAAGGTAAGGAATAATCAATGTGTTCAACAAAATATTATTATCAAACCAAAGCATGTAAGTACAAACAAATCAGAAAACTAAAGATGACGTAAAGGGTAAGATAAGCTTAACCAAAGATATCTGTGCAAACTTAATAAAACCTATGAAAAATGGAGGTGTTATGTTAACATGTAATAGCAAAGAACAAACTTTCAAACTATTAGATATTGTCCAAAATGAGTTGAAAGAAGAATATGAAACAAGTGTTAGAAAAATAAAAAGCCAACAATTAAACATGAAAATATTAGTGAACGCTATGATACGGGCAGTTTATTGGAGTCTATTAAAAATAAAAAAAAATATCTTGAAACTGATGCTGTAGAAGTTAAATACATAAAGGAAATTAAGAATGAGTGAACATACACAGCATACATCGAAATAGAGGGTAACACGATCCATAAAATAATTAATCAAGGTAGATTGTTTATCAACTGGGACAGCTGCCCTGTATATGAAAAAATAAGCGTTTTAAGCTGTTTTAATTGCAACGAGTACTACCACAAAAGCGACGAATGCCAAAAAGAGGTTACTTGTCCGATTTGTGGCGAAAACCGTTCCCGCAAAGATTGCAAATCTAAAGTATTGTGCAGCAGTAACTGTAAAAAAGATGACAGGAACGAAGAACAAATTGAACATTAAGCTACTAGTTACCTGTGCCCAGCCTATATCAAAGAGAAAGCTTGCATACGAAAAAGAATTGATTATACATAGATACATGGAGCACAAACCTAATGTAAAATATAAGTATCTTGAAAATATCAGTAAGTATAATAAAAAAATTGTGTGTGTCAGCTCGACGCACGACTGGAGTTTACTCCTTACGAACAATTATTTTAACTTCAATCACTTGACAATAGGGTACACGCGAATGTCAGTTTTATACCCAAATGTGTATTTATCAGATGGTTTATGTTCGAAAATGTCCAACTACGTCAAAATATAAATTGTTTATAAATTCAGTAATTAAGTGACATTCTGCTAAACGTCGATCTCACTGGCAATGAAATAAATACTTTTCCTGGTGTTCGAATAGGCGTTGATTCACATTTCGAGACTAAGCAATATTTGGAGTATTTAATATAAGGTTTTTCCATATTAAAGCAAAAGATTCAACAAATTTAGGAACGAACAAACACTGCAAATGCTGACTTTACAACGCCAACTGTCATTTCTACTCTATGCCACTCTATTTTCACTATTTCCATGCTCTATGCAGTCAGACATAAACAGCCGTATCCTTAGATACGTACATAATTTCAATGTGACTGGTAACGTAACGCTCACTATTTAACGCGTAACGTAACGCTCAATAGTTAACGCTTGATTTTACTTCTCATAAAATTTCCGTACCGCGGGCTATAACTGAAAATCGATTCTTAAGGAGTAAACTCCAAGAATTTGCAAAAGGCGTACAAATATTATATTTAAATGCACGTAGTACAAAGAAAAAAATGCTTGTATAGCACCGTATACGTGATAGTGAAGTGAAACTTCTGATAGAGATTTACGGTGAGAGATAGAGAGAGAGCCTTTCACGGGAACGTTCAGTCGGTTTTTTGACGCAATATAAGCATACAAACGTCATTATCATTAAAATTTTAATATTTTAAATATACTTACATAATAACTGTTCATGGATATAATCGAATATTCACAGGGCACAAACGTAAAAAACGTAAATAATCACAAAACACGATCCTAAGTAGTATTAATTATATAACGCGTGGTATCTCAGCTACTCATGCATGTATAACTCTCTTTCTCCTTCTCTCAACGTTATATCTTTCGTCTCTCTCGTGTAACGAAATTCTTCGAAAACGTGACGCGACCTTGAAATTTTACTCTCATTTCTCGTGCAATTTTCGAGGTACCGCAAAAGAAGTTTCACTTCAAAAAATATGTGAAATAGAAAGCACCATAAAACTGCTTCAAGGCAATATCGATATCATTATTGTTATTGAGACATGGCTACGCCCAGATGATGAAAAATTCTATAGGTAATATTAGTGGATATATAGCGATATAAATATTGATCTATTAAGTAAGAGTAACGCAAAAACGAGATTAGTGAATGTAATTAATTCTAACAACTGTACGATTCTCAACTACCTTAATGAAAGCATGTCTACAAGACCTGCATCCAATACTATAATCGATCACGTTATATCCAGCAAATGCAACAATGAGATGTTTATATCCGTTATACGAGTGGAAGACGATATTTCTGATTACAACTTGATTGTATTAGAAATGAACAAACACTATGAGAAGGATAAGTCTAAAAAAAGTTGTTAATTATATTGACTATAAAAATAACGGGGTGCGTGGTCGCCACGCGCGATAGAAGTGAAACTTCAACGTTATTAGGGGAATGAAAAATTTGTAGGGTAAACAGATGATTGGAGTGTAAGCATTTATGAGTTTCAAATATATCTTTATTCATCAACTTTCATGTCCTCGCTCAAATCTAAAACTGAAATGGTAGGTCTATGTGCGGTTTGATTTTCTCTGGAAACAAAAAAAACAAACAAAAAAGCAAAAAAAAACAAACAAATGTCAAATATTTTATATCTTTTTACACGTTTTTAATAAATCTTGACAAAGCCCCCGAACGGGGACGAAACGTCGATATTATTATATAGTTATACAGTTATTTATTCACTTAACATGCCAGAAACTCACAAAATTTAAAAAATTAAAATTTGACCTCGCACAAATTAAGCAAGACCATTTTAAATGTTCATTCTAATTTTCCTAACACTGGAATATACTCATTAATTTATAGACTACCAATCGCACTTCGAATACACAAAAAATCGATAATAAATATTGTCCGTATCAAAATAATAATTATGAAAGAGTAAATCGAATTTTAATGCTTCTAACCAAGCGCTTTGTGGTGTTACGAGAACTGAAACGCTGTGTCCTCGCCTTGGCCTTACATACGCTTGCCTGAGAGAAACAGCGCGAAGCATGAGACAGAGTGTGGCTAAAGAGTGGGGCGTTCGATATTCCTTTTCTCCTCTGCCCGTCTTCTCAGACTGCTTCCCTCCATTCGTTTCACTTTTCGTAACGCTCGCATTTGTCAACACAGGAACTTACTCTACCGAGACAAAAGAAGTTTCACTTCAAAAATGATCGTATGAAGTACAAAGAGAATGTTTTGACATAAACATAAACCTAGATATCAACACTCAATATGGCATACTGAGTCCAAAAATTTAAAATATTTTTACCTGTCCGAGGAGAAAGAATATGAAAGACAAATGCTGGATAACTAATGAATCAAAAAATTACACTCCAGCAGAAAAATGCTTCTGGTAATCTGCAAGTAGATACGGACTATAAAAGAATTAGATCCCTAAAGAACAAATAAATTAATGAAACAATACTATGATAAAAGATATGAAAAGGCGGGATCAAATGGGCGTAGATTCCGGGAAATAAACAAAGGATTATTACTTAATATGAACATAAACACTACCAAAATTGTAAATAAATTAAAGAGTGCCGATGGCACTCTTTAATTATGGAAGAATTCAACACATATTTTGTTAATATAGGAAAAGATCACACGCCTACTATTTCACAAACAAATACATCGGCTGGAGCTAAACATTAAATCAGTAATATGGCCCATCACCTGTTACAAGTGCCTATGTACGAGTATTTAAAACCGACTGGCAGTAGAGAGGTATGCAAAATTATAAGCTAGTAGTAATGGTCACGATTCTGCCAGACAGTTCTAGGGACTTTTGTCTCAGCATCTGGTGACTTTTAGTGTGTTGGCAGCACTAACAATGTTATTCTTATGGGAGAATAAAAACTTCATGTTGGTCGGTAAGTACGTAACCTGTAATCCCACACCATTTCCTATCAGTCCACACCATTCCACACCATTTTCACACCATTTTTGCAGTTCCCGAATCTCGGATTCCACACCATTGCATAATCCTCCGCATTTATGAAATGAATGGCGGCCGCCATTGAATACCTGTGTAAGAAATCTGACTGTAAAATTTCCCGCTCTGAATAATATTCGAAATTAATTGAGTGACAGAACGGAAGCAGGCAATCAGACTGAGATATGGGAATTAAGCGTCAAAAAATTAATAATTATTCGTTTGTACTTACAAGGAAATCGGGTTGTTGTTAGTTTGCAATTGTCAAAGAACAAATACCTGTAGGTAATGCAGAGTCCATGCGACATCTTCTTCGTTTCATTTTCTTCTTGTCTAGTCTCCACGTTAATTATTACTTAATATGAACACTGTCCATCGAGGGCGGTCGTTTCTTTTAAAAATTCCCTGGTTGTTTATGCGGGTAGCCATATTGTTTGGTCCTAGAAGTTGTACCTGAAAATGCAGCGGCCAGGAGTGCCAACGGCACCACAAAACACTAACAAATATGTAAAATTTGAAGGTTCGCGGTTTATTTTAACGCTTAATAATGTTATACTTTGTAACTCGTCGAAACAAATATTAATTTACTTCAAGAAACAAAAACAAATCACTTGACAGTTGACAACAGGCACCGAAATAATTGTTACAGTGAGGAAGATAAGAAACCGGAAGAGTTCGCTTGCTAAAATAGAATCTAAAAATAGAATGGCATATACGGGGTGTAGCTGGTCTACGAACCGCTAAATGAAAATGGCGGCTACATTACTTTAATTAATTAATTAATCGTCAGTACCAATATGGGAATGTATTTGCATAAATCTTTAGCCAGAACACTTAGGTTTACAGCCGAAGAAAATAAAAAACAAACATGGCGACCTCTTAACGAGGCCCCCTTTGCGTCGAGTTTTGTCAAAGACACATACCTAATTGATGCCAATCACCTAAAGCACACTGAGCTTGTCTTAAGAGCGTGCGCCCCCTTTCAAGGGGGCCCACATAACCTCAAAATTAAAGCACACGCACGTCTGTCTCGCGGCACTTCGACACTAATACTGAAATGATTGTAATCTTCTGTTTATTAAAAAGGCGCAAGGTCCAGAAAAAGATTTGAAGATGATGACATCACCATGTCCCATTAAACGCTTTAGTTGTACCCTCTAGTTTTAAGAGGTTCCGATAGAAATTACCATTATTACTACGAATGTAAGAAAACATCATACGGCTTAGAAGATTTTTATTTATGTTTGTATTTTCAAAACAGATTTATAAGCTGTATAAAGAATACGGTGGTACACTTGTAAGGAGACCTCAAAATATAAAATTGTTCTTAAATTAATAATCGGGGTGTTCTGTCTGCCTGAGAAACGTTAAACAAATACTACAAGCGTCTTAACACTCACTTCTATTGAAAATAGGGGCAAAATTATTAAGAGTAAAAACTTGAGTAGGGAGCGCTTGATATTTAATATTTATCATTATTTTTTAATTTTCTGATTTAATACATCCAATGTGGTCATGTCTTTAGTTTTATAAAAATACGCTCTTTCAGGGCCAAGCGATATTATTATATCTACAGGAAACAGCAGCATGCAATGTCAACTATTATAGTGTGGGTAGTTGGTATCAGAAACACAGAATAGATTTTCTTTGTCACAATTTAGCGAACAAAAGTTTATTATTTGGTTTTAATGTTTTCGTTGAGTGACCGCGACTTGTGTTGTTCAGAGTTTTGGGGCTGTTGTAAGAAAAATAGAAGATTACGATGATGATAAGGTAAGTGTCGTAACTAGTAAGAAATATTTTACATATGTTTTTCTATAAAAGGGTCCAAGCGCGTTTATCACTGAGAAGGTATTTTGTCGTGACAAATTTCGTTAATGCTTTGAATTTGATATACAGGGTGTCTTGAAAAATTCTAAATATGTGTTGATACTTTGAATTAGATCTACAGGTTATTTAGCCGCGATAAATTTCCATTAATATTTTTTACATTTTGAATTCGTTATATACGGGGTGCGGGCTCAAGGTTGTAAGTATTTTTTATACGGCTTTAAGTAGTTTATAAGATATTTTGTAGTATCTTTACCTACTACTTAACATTTAATTTTTCTGGCAGGCAAAAATTTTTGAATAATGTGTATTTCAGGATTTTGAATTTTTTTACTACCTATATCTAATATTTATTTGTGTGTTTTCCACAGTAGGTATTCCGCGAAATAATGTTATATCAATGTGGAGTTGAGCCGTTCCTGGAAGCAAGGACCATCGCGTCCACCTGTAACCTGGTATTCAGGCGGAATTTCCAGCAGCCCAATTCTATTGGAATTATACCACGACATGGTTATCGGAGCGACCATCTACGAAGATGCACTGAACATACCGAAAAATGTAGGTACCTTTATATGGTTTTAAGTAATTATGTACATATGTTCCGCGTTAACATATTTTTAGTGTTTTTATTACAGGGTAAAACTGTTCGAAAAATTTTTATTTCAGGATTTTGTTTTTTTACTTCCTATCTAATATTTAATTGTTTGTTTTCCACAGAATACCTACTGGAAAGAAATGGAAAACTTTTATCCCTGACCAGATAGCAACTGCAAGAGTTCAAGGCATTTGAATATTCTAAGGAGGAATTTTTAGGTATCTAGGTCTTCCAGGTCGATCTTGGGAATCAAGTCGAAGAAACAAAACATATTGTGAATCTAATAGAGGAAGGGCGAAACCATAACAATTTGGGGAATGAGTTGCGGAAACAAAAGAAAAATGTAAGTACCTTTACATGGTTTAAAGTAATTATGTATGTCATGTGTTAACATATTTTTTAGTGTTTTTTTACAACTTAAAATTGTCGATCAATTCTTATTTCAGGATTTTTTTGCAGTTTTCTGTCAACTAATATTTGTTTGTTTTTCACAGAATAGAAGAAGAAAATAGAGAGACGGAGATAGAGAGAGAGAGAGGAAAAGGGGCTGTTGACCATTTCGAATAGGAAAACCTGGAACGACGGTTATTAACGTGATGTCATCAGCAAGACAACTTCAAGGACTAAGAGCACATGATATTTTGCAGGTATTTTGTTTACGTCAATTTTCAGTGTTATGTATCAAAATGAGATGTTTTTTCTAAATGTAGACAGCTGTATGATGTACGAGGTGTGTAATTTATCCTGTTCTCTTTTTAAAAGGGTTCTCTCTTCTGCTTATTTATAATCTTCTTCTTCGTTAATTTTGGCCCACTCTTCTTCCCATACAGATTTTGAATTAGTCTTCCTATACAGATTTTGAATTAATCTTCTTCTTCTTCGGGGCTATCTTCGTTAATTTCAATTTGTGTCTGTTGTTGACGCGTCAGCCCCAATACCAGCGCTCGTAGTTGCTGGAAAATACTTTCGTTGGGACAATTTATCCCAAATAGGGACAGATCCTTTTCCCCAGCTCTCACAAGCCGTTTCGAAAATTCGTTGAATTCAAAATAATTCTTCTTGTTAAAGAAATACAGTAGGCCGTTAGTGTATCGAAAAGCAGAAGACATTTTCGCTGGTACACCCGGAAAATCGTTTGAGGTGATTCCGTACTTTTTCGGTCTAAATGGACATTCGTCTATTTCAACATATTGATTGACGTCATAGAATATAAGCGTTTGTCCCTTATAGGTGTTCACGATTGCCCTAATTTTACTATTACGCGGTAAACCAAGTATACTATGGGCGCTAACGGGGTAACCACTAACTAGTTGTAGACTTGGAAACTCTATCATATACAATAAGTCATCAGCGATCAGAACAATCTCTCCATTAGGTCTCTGGTACAGGCTGTTCACTTTAGAAAAATTCTGGGGTAAAAATCTTAACCAATCTGTTAGGCGTAATGGCTTTGCCTTCGCTGTTTTCGTGGTGCCCAGATCTAGAGGCCACACAAAGTTTCGATAAAATACATACAGTCTCTGATTAATAATCAAAAGGGCGTCTATATTCCGTATAGAACATAAATCCTCTATCAAATTTTCCATACTGGTATTTACTGGTTTTGTTCTAGCTGATGGCAGTAGTGGTGTAGTATTCGTAATAGTTGTTTTCCTTGTTGAAGTCTGTGGTGTTGCATACGAGGGGAACCGAGCCTTTATTCTTCCAGGTGGCGGATATAACTCTTGAACTGCTAGTATATCGTCATCACTTAACTGTCGAAACCCATAATAATATGGATACATTACGGAAGCGTTTATCGACGAATGTTTAATACCCAACGTATGTCCAATCTCATGTACCAGAACGGCAAAAATACTAGTTTTACCCTCGGGGACTGGAGAGTAGCTGGCCTCGTAATACCAGTCAACGTCTTTGTTCAAGTGAATTTCTACGGCCGCTTGAGCATGGTCTGGAGATGTTGGATAAAAAGCGTGGCCCAACACAGCTAAACTGGCGAATGACTGGCACGGACGATTTGTAATTACATAGGCGTGATTTGTTGGTTCCAATGAAATGCTTATATGTATGTCTTTTACCCCTGGTGAATACGTGAACGTTAATGTTGAATTTGCCGCCCAAACCTCGAACGCCTTTGATGTTGCGGCCATTAGCCTCAGGTTATCGGAGAACGTCAGGTTGTCGTCATGTTTCAAATTCCATCTCAGGTTGGTGCGGTTCCACCTATATTCGACCCTAAACTCATTATCAGGGGCCCCACACCTCGGCAAACTCATTAGTTTACGTGTTTCGTCGTTTAATTGGCCGTCAATGGGTAGTTTGTGAAATGTTTGATAAACAGAGAGGGCATAAGATAATTCATCCTTCGATAATTGTTTTGATGCTCTCAGGGCCCCGTCACCATCGCCCCAATATTGTTGTAGATACGATAACACATACACATCATCATCCGCGGTATTTTGCAGAGAGAATCCTGAATGAGTCATTAGCAGGTAAAATAATATAACGATATTTCGCATCTTGATCAAACTCAAAAGACGACAACGTCGATGTTTTAGTGACTAGTGATGCTCTTATACTAATTGTCACATTAACAGGATCGCACATTTATACATTTCAAAATTACATTTACAGGTTCGTCGATTTTATTTAGCACTAAGTGTTGTCTTACATTACCTCGAGTTAGAATTGATGCGTGCGAATAGGAAAATCTGCTTGATGGTTATCAGTAGCATGCACCACCTTCCCGGTCCTTCAAAACTGTTGCAAACGATAAGATCATATGATATTTTTTTGCATCTGTTTTGAAGATCTGAAAAGGTGGTTATTTACAGCATCATCATCATCATAGTTCAAGACACCTTCGGGTGATAAGATCACATGCTTACTGCAAGAATTTTTTTACGTCAATTTTATACTGTAATATTAAATGTTTATCGGAATATACGAGTGGGCTGGTAGTTTAGCAATATGTCAATCGCGAAGTTTGCAAGGATGTCATAATCTTTATGAGATACCTATGTCATTGAGAGGAAGCACATCCTCTTAATTTCTCTGGGGGTGTATCTAACAACCATGTGGGACTTAGATACAAGCAGAAAAATTGACAGGAAAAATGTACGCTCTTAATCTGTAAATGAGGTTTTACCCCTTCCTCGTGGAAATCATGACGGGTTTCCTATATGATATGAAAAGTTAATAAAAGTAGGTTTCATCCAAGTTTTCTTTCAGTCTTTTCAGTGTTTTTTTTTTGCTTGCTATTTGTGTGTTAACAACGTTATTTTGTCAAACATGGGTAAGTTTTGAAAAAGTCTTCTATTGACGCTTCATTATTGTTGATGTTATTGTATTCTCTAGAAGATTTAATCGAGGGCTTAAGCCTCGCCTACTTGGGGCCCGGGGAACTTGAAGTAGGTTAACGTTATAGAAATTTCAATAGTGATTGATATTATGCTATTTCAGTTCGCAACCATTTATGTGCCCACGGTGGCAGAAATCTTGCAACGACGGCACTATTGTGTTGTCGTATACAATGGGGTCGTGCCCGGCGAGGGGTACCTAGTACTTATAAAACATCCTGTACTGCCGCTTTTCCTGGCCCACGTCTCCGGTAATTTTTCTAATTTCTCGCGTTTATTCGCAAATTTTCATTTCATTTCATTTTGGTTCACAGAAACGAAGCCCCCGGAGCTTGAACGTAAGTGTTTTTTTCACTAATGTTTCGAATGTTAGTTTTGATAAAATCCATTACAGACGAAAACGAGGATCTACTATAGGCCAAATACCATTATTCAAATACCATTATTATATAAAAATATAAATTTTTTGTCGTTATATAGTATTATTTGAACATTATTTGTTATTGTGCCAGACAGTTCTAGGGACTTTTGTTTCAAACCGGTACAAAATCAAAGTCTTGCATCGCAGCACTCAGATTTCATTTGTATTTACTATCATGCTCTTCTTATGTTTTCGTCTCATAACAACAGGTTTTTGGACAGAACCATGGGCTTTTTCATGTGACCTCTTCATGTGATCAAGGGCTTTCCATGCGCCCGCATCATGCGCTCAAGAGCTTTTTCCAACTGATCCCTTCGTTCGGTCTCTTTGACCTCTTTGACCGGTCTCTTTGACCTCTTTGACCGGTCTCTTTGACCTCTTTGACCGGTCTCTTTGACCTCTTTGACCGGTCTCTTTGACCTCTTGAACGGTCTCTTTGACCTCATGAGTGGTCTCTTTGACCTCGTTGACCTCTTGAACTTCCTCTTTGACCTCTTGAGTGGTCTCTTTGACCTCGTTGACCTCTTGAGCGGTCTCTTTGATCGGTCTCTTTGTTCCCTTCGATCGGTTTCTCAGGTCGTCTTGAACGGGGTCTTCAATCAGGACAAGTATTTAAGAATTTTCGATATTTGGTTGGTCTTTTAGTAAGCTCTAACGGGTAATCGATGTCTATGGTCAATGTGTTGGTACACGTAACAGTATTGAACGTAGACATCGGTCATCGGTTGGGTATTCTTACGCATCAGCTGTACAGTAGGTTCTTTCTCATTTGCCCACATAAATTTAAGACAACATATTAGAAGCAAGAACATCCATGGCCTCCGAGCTTATTTTTTAGCAAATACAAAATCTGTATGTACCTTGAGGTAAGTGGTTTTTGCGAACGATTATCATTGACTGAAGTATTTCGAATTTTCTTTAGCACAGAAGAGGATATCTACATGTTAGATGACACCCTTGAAGAGGATATCTACATGTTAGATGACACCCTTGAAGAGGATATCTACATGTTATATGACACCCTTGAAGAGGATATCTTCACTTTAAAAGACCCCTGAAGAGGACCCCAGTGAGGTCATCAGACAGTTATCATGTAAGTTATATTTGTTATTCTAAACTATTCTCTATGACTCTTTAATAAAACTCAATATTTTAATACAGCTTTTATTTGAAACTATGTACGAGTATAACGGCTTTTGAGTCACGTGTTACAACAGCGGTTCAAGTCTAGGAAAAGAAACTAAACTATTTACAAAACTTAATATATTTTTTAAAAAAAACCACTTAGTCTTAGGAACATATTGATATTATTTCTCAAAAGAGAATTATATCAATACAAACTTAATATTATATCTCAAAAACTTAATACTATGAACTGAACTGTTTACATAAAAATACTTAATATTATAAACACCTTGTTAATATAGTTAAAAAAATAGACAAACACAAACGCTTAATATTATATTTCAAAAGAGAATTATATACATAAAAACTTAATACTATGAACTGAACTATTTACATAAAAATACTTAATATTATAAACACCTTGTTAATATAGTTCACAAAATAGACAAACACAAACACTTCATATTATTTCTCAAAAGAGAATTATATTCATATCTAAAAAATGAATTATTTACATAAAAATACGTGCTATCACGAGGTTATTACAAAATTACGCAGTTTTTCGTTTCTTGAAACCGTAGGGGACAGAAGTGCAATCTTCCTTAAACTGGCGCTTTGCCGCCGTTATTCTGAACACTTTGGTGGCGCACAATCCTCTTGGTTGGTACTGTTATGGGACGGGAATCATCCACCATTTGTAACACGGATTCTAAATTAACTTGTTTCTGGGTTTCGTAATTTAACGTCAACCCTTTCACTTTACACGTGTTATAGTAAATATCTTTTGCAGGACTATATACAGAGTATGCGTAGCACTTTGGGCCAGTAGAGGCAAAAGCCGTGATGAAAGCATCTGATCCATAGTCCTCAAGCTCGTTCGTGAGGTCACCGAGAAAGCTACCTGTTGGTGGATCGTATTCACCTTCCTGAGCCACATAAATTACGCTATCCGTATCATAATAAAGGATCCGGTCACCCAGTTTCTCCAGGTAAGAGTATAATTTTAACCGTGCTTGTGTAGTGGTGTAAGATGCAATGCACACGTTCACGGTAGCTAGAGAATCGTCGGCTTCATCCTTATACTCCCAATTCACAATGAGGGTATCCTCATTAACCTCCAAAATATTATTTACCTCTATGGATGGGTTTGATATAAGATCGTAAAATGCCATCGGCTCCCTTACAATCGATGTCTTGCTTTGGTTTTCTCTTTGTCCGAACTTACCCCAGAAGCTGTTTAGGATTAGTTTGGACAGGGCCCGAAGGCCTGCATTCTTAGCAATTTCATCATACTTGAGCTGAATCCCTTCCCTGTCTAAGCAGTCTTGTATGTATTTTTCACGCTCTTCACTACTAATGCAACTAGCTGGCCATCCCGATGCTTGCTGTTTAATTTTTAGGAACTCATTGATGAATTCAGTAAACAGACCTCCTGTATTGCTGACTTTATCGTACTGTTCCACGTCGTAATTCCATATTTCGTAAACCTTCAATACTTGGTAACCCATTTCAGCTGCCTTCAGCACTTCATCGATAACCCACGTACCAACCAATGCCCGCTCATCTTCATCATGCTGGCACTCTCCCTGGTTCAGCTCTTTGGCGCAGACTCTACAAAGAGTGAACATCAGCTTATTGTTCATTTTCAGGGGTAGAACCGGATGGAACAGATCTCTAGGCGGTAGAACTTTACATTTGACGAGGCCGTTGGTCTTCTCTAAATTAAGTTCAGCGCATGCGTCATGACCCACGTGAATTTGAGGATGTTTCACGGGGTATTTTCCGTATTTGCACACCCAGGGGTAGAGAGAGCATACGTCCAGATATTTGATTTGTTCCCCTGACTTTACCTCGTACTTTAATACGGTATTTCCTGTTCTTCCGCCGTAAAAGCTATCTCGTGGATTTAGAGGTATGAGATTCATTAGTGGGTGATTGTCCGTGAAGTTTCCAATGTTCGAGTTTATTCTCATTTCTCTCCTGAACTGACATTCCCACTTTTCAATCACCTCGTAGCCTGCGGACCTCAATCTTTCAGTTTTCATTTTTGTTCTCTCAAACCGATTATTCAGGGTGTCTGTGGAATCCTCGGTCAGCGGTTGATCTCGCGACGATCTTTGACAAATATCATGGCCATGAAAATGGCAGCCATGAAATTCGAAAACCTGCCTCGTTTCCGCGCAGAACCCATCCACCTTCATTCCATTAATTATCGCCTCTCTGTCATTAGCTGCATGTTTGATATCAATTTCCCCCTGATGGGCCTCCCAAAGTAACCATTTTAACGCAATCTCGGATTGATTATCGGCCCCTCGATAGCCGTTACGCGGTATAATACTGATGGTGTTGGGCTGCAAAAAATTTCTTCTAAACACCAGGTTGCAAGCAGACGCGATGGTCGTTGCTTCCAGGAACGGCTCAACTCCACATTGACATAACATTATTTCGCGGAATTTCAAACAAGCTTCGGTTAAGATTTGAACATCACTCACACAGTAGGCAATAAACTCTCGTTGGAAGTCAAATACGTCTTCTTTATGCTCATCGTACCATTCCATAAATTTCTCGCGGACCTCGGGTTTCAAAGAGTCTGGATCGTAAAATTCAACAGCCGGCATAGGTCCCACATAGCTCTGATTATCTTGTATGTTAAAGAGATGAGGAAAATATCCCTTTTTGAAGGTGGACGGTAAGTCGAAGGCTTTGGGCAGTGCAGAGAGGGCCATAGGAAAATAGTTGAGGGAGTCGATGAACTTTATTTTCTGGGCGAGCTGCATCAGAATTAGTTTCGTTCCGCGCATGATTAGGGTGGGAGTATGTTTCGTGTTTTCCAAGATGTATTTCAAAACGAATTGATGATCAAACGCCTGGCCGTTGTGCGCAAGTACGATAACCTTCTTGAATATTTTGGCCTGACTGAGAACGAACTGCAGAAATATTGCAACGGGGTTCTGTTTGATAATATGTCGTCTAATGCCACATCTAGCACATACAGCTTGATTATCATCGGCGGTTAAGCACATCGAACAACGTTGTTGAAATACACACAGGTTTACCTCGTGCACTTTGGACCCGTCCGCTTTGGCTGTTTCTTGCCTCGTCTCCAGATCGTAAAAGACGTAGAGCACATCGTCTAATTTCGGCTTTCTCGTATCCTGTTGTATGTAGCACAGGTGATTTTCATCCTGGTGGGTCTTACATATTTTGCAGAATATTTCGCCGCACTGGTGCTGACGATCTTTCTGTATGGTCTTTAGGCATGTAGAGCACTTCCGTATCTTCGTACAAATAGACGTCTTGTGATTTTCATAACATATCTGCCCACGAAATTGTCTGTTACATTCTGCACAGGTTATGTTCAGGGTTTTCTCGCACGGTGGGCTTTGTTGGCAGCACGGGCACATTTTCTTGCATCGATGTCTCGATTTTTTGTCATAGGGTGTATGACAATGTTCGCAAAAATACCCAGAGCCGAATGCTGCTGTCAGAGATGTAATAACGTTGAAGTGGCCCGACTGGTAAAGTAGATTAAGCTTTAGCGGTGCGTCTGGCCCTTCGAAGATCCTGTTGTGAGTCCCATACTCATAAACGGTAATCTTGTAGTCCTGAAGGTAACCCTGAAGACCTCTAATTTCCTCTACGCCTGCACCCTCTTCAGGAATTATCACCCCCGACGCACTTAAAAGCTCGAGCGCTTTCTTCCTCTGCAATTTGCCCACATCTTTCCGTATTTTTTGATAATCGGGGTCTTCAGTAACCTTCGCTATCGCCACCGAAAGGCTCCGGGCTAAACACAGGTGGTCGGTGTTATTGATCTGAAAGAAGAAACGTGCTTTATCAGAATATTGTTTTTTATTTGACTGACGAAATTTAAACAAATTTTTAAAACAAAGAACTAAGTATTTACCGCAACTATTCCCTGTCTTTTTCGACACTCTTCCTCGAAGTCGTCGTAATAGTTAGGGCCCCTGTTGCGGCCTCTTCCTCTTGGCTCCTCGAGACAGGTGACCTCCAGACGAAATTTATCGGTGTTGAGACCCTCGGAGTTGCTCTGATAGATCCGCGACACCATGTCCCAAATATCCCCGAATGTTATATTCGCCGCTTTCTTAAAGGCCAGGTGGCTCTCCTTTTCACCATCAAGCGTAGTGAAGGAGAACCCTACCCTACATGTTGGATCCATGTTGGTGGTCACATGGTTCACTACACCCTCTACGCCCGCCTTTAACCACTGAACCGCGTCGGTGTCTTTGGGTACGTCGTTGATCTTAAAAATGACGTTCCGGCGGGCGATCTTGAATTTTTTATTTTCTTTGGTGTATTCTTCGATAACCTTAAATGCGGGGGCCGAAGACTCGTTGACGTTCTCGGTGGCGCCACTGGGCGTTGTCCCGGATGATGAAGCGTGGGCCTGTCTGATGTGCCGTTCGACATTCTCGGGAGCGTCGCTGGACGGACCCCCGGTAGATGATGATGCGTGAACTTGTCTGATATGCCGCTCGACGGCATGGGGCCAGGAGAACTTTTTCTCACACTGCGAGCAGTCGTATTTCACATCGTGTTTTCCACAGTGAAGACGATGTCTCTTCAAACTATCTGGTCTTGAAAAAGACCGTTGGCAAATATCGCAGGTGTTGGACATGTTGACTCAATCAAAAGTACAGATGAACTGATGATTTCAGCTGCTGCACATCTCTTTTCATACCTTTGCACGTACCGCGTACTGAACGCTCGCGCCGCTAAGGTGGCTTATCTGATGAATCGATTTGTGCTACTTTTCCATAAGATACAATGGTAATTCGCCTATGCCCCTGCCCCTCGACACACTTTTCCGTATAAATACACGCTTATCGAAGCACAAGGTCTTCTTTCGCTTAGATATTTTCTCGAGAGAGAGAGATAAGAGGAAGTGAATGACGCAATACTTTGGTCACAGACTTGTCAGAACCTGTCAAATTGTCTTCTGCATAATTATACTTTTTATTGGTAGTTGAATTATTGACTTCTACCTTTTTTGCTTTGCAACAATTTCTATTGTTAGTTAAATTATAGAGGACCACGTGATCTACTATTGTACATAAGCTGTTTACACGCTAGGAACCTTATCTTTGATAGTAATGACTCGTAACATTTGAAATAAAACAAATAAGGAGGTTGATAACATTTTATTTTCATTACATCGCTACATCAACAAATTAACTATTTAATTTTCGTATTTCGAGTACAACAAATTACATATTTCTGAATCCAGGTATATCTTCAGACTTCTCTTCTATAAAAGTAAAGTTGCAATCTTCATCCATCTCGTACACTCTGTTGTTTAATTGAACCGTGAGGTGATGAATTTCTTGAGGTGTTGCGCCGATCACGTAGACTTTCAGACAGCAGATTAATAGAAGCGTATTTTCTTTGTTTTGCTCTACCTCCGTCATGGCCTCACATACTTTTTCTACGATGTTATCTTTGTACCATTTCTCGAAATCAGAGCGGTCCCCCGTCGGCTTAATGTCTACTTCTTTGTATTTAACCTCTTCGTTAACATTGTACTTGAATTTCGCTCGGACAAGCCCAACGTCTTTGTCGGTGTACTTGTTTAGCCTCGTCTTAAACTCGTTCATGCAGTGATTTAGGAGGAATCGTTGACTTTCGACCCCGTACACAGAAGGGAAGCCGCTCACGCAAAGTAACATTTTGTTGAAGACCGGGTCGAACTGTATCATAAATGTGGGTTGCTGGTGGTTTTCTTTTCCTTCAGAGTCAAGGCCTGCAGACTTCTTATCACCCTGCGGGCTGTCCTGTTTTGTCATTGTCAGATGGTTTCCTTTTACATGTCTCTTTACAGAGTCAAGACTTAAAAACACCTTATCACATTGTTGACAGTTATGTTTTGTTCTTGGTACGACCCCACAACACTGCTGATGCCTCTTCAAATTGCCTGGTCTTGAAAAAGACTTTCGGCAAATATCGCAGGTGTTGAACATGTTGAATCGTTGAGAATTACAGATGAACTGATGAAACCTCAACTGAGTTACTATTATTTATCTAATTTCGGTTTTTGTTTCAGTTACCCCTTCCCCATGCTGCTACGTCATCGCCTTCGGACTCCTCGTTCACACGAAGACTGGTGCTTAACGTTTCTCAGGCAGACAGAACACCCCGATTATTAATTTAAGAACAATTTTATATTTTGAGGTCTCCTTACAAGTGTACCACCGTATTCTTTATACAGCTTATAAATCTGTTTTGAAAATACAAACATAAATAAAAATCTTCTAAGCCGTATGATGTTTTCTTACATTCGTAGTAATAATGGTAATTTCTATCGGAACCTCTTAAAACTAGAGGGTACAACTAAAGCGTTTAATGGGACATGGTGATGTTATCATCTTCAAATCTTTTTCTGGACCTTGCGCCTTTTTAATAAACAGAAGATTACAATCATTTCAGTATTAGTGTCGAAGTGCCGCGAGACAGACGTGCGTGTGCTTTAATTTTGAGGTTATGTGGGCCCCCTTGAAAGGGGGCGCACGCTCTTAAGACAAGCTCAGTGTGCTTTAGGTGATTGGCACCAATTAGGTATGTGTCTTTGACAAAACTCGACGCAAAGGGGGCCTCGTTAAGAGGTCGCCATGTTTGTTTTTTATTTTCTTCGGCTGTAAACCTAAGTGTTCTGGCTAAAGATTTATGCAAATACATTCCCATATTGGTACTGACGATTAATTAATTAATTAAAGTAATGTAGCCGCCATTTTCATTTAGCGGTTCGTAGACCCGCTACACCCCGTATATGCCATTCTATTTTTAGATTCTATTTTAGCAAGCGAACTCTTCCGGTTTCTTATCTTCCTCACTGTAACAATTATTTCGGTGCCTGTTGTCAACTGTCAAGTAATTTGTTTTTGTTTCTTGAAGTAAATTAATATTTGTTTCGACGAGTTACAAAGTATAACATTATTAAGCGTTAAAATAAACCGCGAACCTTCAAATTTTACATATTTGTTAGTGTTTTGTGGTGCCGTTGGCACTCCTGGCCGCTGCATTTTCAGGTACAACTTCTAGGACCAAACAATATGGCTACCCGCATAAACAACCAGGGAATTTTTAAAAGAAACGACCGCCCTCGATGGACAGTGTTCATATTAAGTAATAATTAACGTGGAGACTAGACAAGAAGAAAATGAAACGAAGAAGATGTCGCATGGACTCTGCATTACCTACAGGTATTTGTTCTTTGACAATTGCAAACTAACAACAACAACCCGATTTCCTTGTAAGTACAAACGAATAATTATTAATTTTTTGACGCTTAATTCCCATATCTCAGTCTGATTGCCTGCTTCCGTTCTGTCACTCAATTAATTTCGAATATTATTCAGAGCGGGAAATTTTACAGTCAGATTTCTTACACAGGTATTCAATGGCGGCCGCCATTCATTTCATAAATGCGGAGGATTATGCAATGGTGTGGAATCCGAGATTCGGGAACTGCAAAAATGGTGTGAAAATGGTGTGGAATGGTGTGGACTGATAGGAAATGGTGTGGGATTACAGGTTACGTACTTACCGACCAACATGAAGTTTTTATTCTCCCATAAGAATAACATTGTTAGTGCTGCCAACACACTAAAAGTCACCAGATGCTGAGACAAAAGTCCCTAGAACTGTCTGGCAGAATCGTGACCATTACTACTTAAGCTCCATAAAGTCTAATGCCAATTCTGGCAATGACAATATATCCGCTACTGTAGTAAAAGAGTGTGCACCCTATATTGGACAAACACTGGCACAAATTAATATAAATTGAGTCTAGTTGTGTCTTACGAATTGCTGTCAGTTTGCAATCGAAAAGCGAATATCGAAGAGGAAGACAAAATAGAGTATTTTAAACCGCCAAGTCCTTTAGCTGACCGCACACGATCAATATTATTGACAATATCGTGATTTGACCAATAATACCGTGTTTTGATTGGTCAAATAACGATATTGTCAATAATATTGATCGTGTGCGGTCAGCTTAAGACATACTATGATTTGAATAAATCGAATTTATGAAGTAGAAGTTTGAGATTTACTTGAAAGCGCCAAGCGAGCAAAATTAATCTGATAATGTTTAAGTTACGATTTTGTTGAATTGCATTGGAAATGATACTTTAGCTTCAAAGAGGAACAAAAGACGACCTTGAAAACTTGTTGGGATCGTAATAAAAGATTACGACGCAAACATTTAAATTTAATAACCTTGTCTAGTTAGAAAGTCAAACAATTGAGTAATTTCTTACCGCCGAATTGAAGAAACAAGCAAAATTTTGTGATTTTGTGCCAGAAACCAGAATGTAAAACAGGTTATGAAGAAAGAATGATAAGAGATCGCCTTCTAGTTGGAATTCACGATAAACAAATTCAAGCAGGATTAATCAGAGATCCAGTGAGCCAGATACAGATGTTCCAAAAACAGTAGACTATTGTAAGTTAGTGAAGCTTAGTCAAGAACATTCAAACTTCAATTGCAGTTTGTGCTTATAAATATAAGTGTTCAAAATGTCTATATAAGCATTTAAAAAACTTGTGCTTTGCGTAAGTCAATCGGGCACTTTGCTACAGTACGTTTCAAGAATAAGCAAAGTTACGAAGATCCTAACTATATTTTGGATAGTGAAGAAATGTTGCATACTTAGGATACCTATTCCTCGGCATAAAAAATATGTTTGTGCTCCATTGTGTGCATTCTATAATGTACCATAAGACTTACAGCTTGTTTGTATATTAAATGTAATGCTCTTTAAGTTATCTGTAAAGAACATACAATACATAGGTTGGTAAAATTAGTGTTACACGGAAAAAATATTGTTGCCTACTTTGTACGCCTCTTTTGCTAACTTCGACATCATTTGTTTTACCTGGTTCTAAACGATTAGTGTTAATAGGATATTGTTTCACCATGTACAGAAATTTGCCAATACGCAATGTTGATTTCTGTAGAAACTACAATTTTTTGATGAATCCCCAGACGTACGTTGTGTTTCATTTACACTTGGCATCAGCTGTCCTTGAAATAAGAATATACAAAATTAAGATACCATATTATTTTGGTGTATGCTTAACCATTTTTTGTTCATGGTAGGTCAAGCTGATATTGTGATTCAGCTATAATTTCATTTATAACACACGTATGCTATTAAACCAATAAATTTTTATTTTATTTTCGTACTTTCTTGTTGAAACCGGGGGGGTAATCACTTATGCAATATGCGGGACACTTTTGAATGCAATAAGTTGTAATAAGTTGCAATAAGTATGCAATAGGCTGCAATAAGCATGCAATAGGTTGCAATAACTTGCAATAAGTGTGCAATAGGTTGTAATAAGTATGCAATAGTTTGCAATAAGAATGCAATATGTGGGAAATGCCGTGTACTCTGCATCTAATAACGTGCTAATGTCCTAATTAGAGATTTTGAAAATTTTATTGAAATTTTTCATTTAATTTTTTCGAGAATTCTTAGGATTGGAAAATATATGAATATTTAAGTATTGATTGAATGTAATCCCTGCTGGCCTACTTACAGACAAAATAAGAACCTTTTACATCTAGCACCGAAGAGGTATTTATATTATTGTTACCCCATTATTGCTGGCTACAGGGTAATTCCCTATGGTCGCACTCGGCTGCGATTGCGCCTAAAATGTGACGTATTTCAAAATTGAAAAAGTTTATTCCTGACTAAAATTACAAATGACTATGCACCGATTTTTACAGCAGTGAACAAATGATTAAGATTACATTAAACAGTAGGTAATAAACAAAAAATAATAATAAATATAGTAAACATATATAGTAATCGCGGATTTTCTTTAAACAAATCCCTTTTGTGACGGAGACCAGACAAACGCATCCAAAGTAAAATTATTTAAACTACAATAAACTTTAGAATAAAAAAAACTGGGTTAGTGGTCGCCACATGCGATAGAAGTGAAACTTCAACGTTATTAGAGGAATGAAAAATTTGTAGGGTAAACAGATGATTGGAGTGTATGCATTTATGGTTTCAAATATATCTTTATTCATCAACTACCATGTCTTCACTCAAATCTAAAACTCATTAATTTATAGACTACCAATCGTACTTCAAATACACAAAAGATTGATAATAAATATTGTCCGTATCAAAATAATAATGAAAGAATAAATCGAATTTTAATGCTTTGTGGTGTCACGAGAACTGAAACGCTATGTCCTCGCTTTACTGACACTTGCCTGAGAGAAACAGCGCGAAACATGAGACAGAGCGTGGCTAAAGAGTGGGGCGTTCGATATTCCCTTTCTCCTCTACCCGTCTTCTCAGACTGCTCCCCTCCATTCGTTTCACTTTTCGTGACGCTCTCATTTGCCAACACAGGAACTTACTCTACCGAGACAAAAGAAGTTTCACTTCAAAAAACGGCAGCAAGTTAGGTTTGATCTGCAGATATCTCGAGTACAGTGCGTTAGCCATCCGAACACGGAGGGAGTTGCCTGACACCTTAGAATTAACGTAGAAATAGTTAACAACACGTGTTGCAATGAAAGAATTAGCCCGAATTTAGCCAAGCAAAGCCCCATAACGCATACCGGTTACATAAAGAAATTATACACTCTAAACGGCACTATCATAGTCGTCCCAACAGGGGTATTCCCCTGGGTATTCCGTAACAATATATTGCGAATTATCAAGTGTCGAGTAGTCCGCTCGGTAGTTCGAGCGTAGTGCGTAGTCGCGTTTGGTATGAGTTGGGGTATGAGTTAGCTAGATACATCTAAATTATATTTCTATTAGTAAATTTTATTCGACTCATGAAATTTGGAGTCAGAGAACAGATAATCAGCAATACCTGTACGCAGGCCAATTTGGGTGCATGTATCAGAGACATTTTCGAAGAAGCGCGTTAAGAAATGGAGGACGAAGATGAATTACGACTAGACCGAGAAAATGATAACTACAGCACAGCAGCAACTGTACTGAATATGGTCAAAACAAACAAGTTTTGGCCGAAAATCCACGAAGTGAAAATTCTCGTGAAAATCCCTATGCATACCAAAGTTTTATTGCAATTTTTCATTTTTGGGCTATGAATCAGCAGTAGCCTTAAAAAATTTGACGCCAAATAGTTTTGATGAAATGGATATTTTCGCTAGAACAGAACTGTCTTCCTTAATGAACAGAAACTATAAGAAAATATTTTTTTTTTAATTTTACGGAACAATATTGCGAAATTCAAGATTTTACTGGGTAAGTTTACATTGTGGCCCGGAATTTTGGTTATTTACTTATACAATTTATAATTTTCACAATTACACCGAACATTCCACTGGAAGCCCTATGCACGTGTATTTATTTTTCACTTCCTGTAAATTGTATGCAGGGTGTTTCAGATGGAATAAGACGAGCAATAAAATTCGATAATTATTTACAGGGCTTTGGGAATTATTTGCGAATTATTTGAAATACATTAAATATTTATAGTTTAAATACAATTTTGATGGATTTGTTATGTCAATAGGTAAATGTATCTCATTGGTCAACTTCATACCTAGGTACCTCTTTTATGTTTTATGTTTTTCAAATTCTCTTATTCTCTCTTATTAATAATACACAGATTAATGATTGTAAAAAAATTTCGACCTACCTATGTTTAAAGCAACTTTTTTATATTTGGACTTTTTCTATCTCAGTTTATAATTTACCATTGGAATAAAATAATTGTAGGAAAACCAACACTCATTGCCTATGTAATGTCCGTAAAGTGTTGATGCAATACACTTGCAATAAGTTGCAATAAGTACGCAATGGACTACAATAAGCTGCAATAAGTACGCAATAGGTTGCAATAAGTGTGCAATGTATTGCAATAAGTATGCAATAAGTACGCAATAGGTTGCAATAAGTGTGCAATGCATTGCAATAAGTATGCAATAAGTGCAATAAGTCGCAATAAGTATGCAATAAGTTGCAATAAGTATGCAATACGTGCAATATTGCACGTGTGGGACGCCAAAATCTTATGTGATTACCCCTCGGTTGAAACAGCCATGCTCAAGTGTTGGGGCATAAAATAATGTTACTCCACTTTATACTAGTTACTCTTTGCCAATATTAATTTTTTTAGTAGTTGTTCCGAACTAATAATACTGTCAATTAAATCAATATTTTCTTTCAAAAACCTAACGCTTCATTAAAATATTGTTATTTTTGTTTAATGATGGTAGTTGGTTCACCATCTGAAATATTTTTACAATTGAAACAATCCGTGGCAATGTACGAACGTCGTGCACCGTGAGGCGCAGTTTAAAGTTACAATCTGTTTGATTATAAACAATAATTATATTTGATATTTTGCGAAGTGCGACTTGTAAGGTTGTAAGTATGAAATATCAGCTTTCATAACGTGCCTAATACTCTGTTGTTTTGGTTTGGTGTTTAGCCCACAGGCGCTTTTGATTTTGCTTCTTGGAATCGCCTCGTCAGTTTGATTCTAATTTTGAATTATTGCTGAATATGAATAGTTAGACGCCTTAAAACTTTTGAACTCTGAACATTTTTGTTTTTCAAATTAAACCATTTACTTTATTTAACAGATTTTTCTTTGATTTGTGCCCGTTCCAAAAACTTTAAATTTCCAAATTTTTTGAAATTTCTGGCAATGTTTTTTTAATAAATAAAACTGTTGTATTTTTTTATTCGACGTTTCGCCCCCGTTTGGGGGCTTTGTCAAGAATATTTATTTAAACTTGTAAATATATAAAAATGTAAACGTAAATTATTTGACAAAATTGTTTAAAAAGTCAAAACTTATATGGTAACTATGTTCTAAAAATATAAAATTTCCGCACTTTTGATTTTGCAAAACATTCCAAAGGTAGTGTGTTTATTTAACAATAATATTGGTTAATAAGTAAGTAGCAGAGAGTATGATTATTTTATTATATTACAGTAAATTTGACTTAAATTTTGTATATCAGTTCTATCATTAATAGAGTTTTGTTCTTTTTTTATGTAGATCATTTCTAAAAACAGTCGTGATTTCAAATTTTTTTCTTGTTCTAGAATTTTGGTATCATTAAATTCAAAAGTATGATTATTGCTTTTCATGTGTTTACTTATTGCTGAATTACTGTTTTTGTATTTGTGTTGTTTAAGTCTGGTTTCTAAATGGTTTTTAGATTGCCCAATATATGTTTTTTCACAGTCTTTACATTTAATTTTGTATACAATATGTGTTTACATTAGTTTAGGAATTGGCGTTTTTAAATTAGAATACAACAATTTTAAGTTGTTACAATTCTTATGTGATACTTGTAAATAGTATTTTGCTAATAATTTACTAATACTGTGCGACATACCTTTAATATATGGCAATGAAATGTAATTTTTATTTTCTATTGGTTTTTTACTCTCTGTATTATTATTGTAAAATTTATGGATTCTATTTTTTATAATTGTCATAATGAAATTTTTAGGATAGTTATTTTTTAATAAACAATTTACTACTTTTTCTATTGCAGATTGTCTGTATTGTGGGCTCGAGAGTTTAATTGCTCGGTCGGCTAGACACATAACAATACTCTTTTTGTGGCAAGTGGGTTGTTCAGAATTAAAACAAATATAACGGCCAGACCAAGTTGATTTGGTGTACCATTCAGTTTGTATTGAATTTTTCGTTTTATATAAAGTCAAGTCTAAAAAATTAATTTGATCTTTTGTTGAAATTTCAATAGTGAATTGTAATTTAGGATGGTAGTTGTTAAATTGGTTAAGAATTGCGTCATATTTGTCTGGTGGGACGGCGGTTAGACAATCATCCACGTATCTAACAAAAAATGGTAAATTGAAAGATAATTTAGGAATAACAGTCGTTTCTAAATCTTCTAAAACTAACTGGGCAATGGGGCTGGAAATTGGGGAGCCCATGGCACAGCCATTTGTTTGTTTGTAAACTGAATCTTTAAATTTAAAATATGTAGTTGTTAGAGTAAGTTCAATAGCGGTAATGAAGTTATTTAATGTTAGAGATGTGTAAGGTTCAATTTTGTTCCAATTCTTTTTGACTATAGAGATTGCAAGGTCTATTGGTATATTTGTGTAGAGTGATACTACATCAAGGGAAATAAAATTGAAATTTTCGGGTATATAGAAATGTTTATTTTTTCTTTAAATGACCAGGAGTCTTTGATGTAAAATTCATTTTGTCCTATGATGTTAGACAGAATGTTAGCTAAAAATTTTGATAATTTATAAAATGGACTTTGAAAGCAAGAAACAATTGGTCCGAGTGGAATATTAGTTTTGTGTAATTTTGGTAACCCATAAATCCGAGGAGGTAGAGAATTTTGAATTTTAAGTTTGCTACTAAGGGGGGGGGGGTATGTTACCATCATCAACTAATTTAGAAACAAAATTATTGTTTTTATTTTGTAAGCTAATAGTCGGATCTTTAGGGATAATTGTATATGTTGATTGATCATTTATTAGTTCATAAAGTTTATTTTCATAATCAGTGGAATTCATAATTACTGTCTTATTACTTTTATCGGGTTTTAATATAAATTACTAATAATTTAAAACTTTTCTCGAAATTAAACATTAAATTAACGCATCTCGAGAATAATAAAATATTTTTGTTAAAGTGCAGAGAGAATGACGTTTTTCCAAAATTTTTAAATTATATAAATCCAAAACAAATTAATATTGAAAATTTTTATTATAAATCTGAAATTAATAGTTTTTGAAAAATGTCAAAAGTCGTGTTTAAATATTCTAATTTCTAATTGTTATAGTGACATTTATAAAACGAAAAAAGGATTAAAAAATATAGAATTCAAAATTAATAGTATCCTACCACAAAATTACATAAATTTTTTCTACAATTCACAATACCAAAAATTCAATACTACATTTATGAAGATAAAAGAAAAACAACAACACAAATTAACAAAACTTACAGAGAAACATGAAAACACCAACCCTATTAACACTGAATGGATACATAATATATCCACCACAAAGATTCCAACAAATATTCAAAAAATTTTCCAATCTTTCCAATCAACATCACTGCATCTATAGAAAGTGGTATATCCTTACTTCCGTCCGAAGAAAAAAACTCAATTAGGAATCGAATTTGTCAAATTATCAGCAAATACACTAATTCTAATTCAAAAACAAATAAAAAAGAAAAAGAAATTTTGAATAACATTAAAATTACGAAAACTTTCCTCAAAAACAACCCACAAATCATTATATTAAAACCCGATAAAAGTAATAAGACAGTAATTATGAATTCCACTGATTATGAAAATAAACTTTACGAACTAATAAATGATCAATCAACATATACAATTATCCCTAAAGATCCGACTATTAGCTTACAAAATAAAAACAATAATTTTGTTTCTAAATTAGTTGATGATGGTAACATACCCCCCCCCCCTTAGTAGCAAACTTAAAATTCAAAATTCTCTACCTCCTCGGATTTATGGGTTACCAAAATTACACAAAACTAATATTCCACTCGGACCAATTGTTTCTTGCATTCAAAGTCCATTTTATAAATTATCAAAATTTTTAGCTAACATTCTGTCTAACATCATAGGACAAAATGAATTTTACATCAAAGACTCCTGGTCATTTAAAGAAAAAACTAAACATTTCTATATACCCGAAAATTTCAATTTTATTTCCCTTGATGTAGTATCACTCTACATAAATATACCAATAGACCTTGCAATCTCTATAGTCAAAAAGAATTAGAACAAAATTGAACCTTACACATCTCTAACATTAAATAACTTCATTACCGCTATTGAACTTACTCTAACAACTACATATTTTAAATTTAAAGATTCAGTTTACAAACAAACAAATGGCTGTGCCATGGGCTCCCCAATTTCCAGCCCCATTGCCCAGTTAGTTTTAGAAGATTTAGAAACGACTGTTATTCCTAAATTATCTTTCAATTTACCATTTACCATTTTTTGTTAGATACGTGGATGATTGTCTAACCGCCGTCCCACCAGACAAATATGACGAAATTCTTAACCAATTTAACAACTACCATCCTAAATTACAATTCACTATTGAAATTTCAACAAAAGATCAAATTAATTTTTTAGACTTGACTTTATATAAAACGAAAAATTCAATACAAACTGAATGGTACACCAAATCAACTTGGTCTGGCCGTTATATTTGTTTTAATTCTGAACAACCCACTTGCCACAAAAAGAGTATTGTTATGTGTCTAGCCGACCGAGCAATTAAACTCTCGAGCCCACAATACAGACAATCTGCAATAGAAAAAGTAGTAAATTGTTTATTAAAAAATAACTATCCTAAAAATTTCATTATGACAATTATAAAAAATAGAATCCATAAATTTTACAATAATAATACAGAGAGTAAAAAACCAATAGAAAATAAAAATTACATTTCATTGCCATATATTAAAGGTATGTCGCACAGTATTAGTAAATTATTAGCAAAATACAATTTACAAGTATCACATAAGAATTGTAACAACTTAAAATTTTTGTATTCTAATTTAAAAACGCCAATTCCTAAACTAATGAAAACACATATTGTATACAAAATTAAATGTAAAGACTGTGAAAAAACATATATTGGGCAATCTAAAAACCATTTAGAAACCAGACTTAAACAACACAAATACAAAAACAGTAATTCAGCAATAAGTAAACACATGAAAAGCAATAATCATACTTTTGAATTTAATGATACCAAAATTCTAGAACAAGAAAAAAATTTGAAATCACGACTGTTTTTAGAAATGATCTACATAAAAAAAGAACAAAACTCTATTAATGATAGAACTGATATACAAAATTTAAGTCAAATTTACTGTAATATAATAAAATAATCATACTCTCTGCTACTTACTTATTAACCAATATTATTGTTAAATTAAACACACTACCTTTGGAATGTTTTGCAAAATCAAAAGTGCGGAAATTTTATATTTTTAGAACATAGTTACCATATAAGTTTTGACTTTTTAAACAATTTTGTCAAATAATTTACGTTTACATTTTTATATCTTTACAAGTTTAAGTAAATATTCTTGACAAAGCCCCCAAACGGGGGCGAAACGTCGAATAAAAAAATACAACAGTTTTATTTATTAAAAAAACATTGCCAGAAATTTCACAAAATTTGGAAATTTATTTAACAGGTTATGCGTCCAGGTACGTACTCTACGTTACCTATATACTGTGCTCATAAATTCGCGTTTGAGTTGTGATTGTGAAGTAGTCGTGTAGTTTGCGTCGGCTACAAAAGTTAAGTATGAGGACGTTTCAAAGTTCGACGGCTCAAATTTACAACTCTCGAAATTCGGCATGCAAATTCTGCTGAAAGCTGAGAAACACTTGAGTGCTGTTAGTGGATCAGAAAATGAACCTGAAGATAGAAGTAGGGTAAGGACGCCTAAGAGGACGCGTTCCATAAGAGTACGCATGCGATCTTTTCAACACTTGGCAACACTTGAAAATGAGTTAATGCAAGCCTTTAAGTTCGCATCAATACTGCAGTTTAGAGCTACAACGTTAGGGCTGTGCGTGTATGTCATTCGAAATTCTGTGGGAAAATCCATTCTCAACCAACCTATTCTAATATTATCGACTGCTGCTATAACAATTACGTAATTGTTGGTAAACAAATAATATGTTGGGTGGAGTCCCATATTTAATTCTTCGAATAATGTATTAGAGGTTATGAAATGCCCGTACGCAGTCACTTGCCGTTCATTTTATCATTTATTAATATACTACTCAGATTAGCCATTGGTATATGTTTCACGGCAACCGGGCTGCGACGTCCGCCACCAGGCGGCGATAGTGTGTTTCCTACAATAGTTTCGTCGTCCGATGAGAGATGGCCACAATTCAGGCAACTTTCTCTTCTAATAGTGTAACAAACGATAGAACTATGGTTATTGTAATGACGTGTTGGCTTTTGTTTTTCGCGTTTTGTTTAGTGTTCCTGTGTTCGCGCGTTTATTGTTCCTTGTTGACGTGAGCATTGATTAATCATACTACTATATTAATCAATGTTGTGAGTGTGCTCATTTCATTACACTTTTGATCACAAATGAAAAAAATCTTTGCGAAATTTGTACGTTCTTAGTGTGTTTTGTGGTTATGTTGTAAATACGATTTATTGCATTGCTGCTGCTGCATTGGACTTAGTTTTAGCAGAGCATAGAAAGACTTCATATATTGTAGTTTTAGTGTATATTGTAATTAGTGTTTCATATAAGAACTGAAAATGCCGAACATTTGTGTGTATTTTGACAAAATTTAAGTCAAATTTACTGTAATATAATAAAATAATCATACTCTCTGCTACTTACTTATTAACCAATATTATTGTTAAATTAAACACACTACCTTTGGAATGTTTTGCAAAATCAAAAGTGCGGAAATTTTATATTTTTAGAACATAGTTACCATATAAGTTTTGACTTTTTAAACAATTTTGTCAAATAATTTACGTTTACATTTTTATATCTTTACAAGTTTAAGTAAATATTCTTGACAAAGCCCCCAAACGGGGGCGAAACGTCGAATAAAAAAATACAACAGTTTTATTTATTAAAAAAACATTGCCAGAAATTTCACAAAATTTGGAAATTTATTTAACAGGTTATGCGTCCAGGTACGTACTCTACGTTACCTATATACTGTGCTCATAAATTCGCGTTTGAGTTGTGATTGTGAAGTAGTCGTGTAGTTTGCGTCGGCTACAAAAGTTAAGTATGATGACGTTTCAAAGTTCGATGGCTCAAATTTACAACTCTCGAAATTCGGCATGCAAATTCTGCTGAAAGCTGAGAAACACTTGAGTGCTGTTAGTGGATCAGAAAATGAACCTGAAGATAGAAGTAGGGTAAGGACGCCTAAGAGGACGCGTTCCATAAGAGTACGCATGCGATCTTTTCAACACTTGGCAACACTTGAAAATGAGTTAATGCAAGCCTTTAAGTTCGCATCAATACTGCAGTTTAGAGCTACAACGTTAGGGCTGTGCGTGTATGTCATTCGAAATTCTGTGGGAAAATCCATTCTCAACCAACCTATTCTAATATTATCGACTGCTGCTATAACAATTACGTAATTGTTGGTAAACAAATAATATGTTGGGTGGAGTCCCATATTTAATTCTTCGAATAATGTATTAGAGGTTATGAAATGCCCGTACGCAGTCACTTGCCGTTCATTTTATCATTGATTAATATACTACTCAGATTAGCCATTGGTATATGTTTCACGGCAACCGGGCTGCGACGTCCGCCACCAGGCGGCGATAGTGTGTTTCCTACAATAGTTTCGTCGTCCGATGAGAGATGGCCACAATTCAGGCAACTTTCTCTTCTAATAGTGTAACAAACGATAGAACTATGGTTATTGTAATGACGTGTTGGCTTTTGTTTTTCGCGTTTTGTTTAGTGTTCCTGTGTTCGCGCGTTTATTGTTCCTTGTTGACGTGAGCATTGATTAATCATACTACTATATTAATCAATGTTGTGAGTGTGCTCATTTCATTACACTTTTGATCACAAATGAAAAAAATCTTTGCGAAATTTGTACGTTCTTAGTGTGTTTTGTGGTTATGTTGTAAATACGATTTATTGCATTGCTGCTGCTGCATTGGACTTAGTTTTAGCAGAGCATAGAAAGACTTCATATATTGTAGTTTTAGTGTATATTGTAATTAGTGTTTCATATAAGAACTGAAAATGCCGAACATTTGTGTGTATTTTGACAAAATTTAAGTCAAATTTACTGTAATATAATAAAATAATCATACTCTCTGCTACTTACTTATTAACCAATATTATTGTTAAATTAAACACACTACCTTTGGAATGTTTTGCAAAATCAAAAGTGCGGAAATTTTATATTTTTAGAACATAGTTACCATATAAGTTTTGACTTTTTAAACAATTTTGTCAAATAATTTACGTTTACATTTTTATATCTTTACAAGTTTAAATAAATATTCTTGACAAAGCCCCCAAACGGGGGCGAAACGTCGAATAAAAAAATACAACAGTTTTATTTATTAAAAAAACATTGCCAGAAATTTCACAAAATTTGGAAATTTATTTAACAGGTTATGCGTCCAGGTACGTACTCTACGTTACCTATATACTGTGCTCATAAATTCGCGTTTGAGTTGTGATTGTGAAGTAGTCGTGTAGTTTGCGTCGGCTACAAAAGTTAAGTATGAGGACGTTTCAAAGTTCGACGGCTCAAATTTCCAACTCTCGAAATTCGACATGCAAATTCTGCTGAAAGCTGATAAACTATTGAGTGCTGTTAGTGGATCAGAAAATGAACCTGAAGACAGAAGTAGGGTAAGGACGCCTAAGAGGACGCGTTCCATAAGAGTACGCATGCGATCTTTTCAACACTTGGCAACACTTGAAAATGAGTTAATGCAAGCCTTTAAGTTCGCATCAATACTGCAGTTTAGAGCTACAACGTTAGGGCTGTGCGTGTATGTCATTCGAAATTCTGTGGGAAAATCCATTCTCAACCAACCTATTCTAATATTATCGACTGCTGCTATAACAATTACGTAATTGTTGGTAAACAAATAATATGTTGGGTGGAGTCCCATATTTAATTCTTCGAATAATGTATTAGAGGTTATGAAATGCCCGTACGCAGTCACTTGCCGTTCATTTTATCATTGATTAATATACTACTCAGATTAGCCATTGGTATATGTTTCACGGCAACCGGGCTGCGACGTCCGCCACCAGGCGGCGATAGTGTGTTTCCTACAATAGTTTCGTCGTCCGATGAGAGATGGCCACAATTCAGGCAACTTTCTCTTCTAATAGTGTAACAAACGATAGAACTATGGTTATTGTAATGACGTGTTGGCTTTTGTTTTTCGCGTTTTGTTTAGTGTTCCTGTGTTCGCGCGTTTATTGTTCCTTGTTGACGTGAGCATTGATTAATCATACTACTATATTAATCAATGTTGTGAGTGTGCTCATTTCATTACACTTTTGATCACAAATGAAAAAAATCTTTGCGAAATTTGTACGTTCTTAGTGTGTTTTGTGGTTATGTTGTAAATACGATTTATTGCATTGCTGCTGCTGCATTGGACTTAGTTTTAGCAGAGCATAGAAAGACTTCATATATTGTAGTTTTAGTGTATATTGTAATTAGTGTTTCATATAAGAACTGAAAATGCCGAACATTTGTGTGTATTTTGACTGTCATAACAGACAGAAAGACAATCCGACACTAAAAATGTATCGGTTCCCAGTAAAGGACTTCGAAAGAGCTCAAGAATGGATTATTCGTTCAGGTATGAATAATGAGTGCAAAGAAGGTAACTAACAAATTAATTGTTGTATTTATGTAGGCAATGTTGCCTTGCTGCAACTGGATTCCAGCCAGTTAAGAAGCAGGTATCTCTGTGAAAGGCATTTTGATGATGATTGTTTCATGGACCCAGCCGCAAAATCAATATTAAAACCAACAGCTCTACCTAGGTTATACAGACTGGTTACTGAACCATCAACTTCAAGAAGCTCACCATCACAACATCGGCAGCAAATTCAATCACAGCCATATCCAGAAATAGCAGGTTGCCTACCATCTACTAGTGCTTCTCCGCAATTAAAGGTAAAGACGCCAAGAAAAACGTACAGAAGAAGTCACGTTCTAACCGTTAGGTCACCTGGTAACCAATTTTTTTATGTATCTCCTACAACTCCAGAAGATACTAGTTTCATTAATAAAATAATAGACATGCCATCGACACCCCACCGAGTAAAACGAGAACTGGAATTTGAGGATACTCCGGTGAAAAAGAAGTTGAAAGAAACAATTCAGCGGCAGAAGAACAAAATGAAAAACAAAGTTTCCCATATATCAAAACTGAAAAAACAGCTAGGGACATTTAAAAAACACAACTGTTTAGAAACTGTTTTAAATGAAAGATTTCTATCGAGACATTCAAAAGCAATTGTTACGATGCAGTTGAAAACAAAGAGGCGGAAATGGACTGCGGATGAGATAAATTTCTCGTTGATGTTTTTTTATAAATCTCCATCAGCGTATAATTTCTTGAGAAGGCAAAAAGTCCATTTACCAGAAGCATCTACCATAAGACGATGGATTGGATCATGCAAGTTTAAGCCTGGGTGTAGTCCAAGACTTTTGGAACAAATCCGAATAAACTTCTTGAATAAATCGGAGAAGAAACGATCGGTTACTGTTTGTTTCGATGAAATTAGCATTATGGATGCTTTAGAATATTCTAAAGAAATGGATACTGTTGAGGGTTTCGAAGACCTTGGACCTCTTAGCAGAAGTGAAAAGACTGCCAAGTCTTGTTTAGTGTTTATAGTTAGAGGCATCTACTATTCCTGGAAATTGCCAATAGCCTATTTTTTGTCTAGGGCGGGAGTTAAAGTCGACCCTTTAATAGAATTAATTACAATGACCCTAGAGAAATTATTCGAGTGTAATTTACTGCCAAAAATAACAATTTGTGATCAGAGTGCTTTAAGAAGTTTAGGTGTATCTTGTGATAAACCGTATTTCTTTATTGGTTCACACAAGGTGTTTTCTATTTTTGACACTCCGCATTTAATGAAAAGCATTCGGAACAATTTGTTAAATGGAGATTTTAAGGTCGGTTTTAAAATTTTTTCTTTTAATGACATTGAGACTGTGTATTATATTGACAAACAAAATACTAAATGCAGAGCATTAACAAAATTAACAGATGCTCATATAATGCCTACGTCATTTCAAAAGATGAGGGTTAAATTAGCAGTTCAGGTTTTAAGCCATACAGTAGCTGCTACAATTAGAACCTGCATAGAATCAGGAGAATTAAAAAGCAGTTCTGCACATGATACTGCAGATTTTGTGGAAACAATGAACAATGTCTTCGACTGCCTTGAGAGTCGAAGTGTATTCTGCAAGCATCCATATAAAGCTGCGCTTTCGGCCACAAACAAATGTGTTCTAGACACTTTACAACAAGCAAAAAACATTTTTAAAAATATAGTAAAAGTCGAAAGCAAAAGTGGAAAATGTAGTAGACCACCATGCTTTGATGGACTGATACAGACGATCGAAGGAATGTTGTGTCTGTTTGAAGCCGAAAAACAAAATGGCATTTCATTTATGCTGACAAACCGCTTAAATCAAGACGTGCTCGAAAATTTATTTTCGGTATATCGTCAAAAAGGCGGTTATAATCGGAACCCGACAGCACGCTTGTTACGAGCAAGTTTCAGAAGTAATGTACTCAACAATTTAATGAAACCGCCTGAAGCTTCGAACTGTGAACCAGACACAGATGTTTTATTACTTTCTCCAGCAGACTCTTGGGCAACAGACTTAGACGAAACATCGGAAACCGCCTCAACATCTACCACTACACCTGGTGAAGAATCGGAGAGTGAAGAGGTAACATTAAGCCACTGTTCTGTCAATTATTTTGCTGGCTATTTAGCCAGAAAATGTATAAATGAATTTAATTGTGAAAACTGTAAACATACTTTGACAACATTTTCTTTTCTTAATGATAGTAAGCAACTTTTAATTTTAAATAAAATGTACTCTAATGTAGCAATTGGATCTGGAGGCTTAGAAGCTCCTTCGGAAACATTCTCTAAAATTGTAGATGTAAGTTTACAGTGTTTTGAGAAACATTATACAAAATGCTATTTTAAAAACAATGTAGGGAAGTTCCTGGAAAAAAAAATTAAAAAGAAACTTTTGAAAATATCAGATGGAGAGTGGTTAAATAATGAAACTTGTAAAGACCATAGATCTTACACAATAAGTTTACTTGTTCGACGTAAAATATATAAAAATTGTAAGTGGATGCATAAGAAACCTACAAAATTTTCATCCTCTGCTAAGCACAATGTATCGTGCATAATTACTATTTTTATGATATACAGTGTGTGTCTCATCATAACATCACATTATCTCATGTTAAGGGGACAGTCGCAGTGTGCTAAAACTTTAAACTCCCAGTTTCATGCCGTCGCCTTTTTCGTACAGCTTCTAATTAAACATGTTCCATTCACGGCGAGTATAACCCGGAAATCATAATATTTTTCTCCAACTCATTGGCAGTCTGTCAGGTTCCGTCTCTCGGCTGGAGGCGGCGCTAGTCCTTATAAATTTTCGATACGGAGAATATTGGTCTAGCGTTAGCCTGCATCAAAAGCCTCTGAGAGGGACTGCTGTGCGAGAGATGATACACGGTCCGCGGTAGTTTAGTGGTCAGAACACCTGCCCGAAAGGTGGGAAACCTGGGTTCGAGTCCCAGTTGCTTGCCGTAACATTTTTCGTGCAGCTTCTAATTAAATAGTATTAATAATCATCGTCTTGAAGGAAGTCTTGATCATTCGGTCTACGGGAAACCCACTCACACCAATGCCTTATCGCATGATAATCTTCAAAAAACGTGACTCATTAACTCTCTTGTTCACAGTGCCATTGCGATATCCGAAGTCAACCTCAACATCTGAGCTTCAACATATCACAGAGACTTTGACCAGTAACAATTACAATCCCTATGACCTTAGTCAGGTTATCTCTAAAAGCCTAATTACTCCTAGACTGGAGTCCGGTGACATCTGATATTTCTCCTGCATTCACAATGTAACTGATCATATAAGCAAACTTGTAGAAAACATATCACGACGATTTTCACCTCGTTCACCCCTCATAGCAAAATCTCCAACTTTCTTTCATTGGCCAATGATTCGTTGCACACAAAAGGCATATCCCATTCCTTGACCTTGCCTATATGGAACCAATGATTGAAGCGGTCTTCACCCAGAAAAACAGTGACCATGGTGGCTCAGCAGCTTGGGTTGGGAGATTCAATGTGTTGCTCCTCCGTGGTAGCGAGTTCGATTCCTGCTAAAGGTAGATAATTATATTTTTTATGGGTGGTGGCGTGACCTTCAATTTATGTGGTTGCCAAAAGCCATAACAGCTAGTGCACCAGAAGAAAATACTAATTCACTCAGAAGAAAGGTAACCAACCGTTTAGGGATAAATACTCAATATTTTTGTTTTGTTCCACTTTATCTTATTGACAATTTGTTATTTGTACCTCTGTAGAGAAGTACTGAAAGTGTTATGCTTTTGTTCATTGTGCATTATTTTATGATTTATGAATTTCTGTTTTATTGCGGTAACTTTTCCCACAGTTAATTAGAAAAATCTCAGATTGCTCTGAAAATTTTCCGATGTTACAACTATTACTTTGTGTATGTTAATTATAATTGAATGTAAATGTCTTAAGTATGTATTAAGAACCAACTAAAATAAAATGCCTAATTTCCAAAATGAGTTCTTAGGTATTTTTTTGTTCACAAACATATTGCAATCGTAGAAAAAGTATCGTGTGAAACACGCGTGGAAAGTACTTTTATTTCTTTTATAGGTAGATAGTGTTGCAGTTTCATGGTGTTAGAAACTCATGAAATTTTCCAAAACTAGCTTGTTCTTGTAATGCTTTTATTTGAATTACATAAATAGTATTTAGAAATTTGGTGCTGTATTTATTTATGAACATATTAAAATAACATGCCCCTCATCAAATGCCATTTCAAAACGTCTGCAATACATATTTAGAAAAATGTTCTTGCAGAAGTGAGCTTGAAACACAAGGCAAAGAATGATCATGAAGTATGAATTTAATTCGCTGGAAAAAATTCACTTTTGAGAGTAACTCTGAAACGTTCTTATTTTATTTACCTATGTTCCAATTACTTTTTTTGTTTGAACGTTTGAAGATACTTTTAATATGTACTCGTGTATCTTATGACCGACACGAACAGTGCCGCAAATTATTGGTTTAATAATTATTGCTTTTACATTTTACTTTTATCAAGTGTATAGGTGCGTTTGAATACGTATATAATAACATATCCTAATACATATTATTAAACCTGCAAAATTCAAATGAAAATTAGTACCGACACCGGCGCGGCCCAAAAACAATTTCAAAATGCAACTGAAGCGCGCCATAAATAATATTCAATGTCTTGTCAGTCGATAATTCCATCTCAAATAAAAAAGCCAAATTCTCTCGCAACTCGCGATGCACCTGCAGCCGGCGCCAGATGTTTTCTTCGCTGCGGCAATAAATTTGACCTTCAATTTGATAATCACGCGGAAAGTTAATACCCGCGACACCTAGTGTTGTTAAAAGGAATGAGGGCGAAAGCTGCCATGATTTCTATTGGCACGGCTAATCTGAGTAGTATATTAATCAATGATTTTATGTTCCAATTCACCAAGAGTACGCACATGCGTACTCTTTGATAACTGCATCATAGTTTTCTTTTTTTAATTTGAAGTTCATTCCGATGCGTAAATATCAAAGAAAGATTCGAAGACAACTGAAGTTTACTGAAGACCTATTGCATCAAGTAAGAGACAGCGCGAGAAAAGCGAAAGCAAGCAGTCAGTAGCAAGATCTTTAGGAATTAATGAGTGTACGCTAAGAAACAGATTACGGGATGGAACAATTTCAACATTACTGAGCAGGTTTCATCTATTTTTACTGAAGAGCAAGAGCGTGAACTTGCCAATCACATTAGGAAGTTAGAAAGCGGTTTTGAGGATTGCAAAGATGTCATTGGCATATCAATAAGCAGAAATGAATGAAATTCCCCATAGATTTAATCCGGAAAAAAGATGGCAGGACATCACTGGGTCAAATATTTTTCCGTGAGCCAAGGTTTGTCTCTGCGAGCACCCGAACAATGCAGCTTGGCACGCGAAATGGGTTTTAGTCGCGTCCAATGTCAACGATTTTTCGAGAATTTAAGAATTATTTATGAAAAATACAAAGTTCCTCGACATAAAATTTTCAACATGGACGAAAGCGGTTTGCCCACGGTTCCCAACAGATTACCAAAAGTGATGGCACTTAAGGGCAAGAAATGTGTGTCGAAGATAGAAAGGGGACAATTAACTACGGCGGTCTGCTGTATGAGCGCCTCCGGTGTGTCGGTATCTCCTGTGCTTAATTTCCCTAGCAAGCGCAAGAAAGAGGAGCTGTTTTACGGGTCAAGGACGGGAACATTAAAGCTCATATCAGATTCGGGCTATATAAAAACGGATTTATTTCTTGAATGGTTAAAACAAATTCGTGAAACCTACAAGTGATGATCCGGTTATTCTGCTTCTGGACAATCATATGTCACTCTGTTCCTCACAGGTTATCACATTCTGTAGGGAAAAATCAATTGTAATGATAACATTGTCGCTACGTTCTACCCATAAAGTTCAGCCTTTTGACGTAGGCTTTTTGTACCATTAAAAAGGGCATTTTTAAAGTGAATGTGACGAGTGGATGATAATATATCCTGGAATATCAATTACTCAGAAATAATTGTCAGCTTTATTTAATGCTGTTTACTCGCGTTCGGTAAAAATTTCCATATTCCAGAAGTCATTTGAAACCACAGGATTGAATTAGTATAACCCAAACGTCTTTAGAGGTGATATTTTGCTCCTGCTGAAGTAACTGACATACTACTAGATGATGCCGCAGCTGAAGTTACTGGTATAGTCCAAGAATGTCGACAAAACTTGTCAAAGAGTATGGAAAATCATGGTCAAACAGCATGTGTTTCAAGTGATAAAGATGATTTTCCACTGTCACAGATTCGAACATAGCATTCCATGAACTTTCCTTATGATCAGATTCCAAGAGAGAATGCTGCTGATAGGGGAAATAACAGGACACCAGAAAAAAAGATAATTCGCCCATCTGATGTCTCACTTCCCGGCACATCTAATTTGTTTCATTTTTTCATGATTGGACCTCACCGTTTAAGGCTGATGAAATGGTAAATAATAAGAGAGAGATATATGAAGATCCTAGCAGGCCTATCACTTGCCGGTCCATCTAAATCTGTGCGGGTGACACCTTTCGCCATAGTACCATTCATAGTACATATTCAAATAAGGCGCAAAAATTCGAAAAGCTCCGAAATTTTGATTTCTACGCCCTATAAAGACGAAGCAGAAGAAAGGGAGACCAGTAGAGGGAAACCAGCGAAGAAAAATGTGTTCAAATCAACTAACGCTTCAAAAGGAACTGCGAAGAAAAAGACGAAAAGGAAAAATAATTGTGACGATGGCGTCTGCCCTGGATGCACCGAGAGTTACAGTACTTCCAAAAACAGCGGATGTGCGTGGATACGCTGCAATCAGTGTGCCTCTTGGTGGCACGAGAACTGCACCAGTTATGAAGGTTCAGGCAATTTTCTTGTGATTTTTACGGATAACCAAAAATACTGAAGTAGTATGTTTGTTGCAGTAAGAGAATTTATACTGTCGGTGCAAAAGGGTGCTGAAGAAGAATGGGATGAAGGACTTTAAATTCTACAGTGTGCAAGGATTACAGCCGCAAGATACACAAGAAAGGATGGAGCTCTGCGAAGTTTAAAAAAAATGTTATTTGGACTGACAAATCTAAATTTTCCAGAAAGGGTATTGCTAATCGCAAAAATAACCATTTTTGGGCTCTGCAAAATCCGCATATGACTGTTGCAGGAAATTTTCAAGTGAAGTTTCGTTTTAACGTTTTTTGTTTTAGTTTATCACATTTATAATGAAAATTTAACTGCCGAAAATTATTTGAATATTTTGAGAACCGTGGTAACACACTTTTTAGAATACTTCTCGTCGTTGAACGTGTTAAGAAAATGTTGGTATCAGCTTGATAGGGCGCTAGCTCATTACAGTTGGGAGATGGATCAACAGCTGAAGACAGGCGGATTAGACGCCTAGGACCTTGTAACTGGCCAGCAAGATCTCCAGACCTAACGCCCTTATATTTATACCTTTGGGGCACAATTAAGGACAAGGTTTACAACACCTTAGTCGACACCAGCAAGAACTGGAAGTACGCGTGAGAGCCGCTTTCACTGGGCTAGATCCAGAACAATTACGCGTGATCATACTGTTCATAAATAATTAGGAGAAATGGACAACACTTTGAACATTTGCAATAAATTTTAGAGTAATTTTTTCCTTTTAGTTTTCTTTTATTAGTGAAAACTGACTTGCATGAGAAGTCGACAAAAAGAACAATTTTATCGGCGGTATCTCAAATATTAGATCCACTAGGTTTAGTCGGACCTGTAGTCACCCTAGCTAAAATCCTTTTACAAAGGCCATGGTAGTTACAACTCACCTGGTAATTTAACAATTTACTGTTTGCATCCCAGTCGGAGTCGCATAAAATAAAAGTTGACTGAATTGAATAATCTTCACTTACCAAGAGCTGTTATTAGTAAGTCTCATTTCTGTACAGATTCTTGGGTTTAGCGATTCGCCCGAGGTTGCTTATGGGGCTTGCTTATATTTCCATTCCACAGACCCTTTAGAACATTATCGTGTTTATTTAATGTGCGAAGTCAATGGTTTTATTGCCTCGGCTGGAGCTGTATACTGCCCTCTTGCTTGCACAACTGTTTCACAAGGTACAAAAAATATTGCACGTTTCCGTAAAACGACTCCACTATTGCATTAAGTTGGCTAGCAACCCCAGCACAACTTCTAAAAACAATTGTGGCAAACAGGGAGACTGAAATTCAAGAGTTAACCAATAGTTTCATGGCGTCATGGTTGTTCAACAGATAACCTTGCCAATAAAATATCCAGAGGAGTAGAACCAAGTAAATTAAAACATTTGTCTCAATGGTGGGCAGGTCCAGAATGGATCAAGATTCGCGGCCAAATTCCTTCCCAAACACTCGAGCAGAATTGCCAGAACTAAAACAGCATGTAGTGATATTAGTCACAATTCCAACTGATCCATATATCTTCAGTCTGTATTCGTCGCTGAGAGGGCTCTAACGAATGGTAGCTTATTTCTTGCGGTTTAAGCATAATACACTTCACGGTCAGCAAAACTAATAAGTTATCTGTTTTTCAACCATTCATTGATAATTTAAAATTTATTAGAGTAGGCGGTCGCTTAGCCAACTCACGTTTACCATACAGTCAAGAGTATCCCATCACACTGCCTTATAGCCTCCCTTTTATTGATCGAATAATAAGAAACGAGCATCACAAGCAACTGCATGCTGGAACTGAAGCGTTACTTGCTTCCATTAGATTAAATTATTTGATTTTGGCAAGTAAAATGCGATCAAACGCGTTTTGCGTCAGTGCAACACGTTTCCCAACGTTTTTAAAACCCCCAATGGGCAATTTGCCTAGCGCAAGAATCAGTCCAGCTCGTCCTTTTCTGAAATGCGGTACGGGTTATGCAGGTCCATTCATGATCAAAGAAACAAAATTTGCATTCTTTTGTGGTTAGCCACTAAGGCCATGCATATAGAAGTTGTATCTGACCTAACAACAGAATGCTTTTTAAATTGTCTTAAAAGATTTTTTGGCAGACGTGGGAAATGTGCTCACATATATTGCGACAATGGGACCAACTTTGTTTCTGCTCGTAATGACTTGCAGCAGTTATCTGATTTCTTATTTAACCTAAAAAAAAGGGGACGTAATCAATTTCCTAAGTTCGGACTTTATAACCTGGCCCTTTATTCCTGCCAGATTCCCACATTTTGGGGATCTATGGGAGGCAGCTATCAAGTATGCCAAGACACACTTAAAAAGAATTACAGGAAATCAAACTTTTTCATTAGAACGGTTTTATACAATTCGATAAGTTTAATGTACCTAATTTTTATAAAATTCGTATATTATATTTTGGATTTAGGATAAAGAAGATGTGGAGAAAATAATAGAGCGTGAAAAAAGAATAAAAATTGCATACCCGTTTATTTTTTGTACTAAGGATGGAAATGAAATGGCTTATCATATAATATTGGAAATAATAAAAATTTCAGTTCCTTGTACATAGTTTGATGCAGGCGTTAGATGTGTTTAATCTAAAATATGACAATTACCTAACTAAATTTTTCAATTTTTAAGCATTTGTGTACAAATTAAAGGGAAATAATACAATGGGGGCGGTGCTTTTCCTCAATGAAACGCTAAAATGATTTAAGTGGATAAGTGCCCAGTAAAATTTCCCTTAATTTAACAATTTACTGTTTGAACTTTTATATTGTTTGTTATAGGCTATTTTTATTCAGAATTATGCATTTTTTTATATTCCATTTCAACCCCAAATTTTACTAGAAATTCCAGTTGACAGAACTGAGTATTTTTTGTATTTCTAATTAAATTTTACTTGATTCAACTACAAATAATATTTACATAGCTTAACTGTTTTCTTCTGTTAATTAAACTGGAATTTAATCAAAACATGACTTACATTCTACTATATTTGACACCTAAGTTTTCTAGTTTAATTCAAGTTATAACTAGACAATCTGGGAGATCCAATCTAGTTAGTTTTTTATGGGAATATAGTTGAAAAGTTTTGGTGGATAATTATTATTCATAACCATAGTCACAGTTAATTTTAAAAGTTCAAACATATAAACACATAATTACTAGAATAAATAAGTCACGTGGAAAATTTAGTGGAATGGTTGACAGAGTGGGGAGTTCCTGAGAGAACTACTTCTCATATCATTGCAGAGAATGTAAGATCATTATGATATCTTGGATATCGTTAGGTTGATTTCGAAGTATTGTTAGCAAAAGAATTTTACATTTATTTGCAGATCGATCAGTCATTATTGTCATTATGGAGAATAAAGAATTGAAGGAGGTGTTTCCTAAATCTGGGGAACGTATAATGATCTTAATATTTTGTCGGTGTGAAATGGCACCAAATAAGCAAAGCTTAATAATTGATAAGCTAAAAGTGAAAATTCAAGAAAAAAAATCTGTCGCTTCAAGGTGATTCAAGAAAGTCTTCTGATGGCAAATGTGGAAAAATGCTAGTCGAATTATCGAACTTGAGTGGCTGTTCGTAAGATTCGAGGCAGGGGCACAAGAAAGATTCCAATGAACAAAATCTAACTCTAACGATGAAGACGCAAGTGATGCAGCTCTCAGAATTGAACCTCACTTATGCCAAAACTTCGGCCATGAATATTCTTTTCCAGGATTGGACGGGGATGATGAGCACGTAAGGTTTTTTTATACAAATAAATGCAATACATCCAAATTAATCGGGTGTGGTCGTTTAACTTATAGGACTTTAATATCCTATTCAGCAATCCCAGAAAAGAAGATTTAACCGAAAGTAACGATCCAGATGAACTAACAAGACTGGTTAACAGCACTCTTGATGAAAATTACGTGTTTCACGACCAGGAAAACCCCGCCACACCCCACTTGTGTTCCTACAATTCCAGATGTTCCCACGAATGTATCAATACTGTTAACTGGTTTACAAAGGAAAATTGAATGTCAAAACCTGACAAAGATCAACGTATACCGAAAGGATATTTTTGGCTGTTGCTTACGAGCGCTCAGACGCAAAAACTCTTCAATCCTTTTAATAGAATCATGGTGAATTTTACCGATATTGAAGAAAAAAGTGAGGGAGCAATTGACGAAGGAGGCACAACACGAGAGCCGTTTCGCCTACTATTTAACTATTTACAGTAGAGTTCACTTTTTGTAGGAGAAGAAAGCAAATACACATCGTTGAACAGTAGCGCGTTACATGAAAATCACTATTTTGAAGCCGGTAGGATAATATAGCTTTCGCTTGTACAAGGCGAAAGTGGCCCACATTTCTTTTCAGACACTGTATTCATTAGTGCTATACAAATGGACTGGAAGAGACGACAATCTCAGTTGAAGACTTGGAACATGAGAAGAGCATGATAGTAAATACAAATGAAATAGGCAACACGCCAGAAAACGTAACCTAAATCCTTCGATAATTCGGGTGATAGAGATTAAACAATTTGCAAATTTTTCTAAAAATAATTTCTTAAGCGTATATTAATTTATAGAAGGTCTTCGTTTTCATCTGTAATGAATTTTATCAAAAACTATCACTCGAAACATTAGTGAAAAACACTTACCCTCAAGCTCCGGGGGCTTCGTTTCTGTGAAAAAGGTATTATGAAAATTTACAAATAAACGCGAGAAATTAGAAAAAATTACCGGAGACGTGGGCCAGGAAAAGCGGCAGTACAGGGTGCTTTATAAGCACCAGGTACCCCTCGCCCGGCACGACTCCATTGTATACAACTATACAATAGTGTCTCCTCTGTAAGATTTCGGTCACTGTGGGCACATAAATAGTTGCGAACTGAAATAGCATAATATCAAACACTTTTGAAATTTCTATAACGTTAACCTACTTCAAGCTCCCCGGGTCCCAAATACGCCAGGCTTAAGCCCTCGATTAAATCTTCTAGAGAATACAATAACATCAACAATAATGCTACTAGAAGACTTTTTCAAAACTTACCCATGTTTGATGTGACACTGTAAAAAGTTTGAAAGAAAACCTGGTTGCAACTGCTTTTATTAACTTTTCATATCATATAGGAAACCCGTCATGATTTCCAGGAGGAAGGGGTAAAACCTCATTTACAGATTAAGAGCGTACATTTTTCCTATCAATTTTTCTGCTTGTATCTAAGTCCCACATGGTTGTTAGAGACTCCCCCAGAGAAATTAGGAGGATGTGCTTCCTCTAAAAGAAATAGGTATCTCATAAATATTATGGTAGCCTTGCAAACTTCGCGATTAACATATTGCTAAACTACCAGCCCACTCGTATATTCCGATAAACATTTAATATTACAGTATAAAATTGACGTAAAAAATTCTTGCAGTAAGCATGTGATCTTATCACCCGAAGGTGTCTTGAACTATGATGATGATGGTGCTGTTAATAACCACCTTTTCAGATCTTCAAAACAGATGCAAAAAATATCATATGATCTTATCGTTTGCAACAGTTTTGAAGGACCGGGAAGGTGGCGCATGCTACTGATAACCATCAAGCAGATTTTCCTATTCGTCCGCATCAATTCTAAATCGGGGTAGATTGCTAAAATAATAAAAGAATTCTTGCTTGGGCCATTATTATTATTTATAATGTAAGACAACACTTGGCGCTAAATAAAATCGACGAACCTGTAAATGGATTTTGAATTGTATAAATGTGCGATCCTGTTAATGTGACAATTAGTATAAGAGCATCACTAGTCACTAAAACATCGACGTTGCCGTCTTTTGAGTTTGATCAAGATGCGAAATATCGTTATTTTATTTTACCTGCTAATGACTCATTCAAATTTATTTGGATTCTCTCTGCAAAATACCGCAGATGATGATGTGTATGTGTTATCGTATCTACAACAATATTGGAGCGATGGTGACGGGGCCCTGAGAGCATCAAAACAATTATCGAAAGATGAATTATCTTATGCCCTCTCTGTTTATCAAACATTTCACAAACTACCCATTGACGGCCAATTAAACGACGAAACACGTAAACTAATGAGTTTGCCGCGGTGTGGGGCCCCTGATAATGAGTTTAGGGTCGAATATAGGTGGAACCGCACCAACCTGAGATGGAATTTGAAACATGACGACAACCTGACGTTCTCCGATAACCTGAGGCTAATGGCCGCAACATCAAAGGCGTTCGAGGTTTGGGCAGCAAATTCAACATTAACGTTCACGTATTCACCAGGGGTAAAAGACATACATATAAGCATTTCATTGGAACCAACAAATCACGCCTATGTAATTACAAATCGGCCGTGCCAGTCATTCGCCAGTTTAGCTGTGTTGGGCCACGCTTTTTATCCAACATCTCCAGACCATGCTCAAGCGGCCGTAGAAATTCACTTGAACAAAGACGTTGACTGGTATTACGAGGCCGGCTACTCTCCAGTCCCCGAGGGTAAAACTAGTATTTTTGCCGTTCTGGTACATGAGATTGAACATACGTTGGGTATTAAACATTCGTCGATAAACGCTTCCGTAATGTATCCATATTATTATGGTTTTCGACAGTTAAGTGATGACGATATACTAGCAGTTCAAGAGTTATATCCGCCACCTGGAAGAATAAAGGCTCGATTCCCCTCGTATGCAACACCACAGACTTCAACAAGGAAAACAACTATTGCGAATACTACACCACTACTGCCATCAGCTAGAACAAAACCAGTAAATACCAGTATGGAAAATTTGATAGAGGATTTATGTTCTATACAGAATATAGACGCCCTTTTGATTATTAATCAGAGACTGTATGTATTTTACCGAAACTTTGTGTGGCCTCTAGATCTGGGCCCCACGAAAACAGCGAAAGCAAAGCCATTACGCCTAACAGATTGGTTAAGATTTTTACCGCAGAATTTTTCTAAAGTGAACAGCCTGTACCAGAGACCTAATGGAGAGATTGTTCTGATCGCTGATGACTTATTGTATATGATAGAGTTTCCAAGTCTACAACTAGTTAGTGGTTACCCCGTTAGCGCCCATAGTATACTTGGTTTACCGCGTAATAGTAAAATTAGGGCAATCGTGAACACCTATAAGGGACAAACGCTTATATTCTATGACGTCAATCAATATGTTGAAATAGACGAATGTCCATTTAGACCGAAAAAGTACGGAATCACCTCAAACGATTTTCCGGGTGTACCAGCGAAAATGTCTTCTGCTTTTCGATACACTAACGGCCTACTGTATTTCTTTAACAAGAAGAATTATTTCGAATTCGAAGAATTTTCTAAACGTCTTGTGAGAGCGGGGGAAAAGGATCTTTCCCTATTTGGGATAAATTGTCCCAACAAAAGTATTTTCCAGCAACTACGAACGCTGGTATTGGGGTTGACGCGTCAACAACAGACACAAATTGAAATTAACGAAGATAGCCCCGAAGGAGAAGAAGATTAATTCAAAATCTGTATAGGAAGACTAATTCAAAATCTGTATGGGAAGAAGAGTGGGCCAAAATTAACGAAGAAGAAGATTATAAAGAAGCAGAAGAGAGAACCCTTTAAAAAGAGAACAGGATAAATTACACGCCTCGTACATCATACAGCTGTCTACATTTAGAAAAAACATTTCATCTTGATACATAACACTGAAAATTGACGTAAACAAAATACCTGCAAAATATCATGTGCTCTTAGTCCTTGAAGTTGTCTTGCTGATGACATCACGTCAATAACCGTCGTTCCAGGTTTTCCTATTCGAAATGGTCAACAGCCCCTTTTCCTCTCTCTCTCTATCTCCGTCTCTCTATTTTCTTCTTCTATTCTGTGAAAAACAAACAAATATTAGTTGACAGAAAACTACAAAAAAATCCTGAAATAAGAATTGATCGACAATTTTAAGTTGTAAAAAAACACTAAAAAATATGTTAACACATGACATACATAATTACTTTAAACCATGTAAAGGTACTTACATTTTTCTTTTGTTTCCGCAACTCATTCCCCATATTGTTATGGTTTCGCCCTTCCTCTATTAGATTCACAATATGTTTTGTTTCTTCGACTTGATTCCCAAGATCGACCTGGAAGACCTAGATACCTAAAAATTCCTCCTTAGAATATTCAAATGTCTTGAACTCTTGCAGTTGCTATCTGGTCAGGGATAAAAGTTTTCCATTTCTTTCCAGTAGGTATTCTGTGGAAAGCAAACAATTAAATATTAGATAGGAAGTAAAAAAACAAAATCCTGAAATAAAAATTTTTCGAACAGTTTTACCCTGTAATAAAAACACTAAAAATATGTTAACGCGGAACATATGTACATAATTACTTAAAACCATATAAAGGTACCTACATTTTTCGGTATGTTCAGTGCATCTTCGTAGATGGTCGCTCCGATAACCATGTCGTGGTATAATTCCAATAGAATTGGGCTGCTGGAAATTCCGCCTGAATACCAGGTTACAGGTGGACGCGATGGTCGTTGCTTCCAGGAACGGCTCAACTCCACATTGATATAACATTATTTCGCGGAATACCTACTGTGGAAAACACACAAATAAATATTAGATATAGGTAGTAAAAAAATTCAAAATCCTGAAATACAAATTATTCAAAAATTTTTGCCTGCCAGAAAAATTAAATGTTAAGTAGTAGGTAAAGATACTACAAAATATCTTATAAACTACTTAAAGCCGTATAAAAAATACTTACAACTTTGAGCCCGCACCCCGTATATAACGAATTCAAAATGTAAAAAATATAAATGGAAATTTATCGCGGCTAAATAACCTGTAGATCTAATTCAAAGTATCAACACATATTTACAATTTTTCAAGACACCCTGTATATCAAATTCAAAGCATTAACGAAATTTGTCACGACAAAATACCTACTCAGTGATAAACGCGCTTGGACCCTTTTATAGAAAAACATATGTAAAATATTTCTTACTAGTTACGACACTTACCTTACCTTATCATCATCATAATCTTCTATTTTTCTTACAACAGCCCCAAAACTCTGAACAACACAAGTCGCGGTCACTCAACGAAAACATTAAAACCAAATAATAAACTTTTGTTCGCTAAATTGTGACAAAGAAAATCTATTCTGTGTTTCTGATACTACACCGGGGCCCTGTTTCCTGTTGACACAGTTATTTCATATCGCATGGACCAGGCTCGAAACGAGATTGTACATACATGCGACTTATTTTTATATTTTCTGGAGGCGCTTCTATTATTCATTAAATTAAATTATTAAATACACATATTTTCAGGTGTCTATTAAATATTGAGTACCGAGGGGTACCTACTCTTACTCTTAATAATAATTTTGCCTCTATTTTCAATAGATGTGAGCGTTTTTCTCGTGCTAAGTACCTATAAATTTGGTTTGAAAATACAAAAATAAATAAAAATCTTCTAAGTCGCACGAGTGTTTCTTACATTAGTAGTAATAATGGTAATTTCTATCGGAACCTCTTAAAACTAGAGGGTACAACTAAAACGTTTAATGGGGCGTGGTGACGTCATCATCATCTTCAAATCTTTTTCTGGACCTTGCGCCTTTTTAATAAACAGAAGATTACAATCATTTCAGTATTAGTGTCGAAGTGTCGCGAGACAGACGTGCGTGTGCTTTAATTTTGAGGTTATGTGGGCCCCCTTGAAAGGGGGCGCACGCTCTTAAGACAAGCTCAGTGTGCTTTAGGTGGTTGGCCCCAATTAGGTAAGTGCTTTTGCAAAGGGGGCCTCGTTAAGAGGTCGCCATGTTTGTTTTTTATTTTCTTCGGCTGTAAACCTAAGTGTTCTGGTTCAAGATTTATGCAAATACATTCCCACATTGGTACTGACGATTAATTAATTAATTAAAGTAATGTAGCCGCCATTTTCATTTAGCGGTTCGTAGACCAGCTACAACCCCGTATATGCCATTCTATTTTTAGATTCTATTTTAGCAAGCGAACTCTTCCGGTTTCTTATCTTCCTCACTGTAACAATTATTTCGGTGCCTGTTGTCAACTGTCAAGTGATTTGTTTTTGTTTCTTAAAGCCCGTAAAAATATTTGTTTCGACGAGTTACAAAGTATAACATTATTAAGTGCTAAAATAAACCGCGAATCTTCAAATTTTAAATATTTATTTGCGTTTTGTGGTGCCGTTGGCACTCCTGACCGCTGCATTTTCAGGTACAACTTCTAGGACCAAACAATATGGCTACCCGCATAAACAACGAGGGAATTTTTAAAAGAAATGACAGCCCTCGATGGACAGTGTTCATATTCAGTAATAATTAACGTGGAGACTAGACAAGAAGAAAATGAAACGAAGAAGATGTCGCATGGACTCTGCATTACCTACAGGTATTTGTTCTTTGACAATTGCTAACTAACAACAACAACCCGATTTCCTTGTAAGTACAAACGAATAATTATTAATTTTTTGACGCTTCATTCCCATATCTCAGTCTGATTGCTTCCATTCTGTCACTCAATTAATTTCGAATATTATTCAGAGCGGGAAATTTTAAAATCCTATTTCTTACGCAGATATTCAATGGCGGCCGCCATTAATTTCATAAATGCGGAGGATTATGCAATGGTGTGGAATCCGAGATTCGGGAACTGCAAAAATGGTGTGGAACATGGCGCCGGGTGTGTAAATGGTGTGGAATGGTGTGGACTGATAGGAAATGGTGTGGGATTACAGGTTACGTACTTACCGACCAACATGAAGTTTTTATTCGCCCATAAGAATAACATTGTTAGTGCTGCCAACACAAAAAAGTCACCAGATGCTGAGACAAAAGTCCCTAGAACTGTCTGGCAGAATCGTCACATTAACTACTTATATTATAAGGTAGATAGAATCATTCAGACACATATTGTAAAGCGAAACTTGAGATTGTATGTTGATAACCTTTTGATCCCCCCCACGGTAGAGATAACGATCAAATAATATATTTAAAGCTTTTATACACGAGTCCTATGTCGAATAAGATCGCCAAGTTGCTAAGTAGCCTAAATGTTAGAGTTTCTTTCCACACAACTACCCCAAAAAACTAAATTTCAATAATGCAAAAGATCCCATCCCTTTAATAGATAGGAAGGGTGTTTACATCGGAAGAACTTTAAGATCCTTTTCGGTTCGATTACATGAGCACATAACTTGTATTAGGCAGGATGACGAGTCGTCTGCTTTTGCTTCCCATATTTTACAGTCGGGGCATGATTAAGACCCAGAAAATGTTTTAAAAGTGTTATATTTGGAAGAAAATAGTCGCGTTACAGACGGGCTTGAAATTCTTGAAATTATTAGACATGTGCGCGAGGATGAGTTTGTTTTGAATAATCAAATCGAATTTCAAAATAACGTCACAGTAAGTTTGTTCTCTAACCGTTAAATTAGATTTCATATGTTCTATGTACTGCTGCTCCATCTATAGGTTGATAGAATAAGTACTTGGCTCCTGTTTAGTGTTTTTGTTGTTTTCTTTAATTCCGTTTTGGGGTTTCCCTATTTTCCGATAGATGTCTGTTAAATTTGCTTTTTGATCAATCGGTACGATTTCTTTAATTCTAAAAATTGAGAAAGTTTTCAGTCATTTTGTGCACGCGTCCTTTTTGTTTATTGTTTATACACCTCTATGTTTTATAATAATGACAATTTGTATTAGTCCATTTGTTTGTTTGTTGCTTTTTGCAAGTTTAAAATTTAGTACACTTATTATGTGTTTTTAGGAATTTTTTTATACAATTTCGATTGTGTACCCGGTGATGGAAGCCCCATGATGCGATTCTGGATTTGTACTTTGGAGTAATGCTGGATATATTTATTCAGATTCATTGGGATTTTTCTCACTTTACATTTTTCCCACTTCCTTCAGGAGTGTTTAAGTTGCTGTGGAACCTCCTTCAGAGTGACCTCAGTTTTCTATCCGCTATTTTGTTTAGTGACTTCGCATAAGTCCTTATATATAGTGTTTCATTTCACTCGTTGTTGGGAAGCTCATGTGACGTCTCCTTATTTGATTCATTTTATCACTGTAAGTATAGTCTTAGGAAATGAATAGTTCGTATTTCTATTTAGCTTCTTGTATGTCGGTCTGAAGATGGGATGTTAGATAAAGACCCCGACCGGTCACTATTTCAAATACAGAGTGTCGAGGATAATCGGACTTTTAATTACAACTTTATTGATTATATTTTAAATTGTATTTTTTCAAAAATTTATGATTTACCTACGTTTTAAATACTATCGGAGTTATTTATTATTTCTGATTCGAAAAAGTTTCCAAACTATCATTTCAAAAGGTTTAAATCTTTCTAAAACAACTTATATCTTTTAGAAATATTTTGAGAAATCTAGTAATTGTTATAGGGTCAAAGTGTTGGAGAGTGTTTGTGATATTACAAATAAAATAAATTATTTTCATACATACTAATGAGCGTTTCATTTGTATTATTGAATTACATACTCTCGTAACTTTACAAAACATTGCAAATTTTATGTTTTTATACTTTGCGGGACAATGCTAAGGTGTATTTGTATAAAATCATTTAATTTGTAATTTTTGTAATTTTCATTATCTGTAGGTACCGAGTATTTGAAATTCCAACGTTTTTGTGAAAAATCAATTACAGGCCGATAACTTGATTTCGCTTGTAGTACATGAGTGGAAAAAAGAGATGGCACTGAAATCGTATACCGTATTATTTAACGGGAGTCGGCTGTCTATAGGCTTGTTGCATATATTGGTTGCCAGCGCCTCCGTGCGTCATTCTCGTAAGTACTTGGTAGCCAAGGTTGCCAGATTGGCCTACTATTCGCCGATAGGGCTATATGCAAAGTATACTAAAAATTCAACCCTCATTGGGAGAAGGAAGTAACATTTAAAGGTGGGAACTAGCTTTTGACCAGTAACACGTTTCCATGAAGTACTTGCGTCTTTGCGTGAAATTTTTCTGCAAATAGGGTGGTTAGAAGAAAGTAAAGTAAACTTGGGCGCATTTTGTAAAATCTGCAAATCAAAGTTGCGTGCTCATAAAGCCGATTTAAGAAAATACGCCTCTAGTGAAATTCACAAAAGGAATTTGCAAAGATGTGGCAGTAATTCTCTCCCTAACCAACAAAATTTGGACAACTTAGGCAAGACCTATTCTCTTGTAGGTCTTGCGCTCAAATAAAATACTTTTACACTGAATTATTTAGAGGAATTAGAACAAATATTACTGTCTCAAATGGCGTCAAAGAACAAGAATTAGACTGCATAGTACCAAATGTTCAACACTCATAAAAAATGTTATTTTATTTATTTTATCATTATAAATGATATTGGCATTTCACATTATTCATTAATCATTGATGAGTCTACAAATATTTTAGACCAAAAATATATGGCTGTGTGTATTAGATATTTTAATTTTAAGTCGGCTGTAATGCGAAAAGATTATTTAGGCATCTACGAAGTAAATGGAGCAACAGCTGATGAATTATGTAATTCCCTGGTATAATTTTTGTCCCATTTGGGTTTGAATTATAAAAGAATGGTGGGTTTAGGAACTGATAGTGCTATTATGATTGGGGAGTTTAATCCTGTATTTTCCTAACTTAAAAATGAAATACCAAGCTTACAATTAGTCAAATGTGTGTGCCATTTGTCATTCAATACATCTGTGTAGCTCCTCGTCTCTCGAGAAAGTTACAGTTGGTTTTCACATAGTTCTCTACGCAAAATAAACTATGAAGCTGTATACAAACCAATAAATGATTGTGCCAAGCCTTTAAAATTAAGCCAGCCATCAAAAACTAGGTGGCTAAGTTGATATTAATGTATTGAAAAAAATTATGTCACAGTGGATTGAGCTAAGAACGCACTTTGAGATTGCAAGTGTAGATTAAAAGTGCTACACAGCAAGGGTGTTGGTTGATATGTATAAAGACAATTTTTTTATATTCCCTTTTTAAAGCCAGTTCTCAAAGATATAAATGATACAAATTTGTTATCTCAAAATCACGATGCTGATGTTGAAGTTAGTTGTTTCTGTATGTTCCAGAATTTTAAAATCAACTTTTTTAAATTATTTAAAAGAAAAGAAATGGGACACAACAGTGAATCTTCTTATTCATTTACCTATACTGTATGCTTTATTCAGATTCTATTGCAAGATGTGGCAGACAATATTGGTCAAACAAGGGCTCCAATCGTTGCTTTAGAAAAGAAATTACGAGCCCAAGCACAAACGTATTCGTACCACAGGTCATAAAATCCATTTAAAAAACAAAATTTCTTATACCCTATATAAATGAATTTATACTGCCCTTGAATTGCGTGACAAATAATATTGACATTTTTTGTGAATTTATTTTGTGCATTTGTTTCATGTTATCTTAATTTAACAAAAAGTAAAAATAGATTAAACATGTTTATTCTATGTCAGAAGTATTCGTACCGGCGATTGCATGCTTCAAATGAACTCGTACCGCCTCCCAAAGTAACGCAATTTCGTAAATGTTAAAAATCTAGTATGTAGAAATGCAAACAAATGAAACTGGGTCCACTTGATAACTGTCAGACTTTAGTGTTGACGCCTCATTATTAAGATAATTATTAAAAATGGTTCGTGGACGAGCATTAAGTGCAGATTTACGAAGATCCATTGTTACAGCTTATGAAGATAGTAAATCTTATAAAGCTATTTCGTCAAATTTTAATTTACCAAAAAGTACGGTGCAATACATAATATCGACGTATAAAACAAGAGGAAATATTGATACTTTGCCGAAATCTGGCTGTCCCCGAAAAACTTCTTTGCATGATGACCGGGCTTTGAGGAGAATTATTAAGGAAAACAGGCGTGAAACAACAGCAGCAATTAAAAATAAGTGGGAAAATCATACCAGGAAACAAGTTTCATTAATGACTTGCCGGCGCAGAATAAAAGAACTAGGCTACGCGTTTTACAAGGTACTGTTGAACTGACATTTTTTAATAACGTCTTATCTAAAAAGTTTAATTTGCTAGGCAAAAGCAAAACCGTTGCTCACTGAAGTTCAGAAGCGTCGACGACTAAAATGGGCAAAAGAACATCTTAACTTGACCCAAGACCAGTGGAATAAAGTCATATTCAGTGATGAAAGTAAATTTGATGTTTGTATTGGTGATCGTCGAAGTAGAATTATTAGGAATAAGTCTTGCCTCAAAAGAACAGTAAAGTTTGCCCAGGAATTAATGGTGTGGGGTTGTATGTCAAGTCAAGGTGTTGGAAATCTTTATTTTATAGACGGTCTTGTTAATGCAAAGAAATATCAATACATTTTGGAACATCACCTTCTGCCATCCATTGGAAAATTGCGCACGAATGACGGATACATTTTTCAGCAAGATGGGGCCAGTTCTCATACGGCAAAGAGTACTAAAACGTGGCTTGCCGAAAATAATGTAGGGACTTTGGATTGGCCGTCTAGTAGCCCTGACCTTAGCCCAATTGAAAATATTTGGGGCATTATGAAGAAGCAACTCAAAAAACGGCGCCCTCGTACGAAAGAACTGTTACGGACTACCATATCGGAAATTTGGCAGTCCATTACAGCCCAAAAATGTCAAGAACTATTAAATACAATGGAAACAAGAATGAGAGCTGTAATTAAGGCAAAGGGAGATGCTACACAATATTAACCATCTTTTTTGTTAAGTACGAATTAATTTGTTACAACATGATAATACTTTTCTTTAAGTTAAAATTATGTTACATTTGTTTTAGTTTGATAAAGTTCATATTTCTACATGTTACATTTAATATTTTACTTAAGGTATTACCTCAGCGTTTTATCACCAACATTTAATCAAATAAAGTATAATTATTCTAACCGCATTAGTAATTCGGAACCAGTACGAATACATTTGTGCTTGGGCTCGTATTAGTAACTGTGTGGCTCTTGGCCAAGCCAGAAACTTTTATGGCTTGTGGTGATAGTTTCGGAATATCGAGAAGTCCAACACATTATGTATTTCGTGATATTGTTTTAGTACTCTCAAATATTGTTAACCAATATATTATTTGGCCCCACTCACAATAATGAGAAGAAAATGCAGAAGTAATTATTCTTAAATTATTTATTTGCTAATGCAAATATTTTCAAATATTTTTTGAAAAATTCCTTGGAATACCCAACGTTATCGGAGCAATTGATGGAAGCCGTATTTCTATAAAACAACCGGTTGGAAATGCTTTTGATTTTTACAATTGATACTAAAGTCATTCTGTTGTAATCCAAGCAGTTTGTGACGCCAGAAAGCAATTTGTTAATATTAGTATATTTGTGTTGGTCATCCTGAAAGAATGCATGATGCACAAATTTTTAGAAGGGGCAATTTATATGACGCCATTACAAAGAACGAGAACACATTAATAAGAAGCGCACAACACACAATAAATTGGTGATTGTGATTACCCATTGCTACAGGAACTTTTAACACCTTTTTGAAACACAGGACATTTAACTTTAATTTAATTTATTTTAATTTTAATTTATTAAAGGTTTAATCAATGAAGTTATAATAGCGTGATGTGTCATACACAATATTATTTTAGACGAAAATGATGATATTGAAGATATTGTGGATGATGAAAATAATGTTGAGGATTTTCGTGACATAGAATTGCAGTAGAGAAGGCAACATGCACTTGGTGAAGCAAAAAGGAATGAAATTGTAAATATGCTTAATTATGAAGAATAAACTGTTTTTACAGGCCAATCAAAAAGATTTTGTATTCTACATCCTACCCCACCGCCTCTGTAAATTATAGCAATTACGTGAACTTTACAAATCCAAATATGTAGACTATTGCATATTTATTTACAAATAAAAAGCTAATAATTAAACAAACTTTAATGAACCCTCAAAGTAACCTATTTTTCCTCTACGAGTTCCTTTAACAATTTATTTCTTTCCACTTGAATCTCAACAAGACTTTTCATGACATTTGTATTTGCCTCTGAAGCTGTTTCTAAAAGTTCTATTGCTGCCAGCGGTCAGTTGTTTATTTCTAAATATGGACAGATTTTTTCGTGCTTTTTTATGTCTCTGGGTGTCTTCTGTACTTTTGTTGCTTTGCAATGATTTTTCAACAGAATTGCAAGAAGATTCTGCATGGACAGCTAACAATTATTCCTTCGGTGGTAATGGTAGAGTTATGGTGTCCAGAGCTTTGTCTACATATGACGTGCAATTTGCTGACTCAGTTGATGAACTAGCTGAACTACTGAACATCTTACTTGTTGATGGAGTAGGTAGCATTTTGCCTCTCTGTTCAAGTGAGGCTGGATAGGTACAGCTGGCGATGTCATATCGGAGTCTACACGGAAGACTTCTTGCATTGTATTATAAAATTTCCATTTTATAGAGCCCTGCCCAGTCCGCTTCCTTACATTTTGAGAATTTTTAATCCTACTATACGTTTATTTCAAATTTCAAAATTTTTTATCTAGCATGTCAAAAGTGATCGAATATTGTTTTGATTCATAGCCATAAATGCCTTTTCTTATTTTTTGGACCTCTAAATGAATCTTTGAGTTTGTAATATTCTTCCAATAAAAGGTAAGTGTTTGCGTCAGTTCGTATCATATCTAAAAGACAATAACTTTATTAGGTAATTATTTTTTTTCAGTTTCTGAAAGTTTAAATGAATGCTATAATCATCCGAATCGTTAACAAACACACGGTACATTTTATTGCCTTTCGAACTACCACTATCCTCCACCTGGCCGGGGCCAGTTCCATTATTATTTTCATTCTCTACAATAGGTAGGTACCTACTATTAGTAAAAAAATATGAAAATTACCATATTAATGAATTATGCAAATATTTTCTCATTCCTAGTAAAAGTACTTCTGTAAATATTAATATCAAAAGTATCTACATAATACAAAATACGAACTTGTATTAATGCGCTGTTTCTCTTCTGAAGTCACATGAACTTCAAAAAGATTGCCTTCAAACTCGGTTATAATTTCGCTTTCTCCATATGATTAGATGCCTACTTTCGTCTGTAACTTTTTTAAAATTATTTGAGACTTTTGATATTTCTTTTTTGTAAAATTTTTAGTTATAACATTATATACAGGCCCATTCACAGATGACTGTCATCTCTGTTGTTATACTTATGTGTATTTGCTGGAAAATAAATAAATAAATTTAACCAAACCTATGAACTTTCCGCTTCCGTAAAGCGCCAACATGCAGCGGAATGCTTCAGCAAAGCCCGTGAAGAATTGACATTTCGCAGACTCTCCAGGAAGCGTCTTAACTGTGGCGCTGCAGCGCTGTAATTCGCTGAATGCGGACTTTGTTACTTAAAATTGAGCGTCCTGCTTTTTGCGTTTTCTCTTTACTAAGTGTATTATTATTGTATATTAGTGCCTACATAATATGCGTTATGCATCTTTTCCAGGAAGAATTCGAAACGACGTCTCCGCCGCCAACACCACAAACTTCAGATTTAGAGGAAACCAGGGCAACTGAACACACAGCTACCTCATCTTCCTTGTCGACACATGGTCAACAAAACATTTATCAAGAACAATGACGATGTTCTTGGTCTCATTGGTAGGCGCTTAGCATCCACTAGAGAAGATGACAAGTTTGATAATGCTGAAAAAAATTGGGCCGCAACTGTTATAAGACTCAAAAGAGATCAGAAAATATGTGTGGAAAAGCTCATAAATGATATTTTATTTGAAGCTCAGTTGGTAAATCTCAGTCGAGATAGTTACTTTGTATGTCCACCTCAGAGCCAGCAAACTGCAGCCATTGGCACGAGATCCAAATTTCCGATCGAAAATGACTGAAACTTATTCTAGAGATATTCCACAACCCATTGCATGAGAGATCCCACAACCACTTGCGCAACTGGTTTCAAAAATTGTTTCACAACAACATTAAAAAGAACAATATTCGCAACAACGTTATTCGGATGAAAATTCCCGTGATAATTATTCAGAAGAAAATACACAATCAGCTGCCGAGTATCTTGCAATTTACTACCCACCATCTTAAATATTTAAATATTTAAGTAATCTAATATTCTAAATTACGTTTTATTTATATTTTCTAAACAACGAAATAATTGTGTTTTACGATGTAGAAATAAAAATACCTTAAAAACAAGGAAACATTTTTATTAACAGTTTACCAAATAAAAAGAGGAGTAAAGAAAAAAGTTACGTAATGTTTGTTATACAGGGAGACCAGGCTCACCCCTATAACATTTTTGTTTTTCAAGATACTAATTTGAAATTTGGGACATTGGGACAGTTAAATGGCATGTAAATTTGTATTATTTGGAACAGCTAAAATTTTTCTGGAAATTCCGGTTTCATGTTCGAATTTCTAAATGGAACATTCTGTTTTTACATTTTTGGAACCACCGTGTCATTTTACATACGGTAGTGACATTTTTGGGTAAAAAATATTACCTTCAAACATTTTTGGATGCAAATTAAATCTTGCATCTAGACATCCACGACTGAAAAAAAACATTAAGTCGGGGTCCTAAACTAGTGCAAAAACAAAATCATCAAATCAGTTGTTAGTGTTAGTGTAGCAATTGGTGGTACGTTGAATTCTGATAGTATTGGCTCGTCACTACTCATGATGACAGAGAAATGTGGAGGATATGATATTAAATTGACAAATGTGTTTATGTTCCGGATTTGAAGATGAATTTGATATAAGTCAATAAATTAGCCGAAAAAAACAATAATATTTATGATGGTGATCATGTTGGAGTTATTGACAAAAGACAGATTGAATTGTGTTTCAAGCATGGAAGAAAAATTGGTTGTATGTTGTGACCACATTAAACAATATTCATGAAAAGAAACAGCCTGTCCAGTTAAAACCGAAGGTAAAACAGAAGAAGAAATGTTTATCACTGGACTTGTGGGATAAACGGTTAGGGCATTGTCATGAACGAGTCATAAATATTGAAGATACTAACCAAAAAAGATGAATTTTCAAGAAAAGAAAGGGATGGTCTCAAGAATACTTGTGAGATTTGTGTGCAGGGAAAATCTAGAAGAAAGAAATTTGGGACTCACCAAGTGAACAAGTTCTGGATCTCATCCATACTGATGTAGGTAGCCCATTGAAAGCATCGTTAGGAGGCCAATATTACGTAAAAATATTGGATGACTACACCAATTATGCTACTGTCAGAATAATGAAGAGAAAATCAGGAGTTTTTGAAGAGTTCAAGAATTATCGAACAAGAGTTGAACTATACCAAGGGAGGAAGATCGAAGCAACATTATCTGATAATGGTGGAGAATATACCAGCAACAAGTTTGAGGAGTATTTGAGAAATTGTGGAATTGAACACAAGTTAACAGTTCTCTATGCCCCCAACCGAACGGTAAAACCGAGAGATTAAATTTAACCTTGTTAAAAATGGTTCGTTGTATGTTAATTGAGGTCAATTTACCGAAGACATTTTGGGCTGAAGCTATTAATACAGCTTGTTGGAGAAGAAAGCGCTGTCCGTCTTCAGCAGTAAATAACGAGGTTCCAATAGAAAAAATTACTTGCAGTAATTGCCATCACGTGGGAGTTAACGTGTCACCTTTGAAACGATCTAACTATTTTATTCGGCGTAACGCATGCAAGAGAGGAAAAATAATTACCTCTTTTCTTACGCATTTTAGTATGCTTAAAAATAACGTGAATCCAAGTTTAGATTGCATGCAGAAATCTTACAATGGTAAACTCTCCATCAAAGAGTTAAAATATAAAAATGTTATGTTACTTGCTGGTGAATATGTAGGGAAAAACGATATAGGTTTTTATCAAGCTCTTAAATCTGATAGAACTACATCAGAGTCTGTGGATTCGGAAGTCACTGAATCGGGCTCATGTGATTCTGATTAAAAAACGTTAGTGAAACTTCTTTAGCAGCACCTCGAAAACTTCCCGAGAATTGATAGTAAAATTTCAAGGTCGCGTCACGTTTTCGAGCATTTCGTTACACGAGAGAGACGAAAGATATAATGTTGAGAGAAGGAGAAAGAGAGTTATATATACATGCATGAGTAGCTGAAATACCACGCTTTGTATAATTAATACTTGTAGGGTATTGTTTCGTAGTAGAATAAACGGATTATTTAGTTTATATTTAGTTTATATTTATATTTATATTTAAAATTAAAGTTACAGAGCTGCAACTTACAACACATCAGCCATCTTGGCTCGTCGACGACCTCCCCGGAAACGGATGCCCAACCAGCACCCTGCTGACTAACCTCCCAACATAAAAATCACTAAACAAAGGCGGGCAAATTTGAAATGCAGAACAGTAGCCTTACATACTTAACATCGTGTTTTGTGATTATTTACGTTTCTTACGTTTGTGTCCTGTGAATATTCAATTATATCCGTGAACAGTTATTATGTACTTAAGTATATTTAAAATATTAAGATTTTAATGATAATGACGTTTGTATGCTTATATTGCGTCAAAAAATTATAAATAGTTGACTGACGCCACGTGTTTGACCACAGATAGAAAGAAACGAGTTATAAGCCAATTACTACAACGCATCAGCCGGTAAGAGAGACGTTACCTCTGAGCAAGCAAACAATATCTACTCATCACTGTAATACTCGTAAGTAATATAATATGTCAATTAATTTGTATGTCGTGGGCGGTTCAAATTTTTAGGTTAAACTGACAGTAATGAGACTTTCCATCACGAATCCTCACCGACATTTTAAACTGCTCTTTTCAACAAACCTTCTCACCAAAACACGATAATATATAGCATACGATTAAATGGCATAACTTCACATGCGTTTTTCTACTCCACAGGCTTCGCGATGCCAATAAAAACGACTGAACGTTCCCGTGAAATGCTCTCTGAAATGCTCAGAAGTTTCACTTCTATCACGTATACGGTGCTATACGCGCATTTTTTTATTTGTTTTGTATTTTATAAATTTATTATTAATGGTTAACACAAATATGTTTGTTTTTTTTATAAAAATGTGTGAAGATTTATTTTTAATATTACTGTAACCTCTTTTTCATTTTTGTAAGAAAGTTTTGATTGTTACTTACCTCCGTCTTGCACATGGTGAAAATTTGAAATTGAAAAATTATGGAAACGTATTCACTTATCTCACTCTTGCACCATAAATGATTTTTTTAGCATCACGAATATTTCACCCTAAATCAGATGCAAATGTTACTCTCTTGGGCAAGTCATGTGATAACTTAAAATACCAAATTGAAAATTAATACATTTTTTGGCTCTTCTGAAAAATGCATATTGTTACTTATCCCCTTCTTGCATCAGGGCCTTCAATTTTGCCAAATAAAACTGTTGAAACGTTCCATAATCGAAATTATTAAGACAATAAGGATGTAATTGAAACAACACAGAACTAATGTGGAGTATATGACAGTTGAAATAGCTAGCTTTGCTCGTAATTTGGTCATCCCGACTAAGAACTTCATTCTCAATAAAATTAAAACTGCACTCCAGGCCCAATATAGAATGATCCCCGATGAATATTACAGGTATTAGAGGTAGGTTCACTTTTTCGAGTATCGCCCAAAAATATAAGAGAAAAATAAAAGGAGATAATTTTATAGTAACTGCAGCAGACAAGGGAAATGGCGTAATAATTATTAGCAAAGAAAAATACATTGAAAAGGTAAATCAATTTATTGTTTCCAAATCAAGCCATGCATAAACAAAAATAACATGCCCAAATATACTAAAAAGCTTAAAGACAGGAGTAGAAGTACTATTTATAGTCGACATGGTAGGCTTAGATTTTCTGTGTCAAGTACTGACCATGGTTTTTCCCTAGATTATATTATGCACTTCTAAAAGTTCATAAATAACGTATTACCTATACTGCCGTGTTAATTCAAATAGGCGTAGGTATCTGCCAATTTACTCGAAATTGTGTTACACGGATCTTTAGTAGGTTCCTTTACAAAAGATTTGTGTATATATGTTAGCATAAAACAGCGTATACAACTATATGAGCAGAAAACATGTAAAAAAGAAAAGCGTACCTACAATTTCAGCATCTATGTTACCTTGAATAAGTGATTTTGTTACTAAAATAAGACGGATCTGCATACTGTGTTAAAAGTTAATGGCGCATCTGCAGACTCTATTTCTCATTAACATTTGTTACATGCGCTTGCGTACTTTCGGCTTATATTTGGGGTTAGAATCGTGTTGTTCGCGCTTAATGTGTTTTTCTATAAATTTCTGTAAAATGAACAGAGGGGAAAACTATTTGTTTCACTAGCTTTAAATAAGTTCCAAAAGGAAAAGATTTCCAACATAAAAGACGCTTGCCGGTCTACTGTAAAAAGTGATAAATCAGATCCTGATTATGAACTTGCAAGCGAACTCAACTTCAGCGATTCTGAAGAGTCAAACTTCTCCATCCAAAACTGCGGTAAGTAGTATAATATAATTCACTGTTGCTCATTCGCCATTTACACCATTTCATTTCTTTAGAAATTAAATTCAGACACACCATTAAAATCACCAAAAAAATTAATATTCTAAGAAATATGCTTATACGCCCTGCGGACATGTCAAGCTCAGGTGAAGACATCACTACTCAAGCGAACAACTCACAATGAAGATAAATGAGGCTCTCAATTTATTGTGTTACAAAAATACTATATGTTTATCAACGTAGAATAACTGGCACTGCAACTAACACGGACCAAAGATGGAAATCCCAAGAAACGAAAAAGGTACCTTCAAAATGTCAAGGAAGAACATAAGAGGAGAAAGGAAATGCAATATGTAACAAAGAATCCTGCAGTCGTGACACCTGCTTGAAAAAATGTGGGTACACAATTAATTCAAGGCAACGTGCAATGATTAATCACAGCTTTTCGGAGATGCCCAGCAAGGACCAAAGAAGCTCCATTTTCAATTGTGTGCTCAAAACTGTTGCGAAGAGGAAAACTATTCTAGCATTAATATCACGTCGCAGCAATACCATGACTTACTCACTCACGGATCACAAAGGTTCTAGAACCGATGTATGTAAAACATTTTTTCTCACTACACTCTGTTTTAAAAAACCAACGACAAACTGATCAGAAGTGTTTTTGATAAAACAGAGAGAAATGTTGTCTCGCCAAAAACCGATGGTCGTGGGAAATCCAACAATAAGAAGTTTGATCTAGAGCTGAAAGCCAATCCTTTTCAGTCATTTAACCCTAATACAGCACATCATCGACGTGAGCATGCTCCGCTAAGGAAGCTCCAGTGGCACCAAGATATGCTTTAGATGTAATAGACAGAACTCTCCAAGATTTTTTGAATTCGAATACACCGTTTGGTGGAAAAGTAATGATATTAGGAGGAGATTTTCGACAGCTGTTGCCCGTTAAAGTAAATGCCACACGATTTGAAAGACTGAATTTGAGTATAAAATTCAGTCCTCTTTGGAGTTATTTCCGAAAATTTTCTTTGACTCAGAATATGCGAACTCTGCCACAAGAACAAGAATTTTTCGAGTTTGTATTGAATGTAAGAAATGGAAGTCTAAATGATGCAGACAATAATTTATTTAGAATTGCCACGTAGATGTATAGACAATTCAGATATCGTAGAACGAATATACGGAGATATTATTAGAGGAAAACGCGTCAATGATATCACAAGGAATGCTGATATTGAAGACATTAATAAACAAGTTGTTGAATTACTAGACATAAGAACAGAAAAAATATATACAAGTATGGATAGTGTTGAAAATTGTGATAATGGAGATATAAACGACACTATTCTGCCAGAATATTTAAACACTTTAAATCCACCAAATTTCCCCCCACATGGATTAAAATTGAGAATAAATTTTATTGTTGATTAGAAATTTGAGCATCAGTAAAGGTTTATGTAATGGTACGAGATTATTAATTTTAGAGTTGGGAGACAATATCCTACGATGTAAAATTTTGGCGGGCGATAAATGTGGAGATATAGTATTCATAAACCGTATAACACTATACTATAATAGCGTTTGCAATGACTATTAATAAATCACGAGGACAAACATTTGATCAAGTAGGAATTGATATCAGAAAAGACGTATTTACTCATGGACAGTTATATGTCGCTTTTTCTAGAGATTGATAGTGGGAAGGTTTAATATATTTAGAAAACCAAAGAAATAGTAAAACAGTTAAAAACTTTGTCTTTAAAGAATTATATTTTTAGAACTGTTTCGTGGTGACTTTGAGGCCATGCTGGTCTCCATATATTTGAAATTTATCAAATTGCTATTGATTTGGTTAAATGCTAGATTAAACATACAAATGAAAACCCGTTAAGAAAACAGAAGAGAGCATGAGTAGGATGTCATGAATTATTCCTAGCAAATCTTTTTGTTCTTTAATCACAAATAGGTACCCATCCCACACTTCCACAGCTATTATTTGCCACAGAGAAAATAATCCCTCATTCAATAAAAACTTTGCCTACAAATCTTAGTTTACGAGTGCAAACATTACCTACGTGAAGAATATACATAATTATATTAAGGTGAGGATCTAGCGACCTAGAATCAAAATGCATAAAGGTGTTGTACTAAGTCTGTCATCTGCACAACAAATGCCACACTATTGGGAATATTTGAAAGAATATTTTGTGATCCATGTGTCAGTAGAATAGGAGCAAAAATTACAAAGATTTTATTGCTGCAGTGATTTACTGGAGTAGAGTGATGCAAATTTATTAAACTTTTAATTCATGCGTTTGTAGTGTTATATGAAACTAGAAAGAGTCAATTACGTCCTGAATGTGAGTTTTGTAAATAGCTAAGCAGAAAGTTAAAATTGTGCCCATACACCTCCAACCAACATGGCGCCATGTGACGGCAACAAAATGGAATTCCCTGACATTGTCCCATTCAAATTGCATTTGTTTGCAGACTGTTCAGTAAATTGAACCTCACCAACAGTTTTCAGCAACCATACAGAAACCAAGCAGTTACCGCTCGCTCTGGTAACTTAAATCTATTTACGAAATATACTAAAAGTGTTGACAGGGAAAGGAAACATCGATGAACGGAAAACATCGGTTACGGAACATCGATGTTGTTACAACATCGATGTTATGATTGTTTTTTGTTCCGACAAAGAGAGTACAATAAAGGAGTGTAATAAAATTTTTATAGTACCCTTCAATAAACGTTCACTTTTTAACCCAAATCAGTGTAAAAGGTATCAACTTTTTGCACGATCGTAGATAAAAAATTTAAAAAAATATTTTTCTCATTTTTAAAACTCCGCCTTCAATTGTTAGAAATCGGGTAAAAGCGGGTATTTCCGTAAGAACCTGCGGGATATTCTGACTTGTGTGATTGGCATTGACAGCACTGATTCTCTATCCACTGTGCTCTATCTAATCCCTTCATTTCTTATAGTGATGGAAAACTATCGACAGTAGTTATCGATAGTTATTGACTAAAATGTCCATCGGTCACACACAACAAATTATGAGTAAATTTTTATGACTTATACCTACTTACTGATCAACTCAAGTGTGCCACTAATACTAAGTTAAGTCTTCAAAAAATTTTCAATTTTTGTATACAGAGTGCACATCAAATGAAATTAAACCTAATCTAAACCTAAACGAAAAAGACGGAAATATTATTTTTTTCTGTAGTTATTCTACTTTCGATAGTCTTCGATAGTGGAAACTATCATTCACGAAAAATTCGTCCATAGAGTTCTTGGGAAAACATGATATTACTTCGAATACAGAATCCGAAGTTGTCCATCAACCATTAAAAATTGTGCTGCATTTGCGGCAAACAAATTACGATTATTACGATTATTATCGCTTATCATTATCATCGATAATACTATCGACAGTTGTCCACCACGGTGGCGGTGGCACCACTATCATTATTTCTCTTGGCCTTGGGTGGCAAGGGAAATTAAAAATGTTAAGCTTGGGTAAGAACCTACTTAAATGCAATTGTTGTTTTTATTTGTTTACTTTTTTGGCTCCGAGAAAAGTTTGGTTTTCCAAATGTAAGGGGTGCAATAGATTGCAGTCACGTAGCCATACAGTCCCCTCCAGTGAACCAGCACTAGCATATTTCAATCGGTAGGGAAATATGTATACTGTTATTAATGCAAATCGAGACTATTCAATCACAATTTTGTTATAGATTTGCGACTCTGATCTTAGAATTCTAGCTATCAACGCCAGATTTCCAGGATCTTTACATGATGCTGCAATTTGGGCCACATCGACTATTAACAGATATTTGCATCGAAGATTTGAACAAGGCTACTATGAATCTTTGTTATTGGGTGACTCAGGTTAGCCTCTGTCACCCTATCTTATGACGCCAATATTAGAAGTTAATGCAGATGTTAATACTCCTAAGGGCCGATATAATAAATCATCATATCAGAGCTAGAAATTCCATAGAACGATGCTATGGCGTGTTAAAACAATGGTTTCGCTGTCTATTAAAACAGAGGTTTGCACTACAACCGTAAAAAAGTTGTTTTAATTGTATACGCATGTGCATTTCTTCACAACATAGGTTGCCGGGATTGGACCGGCTCGGCTCCTCGAACGGACCAGCGCTCGTTTTGAAATGAGCGGAGAACCTAGGGTCTAAACATGCAAACAGGTGGCGCAGCAGTGTGAGCAAAACAGTGTCTAGGGACGGGACTTTCTGTAAAAAAATCGACAAAGTTTGGCGTTTCAACGAAGTAACATTGGCGTACCGGTGGTTAAGGGAATAAACATTATAGGTAAGTTGTATAATAACAGATTTGACTGGTTTATGACCTTGGGGCTTTATGCAACAGATGGATATCGCTACTAGTGTTGTAGGTTAGGATACATATTTTTAGTCGGTAAACATTTGCTGTGACAGCCGGTTGCCCCGAATGGACCACACGCCGTTTCCGTGATTAGACCGGACTTAAGACTGTGAGAGCGACACTGGGACCTGGTTAAATGCCGGAAAAAGACTAACCATACCAAACTACACAACTCACAGAAGTGACCGTACAAACAGAATAGAAGAAGGAATAGCGGTACTAATCCGAAACAGCATAAAATACGCTTCGATGGAAACACCAGCACTAGAAAACTTAGAAGCTACTGTTATAATGGTAAAATTAGCAAATAAAGAAAACATAAAAATAGTAACAGCTTACAATCCGCCAAACAAGCAATTCACAAAAGAAGACCTCCGAAAAATCTTCTCCGGCAACATACCAATTGTATTAGCCGGAGACCTAAACGCAAGACACAAAGATTGGGGTTGCAGAATAACCGAAATGGGAAAACCCCTCAGAGAACAAGCAGAATACGAAGACTTAAATTAGCTCCAGACGAACCGATTCACTTCTGTAACCAAGGGCTACCAGAAACTCTGGACATTATGGTAACCAAAAACGTAAACTTAAACGCTGTGTGATGCAGCAGTGGGACTCTGTGTTACCATAGAATTCTACTCTTGATCTCTATCATAGAATTCTCTTGTCGATAACGATGTTTGCCCAAACTGGTACTCTGTGTCAACATCGTGATGTATTCGGGTACGCTCGGTGATAGAATACAAGTTTATTATGCATCCTACAAACATCACGTGAAAACGAGTAGTAACTTTTATTATTTCCCAAATTTGCATTGAATAGCTTGAAATTTGACATTATTTTTTACCTGTTTGTATGTTTTTTTGGTAAATTTATTTCAATTTATTTCTTATTAATTACCTTTCGTATTAGTTGTATTTCATAACTTCATTATTGTTTGCATTAAAAATCCCTTTTTAAGGTAAAGTTAAAAGTTTTTAATTAATAAGTACATGATTGATACTAAAACCATATTGTAGATGTTTCCAATCAATTTAAACAACATTCTTCATGTGCAAGAAGAAGAAAGACTGGATCAAATACGAGAATTTTGTATGGAAAAGCGCGTCATGAGGGAAAATAGTGATCCATTTACCATGAGTGATATCCATTTTAAAAACCTTTTTCGTTTGACGAAAGATATGGCGCATTATGTTTTGAACCGAATTATTCAAGACATTCATGTTACTGACAATACTGTAGCAGTGTCTCCAGTGTTGAAGTTTTTTGCTGCACTCTATTTTTTTGCGACTGGTAGCTACCAGAGGACCGTAGGCCAGTCCTACAACTTATCAATGTCCCAGCAAATGGTATCACGGGCCATGCATGATGTTGCCGCTGCAATAGAAACCGTTCTTGGGCCAGAATGGATTCAGTTTCCCATGACGCTGCAGCAAAAGAATATTATAAAAGCCCGATTTATGGAAACGGTCCAGTTCCCCGAAGCGATAGGTTGTGTAGATTGCACACATGTTGCAATATTGGCACCGCTTGTAGAGGAACACAATTATGTGAACCGTCATGGAATTCATAGTAAGAATGTGCAAATTGTAAGCATATAAAAATGAGTAGTTATTTAATATTAAAGCTTTTGTTTTTTTTAGATATGTGATTTCGATACTAAACTTTTGAATGTAAATGCAAGATATGCTGGAGCGTCGCACGATGTCTTTATTTGGAGAAATTCTAATATTAACAGAGAATTAGAAAGGTGCTACAATGCGGGTATAACAAAGTGCATTTTAAAAGTTAAAAATAATTTTATGTGAATGTTTTTAGGGGAGCGAAGTACATGGTTAATAGGCGATTCGGGTTATCCACAGCTGCCATGGGTGATGACTCCCGTGTTGCAGGCTGCACCCAATACACCAGAGCATCGTTATAATGAAGCTCTTACCCGAGCAAGGGATTGTATCGAAAGATGCAATGGGGTACTTAAGGGTCGATTTCGATGCATATTGGGAGAACGCACTTTACGGTACTCTCCTGATAAAGTGGGAAGAATAGTCAATACATGTTGTATTCTCCATAATATTTGCATAGATGGAAGGCTTGATGTGGACTTCCCATTGCCCGTGGAAGAAGCGCACCCACCAGGTCTTCCAGCAAACAATAACAATAACTTCGGGTTTCAAGCACGGCAAACATTCATCAACAGGTATTTTAGATGAAAATAAAAATATCAAATGGGATTTAATATCCTCCTTTCGAATCTTCGTTGTGTTGATGAATGTATCTGCATTTGTTGCTTTCTGTGAACCATTTTAGAATAATCTTTTTACCCGTAGTCTACGGTTTGCCTCAAACATAAAATTGGTTTGCAATTTCTGTATTTGATGTGTATTAAAATGTATATTATAATATGTATATGTATAATTGAAATAAAACATAGTACCTACCTATACTAACATTAGTTCTTTTTATTTTCTTTACATAAGATTTCTAAACAATTAGTAATAGTTGCGAGACTCGAGTTCATTTGTTTTAGCACTTCTAAAGTGTCTCTGGACAACTGAATGAGCTCGCTGGAAGACTCGTTACACCTCCGCCGTTTTGAGGGTGTTGCTCGCGGGGTTGCTTCGTTTACCCGTTTTGATGTCCCTGATGTTGAGGCTGTTGAAATGTAACTATGGTCTACCACTATTGCATTCTGTACCTCCGTGCCAGTATGAGACTCCTCAAAAACAACATTTTCTCTCTAAAAATTACAACAGGAATAAACTTAATTTATTTGACAGTCAATTTTGCATAAGACTTACATCAGGTAAACCCAAACCTAATTCTGCAACTTCCGCATCTCCTTCCAAAGCTTTTTTCCCCATTACCTGGATCAATCGCTCCTCTATCTCAGACAATGGGGGCGTGTTTATGACACCTCCCCCAGTTCTTCCTTGCTCAAGACGAAGTTTTCTCGCCTTGGCTTTTGTTTTCGATTTCCAGTCGATAACAGCCTTGAATAACAAATTAAAATAAAGTACGGGTTTCTAATGTTAATAATTTATGTTCTCACCTTTTTCCATTCATCCACGGTTTTCTCCCCATATCCCAAACTATTTAATTTATTGGCAGCAGCTTGCCACAATTTGTTCATATTTTCCCTTCCATTAGCACCTTTGTATTTATTAGTGATCATTTCAGGGTTATTCTCCACTATATTTAACAAAGTATTCCAATGTTCTCCACGTACTCTCATTTTAAAGAAATTAAAAAATTAATAAATTGCACCAGCTACAAATTTCACGGAGCGTCTTCTATGCCGGGAAACAACAAAATGAACCCTATCCCTAGTATTTACTAAATAATCCCATCTGTTGCTATAATTTAGTTTTCAATAGTTTTATGGATCATCCCTATCATAAAGCATGAGAATTTTGTATTTTCCAGTTTGCCGCTAATGCAACAAATGGTTCTTGCGCGTTCCAATGCTTCGTTATCATCTCACTCTATCACTGCTGTAGATACGGGAAGGCGATGTTTTCTGTCTCAATAACGGCCGCTTCATACCAGTCGACTACCAGACATCGAATACTACCTGAGGGGTGAGGGGCAGGAAATAGAAAGCGGGACATCACGTCGAGTCGATTCATAGAATTCTATCATGACACAGAGTCCCACTGCAGTATACTCTTCGCATGTTTTCTGTTGTATTCTATTGTCACATTGTGAGTTTTGTATTTGCATTTTGCAACGAATATACAGTCTCCCTCTGCCGCGGAAAAGTGCCGGTGCGGTGGCTGGATTTTGATTTAAAATTTAGGTATTAAGTTTAATAAGGTACAACATATTTAATTAAGGTTGGTACTTTTAAAACATTCACCTGGTTTTGTTTTATTGAATTAGTGTGTTTTATTAGTCAGATATTATGTCAACAAAATTTAACAGCGCTTTGCTGACCGATCTAGATCAAAACGGCCATAAAATACAAACCTGGGCTAAAACGTATCAGGATGATAAAAGAAGTATTTATTGCATCGTTTGTGAAAAGATGGTGATGGTTGTACGAGGGAAATTTTCAATAAATCAACATGTAAAGGGGTCTTACCATCTTGAACAGTATAAAATTAAATTTAATAAGGATCAACTTCACTTGGGGACCCTAAATCAGCAAGCATTCGCTCTTCTCACACCGAAGCAAGATGCTACCAAAGCAGAGCTAATGGGGGCTATACGAATAATAAGTAAAAACCAGTCCTTTGAATCGGTAACGGGCTTAAAGGAAATGTTGCAGTGTATTTTTCCGAATGTTGAATGGTTACAACATTTTTCTTTAACAACACGGAAGCTGTCATATATAACGTCCTACGCGTTAGGGCCATACTTTAAACAAAAAATATTGGACGACATATCAGGTACCTACATTTATACGAAATTAGTTAATTTCTACATTTAAATACATTTTTTTATTTTAGGTTTCTATACTTTAATGAATGACGAAACCACAAATTTTTCCTCTCAAAAGGAACTCCAAATGAAGGTTTTGTTTTGGTCAAAACAGAAAAATGAAGTATCGGTGAGTCATTTTCAGTCATCTTTCATAGTGCATGCAAAAGCAGATGATATAATAAATCATATTTACGAAGCAGTAAGCGAAAGTAATTTGCCCATAAATAATTTAATTCTGTTAGGCTCAGATGGCCCTAATGTGAATAAAAAACTACTACGACTTGTGAGTACAGATTTACTGAAATCAAGAAATTTGGGTCTAATAGACATAGGGATTTGCAATTTGCATGTTATAAACAATGCGTTTCTGAAAAGTTTGAATGAATTTGGTCAAGATGTATCGAATTTAATAATAACGATAAAATATTATTTTAAAGTCCTTCCATCTCGATATAGCGATTACGAAAAATGCCAAACTAAAATGAATGTCCCAAAGCATGAGTTTGTGAATCATGTACCCTCACGGTGGCTTACATTGGAACCTGCTGCTGACAGACTTTTGGAGCAGTTGCCAGCTGTTATTGAATATTTTCTTCGATTGGTCCTCAAAGAAAATAAGAGTACCTTGAAAACTAAAACTTACATTACAATTAAAGAATATTTGAATGAAAAAACAATGCCGGCACAAATTATGATTGTTTCTTGTAGTGCTAAATTATTTTCAAAATTCACCCGCGGATTTCAACAAAATGAACCACTTATTCATTTACTTTATGAGGAAATTAAAAGTTTGTTTGTGCAAAATAGTATATATCCTGAGCGGTTGATAGAAGCAAAGAAGTATAAACCGCTTTATTCGAGTTTTTAAGCATTGAACTGCAATACCAAGACAAAATAGTATACAACTTGAACTTTTTGCCAAAAAATAATTTTACTTGAATTAAGCAATTCGTTAACAATATAACTCATGCCACGGAAAGTGGAGGTAACATAATAGACTTAGTATTAGGTAATATTGAAACTAATACAAAGTTTATAACTGAGCCAATGATAACAGATCATAGCATTATAGACATCAGAATAGTTGTGTACGGAGTTAGGTAAAAAATCAATTTGCATAGAGGAAAAATTATTTATCTTAATTTAATTGAAAGGCTTAATGGGACGGATTGGCAATACATTTATAATGGCCAAAGATATTAATACTAAATATCAGGGGTTCTATGATCATGTTATGTATAATTTAGATATATGTAGTAGCACCTAAGAGGAATATTACAATGAACCATCTGTGCAAACCATGGTATGACTCAGATGTTTTGGATAGTCTTAAACATAGGGACCATTTAGAGGGGCTTGGTGCAAGAACAGTACATACGCCAATTTTGCACTTTTGAGTTAAGTACAGTTTTTGACGTAAAAAAAATTAGCGCATCGTTTGGGACTATAACAGTACATAAACGCCTGCCGTATACCCTTGAAACACAGTGTACCAAATTCTACAAACCTTCGTTTGGGGCAAAAATAGTACATGTGCTACACTTGTACCGGTCTTACTCCTATAATTTTGGGGCAAGAATAGTACATATATCTGCACATGTACTGCTCTTGCACAAAATTTTCATTTTATAACCCTAAAATTTGGTTGACGTTTCGGGACGTTTGGTCTGAAAGAAAGTACATATTTTGAGTTTTTTCGTGATTCTTGGCCATGGATGATTACGAAAGGTTTTCTGAAGTTGATGACGATAGCATTGCAGATCCCACAGTTGAATTTGAAGATGAAGAGTGAGTATGAAGATGAAAAATACAGTACCTAGGTATTATTTAACCATACATGTTTTTCTTCAGATCATATTCTTCAGAACCAGAGAATAATACTTTAGAACCAGGCAATAGTATTATAGAGGAAAAGACTGCACAAAAAGGGAAGAAGAGAGTAAGATATGAACTTAAGTGGGAAAGACATGTCAGGAAAAAAATGAGGAATACTGGAAAAGAATACAAAAACATTTCTGGTAAAGTCGTACCTGAAAAAAAGATAGGCGATCCTTGTACTTGTAAGAAAAAAGAAAAGCTATTTACTGAGGCAGAAAGAGAAAAGATATTCGTGGAATTTTATTCTACTTGTGACAAAAATGTCCAAGATGCCCAATTAAGCTCTCTTATTACAGCCTCTACAATAAAACGACTGCGTATGTCTAAGAAAAGTGGTGATAAAGCGGAGAAAGATAAACCTAATGAAGAAGAAGAAGAAGACGAAAATATAAACGAAGAAGAAAATATTGCAGTGCCGACAAATGAAAAACATTTAGAGCAACCCAACAATAAACTTGGAAAAAAGAAGCTCTCTAAGAAAAAAGAATACACTTACACTTACAACATAAAAATTGATACAAATAATAGGGTTGTTTGCAGGCAGGCTTTTTGTAACTTACATGCAGTAAGTAAAGGAAGAATACAGAGGCTGACGGAATATAAAAGTAAAAGTAATGCAGCAAATGCACCTTTGGATTCTCGAGGAAGACATGCTAATAGGCCAAACCGAATAAATCTTGAAATACTTGAAACCATAAAGGAACATATTGAAAGCTTCCCATGTGTAGAATCTCATTATACACGTAAAGAGTCTGATCGAAAATATTTATCCCCAGAATTAAACATCAAAAAAATGTATTCATTGTACCTACAAAAATATGACACGGAATCATACGGAAAAATAAGAAGGAAGGAAAAAGCTTCGCCAAAAGTAACGTATGATTTTTATTACCGATATTTCAACAGTAACTTCAAGTTAAGTTTTGCAACTCCTAAATCAGATACGTGCGGAACTTGCGATGAATTAAAACTAAAAATTGAGGCAGCGAAAAAAGAAACAGAAAAATCCGGCTACATTATTGATAAAAAATTACATCTCTGTAAAGCGGACGCTTTTTATAATGAACTTAAAGCGAAGACTGCTCTTTCTAAAACCGATAAAACTGTGGAAGTGCTTTGTATGGATTATCAACAAAATCTACCTTATCCAGTTTTGCCTGTAGGCGAAATTTTCTATGTTTCTCAGCTCTGGGTGTATAACCAAGGGTACCATTCATGTTCAGATGGGAAAGCAAGGATGTTTATGTATGACCAAACTGTTGCTAAGAAGGGTTCAAATGGGGCAGCATCATTTATGTATTACTACATAAAAAATTTTTTGAGAAGAGAAGTTGAAACACTGTATGTGTTTTCAGATAATTGCGCTGGGCAAAATAAAAATATGGTCATAGTCCAGCTTTTTTTGAGTTTAGTGAAGACAGGTGTTGTGAAAAAAAATATACACCACTTACCTGAAAGGGGCCACAGCTTCCTTCCATGTGACAGAGATTTCTCTGTAATTGAAAAAAAGAAGAGAAAGAAAGAAACTCTTTATTTGCCAGAAGAATGGTTTGAACTTGTTGAATCCTGCAATAACTTTGATGTGTTTAGAGTTACACAGGACATAATTTTTAATTTTAAAGATCATTTCCAAAAATATTTTAAAAAAGGTGCTGGTACCAAGCAAAATAAATTTACAATCAGTAAATACAAAGTTTTTGTTTATGATTGTTCTCATCCAAATGAAGTCTGGGTGTCAAAAAACCATGTAACCGAAGAAGATGGTATGGAAAGGTACAATCTTTTCAAGAACAATAACTTAAAAGGAGGAATATCCTTCGATATTCCTAATTTATATAACAAGGCAATACCAGTGCCTTCCAAAAAATATGACAGTGTCATGAGCCTTAAAAAATACATCGGGGAAGTATACCTGCCATATTATGACAGGCTGGAAAAAGGTGAGTCAGTGACAGAAGATCACGAAGAAGGATATTAAAGTGATTCTGTGTATTTTTTTATTTGTATTTTGCCTAAATAAAACCATTTATTTCTCATTTTAACATTATTTCTCAAAAAATATGGCTGATTGAACGTTATTTGTGAAAATTTTTAAAAGTTGTTGGCAATAACAGTACATGTGCAATACATTTATTTTTATTGTTAAACAACTATTTACAAACATTCATTTTTTTTGGTAACTACATGCTCTCAATATTAAGCTTTTTAAATGCAAACATCAATTTTCCGACATTATTTTCAAATTTGTTAGTTTATACGTTTTTCGCGTTTTCCCAACATTATTGTTTTTGCACGTGTACTGTTTTTGCATCGAGGTCCTCCATTTTTATAAGAGATATATGCCCAATGAAAATATAAATGATTGGAATGAGTACAAATTATGTAGAAATAGGGTAGAAAAAATTCTTGAGACCATAGTTTATAAACAGACTTTAAAATATATTGAAGGAAACAAAATAATGATTAAAGAAGAGTCAGGCTTCAGAGGAAAACATAATAATTGCAAAATTGCAATACAGGATATATTGTCTAGTTGGAAAAATAGCTTTGACAAAGTAGAGTTCATAATTGTAGTCTTTTGAATCTAACCAGAGCCTCTGAAACGGTAGATAAGGATAGACTTGTTAAAAAAATAGTAAATTACGGCATACAGGCTATGGTACGGAAACGGCTTGAGAATTATTTATCTGGTAGACGTGAAAAAACAAAGTTTGGTATTTATCTTTCAGAAAGTGAAGAGGTAAGGCGTACCTCAGGGCAGTATCCTGGGGCCGTTGCTCTTTATACCCTATATTAATGATATAAACAGTACTCTGAAAGTGTATGATTTACATTTGTTTGCCGATAACACCCTCATTTGTATTTCTGGTAGAGATTATGACATGCAATAAATAGAATTAATATGGACTTACATAAGGTAAGTGATACGGTAGCACACAATAAGTTAAAATTAAATATAAATAAAACAAAATATATGGTTATCTCCAATACAAGAATAGATGGTGCAAAAAAGGTAAAAGTTGGCAACCAAGACATACAAATTGCTGACAATATCAAATATCTAGGACGGTGCAGAGTGCAGACCATGTAGATTACATTCCTAAAAAAATTGCCCAAAAAACAGTACTGCGTAGGACTCGTAACTGTATTTCAGATTATTCAGCTTTACAAATTTATATCATAATCATTTTGTCTCATTTTGTTTACTGCCCTACCGTCCTTTTTCTATTTAATATGACTAACCTGGAGAGAGTACAAAAGCTGTAAAATAAGTGCATGCGAGTAATTCTTAAATGTAGTAAATATACGAGCATACGCACAATGTTATCCACCTTAAAATGGATTAGTGTCCGAGACTTAATTCATCTGCAGGCTCTATCGTTTATTTACAAAATGAAGTCTCAATTTACACTCTAGTACGGTATGCGCCAAAATATACAGTACTGAATTACGCGCCACTGCTATGCGCATGTCTGCTTTTTGACGTTTAACTGTAGCAGTGTTATGTGTTTTTAGTAGTGCAAAGAACGTTGTTGTGTGATGTTATAGTTGATAATGGGTCTCACGACTGAGGAAAAAGTGTTTATTGTTGAGCATTATTTTCGCTCGTACGGAAATGGCAAAGTTTCAAGTTAGTGACGGAATATTCAGCAACCTGTGTTCTCGAATATGTTTGAAAATCTGCGTGACCGTTATGAACAGTGCCTACAGCGCAATGGCGCATATTTTGAATTTGAACATGTATTCTATAGAAATAATAATAATAATAATAATAATGCTTTATTTTCCATTTTTGCGGTGTAGGTGCATTATAAATACATAAAGAAATACAAATATAATAATGTATAAATATGTTTGAAAATCTGCGTGACCGTTATGAACAGTGCCTACAGCACAATGGCGCACATTTTGAACATGTATTCTATAGAAATAATAATAATAATAATGTATAAGTAATAAGTAATATACTTCAGTACTGTATATTTTGGCGCATACTGTATTTGAGCGAGAAACTTACAATATTCTCATCAGTTTACTATTACAATACTAGGCAATATAACAATTTCTACTTAGATTCAGTTGTAAAGAAGTCAACTTTAAATTCAATCTTTTACAAGGGACTCAGGCTATACAACAAATTACCCGTTTTAATTCAAAATGGCTCTAGTGTAAGATTATTTAAGATGGGCGTTAAGTTGTGGTTGATTGAAAATGCAGTTGCTATTGAATATTGATAGTTTTAGTTTATATAAATTAGTTTTAGGTAAGGTTAAGCTGTGAACTTGTTTAAGTATATAAAGATGAATATTTAACTATTATAGCTAAATAAACTCTTTTTATTATTATTGTTATAATTTAAACTAATGCAATGGAAAAGTAAAACATACCGTTATATACGTTTTTGCCTTGGCTTACTCTTCATGCATTTGAACTCTTCGAAAATCATTTATTATATGTTGTTTATACTGTTTTGTCACGTTAGTTGATAACTTATTTTGTGAGTGGTAGGTGGCGTTTTGTAGTTTTGTGAAATGTCGTCCAGCATGCTAAAAATGTCAGGAAGTTAAAATATTTTATAAGTATACAAAATGTTGTTTATAATATATTTTTAGGTTACGAATTTAAAAAATCTCAATATACTAACCTATTCGTATAAAATTCAATTCTGAAATGAAAAGTGCAATTAACATGTACACATTTGAAACAACTAGTCTGCGAAAGCATCATATTATTACAGAAGACAAGAATTTTGTACACACCAAAGGTGAAGTTCATCAACAAATTGCCTCCCCATTTACTGCAGGCAGCAAACCAGGTAATTTTGTTGAAAAAAATTACTTTATCTATGTAATACACTGTCCTTACAGAATGGACGTATAATATTCCTCCAGAATTTTCCTTCCTATAAGAGGAAAATTTTGATGCCGAAAGTAAGGATCCTGACTTCCACCCATCGTCTAACGAAGGCTCTGACGAAGAAACTGCTTCTAATAATCTGCAGAAGGAGTTTAAAAAAATACAAATACTATGTACACAAGAAAACTCCGGTGATACAGAATATGAAAATCATGATAATGATGAAGACGAACAACAAGCAAATGAAACGTTGGATGAAGAAAGACAGACACAAGTTGCGGTTGAAAATTTGCCAAAATATGAAACAGAAATGGAATAAGTATTATGATAATAGGGAAGAGAAACAACAAATAAACTATTCAATGGACGAAGAAAGGAAGGAAAATATCGCTGACGAAAACGTTACAGAAAATGAAACAGAAATAAAAAATCATGATAATGGTGAAGGCGAACAACAAAGAAACGAATCATTAAACTTTAGAAAGTCAAATGAAAATTAATAGAAAAAAAGCACCCCGTTAAAGTTTCTGCATGAAAAGGAATACAAATCAAAAAGGAATACCGGAATAGACACCGGTAAAGAGTATGGCTTTCTGCAAAAGTGAGGTTTTAACTATGGCAAAATTGCGGGAAGGCGACCAAAAGAATTTTACACATATATATGTTCCACCCATGAAGAAGAAAGCCTCTAATTCTGTTTCAGGCATAAATGTCTGTCAGTTAAGAACGCTGGGGTATGGCAATGCAAATATGGATCTTAATCCAACTGAGGAAAATATGTGACTAAAAAGGGAACATTCGGAAAAGTAAGTTAGAGATTTTTCAAAAGCAAACCAAGCGTCATTAAAATCTTTTTTTAGGTTTCACAAGTTAGAGAAATGTACAAGTGACTCGTCAATATCAACTTCTGTAGCAGTAGTAATGGCAGTTGATTTGCAAAAAGTGGTGTTGCTACCAAGAATGCCAGATGTTAAATGAACCTTCTTTACTTCTCGATTAATAACCTTCAATGAAACTTTTGCCTCAATGCAGAAAAAATGGACATCGTCATCTAATAATGTGGCAAAAAGGTGTTGCAGGACGCCGTGAAGAAGATGTTGCAAGTGCACTCATCAACAGAGATTCAGAAAATATTTTGAATCGCTTATCTAAGTTAAAGGGGGTCTATCACAAAAATGAAAATTGTAGAACAAACAATTCTAAGAACAAATTTTCAATCCGCACTTCTTTACGACAGGCCATTTCAGAGATATGCGCGCTAAACGATATGTCGCATTCACTCGTGACGTCATGCCGACACCGCGCGGAGTATAGTGTATAGACTGGGGCGCGCATTGCGAATCGACCAGCTGCGGCGTGTTGTAACTCGTGTTCAATAATTGTTGCAAGGTTATTTCACGCAGTTCAGTTGCAAAAATTTAATGAGCATGGCTTTTGGGTTTGAACCAAAATATAGTGAGTCGGAAATAAGGCGTATGGACACTGAAAATCTTAAAAGAATCGAAGAAAATAATAATGCGCGGTTGAACAACGTAAGGTGGTGCAAGTGCACAAACTGTGTGCCGATGTCTAGTAAGAAGGAAAGTGTTTGCTGTTGGGATAATGATGAAATAACTAAAGTTAGGAACGAAAATATATGCATAACTTTGTATGAAAGTTTTGATAATATAGTTTTCAATTTAGATACTTTAAATATTGTAAGACACAATATAATATTAAAGGAAGTGCAAAAGCCACGCCGAAAAGAAGAGGTATATGGAAGTGAATAACGGGCTTTGGAGTCATCTTTCCTACAAAAATTTTACATCTTGGGTGAATTCTTGGACTTCAATTGGATATTTCAATAAAATTGTTATTCCAGCTTGCGTAGTAAGCCAAATTCGGAAACGCTTTCCTAACATTAATGGCATATACACTGGTTTCAAAGAATATGAAGATGGACAAGAACAGTAAAACTTATAATAACGATAGACCTACATAAATAGTGCGCGTTGAAAATTGTAATTAATTTATAATGTACCTACCTAATCTTTACGTTTATTAACAAAATAGTTTTATTCTTAATAAAAGATAAAAGTCACGGCGATTTATTCTATTTTTCCACACTTTAAACCGCTGAGGCTCCTTATTTTTATTAGGAAATCTATGTAAAGATTCGGACGAGTTGTTATTACACCCAAAAACACAACAATTAGACATCTTAACCTGTGCCCTTAACAACTCCACCTTACGCAAATTTTATGGATGTCTCAGGAAAATACAAACAAGGAAAACTGCAAGCAACAACCGATCTGGAAGAGCGGCACGGCGTACGCAGCGGCAGTGTTTATTGTTTTTGTTTACCATATTTAGGTTTGAGATAGCTCGTTGCTTCGCTTATAACGTGAGTAATTAGCTGCATTATCGTGTTTATTTTTAAATATTGAAATTTCCAATACTTAGCATGGCTAGTGACTTGGTTTAGTTAAAGTCAACACTTAAACTTCGTGGAGTGAACTTTAACGAAGTGGTCGCCTGATTTTTGCAATTTTCAAAATTATTATTGTGTTGTACCTAATACTCCATTCAGTTAAAAATGACTTTTGACGAAAAACTTGAAATAAAATGAAATGGACGTCCTAAGCCTGTGCGAAGTATCAAAAGCTTTTCGAAAGGTCGCGGTAAAAGTTGTGTGCGAAAGTTTAACCTTTTGGATTTGGGATTTTCGTTAAATATTGCGGTGAGTGAAATTTCTTGTAGGAAAATGTTTGAAAATGGCTTCTAAAGCACTTCATTTAAAAAACTACGGGGGAGAAACCGCCAGACCCCCCCCCCCCCCAACCCCTGAGCGGTGATTTCATTCTAGAGCACTGCCAAGTTCTAAAGTCAGGAGCCGCCACTGCTTTTAGATGCGGATTTCGCTTTTATTCTTAGATATTTTTTTACTATTTTTTCATCACAAGTTGTATTTTTGTGACAGACCCCCTTTAAATCTTCATGACATCTCTGTTTGGCGCCTTTTCTGCGACAAGCGCGCAGGTCAAGACAAAAACAGCCATATTATTCATGCTCTTGTTCACTGGTTGCAAAATTTGCAACCTCAGTTACTTAACAAAATAGCATTGTTTTTCCTGTAAGAGGCCATTCCCATTTACCGGCCGATAGGGTTTTTAAGAGGGTGGAAATATTATTACGGAAAAAGTCCACAATAATTGATAAAACAGGATATACTATGAATTCTTAATCAGTTAACCCCACACGCCAAAAGACAGTGACACATTAATTAAACTCGACTCGTGTTTCGCTGACAAAGTCAGCATCCTCAGGAGTTGAAGATTAATTACTATGTCACTGTCTTTTGGCGTGTGGGGTTAACTTAATAAGAATTCATAGTGAATTTACGTCAAAGTTCTCGATCCAACCACTGCACTGTGTGGAAAAAATACTATTTTGAAATTTATGAATGTGTGGGAAGAGTAAAGAAGCTTCGATCTGATGGGGATTTATATGACGTAAAAAATTTTCAATCTGCTTCTAAAAAACTGGATTCAACAAGTGCTTTCAAGAGAATATGCATACTAAAAATTAAATCGAGAAATAAAGTGGTGGTAGAGGTACAGGGAGTCGAAAATTATAGATTTCAAGCACAGGAGAGGGGGCTAAACTTATCAAAAAGAGGAAAATCAGAAGCACGTCAAAACTTGAAAGAAATATTACTGGGCCACGAAATACAACCGAAAAGAAAGTTACGGTAGAAAAGTTACTACAGGCTCAATTTGGAAGCAACTGAAGAGAAAATCGTGAGTTAAGGTGGTACAGGGAAATTTTGGGTGGGGATGCAATAAACGGTGACAAAAACGAGGAGGAAGAGAGAGAAAAAGTGCATTACAAATTTGGAATAGTTTTTGTTGGTTATTGAAAATAATAATAATAATAGTGTCTTTATTGTATCACAGTTACAATTACATTTTACAAATTAAATTAAATAGAATGTATGCAAATAGAATGTATGCAATTCCCACAGATAACTTAAAAAATATGCAGCTAGCTTAGGGCGAAGTTCAGATGGATGCCAAAGCTCCCCCTGCTCTACCACTTAACCCTACAGATTACATTCAATTACATTAAATGTTATAATAGGCTATACCATTCAGAACCGACAGACACCTGATACCAGGAATAAGAGTCGCCAAGGGCAAAATCGATAAAATAGTCCGTGATACCATTAATATACCTCTCCATCAACGACGACGACAGACCCCACCCCCCAAAAGACTTGTGAAAAATTGAAACGCCAACTTTTTCAAAAAAAAAAACAAAAATAAAGAGCAACCGTACCAACGCCGCAGACCACAAAGTACAGCACACAGAATCACTACAAACAATTTTGGTTTTGTAACAGGAACGTATGTAAATGATTTTTAAAGTAAATATAGGATAAATTTTTGAGATTTTCGGGCAATTCGTTATAGATTTTACAAAAATAAACACAGAAGCATCTACTGCACAAAGCAGTTCTGTATTGAGGAGGAGACAATCTGCCCTTAAATCTCACATTAATGTTGTGTACATCAGTTCTAAATTTAAGTTTTTCAAATAAATACGGCGGTGTTTTCAATAAAATAATTTTAATAACAAATATACATGTAGTACGCCGGATAGCGACATCAATTTTTAAATGATTTTAGCGTGTGGCAGAGGTTGTAAATTTGGTAGTTTGTGTGATGGCAAACAGGAAAATTGACCTCTGCCTACTCCGCGTCGGACATTTTACAATTGACATGTCTTCAAAAATTTTAAAGAAAGAATAAGTTAACGTAAACCTTTTCAGCGCCTCTGCCTTATGATTCAACTTAGTAATTAAATCATAAAAAACGAGAAAATACCGGAGGCAGAGGTTCTGAGCAGAGGAAGAGGTTCTGAAAGTGCTTGGAAAGTAGGCCTACTTAGATTCAAACGAGCTGAAATGACTAAGTAGAGCTACTAAACACATTTAAAACGTCTTTCTCTGATCTGAAGCTGTTCAGGATCTCTGCCTCGGGTAATTTATTGTTCTTTATGATTTAATTATTAAATGTTATCAAAAGGCAGGGGGCACTGAAAATATTTATGTTAACTTTTTTCTTTGGCATTTTTGAAGACCTGCCAATTGTAAAATGTCCCACGCTGGGGTCTCGCACATGGATATTCCTGATTTCCAACAGACAATTTACAACTTTATATGAATACGAAGGGCGCTGAAATGAGTTATAAAAATTGTCGCTATCCGGCGTACTAATGGAAGCTTAAGGAATCTGTGTTCCACACTTAGCCAACCACTAGTAATTAATTTATGTGATATATGGCCAATTTTCTAATGCCGTATTTGCATCTCGAACAGGAATTTTGCATTTTTTGAATTATATATTTGGTGGCCTGATCCAAACACAGGGAAAACACCTCATAACAAAAATTAAAATGTGAAAGCACAAGTGAGTTACAAAGCATTTTTTTATTCCAATGGAAATAATATTTTTGTAGGAGCAAGCAAAGTTTTACGTTGGGTTAATGCTCGTCTCATGCACAAAGCAATATGTCCCTATAGCGAAAGCTATTGTCAAGCACCAGTCCCAAGTCCCTCACTCTTTCAGGTATGTCAGAATCGTTAATTCTTAAATGAATTCTTATTGCCAAATAAAAGTTTTACTGGGATTAATCAACAAAGAATGCCTTGGTGACGCGGTCGCAATATTCTGTAAATCCTTATTTAAATTTTTTACTGCTACTCGAAAATCAGTTATAGGAAAACTGGAATAAATTTGGATATCGTCTGCATACATGTGGTAGTCAGAATACTTTATGCAATTCACAATGCTACTACATTGAAAAGAGGTGAGGTCCCAAAATCGACCCTTGCGGTACCCCCGATGTAACCAAAGCACTCCCAGACATCTGGTTGCCTACCCTGATAGTTATTTCCCTTTCTGATAAATAGCTAGTTAGAAGTTGCTTACCATTTTCACTAAAACCGACGTAATGAAATACAGATTTCAAAATATTAAAGTTAATAGTATCAAATGCTTTACTAAAGTCAAGTAAGAGAAGAAGGGTCAATAAACCCTTATTCGTAGCATAATGTCATCAGTAATATTTACTAACGCAGTTGTACAACTAAAATTTCATAAAAACCTAGACTGTTTTAAAGGTAGAATCTGATAATGGTTCAGACGTTCTTCAATTTGGTAAAACATAATTTTTTCCATCATCTTGGAAAAACATGGCAACTCCAACTGATTACGCACCATGGGGACCGGCGTGACAACAGCATGCTTCCATGTGATAGGAAAATAATTTTGCATCAGGCAGCTTTTTATAATATGAACAAGAAACTGCAACAAATACAGACAACACGCCTTTATCATTACAGGTGCATTCGATTTTATTTCAGTTAAAAATTTTATCACCGCGCTAGAATCGACCAATTTGAATCCAAAAAACGAGTCAAAGGAGGTATTTCTGTTATTGTTGTAGAATGCAATAGTGTCAGAAAAATCTTCGGTGAAAGTAGGCAGCTCTGTGAAAAAGTTTAAAAAATAATCTGCATTAGATTAGTTTATGTTATGCGGTTATGTATAACTAGATGAACCCGTGGGCTACGCTCCACGACTTTTACGTAGGTGAATCGATGTAGTAATTATACTTAAAACGTAGGTGCTTCCCAGGTGCACCACAAAATATTGCCATAGAATAATTAATTGCGTTTAATTTAATACGGCAAAAAACCATTCTACCTACGGGTGCGACGTTGAACCCCAGGTACAACTGCGAACAGCGCTAAGCAGATCCAAGCGTCCATCGAAATGATGCAGATGCAATTTTCTTATTTGCGTTAAAGAAACACCTGATCGAGTGCACGGCCTCACCCATACGATCTCCGCCAGTTGAAAAGAGACCGAGCGAACGATATCCCCACCCGTATTTCAAGTGCTGTGCCAGTTCGCTTTTAATATTATGATTATTGTAAAATTTATTAAGTTATTATGTTTTCTAAAATATATATTATATATAACCTTGAAAAGTACTAGCAGTTTCATTTTTACGGTTACCGAAAACCTGGTGGGGTGAGGAGGGGTGTGGGAAAATGGTAGTGGGGGCACTAAAATATAACCAAAAAACGTCAAATTATCGTCTTCTAGAAGACGCTAAATTGACGTCTGCTTTATGACGTCATTGGTCCGAGACATTAGGAGGTCATTTTCACGTCATATTCACATAATTTTGCTGGTAATTTCTCGTCACTTTGTGACCAGTTTTTCGCATGATTATAACGTGTATTTGCTACCTGGGGATGAGCAGTGAAAAAAGATAACGGCATCAAAAATAATGTGCGGGGATAAAAAAATATATTGCAAACTACTTTAGAATTAATCCGAGTTTTCCAGAAATGGCACAAAATTTTTTCGGAGGCAACATTTTTGGATCCCCGTTTTAAAAGTCACAGATTTTCAAATAAAAGTTATTTTGAAAAAGAATCAGAAATGGCAGTGGACAGACAAAGAACGGGAGGCATTGAACAAATTGAGGAATAGTTTAATCACTAGACCGACATTAGCATTATTCAACCCAGGTGCGGAAATTCAAGTTCACACCGATGCAAGTTTGCACGGTTTAGCAGGAATTTTACTTCAAATGCAACCCGATAAACGTTTACACCCTGTACATTACTATAGCAGACAGACTACAAAAGCAGAAAGCAAGTACCATTCGTACGAGCTTGAAACGTTGGCAGTGGTAGAGAGTCTAAAGAAATTTAGATTTTATTTAGTAGATATAGAGTTTACGGTTGTTACTGATTGCAACGCACTGAAGGCTACAAGCACAAAGAAAGAGATACTCCCTAGAATCGCAAGGTGGTGGTTGCAGTTACAGGAGTATACCTTTACCGTAGAGTACAGACCAGGTAATCGCTTAAAACATGTAGATGCGCTTAGCAGAAATCCTTCAGCAAGTGAGAAACCTTCAGATGAAATATTACGCATTGAACAAGCTGACTGGGTTTTAGCAGGACAAATGACCGACGACAAAATAAAACATATTAGAGAGATTTTAACAAAACCACCGGAAAACGAGTACGACCGTAATGTTTACAAAAATTATGCGCTAAGAGAAGGTAAAGTGTACCGAATTACAGCACGAGGTATACTTTGGGTAGTACCTCGCGGCATGCGACATCAGATAGTGAGAAGTGCACATGACGAAGCTGGACACTTTGCTGTTGAAAAGACGCTACAACAACTTTGTAAACATTATTGGTTCCCGAGAATGAGGGAATACATAGAAAAATACATCTCTTGTTGTATATCTTGTATTTTTAATAAGAGAAACACCGGCTGAAAGGAAGGGTTTCTTCATCCCATGAAGGTTACTGAGCCCATGGGTACATTTCACATTGATCATTTAGGTCCATTTCCCAAAAGCAGAAAAGGTAATGTGTATTTAATTGCTGGAATCGATTCATTTACTAAATTTGTTTTTCTAAAAGCTGTAAAGTCAACGAAAACGAAATATGTTATCGAGTATTTTAGAGATATATTTGCGACATATGGTGTTCCTAAAGTGTTAATTAGTGACCAGGGTAGTTGTTTTACGGCCAAATCATTTAAAAACTTTTGTGCGCAAAACAACATTCGTCACGTCGCGTCGCTACAGCTGTAGCTACTCCAAGGGCTAATGGACAAGTGGAACGACTGAACAGAACGATCTTAAGCGCGTTGATGACATCAATTCTGGAGGAAGATTTATGGAATGGGCAAATTCGCAATGTTCAATTCTCCATAAATAACGTCATAAATAAATCCACGGGTAAGACACCTAGTGAGTTGTTATTTGGTTTCACCCCTCGCGGGGGCACCGACCAACTTCTGAGAGACGAGATAAGTCAAATTCCAAATATTATTGAAGATTTATTAAAATTAAGAAAAGATGCAGCAGAAAAGAACACGTAAGCTCAAGTCAAACGAAAGGCAGCATTTGACAAGAAGAGGAAGCCGCCACGAAAATACAAAGAAGGTGAACTGGTAGTGGTTGAGAAAAGCACTCCAGCCCCAAGTACAAGCAAAAAGTTAGTTCCCCCTTACGATGGACCTTTTGTTGTTACCAAAGTATTACCCAATGACCGGTATGTTGTTTAAGATATGCCAGGGTCACGACGAACGTTACGTAGCGCTAAGTACGACCGTGTTGTAGCGGTTGACCACATGAGGCCATGGGCACAGTCAGGTGGAGTTTCAGATGATACTGCCAGTGAGAGTGGAGAGGACGGGGTGGTGTTGTCCGATGATGATGAGGAGGCAGACCACTAAGTGCACCTCGGGACGAGGTGAACTTCAGGATGGCCGAATGTAAGATATTATAAAGTTTTTAAAATATTTTCATGTAGTTAAATTTAAATATACTCCAATGCAGCAGAAACAGGCGAAATTCACGGTCAGAGCGTGTCTTGTTTACATTAGGCTTAAGTGCCAGATGGCTTAAGATATATTATGTTAGAAAAAACTTACTTCGGCTAGGGGAAGTAGAATTTCACTCGGCTAGTTATCGTGCAGTAGTGAACTTGCTGTGTTAAATTGTGCAATTGTGGGTTTTTGTGCTTTTGTGCATTTTTATTGGATTTGGGGCGAGTTTTCTCACAGAGCATCCTTTCTAGTTTATTAGAACATATTATGGTTTAAATAAGAAATCATTCAGTCTGATATTGTTGAGTAATTGTTTTAATTAAACAAATAAAATGCATTCAGTTGAGTAGAAATATTTGTGGATATATTTTGAGCTTGTGATCGCCGAATAGCGGTCCTCAGTACTGTAGGAAGGGGTTGCCAATTATTATGCGTTTATAGCCAAACATCGATAGTAATTAGCATCTGGAGCGGGTTTATCGAGCGGTACACTCCCTTTGACCCCATTGTACAACTCAGTGCTAATTGTGAGAGCTAACAACGTAATTAGTAGAGATGAAACGGATAGCAGTTTAGCCGGATACCGGATATTCGGCCAACCTTGTAGCCTGCTAGCCGGATATTCGGCCGCCGAATATCCGGCGGAATGTTGCCGTTTGGTGCATCGCACGAAGCACGCTTGCGTAGGCGGCGCGCGAACAATCGGGTGGACTCGGTCCAGTTCAGGTCTTTTCGTTGATAAGCGAAGTTAACAATTGTTTCTTTCATTGACTTATTGTATTGAATATTGATTGCAGTGCAGACTGCAGACACGTGCGTGATCGTTTGAGGTTATTTTATTTGTGCGTGAGTTATCTGAAGTATTCTTACAATTCTAAAAAGATTTAACGACGAGAAATGACATCGGTGAAGAAAAAATCGCCTTTATGGGAATATTTTGATATAAACAGCGATAATAATAAGTTTGCTGTTTGTTTATTATGCAATGTTAAAATTTCTCGTGGCGGCGAAGGGAAAAAAGCAGGTATGTATCTAATTGCAATTCTTTTTTTTATCGAGTGAAGTACCTTGCAAGTTTCGTGACGTAATTAATTTGTTTCGGAGTTTTTAGTTTTTTTTACGATAGGTATTGATTGATTGACTGTGAAAGCCATGAAGTCACTTTCGTTTTTTTTAATTGTAACTTGTAGGGATGCAACGTTTAGCGATTTTTCGTAAACATTTAAATTTAAACGCGTACCCTACGCGTAACTTACCAATATTGTTTTGAAACTTGAATAATCAGAAAAAAATCAAACGTCCTTTGAAAGTTGGGTTATGAATCATAAACTAATACATATGGCGTTGAATGATGGCGGCGGCGATGGCGGCGAAAGTCCTCAAAGGGATACAAACAATAAATTTGAAAAGTACATGACGGTTTTGCAATATTTAAGTGGCCGCTTCGCTTTTGCTCTCCCGCGATGCGCGTCTAGCACTATCCGCGGCTTTGTTTATCCGAAATTTAATATCTAAAATCTAAATGTTATTTGCATTTCGTTTAAACGTTCCCCTAAATGGGTAGTGGCCACACGGGCGGTTAAACGTTTAAATTTAAACGTTGCATCCCTAACTTGTTGATTATCTATCTATCTATCTATTCGTTAGGCACATTTACATTTATTTAAAGTTTATTTATAGCAGAGTTTTTTTGATGGTATCTTATTTATAATCTAATTTTTTCTAGGTACTTCTGCCATGAAAAATCACATAAAATCAAAACATCCAGATGAATTCCGTGCACTGAATAAAGATAATGCCGCTGTCGTGCCTACTACAATTCCTTTAGCCATTCCGGGGACAAGTTCGTCTTCAGTAGCAAAAAAGCAATTGACTATGACAGAATCTTTCGAAAGGAAATTGCTCTGGGACGTAAATGACGCTAAAGCCAGAAAGTACCATTATTTAGTAGCCGAAATGATTGCACTAGACAACGAGCCATTATCCATAGTAGAAAGAACCGGATTCACCAGACTCTTAGAACAAGCTTTACCCCGCTATAAATTGCCAAGCCGGACTTATATTACCCAAAAAATCATTCCTGACATATATGACAGAATTTACGAGAAAATCAAACATAACATTTCCAGTTCTTTCGCTATTTCAGTGACTTCTGACATATGGACTTGCTTACACAACAATGCTAGCTTTCTGAGCTTCACAGCTCATTGGATATCACCTGAATTTAAACTAGAACACGGAGTTCTGGCAATGAAACCTTTCTCAGGTTCACACACAGGAGAAAATATAGCAAAGGAGCTTAACATTGTCGCGAACCGCTGGGATATTGAGCACACTAAAATACATTTACTCATTCATGATAGTGGCGCTAACATGGTGAAGGGTGTTCGTTTGGCTGAGTACGATTCTGCTAGATGTTTCATACATACGCTTCAAAGAGCTATAAATGAGTCGCTCAAAGTCCAGGCTGAAGTGACAACAATGATTGCTACTGGAAGACGACTTGTGACGCACTTCAATCACTCAGGTTTAGCTCAAGAAAAACTGCTGACGATTCAAAAAGAGCTAAATTTACCCGAGCATCAGTTAGTGCAAGATATTAGCACTAGGTGGAATTCCACTTTTTATATGATTGAACGTTTGTTAGAACAAAAGCGGGCCATATCATTGTATGTTGCTGATCACGATACACTCATCAATTTGACAGCTCAACAGTGGAGTTTAATGGAGCAATGTATCAATTTATTAAAGCCCTTCGAAGAAATAACCAAAATAACAAGTTCTGGTCTATCCTGCCTGTCGGAAGTAATACCACACGTTGCTGCTTTAAAAAAATACTTAGATAAAGATGAAACTGAGCAAAGAACTCCTGATTTATCACATATGCGGGCCTCGTTAAAAGCTGAATTAGAAACTCGTTTTAGCTCCATAAGTCAAGACTCAAACTACTTGATTGCAACTTACCTCGACCCGAGATTCAAAACAAACTACTTGGGGGTGCTTGATGCTGAAAGAGCGCGCCAGGAGATTCTACTGGAATATTTAAAAATGTCTTGTGAAGAGTCCTCCAGTAGCAGTTCATCTTCAATACCGGCTAAAAAAGTAGAGGAGAAGAGACAGAGTCAGCTGTATCTCGCAAAGCTCATGACACGTTTTGGGATTGCTTTGATGAGGTAACAAATGAAAACAATACTAGCCAGGTTCAACATGAAGAAAGAAACGCGATAGCATGTGAGCTTGATTTTTATCTTAAGTCAGTGCGAATTGATCGCAATTGTGACCCTTATTCTTGGTGGGCAGCTAATGCTAAACAAATTTAACAAAATTTGCCAAAATCTATCTTTCAGCACCTTGCAGCAGTGTGTACAGCGAGACTTTTTTCTGAAGCTGGCATTATTTACGAAGACAAGCGAAACCGCTTGCTACCTCTTAATGCAGAGAAATTAGTATTCATTCACCATAATTTGCCCTTAGTGCAGTATTAGTAGATTAGTACTCATACTGCACTAAGAAAATGAATTAGTAGTACTAATTCATTTTCTAAGTTGTAGAATAAATAGAAATAAAGCAATTAATTACCTAAAAACATTTTTTTTAATCCAGCATTCGGCCGGATAGGCGTTAGTTATCCGGTATTCGGCCGGATAGTATTTAGGCCGCCGGATAGGCCGGATACCGGATAGTTACCGGATATCCGTTTCATCTCTAGTAATTAGTATCTGGAGCGGGTTCGTCGAGCGGTACACTCCCTTCGAATCCATTGTACTACTCAGTGGTAATTGTGAGAATTAATAAAGTGAATGGTATCTGGAGCCGGTTCGTCGAGCGGTACACTCCCTTCGAATACATTGCACTACTCAGTACTAATTGTGAGAATTAATAAAGTGAATGGTATCTGGAGCCGGTTCGTCGAGCGGTACACTCCCTTCGAATCCATTGCACTATTCAGTACTAATAGTGTGAATTAATAAAGTGAATGGTATCTGGAGCGGGTTCGTCGAGCGGTACACTCCCTTCGAATCTATTGCACTACTCAGTACTAATAAATTGTGAGAATTAATGAAGTGAATAGCATCTGGAGGGGGCACATCGCGCGGTTAACATCCCTTTGGTGCCCATTGCACTCCTCAGTGCTAAGCGGCACCCGTTACAATTGTTATTAGAGCACTTCAGGAGAGTATATTGCGCGGGAAACATCCCTTGTACTCATCGCAAGGCCTGAAGATGACACGTAAGTGTCCGAAACGTTATCTACATTGCAAATCAGAATACGTAAAGTTGAATAACATGCAGTAAAGGATATTTCTCATAATAATATCAACTCCTGCTTATTATTATGCATTTGTAACAAATTCTCGCTAGTTAAAGTTGCTCAGGTGTATTTTCCTTACAGAAGACACCCATAAATGACCAGCCAGGATCACCTCGGCAGATTAATACAATCTTAGAAAAAAAAATACATGTAAGGTAATTTAATGTTTTATTTGTATATAAACTTTGAAAAAAATTATTATTATTGGGGAAACCGTGATGATATTGAGGAACAGGAGACACAACTGGGCGAGGAAAACGAAAGTCCTGAAGGCAATGGCGTCCGTCTACAAGATTCTAAGCCGGCATCGAACATCTGGATAGATTTTGATCAGAATGTGTCAAAAGTCATAGGAAGCGCCAACCCAAAAGTTGCCATTATAATTGAAATAGAAAAATACTTTCAGGAACCCATTTTAATAACAATCGGAGACCCTGTTACGGTGGAAAGAGCGAAAAAACATTTACCCTCGTTTACATAAAATGGCTGTGCAAAGGCTTTGTGTTGTTCCCACCTCAGTTCCGAATTAAATTATTTTTTCGAAGGTTGGACAAACTACAACATCGGGGAAACAGTGTTAATGGAAAAAAGTAAGACAAATTGTATTTTTAAATGCTAATTTACTATTTTATTTTATTTTGCCGAAATTATTTTTCTTTTGTTTCTGCTTTGACAAATATTTTTATTTAGAACTGCTGTGTTGTTCGTTTATTTATTTTAAATTGTTATATTTTTATACAGTTTATACATTTTCAAACCTACCTTGGACAACGCGCGAGAACGAACGTATGTGCATGAGTTCATTCTCATCGTATGTGCGCTCATATGTGTACACGCTTTTACGAACAGAAAACCTCACCACACTGCAAACAAACAATCGCTTAGTCGTTGGTTTACCCAACACATGCACATACGTTCGTTTGAACGAAGCAGGGATTGACACAGATTTATTCAAATTCCAACCAATTCGTCATGCATCAACTTCTGCTGCTTGCAGAGAAAGGAGTTTCCTTGGAAACAACTCTCAGAACAGCAGGATAGTCTAATGCTACAACTTTTACTAGATTTTACTACAAACCGCTCTCTAGCGAACTTCAACGGCAGATAAAATAAAAGATTTTATTATTATTGATAATAATAGTATTTTCATATCATTCGATGTAACAAATTTATACACAAATCTTTTTGGATGAAGTATTAAACATTATAAAAGACGGACATATAGACAGTGACCTACCTGAGGACGAAGTGACAGAACTTTTCTGACGAATTAAAGGTTGCTCTTGAACAAGATTTTTTTCTCATTAGATTATAAATTTTATTATATGGAGCGTTTACCAACTGGTAAGCCAATTTCTTGCCTATTGGCCAACGTATATGACTTTGAGAAGAAACTTTTTTGACTGATCCCATTTTTGGTGGTTTTATCTTGTACTATTATAGAGGTACGTAGACGACATTTTGATCCTATGGAATTTCATCTCGTAAACCCACACACACTGGTACAAGCATCAGCGAATTATCAAATCACCCTAACTCTCACAAACATGCAGTTTTCAATTGTTTAATTCATAGGGCCCTCAGCATTCCAGTAACGGACCAAGCGTTTGAGAAAGAGTTATATGTTATAAGGCAAATTGCTATAAAGAATAAGTTTGAAATTTACCAGATTTACAAGAATTATTCAGAAACACATTAGAAAGCGAAACTTATTTTTACATTTTAATAATCTTTTGAACCCCCTGGTAGAGAGAATAATCAGATAATGTATTTATAGCATTTTTCAGATTTGTTGGCGTTTGCGCAGCCATATCCGATTATCCAAGCAACCGCCAGCAGTTCAGTAGTTTCCAAAATTTTGCTGTTGCTAGGAACCGCGACAAGCGTGTGCGCCGCGACTCTGGACACGGCACACGGCAATGAGCATTTTGACGTTTTCCCCCAAGAAATGTATTCTTTTACCCATAACATTAGCCCGTTCACACAATAGACACCGGTTATTTTCTAGTTTGTACTTAAATCTGCTATTGGTTATAAACGCCACAAACTTGTGTCAGAAATATCCACTATTTGTTTTGTTTTTAATTTGTTATTTAAAATTTTTAATGTAATGTGTTATTTCTTTTCTTTCATGGAATAAATAGCATTCCTTACTTCGGTTTTAATGCTGTCAGTTACATCTTCTTTTTAATTTTGATTTGCTGTGCCTTTTTCCGGGCATTGAAGGAGACAAACCTCGTTTTTCCTCTCCAACTATGCGCGACACGCTGCATAAATTTACTTTTGATGCATCGGCAAATCGCTCCTAGAACCAGTTAAGGGCAATAGGGGACCATTATTTTGCTTCTCTCGAATAAAGTATTCAAAAATATTTCATAAAACTTCTCGACACTGTTTGGTAAACACATTTCCAGGCATCTTTACACCTGACAATCAAACTGACAGTTATAATTGAAAGGCAATAATTTTTAATAAATTGCTTGGTGACCACTGGATATTGCAAAATAAGCATATTAATACTGAAACCATTTTGTTTCACACAACTATAGTAAAAAAGAGTGAGATGAAATACGGAAACGTCAGAATATTCTCAAGTCATCTTACGGCAGCAATTAAAATTCAACCAATCCATTTTACAAAAGGGAGAAAAACACATGAACGTAATGCGCAGATTACTGCACACACACGCCAAGATATCTGAAAAGAACTATACAACTTTTATATACAAGTCCTATATCAAATAACATTGCCAAGTGTCATTCCACACAACTATCCCAAAAAAATGGCATTTTCAATAATGGAAAAGACCCCATCCCTTCACTAGATAGGAAAGGGCTTAATCACTTCATTGTGGAGTTTGTACTGCTTTATATATTAAACGAACTTTTAAGTTCGACTACACGAGCACATAACTTGTATTCGGCAGGATGACGAATCTTTCGCATCCCATATTTTGCAGTAGTGGCACGATTATGATACAGAGGGTGTTTTGAAAGCATTACATTTAAAAGAAAGTAGTCGTGTGACGGACGGGTTTGAGATTCTTGAAATTACTAGACATGTGCTAATGATGACATTGTCTTGAATAATCAAACTGACTTTCATAATAACGTCTCTGTAAGTTTGTCTTCAAACCGATAAATTAGATATAATTTTATCTATAGGTTAGAATAAGTTTCTGGCTCTCGTTTAGTGGATGTATAGCTTTCTTTTGTTCCGATTTGTAACTTTCCGATTCTTCCGATAGATGATTGTTATAAATTGCTTTTTGGTCTGCGGGAACGATTTTTTCAATAGATCAGGAGTAGCATTTTAATTATACAAACTGCCGTCAGAGGCGACTGTGTCAGTTTGATGTATAAAAACATAACCTAACTTTTACTTACTACGGGAGCGATATGGAAATCCAACAACGTTTCGAGATTCCAGGAACATTAAGCGACATAAAATTGCAACTAAAACAATTAGGTGCAAAATCAAGTGGAACCAAGCAAGAATTAATAGAGAGGTATGCTTTTTCGCATGTTAATGTTATACTTTAATTCAATTTAGTGGTAATTCCTAATTTTCAACAACATAACTTTCAGTTTTTTTGTGTTTAGTACATACCTACCTAATCAGAAGTATATCTTTAGACCAAATCTTCATTTTAATTACATTCTCTTCATAAATTATTTTCAGGTTAAGGTTATGGAAGATTAATAATTTAAATGATGTTCTCTGGGCAATCTAAGTATGTCAATTCTATATTCACAGATGATGAAACCTGGCTGTATTATTATGATGTTCCATCTAAATCCAAAAGCAGAGTATGACTGTTTGAAGATGAAGACACTCCGACCACAGTTAAAAATCGTATTCTGTCAAGAAGAAAATAATCGTTGTATATCAAATTTTTCGTACTGACCTAGATCTACGTATGAATACTCTATAAAATATTTTCAATACCTATGTTTTCTTTGATTTAGAGGAAAATAAAGCACATGTTCATTTTGTGTCTTTTATTTCAGTAATTTATTATTACATAGATTTGTTTTGTGTAATTCAGTGACATCCGCGTTCTAACAACCAGTCCTTATTGTGTAAAATGTTTTACCTTTTAGCCAAAAGCCGTGGCATGGGAAGAAACTTAGGACTAAGCATCTGCGTATCGTTGGATCTTTTTGCTACTTTCATATTCCGATTCAGAAAAGAAGGAAAATGGACAAGAGAGCAATAAAAGGATACTTAGTGAGATATGATGGTGATGAGCGTTACAGAATATGGGTAAATGAGAGCCACAGGATTATTCTATCCAGAGAGGTTTAGTTTCAGGAGAGAAGGATAAAAAGAAAATGAAGAATATGAAAGCGAAATTGAAGCTAAAAGCGAAGTTGAATCTGACAGTAAAGATGAAGAAGAGAATATTCATCAAGCACTCAACAGAAATTTAAGAAATCACTCAAGGCTAAAGGAACCAAAACATTTTGAAGATTACGTTACGGCAGTAGAAGATATGATCAAAGTAGATACATACGGTGAAGCAGTCAATAGTAAAGAAAGTGTAGAATGGACATAGAAATAATATCGTTAAAGGAAAATCAGACTTGGGAGTTGACGACTCTGCCAGAAGGTGCAAAAGCTATACCATGTAAGTGGGTTTTTCGTGTAAAAACTAATCCAGATGGTAGCATTGAAAGATATAAAGCTAGAGTTGTAGCCAAAGGATTCAGTCGACGTCTAGATATTGATTATAGCCAAGCGTTTAGTCCAGTAGCGAGAATTGGCACAATTCTATCCATTTTGAGCCTGGCTGATAGTGAGAATATGCATTTAGCACAGTTTGATGTATCTACTGCGTTCTTGTATGGATAGCTTGAAGAGATTATTTATATGTGTCAACCAGAAGGGTATGACGACAACACAAACAGAGTTTGTGGACTAAAGAAGAGCTTGTATGGTTTAAAACAATCGTCCAGGTGTTGGAACAAAAGTTTCGAGAATTTTCTGTTAAAATTAAGGTTGAAAGTGAGTGAAGCTGATTCGTGCCTGTATATTAGAGAAGAAAATAAGAAAAACTAGCAGCTTATTTTTTAGGACTTGAAATTGAGCAAAGAATTGATAAAAATGTTAAAATATGTGAGCAGACGTATGCAAGAAAGATCCTTGAACGGTTTAATTTCATTAAGTGTAAACCAGGTCCAGACAACCACGTTACTCACAAATCGAAATAGAAAGTGATCTAATAATAAAGTCAGCATCCTATGCTAAATACCTGGGCATTCTGATCGACCAGCATTTGCGATGGGATGTGCATTTAAAGGAACTTTATAGAAATTAGCTATTTTCGAGATATGTTAAGTGTTAAACAATCAAAAATGCTATACCACCCTCTAGATGAATTTCAGTTGAGATATTATGTCATACTTGCCTGAATGTTATATATTGTACCTAGAAATTATTCAAAAGATAATATTAGAAGCCACTAATAAAAAGAAACCATCATACTCTAGTGATTAACTGGACAGGGAAGCCCAAGTTATGAACATTTGACAGTTGTTATTTTTGCATCTCTTGTAGAAGGCGTACGCTACGAGAAATTCATTTATTAATAATCCTAACTTATGGACTGATAACTTCTCTGTTCCGATAATGCTTAAAACCAAGAGCACTTAACTCCCTACCATCTACCATGAAACAAATACAACCTAAATATAAATTTAAAGGGATGGGTAAGAAATACATCTTGTCACTGGATAGAAATGTTTCATACTCAAATTGACTCGAGAAATGCCCATCTCAGTTAATTCCTGGTTTTTGAATTATTTAATTATAAAGGTAGGGGAAAAGAGCGAAGACAGGAGATTACATATTATTATGGGCTTACTGGCTTTTAACACTTTTCTTTTTCTGTTATTTGTTTAGGTGTACTGAGCTGCATGGTATATTGTGAATTTAACATTGGTATACTTATTCCTATGCATATGCATAATTATGCATACTTACGTGTTCATGTTATACAGGGTGTCCTGCAATGGGATGTACATAGCTTAAGTATGTGTTCCTGACGCTATTTGAAGTCGAAAAGTTCCAAAATAAATCGTTAAAATTAAGTATGGCAGTGTTTTCTAACGAACATTATGGTGATATGCATGTTATTTTTCGAACGTAAAAATGCCAATAACTTCGTAACGATTGATTTTTGAGATACATGTGTAGTGGAATTTTTCAACTTAAAATAACGTCAGGAACAAACACTTAAACTATGTACATCCTATCACGGGACACCCTGTACATTTATTGCACATTATTGTTATATAAATGTAAATAAATCTCCCTTTCTTTCTTTCAGATAAATATGTATTATTATTATTATTTTATATACATATATAACTACCTCAGTTGTAGCAGCAAACGCCTGTTTGAATTCAAAGAATTTTAGGAATATACGAATCTGAAACCACACAAACTGCAGAGACCCAGTCAGACTAGGTAAGTTGTTTGGTATTATATTTTGATATTTGCAATTTATTTTATTCCCCTATTTTTGATTTAAGGCAGTGGTAAAACGCACTCAGGAAGAATGGCCGGCACTTATACTTTGCTTTAATGGTACTGTCTTAGAAGACAAATCGGTTGCAGCTTCTACCATTCACAGAGCTTTAAACAATATTTTGTGTAAATTATATCTAACATTTGTAGAGTATATTGTGGCGATTATTGACAAATTAACAGGTTGACCGCCATGCCATTTTTTCAAAAAAAAGTTTCAGGTGCCATGACCATTTTTCCTTTGATTTATTGTCGTCAAGTATCATCCAGTATGAATATTTGGAATATGAAGTTCTGTTTACAAAATATTTAAAAAAAACGAGCAGCGGTCATATATGACCGCTTGGGCGGTGGCGTCCTTGTTTTACCTTGATTGCCACGGCGGTCATATTGGCGGGAATTATATGCATGTCCAAACATGCAAAATTTCAATAAATGAGTGAACCTCCTAAGTCAGTGCAGAGTGATATCTACGTGTGTGGTGCTATAGTGTCTTAGAAATGAGTGACCGAATAAAACGAATGCTTCAGATGGCATTAGCAAAGAGATCAGGTAATTACTTTCAAGTTATTGTATTATTTCATTCTAAATAAAAGTGGTTATATAGATAACGAGAGTGACGGCGATTTGAGCTCCTCCGATTCCGTTATTGATCCCATGTATTTACCATCAAGCGATGAAGATATTTTGTATAGTTCTGATTCATCTGATGAGAACGAAATAGATTACAAAAAACGAAAAAACGATAACGTAACACTTCTTCAAAGAAAAATAAGCCATAAAAAACCCAAAACTCCTCGGGTTACTCAAGAGATTGAAAATTTACCAAGTTGCTCGACTTCAGGCACTAGTAGTATGAATGTTGATTGTACCGCGACCGATGAAGTAATTACTTTCGAAAGGGAGAATCAGAATTTACCTAGTTCATCAAAATTGATTCAAGCAGCTGTCCCTAACATAAGTGAGGAGTACTTTGAAGAGAACGGTGCAAATAATGAAAGTGAAGCAAATGCTGCTACAGAACGAGAAACTGACGAGGATTTGTCCGAAGAGGAAACTCGTGAAGTTAACAGAGAACATATATGGAAAAAACCAATTGGGAATCATCAAGTGTTTGACTACAACGCAGAAACGGGACTGTCTCCAAATTATGCTGCAACCCTTATGTATGACCTATCTCCTTACACGTGTTTCCGGGCATTTTTTGATGATGCTATATTAGAAGAAATGGCAGTACAAACTAATCTCTATGCAACTCAAGTACTTTTGGATAATGAGGATATCAGTAGTGAATCAAGGTTACACCGCTGGACGCCAACTGATAAAAAGGAGATCCTCCGATTTATCGGTGTTATTGGATATATGGGTATGGTTCGAATGCCAAGTATAGAAAATTATTGGAGCAAAGATGAGTTATTTCGTAATTATCTCATTCCCACTATTATGTCCAGAAATCGTTATCAAATGCTGCTGAGAATGTGGCATTTCTCTGATAACAAAAAATGCCCAGAAGGAGATAGGTTGCATAAAATAAAGCCTCTGCTGGATATGTTGATAAAGAATTATCAAGAAGTTTATACTCCCGGACGTACTTTTTGCGTAGATGAATCGATAATTCCTTTTCAGGGACGTCTGTTACTGAAACAGTATATACCGCAAAAAACCCACAAGTACGGAGTAAAACTTTTCAAACTGTGTAGTGACAATGGATATACATGGAACATCAGAATTTATGCTGGCAAAGAGAAAAACGAAGGAGCTGCATCTGTACCGACAAATATTGTTATAAATTTGTCCAAAGATCTTCTTGATTCTGGTAGGACAATTATAGCTGACAATTATTACACAAGCCTCGAACTAACAAATATCTTATTGGACAAAAAAACGCACTACATTGGAACACTCAGATCAAATCGAAGAGGAAATCCTAAAGAGGTAATCCAAAAGAAATTAAAAAAAGGTGAAATATTTGGGCTGGAAAATGAAAGAGGTGTTTGTATTATGAAATGGCGCGATAAGCGCGATGTTTTACTACTATCTACCAAACACACCACAGAAACAGTAGAGGCGCAGAGGCGCACAGGGACAATAAAAAAACCGAAGGCAATAATAGAATACAACGAAGGTAAATCTTCAATTGATTTGTCTGATCAAATGTCGAGCTACAACACCGCTCTTCGAAAGTCTCTGAAATGGTATCGCAAATTGGCCATTGAGTTTCTTTTGGGCACTACGATGGTTAACGCTCATATCATTTATAATGCGGACAAGAAAATGAAAATAACAATGTTTAGACAAGAACTTATCAGAACACTGCTAACAGAAAAAGAAGAAGGGCCTATAGAGAGAGTAGAAACACCAACAAGAAAATCTATAAGAGCACACGTATTTTTGAAGAAGGAAGGTTTGGTTGTACACACAAGAAAATATTGTAAGGGATGTTACGCAAAAAAAGTTAAAGGAGAAACATCAAAAAATACGGTAAAAAAAGTGCCAACTTACTGCGGTGACTGTGAGGACCAACCGCATTACTGCCTGCATTGCTTCAACGTGGTACATAACAAAACAAATTGATATTTGAAATGATTTGTTTGCATACTAATTGCTTTCTGAAACTGGTTGTTTAGTTTAGTTTTATTGAAGAATTGGCATTCCTTATTTTAATAAATAATACTTTATAGCGAAATAATGCTTATTTCATTTTTATTGTCACAATGAAAACTATGTCGGTGTAAATGAAAAATTCCCATCGTTTGCATAGCCACTGACGCCCGAGCGGTCATGTTACAACGATAAACCGGCGTAAAGAGCGGTCATTTACTTACCAGATACGACTAAAGCGCTAGACCTATTGGCGGTCATATATGACCGCCATGGCACCTATAAAACAATTGAATGTCGGTCACATATGACCTCCATGGCAGTCAACCTGTTAAACATGGAATTCGAAGCTGAAAAACCTCAGTTACATAATGTTTGGGTCATTCTCCGTAAACTGTCATTTTCGATGTAACTACATTTTTTAAAACAAATACTCTGATATTTTTCGGTTTCCTTTAAGAAAATGGCAATTTGAAATGTTTTCTGCTGCCCTTGAAGAATACATCAAAAAAGAAGTCTTTGTTTTTTTACCCGAGTTTTACAAAAAAAATCATTCCTCTGGATTGTAACCATCGGGACTTCCTATACTGTAATGGGTTAATAAAGTAATAAAAGTTCTAATTTATTAATACAATGTACGTTTCTGGAAAGTAATTGATGTGTACAACAGACTTTTAGAAAATCTAAAATAATAAGCTCTAATTATTATTTCATAGCAAAAGGTACAGTCTGTAACCATACATGTTAGTCATTCCTCTGGACTGACATAAATAGTTCAATATTAGTACAAGAGGTGGCGTCGGCTCTTCTTGCTCTTTAGTACAGAGTCTGTGAGTTCTACTTCATAGAGCTGGTTGGTGGTTGATTCAACATGTTATTTTGTTTGGGACTTCTTTAAAAGTTTCAGCGTTATTTTGATGGTGTAAGTACAAACTGCACATCTCCAAATAAAATGAGTTCAAATGTATCTTTTTCCAAATTTTAAGGTTAGGAAAGTGCAACAGGTTCGGTCACGAATAAAAATATGTTAAAATCATCATTCCTCTGGACTTCTTAGGTCCAGAGGAGGAATGATTGATATATCGGAGTAATGACGCAAACTGTGTTATTACATATGAAGTTATGGGAGAGTCGTTGTTTCAGGTTACCATGCCGATGTCCAGAGAAGAAAAGCTTCGCAAGAAAAGAGAAGCCGAAAAACGAAGATATGAAAGGCCTAAACAGGATCCTGAGGGTAAAGAGAAATTAAAACAAAAAGAGCGTGATCAATATTTGAAGAAGAAGGAAAAGAAGATAGTTAGGCCTATTTCCGAGCTAAGCAAACGAGATCAACGCATGAATAGAAGACAATGGTGTAATAATTCTAAAACCTATCAACTAAAGAAAAAACAAATCCAAAAGGAGAATGACTTTCTTGAACAAAACACACCACCAGCTTCTCCGACCCCTGCAGAAAATCCATTGAATTTGTCAAGTGATACACCACAAAGCATTTCAGGAAAACGCTTGGCGGCAAGAAATAGAAAAATAAGAAGCAGAAAGTCAAAAGAAAAAGACTAACTTATAAGAAAACTTCACCGAAAGCTTAGCAAATACAAAGTAAAATATCATAGACTACGAAAGAAGAAAAAAGAAGATGCTAAGCAAGCAGTTCAACCTTCTCCTGGAAAGAGAGAGTGAAAGAAATAATCTCGAATGAAACTAGAAATCCTGAAATTGTTAAGGTTTTATTTGCTGAAGCTGTGACAGATCAATTGAAGACAAATTATGGAAAGTTAAAAAGTGAAAATGATAAATATAATTTTAGACAAGCACTATCAGGACAAATAATAAAAAAGTATCGGATCACAAACAACGTACGAGAAATTGTGAGAGGAAGTAGATTGACCAAAATGTCGAAAAATACTCGAAAACGACATGCAGTTGAAACATGTAAAAAATAAGTGCAATTTGGAAATTTCTAGAGCTTGATATTAACAGTAGGATGTGTCTAGGCAAGAAAGATTATTGCTCTAAAAATGGAAAGATAAAACAAAAACGATATCTCAACAACACTATGGCAAATTTACACAAAAAGTTTTTGATATGTCACCCGGATATGCCTGTTAGCTATGCTTTTTGGTGCAAAAACCGTCCTTTTCATATTATATCAAGGAAAGTTTCAGCAAGAGACACTTGTGGTTGCACAATATGTTTAAATATGTCTCTGTTGATTCAGGCTCTCTTCAGATTAAAAATCATCAACAAAAATGATTCGAATTCAGTGATTTCTTCATTTTGTTGTGAAAGTAAAACAGAAAAATGTCTTTTAAGAGAATGTTCTAACTGCAAAACCAAAAATGTTTTATATGATGATTATGTTACCTCTTTAAAAAGTTATTATTTCAAATGGAGATCACAAAAAGATACATATTTTGACAAAAAAACTGAAAAATCAAAATATGTCATAAAAACCACAAAAGTAAGACTTGAGTGCTTCGTATCCGAAATAGTAACAGAATATGAAAGCAACATAATATTTCTTCAACACAGAGGCAGGGTACTTCACCAATATAAAAGGATCACAGAGCTGAAATCGAATGTGAAAAACAACGAAGCATTGTTACACATGGATTTCAGCGAAAATTGCAGCTTCAAGTATGCTGAAGAAATTCAGGCTTTTCATTTTGGAGGATCCAGGAAACAGATATCGCTCCATACTGTCGTTGTGTACACGAAATGTGGCGAAGAACGGAAGGCGGAATGTCACTTCAGCATAATGTACCTGCCATTTGGGCACATCTGGACCCCATTTTAAAACGCATTCAAGAAGTGTATCCTGTTGATACCTTACATTTCGTTAGTGATAGCCCAGCTACTCAGTACCGCAACAAAACCATGTTTTATTTTCTGGCAATTGAACTTCCATATTTATATCCAAAAATTGGGAGTTTCTCCTGGAACTACCTAGGGGCAGGGCATGGAAAAGGTGCGCCGATGGTGTAGGTGGAGTGACAAAGAGAACAGCGGATAGATTGGTGGCAGAGGGCAATGATATCGCATCTTTGGATTCATTAGTAAATGGACTTTCTGAAAATGTTAAGGGCATGACGTATTTGACTGTTGATGTCAGCGAGGTAGACAAAATGACAGAACGAATAGAACATAGCAAAATTAAGAATTTTAAAGGAACCATGAAAGTTCATTAGGTTAGAAATGACTGTTCTCAAGAAGGCTGTGTGAAGTTACAGTTTCATTCATTAAGTTGTTTAGGGGACAATGATTGCGCGTATTACCTTGGGTCACTCAAATACCAGTCGAAAAGTTCAATTGTTTCAGAAGGTACATCAAGCGATGAAGACTTGCCACTAAGTAATCTTGCATCTCATAAAAACGTTGCTCATAAAAAGTTGTGCTTTCAAGATGTTTACTCCGAAGGCGAAGATGCTGGTCCAAGCTCCGAAAATAAGATTGAGTTAAGTCCTGGAAATATCAAAACTGGGAGTCATTTGTTGGTTAAACTAAGATCAAAAAAGGCTAGCTACAGGTATGTTGCTGTGGCACAGAACGATTTGGAAGAAGATTGTGAAATAAAGGTTATGTACCTGCGAGTGTGCGAATAAATAATAAACAAGCCTTCCAGACAGATGAGAAAGACATTTCATATGTGAAATATGAAGACATATTAGCAATTTTGCCATCTCCAACATTAACGTCTCGGGGAAGTAGACAGTATTATCAGTTTAATAAAGAGATTGATGTTTTTGAGCAAGGGTAAGGTAATACCTAAATATCTTGTTTGATTTTATGTTTTCTAATACTAACTCACACGTGTTTTTGTTTTATATTCTATTGTACTTTTCAGAATGCTGCCACTTTGTTTGCTTAATGTAAATAGTACGAAGATTTAAATAAAAGCTTTAGAATTAAAGACTTGCATCATTCCTCTGTGCTCACAATCATTCCTCTGGCACAACTCTTATTTTTAAAGTGAAATATATCTTGTAAAATTGAAAAATCTGTTTGATCTCATATGAGATTAAATTGAAGTTAGTCACTGTTTCTGTTAGTAAAATAAACCATTTATCTTTCATATTTTTGTATCATAAAAAATGACCGTTTCCGGAGAATGACCCGTTTATTATCGCATTGAGAGTAAGTACATGCAAAATTTTCTTTAAAAAATATGTTGAGAGCGTTTTTTTTAAATTAATGAGAAAAATGCCAGTGAATAATATTCACTGGTATGAATTGAAAAATTACTTCGCGTACTACCAATATAACGATTTATTATAATATATTGACCGGTTTCAGGATTTACAAGGATCCCATCATCAGAAATGTATGTAAATTTGTAAACAAATTATTGTGACAGTTGACAAGAAAACTAAAATTGACAAAACAATACAAATAATAATGATATCCATGAAAAAAGATAACTAGATAACTGAATTTCAGTATTTACCTACGGGGCATAAGAAAAACACAAAGGAAAATCGAATACCTCGTAGCTTGAAGGGAAAAAACAATGAATTTAAAGAAAACTATATTGGAAAAAACAATAAATTCAATTGAACCTTCAAGTGAAATATCAGAACAGAAAAAACTAAATAAACAAAATATCCATGGAATCTTGACAACTGCCAACTGCTAATCTTATAATAAACTGTGTGGTCAAGTCTATGTGTTATATCTTGACAACTACCAACTGCTAGTATTGTAATAAACTAAAAAAGAGAGAAATAAGTCAATAAATGACATAATGGCAAAAAATAAATAAGTCGAGGGTAAGATGTTAGAGACTGTGGTTGAATAATTAATTCAAGAATCAATCCTAATAATAACAATAATAATAGTAATATTGATGATGATAATGATGATGATAACGATGAAAACGATGATAAAAATGTCAATAATAAAACAAAAAGAAGAAAATGAACCCCATATTGCCAAATAACCCCGAAGATGAAGAAGAGAACATTCATCAAGCACTCATCAGAAATTTAAGAAATCACTCAAGGCTAAAGGAACCAAAACATTTTGAAGATTACGTTACGGCAGTAGAAGATATGATCAAAGTAGATATTACGGTGAAGCAGTCAATAGTAAAGAAAGTGTAGAATGGAAAGAAGCTATGGACATAGAAATAATATAGTTAAAGGAAAATCAGACTTGGGAGTTGACGACTCTGCCAGAAGGTGCAAAAGCTATACCATGTAAGTGGGTTTTTCGTGTAAAAACTGATCCAGATGGTAGCATTGAAAGATATAAAGCTAGAGTTGTAGCCAAAGGATTCAGTCGACGTCTAGATATTGATTATAGCTAAGCGTTTAGTCCAGTAGCGAGAATTGGCACAATTCGATCCATTTTGAGCATGGCTGATAGTGAGAATATGCATTTAGCACAGTTTGATGTATCTACTGCGTTCTTGTATGGATAGCTTGAAGAGATTATTTATATGTGTCAACCAGAAGGGTATGACGACAACACAAACAGAGTTTGTGGACTAAAGAAGAGCTTGTATGGTTTAAAACAATCGTCCAGGTGTTGGAACAAAAGTTTCGAGAATTTTCTGTTAAAATTAAGGTTGAAAGTGAGTGAAGCTGATTCGTGCCTGTATATTAGAGAAGAAAATGAGAAAAACTAGCAGCTTATTTTTTAGGACTTGAAATTGAGCAAAGAATTGATAAAAATATTAAAATATGTGAGCAGACGTATGCAAGAAAGATCCTGGAACGATTTAATTTCATTGAGTGTAAACCAGGTCCAGACAACCACGTTACTCACAAATCGAAATAGAAAAGTGATCTAATAATAAAGTCAGCATCCTATGCTAAATACCTGGGCATTCTGATCGACCAGCATTTGCGATGGGATGTGCATTTAAAGGAATATAAAGGAATATAGAAATTAGCTATTTTCGAGATATATTTAGTGTTAAACAATCAAAAATGCTATACCACCCTTTAGTTGAATTTCAGTTGAGATATTATGTCATACTTGCCTGAATGTTATATATTGTACCTAGAAATTATTCAAAAGATAATATTGTAACAGAATCGTGGGTGTATGATATTTCACGATTGGTAAGGACGGGGAACAAAAACGGACAACGCCGGGAACCGTTCCTTTTTATTGCAGCAAACTAAAATATAGATACCAATACATAATGGGCGCAACGCTATTACAAAACTTACCTAAAACCAGGTATTAGCTGGTGTACAAAAACAAATTAAATGATAACACAACTAAGCGAAACCCAGAGGTTTTAATCGCTACAAAGGTAGACGGAAAGTAAAAATCCGTCAAACGAAAATCTAATAAGAAAATACAAAAAGATTTATTTAGCAAACAAAAACTAACGGCTAAAGGAATAGCATTAAATGCCATCGCTGGGCATAAAGCCGAAATATCAACTAAGCTACCCACTAAATATTAGCAAACTACTTCAATATTAGAAGCCACTAATAAAAAGAAACCATCATACTCTAGTGATTAACTGGACAGGGAAGCCCAAGTTATGAACATTTGACAGTTGTTATTTTTGCATCTCTTGTAGAAGGCGTACGCTACGACAAATTCATTTATTAATAATCCTAACTTATGGACTGATAACTTCTCTGTTCCGATAATGCTTAAAACCAAGAGCACTTAACTCCCTACCATCTACCATGAAACAAATACAACCTAAATATAAATTTAAAGGGATGGGTAAGAAATACATCTTGTCACTGGATAGAAATGTGTTTCATACTCAAATTGACTCGAGAAATGCCCATCTCAGTTAATTCCTGGTTTTTGAATTATTTAATTATTAAGGTAGGGGAAAAGAGCGAAGACAGGAGATTACATATTATTATGGGCTTACTGGCTTCTAAGACTTTTCTTTTTCTGTTATTTGTTTAGGTGTACTGAGCTGCATGGTATATTGTGAATTTAACATTGGTATACTTATTCCTATGCATATGCATAATTATGCATACTTACGTGTTCATGTTATACAGGGTGTCCTGCAATGGGATGTACATAGCTTAAGTATGTGTTCCTGACGTTATTTGAAGTCGAAAAGTTCCAAAATAAATCGTTAAAATTAAGTATGGCAGTGTTTTCTAACGAACATTATGGTGATATGCATGTTATTTTTCGAACGTAAAAATGCCAATAACTTCGTAACGATTGATTTTTGAGATACATGTGTAGTGGAATTTTTCAACTTAAAATAACGTCAGGAACAAACACTTAAACTATGTACATCCTATCACGGGACACCCTGCACATTTATTGCACATTATTGTTATATAAATGTAAATAAATCTCCCTTTCTTTCTTTCTTTCAGATAAATATTTATTATTATTATTATTTTATATACATATATAACTACCTCAGTTGTAGCAGCAAACGCCTGTTTAAATTCAAAGAATTTTAGGAATATACGAATCTGAAACCACACAAACTGCAGAGACCCAGTCAGACTAGGTAAGTTGTTTGGTATTATATTTTGATATTTGCAATTTATTTTATTCCCCTATTTTTGATTTAAGGCAGTGGTAAAACGCACTCAGGAAGAATGGCCGGCACTTATACTTTGCTTTAATGGTACTGTCTTAGAAGACAAATCGGTTGCAGCTTCTACCATTCACAGAGCTTTAAACAATATTTTGTGTAAATTATATCTAACATTTCTAGAGTATATTGTGGCGATTATTAATTAGTGGTACTGGACCGTTCGAACAACTACTCCTCGGGCAAATACCCCGCCAGGCATTGAATTATAGAACTAAATCCAGATTTTTTGTACTACGAGACGTTTCTAAGATGGCTTTGAAACAATCCTAATTTGTCTCCATGTACGTACGTGATTTTAAGCAGGTCTTTGTTCAAATATTGCATGTTTTGAATGTGTATGGAAAACCGCAGACCAACTGGTTTCGTCCTTCTGGGACTCATCAGTACGGTGCTCTCCCCTACACACTCAAACGATGCAATTTAGCTTGCTATATATGCTGCCGCGCTCTGGACAGATATCAGCAAGTGACAACTACTTTGAGTAATTATCTAGTATTAATTAGTGGTACTGGACCGTTCGAACAACTACTCCTCGGGCAAATACCCCGCCAGGCATTGAATTATAGAACTAAATCCAGATTTTTTGTACTACGAGACGTTTCAGACTGCTACCCCATCTAAGATGGCGATTATTGACAAATTAAACATGGAATTCTAAGCTGAAAAACCTCAGTTACATAATGTTTGGGTCATTCTCCGTAAACTGTCATTTTCGATGTAACTACATTTTTTAAAACAAATACTCTGATATTTTTCGGTTTCCTTTAAGAAAATGGCAATTTGAAATGTTTTCTGCTTCCCTTAAAGAATACATCAAAAAAGAAGTCTTTGTTTTTTTACCCGAGTTTTACAAAAAAAATCATTCCTCTGGATTGTAACCATCGGGAATTCCTATACTGTAATGGATTAATAAAGTAATAAAAGTTCTAATTTATTAATATAATGTACGTTTCTGGAAAGTAATTGATGTGTACAACAGACTTTTAGAAAATCTAAAATAATAAGCTCTAATTATTATTTCATAGCAAAAGGTACAGTCTGTAACCATACATGTTAGTCATTCCTTTAGACTGACATAAATAGTTCAATATTAGTACAAGAGGTGGCGTCGGCTCTTGTTGCTCTTCAGTACAGAGTCTGTGAGTTCTACTTCATAGAGCTGGTTGGTGGTTGATTCAACATGTTATTTTGTTTGGGACTTCTTTAAAAGTTTCAGCGTTATTTTGATGGTGTAAGTACAAACTGCACATCTCCAAATAAAATGAGTTCAAATGGATCTTTTTTATGTGAAAATACTGTTCACCTACTACCTTCCAAATTTTAAGGTTAGGAAAGTGCAACAGGTTCGGTCACGAATAAAAATATGTTAAAATCATCATTCCTCTGGACTTCTTAGGTCCAGAGGAGGAATGATTGATATATCAGAGTAATGACGCAAACTGTGTTATTACATATGAAGTTATGGGAGAGTCGTTGTTTCAGGTTACCATGCCAATGTCCAGAGAAGAAAAGCTTCGCAAGAAAAGAGAAGCCGAAAAACGAAGATATGAAAGGCTTAAACAGGATCCTGAGGGTAAAGAGAAATTAAAACAAAAAGAGCGTGATCAATATTTGAAGAAGAAGGAAAAGAAAATAGTTAGGCCTATTTCCGAGCTAAGCAAACGAGATCAACGCATGAAAAGAAGACAATGGTGTAATAATTCTAAAACCTATCGACTAAAGAAAAAACAAATCCAAAAGGAGAATGACTGTCTTGAACAAAACACACCACCAGCTTCTCCGGTCCCTGCAGAAAATCCATTGAATTTGTCAAGTGATACACCACAAAGCATTTCAGGAAAACGCTTGGCGGCAAGAAATAGAAAAATAAGAACCAGAAAGTCAAAAGAAAAAGACTATCTTATAAGAAAACTTCACCGAAAGCTTAGCAAATACAAAGTAAAATATCATAGACTACGAAAGAAGAAAAAAGAAGATGCTTAGCAAGCAGTTCAACCTTCTCCTGGAACCAGAGTGAAAGAAATAATCTCGAATGAAACTAGAAATCCTGAAATTGTTAAGGTTTTATTTGCTGAAGCTGTGACAGATCAATTGAAGACAAATTATGGAAAGTTAAAAAGTGAAAATGATAAATATAATTTTAGACAAGCACTATCAGGACAAATAATAAAAAAGTATCGGATCACAAACAACGTACGAGAAATTGTGAGAGGAAGTAGATTGACCAAAATGTCGAAAAATACTCGAAAACGACATGCAGTTGAAACATTTAAAAAAATAAGTGCAATTTGGAAATTTCTAGAGCTTGATATTAACAGTAGGATGTGTCTAGGCAAGAAAGATTATTGCTCTAAAAATGGCAAGATAAAACAAAAACGATATCTCAACAACACTATGGCAAATTTACACAAAAAGTTTTTGATATGTCACCCGGATATGCCTGTTAGCTATGCTTTTTGATGCAAAAACCGTCCTTTTCATATTATATCAAGGAAAGTTTCAGCAAGAGACACTTGTGGTTGCACAATATGTTTAAATATGTCTCTGTTGATTCAGGCTCTTTTCAGATTAAAAATCATCAACAAAAAAGATTCGAATTCAGTGATTTCTTCATTTTTTTTGTGAAAGTAAAACAGAAAAATGTCATTTAAGAGAATGTCCTAACTGCAAAACCAAAAATATTTATGATGAATTGAAAAATTACTACGCGTACTACCAATATAACGTTATATTGGTAGTACGCGTAGTAATTTTTCAATTCATCATGAATTTCTACCAAATAGTAAAATCAGAAAATATTAACTACCAAAAATATTTTATATGATGATTATGTTGCCTCTTTAAAAGTTATTATTTCAAATGGAGATCACAAAAAGATACATATTTTGACAAAAAAACTGAAAAATCAAAATATGTCATAAAAACCACAAAAGTAAGACTTGAGTGCTTCGTATCCGAAATAGTAACAGAATATGAAAGCAACATAATAATATTTCTTCAACACAGAGGCAGGGTACTTCACCAATATAAAAGGATCACAGAGCTGAAATCGAATGTGAAAAACAACGAAGCATTGTAACACATGGATTTCAGCGAAAATTACAGCTTCAAGTATGCTGAAGAAATTCAGGCTTTTCATTTTGGAGGATCCAGGAAACAGATATCGCTCCATACTGTCGTTGTGTACACGAAATGTGGCGAAGAACGGAAGACGGAATGTTTTTGTACTTTGTCAGTCACTTCAGCATGATGTACCTGCCATTTGGGCACATCTGGACCCCATTTTAAAACGCATTCAAGAAGTGTATCCTGTTGATACCTTACATTTCGTTAGTGATAGCCCAGCTACTCAGTACCGCAACAAAATCATGTTTTATTTTCTGGCAGTTGAACTTCCACATTTATATCCAAAAATTCGGAGTTTTTCCAGGAACTACCTAGAGGCAGGGCATGGAAAAGGTGCGCCCGATGGTGTAGGTGGAGTGACAAAGAGAACAGCGGATAGATTGGTGGCAGAGGGCAATGATATCGCATCTTTGGACTTTCTGAAAATGTTAAGGGCATTACGTATTTGACTGTTGATGTCAGCGAGGTACACAAAATGACAGAACGAATAGAACATAGCAAAATTAAGAATTTTAAAGGAACCATGAAAGTTCATCAGGTTAGAAATGACTGTTCTCAAGAAGGCTGTGTGAAGTTACAGTTTCATTCATTAAGTTGTTTAGGGGACAATGATTGCGCGTATTACCTTGGGTCACTCAAATACCAGTCGAAAAGTTCAATTGTTTCAGAAGGTACATCAAGCGATGAAGACTTGCCACTAAGTAATCTTGCATCTCATAAAAACGTTGCTCATAAAAAGTTGTGCTTTCAAGATGTTTACTCCGAAGACGAAGATGCTGGTCCAAGCCCCGAAAATAAGATTGAGTTAAGTCCTCGAAATATCAAAACTGGGAGTCATTTGTTGGTTAAACTAAGATCAAAAAAAGGCTAGCTACAGGTATGTTGCTGTGGCACAGAACGATTTGGAAGAAGATGGTGAAATAAAGGTTATGTACCGGCGAGTGTGCGAATAAATAATAAACAAGCCTTCCAGACAGATGAGAAAGACATTTCATATGTGAAATATGAAGACATATTAGCAATTTTGCCATCTCCAACATTGACGTCTCGGGGAAGTAGACAGTATTATCAGTTTAATAAAGAGATTGATGTTTTTGACCAAGGGTAACGTAATACCTAAATATCTTGTTCGATTTTATGTTTTCTAATACTAACTCGCACGTGTTTTTGTTTTATATTCTATTGTACTTTTCAGAATGCTGCCACTTTGTTTGCTTAATGTTAATAGTACGAAGATTTAAATAAAAGCTTTAGAATTAAAGACTTGCATCATTCCTCTGTGCTCACAATCATTCCTCTGCTCTGGCACAACTCTTTTTTTAAAGTGAAATATATCTTGTAAAATTGAAAAATCTGCTTGATCCTAAGGCAATTATATCATATGAGATTAAATTGAAGTTAGTCACTGTTTCTGTTAGTAAAATAAACCATTTATCTTTCATATTTTTGTATCATAAAAAATGACCGTTTCCGGAGAATGACCCGTTTATTATCGCATTGAGAGTAAGTACATGCAAAATTTTCTTTAAAAAATATGTTGAGAGCGTTTTTTTTTAAATTAATGAGAAAAATGCCAGTGAATAATATTCACTGGTATGAATTGAAAAATTACTTCGCGTACTACCAATATAACGATTTATTATAATATATTGACCGGTTTCAGGATTTACAAGGATCCCATCATCAGAAATGTATGTAAATTTGTAAACAAATTATTGTGACAGTTGACAAGAAAACTAAAATTGACAAAACAATACAAATAATAATGATATCCACGAAAAAAGATAACTAGATAACTGAATTTCAGTATTTACCTACGGGGCATAAGAAAAACACAAAGGAAAATCGAATACCTCGTAGCTTGAAGGGAAAAAACAATGAATTTAAAGAAAACTATATTGGAAAAAACAATAAATTCAATTGAACCTTCAAGTGAAATATCAGAACAGAAAAAACTAAATAAACAAAATATCCATGGAATCTTGACAACAGCCAACTGCTAATCTTATAATAAACTGTGTGGTCAAGTCTATGTGTTATATCTTGACAACTACCAACTGCTAGTATTGTAATAAACTAAAAAAGAGAGAAATAAGTCAATAAATGACATAATGGCAAAAAATAAATAAGTCGAGGGTAAGATGTTAGAGACTGTGGTTGAATAATTAATTCAAGAATCAATCCTAATAATAACAATAATAATAGTAATATTGATGATGATAATGATGATGATAACGATGAAAACGATGATAAAAATGTCAATAATAAAACAAAAAGAAGAAAATGAACCCCATATTGCCAAATAACCCCGAAGGTCCATGGTTTATATGGGCTAGCAAATAATCTGTAATTGAATTAATGTCATAATGTTACTTGAGAATCATTTTGATCAAAAGACAAAAGTTTAAATAAACTAGATTGTATTAAATCGACTTGGTCATTAAGTAAGTTACAATTTTTATCATTTTTATGTTTATAAATTTCAATAGACTCTAATATATCCAATTGATAACTCTTTATAAAATTAAACAATAAGTTAGTATTCTCCGGAGGAGGGAATTGATGATTGTTATAATAAATCGATATATAGGTAGTACGCGAAGTAATTTTTTAATTCATAATGGATTTCTACCAAATAGTGAACACAGAAAATATTAACTACAATATTCACTGGCATTACAGTGTAATGATGCCATTATATCAGCTGCTTTGATGCCGTGTTTCAAATTAAGATGGTATGTCGTTAAAAATCCGTCAAAATCTTTAAACGACATTAAAAGCACTATAATTTCCTCAGCATTAGAACTGTTGGTTAGTTTTTCATCTTCAGACGAATCGGATGGCGCTCAAGGAAAGACGTTTGACAATTTCGTTGATTTCAACGATAGCGAGAACATAGGGAGTTCTGCTAGTGGTAGCGGTAGCGGTATTATGCATATGCAGCATATTGAAGCAGAACAAATGAATAAAATCTCTGAAATTGAACTCGAACTTTTGAGGTATTTAGAAGATAAACGCAGTTGTTTAGAAATGCTACATGCCCTATATGCACTTCGAAAATTGTCCATCAGGTTTAACACCTGTTTGCCGTCATCAGCGCCTGTTGAACGGCTCTTCTCATTTGCTACGATGGTAGACGATCCTAGGCGCAATGCCCTAACAGATGAACACTTTGAAATACTAGTTTTGTCAAAGGCTAATGGCAATGCCAATTGCCAATCAAACAGTGTAAAATAAATAACTAAAATAATAGTTTTTCGTTGTGTACCTATTATTTGGTTTCATTTCTATAGTTATTTTGAAACTGTAAAACGTTTATTTTCTATTTTGAAGCTATTTCAGTGAAATTTGGTCTAGGAAGGTTTTTTGGGTAGCTAAACAATAATATGTGCTTACTTTTGAGTAAAACATAGAGGGCGCCAACTTTCACCCCACGCCTTTTGTTTTTGTCATATTTTGTTCGCTAGTACAAATTTTAAAACAATTACTAGTTTTATGGAAATAGTACTCGATTAACTATAAAAAAGGTATACTTGTCACGAGTCCCTAAAACTTACGGCTTTAGAGAAAAATGCAATTAAAGTTAATGCTAATGATGCTGATCAGAATCCGGCCTCCGTTTTAAGCACATTAATCATGGTAGACGTAAAATATACAGAAACATGAGACAGCCAACAATTTTCATTTGTAAAATTAGAAATAAAAAACATTTCGGAAACCCATAAGGAAGCAAAATAGCAAAATTTTTTTCAAATGAAAATTGTTGACCGTTTTGGTATATTTGGAGTCTACCATGATTAATGTGCTTAAAACGGAGGCCGGATTCTGATTAGAGTCATTGGTATACCAAAGCAGCATTAACTTTATGTGCATTTTTCTCTAAAACGGTACGTTTTAGCGATTCGCAGCAGTTATAACTTTTTTACAGTTAATCGAGTGCTCTTTCCATAAAACTAGTCATTGTTTTAAAATATGTACCAGCGAACAAAATACGACAAAAATAAAAGAAAGCGTGGGGTGAAAGTTGGCGCCCTCTATGTTTTACTCAAAAGTAATTGCATATTATTGTTTAGCTACCCATAAAACCCTCCTATACCAAGTTTCACTGAAATAGCTTCAAAGGTGCCCGAGAAATAACGAGAAAATTAAATAAAAAATTGATTTTCGAAGGCCCATAACTTTTTAAGGAAGCAGAAATGTACTAAATAAATTGGTTCATATAGGTTTCTTTTGACTCAAGGAAGCTAGATTTGAAGTATGGCCCATTCTTAACTGGACACCCTGTATAATATCTAAAACCTACCTATTAATTTCCAGAGGTGGTAGCTGCCGTAGCAAACGAATGATAACTCTGGCTCTCAATCAACAATTACAACAAAAAATAATTGCTATTCGAATGAATGCTCAAAAGAAAAAGTATTCTACAAGAATTGAAAAGGATTCGGATTATCAGGCTGAAAAAGTTGGTTCGAGCAGTAGTGAACGAAGTGGAGACGAGAAAGACCCTGGTTTTGAGGTACCTAACGTTAGTCTAAACAATATAAAACACAATGAAAATGAGAAAAACCCTGAAGTAGATATCGTTACTGGCACATATAGTGATGAGAATGAAAATGAGCCATTAGTTAATATTCTTAAGGTTTATACTTAGACCCATCTAGCGTGTTTTACGGACAGTAGATGGCAATGTCGCACAGCTTTAGCTATGAACCATATCACGGTGTCGAAACCACAATGATATCCCGTCCGACACTTCCGCTATTTGCACAGAGAGGCTGCCACTAATAAATTTACAGTTTCCGTGGCGCTGGCTCGAAATGTGAATACGCGGGAAATTTTTGCTGTTACTGACGTTTGTGAGTAAAACTACGATGCCGCAACCAAAATGTTCTAGACGAGGATGTAATTTTAGAAAAGGGTAAATACCTACATATCTATATTCTATTTAAATAGTTACGTTTATCATAACTATGTACAAATATTTTTTCACATGACGCAATTAACACTATCCCAAAGGACTTGTACCTTGACGCAGTTCTAGTAATACTGGGACGGGTGGGATGGCTTGCGCGCTTCAATGATATAAAGAGCCGAACCATAGGTTTAACCATATTGGAGGGGTTTTTATTTGAGAAGCCAGACTAAATCAAGTCCCTGGTATGGCACTGTGATACACACTACTGCGATGTGGAAGGCAACGGGAAACCACCACATTATTTTATCCCTAGTACAGCGTACTTTAATTTATGATGATGGCACCTTCTGGAGTAAAATATTCCGGAGGTAAAATAGTCCCACATTCGGATCTCCGGGCGGGGACTGCTTCGGGGGGAGTCATCAGAAATGATAAGTGTAACATCTCACGAGTAGGAGCGTGGAATGTTAGAAGCATGAAACAAGTAGGGAAGTTAGAGAATTTGAAAATTGAGATGGATAGGTTAGCATTAGACGTAGTAGGTATCAGTGAAGTGCGATGGCCAGAAGCTGGAGACTTCTGGAGCGGAGATTTTAGAGTAATACACACAGGATCTGTAGGAGGAAATTCTGGAGTAGGAATTGTTATGCGGAAAAAGTAGGATAGAGTGTAGAAAATTTCTTACAGCAAAGTGACAGGGTAGTTATGGTTAGGTTAGATTCGAAACCTGTAAAAACAGTAATAATACAGGTATATATGCCCACTTCTAACTACAGTGATGAGGCCGTAGAGGCAGTTTATAGTGATATTGAATATGTGCTAGATTTTGTGAGAGGGCACGAAAATTTAATAATTACAGGAGATTTCAATGCAGTCGTAGGCACAGGGCGAGAGGGCGGAATAGTTGGCCCCTTTGGATTAGGCAATAGGAACGATAGGGGAGTTAGACTGATAGAGTTCTGCGATAAACATAACTTAACGGTCGCGAACACTCTATTTCACCATCATGTTAGGAGATGCTATACGTGGAAGATGCCAGGAGACTTAGGGAGATATCAAATAGATTACATTCTCGTTAGGCAAAGATTTAGAAATCAAGTTAGGGATTGTAGAAGTTATCCAGGAGCAGATATAGATAGTGATCACAACATAGTCGTTATGAAAGCCAATCTTAAATTTAAGATTTTGAAAAAAAGAAGCAGAAGAAGGTATCTTGACCCAGAGAAACTAAAAGATGATGATATGCGCAATAAGTTCGAGAAAAAGACAAACGAAGCACTAAAGGGCACGGGTGGAAATATTGTTAGGGACATAGAGGCAGAATGGAATTGCATTAAAAATAGTTTAGTTTCCTCAGCTAGGGATATTTTGGGTCATAAACAGAATGAAAGTAGGAAACCCTGGATAACAAAACATATTGTGAGTCTAATAGAGGAAAGGCGAAAATATAAAAATAGGTTAGATGAAACAGGGAAACAAAGATATAAGGCGATCAAGTGGGAAATTATTCGGGAATGTAGGAAAGCGAAAGAGCAATGGATCGATAATAAATGCAAAGAAGTGGAAGATAAATTCGAAGTAGGAAAGACTGATGAAGCATATAAAATAATTAGGAGAAATTTTAGAGAAATTGGATCTAGTACCAAAAACATTAGAAATGAGGCAGGAGATATCCTAATCGGAAGTGGGGAGAAGGCAGATAGGTGGAAAGAATATTTAGGAAACTTATATGCGGGACAGGAAGTGCAAGATATATTAGAAAGCGAAAGCAGTGTAGAGGGGGATAACCTAGGGAGTCCTATAATGAGAGAAGAGTTTGAGATAGCACTAAAAAGTTTAAGGAATAATAAAGCACCAGGTATAGATGGCTTGCAGGCAGAAATCTTAAAGTGCGCAGGTCAAGAGGTAATAGATCGTTTATTTAAACTAGTTAGTCGCATATACCTGACAGGCGAGATTCCAGAAGATTACAAACGGAACATCATAGTAGCTTTGCCAAAAAGAAAAGGCGCGGATAGATGCGAAAATTTTAGAACTATCAGTTTAACTTCCCATGCGTCAAAAATTTTAACTAGAATTGTGCAAAGAAGGATGGAGAAAAAGGCGGAAGAAATATTAGGAGAAGATCAGTTCGGATTTAGACGAAATAGAGGAACGCGCGAGGCCATTCTAGCTTTACGAGTAATTATAGAAAAAACGATAGAAAAGAGAAAGAGCGTCTATATAGGATTTGTAGATTTAGAAAAAGCCTTCGACAACGTAAAATGGGGGAAGATGTTCGAAGTGCTGAGAAAGGTAGGGATGAAATACAGGGACAGAAGAATAATACATAATCTCTACAAAGAGCAAAAGGCAGTTATAGAATGTGAGCAGGAACAAAGGGAAGTAGATATCCGGAAGGGAGTGAGACAGGGATGTGCATTGTCACCTCTAGTTTTCAACTTATATATCGAAGATGCGATTAATATTGTTAAGGAAAGAACAGCCTCAGGGATCAATGTACAGGGCCAAACTATTAACATGCTCAGATTTGCGGATGATATAGCAGTGTTAGCATCTAGCAAAGAAGAATTAGGAGCGGCTTTGAATGAAATGGAAGCAGTTTTGACACAGGGCTTCGGCATGAAAATCAATAAAAAGAAAACTAAAATTTTGGTATGTAGGGGATGTGAAAATAGAACTAAAATGTAAATACAAATTGGAAATGAGAAGATAGAGGAGGTCGCGGATTTCTGCTACTTAGGAAGTAAAATAACTCAAGACGGTAGGAGCAGTAAAGATATAAAACAAAGAATGGCGCAGGGCCGAGTTGCGTTTAACAAAAAGAGACAACTGTTATGCTCGAGAACGGTTAATATAGAGACTAGGAAGAGACTCTTAATGTCGTATGTATGGAGTACGGCATTATACGGGTGCGAAACTTGGACAATAGGAGAAGCGGATAGAAAAAGAGTAGAAGCGTTTGAAATGTGGTGCTACAGACGCATGATGAAGATACCGTGGATAGATAAGGTTAGCAATAGGGAAGTATTAGAAAGAGTTGGGGAAAAGCGAAAGGTATGGAAAACAATAAAGAGTAGGAGAGATAGGATGGTAGGACACCTTCTAAGACACGAAGGAATAGTTCGTGACATACTAGAGTCAGAGATAGGAATAAAAAGAGGTAGGGGTAGGCCTAGATTAGACTACTGCTCTCAAATAGTTAGGGATGTAGGATGTTCTACTTTCAGGGAAATGCGTAGGTTAGCTCAGGATAGAAAAGAATGGAGGTACGCGTCCAACCAGTCTTCGGACTGAGAACCTTATGATGATGCAATTAACACGTTCTATAGACGGAGATGTAACTTGAGGACATACTGAGTATGAGTACCAATGCAATTATATGTTCATCTTTTAAAAATCCTTCGAAGAGAAATTAGAATGCCCCCTGTAAATGAATAAATATAAAATAAGACGTTTTCGGGAAATGTGTATGTTAGGCTGCTGACAATAATACCTACAGGATGTCTCTGCGATTGCGAAATCTCAATGAATGACTTTTAGGACTTTTTCGGAAAACTATGGACTGGCTATTTTGTAAAGTTCGATGTAAAGTAGGTATGTAGTTATAAATTATTTTGTATCATCGATTACGAAAATAGCTTAGCAAAGTGTCGAGTGATAAAAGTTTGTTATAAATTTGACTTATTAAAGACATACACATATTCAATAGGAACGCGTATTAAAATATTTTAGAGACAATTCAAAGGAAGTCTTTTTTGTATGTTACTTTTCAATAAACCACTCGAAATGACCATCTTAAAACAGGGTAGCTACTACCTATACCGTCTTAATGTAGCTAATAAATATACCTAAAGAAAATAAATACAGGGTGGCATTTATGCTTTTTTACACCACCCAGAATACTTACATTCTTGTATATTCAGAAATTGTTCAAATTTGTTGCCCTTTTCTAGCTGGAAAAAGCCAGAACCGGCACCAACTATGACACCCCCAAGGCCAAATTTAAATGCTTTTGAATTATCTCATCAAAGGTACTAGGGAAATAGTTTACTTCAAACAGAAGATTCTGGTTTTGCACAGTCATACTTGACTGATAATGGTGGCAGTTCTGTAGATTTATCTGGCGAATGTATCCTGCGGTAGGTAAGGCATAGTGTAAAATTTGAATAACTCAGCAAGTATACTCTTCATGGATGGTGGCAATGGAATACCTCTGATATTTTCGATTTGCATTTGGATACCGTAAAGTAACTATTTTCCAGAACATCAATCAATAATTCCAATTGGCAATGGTCTATTGAAGAAACTCCTCCATCTTTAGAAAAATAGTTTTTACAGACCAGTGGGTTATGACCCAAATATAATAATACTCAAGGCAAGCGTATTCTATTGTAGACGTTTCTAAGTTTATAACTACTGACGTCAGAAAACTGGAAAATAACGAGTGGCGTCTACAAAATAAATGATACCTTTTTTTGATCATGAGAAACGCGAGCGACTCCATAGCTCTTTTGTGTTTCTATGTACTGCTTGTAAAGAAGAAAGACTAATATACGCAAATGGTGATCATGATCAAGATATAACTGTACTGTCGACATGTGGTTCTGTGATGATGGGAAAGGGTCATTCTCCCATGAATGAAATGTTCGCCTTTATGGATATTCCATACATGTCACAGAACACTTATCGTAGGTATGAACAAATTATTGGTCATGGGAGAATTTTTGTAGAGTTGTGGCTAGAGCATAAATGCAATAACATGTTTGTGCAGGAATGGTTGAAAGAGACGACCAAAAGTATGGCCGAGGCTGCAGAAGAAGAACATTAAATAGCCAAAGACAAGGACAATATTGTGAATGGAGATATTGCTACATGCACCGTAATTGTCGATGGATCTTGGAGCCATCGTTCTTATGGCCACAGCTACAGTGCAAAATCGGGCGTAGCATCATTGGCAAAGCCACGAAAAAAACTAGTTGTCAATGCATTGACAGAACAGCTTCCTATCCACAGCCACAACTGAACTGGACGGCGCGTTTGGCGCGCGCCTTCTTTTCGTAATTTTTTTCTCAATTTTTTCCTTATACAACCTATTACGATTTTCGCACATCGTGTAGAGAAAAATACTCTCTATCCGATGCAATACAAAAATATATACGGTCTCATTGAAAAAAATGTTCGATGACGCCATATCACGGCTCAAAAGTGCTTTAAAAAACCGCCCCGTCAGTTTCCTATGGACCATCTCTGATATACGTATGCAAAATTTAAAGCAAAATCTGTCGAGCCGTTTTCCCGCAAAAGTGCCAACAGACATATACACGCACGCACGCACGCACGCACACACACAAACACACACACCCACACACATACGGACGGAAATGTGCCACCTTGCCAAAAAGTCTTAGAATGACCTGAAACGTCCACATTTGATGAAAAAACACCATGGTCAAAAAACGACTATCACAATAGCTACCTAGCTCGGCTAGGAAGCTAAAAATATGACCCAACACTTACACATATTTGCCAATGAAAATAAGTATAACAAAAAACTTGTGCCTCATAAAATTAGAAACCACATTGGGAAATACTGCAGAAAAATTATTTCGCTATATTCCAAGAGGGCAGACAAATCTGCAGAAGGTTTGAAAATTCACATATTGCACAAGATTTCTCATGTTTATGGAAATCATATAGATTTTGAAAAAACTTTTTGCCTAAAATATGGCACAGAAAAACAAGACAATTTGTTCAATAGAGCTTCCGGTGAACTAAAAGCTCGAATTATGAGAATTGTTGGGAGATTTTCGGCAAAAAACGAATCTTAGATCTCAGCCGAACTTTATATGCATTTGGTGGCTAAATTCACGGGAGGAAAGCAAGTTTTTTTTATGGCAGAAGGAATAGCTATAATATTCGATGTTACGTGGCAGCACTTTCTTTTAACTTAGGACCCAGCTGGTTAGCTTCGTCGTGGCGTACTTTAACCAAAAGATGACCAAATGTACACATTAAAAGAATTGTCCATAAAAAAGTTGTAATGAGATCAAAGACAAAGACGGAAATTGAAATTTGTTAAAGAGGATGCAGCACAAGTTGCTAGTCTTCCAGACGAAGAAGTACTTAGACTGATTAAAATGCAGATTTAGATGCTAGATTGCACATCTCAGGAACAGCTGGAAATAAATACGAAGACGATTGGACAGGTAGATAATGAGTTATGGCATCAAGAACGATTATCGAGACTAACGGCGTCCAGATTTGGAGACATTTGTAAAAGAAGAGGAAAATATGGTACACTCGTAAAGGATTTATTGTATGGAAGAAAAGTCAGTACTCCTGCAACTGAATATGGAAAAAATAACGAAGGCATTGCTGCAGCTGCATATGAAGTAAGAACAGGAGAAACAGTGGAGAAAGCAGGATTATTTGTTTGCGTCGGGCAAGGAAAAGGATACATGGCTGCATCTCCTGATGGATTAGTTGGTCACGACAAAATTTTAGAAGTAAAATGTCCTTATAATGCGCGTGAACTTCATTCGCACGACATGTTCTAAAATTATTTTTTTTATTGCAATGTGGAAACGGGGTAATGATACTAAAACAAAATCACCATTACTTTTACCAGGTGAAAGGCCAGATGTTTATCACTGGTCGCCGACTGTGTGATTTCGTAGTTTGGACACCAAAGGGCTTTACAATTGAAACAATTGAATACGATGCCATATTTGTAAGACGTATGCTGGAGAAGCTGGAATATTTTTATTTTACCCATTTCGTAATTCTTATGCGTTGGCTAAATCTGAAATCCGAGCGACCGAGCGAGCAGATAGATAGCAAGTGCGTTTCGTTTTCGCTAGACATCACTGCACGGTCGCGGCGCCACGTTCTGGACTGCTTTATTTGTTTTACAATTTTTCAGTATATTTTGAAAACTTTTGGTGAAATTGCCAAGAAACGTAATGTATTATGTTGCTGCCTTTTTATGCCATGTCAATTTTACATTTTAAACACGTTTTTGTGCCAATTTTAATAACAAAATTTTGAATATCTCCAAAACTTGCCGTTTAATTTTAATCAGATTTTACTCCGTGTTTCACAATGCCATATACTAATTACTTTTTTTTGTATGCGAATGAACGAACAGATTTTAAGACAAAAAATAAAACCTTCCAAAATCCATATTTTTCAAGAAAAACTCAAAAACTACACGTTTAAAAATTTTCAAATTTACAAATATTCATAAGAACCTCCGCATGAATGTGCATACAAAGTTTCATCAAATTTGAACGAAAACTAATATTCCAAAGAGATCTGACGACCTGAGTATAAACCTTAATAAGAAAAATTAAAAAAAGAAAGTGAACATTTTATCTTGTTTAATAATTGCAGCTACTCATGATAATGAGGCTAGCTTATCTTTAAACTTTTACTGTTACAGTAAGGGGAGACCTCACTAAACAAAGGCTTTCATTGTGCAGGGAGGCGGTAGCTAAATTCGGAAGGAGGCGAGTGTGGACACATGATGGACAGGTATTTGTGTCGGGTGACAATGATACAAATAACAGAAGTGTACGGACATATCAGAGACCTGAGAATCACGTAATTATCGACAACTTTTCAAGAATTTTGTGTTGTTGTGCTCGATTGTTGTGCCTTTCACGGTGCATAAATCTGGTTATAGAATAGGTACCGGTTCGTTATCTTGTTTCGACATGTGGGTAGGATTTCCTTTTCATAATGTTGAATTATTCTTTTCTGTTACTTCTATTGCCTAGATTTAATTTCCTGTAACGACCGCTCATAGTTTTACTTTTAGAGATTTCTTTTTTATGGGTATGCATTTTGTTGTTATTGTTATTGATCTTAGAGACTACTTACCAAATATTTGTTTGATACGTACAGAAGTATGTTTGTATTGTTTGCTGTGTTTTGCACCGATGCAGCATTTTATTATTGATTTTAAAGACTGTTTACTAAATATTTATTTCATGCGCACAGAAGTATTTTTTACTGCTTTCATTTGCGGTCCACTTTCCAATTTATCGTGGTGTTGCGTGCGTGCATAGAGCCAGTTCTGTTCTTTTACTGTATCTCTTTTTCTTTTTTGATTTATTTGATTCACAGCTACTATTTTTCTTGTTTCTAGTTTCTGATGGATATAGAGATTCATCAAGTCAAGTAGCTTGATATTTTAACAAATAACTTGACTTGACTTGAAAATCAGGCATTTGACAAATTATATACTTGACTTGATTTCAAATAGGTATTACTTGACTTGATATCAAATAATTTCAAGCTACTTGATATTGCTTGATCTCGTCCGCGTTTCAATAAAATGCGGGGGTTCCCCGAGCTCCGAGCTGACTGGAACGACCGCGCAGTTGCGCATTTATATAATGGGTAGGGTGAATAGAAGGTCATAGTCCTAGTCAGTGTGTGATGTGTTATGCATGCCACATTGTTACTTATTACGTGTATTTACACCTGTACGCTGTAGAAAAAATGAGTAATTCTTCGGAACCAGAAGAACCGTTTGAGGACAGCGGGTCAGAATACGTGGCGGAGGAAATTTTATCTCACTCCGAATCCCAATTCGAAGAGCGCGAATTCGTGCCAACACAAAAAAGTAGACCTAATGAAATTGAAAAGAAAAAAATCACAGATTATTTCATAGTCGAACAAGATCCAAAGAGTACGAAAAAGGCTGATAAACAAGGAAAATGCACGCTATGCACAACGAAACCCACCGTTTTAAAAATGAAAAATTGCGGAACAACTTCATTAAAAAGGCACTTGCAATCTAAACATACTAAAATCTATGAACAAGTTTTTGGGAAGGCAGAACATTCGACTTCTCATGCCTTGTTGGATATGGATGGACGAACTGAGGGCATTATAGAAATTTAATTTTTTGTGTCTCTTTTTATTTAACATGTTGACAATTTGTTTTTAAAGATAACTATACCTACATACAGGGTGTGTCACGACGAGTTCCTATTAGACGTTTGTGGAAAAGCACATAATTCGGCTAATAATTAGCTCTTGCTAATACTTTCACCAAGCGTGTAAGTATACACCAAGCAGTATTGCATGGTTCGAGTGTGTAGGGCAAAGCACCGTACTGATGAGTCTCGAAATGACGAAACCAGTGGTCTACGGTTTTCCATGCACATTCGAAACATGCAATATTGAAAAACTTCTGACGTACATAAGGCTACTGTTGGTAGAGCAGGAAAGTACCTACGTAGAGATCTAAGGATGTTTCAAGCCCGACGATATGTTTGGGGTAGCATTCCGTATAAGATCTCGTAGTACCCAAAATCTGGATTTAGTTCTATAATTCGAAGCCTGGCGGGGTACTTGCCCCAGGAGTAGTTGTTCGAACGGTCCAGTACCACACAGAATTCTGAAATATCACGTTTTCAAATATTCTCTATTTAATGAAAATAATGGCAACTTAATCCAACTTCCGCTTATACCGGAAGTGGCACTTAACTTCCTTATTTTAAATAGAATTAATACCTAATTTCTTTACACTTTCCGGTTCTCCATAAAATTTTAGATGGACTTTATGTAACATAAATAACCTCTAAATGTCAAAATTTCCAAGATACATATATCCGAGTTTTCAATTTTTTTTACAGTTGCAGGGTACTCTTTGGCGTCTGCGGCAAAACAAACAAATTGAAATCGAAACAATTGCGGGCGGTAGCATTAATGACAAAGGGCTAAATTAAAGTTCAGTGTTCTCAAAGTTTGAAAATACTGCGAACAGTGATTAGGGTGCGACATTAAACTGAGAAATCAAAATATAGCCAGAACTCAACAAAATTAAATGGAACGCCCCCTTTTTATGCACTGTTTGGATTTATATCGACTCCAACTAAAATTTTCAGTAGAATCCAAAAATTGCTTAAAAAAAGGGGACGTTCCATTTAATTTTGTTGAGTTCTGGCAATATTTTGATTTCTCAGTTTAATGTCGCATCCTAATCACTGTGCGTAGTATTTTCAAACTTTGAGTTCACTAACATTGCCGCCGGCAATTGTTTCGATTTGAATTTGTTTCTTTTACCGCAGACGTCAAAGAGTACCCTGCAACTGTAAAAAAAAATGAAAACTGGTGTATAACTTGGAAATTTTGACATTTAGAAGTTATTTATGTTACATAAAGTCCATCTAAAATTGTATGGAGAACCGGAAAGTGTAAAAAAATTAGGTACCTATTAGTTTAAAATAAGGAAGTTAAGTGCCACTTCCGGTATAAGCGGAAGTTGGATTAAGTCAAACGAGCCGTGGGATCTTGCTGGCATACTCGAGTGAGTAGTCGTTAATGCTCAGCAACAGTGCCCGCGGTTTGGCTATGGATGGGTGACACATTTCTGCGCTGTGGCTAGGGCGCGCCTTGGATCGCCTATCCAGCTTTACCTAATGAGGTTTTACAGGTTTTCCTCATTCTCGCACTAAATGGTGGGTAGAGTACTAACAACTGTAAGTCGTTCCTGTGACGCACCTGCGGCCAATAGTAATATGCCGCCGCCTCCGTCCCGCACAAGCTAGCACTAGCTTCTGGGGCTAACCTTAGGGTTAGTTTGGAGTGAGTAGAGATATTATTATTATTATTAGTTGCCATTATTTTCATTAAATAGAGAATATTTGAAAACGTGATATTACAAATTTTCAGAATTCTATTGTGAGCGCTTCTCTACAAACGTCTAATAGGAACTCGTCGTGACACACCCTGTATGTAGGTATAGTTATCTTCAAAAACAAATTGTCGACATGTTAAATAAAAAGAGAAACAAAAAATTAAATTGCTATAATGCCCTCAGTTCGTCCATCCATATCCAACAGGGTATAGGTACTGCAAATAAATTTTACTTTCAAAAATGGCAACCATTTTGAAATTTTTGGGGATACCAAAAAATATCATTAGAACATGTTAAGAGCCTGCAATTTAAATAAAAATGTTATATATTTTACAATTTTTTTAATATTAGCGAATTTAACAAAATTTTGAATTAAAATTGGAAATTTGGCCGCAATTTTGAAAATTTTATAGTTATAAATAAAATATGGTTTGAATTGACTTCATCGATATCAAATCAATATAAAATGACATATTACTTGCTCACATTGGTTATTATTTAATTACTTTTGAAATTCAAGCCCCTTGGAATATGTTCCGCCCCTGAGGTGCTCCTACGGGGTATTTTTTTGGGTACTGCGGGCAAAATCTCTCAATTTGACCTATTTAAGCTGCCGACCAAGTTTCATGCTTTTAACACAATTTGCAGGGTAAGTGAGGCATATCGCTGACAATTTTGTGTTCGAAAAATCATTTATAAATAATAGAGTCCGGAGAAAAATGTTAAGTAGTGTCAGGTCATAAATCTTCTACTTTATGGGTTCAAATAAATCCACCACTTTTATATTGACATATATCTATTTTTCTCCAGAATCAATAATAATTGTTTTTTGTAACTAACTAGATATTATATTATAAATAATAATAATATCTATTGACGACATAACAGTGTGTAAACGTTAAAAAGTGAAATGGTACCTCTACATTCATAAATAATTAGGTACCTATACTCTTTGGACTAATCTACATTTTAAAATGAACCATCGCTTATCTTATACCTACGATGTACAGGGTGTCAACTCTAAAATTGCCCCCCCCCCTCTATTTCCTGAATAGTGAAGATTTTTTAAAATTTTAAAATGCTGCCTTATAATTCAGTTTCCGAAATTTTCAAATATAAAATTCAACATTGCCTAATGCCAATACATACAGGGCGGTAAAAAACATACTTTTTTTTAATGGAACACTCTGTATATTATTCGACAGGTTCGTAGCCCTCTTCGAACTGAATTCAAAAATGTATTACCCTTTTGTATTTAGATCAAAGTAGGCTGAGATATTCAAGGACAAACATGAGAAATATCTATTTTTCCTCTTTCAGGGTGGCTTTTTTATTCTGACTTAATTATTGATTTTTAGCTGTCAGAATAATTTTTCTTAGCAATAAATATCAAGTATTTAAATATCTAGCCAAGATTAAACAAGTATTTATTATTATTTATTAACAAAACAAAATAAACAACATAATTTAAAAACATACAAAAATAAATATTTACATTATTTACAAATGATTTCCAATGTGAGCTCCATTATTTCTCATACACATTCGACAACGTTTTAAGAAGTTTGACCTAACTTGTTGCAGACAATGTGGATTATTATAAATAATGTAAATATTTATTTTTGTATGTTGTTAAATTATGTTGTTTATTCTGTTTTGTCAATAAATAATAATAAATACTTGTTTAATCTTGGCTAGATACTTAAATACTTGATATTTATTGCTAAGAAAAATTATTCTGACAGTTAAAAATCAATAATTAAGTCAGAATACAAAGCCACCTTGAAAGAGGAAAAATAGATATTTCTCATGTTTGTCCTTGAATATCTCAGCCTACTTTGATCTAAATACAAAAGAGTAATACATTTTTGAATTCAGTTCGAAAAGGGCTACGAACCTGTCGAATAATATACAGAGTGTTCCATTAAAAGAAGTATGTTTTTTTACCACCCTGTATGTATTGGCATTAGGCAATGTTGAATTTTATATTTGAAAATTTCGGAAACTGAATTATAAGGGAGCATTTTAAAAAATCTTCACTATTAAGGAAATAGAGGGGGGGTCAATTTTAGAGTTGACACCCTGTACCTACTTATCTGTAAACCTGTACCTACTTCAGTTTTCCTATTTTTTGCAGAACTTTGCTTCGGATTTTCAACAAGAGAAGTTTCAAAAACTACTTGTGGAGTATATAGTTAAAAAGTACTTACCATTCAATTTCTTCGAGGATGAAATAAGTGTACAAGTTTATAGGTACTTAAACCCTAACGCAATTTTACCTGGTAGGAATAAAATTAATGCTTTGTCGATGAAAATGTTTGAGGCGGCACAGAATATCCTTAAAATTTTCTTAAAGAAATGCAAAACAAAAGTCTCCTTTACAATAGATGGTTGGTCTTCTTTTAATATGAAAGGATACTATGGGATTACCGCCTATTTCATCGATAATAATTGGAAGTTGCATGCGATCCTTCTGTATTTTGTCTCGGCGCATGGGCAACATACTGGTAGATGGGTAGCAAAGCTATTTTTCGATTCATTGAAATTATACGATTTAACAAATTCTGTGCAAGGCATTACAACTGACAACACAAACAGCAATTTCACCTTTATGAATGAACTGAAAGGCTTTCTTACCGATATAGACCCTAAAAATAGCCATTTCGTGTGTTTTGCGCACATTTTAAATTTGGGTGCAAGAGATTTTATGAAAATACTTGATTCAGATTTTGAGTTTCAAGAACGAGACGATCCATCATCGGACGAAGATGATGAAATAACTGGAGATCAAAATTCGTTATCGTCAATAAAAAAAATTCATTGCCTTGCAAAGAAGTTGAAAAATTCTGAACATTTACGCAAGGAGTTCGAAAAATTCTGCAACACGCTAAACTTAAAAATGTCCATGCCAAAATTAGATGTCGTAACAAGATGGAATTCAACATTGGATATGCTGAGATGGAGCGTCAATATGAAAAAGGCTTTGAACATTCTTTGTGACAATACAGAAAACATGAAAACTTTCAAGCCAACAGACTCAGAATGGTCGGTAATAGATCGAGTTTGTAAATACTTGAACAGTTTTAAGACTATTTCCACAACATTAGAAGGTGAAGCCTATTGCACACTTCCGATGGTTATAATTGGTATAAATATGCTCCTGGACAAGCTAGAACAATGGGCTTTTGAACTGGACACTAATCCAAATAGGGATGATACTGATACAAAATTTATACATAGTATTCAGGCGGCAAAAGATAAAATCATCAAACATTACCAAAAAACTAACTGGATGTACTGTGTTGTCTTAATCTTAGACCCCCGACATAAAGTGGAAACATTCTCTAATACAAGTTGGGGAAAGGACCTGCAAAGGGAAGCAGTCAAACATTTTGAAGAAATTTTTAAAACGAATTATTTTCATCCAAGTTCAATGCTCACATCAGCATCATCTTCATTTTCAACACCAGATGAACATAGTGACGGTAGTGAATTTGACATAGATCTCCTAAGTTTATTTAAGAAATCCCCTGTAAATCCGGTAAATAAAATGGCTTGGCGTTATGAAATAGACAAATACCTGTCTGAATCACGTGCAGATAGTTCTGAAGATATTTTAGAATGGTGGAAGAGGAACGAAAGCGTTTTTTCAGGCTTGGCCATAATGGCCAAAGACTTCTTATCAACGCCAGCATCTTCAGCTTCTGTTGAAAGACAGTTTTCCAGGGCTGCTTTAACGGTTACAAAAACCCGAAATCGATTAAGCGAGAAATCCATTAGATGCCTCATGTGCCTTAGATCTTGGATGGCGAATGATGACATTAAAGAGTGCTTCGAACGTTGTTAATTTAAAGAAAACAAGATCTTTTCTATTATTTTGTTATTGTTACATTATACGGTATTACTTGTTACTTGTTCCGGTCCGGACTTGAAATATTTTATTTTTGTTCTTTAATAATAATTCTAGTTTTATAAATAAGATTGTTTATTTCAAAGGTTTATTATCATTTTATTGATATCGATATACATAAAACTGAAAAAAAAATCAAGTAGCTTGAAGAAAGTACTTGATTTTTCAAGTACTTGACAAATAAATACTTGACTTGACTTGATATTGGAAAACTAACTACTTGGCTTGAACTTGACTTGATTTCAAGTCAAGTCAAGTCAAGTAGCTTGAAAATCAAGTCAAGCCATGAATCTCTAGATGGATAGAGCATGTCAATTATGTCAGGTGCTGGTTTGCAATTTAGTGAGTTTCCGAGAGTTTGTTTTGGACGGTGATTTTGATGTCGTGGGCGTGTCGGAGAGTTAGCTGGACGAAGGAATCTCAGGTGACCTGCTACAGATCGATAATTACGGTTTGCTGCGTATGGATCGTCGAGGTAAAGGAGGTGGAACCAAGGGCGTAGCCAGAATTTTGAGCAGGGGGGGGCAAAGTAACTTGCAAGCAATCCATTTTTAATAAAAACGATTTTTTTGGTTTATTTTTTAAATTTTTATAGGCGATTTGCTCTGGCCTCCCCTGGCTACGTCCTTGGGTGGAATGTTTATAAATAAGGGGTAATATTAATTTTTCTCGGTTGCATGGTGATTGTGTGGAAAGTTGCGAATTTCTGTGGACTAGATTGATAATATCCAGATATACCGTTGCTATTATTTTTATAGGTCACCAAAATCAAATTTTGATAACATTTTAAACATATTTGAAGACGTCTTGTAATAATAATAAATTTCCGGAATTTGATAAAATTATTTGTTTGGGAGATTTTAATATCGATAATGCTAGCGTCGAAAAGTTGTGGTCAATAACACAATCTTTCAATTTATCACAAATTATAGATACGCCACAACCTTCTCAACTTACAAGCCGTGCTGCTGCAAATCTGGCAACGCTGTAGGTGGTCCGATAACCGGCCATTTTCACATCAGTGTTTACGTTTACGTGGTGCTGTTGACGTGCTGCCTGTTCGTTTTGTTCGCAAATATTCAATTTATTTGGATTGTCTGCAACTGTGCTCATAATCTGTGTAATCAGAAACGTTTTAAGTCCAAGTTTCCTATGAACAAAGGTAAGTTTCTTCATTACGTACTTATTTTACGAGCAATAATAAAAAGAGTGTTCCGACTCTGGACTTTCAGTAGCCACAGACCGTCCCAATTTTATTTTTGTACATACGTATTCAATACTGGACTATTTAATAAACAATAAGGATTATGAAATTCAGCTTCTGAGAAGTTCTAATCAGAAAACTACACTGTGTGATTGTGCCAGCTGACATTAGCAAGTATTGCATCAGATTTTTTAATTCAGATTTTCTGGAAACCTAACCTGCATTTGTGATCGATCTTATCAAAATTTATTAAAAATGGGTCTCTTTCTGTATTTTCCAACATACTGTTGAATAATTATGTTAAAAATAAAAACTATGAACATTGTGAAAGTTCGGATTCAAGGAAAAGGGAAACCAACTACGCATACTAAAAGCATTAAAACAAAAAAACTGGAAACATTTAAAAGTTTAATAACTGTATTTTCTATGAGCATTTAGTAATATAGGTACTCGGTAATATACCTATAGTTATGTTAAATATAATTTATTGCACAGACATTACTTAAAGTTCTTGCCATTATTTTATTTGCCCACCCATAAAGGTGGATATAAATAAAAATTAGATGCTTGTCTGTGTTTTTCATTTATTCCTCAAACTTGAATCCATCTGTATCTATCGGTATTATTTGAAAACTGTAAGGTATTTTATTTTTGTTGCCCGTTTTTAATTTTTATCAATTCAATGTTGGCGCGATTATCGCGCCTAGCCGGACCACCGAAAGCAGCTGCTGCGGCGTTGCCAGATTTAACAGCACGGCTTGTAAGTTGAGAAGGTTGTGGATACGCCAACTCGTACAACCCGTTTATCCAGTACTCTTTAGATTTAATTTTTATTTATTTTTTTGTGAATTCTGGAGTCATTGATAATAATTATTTTAACGTTCATGATGCCGTCTTCTGTACCATTCGCCTTAGTGGACAAACGAGCCGTTACCTAAATCTACAACTTTCACGTCGTTAACGGGTATTGACGTTTTAAATTTTCGGAGTGATCTTGAATCTTGATTGGAATCAGATATATTGGATTGATGATATTGATGCACCGATTTATTTCTTAAACACTAACCTATTTGACAAACACGCTGCAACGCTTACTATATTTTTATTTTTAGCAAACACTATATGTAAGAGCAAGATGGATGGTAAGTAAGTAAGTAAGTAAGTAAAGTAAGTAAACGTTTATTGTCGAATTGCAATAGCGTACAGACCAAATACAAAAAGAAATGTATGTATACATAAAAAAAGAGAGAGTTGGCAGCTGAACAAAATACAATGAGCCACCGCAACAAAACTCACAGGCGACGCCCAAAACAAAACAACATCCCTCCAAAACAAATGCAGCAACAATTTAAACATCACTCGAACTAAAATCAAAAGACATATATTCTCCCAAGGTATAGAAAACATTCTCAGTCAATATCCCTTTAACAACACATTTAAATTTAGCATGGCGATAGTCCTTCAAAAAATCCGGCAATTTATTATACAATGAAACGCACATGATTAAGAAAGACCTCGAAAATAAATTACACCTCAACTGATGGGCTTTAAGCAAATGACTGAATCTGGTATTTGGCTGTGAAATTCCACTGTACCTCAAATAAATTTCCCTGTTCTCATGTGCAAACAACAAGCATTCCAGTATATAACAAGACACGCAGGTAAGAATTGACAGCCTCTTGAAAAATGGCCTACAAGATTCATATTTTCCTAGGTTAGCTAGGGCTCTGATTGCTTTCTTCTGCAAAATCAAAATTTCTCCCAATCGACTAGAACCACCCCATATCAAAATACAATACTTGCATCTTGATTGAAATAAAGCGTAATATGTCATTTTCAGATTTTCCCATGAAAGTATCTCCTTAACCTTTCTGAGGGCATACAATGACTTGTTTAAATTTACTTTTAATCGATCAATATGTTCTGACCATTTAAGCTTCTTGTCCAAATATAAGCCAAGAATCTTCACACAATCAGACTCATTTAACAATGTGTCAAACACTGAAAACGTCAAATTACTTGTTGACGAACATTGCAAAACATTTGTCTTCTGTAAATTGACTACTAATTTATTAGCACTGAACCAGTCAAAGGCATCCCTCATACACGCTTCAACACGTTCCCCTAACTCTTGCAAGCTATTTGCTGCAACAATCAGGCTAGCATCGTCTGCATATAAAACAACATCACAATTATTTAATGTGAAATCATTGATATATAAAACAAAGAGAAGCGGACCAAGAATGGACCCTTGGGGAACTCCACAAACCACATGTAAAGGCTCTCATTATTAAAATTGTGAGTTATCTGTACTATCTGAGATCTGTTGCTCAAAAATGACTCCACCAAGGCATTCGCTGTACCTCTTATACCAATAGAATCCAATTTACTCAACAATCTGCTATGGTCAACCAGATCAAATGCCTTGGATAAATCCAATGATACACTCGCACAGAAAAATCCCGCATTCAAATGGGCAAACACTTTAGACATAATTTCCTGCAATGCTGATGATGTTGACCTATTTCCAACAAAACCATGTTGAGAAATGTTAATGATATTGAATTGATATAAAAAACCTGTAATTCTCACCTTGATTAAACACTCGAAAACTTTAGAAAAAACAGACAAAATAGAAATCGGTCGGTAGTTCTCTACACACTTTTTATCTTTACTCTTAAACAAGGGTTGTATTTTTGCAGTTTTCAATTCATTAGGAAAATAACCACAATTGAAACATTCATTTATCACATCACATAAAGGCTCAGTAATCAACCCAGACACATCCTTAAGAATATTAACAGGAAAACCATCAAAACCAGTTGACTTAGTATTTTTAATTGTCTTATAACACTCTGTAGCTCTACCGAATCCACTGGTGTTAAGAACAAACTATGATTAATATCAAGCCCATTATAATTATAGCAAATGTTATTCGGTAAACCAGCCTTAACAAATTCAAACCAGAGTTACTCACCGTATCGCAATTTTAAGATGTTAAGTAAAACAGGGATACCAATTATCTTTGATTTATACTCACATAAACAATAAAAAAGTTTTTAAACAACAAAGCATTTAATAACAACAGTCTGAATATATATATATAGTCCGGTGTAGGTGTTATCACTTAAATTAACCGTGCACAAATGTCGACCACTTCTTCCTGTGTTGCACCAACTGTCTCGCTTCTGCCACCGTCTTGCCCTTGCGTTTTATAATCTTTGCAACCACTTTATCCCAATTTTCTTTCGGCCTTCCTCTAACTGTTTTCGTCTGTTGTCTTGCCTTCCACACTCTCTTCACTTGCCTATTGTCGTCCATTCTTTCTAGGTGTCCCCACCTCTATGAAATCTAAAACTGACTTGCACTCTAGCTCTTCCATTACATCCTGATTTCTTACATGGTCTCTCATGGTAATGCCTTTAACTCTACGGAGGTATTTCATTTCGAGTGCCTGTATTTTGCTCTTTATTCTTGGAGTAAGTATCCAGGACTCACAGCCGTATGTTAGTACTGGTCTATAGACTGTATTGTATATAACAATTTTTGTTTTCCTGCCCACTTCTCTCTTGCTGATAAAGCTGTCCCTCATAGAATGAAACAGCTTAGCTGCATTTTCTATCCTCTCGTTGATATCTCCTTCTTGACCGCCGTTGCTTTCTAACATTACTCCTAGGTACTTAAATGCCTCTACTTGCTCAATATTTCTTCCGTTGATTTCGATATTTATTGCTAGCTGATCCTTCGTTACTGCCATTACTTTAGTCTTTGCACTGTTTATTTTCATTCCTTTTTCTATAAGTACTTCGTTCCAAACATTCAGATTGTTCTGTAGAGCCCTAGCACTTCCTGCCATCAAAACAACATCATCAGCATATGCGCATTCTGACACATCAACAGTTTCTAAATTCTTAAATCCAGTGTGCAACTTTTTTAAACGTGGAGTGCACTCTCTTATTACGTCATCCATGAATACAGTGAACAGAAGTGGACTTACAACTCCTCCTTGCCTCAACCCATTTTTTGTTTCAAAAGTTTCTGATTTGAAGTTTTTGCTAATGACGTAATTGCTGTTTCTAGCGTATAAGCTCTTCACCGCTCTTGCAAGATTTCCCTTGACTCCTCTGTTCTTCAGGCTCTCGTAAATGTTTTCGCTCTTAACTCGATCGAATGCCTTTTCAAGGTCAATAAATACAAAATTGGCTTTGGCTTGACTCGTCAGGGTCTTAGAGATTATCTGCTTGATGGTAAAAATGTGATCTTGTACACTTCTTCAAGATCACATTTTTACCATCTGAATATGCATAAATAAAATATTAAACGCTTCGTGTAAAAGAAAACTATTTCAGCTTAACCTGTTTACTACTTAAAACTAAGGTACGTAAACTTTGGATCCAAATTTAGTACTTTACAAGATAATCCCCGGACAAAGTGATTTAACTTAAAATATTAACGAAGTTGACATTAATATTAGTTCAACAACTGATCTTTGCAAAATAATTGAACAAGAAACAAAAGTATTATTTCTTCACGATAAGGTAGTACGAAAATAAACGGTTCAATAAAACTTTAAGATCCTTGAAAACTCTGGGATTACCTGCTGACATGTGGGAACTGAACATTTTTAATAATTCAAAACTTCCTTATCTCCACCACTAAACCTACTTATCGACACTGGAGCAAATAATTCCTTGTTGAGACCATCCATTGCCGAGCAATACTTCTCTTCATACATCGTGAAAAAACGCATTTGGTGAAGTTGAACATCAGTGCCAAGCCATAATCCCTTCCTTTCCAGAATTTAAATCTTATCAAGATATTTTTGTTATACAACTTTCATGACTTCTTTGATGATGCCATAGGACTAAGAGATTTGCAAAATCTCAAAATTAAAACTGATCTTGAAAAAAATTGTTTGAAAAATGAACAGGTTACTTTATCTCTACAAATTGATAGACCAGAATTTCGAGTTCGAGGGCAGTTCAAACGCGAAGAATACGACTACAAAATTGAACATAAAAAAGGCCGCCAAAATACAAACGCCGACGCATTATCGCATTATGCAACAGAGACAGTTCCCATAAATTCCACTGACAACCTTCCCAGCACCTCTCACCACAATCAAGACCTTCTTGACGATCAATTAAATTTCCCAGGCACCTTAACTCTTATTAGCAATCCAAGCGACATAAACCAGATCGTTGAAAATTTCGACATCCAAGACCCAATAGACCTAGAATTTCAAGACTTAATAAAAGAATTAGACGTACACATAATACCTACCAAACCAAAACCTCCCTCTGTACCAAAAGTAAATGTTATATCTAACGTTCTTTTTCAACCCGCACAAAAGGACCCTCGAAACATCCTTGATATCTATGAAGATGATATCACAATACACCTAGCGACGAAAACACTATCCAAGATTTGCCTTTAACCGACCGATCAGTAAATACGTTTAAAAATCAAATTATAATTTCACTTAATGCTACTATAAACAAAGAATTACTACAAACAAAAATATTTGACAAAACGAGACACATTACAAATTTCAATCCACTCAAACTAAAAATGCAGTTAACCAAATTCCAAACCGAATATCTGAATCCTGACAGTACCTACTGCCTTTATTTCAAAATAACCGAAAGCATTTAACCAATCATTACAGGAACCCTTAGAAACCAATTCAAAGCTAATTCGCTACATCTTTACCTGTCCGACATACTACTAACTGACGTACTTCACGAATTAGAGCGAAAGGAAAAGATAATCAGTGCGATTCTGTTCATACATTGCTGGAACGATTGCTATGTAGAAACATTGCTAATTAGTTAACTTATAGCAAGGTTGCTTGGGAGTGATATGAATTTTCTTATTCTAGTCGTTAGGTAGTAGCAATAGTTTCTCAAATATAACAGTCAGCAAACTTGCAAAACATTTTGCTCAAATTGGCATGAAGTTAGTTCTTGCGCATGCGTAGTTTGAAAAATGTTGCTTTAGTCACAGCCGTTGATGTCATGTCATGTTGCTTCCCTCCTATTCGAATCTAACCTCGAAAGTCGAAACCTCGTCAAACTCAAAAATTATAAAAGTCGTGACACAGACAGAAAGGTGTGTGTTTGTGTTGTTATTCAAAGATTACGAGGCAATGGAAAATAAGAAAAAACGGGCGAAACGAGTGTCCTTGGATCAGCTTTCGACGATTGTCGATTTTATTGAAAATCATCACATTTTAATAACGGGAAAGACGCACCCACTCGCAACTCAAGAAGTTGAAGACAAGTGGAACGAATTAAGTATGTTATTAAACAACGTTCCGAATGGTGCAAGGAAGACTAAAGCAGAGTGGAAAGTTGTGAGTAAAAATGTATTTGATGGCTTAAGAGGTTATACCTCAAGCGATTTGTTGACTTAGTGGTTGGTGCCTATGTTACCCACGTATTTAGCTCGGCAACGGCGTTTTGAAAGGGTTTACAGAGTAAAATTTTGTGCTCTCAATGTAAATGTGACTGAAATTGCATTAATTCTTTCATTTTAAAAATTTTTTTCGGTTTCAAAAAATAGAAAAAGAATTGCACTTAAGATTAAGTTTCAATCCTCGTTTTAATCTTCAAGTATTCACTGGAAAAATCCGATATTTATAAGGAATAAGGAATGGGCACGCAATTTGTTAGATTCGCTGTTTTTCGACTAAAACGGAGTGGTATGACACCTTCTTAAACTAAATCGAGAATATTCTGTGTAAGTACATACTGCTTATCTAACATTTTGCATATTTTTGTGTCTCTTAGACTTTTTCGATATGGGAATCCAAAACTAGAAAAAAGGCAAGAGAATTTAAAGATTCGTTAACACGTACAGGTGGGGGACCTGCTAAATTTGAAGTACTCACCGATACTGAAAACCGGTTAATGCAAGCTATTGGAATAGTTTCCATTGTAGGATGCCCAGGTCTACCTGAAGAAGTGGACCCTGACTGCTCGGAACAGGATACTGATTTTCATGAAAACATTTATAATGAAAAGTTTGATGAAAGTATCACTCAGAATAAAGATGATCTACATTCTGATATAACCCTTGAAGACACCATTCAGAGTCAAAGTGAAACATTGGATGATAATAACCATAACCAAGGTGGTGAAGAATTTGCCACAGAAAATGACAATTTGATCAATGGTGTAAATGAAAGAAACCCTAAGAAAAATGTAATCAGCAGACAGCAAAAAAGAAAACGTTTGACAGTAAATCTTAACTCAGGTATTAAATTTGACAGTGAATTATTAAAATTCATAATATATAATAATTATTCTAGCTGTTGTGAATAATAAAAATAAATCTAAACCACGAATGGATAGTAGACTTCGACTAGAAAAAGCATCGAACTTATACTGCGAATCCTCTGCTGATATTGCAAATGCCAACAGGGAGGTTGGAGACGCTATAAAGGAATTAGCAGGCAGTTTAAAGGAGAGTGCTAGTTCTATAAATAATTTCGCTGCATCAATAAATAACTTTAGCAGTGCCATTGTTACACTATCAAGTGCAATTAATAATTCAGTTTCAACACCTGAACTCGCACATGAAATTATTGTTGATTTACCACAGGAGGATGAAGAGTCACAAGGCATGAACTAATTCAGAATAAACATTGATACACTGATACTGTTAAGGATCAGTGACACAATTGTAAATCTTGTGCAAAATTATCAAAAATTTCCATGCAAGTTTGGATGTGAATTCTGCGACATTTCCGCCAAGTTTTAAAGAGGTTGTGCCAAATTTTGTACTAAATTTTGCAGAAAATGTGAATACAACGTTACAAAATTTTCAACCAAATTTATGTATAATTTTGTGCCAAATTTATGATCGTGTCACTTTGCCTCTAAATGTTTTTATTACAAACCATTTCTTTTATTTCATGTTCAGAAGTTAACTACAAAAATAGGATCGTATTATTTTATGTACCTACTTATTTATTAAAATGTATGAAAAACAGAAGAAAAACAAAATACTTTGATATACTTAATATGAACAATAAATACTTAAGTGTCTATTAAAATTTTTCCACAATCTCTCACATGTTGGCTATTAGGTCAACAGCTTGACGCCTAACGAGGCGTCCCTCAGTTAATATGTTTAGATCTGAAAATAAAAATAAAATAATTTCGTTCTTTTCGACACTTGACTTTATTCTTTTTACCAGGAGCTCCAATGGCATCATGTTCCTCTTCCATGTCTTCATCATCGGTTTCAATATCTTCTTCAATTTGGGGCAAATTGTACATCCGGCATATATTATGGAGTACTACACATGAATAAGTGATTTGAGCGGCCACCCTGTGAGTGTAATAAAGCACCCTACTTTTTAGGAGACATTTAAATCTTTGTTTGAGACAACCAAAAGATCTTTCAATTACATTTCTAGCACTTTTATGTCTATTTGTATATAAAGATTCAGGAGTGTTAGGAGCCGCATCATTTATTGGTGTCAATAACCATGGCTGAACAGGATATCCAGAATCGCCAATGAGCCAAGTATTTCTCCGTCCAGCTTGGTATCTTCTTTTCAAATGAGATTTTATTGAAGATAGTTCCCAAATTGCGGCATCATGAGTAGCACCCGGAAATCTACAATTTGCATTGAGAAATGCCATGTTTGAATCGCATATCTGAAATAGGTATGTGTGGTTTAATGATGTTATGATTTACTTGATCATCATAAAATTGTTCCAAATTACCGCCTGCATATTAATACTGTAATATCCCTTTCTATTTAAATATGCAATTGCTGGCATTATTGGGTCTTCAATTTTTGGAGTATTTTCGTAAATGTTGCTACGTAGCAAGTGACCTTCAAATAAGCAACTAAGAAAGTTGCTATATGTTGGCAAGTTCCAAACAGAATCGCACTGAATCTACCATCACGAGAAAAAAACCTGTCACCGAGGAATTGTTGAAACTATACAATCCCTGAAACAGATTTATTATTGACCAAAGTTAGATCAAAATGTTAGAGAATACGTGAATAATTGTGTCATGTCGAAAGGTGAAATACGAATGATATCCAACTAAACTTGTTTATAAACCAACTCCCATAGGTAGCAAACCATTGAAAATCTTTATGGGGATACTTTTAAGGCAAACAATACAATAGTAGACAGTTTTTCCAAATTCGCTCAAGCTATTTCTATCAAAAATCAAAGTGCTGTAGAAATGCTAAATGCACTACTTCAATTCTTTTCAACCACAGCTTACCAAATAAAATAACAACTGATCGAGGCACAAAAATAAATAATAAAGTTATGTAGCAATTTCTAGACATGCACAAAATTCAAATTCATTGTACGACTACCAGTCCCATTGAAAGATTCCATTCCTCCCTTATAGAGAGTTTACGCGCCTTACGATTGAAATCAACATCAACCGATATTAAAGAACAGATTGTAATAGCTGTACTTAGCTATAATAATTCTATCCATTCCAGTACAGGTTACACACCTTTCCAAATATTAAAAGGCAATCTCAACTACCAAACTCCATTCGATCTAAATGAAATTCACACAACTACCCATTATATGTATGATCACCCCGAAAATATGAAACTAAAACGAATTTTAGAGAAACGCAACACTCATCGACAACCACAACAAGACATTGATACTGACAGACCTGTTACGTTCAAGACTAAGGGAAACAAAAACTTAAGAAAAAACTACTTAACCCTTACCTTCCCGTTGCAATACACTCCGAAACTGATAACAAAGTAATTACTACATCCAATGAAATTATTCATAAAAACAAACTGAAACCCCAACGTTTTGTTGCAGGATCGCAGGATGCTGCTAACAATCTTCAACCTCACGATGCTAACGGTACTGGTCAATTCTCAGATCCAAATTAATGCCATCACTAACCTTATATTTCCCGTTAAACTAGGCCCCGCTAGACTGACTTTTACGAAACATACATTTTTACACACAGTAAACTTAATGCACATTCAACAGCAAATAGAAACTTTTAGTAATCAATTTGAGTCAAAATCAACATATTTTACACGAAGATTTAAAAAATTCAGTATCAGTTCTTCAAATGTTATTAGGGATCGAACGGATCTGACATTGGCCGGATTAATGGATACCGAATATCCGGCAGAACAAAAATCCGGTACGGATTTGCCTTTAAACTTGTGCGCATGTTCACCCGCTCTCGATACGACAGACCGAGAGGCAGACGACTCTGTCGACACGGACGAGTTACATATGGAAACAAAATAGGGAGGTTCGTAAAAAAAATAAGATATATATTTTTGGCATGAAAATGACAGCAAATTGTTATTGTAATTGATTTACGGCGAAATTTTCTTTCAAAAAAATTTTTTTTTTGCAGGGCAATAAGCGAAAGACATTAACTTATCACGCCCACATGCTAGTTCGCTTTGTGATTGGCTTGACGTCAGGGCTTCGTATGGCGCTCCTCCCACTTTTCTTAAATGCCCGCGAAGCGGTAGGTACCTATCTTGTAACATACTTATTGGGACTATTTCCAGCGTGAATTTTTAAGTGAGAGTAGGGTAAAGTGGACAGTTCTGGATGTGGTGGGGGGTGCAAACCCCCACCACTCGACCTTGACCTCAGTCAATGACCTTCGGTCTTGACCAAGTTCAAGGTCGAGTGGTGGGGTTTTTCACCCCCCACCACATCCAGAACTGTCAATGACCTTCGGTCTTGACCAAGTTCAAGGTCGAGTGGTGGGGTTTTTCACCCCCCACCACATCCAGAACTGTCCACTTACATCCCAAGGTCATATTCAACTCAAGGTCAAATCCGCTCCAAGGTCAAGGTCAAATTTGAATTCAAGGTGAAGGATCCCAAGGTCATATTCAACTCAAGGTCAAAACCGTTTCAAGGTCAAGGTAAAATTTGAATTCAAGATGATCAAATTTTGAATTCAAGGTAAAGGATCGTTAAACTTTTCAAGGTCAAAGTCAAGGTTGAACGTACCCCACTTCTTCCTATATTTCAAGGTTATTCCTAAAATATATAAGCGGCGTAACTGATCATCTCAACATGATTGTGGTATCAGAGATATTGCAGTGTTAGCGTTACTATAGTTTAAAGTGAGTTTGTGGTGAAAGGTGTACAACAACATTAACAATGCAAACACAAGTTATGGAAAAAGATCCTGCAATCTACCAAACAATCGTAAACAAGAAAACTTATTATCTGAACAAGTCAAAAACGAAATGGGTAAATATTGGATTATCTCATTCTGTGAATTTTAAACCGGTAATTCAGATTGAAGGTGTTAGTGGTACTGTAACATTTGAAGAAGACCAGTGGTTACAATTTCTAGATCATCAAGGAATTATTGTTAATTATTTCTTCGTGGAAGAAACTAGTTCCTGGCAACCTATAGAAGCGGGAAACTTTTCTATAAACTTTGAAAAAGTAAAGTTAACGAAAGTTATAGTTATACGTGAGAATTACACGAATCGTACTGTATACTTGGGTTCAGAATCTCTATTTGAATTATTGGGCTTGTTATCATTAATAAAGTACAGAGTTGATATTGCGCGGAAGCAAGATTTTTACTCTTTCTATACAAGTGCAGTAAAAGGGGCAACTCGCTGCAGCGGAAACTTTATTTCGACGCTTTCTGAAATTATTAAACCAGAAGAGAATAAGAATAGTGAAAATGTAAGCTCCATGATGGAGATGATATATTTCTATCCAGATATTATAATATCTGACCAAGATAAGATAGGTTCTGAATTTACATTCAGAGTAAGCAATTGAAGTTTGACCTTGGTGCGATTTTACCTTGAAATGTGTGGTGGGGGAGGTGCATATATATTCACCTTTTGTGGAAATATTCTTCAGAACGTTCAAGATGTTGTATTGTGCTAATTCGTGGCCTGAGGCATATAACTTAAAATCTGCAGTTGCTCGATTGCGAGCCATGTTTAATTACTACGCAATTGAAACATGTTACAGTATCGATGTTTGCGACTGTGAAGAAACAATAGAAGAATTATTGGGAACCGAAGAAGAGTATAGTTTTGGAATGGAATTGTGTGATCAGTATATAGAAGGCGCTATCACACTAGATTTATTTCTGCAAAAAGTGAACGGAACAACTCTGAAATGGTACTTATACGTCTTAGAACCGTTTTTGCCACCGGAAATGTTAGGACAAGTACCCGAGGAGGAGGAATAAGTGAGAAGCAAAAGTGAAATTGAACATTTGAAATAAATACAACATTTTGTATGTGCACCATAAAATTTATTTGTAAGTTATTAATCAGAAAACCTCATGATCATAATTTTTTTGTATTGTACATCTTTCACCACATAAATATATTTTTCATAATAAAAGTTATTACCTTAGTGCAACAATTGTTTTATCTTTCTCAAATACGTTTGAAGGTCTTTTAGAAACAGGGTGTGAAAGAACAAGAAATCTACTGAAGTAAAATATATTTTTTTTATTATAAGAAAAAAATGGAATAAAACAAAATATTTATTGAATATTTTTTTTAGAAATCCAAGAGTTGTGAGATTTATCTAATCCTAACCATTTCACAAAAACTTGATCTCCCTTTCTTCGCAGTACCTTCTCTACCAAATAAACGTCTGGGTATGTAACTTTCTGCAGTTCGTGCATATAAAAACCACCTTTTATATCTTGATTTCGATCATCTTTTAAAAGGTAAGTGGTGGGATTAGTTGACCGAACTCTCGAAATTGTAAATATTTCGTTTGACCAATTAGGTGTATAGCCTTTGGAGAATGCTTCGCGATATTTACTTATGCGAACTGGGTCTCCTACATGATATTTCTTGGACGTCACATCTACCAATTTTGGATGATTATAAGCTTCTTGTAACAATCGCTTTTCGATTTTCTTTGTTACGTCCTTAGGTTTCATTCCAGTTGTGCGGTGCTTCCGCGAGTTATACTCACGAACTAGTTCAGGTAACAATTGTAACCACTTGTAATTTCCCTGGAGACTAAAACGCCTCCACATGGCTGATTTAAGGGTACGATTGCAACGTTCTACTACACTGGCTTTTAAGTTTGAGTATGTACTGTAGTGATTAATATTATATTTACTCATCAGGGTTTGAAAGTCTTTATTGTAGAATTCTTTCCCCATATCTGTTTGCAGGTTAAGCGGTACACGTTCAGATAGAACTTTTGTCATAGCTATAGAAACATCTTTACCGGTTTTACGTGTGACGGGATAAGCCCATACATACTTTGAAAATACATCAATAACGACTAAGATATATCGCACACCTCTGTTGACGTTAGCATATGGTATCATTTCTACCAAATCAGCTTGAAATAAATCGTTCAATCCTTTTACTATCACACGTCGTCTTTTAAAATGTTTGCGGGCTGGTTTATGTAGTTTATCGACAACTGTTTGCATTACTGCAGACCTCATAGTTTACTCTCTGATAGTGGGACATTTTAACATTATTTTCACATTTATATGATCTGGGATGGGTATAGTGGAGGTGTTTAAGTGAATTTGTAGAAAATCGTTTTCTCGTAAATGCAATCCTCGAATGTTTTCTGTATTAAACGTTTTATTGTTAATTTTTATTTCCACGGCTGCTGGGTTTTCTGCAACGATTCCTCCAAAGAAACCATAGATAATTACGCTGTCGATAATTGGAGATTTGTAGGGTATTTGAAAGCGGTTACTTAAGGTTGAGAAAACATAATAGTTGTTCTGATCCCTTCCAGATAGAGGAAACTCAACTTGAACATTGTAATACAACTTGGGTTTGTGAATATGTCTTCCAAATTTGTCAAGAGTCATATTGGGGGGATTGCCGGAGACTGAAAAATTTTTGCGGTAAATTTCTATTTTATAAGTTTTGCTTCAGTCAGTTCTTCAAGTATGGAGATGATTTCGTTGTCGTGACCGGTATGTCCAGCTGCTTTCGAAGCAATGAGAATGCGTAAACGATCAACCAACTCATTCGGATCATCCCAGTACACAAGCTCGGTAGGCTTTTCATTTACTGTCTTGAAGATACCCCTTCCTTTCTTTTTCCCTTCACGATTTTTAAATAACTGAGGTCCGATAATCTGAATATATTTTCCAGATTTATTTCCGGCAATTTGATTGTTTGCATTGTAATTCCTTCGAATCGCATTTGTTCGCTTAATTATATCCATATAATTATCCAAATCTTTCGGTTTATAACCGATTGGTTCCTTTTTAAACAGCAATTCATACAGTCCCGGTGTTCCTTCATAACGTAGATTCTGAACTAAAATATCAGGGCCATCAAATGTTAATTCAGAATCCCCTATGGTAAATTTTTCGGTAAGAGAATCGTGCCGCACGCCGTATGTGAAATCGAACGAATCCTCAGTATCTGTAATGAGAAGTTCTATGTATATTCGTGGTAGAGGATCGTATTGTTGTAAATAATCAACAAAAACGTCCGATTCTATGAACTCTTGTAGTTGATTTCTTGTATCGTCTAAATACATATCACTAATGTCAAAAGATGTGTCAGCTTCAAACACTTCTTCGTCCTCCAGAAATTGAACGGATGTTTGAGGAGTTTGTGAAGTTTTCGTAGGTGTTGTTTCGCAAAATTCTGATTTCATATCAGGCTTAATAGGACATTCATATTTAGCAGTGTTGATGAAACTTGTAAACAACTCTTGAAGTGGTTTAGTTAGCGGTTTGTATGAGGTTTCTAAATTTAACTGTGATTGATATGTATCCTGTTTAAGACTCTGAAGTTTTTGCTTCACAGCCTTTCTCGTTTTAAGCAATTCTTTAGCTAATTTGTTGTTCATGTTCAAGTAATGACTGATGATGGAAACGATACTCTTGTAAGTTATATAGTTTTCGATATGCTGAGGAAAGAGTCAAAACCTTTTCGATACCTTCCCGAGCCTAAATCACTATCCTTGTCAATAACCAAGAAACCATATTTATCTCTCCAACAATAAAAACACATATCCTTAAACTGGGAGTAATTCATGTCTATTCCTACATGATCGTCATAAATATGTTTCATACTTCTGTTATCTTGTTCGAACAAGATCAACATATTACAATTTCCTCGTATAAGTTGTCTTGGAACTTTAGAGTATGATTGACTCAAATACAGACAGTCAATATTATTGTGTCGCCCATAGCTAAAATATTCCCTCATTGGACTTTGATTACCACAAATCACATCATCAAAAACAAACACCGAATTTGCTTTTACGTCATTCGGGGAAAACATATTCTCCTCATCCGAAATCTCATAATAACCTATTCCTTTAATAGGTTTCAGTACTTCTCGTAAATATTTATACTTTGGTTGTTGTAATGTTTTAGAATATATATACACATTTTCAAATCTCAAACCGTTTGGTTGTAACAGTAAAGATAAGACAAGATTTGTTTTTCCAGAACCGGAACCGCCCACGATTAAAGCTCGCTTGCAACCATTTCTAAACAAAAAACCATGCTTTCGAGTTTCATCAATTGACATAGGTGTATCGTAATTTACGATTGGTAACGTGTACTGCTGTTGTTCTACGCGCATACTGAAGGAAACTAATACTTCTTCCATATTCTGTATACTTAAGTACGGGTTATGTACATGTACTTTAGTTGAGAGTTGATTGTCGTGAGAATACATAATGCCAATTATTTTTAAAAAGAATGCCGCTACCTATAGTGGGAAAGGTGTTGTGAATACATTGATCAATAAACTACCATTTGAGTTACATGTACCTGGATATAAATTTTGTGGGCCGGGAACGAAACTATCCAAAAGACTTGCTAGAGGTGATAAAGGTATAAATCCCCTGGATGATGCTTGTAGAGAACACGATATTGCATACTCTAAAAATGAAAATCTCTCGGATCGTCACGAAGCGGATCGTATTTTAGCACAAAACGCTTCAGCACGCGTTCATTCAAAGAACGCAACTGTAGGTGAAAAGATGGTCGCGCTGGGCGTAGCAAATATAATGAAAGCTAAGAAGAAGTTGGGTATGGGTGTGAAAAGACGCAAAGTTACTGGAAAAGGATTAAACTTTAATGAAGCCGTCAGACAAGTAAGAAAAAGTATTAGTAAAAAACCGAAATCAAGTCTTTATGCTATTATTAAAGTCGCATTGAACGCATTGAAAAACAGAAAGATAGGAACACCGAGAAGCAGAATTATATCCGTTCCAAAAACTGGAGGTTTTTTACCTCTGATTCCAATTTTTGCCGCTCTTAGTGCCCTTGGTGCACTAGGTGGAGGTGCAGCTGGTATAGCAAAGGCGGTCAATGATGCTAAAAGTGCTAAACAACAATTAGAAGAAAGTCAGCGTCATAACAAAACCATGGAGGGTATCACTATGGGAAAGGGTTTGTTCTTGAAACCGTATAAAAGTGGGTTAGGATTATATTTAAACCAGAATTCAAAAAACTGCCAGTGAAGCTACCGATCCGACCATTAACCAACGTCGACTTAATAAAATACGCCAAGTTGTTAAGAATACCTAAATTTCGCGGAGTTTACATGCGAAATGCTCTACCTACCAAAGTGCACCCCATAGAATGTGCCATAATAAATTTAGATGATGAAACTGGTCCCGGCACACATTGGATCGGCTATGTTAAAAAACTGCACGCTATTTTTTATTTTGACAGTTATGGTAATTTGCGACCACCGAAGGAGTTATTGAAGTATTTTCGCAGTGACGGTAGCAAGCCAAAAATATTTTATAACTACAATCGATACCAAAATTTTAATTACTGAAAATTGCGGACATCTAACCCTCGCATTCCTATATGATTACACACTCGCATAATGTCGCCTCATTCATGGTTGAAACTTTAACATGTCGTACACATTCACGCTAAGTGGAAATACATCCATCCTCACTGCACATTTTAATCCTCCAATTTTTTTGGAAAATAATGTCGAATATGTGTTAGGTTTAACCAATTTCGAAGGGTTCAATAGCATACCAAATATTGATGAATCAAACAATAAATTTTATTTCGACGAAGACAAGAAAACTAAAGAAAACAAAATAATAGAAATTCCTGTAGGTTCATACGAAATTAGCGATATAGAGAATTACTTACAAACAGCGTCTTCGGCGAAATGGTTATTTCTCAAGATAACTCCAAATAATAATACATTAAGAACAGATATTAAGTGCACGAAATTAATTAATTTTTTACCAAGTGACTCCATTGGTAAACTATTGGGATTTAAACCTCAAGTGCTCAATCCTGATGTAATACATACGTCTGAATTTCCAGCAGATATTTTATCAGTTAATTCAATATGTATTGCGTGTAATATAATTACAGATTCGTATTCAAATGGTGAACCTAGTCACATCATCCACCAATTCTTTCCGACTGTACCGCCAGGGTACAAAATAATAGAATCTCCAGATCACGTGATTTATCTACCAATCAACGTTAGCGTAATAGAAAAACTAACGCTTAAAATACTTGATCAAGATGGTAAACTGATCAATTTCAGAGGAGAAACTATCACGGTTAGACTTCATTTAAAGAAGCTCTCTTAATATGGTTACTAGGTATAACTACTGCCCTTTCACGACCTTATAAAACGTCAGCAACGCTACCAAGAAACATTAAGTCAGTTACTATCGATCAGTTAACACCGCAAAATATTTCTTTTCTGCAAAGTTTGGGATATCAAGTTAGAAATGGGTATACTCGATGTCAACGAAAAAGTTTTGATTGATAATTCAATTGTGAATTCCGAAATTCATACACACCAACCGTACGCTTCTACAAGTTTCAATAACAACGATGAAATTCGAATACCCATTCAACAACAAGACATGTACACCCTACCATGTTTGAGTTATTTGTACATTGAGGGGAAAATGCTTCTAGCAGATCAAACAATACCGAAGAATGCACAATTTATTAACAACGGCCTAGCCCATTTGTTCAGCGAAATAAGATATGAACTGAACGGAGTTGTTATCGATTCCGCAAGAAACGTCGGATTATCTTCAACTCTTAAGGGCTACTTGTCCTATAATACTAATGAGAGTGAAAAGTTGCAAAATGCTGGTTGGTTTCCGAAAGTTGGACACATAGATGTTGATGCTAAGGGAAATTTCAGTGCGTGCATTCCATTGAAAATGCTACTCGGTTTTGCAGAAGATTATCGAAAAATTATTTTAAACATTAAACAAGAATTAGTATTGATACGAAGCAATGATGACGTCGATGCTTTTGTAACGTCCGATGTAAATGAAAATGTCAAAATCCACCTCGAGAAAATTTACTGGAAAGTTCCTCACATCTCAGTTAATATTGCTAATCAACTAACATTGACCAAATACATGGATAAAAATATAGAAATACAGTTACCATTTAGAAGTGGTGAATTGCACGAGTATCCGAAATTACCTGAAACAACACGACACACATGGGCCGTTAAGACATCACCGCAGCTGGAGACTCCGAGATATATAATTTTAGGATTACAGACTGATCGCAAAAATTCAAAATCGAAAAATATGAGTCACTTTGATTCTTGTGATTTAACAAATGTCAGGGTATACCTAAATTCTGAAAGGTACCCCTACGATAATTTAAATATTAATTATGACAATAATCATTTCGCAACTCTGTATGAAAACTATGCGAACTTTCAAGCTTCCTATTATGGCAAAGAAAGTGAACCGCTGTTCAATCGCAGCGAATTTTTAAAATATGCACCTATTGTTGTTATTGACTGTTCAAATCAAAAAGACACACTTCAAGCTAGCGCTGTGGAAATTAGAGTTGAATTTGAAACTACTAAGAACGTTCCCCCTAATACATCAGCATATTGTTTTATTCTACACGACAAGTTGTTCAGTTATAACCCCCTCACGAAAATAGTTAAACAATTGTAAATGCTGTGGACCCTTCAATTAACTAATAACGAAAGATCTGTTGCGCAAGCGTCAGTAAATTGAAAACTCTCTTAAGAGCTTGCTTGCTTGTTTGCAATTTATTTCTACCAATGAGTATTACACGTAAAGACTTGCGAAGAAGATTAGATAAACATATTGCAAATCTCGCTGAGCTGCGCCGTAGAATCTACCTGCATGAAACATTGAAAAGAAACATCGAAATTCTATCAAAATTAAAGTTATCACATGAAGAGCGTCATTTTAGATGTCCAAGGATTTAAAATATCTTCAAAAAAATTTATACCGAAAGAATTGGCAGCATATGATGGAACACACGTGACGCATTATATTTTTCGACCTCCGTTCCCGTTGCGCTGTCTTTCATCAGAATATCGGAAACAAGCAGAATGGTTGATGGAAAACCACCATTGTATAAAATGGGATGACGGCTTCACACCTTGCTTTCAAGTCAAACATATTATAGAGCGGTTGACAGAACCTTACGACACCATATACGTCAAAGGCTTAGAAAAGGCTCAGTTTGTAAGAATGAACACCAAGAAAGTTGTAGAAGAATTCGATGATAGACCAGCTACGAAAAAATCCGAACCAACCTGTTTTTATCATTCCAAGTCTATTTGTATTTGTGCTCTGTCTAATGTATATCAATATTATAATGACTTTATGATGTAATTTTTTAAATAAAGTTTTAAACTTCATTAGGTATTTTATTGAAACAAAAAACAAACTAGAAACATTTTTTTATTGAAAAATATCAGAATAAAGTATACAATACAAAATTAGATTAATAATTCACTGACAAAACCTCTGATTAGAAAGCAATCTTCTGGAATTTTCCGTAAATAATTTCTCAAACATCGGTTCCAAAAGTTCTATTCTTCTCTTGAATCTGCTGCGATCTCTTCCAATTTCTTCCCAATTTGACCGTCGTGCTTGTCTATAAGCAAAATCCCACGCTATCATATTGTAAACTCTATTCCTCTCTTGAGAGAAAGTAACTTTCTTCTTTTCCTCACATCGATCGTTGTAATTCATATTGCTCAATTATCTCGTCTGGTAAAAATTTTGTTAGCAATCTTAACGAATCCTTACAACCAATAAGCGCAACCTCTTCACAGTAGCAATGTATACAAAATGAATGTTCCAAGTACAATTCGGATAGTAATTGCAGTTTCTGGTATTTTACCATTTTACGTTGCAATTCTTTTACTCTCCGGTGGCCAATTTCACAATTATTGAATAATACATACTGTATAATTGTGCAAATGGATTTGCTGATATCATACAAACTTTCAACGGCACTGCGTAAGTCTGTAGGTTTCACCCATAATAGCGACTCAAAATCTTCTGGCATTGTGGAAGTGTTGAAACTGAATGTGTAGTTAGCTTGTTGTATTTATATACCCAAAGGAAATATGGTGGGAGAAGATTACTATCTGATGGAGAGGTTGAACGTTCAAGGTTTTTAGGGTATTCACCCAGGTAAATAATTTTGTAGGACCTTCAGAGGTTGAATATTAACAGATTATTCGCGCAGTATTTAATTAAGTATTGATTTTAAAATTACATACACTGCAGTTTTTCTTCATTGGAGCTGGTCCGTCTATATGGGTTTCTTGGTTGGCTGTATTATAATGTTCTAAACACGGTAACATTCCTTGCAACACTGCATTTGCTTTGTAACTTTCGGGTAAATTCTGCCACACATTCAGTATTTCTCGAGGTTTAGCATTATTTATCAAATAGTTTATAGGAAAGTATAACAACTCCTCTTTTTTATAATTTTCAAGAGTTTTTTGATGTAACATATGAGGCATAATCACTTTATCAATAATATCCTCTCTATTGCACATTATTTCACTGTACTCACGCGATTCCAGCATGCATTAGTATATATAGGGTTTGTTATAGGGTACAATAAGAAAAACAAAAAAATAATCAAAGATTTATTCTTAAGCAGCAGAATCGCAAATCATTACATACATTTCGGTATTTTTTTGATGTTATATGTCTACAAAGATCACAAAATTCATCATTTGAATTTTTTGTACAATATGTAAGTAATAATAGCTGAAATACTTATGATTAAAAGTAAAAGTGCGCCAATAACCCAACAATATATATCACAATCGCACTGTTCTGAGTTAACGAGTAACCTGTTCCATGATGTTGTGAAATCAGTTTGATTAATGTAAAAAAATTTAAGTTTATAGTTGATTTCACTTGAAGTGTTCAAGATGTGGTAATCTATTTCGGGACTTTTAAAAGTTAAATAATTCCCATTAATAGTTACGGCTTGCAATCTGCTATAACTTTCAGGCCACCTATCTATTCTAGTGTTGTTTATATCCAAACATATAAATCCATCTTTAACGCCTGACGGGTAATGTACGTAAAGAACATTCCCGATTAAACTTGTTAAAGTAATGAACTTCACGGCTAGGTGGTTCATCGTAGACTATCTGCGTGTTGCTCGCTTTTAAACAATTATACTTAAATTTACAAAATAAGGCTGTTGCAAATACCTCAAACAATTGTATTATTGTACCGACCACTATTGTTGCACTTCATATTTAATTAACATGTCTTCAATTTAATCAATTAGATGGTGACCCCAAGGTAATGTTTTTGTGGTATTTGGTATAACAAAGCGTTTATCATCAGTAGACGACAAAGCCACTTTATTTTTCAACTCTGTATACATATTGTGCAAATGCGATTTAAAAACAACCATTTTACACGTAATACTTTCATTATTTTCGATGACTCGTTTATAATGGTCAAGCTCCAAAATTTTGTCAATCGTTGGTTTTGTTACCCCCTTGGCTTTCTTGATTATTTTTGAATTAACATTTACACAATATGCTTTAGCGCCGGTACCATAAAAACTTTCTATGTGTTCACCGGCATATTCATCCTTCATTTTACCTAAAACTGACTGGTTTCTGGGAATATTGTGAATGTTGTCCAGTTTGTAATTTTATGTGTCAAACTTGTCTAAATTATTTTTCATGTCATCATAAAAATTGTCCGTAAAAATTTCTAAGATCAAGGAGTCTGTGTCGGTGTATAACAGCGACGCGTTATCTTCATACAGAGGTTTGAGAAAATCGTAAAAGAATTCGTAAATTACAGTTTTTGATAAATCCAAAATTGAAAATCCTTCATAGATTGGTTTGTTATAAATTACCTTCAATTTCTTCATTTGTACAGCTACTAAATTTTCAGAGAAAACTGTTACATTTTGGAAGCTGGGTTTCGCGATCAAAGTTTCTGCACCTGTTTTATTGTTCTCTCTCTCCCAATGACTCACTAACCGCACGTCTACCCTTTTTTCAACATTTTCCATTGTTTTGCCAAATACGCTATTAACCATCAATTTAAAAAAATTTTTCTCGAAATTATTACTTGCCGCATTCCTCCTAAGAGTATTTAGTTCAATGTATGATTTTAGCCAGAATGATTGTTCAAACTTTAAAATTCGGTGACATTTTGATACAATTAAACCGTGTTTTAAACATTGTTTTAGATTTCTATAATGAATAATATACTGACTTTTATTATATAAATTTGGAATCAATTTTGAATATTTTCCATTAGGAGGGGTTATGTTTTCGGGACAAAATGGTAGATCTTTATGCAAATTGTGTAAATGTTTCGGATATTCCAGATCAACTTCAAATACATACCCATAGGTACCATCATCTGGAATATTGGAAACATTCAAATTTTCAATTTCTTCCTGGCTTAACCATGTAAAATCACCTTTAGGAAGCAATTGCGACATACTGTAGCCGTACAGATTAGTGGCGTCTAGATAGGTTATGTACGAAGAAGGAATTGAAGGATTATAATCCTTACAAAATTTATTGGTCGCGATTGCTTTCCGTGAAATACACTGACTAACTCCCCCACGAATTCCTTTTTTAAAAAAATGCAACATGTCTATATCCGTCAACAATTCTAATTCTACTTTTGTACTTCTCAGCATCGCATCCCAGCTTAGGCCGGGTGCAGTATAATATCTCGCGGGGTCCAATTTATAAACGGATAAGCATACTTTTCTAAAATTTTCGAAAACGTCAGCCAAAAGTAACACGTCTGTTTTTAAATAAATATCGGAATATTCCCCCAATGTTTTACATTTAAACAAATTCCACACATCAACGGCACGGTTGTAATCCTCTTCGGAGATGTTTTCGTTACGTAATGTGTCGAAGAAGTCTTGTTTCGTTGGTAAAGTAGTCTGGTTAAGCTTATCAAAAGATGTCACGTATGAATAGGGAAAAATTCCTTTCCGTCTCATCAAGTCTGCATTGTATCCAAAGTATTTTTTAATTTCTACACATTGATCTAAAGAGAGATTATTTGCTAGATTTTCCAGGGAAGATGCCATAAACTGCAACGAGTCTAAAAATTTTATATTGAAATACACATTTTGTTCCTTACCAAACTTATTTACCCGCTGTTCTACTAAAATCTGTTTACTAAACGAAATATATTTTTCTTTATTTTTAGCTAGCACATCAATTTTTTCCCGATTCATGGCTAAGTTTTTGACGAATAGGTGGCAATCGTATCCTCTTAAATTATGAAAGAATACCGGAATGAAATTTGGTAATTTATAATTTAAATTACATATCGAATGAGCAGCCCCTCGAAATAGACCTGTGACATGACAGTGATCCCTTACTTTCTCATTGATATTATCTATAACATTGTCGCAAATATGACAAACCTGTGAATCCTCATATCGCCGCATTTCTGCGGGTGTTAGAGGTGTCATAGGTTTAGAAGTTTTTAAGCATGTATCGTACAAAATCTTAACGTCCGTTTCCAATTTCTCCATAAAAATCTCCGAACAATTGTCCCCGCGATACACAACCAATTTTGAAAATGAATCATCAAATGAACACTTTATATAATAGGCGAATGAGTGCGGTTCATGAACATACGTCGAGAGAGTAAAAGATTTTTCTGGGTTAGGCTCAACAGTGTGAATCGGTTTCAGAATACATTCGAAATCTGCGTAAACAACAAAAGGTAATTTCAACTGATTTTGGAAATTCTGAAATTTTAAAATATTGTCTGTTGTGATGTTGCCGTATTTGTCAAGTTTATTTTCAGTTGATGGCATCTTAACGGATAGGTGATTGCAGTCATGTTGGCAGTGAGTCAGCAAATGTTCCGGAGTTCTGAAATATTGCAAACACCCATCACAAATATGTTTAGCTCCGTCATGATTTGAAATTTGGGATGAAACCAGTCGCGATAAATTTTTTATCCAACAGTAGTGGTAGTTACCATCATCGTCGTCAATTACTAATAAATTAATGTGAGCGGCTTGCTTATGTTTTGTGTAATGCAATGGTCCGACAACTTGATATGTCATCGTATTATTCTCAAAAAATTTTTCTAACCCGTACACATTTATAGAAATAGTGTTCATCTCTTCAAATTTTGAAATATCGGTGATTTTGACGGGAAATTCTATACCTTCAAAATTGAAAAGAGGCTGCCAATCAGGATATGATGCGGGAGTGCTGACATTATTCGGGGGTGGGAAAAGTGCAGCTGTCACACACCAAGCGAAGCAGAACTCATCTTCATTTTGAATGTTTACAACAGCCTTCTTCATTTCTATACTACGCGGTAATTTTATATAGCTGGTAGCCCTAAGCGGATTAAATTTATTAATATTAACTTCTAAATACAAAATTCGTTCCAGCGCCCAACCTGAAAAGAGAAATCACGCTTAGAACTTGTTTTCGTATTAAAAAAGGAAAAAAAAAGCTTTTACCAGAATCTCTCTCCTGAAACTCTGATGCCTTCTTGTCGATGCTAGCAACAAAATCATCATACAATTCAGTCAGATTAGTAGACCCCGATGCTACTTTATTACTCGTGTTGAACGATTTAATTTCTTCAAGTTCTTTTTGTTCAATAATATATATCGCGAAAAGTTCCAAATTCTATTTCACTACACGATGTTCTATTAAAGCGGCTTTACAAAGTTCGATTACAACATTTTTAATTTCATCCGTAAAATCCCTGAGAATTATGTGATGATTATTGCTCCTAACTCTGTAGTTGGCTATTCTGTTTCTGAAGGCGCTGTTGATAACTTCAACGTTAGGAATGTCTAGGTGTTTGGTCGCTGCCTTGTCCTTGTGTCGCCGATCTCTCAGATGTCCGGGAAATATTTGCCTCGGTACTTCAACGAAACATGTGTGACAATAGACTGCAACAAGAGAGAGTATGTTGTCAGCTGTTGTCAGCAGTACAAGAATACTATTTACATACCATTTTCTAAATTTAGTTTCCGACGCTTATTTTCATTTTCTGGGACTGATGATTGAGTACCGCGACAACTTTCTTTCTGATGGCGTTGCATAGAAGATTTTCGGCTGAACACCTGTCGACAATCCTGACATTCCCACATGATAGACAGTTTTTATGAACAAAGTCTCAACACTCTCGACAAATAAAACGTTACTACAGCACGCACTCACGATACAGTTTTGCCCATAACCGTCACTGTTCAACTGCTACTTCGCGTAGGTTACAGTTGTTTTTTGTACGAACGGCGACAACCACGAGAAGGTAACAACTACTGCCGCCAGGAAACGGATCGGGTAGGTATATTCGTGTGTTAGTGGAGGTGGGGAGTTAGACCGAAAACGTATCTTGGAGCTTCTTCTTTTTTTCTAAGATTTGTCGGAACAAGTTGCATTTCTTGCTCGCATAATTAACCAACCATTTATATTTTTGCAACTGAGCCCTCTGATATAAACTAGGAAAGGTTTTTACATCCTGCTCTTTCCTCAAAACAATAATTTTGAAATTGAACAATTTTTTTTCCCAACCCGAAAGAATTTTATTGATTCGAACGATCTCGCTTGCAAGATACTGCCGCTGACGATTTTCTGCCTCCACATCTACGTTGTTAGCGGTTGCAGGAGAATTTATGTCTACAGTTAAATAAGGAACAACGCCACAACGCAGATACATCATAGCATCGTAAATGGTAGAAGGATCATTATCATCTTCTTCCTCCTCATCCTCATCGCTTGTGAATGATGCCGGATCACCTGTGTTTATAAACAGTTGAACGGCGTCATCAGAAACGATGAGGCTATCTCTATCATTTACAATTTGAAAATCGTCATCAACGTTTGCATGCACTTGCACCGACTCACCGAAAACTGTAGGAGAAGCTCCTCCGTCATAACCGTCAACTGTGAAAGGTGATCCGTCGTTCGGTGATGCTACCAGTTCACCGTCTTGATCGTCGAACAGATCGGTGCGAAACGTAGGAACCAATGGGAGACTGTCAGACAATTCCCCCCCTTTATCGTTGAATAAATAGTCACCAACTGGTGGAATTGATAGGGGGTAGTCAGATTTCAGAAGACAGTTGTTCATGTAGTCTTCCGCCATTGCGTCCCAAGCAGACACCAAACTGTTAGGTATTTGAGATGCATTAAAATCCATATCAGATCCAATTAACTCTGAAATATCTGGCAAAGATGCTCTAGATATTTGAGATGTATTAAAATCTGACATAGATTTTAATAACTCTGAAATGTCTGGCAAAGATGAGTCTGATTGTTCCGCACCGATCACTCTCTCATCAACAGCTCTTTGTTCTGTGGAGTTGGAATCTGAAAGATTGAAGTATTCGCATATGGCTTTGGAATTCTCCAATCCTGCAGATTCCTGAGGATTTGGAATAATGATATCCGATGCGTTGAAATTCTCTCCATTGTCCAAGCTTTCCAACGCATCGGATTTCATTGGGACTTCTTTGGGCAGGTTACATGGGGGTTTCACAAGAACATTGCTGTGAATAATAATTCTTGGTGTTTTCCTACCTTTCTTTTTAAGAGAGAGTAGTTTACGACGATTGATACGAGTAACATCACCCTTTTGCGCACTATACTGCGTAGGTTTCTGTCCATATAGCAAAAACCTACGTAATATATCACCGTTTGGTTTAAGAGGTGCACTATCCGAAATCGAATTATGCACTCCCGAAACCACTAACTCACACTTTTCACAGTTACTACACCCCGAACAATCGAATATTGTATTCATTTTAGCGACGAATGACGGACTGAATGTCTGGCGTTGGGTGTAGCGTTTATATAGCTTGTCCCCACTATTTAGTATTAATAGAGGGGCAAGAGTGGGGGTCGGAGTGGGGGTCAAGGTCAAAATTTTCAAGGTTTCGGAAAAAAAAAGTTGAAAAATTAAAAAAAAAAAAAAAAAAAAAAAAAACCCAAAAAAATCAAAAAAACATTTTAAATAGTTGTGGCTTTCATGCGTAAAATCTAAGGCAAAATTGTTAGAAAACGGATGGGTATATGCAGTGGATATATAGGTACTTGGTTTGTTACGGGTGGCATATTTACAGATGCTAATGTACGTTGATACCAGAGTGTTGAAATCACTAAGCTTTTGCAGAAACAGCTGACGCGCAAACCCTCAAGCATATTGACACTCGAAACTCGTTTCCGCATGTGGTGGGTGATGCAGCGTTTGTTGTCGTTCGCATTCCTAACCTACAATGAGTTAATAAGTTAGTAGTTTTTGTCTTACGCACGATTTCAAAGAAAATAATTTAAAATGCAGAACCATGGACAGTGTTAGTGTGTTTTTTAAACGGATTGATCCTTTATGCAAAATAATGTTATCTACAGTTGTAAATGACAGCAAATACAGTGTGGAGTTAAGAACAAAATTTTCCGGCGACTAGGGTATACATTGGCTTGTAATGACTGGGTGAAAAAATATTCGATCGAAACCCATACTGGTTGGATTGTTTCTCAAACATATCCGAACTTGACAAAAATGGCCTTCCGTAAGAACTTTGTTTGTCAACATGCAAAAAAAAACAAATCGGTTGAAAGCAGTCTCTTACGAAATAGAAACTTCAATTGTTCTACAACTTTAGTTGTTCGAGTCCGAAAGAACACCGTTGATACGAGTAAAAGAGATGTTTTGATGAAAGAAGGCTATAACACAACCATAAAGGTAAAATAATTATAAATTTAGATTCTTTGAAAGACAACAATAAGTGGAGTGCTATAGTGTACCCAATACCCCTGGAGAGTAGTTTGGTCTTTATTTAACGTTTATTAATCGAAATCATGAGAACTTCAACAATAATTATTTATTACAAATAATTAATTATTAATTGTTGAAGTTCCCATGCAGCCGACTAAAAAGCAATAGATTCGAACCTAAGGTTAAATAAAGACCACACTACTCCTCTGGCGTATTGGATAACCTATACATACAGTGTTCTAAAAATGCGATGTTGACAAAACTGAATGACTGCTTTTAGATTGAGGCACATCATGATCATGTCGTACATGTTGTTATCTTAGGATGAGTGAACAGACTAAAGCCGCGTTTTTGACATATTTTCACCAAGGACTTACTCCTGCAGCAGCAAAAATTTATCACGAAACCTGCCTGATCGCATCTGCACCAGAGGAAGAAGATGTTCTAAAAATGTTGGCAGATGGGCACATTAATCCATTAGATCGAACTATCCATCATCTTCACGATATATGGAGGTACGTAGTATTAATTAATAAAATACGTGATTTGTTTTCAAGCAACAAAACTTTTTCCAGATCCAACCATTTTGGTGGCCGCACCAAGCAAAGCACGATTGAAATAATTAAAAGCAAAAAAGAATATTATTCTAACAATAATGTGCAACTGACTGTTAATAAGGGAAGAACCATTGTATGCGTGTTAACGCCCCTTATGAAAAGAGCACATCAAGAAATATTTAGTTCTGAAATCATTTTTGTCGACTCCACAGGTTCTTGCGATCAAGCAGGATCCTGCATAACATTTATCTTTGGAGCTAGCAAAATAGGTGCTATACCACTTGGTTGTGTCATTCATCAATCTCAAAACGAGGAATGTTACACTCAAGCATTTAAGGCTTTAAAACAGACTATTGGAGACACGGGATTTAGTGGAAAATTTCCATCAGTTATAATGACCGATGACAGTGCTACAGATCTTACTTGACGCGAGGGCATAATACTAACAATATGATAGAAGTATCAATTGAGGAGCTGGCATTCAAAAACCGATAAGTGCCCTCTCCATCATATTTGAGTTTTATAATGGATATAACAAAACCCGGTAAATTCTATCAGAATATGAGGTCAGTTTCTTTCAAAACCGTACAGAAATAGGCTAAAATAAACACTGAACCTGTACTTTCCAATCAAACCCCGACAAATATGTTGGCAATTTAACTTCTAAACATTTTCAAACAAAAACCGTTAAAGTACTTGAGAATTTTATTTCCGAAACGTTAATGGTCAATCAAATAACTATACATTCGTGACATTAAATATTTCCGCTTAATATCATTACTACATTATGTCTGTGTTCAGATCTTTGGTTAGTTCAGTTCGTTAACAATAACAGCGTGTTGGAGTGAATTGCTTGGTGGAAACTTTGGTGTTTATTGAGTAATTTGTGCAAAATGGATCAGAGTACCGTATCTGAAATAAATGTGGGTATCCGCAAGAGACGGAAATGTAACAGTTTGAGAATAAAAAATAAACTTAAAAGGTGAGTGGTTAAATGTGAGGTTATGATTTGTAGTTTTATAATCATGGGTCCTTTTAGATATTTAGATAAAGACCCTACTCTTTCCAAATTCAAACGACCATGCAAGCATGACACAAAAACTTATTCTTACATGAAAGTAACCAACTCTGATGTTAAAGTCATACGAAAGCGTTTTTATGAAAACACGACCAAGATTGCTCAGGATTCATATATTTGTCGATATCTGGGTGTAGCAGAACCCACATGTAAGAAGACTTCCATGTTAATTAAGAAAAAAGTTCAGCTAACAGGCAACAAAAAACAAAAAAATCGTTCTATGACTATTTTATATCAACTGCCGACCCCGAAATCGTGCAAAAGGCTAGTGCAAGTTTGCCAAAAATTTGTCAGTGTTACTTTTGGGGTTAAGCGAGATAGAATTCTAAACATCGCGAAAACTCTTCATGAAGGCAATGTTATAAAAGAAAGGCGGGGTGGGGATCGAAACTCTAAAAAATTACAAGCAGCTAGAGAAGCAGTCAAGAAATTTATTGGCAAATTGCAAGCAACAGAGAGTCACTATAGTCGTTCAAAATCATCCAGAATATATCTAGCGAGTAACCTAAACATGAAAAAGCTTAACCAAATGTATAATGCTAAAACGGATACCGCTTTAAAAGTTAACTATACATTTTTCAGAAGAATATTCCTCTCCAATTTCAATATAGGATTTTCTTCCCCGACGTGTGATGTTTGCACATTTTGCTTACGAACTAAAAATATGATTTTATGTGAGAAAGATCCACAGAAGAGACAGACATTAATAACGGAAAGGCGTATTCATAAACTAAGGGCAAATGAATTCTACGTCTTAGGAAGAGAAGCCCAGGAAAACACAAGAAATATTTGTTTTGATTTACAACAGGTACAGCCGTTACCTAAAACCCCCATTCAAGAGGCTTTCTACTCCCGCCAGTTGGGTTTTTATTCGTTGTGTTTTGTGGAAATGGATGTAAAAAACCCAAACTTTTATGTTTGGACCGAAGACTTAGCAGGTAGAGGTGCAACAGAAGTTGGGTCTGCTTTACTTGCCCATCTAAATAATACTGATATGGAGAACATCTTTCACATAAGGCTCTTTTGCGACGGATGCGGGGGGGGGGGGCAAAACAAGAACATACACATTCTGCACACCCTCTGTTTTTGGTTAAAGGCGCAATCTCCACCCAATGTTGAGGACATCACCATAATTTTCCCAATAAGAGGCCAGTTTCCTGCCGGCTGATAGGGTTTGGTCGTGTCGAGAAAATTTTAAGAAAGCATTCTTTAATAACATTAAAGGAAGATTATATAAAGCTGTATTCTGAGGTAGGGAATGTCCAGATTTTAGGAGAGCACTGGCAAAACTATGACATAAAAGAACTTCAAAAAGTGTATAGAAAGTTACCTGGCATTAGAGATTTAAAGAAGGTTGAAATAAAGAAAACTAAAACTAGACAGGGCATAGCAGTAAAACTGAGAGGACTTCAATATTACAGATTTGTTACTGAAGTAGATTCATTTAAAGACATGGTATTGCGTGGAAAAAGGGATGATAGTTTTCAGTTAACTAAACTACCTCACGTCCATTCATTAAAATCAGAGAAGAAGAAGGACATCCGCTCCCTGATACAACAACAGTTCGGAGAAAACTGGGAAACGTTGGAAGAACTTCAATTTTACGTAAATTTACTCCAAGTTCCCGAAGATAACGCACCTGAAGAACATGATGAAGAATGCCCTTGCGATTGTCTGGAAGAGGAAATTGGCTTACATATTTAAAATTATTTACGAATTATGTAAAATTTGTCGTTCCAATAAAACTTGTTCTACTTTTTTCATTCAAAATCCTACACTTTTACTAATGTTTCCAACAAAACAAAAATGATCAACTACGTGAATTAAGGTCATGTGATTCAAGATATGTGAATTTTATTCACAGAGTCAACGCAATGTTTCTTTCTGGAGGATGATTCTTTAAGACGAACTGAATTACCGAAAACTACGCAAATTTTTGCACCTGAAACTCCAAATGAGGGAGCTTTTGTGAGTAATACGAGGAGCAAATATGTTACCTTACGTATCCATTTGCTGAAGTAACTAGTAGTTCAGCTTCTTGCTTACAAGCAGAACAAAGTAAGCCAGGCACCGGCAAGTCAGGTAGGTTATTTAGTAGGTACTTTATGGTTTTTCACAGGGGTTACAAAAACACATTATTTTTCTTTGGCAGGAAGTAATGTTTGTGAAATAGTAAATCAAGGTTCCAGGGAAATCAGAACGAAATACTTAATTCGTATTTTTCATATGACGATAATGGCCACGATAATGGTGAAGTTTTTGATCATTCTGAAAATGGATCTAGTGATGATTATGTACCTACAGAAGATAAGAACAGTGTATCAGACTCAGATGAAGAACCTTCTGGCATACACGCTACGGTCGAATCTTCAAATAATAATATAGAGGCTAATTATAACACACTGGATAAACATAAAAAGAAAAGAGGAAGAAAAAAGGTGCAAGAAGGTCAAGAACGTAGAAAAAGAAAGCGCGAACCTAAAAATTGGGAAAAGAATATCTTTGAAAACTCAAGGAAAGTCATATGTTACAATCAAAGGAAACATATCCCCAATAAGTCCTTGAAATATCCTTGCAGCTGTAAGAAGTGCTATCAAAAATTTTCAAATGAAAAAAACAAGTCATCTTTAGGGAATTTTATGATCTATCACAAGAAGCACAAAATCAGTTTATTGCAAATCACGTTCTAGAGATTTTGAAGAAAACGGAGACGCTGAGGGGAAATAACAGAGAAAGCAGAAGAACCCATAGCAGAATTTTACTTATGGATGGATTTAAAGTTCTATGAACTGCTGTACGAAAAACTCCTTAAATCTTTGTTGCCGGAAGTGACTCCTGCTGAAATGCGACCCAATATTCCGCAATAGGTCCTTCGAGGTCTGAGGAAGTTTGAGGCAGACTTTGCAGGCCGCAAAATGAGTTTGGTGGCAAGAGCATTTATTACATACAATGTGCGGAAGCTCCTTTGTATATATATATATATATATATATAGTCTGGTCACCTTTTACCTCTCGGTGTAGGTGTTATCACTTAATTTAACCGTGCACAAATGTCGACTACTTCTTCCTGTCTTGCGCTAACTGTCTCGCTTCTACCACCGTCTTGCCCTTGCATATCATAATCTTTGTAACTACTTTATCCCAGTTGTCTTTTGGTCTTCCTCTAACTCTTTTCGTCTGTTGTCTTGCCTTCCACACTCTCCTCACTTGTCTATTGTCGTCCATTCTTTCTAGGTGTCCCCACCATGCCAGCTGTCTCTCCTGAATGAAGTTTAAAACCGACTTGCACTCTAGCTCTTCCTTTACATCCTGATTTCTTACATGGTCTCTCATGGTAATGCCTTTAACTCTACGCAGGTATTTCATTTCAAGTGCCTGTATTTTGCTTTTTATTCTTGGGGTGAGTATCCAGGACTCACAGCCGTATGTCAGTACTGGTCTATAGACTGTATTGTAAATAACAATTTTTGTTTTCCTGCCCACTTCTCTCTTGCCGATAAAGCTGTCCTTCATAGCATGAAACAGTTTTGCTGTTTTTTCTATCCTCTCGTTGATATCTCCTTCTTGACCTCCGTTGCTTTCTATCATTACTCCCAAGTACTTAAATGTCTCCACTTGCTCAATATTTTTTCCGTTGATTTCAATATTTATAGCTAGCTGATCTTTCGATACTGCCATTACTTTGGTCTTTGCTGTGTTTATTTTCATCCCTTTTTCTGTAAGCACTTCGTTCCAAACATTTAGATTGTTCTGTAGAGCCCTCTCACTTCCTGCCATCAAAACAACATCATCAGCAAAAGCGCATTCTGACACTTGAACAGTTTCTAAATTCTTGAATCCAGTGTGTAACTTTTTTAAACGTGGAGTGCACTCTCTTATTACGTCGTCCATGAATACAGTGAACAGAAGTGGACTTACAACTCCTCCTTGCCTCAACCCATTTTTTGTTTCAAAAGTTTCTGATTTAAAGTTTTTGCTAATGACGTAGTTGCTGTTTCTAGCGTATAAGCTCTTCACCGCTCCTGCAAGATTGCCGCTGACGCCTCTGTTCTTCATACTCTCGTAAATGTTTTCACGCTTAACTCGGTCGAATGCCTTTTCAAGGTCAATAAATACAAAATTGGGTTTGGTTTGACTCGTCAGGGTTTTAGAAATTATCTGTTTGATGGTAAAAACGTGATCTTGTACACTTCTTCCCCTTCGAAATCCACTTTGTGCTTCTCTCAGTGTCGGTTCTATGATTCCTCTCAACCTCTTTTCTAAAATTCTTTCGTATACCTTTTGTGCTGTACTCAATAGGGTGATTCCTCTATAGTTGTTACAGTCCTTTGCGTCCCCCTTTTTATGTATTGGCACTATAACTCCAACCTCCCAGTCCCTAGGTATTTTTCCTTCTGTCCATGCTTTGTTAAATATATCCAGCAATAATGCTGTTGCTTCCGGCCCCATGTACTTCAGCATCTCTGGTGTTATCTTGTCATGTCCCGGTGCTTTACCATTTTTCGTTGCTCTCAGTGCATCTCCCACTTCCCTCATTGTTATTGCTTCCGTTTCATCGTCAGAGGTCTCTGAACCAACATTTATGTCATCTTCTTTATCTTCATCTTTTGATACTAATAACAGCTCTTGGAAATACTCTTTCCATCTTTCCATTATATGTTGTTCGTTAGTTAATATGTCACCTGCCTTGTTCTTAATTGCTAGACTTTTGGTTGTTTTTCCTTTTCTCATGTTCTTCAATGTCTTATAGAATAACTTTTGGTTTGCTTTATAGTTCTTCTCCATTTGCTCTCCAAATTTCATCCAGCTTTCTTCCTTCGCTCGTTTAACCATGTCTCTCACAACCTTGCGTTGTTCCTTGTATTCATTGTATCTTTGATCACTCCTGTTTTGCAAATATTGCATCCACCTTCTCTTTTTAATCTTTATTTGTGTTTTTATATCCTCACTCCACCAGGCTGTTTGCTTTTTCTGGTTAGTAATCTTCTTTACACCACATGCTTCCTTCGCCGATTCCATAATGATTTCCTTAAACTTCTTCCATGTCTCGTCTACATCGTCAGTTTCGTCTATTCTATAACTCTGCTCTATCATTTTTGTTTTCATTACTTCTTCATATCTTTCTGCTGTCTCCTTGTTCCTTAATTTGTATGTCTTTATGGTCTCATGCTGTACTATTCTTCTTTTCTCCGTGTACGTTTCTTTGTCACCAAGTGGCTTCCTGATCTTTGCTTCCACAAGATAATGATCGCTAGCTATTTCCGGCCCTCTCCTAGCTCTGACATCCATTATTATTTTTCTATTGCTTCTTTCAAATAATATGTAATCAATTATCGATTTTTCTGTTATAACTGGCCCCTGCCTCGTGTACATATGTATTTTCTTGTGTTCAAAGAATGTGTTTGCTATTATTAGGTTATTTAGTCCGCAGTAATCCATAAATCTAACCCCATTATTGTTTCTTTTGTCCTCTCCGAAATCACCTACAACATCTGTAGTGTTTCTGTCTTTTCTTCCAACTCTCGCGTTAAAATCCCCGGCCACAATTACTCTCCCTTTACTGTTTTCTGTTACTCCATTTAAGTCTTCCCAAAAGCTCCTTTGTAATTAATTAATATGCAAAGTTATAGCTTCTTATTTGTACAGTAACATATCACATTGAAAGCGCATTGTTTCGTACTTCGAAAAGGTGATTGTCATTGAAAGGATGTGTGAACGTGGTCCTCGAACAATACGAACCATTGACTGTGTGATGGGCCGCAGGCGCTCCTACGGTAACTGTGAGACGAATCTCGTTTCTTTTCTCAGTTTATATAAACCTCTTTGTAACTTATTTAACTCATTGACACGATAAATCGCAGTATATACCATGAAACCATGTAGGCGAGTTACGGTTCTGCCCATACCGTAGCCCGAGGAGACATCGGACCGCCGTGATGGGCCGCATCCAAAATTATGTCATTTCAAATATTTCATTACCATTCATAATTAATTGCAATAATCGTTGTTAAGGTCATTAGCCGTCCACCGTAGCTCCGAGGCAATGTACTCTCTTTTTGTAGAATAAGCATTTTGTACACATCACACAGTAGTTGTAAGTTTTTATGTAATATAATAATACAGGAAGCAAGACTTCCTAATAAACCACTGAAATGAACACAAGTGTTTAATTATGTCTAAGAACAATTATTGTCTTTAAATATAATCAGACGGAGGTTTATCACAACTGCGTATTTAAGACAATTTGTTTTGAATGATCATTCAAGACAACAGATGAGATGTTATGTACAATGACCAGCTAGTTTACGAGGATCTACTTAGAATTTATGCCGTATACACTGGGACTCCTCACGGCTTTTAACGTGCTATTTCAGAAAGAAACACCATTACTTCATAAAGTAAAGCCTGAAAAGGAACGCCCCCAAAAAAACATTGATCATGCATTTCTTGATTACTTAAAATACGATCTTGATGTTTCCCCAAGAGGTTGAAGTTTTTTCTTTAAAAATGCAGCAAGTTAGTGATATATTTGGGGCAAGTCGGGTATTACCGGCCAGAGGGAAATTAAGGCTACTGTAGTATTTAGAATAATGGAACAGATGTCTGTATTTTGTTTCTCTGGCCATCTTTAGAATAGGAAATTATAAAACTCGATCATATCAACCAAAGTGTCAAATATTGAATTACTACGTTATAAGTTTTACTGGGCGAAAATTAAGATAAGTTCGTAAACTATTTCACTTCTTATTCTATACTTTACATCAGTAAAGCTTATTAACATGACTAATCATAATGAGTTGTTAAAATGAAAAATATAAGCCAATATCTTGGATAAGTTAGAATTTGTTTCATGTGTGCAGTAGGTCAAATACAGACTACGTTGGCCGGCATCACCCGCAACTCTGGTTCTCCTACATCAATCGAAATTCCAAAACTAGAAGAGTTCCATTGTTTTTACCGCAAACAGTTGACCTATAGGAACGTGAAAGAAAAAGAAGATCAAGGAAGAGATAACAAAAAAATGCATTATAAAAGACGTTTAACTACACAAGGAATACAAAAGCCAGCAAGGCGACCGATTATAACTCAAAGTAGCTTTTATAGTTGCCGCGACGTTTTGGGAACCTTCACTAGGGCTTAAGAGTTGTGGAACTTGTAAGTAATTTTTTTAAAATATTAATATTCTGTAGGTAGGTGGTAGGTGTCTAGAATAGCTGATACTGAGTATATGAGTGATCCTGAGGGTTGCGATTCAGATAAAGATCCAGAATATATTTTAATGCTGGACCCAAGTTCCTCGTCTGCGTCAGAAAGTGAAATACAAGAAGCAGGAGGTAATGAGAATGGTTTACATATTTCAAAAGTGGCTAAACATGAGTTGCTTGGAAAATAAAAGAGCAAAAAATAGTAATGAATGCCATTTTGATTTTAAAGGGAACACTGTAGATAAAAAGCAATTAAACGAATGTTTTCAATGCGAGTGTGCAATGAAATGTTATATAAGAATAACTAGATGGGTTGGACACGAGGATGCAGCCAGGAATGTGAGATCAAATCTCCTTTATCACTTAATTCGAGCTTTCGGATTTATTAATTTAATCCATCTTCAGGAAAATCTGACAAATACAATATGCAACAGTACAATCAAAAACAACAAGGCAAAACCAAAAACTTACAGTGATGCGGAAACACACATGTCTGAATCGCAAGAAAACACCGTGACTAAGTAACGGAACTAGATGGTAAAAATTCACATGGAAGACCCCCAGCAACAGGTAGTCAAACCACGTTCACAACGAGCACATGTCAGAGTCAGGTAATCAATGAACACTCACAGAGCAGATCATCACAAAAATATATGTAAATATAAAACAAAAATCATAAAAATAAACAGTAAAAACTATCCGTACAACAGGATGACTTAAGAATTGGATGACGAGCGTCAGTCAAATTAAAATTTTTAACAGAAAAAACTTTTTAAAAATATATAACCTCAAAACACATGAAAAGACCGGCAAATCAAAGTCGACTGACAACCGGAATTGTCAAAACTAAGAAAGCCCAGAGAGGACCAAAAGTAACTAGAAAAATAGGTACCAACACAAATGACAGGAGAGGAACTCCCAAACATACTACACTTGTGAATACGGATCCCACACAAGAATAGTGGGAAACGAAAAAACAACTTATTAATAATCTAATTATAAGTAAGCAAGGCCACAACATAACGAGTCACCTACAACTAAGTGAAAAATGAGATCTATGGCAGGCAAGGAGGTACAGTACAGGAAAGGAAAGAAAAGCACCAAGGGGCACAAAACACGACGAAAGACAGAGGAAAACCTCAGGAGGTAGACGGGAGAGTCTCCATCAGGAAACCGTTACGGGTACCCCTAAGTAGATGGAGGAGGTAAATGTACTGGCTACTAAGGCCATCAGTATCTGTACGTCTGTTCATACTATCACAAGTATCAATCAAGTGGAACGTGAGACAGAGTCCACTGTTCCCTTTCTTGATGTTTTGATACATAGGGGCCCCGATAACGTACTTAGGTCCGAGTGGTATCGCAAACCCTCTAGTTCTGGTAGGTTTCTCAACTTCACTTCTCATCATAAGCATTCAATTAAGATTAACCTCGTTTTAGGCATGAAGAATAGAATCGAGAGGATTTCCCATCCATCGTTCCTTCACTCTGGTCTAGTTAGGCTCAGAGATATTTTCCTGACTAACTCGTATCCTAAGAAAATGCTCAATTCCTTACTGTTTAGTTCCCCGTCTGTGAGCCCTACTCTTCGTCAGAGACCTGTCGGTTAGTTATATCTGACGTTGCCATTCATAGGTGATCTTTCTCAACGTATTGGCTCTGTTTTTAAGGATGAACCCCACTTGAAGATTGTCTATTCCTATAACTTTAAAATTGCCGGCCTCTTTAGCAGACTTAAAGACCGTATTAGTTTGCTTCGTAGTCCTAATGTTGTTTATAGGGTTGGTTGTTTGGACTGCCCATCGGTTTACGTGGGTCAGACCTGCCAGTATCTCGGCTCTCGCCTTGCCTCTCATAAGAGCGACGTGAGGAGGTCCAGAGGTGGCTGTGCCTTGGCTCAGCATTGTATCGACATGCATCACTCTGCGGATTTCGACGGTGTATCTATCCTCATTAGGGAAGAGAGATCAAAGAGGCGTCTCTTTCTGGAGATGCTATTTATTGATACTTGTGATAGCATGAACAGACGTACAGATACTGATGGCCTTAGTAGCCAGTACATTTACCTCCTCCATCTACTTAGGGGTACCCGTAACGGTTTCCTGATGGACACTCTCCCGTCTTCCTCCTGAGGTTTTCCTCTGTCTTTCGTCGTGTTTTGTGCCCTTTCCTGTGCTGTACCTCCTTGCCTGCCATAAATCTCATTTTTCACTTAGTTGTAGGTGACTCGTTATGTTGTGGCCTTGCTTACTTATAATTAGATTATTAATAAGTTGTTTTTTTTTTGGGGCTTTCTTAGTTTTGACAATTCCGGTTGTCAGTCGACTTTGATTTGCCGGTCTTTTCATGTGTTTTGAGGTTATATATTTTTAAAAAGTTTTTTCTGTTAAAAATTTTACTTTGACTGACGCTTGTCATCCAATTCTTAAGTCATCCTGTTGTACGGATAGTTTTTACTGTTTATTTTTATGATTTTTGTTTTATATTTACATATATTTTTGTGATGATCTGCTCTGTGAGTGTTCATTGATTACCTGACTCTGACATGTGCTCGTTGTGAACGTGGTTTGACTACCTGTTGCTGGGGGTCTTCCATGTGAACTTTTACCATCTAGTTCCGTTACTTAGTCACGGTGTTTTCTTGCGATTCAGACATGTGTGTTTCCGCATCACTGTAAGTTTTTGGTTTTGCCTTGTTGTTTTTGATTATACTGTTGCATATTGTATTTGTCAGATTTTCGTGAAGATGGATTAAATTAATAAATCCGAAAGCTCGAATTAAGTGATAAAGGAGATTTGATTTCACATTCCTGGCTGCATCCTCGTGTCCAACCCATCTATTTATCAACTAGACAGCCGTGTCTACTCAGCGTTCTTTTTATATAAGAATAACCACAGAACAAAGAAAAGAAGAGTAAGAAATTTTGGGAAGCGGGTAGTTTTGATAGGAGCGTTAGTGAAAGAAAAAGCTAAGAAAAGGAAGTATGGACAAGGAATCAGATTGAGGCAATTTTCAAGGCACTACTAGCTCAACAAAATCGAAATTTGTCGTATATCTTTCATTAAAACTTTAGGCAATTCAATCAAGAGTTAATAGTGCTCTGAAAAAATGAAGAACAAACAGCATAACTGATAAGTGAGGAAAAATTCAAGGAGGGAAAAATAAAATTGATGAGGAAAGAAAACAGAAAGTCGTGCAGCAAATAAATGCAATACCGAAATACAGACGTCATAATAGAAGAGAACAGACGTCTGCTGACACAAAAATTTTGCCACCAGGTTATACACATTCATTAATTTATAATAAATATACAGAAAAAAAATTGCGCGTATAGCACCGTATACGCGATAGAAGTAAAACGTCTGAGAGAGATTTACGGTGAGAGATATAGAGAGAGAAAGCATTTCACGGGAACGTTCAGTCGTTTTTTTGACGCAATATAAGCATACAAACGTCATTATCATTAAAATTTTAATATTTTAAATATACTTACATAATAACTCTTCACGGATGTAATCGAATATTCACAGGACACAAACGTAAAAAAACGTAAATAATCACAAAACACGATGGTAAGTATTAATTATACGCGTGGTATCTCAGCTACTCATACATGTATAACTCTCTTTCTCCTTCTCTCAACGTTATACCTTTCGTCTTTCTCGTGTAACGAAATGCTCGCCCTTCAAATTTTACTCTCTATTCTCGAGCAATTTTCGATGTGCCGCTAAAGAAGTTTCACTTCAAAAACTTGTGTGTGTCAGCTCCGACGCACGACTGGAGTTTACTCCTTACGAACGATTATTAACCCCGACGCAAAAAGAGGGGTGTTATAAGTTTGACGTGTCGGTGTGTGTGTGTGTGTGTGTGTGTGTGTGTGTGTGTGTGTGTGTCCATTCGTTTAGGAGCTACGATGCCACAGACAGACAGACAGACAGACAGACAGACAGACAGACAGACAGACACACACACACACACACACACACACACACACACACACACACACACACACACACACACACACACACACACACACACACACACACACACACACACACACACACACACACACACACACACACACACACACACACACACACACACACACACACACACACACACACACACACACACACACACACACACACACACACACACACACACACACACACACACACACACACACACACACACACACACACACACACACACACACACACACACACACACACACACACACACACACACACACACACACACACACACACACACACACACACACACACACACACACACACACACACACACACACACACACACACACACACACACACACACACACACACACACACACACACACACACACACACACACACACACACACACACACACACACACACACACACACACACACACACACACACACACACACACACACACACACACACACACACACACACACACACACACACACACACACACAAAGCTGACGTGATCGTGATGGTTATAAGCTATAATTTATGAAGATCTGTTCAGGCGTTGTTAACCCCCGACCCAAAAAGAGGGGTCTGGCATCGTAGCTCCTAAACGAATGGACCGATTTTGATGCGGTTTTCTTTGTTTGAAAGCTGACGTGATCGAGATGGTTCTTAGCTATAATTTATGAAGATCTGTTAAGGCGTTGTCGGAGGTTTTTTAAAATTTTCAATTTTGTTACTTGTTTTAACTTCAATCATTTCATAATTTTCTTTGTTGCACAGAAATATACGTATCCATAGATACAAACATAATTTCAATGGGGAAGGTGCGCGCGGTGCGTTGCGCAGAGGAACGTAACTCCTCACTTGATTTTACTCCTCATAAAATTTCTGTACCGCGAGCTATAACTGAAAATCGATTCTTAAGGAGTAAACTCCAAAAGTTCAAAATGCAGTAAGTTTCATTACCTATAGGCGGATATTTTTGAGTGAATTAAAAAAAAAGATACGTGTAGCACAAGCACGAAGTCAAAATGCTGCAACTTCTGAAGGAAAAGGAGAAAATTATGAAAGAACACGATACACATATAAAAGCCTGGCAACGTGCAAAAAACGAAAGATACGATTAGAGCAAAAGAATCAGACTGGTTAGAATGTTTGACTTTTGACCTTGAGAAAACATTACCATTACCTAGACTCCCAACAAGCATTTTATTTTACAAACGCCAACTATGGCTTTACAACTTAAGCGTTCACAACAAAGCCTTTGGTTAGAGAATGAAGCGGGGCGTGGAACTCAATAAATAGGCTCCTGCTTAAAAAACATCATATAAATGAAAAAGTCTCGTCAGATTCAAAATAATTAATTCCGTGGTCCTATTCCAGTGGCGGGCAAAATCGAAATGGAAAAATGACTCTGACGCTGAAAACTGTGCTAGTCTCGCCATTCGCTCGAAATGATCTTTATGGGGTTCCTGAATCGGTCGAAGTCGTAGGAGTGAAAAATTTCAAAGTTACTCCAATATTATTTGAGCAAAACAGCTAAACGGCGACAGTTTTGTGAAGAGTGGAAAGAGTCCGCGAATCAACACTCTTCCAGAGCTAGCACGTGGCCATATAATAAAGACAAAAAAAAGTTACTAAAATCGCAATTTGGGGAACATTGGAAAGGAGATGTGAATCTGAAATTTTATAAAGAAAGCCCAGACGGTCCTGAAGATGAAAAAAAGATGGCGAAAAGGAGAAGATGAAGAACAAAATGCAAATGAAGAAGTTTGTAACTGCTGCGAAGAAGAATGCGGAATTTGCATTTAATTTTTATTTTGCGTAATATACAGTGTGTCCCAAGATTGATGTTACAAGAAGTATGATTGGCTGGAAATTTTTTGAATTCCTATTTGGTATTTTGGAAATAAGCCCTTATTGGTTCGAAACTAATTTCTAGTATATTTCTGTTTTTGTAAATCAGGGGGGCCATGACAGCCACTGAAAAACTATTTTCGCGTTAGGTAAACGACCTTATCGGTTCATAATTTTTATTAGGAAAAGTTGTTCAGAATGTTAAATTATGCCGCCGTGCAAACATTCAGACAAATCCGCTCAGAACACGCACTGTTTCAAATTTATAAATTCAGTATCATTTTGAAAACTTGATGCCTTTCTTCTCGATTAACGAAATAATCTACGCCTTTGTTGCCTAACGATACAATGTCTAACATTAATTAAAATTTGAGCTCAGAAACTACAATTCTACAATACAAATTAATAATCTGGCAAATCTTGACATTAGCCAGATGATCCGAATAGAAGGCCATGAAAACAAAACTCTTGACTGAAATGAAAATATTTGTCAGATAAAGTTTGTAATGTTTAAGAACTCATATAATTACTATCTGATAATGCTAACGTTAGAGCAGAAAACTTATGTTGTTCAATGTTATGGTACCGGTGAAACTGCACTAAGAGAAATGGTGCGCTGTTTAATGAGAAATTTCCCAACTCTGTTCTTACGCGTATAGTCAAGAAATTTCTGGCTACTGGCTGTTATTAACATTAAGAAAAACAGAAAAGGAATATGATGAAAATGATGCTGGAAGTATCATTGCTCTTCAGTCAATGGAAGAACATCCCAGAATGTCATTAAGAGAACGAAGTAATAATCTCAATATTAGTAAATCCCATTTGCAAATGATTTTTAATTTGAATAAAGGTGAAGGCATTCAAACCAAAGTTTCTACATATTCTTGAAGGAGGAGACGAAGGCCGTAGACTAGATTCTTGTTTGGCCATCGGTGAAGAAAGTAATTTTTACAAAAGGATTATATTCTCCTATGAAGCAACTTTCACAACAAACGGCGTTATTTCATCTCAGAACTGTCTGTTTTCGGCTAGAGAGAATCCAAATTTTAGAATTAATGGTAGAAGGCAGTATTGCAAAAAAGTCAATGTGTGGTGCGCCCTTTCATATCATTTTGGAATTATTGGGCCTTTTTTCATAGAGGGACAGTTAAATCAGCATTCTTACGTACAGTTACTCGAAAGATTTTACGAAGTGTTCTTGCCGCTGGAAGAAAGACAATATGTTTATTTCCAATATGGCGGATGTCCTGCACATACGGCAGCACGCGTAGTTGAATGGATGAATGTAATATTTACAGACAGGTGAATCGCAAGAAACGGTCAAATTGCGTGGCCCCCAAAGTCACCGAACCTGACAATATTAAATTTTTATTTATGGGGTCGCCTTAAACAACGAGTTTATTCTCAACCTATCCCAAACGATACAGGAATACTAAAGGAAAGGATAAGGGACGATGGAAATCAAATACGTGTAGAGGAAATTCAAAAAAGTTTCATAGAATTCAGACATCGCATAGAGGTGTGTGCAGAAAACGGTGGCAATTATATTGAATAATTAATAAATTGTATATTCATATTATCGTCGGTAGTTTAATGAAATCTCCTATGTATCAGTTTCTCCAATAATGGGATATTGGCATCACAGTATTAAATTCTTAATGCTGTATATTCTAACGAAAACTCCCATGTGATTAATATAACCCTAAAATTACTAAACTTAGAAATGAAAACTCCTAGGTGTGAAGGTTCTCATTCATTGTTTTGTGAAAACTCATATGTAATATAATGGCACATAAGAGGTTTCATATCTATAGTAAGTTCTTGGTAATGTTGAAACCTCTTATGCGATAACTTTGCCACATAGGAGGTTTCATTACAGCAATTTGCCGAAGATCTGTTTCATAGGAAATTTAACAGTTAGCTTTTTTACAAACGGTGATACTTCAGTAAACTTTTCAATATTATTTAGTATTGTTTTTAAACATGAGTGAAGACATATAAGTTAGTGAAAGGACGAAGAAGCTGGTGGGATTAGCAGTGAATAAGAGAAAAGGTTAGTTAATTATTTTTTTAATTTCTTGGGCTGAAATAGACCTAACCTCAAAAAATCATATAGTTTTTTCGTATTTTATGGTGTATTTTACAATGTCTGAAATAAACAAGTTACACGACCCTAAACCAGAGAAACCTACTAAAAGAAAATAATAGTTGAACACTTGACACCCAGGAAAAAGACAAAAACGGCTTGTGAGAAAGTGGAAGTCCTCGAGGAGCCTCCACACCCAAATAATGATGAACTACTGCTGCGGTGCTGCGAGATTCATCAATAACTCGTGAAGGTATTGTATTTTCATTTTACGATGCCATTGAAGTAATTTATCATAAAATGTAATTATTTTATATAACAAGAAAATTTTGTCTGATTCAGGAAAAGAAAAACAGCATCTTCAGCCTGATATTTTTGGCGCTACAGAATCCTCAAAAAGTGACATTTCTGTTCATGGAATTACGGACTCAACAAAAAGTGTTTGTGGAAAGGAAGTAAAAGTTATTCCTGAAAATTCACAGCCGATTGATGAAATAATGCTTCAAGGAGATAATCCTATGAAGGGGATAGAAAACTCTTTTGCTAATATCGAAGTAGAATTTCTTCAAGAGTTAACTGCAGAGGAATTAGAATCGATACCTTTTGTAATTGGGGACGGTTCAAATGAGTTCCAGTTTAATGAAGTAAATACAATAGAAGACATGGACATACCCCTGTCTTGTACAAATGATGAATTGCTCATGAATGAAACTGAAGGTATCCCTACAGTAAGCCTTGCTAATGATGCCGACAATGATGTTATTAGAGTAGAAGAAATATTAGATGTTGATAATAATACCTCTTCCATACAAATAGAAGTGAACAACCAAAATAGTCAAAGGAATAAAAAGAAAAAACTACCAAGACTGAAGAAATGAGGATTCAGGTGAAGAAAAGAGCGAAAGGAATGGAGTATATTACCTACAAAAGAGTTGGTACAAAGGTGGTGGGAACAACCAAGAAAGAAGACAGAAAACTAAAAATTCGGTGTAACCATACTATTCTATCCAAGAAGAGTAACCGATCTTTCTTGTGTGCGACGGTTTCAGAAGAAAAGCGCCAAGAAATTTTTAATTACTTTTGGCAGGAACTTACTAGTTGGAAAGAAAAACGAACCTACGTGAAGGCTTTGGTAAATTCGAGGAAAATGTTGAAAAGAAGATCAAAGTCCAAACTCTTGAAGAATGGCTGTCTCTCATCCCCAAGGTTCCTAGCCATTACTGTAGGGCATCATCAAGTAAAATATACGTAGAGTCTACCTTCAAATCATGAACCACATGTTTAAAATGGTGTATTGAGAATGGAAAGAAATTTTTTGGAAGAAAGCAGTTTACTTTTATATTGCAGAAACAGAAAAACATTGGCATACACTAACCTCGAAAGGATCAATGCGACACCTGCAGTGAATATAAAGTAGGTAATCTTTCCGAAGAAGAATACTCTTTACATGTTGCGAAGAAAGGAGCAAGCAAGCTAAAAGAAAGATGGTCGCAGAAGCCAATGATAAACAGTTAGTGGTTACCATGGACCAACAAAGCGTCCTGCTTGCCCCAAAAACAAAAGCTTCTGCCATGTGCTATAAACAGAAACTTCAAGTACATGATTTCTCAATCTACGAGACAAACTCTAAGGACGGATACCTATTAGGATGGAACTTAAAAACCAAGTTTTGAATTTTATTTTGTAATAGTGAATATTCTTTTCCTTTTTGACTCCATATAACGAAAATGTTTTGCTTTTAAATTTCAAATGGTATTTACCGGTGCCGCAAAGCCTCTGATTTTCCAATAAAAGAAAAAAATTGCATTAGCGCTATTTTAAGCTTATTAATAAGTTTAAATTATACAAAATGTTAAATAAAGATGTATTAGAGTCCTGTAATAAAGAGAATACTTTAGTTTGGATCATATGCAAAAGATGACGCCGCTTCACTTTAGCGATATTTGAGTTTGGTCGGCGTAGCGGTCGTTAGGCGACGGGCGTTGGCTCTCAGGGTGTTGTGTCTGTTTTACTCGACTAGAGCGAGTCATGACGGGTTAGTCCAAGTTTACTTAAAGTGGTGTTTGTGTGTATAACTTTTTTCGATTATTTTTATTAAACGGCCAGTGACAAATGTGACAATATCTGCTAACGTGCCTAAAACTAGAAATTTGTTAAAGTGTCCTGTGTTTGGTGAACCAAAACAATTAACTTTATCGTGTTTTGCCAACATACGAAGACGTCATGAAACATTATTAATTTATGGGTTCAGTTTAACTTAAAATCTGACAACTGGAATCGGGAACCTACTGTTTCTGAAGTATCTCAGGTTGTTGTTGACGCAATAAAAAATATATGGCTCAGAGCTTCAATTCCAACGGTATCTGATACACGAATCGTTAAAATGATTAGAGACTATCACGACAAAAGTCGAAATTTAAAGAAAAGTATTAAGAATAGAAATAATAATCCCACATTCAATATAAAATTGCAAGATTTTAGACAGTCGGCAAAGAAACTTTTTGATGTAAGCTCCTGTAAGACTTTTCTTTGTGTAAATGCACCAAAATTTTTCGTGTACCAGAACAAGAACGTAACTTACTCAAGGACCAGAGGGATAAAAGGACAATGACAATTTGACAATCAATCATCTACCTCAACTAACAATGGAACTGAAAGAACAAAACGAGCGCAAAAATTTCATCTACCTGCACTTGCCCTGGCAGCCGAAAGAACAGGTGTATCTGACAGAGCCGCAGCTATTATTGCAAATGCCACCTTGGAAGATATGGGTCTTATTTCTGATGATAATAAAGAAAATGTAATTGATAGAATGACTTTAAGAAAACAAAGAGAGAAACAAAGAAATAATTTGAAACAGCAAGAAAGACGACATGAGTTAATTTTAGAAGGCTTGTACTTTGACGGCAGAAAAGATAACACCATGGTAACTGAAGCAAAGGGGAAAAAGTATATCGAAAAATCATTAAGGGAGAACATGTGGTCTTAGTGCAAGAGCCAGAATCAAAATATATCGGTCATATTTCACCAACGTCCTCCTCTGCTAATAATATAGCCAATGAAATTTTGTCGCATTTTCTGTAGTAATACACTAAGTGGTCTGGAATTTTCGGAAATTTTACGAAAGCTGTTGCGTTGCTTGGTAGCCACGAGTATAAATTTGACAGTTAAAAGATCATGAGCGCTTGCGCGAGTGATCTTCTGTTAAATTTGCACGAGTGGCTAATAAAAGCAACAGCTTGAGTAAAATTACCCAAAAATTCCAGACCACGAATTGTATTTGACAAGATTATTTTTTGCATCGAAGCAAGGTAGTTCAAAACAAAATTGTATTTCAATTAATTCACATACAAAGAAATGTGTTGGGAATATTTGACGTTTGGCAGGTACTAAAGTAACTAGATTATACATTATAAATGACCTACAAATTCGAAACTATGGCAACTTATCAACAAGCAAAATTATCGAAAAAAATTACCGTATGTAATATCACAAGAGAGTGAGAATTACTTGAAAATAATTCGACAGATTTTCGAAAACTTGTCGCCAGGCAGTAGACACGAGAGCCCGTAGGGCTCGAGTGGCTATTGCCGAATGGCGACAAGTTTGAGTAAAATGTGGAGAATTATTTTCCAAGTTATTCTTACTGTCGTGTGGTATTCGAAAGGTTATTTTTTGACGTTCAAATATGAAACAACTGTCAATATTATTCTTTCAATGTCACAATTTGCGATTAAAACATATAAGACAATATGTCAAAACCAGAAAACAAGTCGTTTTATCAACAAAAACAAAATACTAAAAAAAATTCCCGCTGGGATAAGTTAGGTAAAAAATTCTCACTATAATAATGATTTAATTGGTCAGAATTAAACGCGTGATCAAAAATACTGTTCATTTATTGGAAAATAGAAACGGCAAAAAATAACCGAAATAATACACGCTTCTAGACCCAAATGCAAGGTTCCTATTGGTCAATTTGACGATGAAAAAAATAATCAAAATAATAATAATATTGACATTTCAAATTTGAAACTTATTGGTTGCGACGGAACTTCCGTCAATACAGGATGTAAATCTGGAGTTATCGAAATATTGGAAATTAGACTAAAAAGACCTTTACAATGGATAATTTGCTTACTACATGCAAATGAGCTTCTGTTCAGGCACTTATTTCAACAACTCGATGGGCAAACTACGGGACCTAAAGGATTTTCTGGGCCAATAGGAAAACAACTTGAAAATTTCGAAAGTATGGAAATTATAAATTATAACAAAATTGAATCACAGCTGCCACAAGTCAATTTTGATGATTTAAGTACGGACCAGAAGTACTTGTTCGAAATATGTCAAGCGGTGTCAAGCTGTCAAGCGGCATATTTCCCCAGGACTTAGCGAGAAGGAACCCAGGAAAAATCGGCCACTCTCGTTGGTTAACAACAGCCGATAGGGTTTTGCGTTTATGTGTCTTGTAAAACTTCTTCTCAAAATTTAGAAGTTCTTGCCGAATATGTTATTAAACTTATAGTCATATGTGGTTCAACATCAAAGTAAAACCTTCTTGCAAGGATGGATCAATTCATTTGTGGGAAATAAAACAGTACAAAGACATCATAGACCCAGTCATTCAAAGGAATGGCTTTTTTGGCAATCATGAAAATATACTTTTGGCAATGATAAGTGATTCCCAGCGACATACTAGAGAACTTGAACTTAGGAGGATAATGACCGCTAGATCCAAGGCTAATAAAATGTTAGGAATTTTGAAGTTCCTCCCCTTAACTTTGAAGCTTCTGAGTATACAGATTTAATAAATTGGAATGATTGTAAACTGACGGAACCTCCTGTCTTGTCGGACATATCTGACGAAGAAGTGAAAAAATGGTACAAACCGGAGAAACACCTGATTTTCCACGTTTTCCTTGTCATACTCAAGCAGTGGAAAGATGCGTCAAGAGTGTCACGGAAGCTGCGTCAGTCGTGTGTGGATCTGAAGCTAAAGATGGTTTTATATTGGGAAAGTTGAAGTCTCGCGATGGTATGCCGAAATTTAACACTAAAAAGGACTATAAGTCCCAAGGTTGAATAGCTAAAATGACAAAATGTGGGAGGGAGGGTGGAAGTCGATACGTAGCCACCTCCTCGTGGTGACTTCTGGGTATTTTTTGCTTAATATAAGCAAATATGAGTTAAGAGCTGCGTTTTTGCTTTTAGTTACATCATATTTAAATTTTAAATCTTTGACGCACGTGCAGCACCGGAAAACAAATGAATTAACATAAAAGTTTTTAATACTGGTAGTAAAGACATCCAAAAAGGTAAACAAATTTCACTATTACACATCAAAAGAATTTTTTTAATATTTCACCATATAGTTAAGTACCACAATAATGTACAAATGGTCCGTCATTCCCACGCATGGCTGAAATTAACGTGAAACCTTTGGTAAATTTAGAAAAAGACGTCGAAGAAGAATAAGTGCAGGAACTGGATGAAGTGTTTCAGAGAAGATGTGCAGGGAGGCCTAAACTCATCAGGACTGGAGCAAGGGGAAGACCTCAAAAGGAGTATCACTCACCCGAGTCTAGTGAATAGTATGATGCCATGGCGGCGGAAATCAAGTCAATCATAAAGAGCAATACCTGGAAGTTAGTTGAGCGTTCAAGAAATTGTGAGACGATTGGTGGTCGCATGGTATTGAGAAATAAGTACTCAGCCGATGGAACCTTGGCGAGAAAGAAGGCAAGGTTAGTAGCTCTTGGTTTTGGTCAACGACCAGGAATTCATTTTAATGCATGTTTGAGCTCAATTCGACGGCTGACGTCATTGGTAGTACAATTCGAAATTAAGATTCATCAGTTCGATATTACGTGTGCTTATCTGACTTATCTGAATGGCGAATTGGAGGAAGAAATCTTCATGGAAGGAAAGAACGAAATTGGTGTCGAGGCAGGTGAAATGCTAGAAAAATTGAAGAATGGAGAAAAGGTATGTCTGCCCAATAAGTCTTTATATGGTTTGCGTCAGGCAGGAAGAAGCTGGTATACTAAGCCAGAGCTTTTGGTGCAATAACAACGAGTGCTGATGCATGTAGAAATCCTAAACTAATTAAAGAATTGTCTATGTATCTAGGGCAAAATTTTGAAATCAATAATTTAGGTGAGATTGAGTGCTGTTTAGGCACTGAGTTTAGTACGAAAAATAATGCAAGATATATGGATCAATCAGGATACATTAAAGAGTTGTTGAATAGATTTGGAATGCTAGACTTGAAATCTGTGTGCACGCCAGTAGATCCTGGTGCAAAACTAACGAAAGGTCAAGAACCCCCTGACAAGAATATACCTTACAGAGAGTTAGTAGGTGCTTTAACATATTTAGCGATCTCAATAAGACCTGATATAAGTTTCACCGTCAGTTACGTGGGTCAGTTTAATAATTGTTACGGAAAGGAGCACTGGATTGCTGCAAAACGCGTACTTGGGTATTAAAAGAGAACTGCTGACCTTGGATTAGTATTCAATAGAGTCGGAATTTTTGAAGGGCTTTGTAGACACGGATTGGGAAAATTGTCCAATCGATAGGAAGTCATAAATACGGGCTTCGTCGAGGTGGTCCCATATCATGGGATGATAAAGACGGTGGCTCTTTCATCTGCAGAAGTACATGGGCATGGCCGAAGCTGTTAAAGAAGCTAAGTACCTTCGGTCCTTGTTGAGCGAGTTAAGATTAAAGCGTTTATTCAAGGTCGTCCTATTTGAAGATAATATGGGAGATATAAAACTTGCTGAGAACCCCACCTTTCATGCTAGAAGTAAGCATATAAAAATCAAATATCATTTCATTAGGGACGCTGTTAAAGCAAAGACGTCAGTGTCAGTCAGTTCCAACTTCGGAGATGGTAGCTGATATTTTCACAAAGGGATTCGCGGGACTTCAGTTTCAGCGCTGTGTAAAGTTGTTGTTGTGTTTAGATAGCGTTCGCTCAGAAATGTTTAAGGGTGGGGTTTGAAACGTTGTTGGTGAAGTTGGTGAAGTGAAGTAGTCATTTACTGCTTCTTCATTCAACACTACTCTACATTTTTATATATTTTGGGTCAGTCTTCTCGATAATTCCTTATTTCTACGCCAAAATGCTTCATGCCAGTCTCGTCCTGTTAATTTATCAGTAAAACATTTCAAATTGATTCCTTTTGGGTTCAGGTACTGTTGTACAATTTCTCTGAGTTCTATGGGGTAAATGAGTAACCAAAATTGCGTCAGCAACACACCAACATTTTTTCCTACACAACACTTAAAAATGGTGGTCGCTAAAATTCATCACCATACAACCACCCCCAGTATTTTTCATAAAGGGTTGTTTTGGAAACCTCGAACCTTGCAGTCGCTTGTCCCAACGAGTACTGCCCAGTCACTACAGCCTCATTAATTGTTTTTTCTTGCATGTGCCTGATGTTTTTTGATGAAACCAAGAATAGACGCCATTCAACAAGCACTCTGTTCTGTCAATACAAAGTGGTTCAAGTCTACTACTGATTGAATTGCCAACCTAAAACAGGCAGCGGAATTTATAATATATACTCACCCTCCGTTCGATATAAACAGCAGGATTCGATATAACCCCCCTATATGGTACGTTCACTCAGGCTTTGATTATTTTTACTCTATCAAATAAAATAAACAATACTGATGAAACAAATAATTACTCTGCGAACTACCCATATATAAATATTTTCATTTAAATTCTTCATGGCCAATTTATTCAGCAGGATTTTTCCCAAGTCCGTAGCTCCCGTACTTTCCCCGTAAAAGATAGTGTACGGGTGGTCTGAATCACCCTGTATTTAGAACCATGCTGGAAAAGCAAACCCGAATTGTATAACTTTTACAAAGGCTCTTGAGCAACAAATAAAAAGACAAAACCGGCCGGATTAACCCTATTCAAATATATTTTCGATGAATTAAATTTGTCCTTATTTAGTTCAAAAAAGACGAATGTGACGTTTGTGTAGGACAAAACGTTTCAGAAGAAATTTATCAAGAACACAGAACAAAAAAAAGGAGCAGGAAATGAAAAAGAAGGAGTCACCAAACCAAATTTTCACAATGGATCTTCAATCTGTTTTATTATGCCCTCAATCGAATGTGTCAGCACTGTATTATAAAACCAAATTAATTCTTCATAATTTTACTCTCTTTGACTTCCACACAAAGGATGGGTACTGTTTCCTATGACACGAGGGAGAAGGGGAATTAAAGGCAAGCTGTTTTTACTCAATTATTTGAACCTTTTTAGCTACAAGTTTTATCAAACATGGATCCCAACAACAAACTTATTATCCCTACAGTGATGATTGTGGTGCACTCTATTTTATCGAATGCTGTTTTAAATTTTTCAATAGAAAATAATGTGTATATAATTCAAAAATATTTAGAGAAAGTGAAGTGTGATTCTATGCATTCAACCATTGAAAAATAGGTTTCAGGAAGAGTAATAAGTGTACCAGCCGATTACTGCCAGAAAAAACCCAAGACCTTATGAAGTTCAATACTTGAACACACTTATTTCAAATTTTTTTCTGAAATCAACTTTGTCAAATCAATTCGTCCTGGACGTAAAGTTGGTGATCCTACAGTGCAAAATATTATAGCATTAAAATACAACCCGGAAGGACCCATGGAATATAAACTCAGACATTCCGATGAATTTCAGATCCTCCCCGTCAGATTTAATAAGAAATCCACAATGGTCCCCATGGAAAGTCTACCAAGATTATACCATGTATTAGGCACCGAAATCTGGATGGCCATAAATAATACAATTTTGGGGCAATTGGATACGTATTTGCAATAACAAGTTATAAAATAAGTAAAACAAATAAACATACCATTTCCGTGGTGTAGAGACAGTACCTGAGCTAAACGGCTTTACTTCTAATAATTAATCTGCGGATGTATTTGACAATTTGGTTTGGCGATGCGTGTACATGCAAATAAAGATAAGATCTACTTTACTGATCTGATGCGAATAAACATTTAAGATACAGACTCGCCGGGGAAGGGGGGTCCGGCCCCGAACCACCTTTTGTTAAACTAGCATCAGCTTAACCTCCAGTTGTTCGGAAGGTCCGTATTTAGATGGCCTTCTAGATGATGAAAATAGAGTTGCGTGCACGATAAAATTCCTATAGACATAAAGGGTTAGTGTGCCATAGATTCTACCTCATCCTATGGTCACGTAATGTTTTTGTTAGTTGTTAAATACATATTTTCTTGTTTATAAAATTTTGTTTTAAGTTGGCTTTCATCGCACTTATAAATATTAATTCCCAAGTAGGTAGCAGGAGGTAGGTAGTCTTGACGACATTTTTCTGTTATCCGTCAATAAAAAATTAACAAAAAAATTTTCGCTTGCACTTTGCAAAATCTCTATAAAAAATCATTCTAAATTATAATACGTATAAATTTTAAGTGTTGTGTTGTAAGCAGTGTTAAGTAAATTGTTAAATGGTTAAACTTGGAGTTGGTTATTCAATGTCAGCTATCTTCAAGAAACCCATACAGTCCACTCTTTAAGAAAACTCCGACAGTTTTAAATCGTCTCTGATCGCTCAGGGGAGCTCTGCGGGGGCACCCCCAGGTCCAGGTCGCCGGCTCGGTACTCGCAAGGGGGAAATCCTTAACCACCGTAAGGGCCCCAACAGATATTCGATACGTATCGTTCAGAGAAGGTAGTCTCTATTCCCGCATCTTGTCTAGAATGACGCTCAATAAAAGCCCATTCTCGGCTAACAAATAAGGCGGCAACTTAGCACGCACAACCATGTCATATCAGACACAACCTTGTCATACAATGTGGCCAACAACAGTACAGTATAATCTCGAGTGTGATTCATAAGAAAAACACATTCACAATAATCCCATATTATGTATACATGTCTCAAATCATAAACAACCTGTTCAAAATGTATAATCCCGCAGTTTTATTCGAGATAAAATCAGAGATGAAATCAGAGCTATTCCAATCAATATGCTTCAACGCGTAATGGCCAATTTGATTCACAGTTTGCAAGAATGCCTAGACACTAATGGAAATCATTTGGTGCATACAATATTTCACTGAATAATCTCCCATTAATGTTGAATAATATGTTATGTTTAAATGTTATATTAAATTATTTTATTAAATATCATTAGATTTCAAAACTAGTCCAGTCATTTTGCCGCTCCTTGTATAAAAGATATGGATAGTCAGTAATCTATCGCAGAAAATAAAAACACACTACAGGTAAAAAAACATGGGATGCCCTCTCGGAACAGGGGAAAAAGCTGGACTGTCACAAACACAAGCATGAACTTGGTGCAGGTAGATTCTTGTCAGTATTTATTTTGCTTTACTGGAGGGTGCATGAGGTGGTTATTAAGATTTAAATTGTTATAAAGAAGAAGGTGCATTTCCCCAGAAGGTGCACCCTCTTGAAACTATGAGAATTTGAGTTGCTACTGCTGGCATACACAGGTAAAGGAAAGCAAAATCAAATTTATATTTTCTGTATTTACAAGTTTTTATTGTCACAGATTTTCTCCAACTTTCTTTGGAAAAATTCCGGGATTTAATGGACATTTCCAAATTTTGTGGGGCTGACTGCAGAATTCTATCAGCATTTACCTCATAAAGATTAGGTCTGCGGGTGAACATTCCAGGTTTTTTCCGCTTTTAATTTGTACTTTGGCACTGTTTTGCCGCATTGAATAAATTCCTTACTATTATATATTTTGAATAAATTTCAGTTTTGCATTTTACTTTATTTCATTTCAACCTGTGCCAAATGACACATTCTTAAATTAAAATATATATAGAGTATGAGTCTTAAAACTTTAAAATAGATCGTACCTACTCAGAATTTTTGTTTTTTGACAGCTCATGTTTTTCCCTGAACCCTTCATTTTATAATGCATGGATTAGTGTTGTGGGTATTCCAGGGAAACGGATTGACAAAAATTTAATTCTTAGGCTGTTGATTTAAGTAACTATTTTTTGTTTTAGACTTTTCTGTGCTCGGCATATTGATAACGCATGGAGAAAAAATTTTCCTTTGATTAAAGGAAAACAAAATCAAGAATCTAGAATTTGATTTTTTATTTTAACCATACTTACAGGTCATCATCAATAAACAGTTGAGGGCACTCTTACAAGAACGAGATCCCTCTGCATTTGAAATTATGATCAAAAACTTTTGTGAAAATATTGATCCACAATTTAAAGATCTCATTAAATATTAAAAAAACTATTCAAATAACAAGTTGCATTGGGCGTTTTGCTACACAAACGTGCATTTTGGAAGATTACATCGTACAATAAATAATAATAAACAACTTTATTGGGAACAAGAATTGTTGGGACTGGCGAAGTTTAGTCAAAGACTACTCTTCCCTTAACCAGTCCCACACCAGAAAGTAATTACACAAACTAATATATCTAGCCGAAGTAAATGAATCAAATTACATATCATGTAAGTATATAAATGATTTCAATTAAAAATGTCTAGTGGAACAAAAAAAATAATAAAGTACATAACATGGAAAAAATTAAAAATGAAAAGTGAAGCAACATAAGAAGTAAAATTACTCACTGATGTCGCAAAAAGTAAACTTTTAATTTAATCTTGAACGTAGGGAGAGAAAGCCTTAAGTCGATCAGGTACTGAGTTGTAACCTTTAACAGTATTATAGGTGAAACTTTTCCGAAACATTGTAATGTCCCGTATAACCCAAAGGCTCATAGTCAAAAACATAATTCGTGATCGTGATCGTCCAAAAATTTCATACCCTACGTTGTTGTTAATTTATTTTGACTAGAATTGCACTGATGAAATAGCTCATTCGGGAAAATTAGAAGGAAAACACACAATTGTTTAAATAATAGTTTAATTAACGTGTGGCCTCCGTACCTACGCTACGCCACTGGAGAAATATACTCGACCTACTTTACTGAATTGGAACTCAAGTAAAGATGCCGACGCAACACATTCTTCTCATGTGTAGGAATTGTAGTAACCTTAATTAAATGTATAACGCTTACCTTGCACTATTGTATTATAACTAGAACACGCACTGTAAATATATATCCATTCATCAACAAATGTAAAAAGAACATACAGACTAATAAACGACTTAGTAGTCTACGTATTCTTCTTCGTTTCTCCTGCCCATCGAACACGCGATATTATATGGTAACCGTCACCCGACCCACAATAATTGGTGACTCCCCGACGTGATCCTCGACGTGATGGCACCCCCATAATTGGTGAACCACGACATAACGCCTCGGACGACATCCCCATTATTGATGCCCCGAAGTGAGTAACTGGCACGAGAAACCAACGAAGAAACCACCGTCCCGACGTCTACGATTTGCTGACCGCCACGACCGCTCCTCTGGAACCCACGAACAAGTAAGCGACAAATTTTGTATTATGTTACTAATGGGCAATCCACAACCGCAAGAGGAGGTCATCATAGCACAGATTGCTAGCGGTGACGTGTCAGCACGACGAACGACTGGTCCAGATCCGACATCCCGCTTACGACCGTGGTAAAGCCGCCACCAAGCTGTCAAGATCTGACGTCTAAGTGACGCCGCTCACAACATGCCTCCACCCGCCGCCGCTCCAGCTGCCACAGAGCATACAGGGATACGAATCCCGCCCTTCGGGCAGTCCGACCCCGCGATTTATTCCGCTCAGGCCGAGCATGCAGCGGAAGTACGTTACATTTCTCTTTTTCTTAAAAATTCCGCTATGAATTTTGATATCAACCCCACAGCCGCACCCCGCCTCCCACATTCCAGAGCTCATCCAGCGTCTCACTCACGATCTCGCTCTATTCCCCGGAACGAAGGCTCAGTTTCCTGGTACCACCGTACCTTCGGCACCAACGCCAAGCAGTATCATCCCCCATGCAATTTCCAACTTTCGGGAAACGCACAAGCCGGTCACCTGTAACGGCAACCGGTGACCTGGCCGAGAAGAAGTCCTGCGTCCTGCCGCCTCTTCGCACCCGTTCATACTTATGGCTACGTCACACTCGATCTCAACCTAGGTATCCGAAGATTTTTCACTTGGAACTGCGTTCACGACTCACCGACGTATTCAAGCCCGTCATCGGATTTGATTTTCTTCACCACATCCGCGTGGTCGACATAAAAAATCAACGCCTACGAGATACCCGCATTTCTGCACGCGTCTACAAATGCAAAGACAGCCACACTGGTATACGAACCGTTTCTGGAACCTCGCTTCAGCATCGTTTTCTGCTGAAGTTCCCAGAAATCACCTGACCCACAGGATTTCCTCGCAAGCCCACGCAAACACTCAAGCAACTTCGGCAACTACTGGGAATTATAAACTTCCATCGTTGTTTCACTCCCAGTGCCGCGACGCTTCCAGCTCCACTCAGCGACCTTTTACACGGCAACGCCAAAGGCAAGACGCGCTTCGTCTGCAACCCCGCCTCGGCATCCGTTTTTCACGCCTGTAAAGAGAGTTTCCTTTTCGACCCGACTCTGTACTTCGACTCACAGAAGTATACGTACCCTCTTCTGACATCCCAATTTACTGCGACACATCCACGTCCAGTATCCGCCCTTTTGTCTCGAAGCCTTTCAAAAGACAATATTTTCGATGCTATCCACGGACTTTCGCATTCCGGCATTAAAGCGACGACCAAACGCATAGCACGACGCTATGTCTGGCCCGCCATCCGAGCCGACTGCAGAAAATGGGCCCAAGCACGCATTCCATGTCAGAAACCGAAGATACATCGACGCATCTCCAGCCCACTCGCAGCCCAGCGAGATGATCAAGATTTCAAACCGTCCAGCAACCCCACCGAGTACATCAAGGACCTCAGACGCTATTTCGATGCCCTGCGTCCTACTCCGGGGACTCGACATTATAATTCACAAATGTTCATTTTTAGAGACCTTGCAACAGCAGACCACAACGCCGTACGAACATCGCTGCAACGACCTGCATATGTCCTAAACAACGCCAGCACACCCCTGAAGATCAAGAACCGCTCCACGTTCACGATCAGCCGACGCCTCCAGCAGCCGTCCCACTGATGACCTGGACAGGCCGCCGAGAGACGATTTCCAGATCAATTATCGTTAATCACTCCAAGGGGGCTCCTGTGGCCTCCGTACCTACGCTACGCCACTGGAGAAATATACTCGACCTACTTTACTGAATTGGAACTCAAGTAAAGATGCCGACGCAACACATTCTTCTCATGTGTAGGAATTGTAGTAACCTTAATTAAATGTATAACGCTTACCTTGCACTATTGTATTATAACTAGAACACGCACTGTAAATATATATCCATTCATCAACAAATGTAAAAAGAACATACAGACTAATAAACGACTTAGTAGTCTACGTATTCTTCTTCGTTTCTCCTGCCCATCGAACACGCGATATTATATGGTAACCGTCACCCGACCCACAATAAACGTGCTCAGCCTGACTTAGACTCACGAGGAGAAAAAGAGCCGTGCACAGAAAAACCTCGATCACAGTCCAGTATAAATCTGCTATGTTTATGCACAATACAACACAAAGAAATTATATATGCAATATCAAGACATCAAAACTAAAATAATAATTATAATTATAATAAATCAAATAACAGTAAACAACAATAATTCCAAAGGATATGTGACATATTATTGATTTAATGGTGGGTGGTATTGGACCGTTCGAACAACTACTCCTCGGGCAAATAACCCGCCAGGCATTGAATTATAGAACGAAATCCAGATTTTGTGGACTACTAGATTTAATGATGTTGGGCATACACAAATCTTCTCATCAGCAAAACTCACAAAACAATTACATGCAATGCAACGTCTCAAACATAAAACATACAAAACAGAAGAATTTTTGTTAGTTAACTGACTCTGTCAGTGGGTACTGCGGGCTATACAAGCTACTCACAGCTATGAGTTGAAAATTGAATCAGATTACCGTAAGCACCAGGGCCCTTAACGAAATTATTTTTAAGTAGATGCCAGGCCCCCTGTTCAGGAGATCAAGGCTAATATTTCAAATTAAAACACATATAAATAAACACACAAATAAACAATATATAGGACTCGAGGCACTTCGGGAATTACTGTTCTCGCGGGAGAAAAGATTAATTGACACAACAAGGCAAATACACACTATCTGTTGACAAGATTTGCGAAGATTTGCGATTGAAATTAAATAAGGAACATATCTTTTGGAACAAATATAAGAAACAATTAACAAACAAATAACATAGCTTTAACTGACCTGTGAATCTCGTAGACACCAATAACTTTTATAACAATACAAAAGAACACACAGGGACGACAATTAAAACACGTGCTGACGCTTATACTCCTAAAGAAAGAGTCCCCTCATTTCCAGACGTAACCGCTTACATCCCCTTAATCCCCCTACGCCAGTGTATACATAAAAAGCGAACGCAAAAATTTCTCAAACAAATAAACTACTAAGTCGAAACGAAAATGAATCGACAGACGAAATAGGATATTTTTCGAAATAATAAATATTAAAAATAGGTACGGTTACTACAACATAGCCGTCGAATGTTGTGGTACTGTCAGCCTACCGTGAAATCTGATATTAATATCATGTATATCCGAACGTTTGATCAGTAAGTTGCGCAAAAGGTCAGAAGAGTTGTCGGTCGTTAAAAGTTTATCGACAAAAAGGGTCAGATGCAACCTGCGTCGATTCTTCATATTAAGCCACGAAAGTTCAATAAATTTATGTGAAACATATTTACGTAGACCAAAAATAAATCTATAACAAACGTTTTGAACGTAATGGATGCGGTTGGAATATATACAGGGTGAGTCGGCGTTAAACGGCCATACGTAAACCATGCATAGAAAATTGTATTTTTAGAAAAAAAGTTCATATAAATGTGTACTCGAAATGCTTTCTAAGAGCGCTACAGCGTTTATATTAATTTGACCCCCTTAGATTTGTTTGTATGGGGTACAATGAAGAGCAAGGTTTATTCTGAGCTTGTTAACGACGAAGCTACTCTCCGGGAAAGGATTGTTGAAGCAGCCCAAGAAATCACACCAGCAGAGTGCCGCGCAGCTGCACAATCTGTCGTCCGTAGATGCGAAGTTTGCATTGAAAATGATGGTTGCCATTTTGAGCCATTTTTATAAATTTTTGAAAATTAACTGCTGTTTGACGACGCATTTTCTTCTCTTTCTTTGTCTATTTGTTTCTAATAAAGTTGTTGTTATATCGAAGCGTTTTTTATAATTTTTTTTTATTTTTGTTTAAGCCTACTAAACGCTGTAGCGCTCTTAGAAAGCATTTTCGAGTACACATTTATATGAACTTTTTTTCTAAAAATCAAATTTGCTAGACTGATTTGCGCTTTGGGACCGAATATCATAAATACAGATTTTGATGCATTAAGTTTCAAATTGTGACTCAGCGATATATCAAATAACATATTTAAATCAGAATTAATTAAATTTTGAGCTAATTGCATCTGGCGAAATGGAAAACTGAAAAATACTAGTGTGTCGTCAGCATATGCGGCCACTCCACAATGATGTCAACAAATCCAAAGTATACAAATAAATAGGGGAGAACCCAGAATTGATCCCTGACACACCCCGCTTAGAACAGAAGAAATAGAAGAACATACATTATCGACTTGGATCATCTGTTTTCTGTTCTGGAAATATAACTGAATAAAAGAAAAAGCTTCGAACGAGAAACCAAAATATTTAAGTTTGGAGCACAGCAACTCGTGGTTAATTGTATCGAATGCCTTAGAGTAGTCGAGCAGCACCAACATAGTCAATAACTTTTTGTCACAAGCGGAGAAAATGGTATCAGTACCTGAGCCAGGGCAGAAGAGGTGGAAGAATTTTTACGAAGTACATACTGACAAGCAGGTAAAATATTGTGTATAGAGTCGTACTCCAAAATTTGATTGTATACTACTTTTTCCAAAACCTTGGAAATACTTGACAGAAGCTTCTGGCCATAAACGCTAGTTGTGCCCGAGGCGGATACAAAATTTTATGCACAACCGGTCATCTTACTTCTTGCAAATACTACATAAGAATTATTTTTGATAAATTGCATAAAAATAAAGTCACACTTGACTTTATTCATTCAAATAACCATAGAAACGCCGTAAAAAACGACAGCCATATTGTAAATTTATGTAATCGTTTACCTACGCTAACCTAAGTACTGTTACATACAAAATAACTTTTGTAATTACTCCTCAATAAATGACTTTTCAGTGTCTTACACTTTCTTATATTATCTTAGAACTATCTGCCACCCTATTATTTAAGAATTAAAACAAAGTTTGTCATCTTTTCAAAATGGAGTAAAAACTAGATCAGTACAAAAAAGCCCGCAATATATCTGTCAATAATAAAATGACAATTTAAGCCCTAAAACAAAGCATTTAAAGTGGCCTGCTGCGCCCGGTTGTGCATAAAATTAATGTTTAGGAGCAATTTCTGCTGGTGCATGTGCGCCTAGAATGGAGGTCGAAGAAGTCAGTCTTGAACAGAATGAAAGTCAGCTGGAAGAAAATAGGTCCTTTGAAATATCCGTTACTGGGTCTCCTAAGAGTGCAGCTTCGAACTATGCGTGCCTGGAACTTCAAAAGCCTCTTTTATGGTGAGTAAACCTGTAAAAGAAGCATCTTCTACAAAACAGAAACATAAGGAAAAAGTAGCAGAAACTGATGAAACCTTACTACGCACGAACTTCAACGTTTAGTCCTTTTGGAACAGATGCAAGCCTTGCAAAGGAAATATTCCTACAGAAAAAATAAGAACAGTATATGCGGCAGGACAACTACAATACTCAAGAAGCTGCGGTGCATAACATTTCGGATAATGAAGAATCACCTACTTTTATGATTTTATAACCAGACATAAAGACTTAATAATTTGACCATGACTTTTTCATTTAACTGTAAGTTATAAGTATGTTACAATTTATTATTGAGCAAAAAGCGTTGTACCATGAAGGATTTACAATAAAGTGTTCTGTCTCCATAGAACATTTTTTAAAAATTCATATACTAAAGGTTCCCTGAAGTTCTTGTTAATGAAAGTTTACTGTGTCATATTATGAAATAATTGCCACTTACATACTTAGTATTGTCATAAACCATGAATTATTCTTGCTATTGCGTCTCTTCTTAGGCATCCTATATGGCGCACAACTGCCTCACCATAATCTACAATAATCTGTAAATCATCATCACCATTATTGTTGACATCTTCAACTATCTCAAAATCTTCCTCATTGAGGTGCTTCGCAGCATTATGCAAAATAAAACAGCTTAATACAAGAGACGGAACTTTTTCTGTATTCACTCGAATTTTGTTTTGCAGTATCGGAAAAGTCTGTTTAACTTGGCCAAAACACCTTTCCATTATAACACGTTCTCGAATCAAACATGTATTGTGCGAAAATTGCTCAGGAGTGACAGCATCTCTGTATGGAGTCGTAAGCCATGGAGTAAGTCCATAACCCGAATCTCCAAGGAGAAGTGCACTAGATTTTAAGTTTTAGTTTTGAAGGGTTAAGTGTAAGAACAGCTAAGCTGATCTTCGCCCTTGTGGGCAACATTGTTTCAAGATTGTATTTTTTACTTTTTATTGTTGTGCCTACAATAAAGACATTATTATTATTATGTATTCCACTGCATAATGTTAAAAATGTCTGAATTTTTCCATATACGCGAGTCATGAATGCCCCCCCCCCGACCAAGACGCATCGACACTTGTAAACTCTTCTCGGACGTTGCACGTTGCCTGAAAGTTAAAACTAGAGAATCCCTTTCTGTAGTTAATATTTTCACTTTTCACTATGTGGTAGAAATCCATGATTAAATTAAAAAAAATACTTCGCGTACTACCAATATGTATAACAAATTATTTTATTTGACCGGTTTTAAGATCTACAAACGATCCCATCGTTTGTAGATCTTGAAACCGGTTAAATAAAATAATTAACGATCCCATCGTTTGTAGATCTTGAAACCGGTTAAATAAAATAATTTGTTATACATATTGGTAGTTCGCGAAGTAATTTTTTTATTGAATCCCTTTCTGTTCACATATTCATCTCCATGTAGGGCCGGTTTAATGATAGGGATGTGAGTGCAATCAATCGCACCAATAGTGGAAGGAAAGTTGTACTTTTCTTGCCATTTCTGTTTCTATTGCTGCAATGCTTCTGCAGTTGACGGAAACTTTATCCGTACATTTTATTTTCGTACTATAGCGTCCATTACTGCTGCAACTGTCAAAGATACTGTTGTTTGGTGTACTCCAATGTCCTCAACTACGCCAGGTCGCCGACGTAAAGAAAAAAAATTTTCTCAGTAGTTAGAGCACCACCTCTGCTTTCAAACTCGTCTCCTAAGAAATGTTGAGCCAACCATTCAAAGTTATTTCTGTTACATCTATATAAAACCCGATAGTCAACATTCCGAGAGTCTCTCCGAACTTTATAATATTTTCTTGCACGAGCAATAGGCATAAATTCGGCCATCATTTATGAAAGCACGTTTATTACTGAATGCTGAGCATCCTACTGAGGTAACTTAAAAGTATTTGAGTGGCTGCTTCATAGTTCATGTCTATAGTATATGCTCAATTTTATTCACACCGAAACTTAAGGAGGTACTCCCTGTTAAGTAGATACAAAAGTATCAGGGGTTCCTTTGGTGAGCATCTCCTCCATCATTTTATTCATACCAAATGAAGAACCTACAACAAAATTTTAGTAAAAAGTGGGTACTTCATTTTATTAATGCCACCCGCATCTTGGTTAAAAATTCAACCCAATATGCTACCAGTTTTTATAGATAACAGAGTTTCCGAAATACAGACACTTACAAATATAGAAGAGTGGCGACATATAGGTACTAAAGAAAAACCAGCAGACTGCCTCAAGATTTAAAAAACTCCTTCTTTTGGTGGAATGAGCCCAACTGGCTTTATTCTGAAGCATTATTCAATCAATATCACTCAATTCAATTCCATTTTCGGAATTACCAGAAATAAAAGTCCACAATTATGTATTCTTAAATATTGCTGGAGCTGACAATTTAAATATACTTCTCAATAAGTTTTCCTGCTTTATGATGCTTTATAGAACAATAGCGTATTGCTTTAGATTCATTCACAATTGCAAAATAAACATATAAAACTTTTCATTGATCTAACCACTCAAAGTTTCGTAGCAGTACTACGAAGATTTTCGCTTAGGCGCGGTAAACCTTCAGAAATCTACTCTGATAATGGAACTAATTTTGTCGGTACCAACAATGAACTAAAAGACTTTGGCAATTTTTCACGCAAAAATCAAGAAAAAATGTCTCATCTCGCGTCTCATTTCGATAAATCGGCACTTTATACCAGCCCATTCTCCACATTTCGGTGGATTGTGGGAAGCAGTGATCAAAAAGTGAAAAGAATTGCATGTAATGCACATTTTACTTACGAGGAACTTTCTACTATTTTAACTCAAATTGAGTCTATTTTAACCGAACCCTCACTCCTTTGTCTTCTGATATATGCGACTTCGAGCCACTAACTCCATCGCAATTTTTTATTGGTCGACCTGCTATACCCGATTAAGATGTTAGAGCTATTAATATGAATCGTCATTTTCGCTATCAGTTAATTCAATAATTGCATCAACAATTAAAGGGTTCGGCGCAAAAACCGATCAGCTCCATTTGTTGTCAAAAATGAGTTATCTAATTGGTCGTGCTGAAAAAAATAGCCGCTTTTGGCGCAAAAATCGGTCAGTTCCAACAACCACGTATAAAGTTACACGAGGAGCTGACTGCTTTTTGCACCGAATCTTAGCGTACCGCGTACAAAATTAATATAGGTTATGTCAGGTTATGTGTCATTTTTACGTGTTCCGTGATGTATTGTAGTGCTGCTTTGTGTTCGTAACAGTCCATAGCACAAAATTAATAAAGTAAAAAATGATGTCGTCCAGTGAAAGTGAACCTTTTGAAGATTCTGAAAGCGAATATGAAGTCCAAGAAGAATCTAGTAGTGATGCAGAACCGAGGGCAGATCCTGCGGAACCAAGTATAAGCAAGGGTAAACGAAAAAGCTCAAATTATCTAAGGCCCAATCATAATGGTGCAAAATGTTATTCGAAAAGTACTTGTAGATACTGCAAAGAACGTCATCACTCACTTCTTCATACATGTAACATAGAATTTCAAATTAGTAAGGCTACTACTAGTGCATGTTCTTTTGTTGAATCATCACATGAAGTGCTTCTTTCTGCTGCGATCATGAAAGTTTTTGATAAACATGGTGATGTTCATCATTGCAGTGTTCTGTTAGATCCAAGCAGTCAATCAAACTTTATTACAGAAAAGTTACGAACTAAGTTAGGTCTTCCTAAGTTCAACGTTAACATTTCCATAAACGGAATATTTCAAACAAAATCACACATTGAGCATTCATGCGATATTTCTTTAAGATCCGATTATGAGGATTGCAACATCCTTGCATGTTGTTTGATTACTCAAAATATTTCAAGTATACTTCCCACTAGTTTTGTTGATTTATCATCATTAAAAATTCCAAATAATGTAGTTTTAGCTGATCCACACTTTAACGTACCAGCAGAAATCGAATTTTTTCTTGGAGCCAATCACTTTTGGAATATTCTTTTTTTCTTTTACCTGGTCAGTTACGTTTAGGGAAGGGTTATCCAATAGTACAAGAAACTAAATTAGGTTGGATTGTTTCAGGTCGAACTCGTGCCACGAATAATGGGTCCTTAAACTGTCATTTATCAACAAAACTAGGCAAACAGCTTGATAAAGAATTATGCCGATTTTGGGAAATCGAGGAAGTTCCACATTCTTTAATAGGCCGTTACCTAAGACTCAGAACCCTGTTGAACTAAAAGATCTTAGGTCCATTAGCATACTTCCGTGTTTGTCGAAAGTCCTGGAAAAGATTATGTGTCAGCAACTTAATGAACATCTATCTAAATATGATAGGTTGCCTCATACTCGTAATCAGTCTGGATTTCGCAAGAATTATAGTTGTAGCACAGCCCTGTTGCAGGTGACAGATGACATTTTACAGGCATCTGATATGAACAAATTGACGGCCTTGGTTCTGTTGGATTACTCCAGGGCTTTCAACACCCTGCAGCATTCAATTCTCTTCACTCTGCTTGGATACATGGGTCTCGGTAGCAGTTCCGTTGATTTAATAAAGAATTACTTGGCAGATAGGTCACAGGTGGTCATGCTCGATGGAATGGTGTCGTCCATACAAGATTTACAATCTGGAGTTCCGCAAGGATCTATTTTAGGACCCATTTTATTTTCCATTTATACCAGCCAACTTTATACTTCTCTGCAATTCTGTGACTATCACGCACATGCTGACGATACCCAGTTATACCTGTCTTTTTTTCCGCGCGAAATTAAATCAGCAATGGCTACAATACATAGGACTTCTGAAGAACACGGTTTATTTTTAAATCTATCAAAGTGCCAGTTTCTCATGTTTGGTCATAAGCATACAGTGAACAGCTTGCGTATGGGTGATGTCTCATTAATGATCAATAATGTTCCGGTCCCTATGGTGGACTCTGTGAGAAATTTGGGTGTTTACATGGATAGTACTTTCAGATACAGAAAGCATGTGTCCACATGCATTCAGAAAGCTGTTTTCGGTTTAAAACTATTATATCCTCATAGACATTATCTGCCTTATACCACTAAAGCAATGCTTTGCGAATCGCTTATCTTGTCGCATTTTACTTTTTGTTCACCTGTTTTTTCGCCGGGATCCGCAAGTTCGACCATATATCTCATAAGCTGTTGGATATTGGCTGGCTGAATATGCAGAATCGGTTTAACTTGCAATCGCTTTGTCTATTCCACAATATTATAGTGAGTAAATCACCAACTTACCTCTCCAATAAAATTAAATTTCGCACAGATGTGCATAATATAAACATTAGATTCAGGGGCCTTATTACTCCGCCTCTTCACAAAACTTCTTTATACGAACGCTCTTTCTTTTCTACATTTCTAAAATTTATAATGCACTCCCCTCTGAATTAAAAAAATGTACGAAGATTGGGTTTAGAAACAATTTATTTAAATGTTACTTTAATGGACAGATGCGGAGGTAATTTCAACGTATGTTTGTTTGTCATGGTGGAGATGCGTGAATGCGGGTACATGACGCGATGGTGGTGTGGCGCGCGGTTCGGGGATTGGCGACATGCGAGATGGGGGTATTCGGAAGCGACTGGCTCGTTGGGTGGATCATTCCGGAATTGCGAACCTTCATGGGATGTTAATTTTAATTTAATCATTGTATATGTAGACGCAGAATGCTTTAATTTATCTTTGTCAAGGTCTTAATGGTGGAACGGGGGACGAATTTTTCGTCTGCCTGAATTAATACCTTATAATTTTTCCAATTTTTCTTATGTTATGTTGTGCTGTAATTGTAATTTGGGAAAATAAAACAATTATTATTATTATTAATATTAATATTATCTGATGAGCAAATGTGTGAAAATCATTTCAAAAGCACGTATGCACGAAAATCTGATGGTAGATTCGAAGTTATATTACCGAAGAAAGCAGATCCTAATCTTTAGGAGATTCATTATATATTCCTATAAAACGTCTTCAATTAGTTCAAGGAAAAATAAATTAGTACAAATACGTTTTTTTCGAAAAATGTCATAATAAAAAATTAAACAAAAAAACCCTGTCACAGTTTTCTTCAGTAAAACTTCTGCACCACAGTCCACTGTTGCGTTCATTATTGGGTCTGCTGTGTGGAGACTACTGTGTAGGCAACGAAGATTACTGTGTGAAATCTACCGTAAAGAGTATTCGTGGTCCAGTGTGAGGGTAACGTTGTACTGTAAAGTAACGAAAATGGCGTTAGTAGGTGGAATTGAAAATTTCAAACCAGGTGTGGAAGATTTTCCTTGTTACGTGGAGAGAATGGAACAGTTGTTTATTTGTAACAATGTGGAAGAAAACAAGAAAGTTTCCATGTTTATTACTTTGGTTGGTCCGGAAACCTATAGCATCCTTAATGATCTAGCTTCTCCAAGTTTACCAAGTAGCATGACGTATGCAAACATAGTGGAGTTACTGAGCCGACATTTTTTACCACAAAAATTAGTGATAGCAGAAAGGTTTGCATTTTATAAGGCACAGCAGAAACTTAGTCAAAGTGTGGCAGAATTCGTAATAGAAATTCGTAAATTAGCTAAGTCATGCAACTTCGGAGGATTTCTGGAAGAGGCACTTCGAGATAAGTTGGTGTGTGGTGTTTCAAAGGAAGTAATTCAGAGGAAATTGCTAGGTGAGGAATTAAATTTTACTCAAACTTGTAAAATTGCTTTAAGCATGGAACTGACAGAAGAACAAGCAAAGAAAATGCAATCAGAAGTAGTAAGTTCAGAAGTTCATCAGGTGAAACAAGTATATCCAAAACGAAAGGTTCAAGTGGATTGCAAAAAAATATTTTGTAAAAGGACACTAGATAACGATAGAAAATATTTTAATCTTGTTTGCATTTGTGGTTACCTAGTATTATGTAAATGTCTCCTAATAAAACGTATACATACTTTGATTCTTCTTTTAAGTGATAAGAACTGTCTGTTTCAAAATCCCTAGCACGCACGCAGCCAGCCGTCCGACTACTGTGAGAGGTGTAAATCTGTTCGGCGCTCTAGGCAAATGCACATTCGATATGGGAGCGAGATCGGTGCGACTCGGAAAAATTTCGTCGTATGTGCTTTTGGTGGAAGAATTAAGCTTGGCTCGGAGCGCCACACTTGGTATTTTATTTGTAAATTAAGACTTACAGTTGGGCGAAGCACGGGACACGGGAGTTGGTACTTCTGCGGCATCGTTTATTCTTTTTGTTTACCATATTTAGGTCTGAGATTGGCTGATATAGACTTTTGACGAAAAACTTGAAATAAAATGAAAAGGGCGTCCTAAGCCTGTACGAAGTACCTATCAAATGCCTTTCGAAAAGTCGCGGTAAAAGTTTTGTGCGAAAGTTTAACCTTTTGGATTTCGGATTTTCGTCAAATATTGCGGTGAATGAAATTACTTGTTTGAAAATGTTTGAAAATGGCTTCTAAAGCACTAAATTTAAAAAAACTACGGGGGAAAACCGCCAGAAACCCCCCCCTCCCCAACCCCTGAGCGGTGTTTTCATTCCAGAGCACTGCCAAGTTCTAAAGTTAGGAGCCCCCACTGTCGGTATGTTATCATATGGTTTGGATCATAAATTAACTCATATTCTACCTATGAAAACCACAAAACAAGAATAGTTATAAGATCAGCATGGAATAACAAATTGGAACACAAGCCCAAGAAATAACCCGGAATAATTAGTTTCATGGGAGATACAAAATGACAAATATAGACAAGAAATTGAACCCCGACCGCAACTCCATAAGATTAACAAGCCTCAAATCTATAATTTGACGTACCTTTATTATCCTGCGGATTTACTTAATGCTTAGTAACCTATATACATGTATATCATTTTATCACAGCACCTACTTTAGAAAAAAATTTGGTCCTGATCGAGCGTGATGGTGTCCAGAAGAGACTGACATATAAGAAAACACAGCCGGCAATGTTAGTCAATCATTTCATGTAATCTGCCTATTCCTCGTCGAAGAAAACAACTTTCCTGCCTTATTCTTTGTAATTGCCTGTCTAAGTTGACGAATAGCTATTGAATTCTTAAGCTTCTGAGGTTGCCTGTTGTCAGCCGTTGCCAACAGTTTTTGAAGACTTCAGCTTGCGCTGTTGAATATCATCTTTATAACGTCAAAACCTACGAGTCTCGCTGTTGCCTGCTGCTTCTGACGGACAGCGCCTAAGACATTGAAACTGCCTACCTTACTGCCTACATCCATTGATGAAACACATCTAAGATTGGGAGAGCCTACGGAATTATAGATATTACGTGTTTATTTCCTACTGAACGAATAGAACCTGAAAAGAACATCTACTGCTTTATTTGGACAACATGGAGATCATGAGTTCTAAATTAATATTTAGCACGTTTTCATTTGTTTGCTCATTATGGCCGAACTTATCAAATTATTAGTTTCTGAAAATAAATGTGTTGAGCTGAAGCTCCGTATTGAGTCTAACAAATAATTATTATCAGGATTTGAATCCATTCAGTTAGATATAGATCTAATTGACGATGATTCAAAAAAACGAAACAGAATACAGTGAATTTGAGGAAAAATTCTTTAGTTCCATGTCACTAGCATGTTCTTTTGTAGACAAATTTAATAATTTAAATTTAGATACTGCTTCAAAAGCAGTAGGTGGTAAGTTAGAATCAGAGCACGACCAAAACCCTACGCATTTTCATAAGAAAAATGTTAAACTTCCCGTAATAACGCTGCCAAAATTTGATGGATCCATAGACACATGGCTTTAATTTCGCGATACATTTTTATCACTGATACATAATAACAATGACCTCGGAGACCTTGCCCACAAGCGTCTGAAGTTATTAATTCTATTGAGTTTGCTACTTCAAATTATAATATCGCCTGGAATTTATTAAATGAGCGGTATAATAACAAACGATTATTAATTCATAATCACATAAAATCATTATTTACTGACCTCACTTAATAGAAAGTCCAGCACTGTTTTAAGAAATTTAGTTGGTAATATATTAAAACATTTACGTTCTCTGGAAACTTTAAATCAGTCTACTGTTCATTGGGATCCTTTGATTATCTTCTTAGTCCGTGAGCGTCCAGTAACAGCTCGTGACTGGGAAGAATATAGAATCAAAGAAGAAATTCTTACTTTTACAGAAATGAAAGAATTCTTGCGACATAAAGCAGACCTTCTTAAAACATTAGAAGTACATGATACTCAATATAAAAGTACTCAAAGACATCATACTTCAAGTAAATTTCATAAAACTGCGTGTGCCTCATTTACATCTGCGTCATATTCTTGCTATTTTTGTAAATGTCTCTTAAACCTCTTGATAGGTTTGAAAAAGTCAAAGAACTTGGGCTTTGTGCAGCTCGTATGGGTCCATAATCTGCACATATTTTTATTCAAATAAATGTGGGCGCTGCGACGGGTGCGCGGGTTTGCGGGGATCGCAGAACTGCTTTAAGTTGGCCAGCTAGTTTTTAACAATATTAAGGGACGTACCGCTTCGATATTGAACTGTCTTACATGGTAATGCAAATACGGTATCAAGCTACGTTTGTTATGGTTTTAAGCGTGGCGCGGGGATATTCTTTGCAAATAAATACTGTAAAGTAAATTGTCATTTTACTAACAAGCAAATATTATAATAATCATATCAAAGAAAATATTTGGCAGTTCTGCAGCTCTGCAGCACTTATACAGTAGCCGCCACTGGTGGTTACAGATAATGCTGCTCACGTGAAGAAAACGCGCACCTTGTTAGAAAAGCGACTGGATCTCGACGTTATTACGAACGGATGCTCTGCACACATTCTTAAACCTTCTAGCTAACGACTGCCAATAAATTGTTCGATACAACGAAACACGTACTGGGTATTGTTAAATACTTTAGAAACAACCTTTTTGCCAATGCCTGTTACCCCAAATCTGGTAATTTAAAACTTGTTGTGCCAAATGAAGTTCGTTGGAATACAATGTGTGACTGTTTGGAATCCTACGTTACAGTTTGATCAACATGCTAAAAATTTGCGAAGAAAAGAGACAAACGATAGACAAAGCGTTACAATCTAACGTAGGAATTAAAAGAAATGCGGAAGATTTGCTTTTACTGCTAAAATTAATTTCTGTAGCACTTGATATAGTGTAAAGAAATAATTGTACCATTGGTGATTCCGTGCGATTATAGGAGGAGCTTGAAAACGACTTCAAAATTAATGCAAAGGAGAATTTTAAAAAATCAAGAGTCGCTACGAAATGGCAATGACGGAGGCACATTTTTTATCTTATATGCTCAACCCGAGAGAAAAATTCCCCGAGTTATATTTAACCCAAGCCATTAATCTGTTTTCATCAGCATCCACTTCATGTTCTTCACAAACATCTAAAAAATTACTTTACATACACCTAACAAAATGTTCGGTCCTCATCGAGAGAGTTATTGCCCCTTGAGTAATGGACGTTTTAATTGAAGACTTGGGAAACTCACCATATTTTATCATTGTGGACGAATCAACCGATGTTAGTACGGAGAAATTACTAGGTATATTACTATGATTAAGTACTATTCTGATTATGATTATGATTAAGATTGATGATTATGATTAAGTACTATTATGTCAACAAAAATGACATCATTGTACAATTTTTGGCATTTATATCTGTTGTTCATACAACTTCTTCAGATTTGTATGAAGCTATTTATGATTTTTTTGCTTTTTTGCTTCATTACTCCCAAAATAATAATTAACCCCATAAGATCAAAATTTAAAGACTTGCTTTTACATTTAGTGGATCACAAAAATCTGTCTGATTTAGAAAACTAATATAGGCAGATCTTAAAAAATGTACAATGGCCTGAAGCATTTGATGGGCAAATACTTGACGATAGTATTAAGTTTCGGGGGAACGCAATTACGTTGAAAAATGCTGCTAGGGAATTCATGTTTCAACAATTTTTTCTTTTTGTATTTGAATTACTCAGTTTTCCTTCGTCAAATGCTGACGTAGAGAGAAGTTTCTCGATCATGAATATTGTGAAGTGCAAATTGAGAAATAAAATGCACTTAGATTTGTTAAATTCAATCATGTTAATAAGATCGCATTTTAAGATCAACAAAATATGTTGTAAAAATTTTGAACCTACTTCTAAAATATACAGACCTGCTGCGTCTAATAACAATAAATATCATGATGAAGAAATTAGTTCTGCCGATTTATTAATTATTTTTATGCACATTGCACAATTCTATCGCCTCCTTGTTCAATTTCGGCTAGTGGCGCTTTTGGGCGATTTTATTCAGGCGCGGTGTGCGCTAGCTTTTAGAAATCTGGCAACACTGCTACCGACCTTCATTTTAGAGTGAATCACAATTCACAACCACTAAAGACTACCAGTTTATAAATTGTTGTCTGCTGAATTGTAGTCATCTGTTAATAAACTTAACGAAATTGCTTCTACTCTGAATCCAAAAAGCCATTTATAATAGTATACTTTCTTTCATCTAGATCTGGACTGAACAAGATTTTAATAATCAGTATCCTGGGATAGAAAACATACTCTTTACGAATTGGCCAGGACTAAGAAGGGTAATTGTAGAAGAAGCAAATAGGAGGGATATTAAATTGCCTTTGGAAATAAGATTACGCGGCAAATTTAATGGAGATAAATTTATCTGAGGCGGTCTTGCAAGATTGGTGTTTTGAATCTGACTTGAAACGCGCTGTTCTTTACTTGAATCTATGACAAATTGTGCTTGCTTAACTAAGGAAAGATACGTATTTTCATAGGATTCCCTAATGTCTTCCGATTATGAATGTTCGTCTAATCTTTCGATTTCTGATTGGCAAGTTTCAAATTCTCGCCAATCCAATTCTATTTTTTCCAACCTTTGGACAACTCAGTTACATAACAGAAAATTATTTTCTAAAAATGTCTTAAACCTTGTAAGCAGTGGCGAAGCGTAGTTTTGGGCTGCGGGTAGGCTGTCCTAAATTAAATGAGCGAGGGGGGGGGGGGGTTGAAGAGCAAAAACAACTTACCCATTTTACTATTAGTCGATTTCGATGTAAGTACATCTGCTTTGTGTTTAATAGACGCCAAACGTGCGGCTTCCGAGAGAGCATGATCTATCCTGACAATTCCTACTTGATTAAATTTAACAACCGCATAAATATGATGTGCAGACAATTCATGTTTTTCATTTTCGCCGTCATATTTTTTAAGCCCTCATTACCGACTCCCAACTTGCACCATTCAGTAGGTATCACTATTGAAAACAATAAACAATAAAAACAAAAAAGTCGGTTGCGAATGACACTGCCTGCCAACTGCCAAACAGATAAAGTTAGTGTAGGTACCAAATTTTTTGGAACCGTCGAATACATTTCCCGCAGGAATATTTCCTTTCCATTGATAGCAAAGGAGTAGATCTTGCCGCTTTAATTTTAAGTTTATCTTGCAAAGGAAAATTATTAAAATAACCATGATTATTAATTAAAAATCCTAGTAAATCTGCACTGTCTAGGGCCGCTGCCATTTCTGAAAACAATCATATACAAGCAAGCGCAACGAGCGACATAACAAACCACTGCTTTACGTGAATTTAGGCTAGCTAAATTACTCGCTTACTGCATCTCTCCCCCACACACACCGCGCCGCGCCGCAGAGGTCTATGAGGTACCCTAGATCAGGGCTGTGGACCTTTAGCCTCATCAGCCTGGAGATAGGAATAGTTCTTTCTGTAGTTGCTGGCTAACCGCAGCGCGTATTCGGTGTTCTGAGGGTTGCCGCCGCTTCAGTTTAAATGGAAATATTATGAATCGAAAATGTTTATGCATTCTGACTGGTAATAAAAAATAGGATGTCTACAGTCTGAAATATATAGGGTAGGCTGCGCCTTACAGCCTGAATGGACGCTTCGCCACTGCTTGTAAGTTTATTTGAGACCTTTGTTGCACGGCTATCGTTTATAAACCATATTGCGTGTTGCTTACACGATTGCCAGTTGTGAACTGGACCGTCTATTTAGGTACCTGCATTCCATCACCTCTGGTTCACAAAAATGTCCTTTATGCAGAGTTTACACAAGCTTAGTACTTGTCATTAGTGCTTGTCACTCGCATTTGTACCCACGTGTAAATAAGCATCATAATAGCACTAGCATAGTACTAGCATTAGTGAATCTGAGAAGTGCAAGTGAATAAGAGGCCGACTTATTTACGAAGCGACAAGCAGCTACCCCCAGCACAATTCAATTAAGCACTGATCGCTTTCAGAGTCGTGTGAACAGCCACGGCAAGTGTTTAGTGAGAAATTGTGAGTACACCTGTTCGTTCTTTTGGTTTGTTTACGTGATATTTGCTTGGTTTGTTCTGTGACTACTATGGCTGCGAAAAGGTGGAATTCCGAAACAACTATAAAATTCATACAGGAATTTAAATCCTACAAATGTTTATGGAACCAAAAGTCGTCTACATATAAAAATAAACACGCGAGGGAGGCGGCATACCAGAAAGTTGTTGATGAGATGCATATAACTGGGTTCGGGGCTCCTGAAGCGAAAAAGAAAATGAGAACCCTTCGGTCAACCTATTATCAGGAAAAGAAAAAGGTACAAAATTCAGTACGTTCTGGAAGTGGAAGTGACACTTAGTATGTACCAAACATATCAAGGTACAAGGAAATGGATAGTTTGTTGAAAGATGGAGACGAAAGGCGAATAACTATAGAAAATGTAACTAATAAAAAACTTAAAATTTATGTAGTACTACTTTTTATTTATAATGAATATACTTGGTGCTGTGAAACTAATGTATCATGCTAGACTGCCACGAGACTGCACCTTTATTTACAAAATATGTCGTATATCTTTCTCCGAGTTCTCGGGCCATTCTTGATGAGTATGTGGTCAATACTTTGCAATTGAATTAAATTCTCCTGCCTCCATAATCCTTTTATAATTTCTACAGTATCCAGATTTTCATAGTCGACACACCTCGTTGTCAAGTATGTGGTTGAAGTTTTTCTAAGCCAGTTATGTAAAGTACATGATGTACGAACAATACTATTATGAGGGATGCAATACCAGCAAAAATAAAATTAGAGCTTACTTTATCATTTTTGGCAACAGGTAACAGCTGCCGCAGTTTATCACATTTCTTCAGGATTTCAAAACCAGCGATTTCGAAATTCATCCCGGAATTTTTGGATGCAATTTATGATCAATTTCTGGATTATATAAAGGTAAATAAAAGCACAAGGTAAGTCTACAATCAACTTATTTATTACCAAGTGTCATAGCGATGGCCGTTGATAGAACATCGCCACCGTCAGCTTCCGAATAATTTGTATGAAAACCTGATGTCGAACAAGCAGGTGATGTTAACGTCTCAGTAGAAATCGCAAAAGCTGTGCATTGAGTATCTGTTTCCTCTGCTCCAGAAAAAAAATGTATTAAAACCTGATGTCGATCTTTCAGATGAGGTTAACGTTTCAGTAGAAATGGACATATTCTTGTACCTATAGTTCTCGAAAGCTCATTCAGAATACATATTCTGTACTCTCGCTTGTCCTATCATACCTCTTTCGAATGACAAAGCTCTTAACTGCATTGCCACACTCTTGCCAAATACATCGAACCTGTATTCTTTTTGAGTTGGTTCTGGTACGTCTCTATTGATAACCTCTTGTAATTTTTTAACTCTCCAATAGCACGAAATATTCCCTTCCGTTTTGGCACATTTTTAACCGTACCGGGCCATGAACTTTCGGTATGAATTTGTTCTGAAACACTAGTTATATCTTCATGGGTGAGATTTAAATCATCATTACTTACGGTCTCTTATGTATCCGAAGTCGGAAAAGTAGAGTTTCACTATTTCCAAAATTGTTAACCTAAAACAAAAAATTTGTTTCAGGCTCCTGCTTCACATGAAGAGTGGAAGACAGTAGAATTTATTGATTATTGCTTTCGATACATCAATATTGGAGCAAACGGCCGATGCTCGGATGGTGGTGTTTTTCAAAACTGTTCGATTTTTCGCGATCTTGAAAATAATCTACTGCTAAAACCTTACAAACATAGTCCTTTGACGCACCCACAGAAAATTTTTAATTACATACTATCGAGAGCTCGAAGAATCGTCGAGAATGCTTTCGATATTCTAGTGAGTCGCTTCCGAATATTTGAAAGAGCCATACCTCCAGGGAAAGCAGACAATTTGGTCTCAAATTCGCAATTTGTTGAACATCTTTGTGGAAAATACTACGGCCTTAATTCAATATGGTCAGCTCGATTTGTGGAAAGGAATTTTACCTTATTCAGTTGGTTGTTGCATAAATTGGATAAGTCTACTATACCAGATATTTTTAGTTAAATAAGTATCCAAATATTTTGTAGGTATTGGTAAGAAAACACACTTGCAGCTCGTAAAAACTAATGAGATTGTTGCCGCTGACGGCTCATAACTCTGTTGAATTATTTGTATTTTTGTAGGCTATAAGTCGATGTTTTCTGGGGATAGAGGGGCACTCAGATTATAACTGTTAAAAAGCACAGACTTACTAAGCTTATGTACGTTTCAATAATTAATAAACTTTTGTATTTCGCGGATAATAAAATCCGCTATTCCGAAATTGTTGGGTGTCGACGCGTTGTGTTAGTTATCAATAGTGTGATATAAAATGGATAAAATAAGTCATCAACGCAGTTCTTCTTCGGATGACGAAGAACGTTATCGCCGTACGGAGCGACGTCTCCAGTCGGGAAAAAGTGTGACCACGACATCATATTTAAGAAATAATTACTTATTAGTAAACGAGGAATAATAATTATGCACAAAAAGTAGCAGGCCGGTACGTATAGATTTCGAATTTCGTCAGTACTTACCCTTTTAACATCTCTGCAAATGAGAAGTTTTTCTTCGGACATCGAGATAGCAGCAATGTGGATCTAAAATGGTCTTCCTTCAACATCTCCCGGCGTTGAGTTAAAATATCAAATGGCGCAGATTTTGTAAGTAACGTTTGCAACATTTATTGACACTGGTTGTGCAGCTGTTATCATTAACCAAGGAGTGTGCGACCAGCTGAAATTGAATATAGACATATGACATATGAGTAGTCGAACGGAGTAGTCGATGTACTTGCGCTCTCCACTATTTTCAGATTTTTGTGCGGAAATTATCACTGAAATATTTCGAGGGTGATATAGTTACGTGGCTAGAAATTCGTTGATCTTTATGGTATATGTGCTGTTCGGATTGACTTAAGGGTGTGTTTGAATTTTGATTAAACGCGACATGGCGGATAGAAAGGCAACAAGATCAGTCAGTGGTAAAAACGATGAAATAAAAGAAGTGGTAAAAGAAGTGGTGCAAGAAATCCTCTGCAGTGATGTTTTTGTGGAACGGTTCACGAATTTAATTTCGAACAAAATAAACGCAAAACTGGAAAACATTATTGAAGGCATGCAGGCAAAAATTAACAACTTGGAAACGCAAGTGAGAGACTTGGAGACTGCCAATGCCTCTCTGAATTTGGTCATTGACGCGCATGAACAATATAGCCGCAGAAATAATATACGCATAATGGGTTTAAGCGAATTGCCAGGTGAGCAGACTGATGGGATGGTTGTGCAGTTTTTTCTAGACAAGTTGGGTCTTCAATTGTCCGCATCCTCGATCGATCGAGCTCATCGCTTAGGGAATAAAGACTCTGCAACATCAGGACGGACAGTTATAGTGAAGTTCACCAGTTATGCGTACAGAAGGGCTGTTTTTCAAAACAATAAACTTTTGAAGAATACCAAAATTACTATAGTCGAAGATCTAACGAAGATGAGAGCGTCATTGCGCAAGAAGGCGGCTTCTGTTTGGGGGCCGAGAAAGGTTTGGACTACTGATGGCCGTATTTTTGTCAAAGTTGATGGTGTCATTCATGTGGTGACCAATGATCAGCAGTTGCAGAACCTTCACAATAAGCCTTTAAGGGAAGATATTATTGTTTGTATTTTTTGTGTTTTTTACTGTATGTATTTGGGACTTATAGGTTTGTTCCTGAACCCTCGGGATTTTCTTTTTGTTTTAGCTTTGTTTATTTTTTTCCTTAATATACTTTTCGTACTCAATTAATTCTATTTTTGACATTTATTGTTGTTTCTTGGAGAGTGCAATTCATTTATGTATTTCTGTGGGCGAAATTGAGCAGATTTTTGTTTCTCATTTGAATGTGCGCTCACTGCTCTCGTCTTTTTTAGATTTTAACCTGCTTGTCCAAGAAAATGAACTTGACCCGGTTGTCGGCTGACATTGGATCAGAGACTATCTTCATTGATGGATACGATTTATTTCGTTCTGACCGAGGAGGGAGGGGAGGTGGTGGTGGAATTTACATTAGGAAAGAATTAAAATCAAAGTTGCTGACTGTTGATGCTCCGTCGAGTGGTTCTTGCGAGCAAATATGGATCGCGTTTAAGTTGCGTGGTAAGAACTTTGTGGTGGGCACTATTTATCGTCCGCCTCAATTCAGGGTATCTGATTTTATTGAGGATCTTGATAATACACTATCCGTTGTAATTCCTCAGTTTGATGAAGTCTTGTGTTTGGGAGATGTTAATGTCAATTTGTTTGAACCGAATAATAAAGTGTCTAACTGTTTTAATTCGTATAATATGACACAAGTTATTAACGAACCAACAAGGGTAACTGCGAGTGGCGCTGGCACTCTTATTGACCCCATTTTCGTGTCTAATTCTGATTTTGTGACTGACTCTGGTACCATTAACGCAGACGCGCTGTCTGACCACAGACTTGTCTACTGCAAGCTAAATGTTCAGAAGCCTAGAATTAATCAAAAATTCCTGACATATCGTAACTTTTCTAAATTTAACTACTCTTTTTTTCTAAATGATTTGCAAACTTTGGACTTCCATAGTTTCTTGATCGAATCTGAAATAAATCATAAACTACTAATATTTAATAATCTTATTCTTTCACTTTTTAATAAACACGCGCCCCTTTGTACTGTGAGAGTCTCAAAACCAAAAGCTCCGTGGCTGACGGATAATTTGAAGTTGCTGATGAAGCAGAGGGACATGGCATATCAGAAATTTAAAAGATCGGGTTGTGCGGCTGATTGGGAGTATTACAAGTCAGTATGCAATTTTTCATTGTCTGTGGTCAGGCGGGAGAAAAAGGCATGTTTGGATCGGCTGGACGCGTCTGGTGATAAGCAGAAAGTGTGGAGCGCTTTGAGACAGTTTAAGATCGGTAGTAAATCGAAGACTGATTTGCCTCAGGATCTCGGTGATTGTGAGAACCTTCGATTACACCTGTGTAGTGGTATATCAGTCACACCTAATCAATGCAATGCAAAAATCAATTTTTATAAGAATAATTTATTGAGTACAACCAATCAGTTCAGGTTTGGTTTGGCTTCTGTGGATGCCGTACATAAAATAATAATGAATTTAAAATCCACCTCATTTTTGCATAGAAAACTCATGTTATCCGGATGTCTGGAGGGTTGCCGTTGGTTGTGCTATACCAAAGATTCAGAACCCTACTAGTTTTTCGGACATCAGAATAATAAGTATATTACCTTGCCTTTCCAAAGTTATGGAGAAAGTTATGTTTTATCAGCTGTAAGAGTACTGCAATTCGGCTAATATTCTGCCAGCAAATCAATTTGGTTTCAGGTTGGGCTACAGTACTGCGATGCCGTTGGTTCAGGTAGCGGACGACATTATTACAGCTGCCGATGAGAGGTTGGTGAGCGTGCTAGTGCTACTCGACTACTCTCGGGCTTTTGACACTATTAACTTTGAACTTCTCTGTGCTAAGCTCGTAAGCTTCACTATTATGGGCTGGATAACCCTTCCCTGAATCTTCTCATGTCATATCTCTATAATCGTAAACTTAATATAAAAAGCAGAGGTAAATATTCAGAATTTCAAAATATTACACAGGGTGTCCCTCAAGGGTTCATTCTGGGGCACTTGCTTTTCATTATTTACACTTCAGAACTGCTAGCATCTATACGAACATGTAATGCCCTAGCTTCTGCTGACGATACGCAACTATACTACAGTTTTCTCGTTCAAGACCTTCAACTTGCGGAGAATATTATCAATTCTGAATTAAATGCATTACATAACCTTTCTTCTGAGCACAATCTACTTTTGAATCCGAAAAAATCGACAGTAATGGTGTTTGGTCCCAAACATCATCCTGGTTTTGTCAAGGAGCATATCAACATACACATAAACAATTCTAAGCTACCTATTGTCTCTTCGGCAAAGAATTTGGGCTTGGTTTTTGATGCGGACTGGAGATTCAGGCTTCATATAGAACGAATTATTAATAAGTCATATATATAACTGAAAACTCTGTACTCCAGCAGGCACTTCTTAAATTTTTCCTTGAAAAAAAATCTTTCTGAATTTGCTTGTCCTTTCACTATTTAACTATTGTGATTTCCTGTATGGTCCCTGCTTGGATTCGATCTCTATAAATCGAATTCAAAAAATGCAGAATTCCTGCTGAAGACTTGTTTTCGGTTTGAGGAAGTATGACCATATATCTAACAAAATTAAAAATCTGAATTGGCTAAATATGAAGAATCGTAGAAAGTTGCATCTTCTAACGTTTTCTCACAATATGTTTATGTCTAATAGTGCTCATCAGTCACTTAAAAATAGATTTATTGTTCGTTCTGCTGTTCACGGAATTAATGTCAGACAACCAAACCTTTTGACGATGCCTCAGCATGCTACCGCATTGTTCCAGCGTTCATTCACGTATAACACCATCTCCCTTTATAATGCTTTGCCGAATTATGTAAAAGAGTTGTCGACGATTTCAAAGTTCAGGTCATCTGTAACAAAAATTCTGTTTGACGAGCAGTGAGTGAGCTCCTCAAATTCAAATTTTAATTATTAAATTTAAATATTGTTTTCATTTTTTTGTAATTCTGTATTAATTAATTTATTTATTTACTCTTTTGATACTTCTTACAAAATATAATCTTGGGGAATCTGGGGTTGAGTGTAAAAATAGCCTTTGGCTAAACTCCGCCCTAGCCTCCCCCGCTGAGATATGTCATTTTCATTTTTCAATTGTAACAATGTACTACATTGATAAATAAAGACCTGTTATTATTATTATTATTATTATATTGTTATTAGAGAATACTACAATAGTGTTACCCGTGTGTTGAGTACTGCGGCAATTAAATTAAAAGTTAATTTAGCTGAAAGTGAAGTAAAAGCGCTTGTTGTGTCCGAGAGTGTGCTGTCTATTGCATTACTAATTGGGCAGGGATTTATTGACCAAAATAAAACACTTATTGTGCGGTATGAAGAAGTTCAACTCATAGGAGGCAATCATATTACGTTTCCTGAAGTGGACCAGTTACCACCGAAAAGGATTCCGTTGTGGGTGAAGGAAGCAGTTGTAGTTCCTCCCCATCACGTTGGTTACATTGATGTTGGTTGGGATCGATTACGAGGGTGACGTTTATGTAGAAGGTCAGATTAGATTAGTACTATTGCATGAACAAAAATCGTTACGAGATGTATCACGCATACATCTCGAATGGAGCATTTCCAATTTTTCAGATTTACCCATAATGTACTATAAATGACTGCGAGGGGTGTGCCTTTTTATTACGAAAATATAAACTAAGGCAAATATCGCAATTTGAATGTCCTGACAGTGACGTATTCAAAACAATTTAGTTTGCATGATATCAGTAGCGAAAAACAAAATCAAATTGTTAAATTTAATTAATGGGTATAGAGATTGTTTTGCATCAGGTACAGGTGAACATGGCAAAATCTTACATTCTGAAATGTCTCTCCATAGCATACAGACAGTAAAGATTATCTTTTACAGAAGGAGAAAAGGTACGCGATTTAGTTGATGACTTGTTACAGAACAATGTAATTCAGGAATTTAATTCTCCCTATTGTAGTCAAGTTTTACTAGTTAAAAATAAAACTGGAGATACGCGACCATGTATAGATTACAGAGCATTAAATGCAAAAAACAATAAAAGACAGGTATCCTTTGCCACGTGCTGATGATCGCATTGATAGGATGAAGGGTTGCACAATTTTTGCCACCCTGGATCTGGCTTCCCATGTCTAAAGAATTCATTAGTAAAACTGCATTTATTACCCTCGATGGCCATTACGAATATTTGCGAATGCCATTTGGGCTGGTAAGTGCACCTGCAGTGTTTCAGCGAATGATAAATAAAGTGTTAGGTTCATACAGGTTTACAATAGCCATGGCAAATATGGATGACGTATTACTTCCCTCTCCTACAATAGAACACGGCTTGCAATCATTTCAACAAATTTTAGTTATTTAGAACATCTAAGTTATTAACTTTTAATTTGCCCAAGTTTCATTTCTTGATTTCTTTAAAAGGGCAATCGAATATTTAGACGACGAAACTAGCGGCAAGGGTGTCCCGGGTCAAGGAAAGCAGTAGCTGTTGAAAATTTTCCAAGCCCTAAAAACCTACGATAAGTAAGACGATTTTTAGAATTAAATAGTTATTTTAGAAAATATATCGGAAACATTGCAATTATCGCTCAACCGCTTACACATCTTACAAAAAAGGATGTTCCTTTTATGTAGTTAATATTTTCTGATTTTACTATTTGGTAGAAATTCATGATGAATATATATTGGTAGTACGCGTAGTAATTTTTCAATTCTTCATGATGTTCCTTTTAATTGGGGTGAAGCACAAGCTAATGCATTTAAGCAATTAAGAGAAAAATTAGTCTGTAAACCAGTTATAATTGCGTATACTGACTGCTAAAGCGAAGACGTAAGTACATACTGATGCATCGCAACAGGGCCTAAGTGGTATATTAATACAAAAACAAGATGACAGTTTGTTAAAACCCGTGATGTATTTTAGTCGACAAACTACCAAGGAAGAAAAAAGATATCACTCTTATGAATTAGAAACGCTAGCTGTAGTTGAATCACTAAAATATTTCAGAATTTATTTATTCAAAGTAGTAACCGTTTGCGCCTCACTACGCGCAGCGATGTCTAAACGGGATTTAGTTCCGAGTATTGGGAAGTGGTGGTTAGATACATTAGAATTTGATTATTTTAGTAAGTAACGACCGGTACAAGAAGTACGAAAGTCGGACCAATACTGAATTTCCTGTCGAGCGTGATAGAAACATTCGGAGTACCACGGAGAGTAATAACTGACAGGGGATCGTGTTTTACGAGTAAGAAATTTTCTGAACTTTGTCAGAGGTTAGGTATAAAATTAGTTTTAAACGCGACTGTCACCCCCAGAGTAAATTGACAAGTGGGGAGGAATAATAGAACGATTTTTTCATCTTTTATTACGTCATTGTCTTGAATTCTCTAATTTGCGGCAAATGAATGGCATTAAAACAGATCTGGCTATTGGCTATTGAGACTCTGGATGACTGTAAACGACTACAAACTGACTTTGATTCACTATGTCTGTGGTTCATCTATGTCGTATACACGTAGTAGCAATCCAATTGTTTATGATTATGAAATGTTCAACCAAGTCCTTCAGCAAACTAATCTAATCAAAGACTTGGATGTAACGTTTGATGCGGAATTAAGTTTTTCTCACCACATTACACTCATGTTTTGTTTTGAAAATGGCGGATCAGACAGACGTGTGTATCAGCTGCTCTCAAGAAGAGAGAAGAGAGGGTACTGTGCGAGGGTGATTGCCGGAGCGGCATCACGCAGAATCTGTTGGGCTGACAGAGAAACAATACGCAAGCATTCAGAAGGCGAGCAATCCGTGGATTTGCGGAAACTGCAAAGGCAACAAAGGTCGCAAGGGGTCGAGAACCTCGAAAGTGTCACACGCAAACAGTGACAGTGATACCAACACCAACCTAAACGACGCAAAAACATCAGGACCTAACCTCAATATCGACGCATTTATGGAAAAATTCAATAGCAAGTTGGACTTAATTATTAATACGCAATCCAAGCTAGAGGAAGAAATCGCAGCTCTCAGGAAAGATAAGCACACATTGCAGGATACTATAAATAAACTGCAAGACAATGTAAGTGCACTAATTGGCAAACTCAAACAATCCCGCGAAGAAAACTTAACGCTACATTTACCGGAGGCGACACCTGGACCTAAGCAAGAGATCATCATTACCGCCACCGGTAGTAGTAAGTTTCGTCAGAAAAATTAAAAGAGATGAAATTATATTGGGAAAGAAAGCAAAGAAAAACCTGAATGCGAGGGATCTAAATGCGAGCCTGCCGGAACGCCCGATTTATATAAATAAGCATCTAACCAGAAGCAACAACCATCTGTACAAACTTACCAGGGACTTCAAACGGGCGGGGAAAACTAAGTATGTATGGACTAATAATGGAATGATTTTTCACCGAACATCGGAGACAGGCCCAGTCATACAGGTTAGGGCTGCCCGACAGGTAAGTCTGAACAATGACTTGTACAGTGCCTGCAATTTCCATAGTAGATGTGCGAGATCTTCACTCATTCTCGCCTCTCAATAATTGTAGTCTTAGATTAGAATAATGTACTTCAATGCAAGAAGTGTATTAAACAAAGCAGATGACCTAAAAACTCTTAAAAAGCATGAATTGTAATATAGATATCATAGTGATAACGGAAACATGGCTGAAACCCCTAAATGAAAAATATTATAACCCGTTTCATACGATGCTGTGTATAGTAGTCGACCTCAAAAAAGAGGTAGGGGAGTAGTTATTCATATTAGGCAAGGGTTGAATTTCGCTATAAAAAATTCTTACAGTGATGACGCAGCTTTGTTATGGTAACAGTTAATAAATTCGGAAAAACACATACCCTAGGAAGTTATCGTGCCCTTACCAAAACTACGGAAAGTTTTACGAACAAAAAAATGGATGAGTTACTAGATCGAACTCGAAAGCACACAATAGTTGTTGGTGACTTTAATATAAACCTCCTGACCGACAGCCAAGAAAGCATTACATAATATGAGGCGTGTAGAAGCAAAACTCGCCTTGTCTACAATTTGTGAAAAACGAGCTTCATATTGTTCTGTATGCCTCTCTTCAGTGTGCATTGACTGTATGTATTATTATGTAGCAAATCTGTCCTTATCCCATTCAAATTAAATGGTAAAATAGCGTTGTCAGAGCAAAACTCGCCATATCCATTGACAGTTGAAATTCAAAACTTGTCTTATCCACGCGGCCAATGAGATGTGGCTAACGTGTTGCAGACCATGCTGACAGCTGACTTTTGGCGCCTATAGTTTTATGCATTATTAATTTAGTGTTTGCTGTTGATTGTTGATTAGCTTGTGTGACAAATGGAGCAGAATATTTTACCTTCACAGCCAGGTAAAGGCAGAAAAAAACTTGTCAACCCATCTAATTGGAAGAGGGAAATTGCTAAACGTGAAAGGTAGGCTTGTTGTCTTATTGTTTTAGTCAAAACAATATTTATTATAGTTTTATTGTGTTACAGGCACGTTGCCAAAAATCTACCATTAGGTCCTGCATGCAATCATAACGGAAAAACATACAAGTGTAAAAAATTAACTTCGCGAGACCTGTACCTCTTTCACCGAAACTTCTACTGTACCACATCAAAAATTGAACAAGATACCTACATTTTGAAATATTGCAGAACTTCTAAGCCGATAAGAGATAGACAGAAGAAGGAAAATAGCAGTAGAAAGGGCATTGCTGTGAAATATTTTGTAAAGAAAGCAGAGTGCCAAAAATTTGAGATACAAGTTTGTCAAAAAACATTCTTGAACATCCTTCATATTTCGAAATATCGCATTCAAAATATCGTTAAAAGACATCTAGAGTCCGGGCTGATGCCTCGAGAAAATCGTGGAGGCGATAGAGTAAGCCAGAAATATGAAGAAAAGAGAAACGCAGTTAGAAAATTTATTTGCAGTTTAAGGGGTATCGAAAGTCATTACTGTCGTTCAAGAGCAGACAATAGACAGTACTTGGCTAGTGGTCTAAGCATTTCAAAGCTGTGGCGATTGTATAATGAGTCCAATGATGCAGTCAAAAGAGTAAAAAGATCCTTTTTCCAAAGCATTTTTACAAAAGAGTTCAATGTTGGCTTTGGGAGTCCGGTAACGGATGCTTGTTCTCAATGCATTGAACTCTGTGAAAAAATAAAATCTGAGAAGGATAACAACAAGAAAACTGCTTTAATTAGAGCTAAGAGGGTGCACAAACTTCGAGCTAATGCATTTTTTACGAAACTGAAAGAAATTGACGATAAAATGATTACTTTCTCATTTGACTGCCAAAAAAAACTTGGTAAACCCCAAAATTCTAGACCAAGTTGCATATTATAGTGGGCAGTTGTACACTTACAACTTCACTATCGTTGAGGGTTCTTCTAAAAGCAAAATGTCACCTACTAATGTCTTTATCTATACGTGGATGGAACATGAACATAGGAAAGGCTCAAATGAAGTTTCATCGGCAGTATTTCATCGCCTTTCAGAAACAGATCTGTCTTTATATTCTGTTATTCGACTTTGTGCTGATGGATGTGGAGGACAGAATAGAAACTCCACAATGATCGGTATGTGCTCGTACTTTCTATCAGAAATTGCTCCACCCAATATTAAGACCATTGAGCTAGTCTTTCCGGTCCCAGGACATTCTTTTTTGCCCCCTGACAGAGTGTTCGGAAGAATTGAAAAAGTGTTGAAAAAGGAAGCGACGATCACGGATCCTAAAACGTACGTAAATATTTTCAAAATGCACGGAACTGTAATGGAACTGGGTAAAGATTGTTTGGTTACCGATTGGAAAACACGTATTGGAGAGTTTTTCAAACCTGTTGCATCTTGGCATTTTAAGTTCTCACATGCGAAAAGATTCATTATAACAAAAAATCAGAGTGGAACTGTGATGATTCAAGGAGAAATTTACTATAACTCAGATAGTGGTGTACCTAAATCCATATTAAAAAAGGGAAAGAAACTGGATCATTTTTCTACCGATATTATTCCAACAGGGGTTCCTGTAAACCCTTTGAAGTTAGCCGATGTGAAGAATTTGTTGGTTAAACATTTTGGAAATGAATGGAAATCATGAGAAGATTTGATCTTCTTCAAAACTCTTCTGACTGCAGCAGAAGCACCATCCGAAGAGGAAGCTCCCCCAGGTGATGACAATTACGTTTTTTGCGAGCCAAGACAACTAGAAGGAGAAAAAGACATAGGATTAAGAATCTGAGCGCTTGAGAAGTCAGTATTTTATGTTACAATAATGGAACACTATAACTATATAATAATAAATACCTAGCTGTTATTTTCAAAACTTGCCTCTTTATTACCATTTATTGGTGCAAAACTCATCAAATCCATGTCAGCTCTGCAAAACTCGTCTTATCCAAAATGAAACGTAATTTTTTTCAAAAACTTGAATATCATGGTTTAAATAAATAGCAGTCAATGGTTTTCAAACATATTTTATATAAAATTCATTAATTTCACATAACGCTAACATTAAAATAAATTTTCTACTAGTTTTTCTCATTTTTCTCAATTGTGCTTTTACACGCCTCATATAAGAACTATCTTAGCACACACAACTTTTTTATTTCTAATAAAGACACTGTAACCAGGCCAGATTCCAACTCAAACTTAGATCACATAATAACAAATTGTAGCACAGATATGCGGATCACGAGTTGCAAAACAGACTTGTCCGATCACTCTATAATTGCGGTAGAACTAACTCAGCAAATTAACCTTCCACCAAACTCACGAAGCAACATAATAAAAACGGGAACAATTCCTAGGAATACCAATACACAAGCAGGGATCAACTACAGACTGCCAATATTTTAAAATATCCTCGAAAAAGCAGTCAAAAGTCAATTATCAGGATATATAGGAAAATCAAATCTGCTTTTCCAAGGACAATATGGATTTCGTAAAAACTGTGGGACAGGCAACGCCTTATTCTACATCGTAACCCAACTACAACGCTCACTAGATAACAAAGAAGAGGTGGGGGGAGTTTTTATAGATCTAAAAAAAGCATTTGATACCCTAGACCACTCGATATTACTGGAAAAAATGAAAAGGATTGGATTAAAAAACTCAAGCATTAAATCCTTTAACATTTATATAAATGACCTTAAAGACTGTCTAGTTTACGGGAAGCCCACTTTATTTGCGGACGACACAGCAATATTTTTTACAAGCAGTAGCCGGCAGGAGTTGACAGTACAGATGCAAATTGACCTCAACTATATCCGGGCCTGGCTAAGACAAAATGGACTGATAGAAGAAGCCGATGCGATTCTTGGAATTTAGATATATTTAATGTACTAGTGTACTGTTTTAAGAAGGATGCTGAAAGGATTTTTGTTAGGCAGGACTGTTTTGCTTCTGTGTCACCTTTTATTTTTTCGTAATGAATACAGCAGTTATTTTTGAGTGCATTTAATTTCTTATTGGTAAACATTTTTACAGGTAACTTAAGCCTACTTACAGGTGTCTGTTTTAATTTAAAGGTAGGTTTGTTTGTAGCAGTTCAAGCGCCATCTACTGTTGTAGGGTAGAAACGCCTGTACCTTCTTCTCAGGTATTTTTAAGTTTATGTCTTCTGCCTCCTTACCCACAGGGATTAAATTTTGAATGTACTTCCTACTTTTTTTTAAAGAAAATTTTGTTAGTGCTTAGTGCAACTCCCTAATTATAAGAGATTAATCGTTAAGCCACAATTAAGCTGGATTTGGTTTAGCAATTTTTGATTTTGGCAACCATTTCAGTATACCATTAATTTGGGATTTTCAATTTACAACTTGCGGTCACATGTGCTTACTTCAAAACCCATCATAGAAGTACATTTAATTGTCCTTTTATGGAACAAATTATCTTAATTTAAGAATTAACTTAACTTAAAAGTTGGTTAACTTTTATCTTTTAAGTTAATTCTTAAGTTTAAATCATTAGTACGCTTGCGCATGCAGGGCAGGAAACTAGAAAATGTGAAAAAAGTGAAATGACTAGGGAGTTTATATTTTTTATGTTCATGTTGATATTGGATAATTTGATTACTGATATAACCTCAAAATATTTCATACGTTTATAAAATGGACGAAGCAGAATTAATAGAATTGGTTGAGCAATATAAATTCATATACGACAGAAAGCATCCTGAATTTGAAAATAAGGTAAGCAGGGAAAATGCTTGGACAACTATTGCTACACACCTAGGTGAAATTCGTAAGTTGAATTTTTAGATTTTTGATTTTTGTGTTTAACCTTATGTTTCTGTAGCAAAAGATGTTGAAACACGTTGGTCGAGTATAAGATCTAAATATTGCTCAGAAATTCGAAAAATGAAATCACTGCCATCAGGATCGGGGGCAACTCCAGAATGGGTTCATTTAAGACGCTTAGCATTTTTAGATAAATTTATAGTACCAAGGAAAACACATGTTACAAATTTCAGAAACATTATTAACACTGGTGATAGTGAGGATCAAACCTGTCGAACTCTCCTGTAGCATCGCCGTGGAATTCTTTAAGTGAAATATTGGAAAGTGATTCATTTTCTAGGACATCTACCCCACTGGCATCACCTTTGTTATCACCAAGTACAACAGATTCTGAATTGCCATCTACAACCGAAAGCGTGAACAGAAATCCTGAACCCAGTATAATGAGCACCCACACAGGAAAAACCGCAGCACTAAGGAAGAAACGAAAAATGACTGGAGGTGGTGTGATTTGGAGAACTTATTCTCCGAAACACTAACAACATTTAAAAAATGCACAAATGAAGAGCAGGATGAGGATTGTAGTTTTGGTGTTGTTATTGCAAAATCCTTAAAGCAAATTAAAAGTAACAAAACCAAGGCCAAGGCAAAAATAGCTATTTTACAAGCATTAGAAGAATATTTATCAGACTGAGTATTGTTTGTTATTTTATTTTTACGATAATTCTGTATTTTGTTTTATACTTTTATACTTGGGCCGCTGAACAGATAGTGATCACCCTGCAAGAATGTGCTCTAGCGGGGCCAATATTAATTTGTGACGACCGAATTGGAGTAATACGACTTCGTTGGGTCTAAAGGAGGCACATCACTACTGTTCGGTAGTCATAAATTAATAGTGGCCCCTCCTAGAGCTCGTGATTGCAGGGTGATCACTCTATCTGTTCGGCAGCCCAAGTATAGGTTGTTTTTCACGTTTCTTTTTTTGTTATATTAGAGTTTATCGTTAATGTAAAGATTGGTGTGCTTCATGTTCATTTTTTATTTAAGAATAGTTTTATTTTTGGTTAAATACTTTGTGTGATTCTTTGAAAATCTTTCAGTCTAAGTTGAATAATTAAAAAGTTCCTGGATACTTTGTTTATTATCATAATGGCATGAGTCAAAGTCCATGGTTCCCTCCATTGAAGTATGCCACTTCATTGGGATGGAAATAAACTGTAAACAAAATATGTAAAAGTGTAAAGGGTTCCATTAAAAAAGTAAAATTACGACTACTTTTAGTAAAACACGGAAAAAATCTAATTACCTGTCAAGATATGAATTATACTTAGTTTGGCATTCTAAAATTTCATGTCAACGGGGGCAAACCTGGTCCCCGACTTGTTTGGTATGATATGAAATGGATATTTAAAAAAATATGATACGGCACATTTGAACGATTCTTTTTATTGAATAATCTTATTCACATAGGTACAGACCCTCTTAGTACATGTTCCCACTGCCAAGGAACTGCACCTTCTGGAGAATTAAAATATGTACACAAGTCATCTCTATTTCTTCGTACTTGCATGCCAGGATTGTTCGATCCAACCCTACCAACAGAACGCAATGTGTTTACTCTATCTTGTCTCCACGTACCTGGTACCAGCTGACCATCTACTTCATAATCCACTAAACCAGTGGGACAATATTTTAGCTCACTTTCAGGGATATCTTCTTCACTCAGTTGTAGAAAATTGTGCAGGACAACTGTAGCCTTGATTATATTCATTGCGATGTTTGTATCGGCCACTATTGTTTTTCGGAGTATTCTCCATCTTTGAGCCAGTATTCCGAAGGTATTCTCAATGATTCGACGACCCCTTGACAGCCTATAATTAAATATATTTTTTTCAACTCCTAGCCTTTCCCCAGGATAAGGCCGCATGATAACTTCATGTAGGGGAAATGCTTGATCCGCTACTAAAAAGTACGGTAACACTATCTCGGAATTGGGAAGTCTGCCACATCCAGGAAGTGGAATTTTTTTGTTCAATAAAGCATCTCCAAATTCTGAAGATCTAAAAACTGCAGAATCATGCAGTGACCCTGGAGAACCAACATCTACCATCGTAAATTTATAAAAAGCATCACAAGTTGCCATCAAGATTATGCTAAAAAAATTAATATATATATTTTCACGAAGTGTGTACCACTGGCTGGCTAAGATGAAGATACATTAATCGAAAGAACCACCTTCTTTACGTTACCTACCTAAATGATTTCTTGTAAGAAAAATATTCGGAACCAGTTTTGTATGGTGCCTTCCGTGCTTTCCGTCCAAGGCACCTATACAATTGGGTAAATTCCAACGTTTGTAAAAACCGGAAGCTGTTTTTTGAAATTGTTCGACATTAGGTTGGGGTAAATAAAGCGGCATCAATACTTTCCATAATGTCTCGCATGTTTCTTTCACTACGTAATGCACGGTAGATCTTCCTAAATAATAATTTCTTGCAATTTCTCTCATAGAACAACCTTCTGCCAAGTAACTGTAAATTATTTACTGAATATTGTAATACAATAAAATATATTTCAGCTCTTACTGCAATGTTAAACATAACCGAAAAGCTGGACTCAAAGCATTTTTCCTGTGAGGATGTTTTTGTAGATCTTTTTGCACTAATGTAAGTAGATGGTCAAACATTCGTGTTGTCATCCTGGTATAACTAAAAAATTCCTCCTCATCATTCTCTCTCATATATTTAACCATAGTTTCAAACTGGCCATATTTATTTCTTAAGCGGTTGAAGGGTCTCACAGCATACTTTCGAATTCTTCTTCGACGAATTATTAGGTAACCCAAAATAAGGGTCAGGAATCCAGTAAACAGTTTCTTTTTTCTTATTCTCATTGCAATAATAGTTTTTCTGAATTTGAAAGCTTGACAAGAAGTGCGCGTTGACCACACAGGTTATGTTTATGACAAATTGTCAATTGAGTTGTCAGTTGTCACCGTCAATTTAAAGCAAAACGGCACTGCACATGCGCAAATGTGCGGAAATTAATTTAAAGAAGATGGTGCATGAATAGCATGGAAATTTTTAATTTAAGTTAAGTTAAATTAAGTTAAATTAATGCAGTTGCATGAATCCACCATTACACATTCAAGTGTCGTCACCTGCATCGTCGCCCTAAACGACAGTCTGTTTTGTTTATTTGTGTATTCTTTTGATAGTTGTACCTATTAAAGTTAATTAGATAATGGTTTTATTGTTTCCCATTTGGGATTACAACTCAATAAATAAACGAATAAATGAATGGAACAAACAAAATAATAAATAAATAAATAAACTCCTTTTCACAATTAACTTCCACCTATCTAATTCCCATTTAAGTATAATTAAACCTCCCTCTCCTTTCTTCCCCTCTGAATCACTTCCATCCACTTCTCCCCCCTTCCGCTTTCTTCCAGTATCATCCCCACCCCGACATGTTCCGTGTTCTCTCTCCACCAGCACCTCTCTAACACATGTTCCCATGTCTCCTCCTCCGCCCCGCACACCCTACACATTCTTCTGTCTTCACTTTCCCAATACCTCCCCCCTCTCATCTCATTTCCCAGTCTAAACCTTGCCACCCTTATTATCTTCTCCTCCCTTCCCCTACTTCGTAGATATCTCGGTAGTCCCGCTGCCCTTATTTCTTTATATTTGCTGTTGTATCTTGACTCTCTTATCTTCTCTTCTTTATCCTGCACTTGTATTTGTCTGTCTCTCTCCTCTATCTCCCTCACCATGTTCCACCCTGCTGTTCTCAAGTTCTCCACTTCTTCTGCTGCATATCCTCGCTCCTGATAAAATTTCTCTCGTCTCTCCTCCCATTTCGATTTTTCTCTTCCTCCCTTCCGTACCTCTTCCCAACACTGCCTGGCTAACTCATTGCCGCCCCCACCTCTTAACTTTTCCTCATATTTCATGGCTCTCTTTCCTGCCCTAGTTCTTAGTTTTTCTCTATTTGTTTCGTCTCTTACCATGTACCCTGGCGTTACCCAGTCTAAGCCCAGTGTCCACCTTATGTATTTTTCCTGGATCCCCTCTATCTTCTCTCTCTCTTCCCACCCCCAAATTTCCGCTCCATACATGGCTACGCTGCTCACTAAAGCGTCAAACAACTTTACTCTTCTTTTCCAGTCGCCCCCAAAATTTCTCTTCCCTATTCCCCATACCTGCTTCATCGCTATTGTTGCCTTTCTGGCTCTCTCTCTCACGTGCTTCTCTTGACCCCCATTCTTTTGTAAGATGAATCCTAGATATTTAAACTCCCCCACCTCCTCCAATTCTTCCCCCTTCCACTCCCACTTCTCTATGCGACTCCTCCCCCCTCCTTTCCTGAATCTCATAATTTTGGTCTTCTCTGTGTTCACTACTAACTCTTTCCTCTCCAAATATCTTTCCAATCTTCTAAGCATCTCCTTTAGTTCTTTCTCTTCCTTTGCCAAGAGGACTACATCATCTGCATATGCTAGTGTCCAATATTTCTTTCTCCCTATTATCACTCCTCCTGCCTGCCCCTTTCTCATTACTTCTTCTAAATCAGACAGGAAGATGTTAAACAAGTACGGGCTCAGGGGACACCCCTGTCTGACTCCTCTCTCCGTCCAAAATACTTCGCCTAGCCGTCCTCCAACCCTTACCCTGTTTCTTGTTCCACTATATATTTCCTGTATTCTTTCTCTCAAGTTCCTTGTTATATTCTTTCTTTCCAACATCTCAAATAATTTTTCTCTGTTAATCCTGTCAAACGCTGTCACTAGATCTATGAAGCATGCTATTATTTTCCCTCCCTTCTTCTTCGTTTCTCTTCCTATTACGTGGTTCAAGGTGTAAATATTTTCCATCGTACCTTTTGCCTTCCTGAATCCCGTTTGCCCTTCCGGTATTATATTCTTCTCCTCTAATTCTTCTTCTAACTTGTTTGCTAATACTGCTGCATATATTTTATATGCTGTTGGCATCAGTGTCACTCCTCTGTAATCTGCTGTTTCCCTCCCATCTCCTTTCTTTCTTATTGGCACTATCAGTCCCTCCCTCCATCTTTCTGGAAAACCTTTGCCTTCCCATATCCCACTGCATATCTTCCTTATCATTTCCAGTGTCTCCTCACCTCCATGTATCCATACTTCGTTTTGTAGATCGTCTACCCCTGCAGCTTTTCCCCCTTTTAATCTGTTTACCACTTCTCTGACTTCCTCCAGTTTGATCGTCTCCACTTGTGCCCTCGCTTGTGCCTCTCCATTTGTATCTTCATTCATGTCATTATTATAATTATCTCTCTCCCCCTCCGTTCCCCCAAGTACCTTCATAAAATGCCTCTTCCAATCATCCATTGTAATTCCTTCCTCTATCTCTCTTCCTTGTTTCTTCTCTCTATTTATTATATTCCATACTTCTTTTTCTGACTTCACATTTTCTATTTCCTGCAATAGCTTGATTCTTGCCTCCTCCTTTTTCCTTTCACATAAGTTCTTGTACGCCTTTTTTTCTATCCTGTACTCTTCCAGACTCATGTTTCCTCTTCTGCATCTCCTCATTGCTTTCCTTACTTCTCTCTTTCTATCTCCACACTCCCTGTCCCACCATTTATTTCCCCTTCCCTCTCCCCTCACACCCTTTTTGATCATTTTCCATCTTGCTGCTCCCTTTATTATCTGTTCCATCTCCTTCACCATCTCATCTGTTTTTCCTTCTCTGATTTCTTTCCCTTTGATGCTCTTTCTGTACTTCTCTATTCCTTCTCCTGACCAATCTATCATGGTTTTTTCCTCTTTCTCCCTTTTTCTTCTTTCCACCGTATTGCGTTCTTCTTTTAATTCTACAATTACGGGGCAATGGTCCGAGTCCACGCTATCTCCCACCCTCAGACTCTCTACCTTCTCCCAAGCATCCATATTCCCAATGACATAATCAATCACCGAAGTCCCTCTGCCTCCTACATACGTAAATTCTCCCTCCCTATCTCCCTCTTTCATCCCATTCATTATTCCCCAACCTTCCTCTTCCACTAATTCCAGCACCAACCTTCCGTCCTTGTTTATGTTCTTATCTTTAGATTTTCTTGTTGTTTCTTCCTCTCCTTCAACCGTTGCCATCATTCCTCCTACTTCTCCTGTTCTTGCGTTGAAATCGCCTCCAATCAATATGTTTTTCCCCACATCTTCCCCTCCTGTCATTTCTTTCAACACTCTTATCTTCTCCTGCATATCTTTATTCACATACACCGTTATGACCTTCCATACTTCCTTTCCCATTTTTAATTCTTTTGCCATTACACCCTCATATCTTGGCGTTTCCCTTTTTATCTCTTCTATTTCTTTTCTCACGCCCACCAAAATTCCTCCCATCGGCCTCCCCCTTTTCTCCTTCCTCTTCGCTGGTTGATATTCCCAAATATACTCTCTTGATAGTCTCTTCTTCAATGTCTCCCAATTTTTCTCATCCACCCATGTTTCCACCAATCCAACCACATCCCATTCCTCCAGTTCGGTCCAGAATTCTATGTCTTTGTTCTTCAAACCGGCTACGTTCCAAAAGGCCACCCTTATTTTTCCCTTCTCCCTCTCATCATCGTTCTTATTCATTTCCGTTCTCATTGCACATTTCGTCTCCCTTTGTCCATCCTCTCCCGTATCTGTCAGTTTTTTGCAGTCCCTAATTGAAGTTCATCCTTCTCTTCCAAACATCCATCACTCTCATTCCATGCCCAACTCTTTCCATTTATAAACAGCTTCTGGTAACCCACCTTCACTGTCTTATTCTGTTTTCTTTCTTCTTCTGCTCTGCCCCGGATCTTTATTTGTATATTCCTTTCTCTTTCAGTGAGGTCATCATTTATATACACTTTCTCGTTTGTAAGTTTCCTGAGTTTACTTTTGTTCCTCATTACTTCCATTTTTTCTTCAAAAGTATCCAGTTCCGCTACATACCTTTGCTCATTAATTCTTTGGGCTGTTCTAATTCGTACATCAACCTGCAAGGCATTTTTAATAAATTCTTCCACTCGTCCTCTCAACATTTCTCCATTAGCACCGTCCATCTTCTTTCCAGCAATGACTATTTTGTTCTTTCTGTGCTTTTTCTCGAGTTTGTCTATTTTGCTTTCTATATTCTCCAAGCGGTCAGTTTTTGTTTTCAATTTTGCTATTTCCAACTTCAAATTAACATTTTCTTCCGTCAAATCTCTCATCTCCGCCCTCAATTCATTCATCTCTTCCCTATACTCTTGCTGCCCTTTCTTTATTTCTTTGATATCCATCATCATGTCACGTATCATATCTTTAAGCTCCTCCATACTCTCCAATTTTTCACTTACATAAGCTGTCTTCACAGGAGAATGCAAGATCTTCTTACTTTTCTTAAACACTTTACAGTCTTTATTCTCTTGCCTTTTCCTTTTCCCTTCGTCTGATGTGCCCTCCTCACTATCCATACGTTAACGGGCGGCAAGTAGCACGATCCAAGTTCACCTTTAGGAGGCGAATGACCTGAGGCGAATGACTGTGTTCACTGTAACTTAACCTTGCAATTTTTCCCGTTGTTTATTTTGCGAAAAACTTCCACCTAGACAACAAAGGTGTCTTTAATTTTTATTTTCACAAGTTCTATCACTTTTTCTGTATCCGATTATACTATTTTCACAATATTCAATTCACTAGAACCATCAAATCTCAACAATACTTTCCGCGTGGCGAAGCCGAGCTAAACTTAGCTATTATCACCTTTCTTACATCTCCTATTAAAGTTAATTATTACTGTTAAATTTTGCTGGATATAGAATTGTTTTATACTTACCGTTGTTTACGATGGACCATCTGTCAAACACTTTTGTCATAATCTTGTTGGCTGTATCTCCAGTCTCGCTTGTCGTGCGGTTATTCACCTCGCGTTGCGTCTGCGCTGTTTTAGTTTGAACTTTATTAATTATTATTACTGCGTTTCCTTACGGTGTCCTGGCCAGCGCTATTTACCAGATACGCCGCGTTCGACTCTGTACTTAGTCAATACATTTTGGTGTCTGCAATTTATTTACCTGCGACAGGTGGGAGATTTAACACTTTTAGTGTTTAGATTATTTTGTTTCGCTTACACTATCGGGACTTACTCACCTACCTTTACTTTATTAAGTTTTATTCAGATTGCTGCTTTATTCATTTAGTCATTTATTGTATCACTTTTTTTATTGTAAATTTCACTATTTCCTTAAAATTACATTGTTTATTTACCGCATTGCGTTTGATTTATTTTGATGTCCGGAATTTGTTGCGATATTCTATTGGAGATTGAAGACTATTGCGTGTCACATCTAAGAGGGGCAACAATCTCTTGGAGCCCTCTTTCAACTGTATTTTGCCTTAGAACCCAGCCATCTCCACTGGGTCTAGCCGTGGCTTTGCACCCCCTTAGTGTTTCGCTTTGTGAAACAATATTTATGTGTGACATCTGTGGTTACTCTTTTTGGATATTTGTGTCTGTTGAGTAATAAAGTTCATTATTATTATTAAAATAATTGTCACGTTCAGATTCGAGATTAGGATTAGGGTAACTTGAGGTTTAAAACGAGTTTTCATTTTCATCTCATTCTATTGTAAATAAGCATTACAGTAGTTTTATTCTGCATTGTCGCGCCACCTGTTGTTCGAAAGAGGAGGTGCGTGCTTTGTTCCCTGAGCTGGTGTAGAAAACATTTTACAGTTCCTTTTCTGTATTTGAAATTTCAATTTTTCTTCCTGGGTTTTTTTTGTCCTTTTTGTAAAATATAAAATATCTTAGTTTTAAATTGAAGTTGGTTTTGAGTGGTAGCCATTTTTCGTTTTTGGACACCAGCCATTGTGGCTTTCATGATATTCGAGCTAGGTGTAATTAGCTTTCTGTTTATGGGATTTTTCGTGAAGCCACATTTGGCAACTATTGCTTTTCAATAATTTGGAGGATTTGGAGTATAATTTTGCCTTCCTTTTTGGGATTTTTTGTGCCTGGAGTTCTGAAGACCATGTGCTCGATCTTTTAACGAGATTTTTCCATCATCTCTTTTACCCTTTTAGCTAAGGTGAGTTGTTCAAACTTATTTATTCTTATTGTTGATTTTCTCAAGTATTTTTTGCGGTTATTTCGACAAACCTATATTATTCCTCCGATCTTTCTGTTTTCCTGTTTCCGTTTTTCGGGTGATTGGTGTTCTCCCTTGGGGTTCTGTTCTGTCTTTTATTCCTCTTTCTGATTTTCATTTTGAATGTGTAGGGTGGCTAGTGTTGGGCAGAAAGTATCGAGTTGGTATCTGGAGTTCACCTACGTAGCATCATAAGCCGTGCGCACTCGTCCTTACCGCACTGGAGAGTGTACGCATCGTACGAGATAAAAGAGTCGTCTGGACCTGGAAATAGTAGCTCAAAGCTTGGAGATAGGCAGAAAGCAGACTACTTATTGATGGGCATCAGTGAAGGCGATCTCTCTACGTGATTTAAGGTCAGGCGCAATCACCTTTCTCATTCGGTAACAAAACGTTATCAAAGTAGTGGATGCATCAGGTACACGAACTCATCAAGTACTCTAGTTAATAATACCTGCAATTGCACAGCATTAGTTTTGCTGTTGGCTACTTTTTGTCAATTTAATGCTAATATTTTGTTAGCTGAATTTTAGTGTTTTATATTTAGGAAAGTTGCGTGCAAATCAATCTAACTATAATTTTGTTAGTAAAGACATTAATTAGCATACCTTATATACCTCTGTAAAGTTGTTTAATCATTTTTTTTTGTCATTCCTTTAATTAAATGATTGTGTTTTCATACATGTCAAATATTGTAGGTTAGTGAATGTCACAACTTAAAAGGAGCGATCTGTCTCCGGTCACGTCGTACGGGTTATTAATTAATTGTTCGCGACTGCGCCCTCAGTACTCAGTTGTTAATCATTAGGGCTTATACTGCGCATTTTGAATACCCTGGCCAGAGTAATATCGGGATCCGCCGCGTTTATAAACTATCGTTTCCGGTTGTTGCTAAAGAAGAAAAGCTTATAAAGGGTTTCGTCAGTGACTGGTTACAGCCGTTCTACTACTTGCTTATTTTGTATAACACCATAAAACTTTGTTACCTTTATTTATTTAATTTTGCACATTATAGATTTATATGTTCTGAGTTGGCGTTTTTCATTTCTATTTGTGTACGCATTATCCCGTATTATCTGTACTCTGTTAGAGGTTGATGAGTGCTCATTTCATAGAGATCTCTGAAGGCGGACAACAACCTCTTGGCGCCCTTAATTTACATAGAATAATTTTGAACCCAGCCACTCTCTCTGGGTCTAGCCGTGGTCTGTACCGTCTTTTGTGTCCTTGGTGGACGTTTGCGGATAGTGCGTGACATAATGTCCATGGATTTATAGGGAAACGTTTTGCTTAGGTCAATCCATCATTAACTTAATTTTTTCTTACGTGCGACGTACTTGTTTTATACCATTTTGCATTTAGCAGCATTAGATTATGCCATTACTTTATTGTTTTTGGTCGTGCATTTGTCAGACAAACTTGATTGTGTGATTATTTTTTATCTGAAAAAGATTACTGTGCAAGTTAATATGCAAGTGCAGCACAAAGTTTTTTGTAATGAGACCATCCCCCTCCGCTTTTTATATTTTACCTCGTAGACCTCTAATACATGTTAATGTTTCCAGCATTGAGGATGTAGGAAAATGTAGGATAAGAAAGGATGGAGGTACGCGTCCAATCAGTCCTCCAAGTGAAAACTTATAACGACACCAAAACCTTACCGTTTAAGAAAAAATAATTATTATATAGTTAAATTTCACAAGGAATTACGTTCCACTTAAAAGTTCATATCTCTAAAAATAAATTATAGGTGGTTCAAATTTTCACAGTGGTAAAAACACTAAAGCTGTCATACTTAGCAAACATTTCGGAATTACTTATTGCAGGGGAGGGAGGAGGGAGTCATTTTAATTTTTATCTTGCGTCGTTACATACAAAAACAAGAACCGTTTTTTCTTAAATGAGACATCTTACTGGAGTGCCAATGGTAGCGCCCAAAATTGGATCAACCTGTATAGGTTTTCTTAAAATTCCCTTACTAATGGGTTAAAATGGTGCACATTTTTTAAAGATTAATCATATACAGGGTGATTCAGAACGGGCGTGCCAAATTAAAATGGGTGCTAGAGGAACTCCAAATAAGACGAAAAGTTTATATGAACATATGTTCTAAAGTGACTACTAACAAAGATACAGGGTGTAAAAGTTTTCATATTTTTTTAAATATAGCAATGTAATAATTTATGTGCTTTCTCGTTCTTCTTGTTAGTGTTATTCTTAATAAACTATTTTTTTCAATTTTCACTTTCCTTGCAGATCGGTGAAGCCATTATTGCATTATGGAAAATTTCAGTGCATGTGCACGATTTTACAAAAAGCTATTTCATTCAAAAACTAAGCATTTTACGAAAAATTTTGAAGATACCAATTTCTTCCCAAATTGAACGTAAATTTCAAATACATTAATATCACCTGCATTCGCCAGTGGCGTAACATTGGATTGGGGAAATAAATAAACGACCTACCCCGTAGCAACGGTACTGATGGGGCTATCACAGCAATTTTTTTTGGAGAATTAGAACTTGGCAAATGAAAACGACACCTTAAATTTCAACTCAATAACTTTCCTAGTTACTAAGATAATAAAAAAATATTGAAAAAATATTGAAACTTTTACACCCTGGATTTTTTGGTAGTAGTCACTTTAGAACATATGTTCATATAAACTTTTCGTCTTATTTGGAGTTCCTCTAGCACCCATTTTAATTTGGCACGCCCGTTCTGAATCACCCTGTATATATATATAGGCGAGTCTTTTACAGCTACTGTGGCCGTTTCTCGCACTCTAAACGCCAGAACTTCTTGTTTTCCCAGTCATTTTCCTTTATATTTCGTGCTCTCATAGCCTCTCTCACATCATTATCCCAACTTCTAGGTGGTCGTCCCCGTTTTCTTTTCTCTCCCGGAATCCATTCCCATACTTTCCTTGGCCATCTGTCTTGTTCCATCCTTCTAATGTGCCCATACCATACCAACCTCTTGCTATTCACTACATCCACTGCGGTTCTTTCTCTGCGCATTCGTCTTCTGATTTCATCGTTCCTTACACAATCCAATCTGGAGAGGCCACAACTTCTTCGGAGATAGTCCATTTCAACTGTCAGTATCTTAGCCTCACTCCTCTTTGTCATCTCCCAGCTCTCGGCGCCATATGTTAGAATGCTACTTACAATTGTATCATATATTCTATTTTTGGTCTCATTTGTAATGTGCTTCGACCATAAGGTGGAATTTAGTTTTTGTGTAGCTTGTCTTGCCTGCACGGTCCTGTTTACGATTTCCTGTTTGCTGTTGCCCTCATCCGACATTACAACCCCTAGATATTTATCGTAGTTGCAGTTTTTTATAACGTGCCCGTCTAAATTTAAATCTTCTCCTTTACCATTTACAACTAAATATTTAGTTTTGTCAAAGTTTATATTTAGACCCCATTTTGCATAGGTCTCCGTTAGTTTTCTAATCATATAATCTGCGTCATATGCATCTGTAGCTATAACTACTTGATCATCTGCAAATAGGAGCGTGTGCAGATAATCATCTTGAATTTGAACACCCATGAATCTACACTTAGCCTGCCATTCTTTTATTGCTTTATCGATATATATCTTAAATAGTGATGGCGACATACAACAGCCTTGTCTTAAACCTTTATTAACTTTAAAGGGACAAGATACTTCTTTCCCTACTTTTATAACACTCGTTTGATCTTTGTAGAGCTCTTTGATGGCATTTCTGTACTTCCAATGAATGGCGCTTTCGTCTAATACGGTAAAGAGTTTTGTCAAGGGCACTGTATCATATGCTTTTTCCAAGTCCACGAAAACAAGATGCGTTTCCTGTCCTCTTTCATATCGTTTTCCAATAAGTTGACGCAGAGTAAATATATTGTCAACACAAGATCTACCAGCCGTAAAGCCACTCTGTTCTTCCCCCACAGCTATCTCTTCTTCCAGTCTATTCTTAATGATCTTTCCGTACAGTCTTCCAATAGACGATGTCACACTCAATCCTCTATAATTCTTGCAGTCCTTTCTGGACCCTTTTTTAAACACTGACGATATATAAGCAAGTTTCCACTCCTTTGGTACGGGATTTCCGTGTATCAAGCAGTCATTAAAAATTTCTGTTAAATATTCAATCGCACATTCTGGACTGTTTTTGACAAGTTCTATTGGAATACCTCCAGGACCAGCAGCTTTTCCATTCTTCATAATTCGTAATGTGCGAGTGACTTCTTCCTTTGTGATTTTGGCTACTAATTCATTACTATTTCTAATGTTTGCGTCTATTTCTTTATCTTGTTTGTATTCATCTCTTCCTTCTTGTAGCATACCTTTGTAGTACTCCCTCCAATCATTCATTTTTATCATCTGGAATCCTGCCCTGTATTTGCTGTTTTCTCTCATAGACTTAAGTGCTCTCCATGCTTCCTTTGTCCTTGTTCCCCCCAGATGCATATTCACTTCGTCACACTTTTTATTCCATGAATCATTTTTCGCCTTGATTGTGGCCTTTTTAACGTCTCTGCTCAACTTCGCATATAATTTAGAGATGTGCAACTGATACTTTTTTCGGTATCAAGTAGATATCGATACTTCTTGTATGAGTATCTGATACTTTGTATTCGTTACTTGGTATCGATTGCCGGTAAACTACAGCGGCTGTACAGCACGGTAACTGATTACTGGTTTAAATACATACTGATACTATTCGTAGTACATGCGGCTACTTCGTGTGATATTCGCAAGTGGTCACTACAAAAACAATTAATTTCCTTCAGTTCTTGAATTTTTTATATTAAATATATTAAATAACCAAGTTAAAAAATAAATAGGTAGGTAAGACTTGTCTCATTACTATAAATCATGTTGATTCCTTTTTGCATAACTACTTCCAATTTATGAACCATAAACAAAATACCTAAGGAAATGCCTACAAAGCTTTTGGACACCTGCATAAGCTTTTATCTTTTATGTCTGCTGCCTTCGAGCGGCACTCATTGCGATGCGATATGCGAGTGCAAGACCACACCCCAAACGCAAAATAAACATAGGTACCTCGATATCGAATAGGAATACCTACTAATAACACTGCTACTGCACGGACATCGGTACCATAAAATATCCGATGCGGTATTCGTTACTTGATACCGATTCATTTCCCACTTCGCGTGGTTACGCAAGTTATTCGTTCGCGTTCACTTCGCATCGATACCCAGTAACGAATATTTTCGTTTGGAACTACCAGATACTTCGAATCCAAGAGAGTATCGGATACTAAGTAACGAATAGATACTTTTTGCACATCTCTAATATAATTTTCTATCTTCGTTGTCCTGGCTTGCCAACCATTTTCCATATGCTTTTCTTTTCTCGTCAACGATGTCTCTTAACTCATCCTTCCACCAACCTGCATCATTCCTACCTCGTCGACTCTCTCCGCCTTCCTCTCCCAAAGCTTCCGTTGCTGCTTCATCTATGGCCTTTACTATTTTATTATATTTCTCTTCTGTATGTCCATCTACCCCATGTTTCAATCTAGCAGCCACTCTCCATTTATATAAGAACTTAATGGATTCCTGGTTCAGTAATTCTAGCTTGTATCTTTTCACAGTTAGTATCTTGTTACATTCATTTGATTCCCTCACTGTATTTGTTTGTTGGTTGGGATAGTGAAACAGCAATGTGGCTCCTAACAGATGATGGTCGGTACCACATTCTGCACCTCGAAAGGCTCTCACATCTATCATTTTAAAACGGGAATTTTGACTTTGGATCACATAATCAATAATAGATCTCAAATTTCGTGTTGTTTGAGTCCATGTGAACTTGTGTATGTCCCTATGTTGAAAGAAGCCATTCATTATTTTCAAATTATATCTTTGACAAATTTCTATCAGTCGCATCCCATTGTTATTCACCGGCTCCTCTCCAAACCTCCCAACTACTTGATCATCCACTTTACGCCCAGTTCTTGCGTTTAGATCTCCTAAAATTACTATTTCTTTCCTATCACTAATCCTACTCAAGACTGATGTTATGTCTTCCTCAAATTCTTCCTTAATTTCAATAGTTGAATCATCCGTTGGAGCATATGTCGCTATTATGACCAGTCTTTGTCCAAAGATCTCTAATTCCATTTCAATTATCCTTTCACTTACTTCTTCCCAATTCTTAATACAGTTCTTGAATTTCTTATGTATTACAATTGCAACACCTGCCCGTGCTCTTTTGTCTTTAGGAACGCCGCTATAAAACAATACATAGTTACCATGAATCTCGTTCCCAATTCCCTTCTTTCTTGTCTCAGTTAGTGTTCCAATATCGATCCTGTATTTCTCTAACTGCTCAAATACTTCTATTTGTTTCGTATTCAATCCCTGAACATTCCATGTGCCAAGTATCAATGACCTTTTTCTTTGCTTACTTCGTTTTCCATTTTGACCGTCCTGTTTTCTCCGAGGCTCCTGTTTAGAGTTTTTAGCGGCGAAAAAATTTTCCGAGTGTGAGGTTGCTGGCCTCACGCCTCAACCTCCAACCTGGAGGACTGGGTACTTTTTGTTCAAGGTATTCATCCTCTAGCCTTTGACAAACTATCGCCAACCTGCAAGGCAGCAGATATAGAGGCTCTTCCGGTCCCTTAGCCATTTTGACTCATACGTCTTCTTCTGTCTTTGGGACCGTTGGCCAGTTTTCACCTGTGATCCTAGGTAGATTAATCATTTTAGCCAAAAAGAAATTTCCGGAGCTCGAAGACAAGAAATTTTTTTTATGAACCCTGATGGCACGATTCTGGAGGAAGATGTGCTTTGTCAGTTTATTCAGCAGGCATTAAATAATGGAATGGTCACTGCTTTCAGAACTGGTATATTTCACGTTATCTTTCTAAATTATTCATTAAATTATATTGTATTTTTTTTGAAATTCAGTAAACTTATTAGATAAATAAAAAAAAATGCTAAAGTTGTCAGCGAAACACGTGTCGAGTTTAATTACTGCGCCGCTGTCTTTTGGCGTGTGGGGTTAACTTATTAAGAATTCATACCAGAAAAATAGTTTAGTAATATTACAAACACCAACAACGTCTAACTGCGATAGTTTCACCCCACAAATGTCGTCCTCCTACATCGATACATTTTCACTAGACGTAAGAGCACTTACACATGTTTCATCTTACAATCTCATAATAATATTGTATATTCTAGCAATGAAAAGATATAATTCTTTCTAAAGGAGGGAACGAAATTTTTTAAACTTATGAAAAGGAGGGGTTGCTGTCGAATAGAGCACAAATGAAATTAGTGCAGATAACAGTGGCAAAATTGGTAGAACGGTATGGAAGGAAACTTCCCGGGTTTGCCAAACGTAATTTGGGTGAGGCGATTATAAGTCTGTTTCCCAACTTAAGAGACCCAATGGGAAAGTACGGTTATGTAAGTTGAAAAGTTTGTTTTGTAAAAGTGAGACGAATAAAATCAACTACTGCTTACCAATTTTGAGCAGTTTTTAACAAATTTAAACACGACATGTAGCATGATTGTTCAAAAAATGTCTGTAGTTCGCATCACAGAAAATGTAATTGATGCTTTAACCTCACAACTACTTTCGAATAGTGCTTAGTATTTAGAACTTACCTAAAACTATAAATGCTTATGGCTTCGGGCTTCCGGCCTACCTAGGCAGAAGTGCTTTGCCCGGCTCAGTTCACAAACTATTTTCTTAAATAGAACACCCCACGTATTTTTATATTTTTTGCAACAATTTTCTTTGAGCTTGGCCCTGGGTTCGTTTACAAAAATAGCTGCATGTACCTAATTTTGTATTTAAAATAGGAAAGTTTGTACTGGAGTATGATACATATACATTTTTCATGATAATTTTTGACGAAAATATTTAAAAATCCATTGTGACCAAAATATATTAGCTTTAGAAATTTCTATTATTCCGTAAATTTCACCTAAAAGTATTTAGCAATACGTAGGTAATATTTTCTTGTTTTACTTTTTGGTAGAAGTTCATGATGAAACAAATAATTACTCCGCGAACTACCAATATATAACGTTTTATTTAAATACCGGTTTCAGGATTCACAAAGATCCCATCATTTAAATAAAACGTTATATATTGGCAGTTCGCGGAGTAATTATTTGTTTCATTTAGCAATACATTATCTTATTCAAAAATGCATAAATAAATTGGTCTTAATGTATAATTTCACCTTCTTGCGCAAACACGTCCAGTTCGAGTGATTATAAATTGTTGTATTTTGTGTGCAATGACTGACTTCCAGCTGTTTATAAATAATTTAAATGTGGGCCAAATCCTTAACATGTACCGCTGGGGGTATTTTAAGGAGGGTAGTCATATTTTATAGGCCATGAATGTTATAAATTTTAAAATCATTTGGGCAAACGGGGAAATTCCGCTGAAGTTTAAACATATTTACCAAAATTTAGTGAGTAATTGAAGGACTACATATTTCAGAGTGTGAAACGCCTCTGCAACTTCGGAGCAAATAGTAGAGCTAAAGAATATTAATGAGTAAAAATATAATTTTAATTAAAAATTAAATTTGTTCAAATAGAGTGATCTGCAGATTTCGAAACGTGCGGCGCTTTTACAACAAGCACCTTCAACTTCGGAAAAAATAGTGGAGGTAAGAATATTAATTAGCAGAAGATAATTTGAATTAAAAATTGAATTTATTTAAACAGACGGATATTTGAAAATGAGGAACTGTTAGTAATTTCCGATGAAGAATAAAAATTTTGAAGTTCTATGGAACCCCAAGAATAAAGACTATTTTAAGAAAACTCTAAAGGAAAATGCGTGGAAGGAAATCGGGGAGACAATGGGCAAGAGTGTTGAAAACTGTCGAAACAAAATGAGCTTGTTGGCCCCAAGAAAGCGAAGGAAAATAAATCGACGGAAACAGGAAAAGGAAAAACTACTGTCAGTTTTAATACACTAGTATAATAATTATGTATGATACATTTAATACATGTATGCCCGTTTGCACGAAACTCAGTTAAAGCTTTAATCCTGATTAAATTGAAGGGGTCGGGGAAACAAGGTACACAGTAATGAATGTGGTATGTGCATTTACGGGTGTCCAAATAAAAATATTTTACATTGTAACAAAGAATTTGTAGACTTGGCTTCATATTATGTTAAACCATTGCGTAAGAGTACTTGTTTTAGTTGCTGGTTTGTGTAATAAAATTTTAAGAGACATTTGCATTAGAAAAATTTAAATTCGTTTTATGCGGCTTATTACCTTTTTCCATAAAATGTGTTGTCCTTAGAAAACGGAAGAACTAGAAAATAGGGGTAGCATTGTAACCTCAGAAATATTACCACCGTCAAGATGGAGATCGTCAAACTATGAAGTAGGAAAGAAAAGTAAAGCTAAACGCAGAAGAAAATGGGTTATACATATAAAAGTGTAGACAGAGAAAGAAGTAGAAAGCAGACAGTTGTAACTACTGTATATGCAAAAAAGGTGCAGGCAATGAAAATGAAATATTTAATTCTTTTCGGAATTTGGGGACTTATGATAACCAAAATACTTATTTGTTTTCAACAATAAAACTTATTCCAAAGAATAGAAGCTATAAAAAGAATATTAAACGGCAAGAATATGCGCGGAGAACTACAAATCTCTATTATGTAAAGGTCAATCGAGTCGATGTCCAAATTTGCAAATCGGAGTTTGTTTCCGTTCATGGTTTACAGAATTCAAATAAACGTTTACGATTAATATGCAAACAAATTGCCGAAGGAAGAATAACGCCGAAAAAGGATGGTAGAGGGAAACATTCAAACCGCCCTAACAGAGTTCATCCAGATAAAGTTTAGTCAGTCCACAATCACATTCAAAGCATTCCAATCAGCTACTGCAGCAGAAAGACCAATCCAAATAAAGTCTCCTTTGACCATGACCTTAACATCTCCGGCCTTCACAAAGACCAGTACCTGGAAAGGTGTAAACAACAAGATGTGTCTCCCGTAACAGAAGATCGGTATAGACGTATCTTTTGCACAAAATACAACATTTGGTTTAAGCGTTTAAGTCGCCCAAAAGTAACACCTGTCACATATGTGATGTATTGAATACTCAAATACAAACCAACAAAGACAGTTCTATGGAAGTGACAATTTTAGAAAATAAATTGGAGCTTCATCAAAGACGAGCCGAGGCTATGCAAAGTAACCTTAAAGAACTAATAGAAAGCAACAAAGAAACAAAATCAAATGATATAATTTCATTTCATCTCCAGCAAACACTACCAACCCCTTCGTTGAATGTGGGCCCTGCTTTCTACCTAAGGAAGGCTTGGACTTATAATCTTGGAATACACGACTGTGTCAGCGGAAAAGGCCATATGTTCATGTGGACGAAAGTAACTGCTAAAAGGGGCAGCTCAGAAAGACAAAAAACTGCAAAAAGTAGTAGAAGCGTGCATCATAGGAGAAAACACGAGAGAACAAAATTTAGACATAGATTCATCAGGAAAAGAAGTATATGGAGTGACGAGAGGAAAGTTGGGGGAAGAAACTGCAAGGTCAAGTAGGTGAAGGAAGTTCCAGAAAAAAGTCAATACGATCCAACAAGAGCAGAGACACAGGCGAGGACACTTAAAGGTAGTAGGTACACAAGAGGAAATAACACCAACTACAGGTCAGATACCATAATGAATAATTGTACAAGATGTAGTATTTCTTATAAAATAAATATGTGGCCTTCTTTTGGTAAAATATGTGACATATGTAAAAAATTAAATCATTTTGCAACAGTATGCAAAAATAAAAGTAAGTAAATGAGGTTATATATGAAAATGAAACTACAGCAGATGACAATTTCTCTTGCAATTTATGCATTGACACTGTTGTAAACAAAAACAATAATTCATGACTAATTACCTTATTGATAAATGAATGTAACTTAAATGTAAAAGTTGATACAGGTGCGGAAGCAAACATTTTAAGTTTAAGAAAATTCAATGAATTCAATTTAGATGTTAATATAATTAACTCATGTAGGTACTGAAAAACTTTTTGATTATAATAATAAGGAAATAACGGTAATGGGGAAATGCAAGTTAGAGACTAAATTTAGAAATGTAACGTATGAATTTGAATTTTTATTGTAAAAGGTAGTTACAAATCAACAATAGGTTTACGTTCTAGTGAAGAACTAGGTCTAGTAAATAGAATAAATGCATTCACAATAAATAAAGTTTATGAACAAATAATAAAACCATTTAAAAAGGTTTTCGAGGGTATTGGTAACTTGGGTCAACCATATAAAATAGAATTGATTGAAAATACTATACCTGTCATGCACCCAATTAAAAAATGCCATTTGCATTACAAGATCAATTTAAACAACCTCTTTGTGAACTGGAGAAATTGGGAATTATAGAACGTGTACAAGGTAGCACTGAGTGGTTGAACTCATTTGTTATTGTAAGAAAATCAAATGGCTCTATTCGAATTTGTTTAGATCCTAAAGACCTTAACAGGCCCATAAAAAGGCAAAAAATAATGTAAACTACCAAATGTAGATGAAATAACTGTAAAATTAAATAAAGCAAAATACTTCACAACTTTAGATGCCACTAGTAGATTTTGGAACACACCACTAGATCTAGAAAGTAGTAATTTATGCACGTTTGTTACATCTTATGGCAGATTCAAGTTTAAGAGAATGCCTTTCGGAATTGTCTCTGCCACTCAGGTATTTCAAGAAAAATTTAAACATCGAAGGAGTAGAAATATACATCGATGATATTTTGGTGCATAGACACATAAAAAAAGAGCACGATGAAAGATTAAAAAAAGTTTTCAAATTGGTTGAATAAAATAAGACCAATTTAGACCAATGTAAATTTGGAATAGAAGAAATAACATATTTAGGATATAAATTTTCAGGAAATGGAGTAATAATAATTGACGATGAGAAACTTAAAGCCATTGTGGACATCCAAAAAATAAAAAGGTCCTTCAAAGATTTCTGGATCTTGTGACATACTTAGGCAGATTTGTAAATAATCTCTCGGGAAAAACAGCACCTCTTAGGGAAATAATTAAATTAAAGAATGAATTTGTCTGGGAATATCATGAGATTGAAACATTTAATGAATTAAAAACGATACTCATCAATACACCGTGTCTGAAATTCTTTGACCCAGAGGAAGAAGTCGTGATTTCGGTAGATGCATCGAAGTCAGGACTGGGCGCCGTTTTAATACAAAAAGGACAACGTGTGCATTTGCATCCAAAGCAATGCCGAGTACCCAGATGAAATACGCACAAATTGAAAAATAATTATTAGCGATTTGTTTCGGTGTTGAAAAATATCCCCAGTACTGTTTTGGAAAAAATTCATTGTCGAAACAGACCATAAACCATTGATGCCCATATTAAAAAAAAATCTAAATGAGTGCCCTGCAAGATTACAACGCATGCTAATTGCACTGCAAAGATATGACATAGAGCTGAAATTTAGACCAGGAAAGGAATTAGTAATTGCTGATAGCCTATCAAGAGCATATTTAAAAGATACTTACCAGGAAAAAATGGATTTGGAAGTGCAGATCTGCACAATAATAAATAAAATTAAACTAACAGATGAAAGACTAGAGAATTAGTTGAAAAAAGTAGAAATGATGACATATTGAATCAACTAAAAAAGTGTGTAGAAGATAAATGGACAGAAAATAAAACTAAGGTTCCCGACAGTGAAGTACTACTACAACAACTTTCGAAATGAAATAACACAAGGTATGGAACTACTGTTTAAGGGAAACAAAATTATAATACCAAAAGAGACGAGACCAAATATTCTAAAATGTATTCTTAGTGGACATTTTGGAATAAATAAATGTATACAACGAGCAAGTTCTGCAATATTTTGGCATGGAATAAACAAACATATTATTGAATCATATGTCAGTAAATGTGAAGAATGTCAAAAATATGTAAAAAAAAAGATCTAATACTAAAGAACCACTAATCCTACATGAAATTGAAGAGATTCCGTGGTACAAAATAAGCATAGACATCTTTGAACTACATGGACAAAATTATTTATTGGCGGCAGACTAGGGTAAGACACCCTATTGCTGCCACTCCACCAATGATTGGCACCTTAAAATATATTAGTATTTTACAACAACTGCGTACAATTTATCGAACGCGAAGTTATGTTGAAAAAAGATGCACTGTTGCAGCAAGTTGCTTTCCCGCCAAGTAGTTACTTGTTAGATTAGGCAGTGAATGTGCTGTGTGAAAATTCACGTGCATACTCGAGGTAAGTTCTTACGATTTTCATAGCAGGCCAACAATTTCTAATGCATGTATTTACGTTTAATTTCTCTGCTTAGTAGTAAATAAACATAATATTGTATAGTTAATATACATTCTAATAATGATAATTTCGAAACAAAATTAACCTTTTAAATGCTTTTTTGGTATTCCAACGATTAGCACAATCAAATAACAATTTCCAGTAATTGGCATGGATGCCAATCATGCTTCCAGTGATAAGCAGGGATGCCAATGACTGGGTCAAACTAGTAGAATTCAAATGCTCTAAAGATTGGCACTAAGTAAATAGCTGTAATGAACAGTCTTTGTAATTCAAAATTTGGGTATCATTATTAGAAGAATGAGAGAAAAATGAAATTCAAATATTTTACATTTTGTCCATCTACCTACTAGTGGTTTTCTTCCTCATATCTTTATTAGGCTTCATACTAGCAAATCTTAACGAAGTCTTTTTTTAATGGTCTATAAAATAAAATTATATTCACTGATACAGGCTGTCCCAGTTCTTCTGTGTAACATTCCACTTTATTTTATTAAGTGGAACTACCTCTATTGGGTGCATTTTTGTATTTCCTGGACGGTTTCAGCTTCAGGATGTTAAATATGATTGCAATTTAGACAAAAATCATCTTTAACATCCTAATACGGAAATCATCCACGGAATTAAAAATGCACCCAATAGAGGTAGTTCCATTTAAGAAAATAAAGTGGGGTGCTACGCAGAACTGGGACAGCCTGTATCAGTGAATATTTTATGAGTTACCAGCAGTTCTCTGAAGATTTTGACAGACGCAGAGGTGTTTTGAAAATTAAATAAGTATTTCGGCATTGAATAAAGCTGTATCAGTGATGTCCATGAGAAATAGTAGCTACATTAAAAAACCAAAAATATTATACGGGATATCAGAAATTAAATGATCAAATTAGAATATTTCTAAACTGTGTAGGTACCTTTATTTTTTCAAATAAAACCACATAATTTTTATGTTACAGGTGTTTTCTATGCTGAATTTCACTTCGATTTCATATAACTCCTACTAGGGGACACATTGTATAACTGATTTCAACGCACATAACTCCATTTGTTAATTGGTAAGCATTGGTAGAAGTTTTCTTCAGCGTCATCCAAATATTTCTATCAGGACCTCTGAAGCAGTTACAGAGGCTAGTTCCAATCCAAGGATATCCCTTCCTGGTTTACATCAGTAGAATACCTGAAAGAAAAGGGTTGGTTTGAAATTCTGAGTGACCCGAACAGAGTGTTTAACTGTGACGAGACTTGTTTTTTGTTATGCCCGAAAGGTGACAAAGTACTTGAAGCGAAGGGATCAAGAAACGTTTATGAGGTGGATGCGGGGGTTGCAAAACAGAATCTTACGGTGATGTTTTCGTTTTGCGCTAATGGAGAAACAACACCTCCATTAATAATATACCCTTATAAGAGGGTTCCTGGTGAAATTGCTGCAAGCGTGCCGGAAGATTGGGGTATTAGTATGTTTATGTATTGTTTAATCAACAATTTAGATGTACGTACTTTAGGGCACGGTTATTCGAGAAAATAATGCGGACTTAACGTTAACACTGACTCAGTTGCTAGGGTACCGGCCTTCTGATTGGTTATATCATAGCAACTAAGCCAGGATCAAAGATAGCGCAGCGTTAGATTTTTTGAACAACCGGGCCTAAGAATAACAGATTCTCGACGCTAACTTTATGGGATATAGTAAAAAGAACTTAAATTAAAAAAGTAAATGTGGTTCCTTTTTGTTTTCTGTAGGTATCTCGGACAATGGATGGATGAAAAGTGAGCTATTTTATGAGTATATAGGCAATGTTTTCTATAAATATTTAAAGAAGATGAGTGTTATTTTTCCTGTAATATTATTTGTGGATGGGCACAAGACACGCCGCACCACCTATGAGGTCAGTAAATTATGTTCAGAATTAAAAGTAATTATAATAGCACTATACCCAAGTGCGACTAGAATCCTCCAACCCGCAAATTTTTCGTGCTTCCGACCATTAAAAACGTTTTGGAAAAGGAGTCTTAAACTGGAGAGATAAAAGTCCTTTCCGTTAAGTAACAAAAAAAGAATTTGCCGAAATACTCGAAGATGTAACAAAAAATTTGAAGCCGGAACGGAAACTATAAAAAATGGTTTTCGGACAACTGGTTTGCAGTCCTGGTCACCAGATGCCATAGACGTCACTAAATGTCTGGGAAATCAAAAAAGATCTGATAATGAAACCGATATTAATGTGGATGGAAATCTTTATAAAAATTGCATTTCGTACGAAAAATTTAGAGAAACCGTAGTGCCAAAAACCCTGAAAGAATTAAAAGTTAATGTTACATGCAATAAAAATGAAGATACATATTTTAATATTGCCCTGAATATATATCAAGAATTTGATAATAACATTTTTACCCTGTCAAATGATGAAAGTGATTGTTTAAACACTACCGTAGCTCTGTTGTGAATTGTTTTGATAATACAGGCACAAGTGCAGAATTAAATAATAGTTCAGCAATATTATTTAGTGAATCAGATTTATTATCAATGCCTCTTATATTTGAAAATGAAACAACACGACACAATGATGAATTTATAACAGAATATGAAAAAGGTGGTGAAACAATAAATGTATCGTTTGATAATATTCCGTGTAATAATGAAAAAGAAACTGGTAACAAAATACAGGTCACTGCTATGGTTCACGTAGAAAAGTCGCGAAAGAAAACCTTGGAAAATTTTTTATCTTATCCTAAGACTCCAGAAAGAAAAAACAAAAAGGATTCAGTAATAGACCCATTCGTGGCTTTAAAAAGATCCGTGAAGAGACAGAAATCATAAAGAAAGAAATAGAACGAAGAAAGGAAATTAAGAAGACAAATAAGGAACAAGAAAAAAAAAGGCAAATTAAAACAAAATCTAAAATAGTGAAACCAAACGATGGAGGAAGTGTGAAGAAAAAAGAAAATCACGTTAGGAACATTTTAAAACGTAATTCTGGACCTCCCGCGCTAAGTGGTGTTCAAGAAAATGTTGAAAATGATGAAGGAACTGTAGAGAAAAAAAGAAAATCACGTTAGGAACATTTTTGTACAAGGTGTCTCTGAACCTGCAGGGCCGAGTGGAATTCAGGAAATTGTTGAAAACAATATCAGCATTTTTCGCGGCCTTTGCTTTATGTGTTAAAAATATTTATAAAACCAATATCGGCATAAAATGTCAAAAATATAACAGGACATATAAAATATGTTTAATGAAAAATGGTATTTTCACCGACTTTTTTCTTAAGCAAGTAATCTGATTTTTGTTAATTTTGAATTTTGTTTTTCGTTTTTCCCTACGTTTGGAAATTGTAGATTTGCAGAATGAGTATTATTTTTGTTAAATTTTCTAAATATAATTTCCACATTTATTGAGTTAGAGTTTTTTAATAAGTCACTAACGCTCCCCAGTGCCAATGATTGGGAAAAAAATATGCCAGCTACTGGCAATTGATATGCCAATAATTACAATATTGGGTATGCCAATGTTTAGAAAAAGTGTCAATATTTTCTCTTTTTATTACAAACTAGCGGCCCGGCAGACGTTGTCCTGCCTAAAATTACTTTTCGTATTGAACTTTTGATTCATTAACCAAATCGTTTATTCAATGTGAAACATTTTTCTGATTACGTTTATGTTCGACCAAATATGTCGTTCCTATCGTCAGTTATGATCGCGAGCGCATACAAAAAATTATGATTTTAACAGTTTGTCCGAATTTCCCGATTTACGCCTATCCATATCATACAAAAATCCAATAGAAAAAAGCACTTTCAGTTTTTCCGAATTTTCCAATTTTCCGGGCAAATTTTCCAATTTTTCGTTGCTTAAAAACCTTATTTTTGAAAAGAATTAGCCAAATCGGTTCAACAGTTAAGCACTTTCAGTTTTTCCCGAATTTTCACATTTTCCGGTGGATTCTCCAAAAATTTTCTTTCATACAAACCTTATCCTGACAATTACGATCACAACAAAAAAAATCAGCCAAATCGGTCCAGCCGTTAAGCACTTTTAGTTTTTCCCGAATTTTCAAATTTTCCGATGGATTTTCCAAAATTATGATTTTTACAGTTTGTCCGAATTTCCCGATTTACGCCTATACATATACAAAAATCCAATAGAAAAGAGCATTTTCAGTTGTTTCCGAATTTTCCAATTTTCCGGGCAACTTTTCCAATTTTTCGTTCCCTAAAAACCTTATTTTTGAAAAGAATTAACCAAATCGGTTCAACCGTTAAGCACTTTCAGTTTTTCCCGAATTTTCACATTTTCCGGTGGATTCTCCAAAAATTTTCTTTCATACAAACCTTATCCTGACAATTACGATCACAACAAAAAAAAATCAGCCAAATCGGTTCAGCCGTTAAGCACTTTTAGTTTTTCCCGAATTTTCAAATTTTCCGATGGATTTTCCAAAATTATGATTTTTACAGTTTGTCCGAATTTCCCGATTTACGCCTATACATATACAAAAGTCCAATAGAAAAAAAGCATTTTCAGTTGTTTCCGAATTTTCCGGGCAACTTTTCCAATTTTTCGTTCCCTAAAAACCTTATCTTTGAAAAGAATTAGCCAAATCGGTCCAACCGTTAAGCACTTTCAGTTTTTCCCGAATTTTCACATTTTCCGGTGGATTCTCCAAAAATTTTCTTTCATACAAACCTTGTCCTGACAATTACGATCACAACAAAAAAAATCAGCCAAATCGGTTCAGCCGTTAAGCACTTTTAGTTTTTCCCGAATTTTCAAATTTTCCGTTCGATTTTCCAAAATTATGATTTTTACAGTTTGTTCGAATTTCCCGACTTACGCATATCCATATCATACAAAAATCCCATAGAAAAAAGCACTTTCAGTTTTTCCCGAATTTTCCAATTTTCCGGGCAACTTTTCCAATTTCTCGTTCCCTAATGCCACGTTCGGCCTCTGTTTTGTCGACGTTCCAAATTATTTTGTGCGTAAGCTCCAACTGAGCGCGTCGAACTCGACAGTATCCGTTGTTCCGGAGATTTAATGGATCGCGCTTGAGGCTTGAGAAATTCTTATTCGACTTGACTCCAAACGCTGTCTACGCTCTTCGCGTACGCCGACCGATATTTCGACGCCTCACTGGTGGCATTTTTTTCCAAAGAACCACCAAATACATGATCACCACCGATAACACACTGACAATTCAATTTTTAGAACTGTCAAACTGAACGTCACATTTTTGTTTGTCAAAAAGATTTTCATACAAACTTTTACCTTCCAAATTTTCTACTTTCCCGGTGGATTTTCCAAAATTTTCTTTCATACAAACCTTGTCCTGAAAATTACGAACACAACAAAAAAGAAATCAGCCAAATCGGTCGAGCCGTTCTCAAGTGATGAGCTTACATACATGTGGCAATTGATTATTATTTATATAAGACTAGCGGCCCGCTCCGGCTTCGCACGGGTATTAAAATATATATAGCCTATGTCACTCACTGAAAAAATGATTCAAATCGATCCAGTAGTTTTGATTTATTCATTATTGCCCGTGGCCCGCACTCGTTAAATTTGGAGTAAAACAATTCCCCTTTCCCTATACCATGAAGATTTCCTACTATCTTTTGAATATCTAAATTCATACACTACACTTTGTTTTATACGACATTATTATTATTATTATTATTATTATTATTATTATTATTATTATTATTATTATTATTATTATTATTATTATGATAAATCTCGTAGGGTTCAGCCTGCGTTTGCAATGTAAGCGGAAAAAATGTAATTATTTACGACATCACATTAGAAACCTCAAAAATAAAAGTATTTCTCCACTATTTAATGGATGTTATTATACATATAAACCTTCCTCTTCAATCACTCTATCTATTAAAAAAAACCGCATCAAAATCCGTTGCGTAGTTTTAAAGATTTAAGCATACATAGGGATATAGGGACAGAGAAAGCGACTTTGTTTTATACGATGTAGTGATTATTTATCTAAAGTGAACAGATTGACAATAATGTGTATTGGGGTGTGAACTTCAGACTTTAAGGCATTTCTTTCAAATCTCCTAAATACAGGTCTTAGAGAATAATAACCCGCCGGACCGGCATATTTCCGGTCAGGCTACCAACGACGGTGTAAACGAAATTCAGCGCCTACGAAATGAAAACCAAAAATTAGAATTAAAACACAATGAGTTATTGTTGATTCTGTCACAACAATCTGAAATAATAAAACAGCAAGGAGAGCAAATAACTTCTCTTACAAACGAAATCCGACATTTAACAGCATCGCTTGATGCTAAAAAACTGCTAAACGATGAAGACAGCTATGATCATAGCGGCGACTCACGATTCAGAGCAAACAACCACGTCCAGCTCCTCCAAACGGAGAAAGAAAAATCAACCTAAACCCGAAATAAATGCTTTTCCTCCGCTCAAAAACCGTTTTAGTCTGCTCAGTGATGAAGAAGACACAAGAATGGATGCTACTGAAGCACCCATTATCACACGACTATCGACTCCAAAAATAACGCTTCGTCAAATGCCATCTTCTGGCGTGCCCCAGTCCCTCAAAGTCGCAAACTCTACCAGAGTTAATACAAACAAACTTGTAAATACTGTAAATAGTGTAAACACTGTAAATACTGATGACAAAATCCCAATTAAAACTCGCATTCATGACATTGAGTCAAATACCCGAACCACTGCACCTGTCGTCCAGGATAATGCAGAATGAGTCTCACCCAGTGAAAAGATACCCCCGATAGTCCTCGTTGAAAAATCGAAATGGAGCAACGTCAGTAAATACTTCCAAGAATCCAAAATAGAAATTACCAACGCACAATCTTTTAATGAAGGCATCCGAATAAATCCAGACACGACAGACGACTTTCGTCACATAATTAAATTCTTCAATGAAAATCACATAGACTACTACACCTACCAGCTTCCATGGGAGAAACTGCTCCATGTTATTATTCGGGGAATCCCTGAACCTACACCTCTTGAAGATATAAAACACGCACTTTCTGAAAAAGGATTCACTCCGGAAAAACTTGTCCGCCTGACAAATTACAAGACAAAGACCCCTCTCCCGCTTATTTTGATCACTCTTCCAAAAGATCGGAAAGACATCTTTCAACTAGACAACTTAAACTACCTAAAGGTCACAGTTGAATCGCAGCGTCAAAAGCCTGGTTTCAGCCAATGCCACCGATGTCAAAGGTTCGGACATGGTCAAAGCAGGCGCACTGCAGCTGAGCGTTGTGTAAAGTGTGCGGGACATCATCATACGTCCAAATGCATAAAAGACAAGACTACACCAGCCAAATGTGCGAATTGTGAAGAAGCTCATTCAGCGTCCTACCGTGGATGCAATCGCTGGTCAAAGCTCACAACGCAAAGCAAGTCAAGTCGAAACCCAAACATCTCCTATGCAGACAAGGCAAAAGCAAATACCGCAACACAACCTGAAGACTACTCTCTACCAACGTTATTCAACGTTATTCACCTACACCCGGATGCAAAACCTAGCTAAACAGATAGGCCAAATGTTCGACCAAGCCGTCTCCAAAACATCTCATGGCTAATACTTCATACCTCAAAGTAGCCTACTGGAATGCTGATGGCATAAGAAACAAGAAAAATGATTTGATGGACTTTCTTCAAACACAAGACTTTGACGTAATGATGCTGGGGGAAACGTGGCTTAATTCGGGCCTAAACCTAAAAATTCCAAACTATGCTGTTTATCGGCACGACCGCGTCCATCAACCTGGAGGCGGCACAGCTATATGCGTCAAACGCACGCTAAAACACCATTTCTGCGACTGCATTGAGGGCGACACTGAAAAACACGATTATAAAAGTAAATATCCAACGCCTTACCCTCAAACTGGTAGCGGCATACTGTTCACCAAACAAGAGGGTAACGTTAAAACAGCTACATCGATTTTTCGAGGACCTAAATGCCAAGAATGAAGTCTGGGGCTGTAACAACACAAACCTCTCTGGCAGAGTCCTATTGAACTACATTGAAAATACTCCGTCATCTCTCTTAGTCCCTGACGAACCCACGCATTTTGGAGGAGTCGCCCTGACATACTGGACATTGGTATCAGCTGAAAAATCTACGGCTCAATACACATTGACGAACTTAAGAACCTAAGCTCCGATCACAACCCGATTGTGTGCTCTCTCCCAAATTATGCCTCTCAACGGAAAATAGTAAAAGTCTCAAACTGGATAAATTATCACTACTACCTGAAACAACACCTGTCAAACATCCGTTAATTAGAAACTACAAAAGATATTGAACACGAAATTCAGACAGCAATGAAATACAAGCCGGCATGGAACACTGCTCGAAAAGCATAGAAATTTCAAAATAGCACTACATCCTCCCTCCACACGTGAGACAACTAATTCGGGACAAAAGAAAGGCAAGGAAGAAGGCTCAACGCACACTGGATCCGCGAGACTGCGAAACTGCAAATCGCCTAAATTACGAAGTAAAGCGGGCCCTTGACCGGTTCCACAACGACCGCTGGACATGACAAATCAGGAGCCTGGAAAATTGAAAAAGCCCTCCGTACTAAGACTCCACAATCGACCCCACTTCAAGGTCAATACGGCCTGCTTTACTCTGATGAGGAAAAATGCGAAGTGATGGCCGACCGTGTGGAACATCAATGCTCGCTAAACGATATGCCAGACGAAGACAGAGAAAGACTGGTCACTGCAAACGTAAATTTATTTAATTACACCCCGGACCCCCCTGGAAAACATATCGCCCCTGTAGTGCACGACGAGCTACAGGGACTTATCACAACGCTCAAGAGTAGAAAATCCCCTGGATGTGATGGAATAAACAATAAAGCAATCAAGATGATGCCAAAGAAAGCTCAAATCAAGCTTCTAAATATAATAAACTCCTGTCTTCGTCTGAAGCATTTTCCTAGTTGTTGGAAGACCGCAACGATTGTCACGATTCCCAAACCTGGAAAAAATCTTAGAATTCCATCGAATTATAGGCCGATTAGTCTGCTTCCAAGTGCAGCTGAATTATTGGAACGCGTTATTCTACGGAGACTGCAAGAAGAACTTGAAGAGCTACACATAATACCAAACGAACAATTCGGCTTTCGCCCATCCCATTCGGTGGAACATATAAATCAAGGGTATATGAGACGTAACTCAACAGCCGCTTTCTACCTTGACATTAAGAAAGCTTTTGACAAGCTATGGCATCAAGGACTCGTATACAAAATGATTAAAATGGGCATCTCCCGATCGATGATCCTGATAGTTCAGTCATTCCTGGAAAACCGCAGTTTCCGTGTGAGAAATGGTTCGACGCTGTCAACCCTGCGTCCCATCCGTGCTGGAGTACCGCAAGGGTCGGTACTGGATCCCACTTTGTACAAAATCTACACGTCAGACGCCCCTGCAGTCGAAAATACGTTCAGAGCCTTCTTCGCAGACGACACCACTGTAATGGCACAATCACGCTGCATGCGCCATGCGGCGAGATTACTACAAACAACCAAAGACAATACACTCCAATGGTTTGCAGATTGGAAGATCAAAATAAACAACCAAAAGTGCCAAGCTGTCTTCTACACCCATCTCTCCCAAATCCGCCTCACATCAACAATGTTCCAATCCCCTGGTCAGCAAATGCAAAGTATCTAGGAATAACTATAGATGCGAAACTAAACTGGGCAGACAACACGATAGCCATGAAGAACAAAGGTGATGCCCTGCTCACCTCCTTGATCCCACTCCTCAGCAGTGAGCACCTTGATTTGAGAGCGAAGTTATTCTTATACAACGCAATCATCCGACCGGCAATTGCCTATGGAGCCAGCATATGGGGCACAGCACAAGATTCACAAGATTCAAGTTCTTCAAAGCAAGGCGCTACGAATGATACTCCGCGCCCCTTGGTACGTCACAAATCGGCAAATCCACCGCGAATTACAACAGCCCACGATTCAAGAACATGCCAAGTCAAATGCTACTCGCCTAATTCAATCGGCAGAAAGACACCCAAATCCGCTACTACGTGAAGCAGTCACATATGACATCGAAGCCGGCTTACGATACATTAAGCGCCAGCCTCTGCTTTTAGACGCGGTTTAAATCTCAGCCTCAGCTGTCGGATCACCAAATAAGGTAGACAAATTCCAGTCTTCAGACCTCAAGGGTCAAAGAACAAAATACTGTTCAACCTAATAAATACGAGAAAATAGATAGATAGATAGAAGAGGACCAGACTTCTTCTGCCCGCATCCGAAATACTAGTCTACTGACGACGCCGTGTGATCAACTGAAAGTAACCGACCTGTAAATATTTGAGTAAGATAATAATTTTGAATAGTTGCCAGGTGCTTAATGGTTGTTATCACTACGATATCAACAATTAAACATCACCTAGTCACAACCTGGCTGGCCTAGCTTATCCGAGACCAGCGAGTAGTGAGGTGTCCAAACTCGGGAATTAGGGGTGTCTGCTGGTGAAGGTGGGATCGTTTTGGCAACCTCGTGTGGCACTTGTGCCTGTAACTGAGGCGACATACCGGCGGAAAACGATCGCACCCGGGTAATCGGCGGCCGCTGGTGACATGCCGAGGGCGGACTGATTATTATTTACTGGCAGCGTATGAACTAGGGGTATTTCCCCAGAGATATAGTAGCCTGGTGCTGCGACGAGAATCTCGCACCGAAGCCCGTCTAGGAGTCTGTACCTTTTGGTGCTCCCACGTAGACTCCGAGGCCGTAGAAATAATTCAGTATTGGATCGCACGTCGAGCCGACTGCATTATCAGAGTACACCGCGAGAACAGGTTTTTATTTCTGTTTATTTCACTGTAAATATATCTCGCATTTTGTACCTATTCCGTATTATAATTTCCCTTCAATTTTATCAAATGTAAATAGTTAAAACGAATAGAGTCAAGTTATATTTTGTTTATGTGTTTTTATTCAATCATCATTTAGCAATAAGTAATGAACCCAACCCTTCTGAGACTAAGAGCTTAAGGGTTATCAGCGAATAAATCTTCCAACCGACCAGACCGTAGATATAACGAGAGACGTGTTCATAAGAGAACGTCCAGATCCCCTTAGATATACAGCGTGTCCCAATATGTGAGACCGAGGTATACAGGTGTATATTTAAGAGCCCGTACCGAGAACGTCCTTGTGCATGCGGCGTTCTAAATAAATCCGGAAGAAGACGTCGTTGTAACACTACCCCTTGTAACTAAGGAGCCTGTGCCAATTAACCGCCAGAAAAATCAGACTTAAGAGCCAAGTCTCCCTGCTGCATTTTCGAGCGATTCAGACGTTCGCGCCTTTACAAACTGTACTGCTATTTATTTATATTTTGCTTTCTAATTTTGCAAGCATATACAGAAAGCATTCCCTAAGAGTCGTCTCGTCGGCGATTTAAAAAAAAACGAATAGAAGTTTGTCTTTTTCGGCTTCAAATATACCCATATTTTGCGTACTTATAACTTACTAAAAAAATCACTCTTTTAAAAATCCGAGACGAGAGGCCTATTTCCACCAGTTTCTTCTTTCAAACAAAACAAAGAATTTCAAAATCGGTTCATAAATAAGGAAGTAATTTGTAAAGAGAGCTGCCCTTGCAAACACAATTTAATGCCCTGCACTGTGGCGACCTCTGCTTCGGAGCAAAAAATTCTTGATGTTCGCGATCGGATACTTGACTCTTATGATTTCTGTATATACTTGCAAAATTAGAAAGCAAAATATCAATAAATACCAGTACAGTTTGTAAAGGCGCGAACGTCTGAATCGCTCGAAAATGCAGCAGGGAGACTTGGCTCTTAAATGATTTACTCCCACTGATTGACGAAATATTCCATGATTTCTATAAAAACATAAAAACTGACGAAGTTGAAGATGCGGATCCCGACTTGCAAGAGATAGATCCCGATGAAGCAGAGTGGTACTGAAGTTGTTTTTCAAGTTTCTATGTTTTCAGGGTATTTGCAATAAATTTGGAATATAAAAAGCTATACCATGCTTATTATCCCTTAAACAACTGTTCAAAATTCAGAAAAAAATGTACCGTTAATAAATAGGTATCTCATCTGAATAAATCGGTAACTATAACTTTTTTGTGTCACCTGTGCCGATGGTTTAATGGCCATTTGGTATGTGATTAGTTAACTAAAAAGCGCATTTATAACAGCAATTTTAGTTCTTTCTAAAAAGTACCATATTTTGGAGAAACGAAAAACTTCAAACAGCTGTACTGAAAGATGCCATTTTCCAACCTGCTTATTTATTCACGGAGGTCACAGATAGAAGCTTCTAGATAAAGCAAGAAAACCTGTGCTTCCCGGGTTACTTATGGGGCAACTTTCGTCAACCTCATCTGCAAGTGATTCCCTCAAGAGTCAGATTACAGACCCACAAAATCTCTTACTACAACTATTAGCAGTGACTACAACCCTCCAAGTTCTTCATCGACGATACAGTCAACTCTGTCATTGAGAGAACGAAATGGCAGATTCTATTTGGGCTTGCCTGAAGAAATGTATGCAATACTGACATTGCTGACCGAATCTGCATGTGTTTCATACAGAGACGTATTAATAACGCTAAAAAACTACGGCTGAATGATGCTTATGTAAGATTAGGCCACGATTTTGAATTATCAGCATCACAAATTAGCAGGATATTTGCAACAGCTGTGCCCAAATTATCCGAGAATTTTCAGGAACTGATATTCTGACCCCAGTCCAAGGACAAAAAAAAATTATTGCCTATTCCATTCAGAGCCCGTCTCAGTGGAGTAGAATCAATTATTGACTGCCTCGAAATTGAAATTGCAAAACCATTTAGTGCCATCAAACAATCCATGACCTGGTCACAATATAAAAATTGCAACACCATAAAATTTCTCATTGCAATAATCAATTTTATATCTGGTTTTTATGGTGGCCGTATCCCAGACAATGAAATTTGCGAAGCAAGTGGTTATTTTCAAATTTTACGGAGAGGTAACTGTATAATGGCAGACTGGAGCTTTAAACATATTGACTCATCCTTGACTTTAAAAGACTGTAAATTAATTAGGCCTCCTAGTGTAAGTGCAGGTGAAAAACTTCGCAAGGAACAAGTTCGAATGAACAAACGTATTGCCTCCTTGCGGATACACATCCAAAAAGTTATACGTAGGTTAAGAGAATTTAGTATTTGTGATCCTCATGCTTGTATAAATCATGAAATTCTGTATTTAATGAATCACATAATAGTCATAGTATGTGCATTTGTTAATTTACAAGGGCGATTAATAAAATCACTCATTTATAATTTTTTTATTCAAGTACCAAGATTAATAACATTCAGTTTAAAATAAATTAAAGAGAATCCCCAATACCAAGAAAAAGACCCTGCGCTCACGGATACAAATTTTGTGCACTGTCTATCTACCTTTTCAGCTCTGATTAATCAACTTATAAGAATTTACCTAAAAAAAATTGAGGAATTGCCAATAAAGGAGAGAACCACATGTGGTTTCGGTCAAGCCGGGTTATTACGGTCTATTTTGCTCTTTATTTATCACAGTTGCTGAAAATGTTAATAATAATAATTCAACAAGGTTCAAACATACATTCTCTGGTTGGATCACGATGCAGATGTTATACACAGTCGTAAAGTAATTCAGTCAGCAGAAGAGTACAAATTATTGGAGTGATAAATTTAAAATTATTTATTTACTAATGGCAAAATATTAAAAATTTCTTCTGAACTCTCGATTGTATTACTATAGACGTCATAACTGGGTGCCCAGATTATAGTAACAAAGAAATACGTAAACATTAAAGAATAAAATAAGTGTTAAACTGCAAAGAAATTACACAAACCGCAAATTTCAAATGAACAAAGGATTGAAAAAAGAGAAAGGGGAAAGGATTATCAATTAAACAAACAAAATAAGCAAATCGTTCATTCGAAATCAATAAAATAAGTTGAAGAATAAAGGGAAACAAAGCGTTAAGCTTACAAGAAACTAAATAATTCATAAATCATAATAAATAAATGATAAATGAAACATAATGTCAAACTACTCAAAAATTCTATTTAGTATGGTCGTACCCTCCGGATGGACAGATGATGGCATCTAGAGCGGGATAGAGTGTCATCATTACAAGACGATGCCAATGCCCACATTTTTCAAATTCCGCGTGTAGGTATGGTGTAATAGATAAAGGGTACGTATTTGAGTGCAGTAGCCTATTTGACTTAGTCGGTTGGGGTCGCATATCGCAAAGATGAGTACACGGGCAAGAAAAAAGTGTGCAAAGTAATTTCTCAAATAAGCACAATAGTGTAGATCTGGAAAAGAACGTTGATGACTCTGCATTTCCAATTATTCACTGTCAAAATATTATTGGCAACATGTGGCATTCAATGGACACACAGTGCTATATTTTCACCAATGGGCAATTGCGTGTAGAATGTGTACCAAGAATATACTACATGCAGTGTTGATAATGGGGGTACAAGTTTCCAACAAGTGTTTCCCAGTTTGCAGTTTGCCTTTGTAAATCTGTTCTCTTTTCATTTTAGATAGCGACTCCGATGTCGTTAGTTCCTTTGATTCGGATCTTGATCCTACGTTCTTGCGTCCAGTGATGAAGAAATTTTATACAGTTCCGATGTGTCAGGCGTAGAAAGAAAACCAGATTGTAGAAGCAAGAATGCACGAGCCAAAGTCTAGGTAAATATGAGAAAAATTCAAAAACGAAGAGGCTCCAGCTGAGATTCAACCGTGCTGTTCAAATTCCCTTCCAACAAGGAATATTGTGTCTGAAGAAATAGAAAGTTTCAATGATCAGCCACCTTACCCATTGAAGACGAATCATTCCGGAAGAAGAGGTACGTGAACTTTTTGAGGTTGACATTTCTAGTAATAATAACGGAGCAAACGAAAACGCAAATTTTGAAAATGAGGAGAGCTTTGCCAACTAAAATTTAGAACATACGCGGAGAGAGCCTGTTGGAAAACATCTCGTGTTTAACTATTCTATTGAAGCTGGTCTACATACAAATTATACTGCAACTCTTGTCAACTTGGTAATTTATACGCAACTCAAGTGTTACTCGATACAGAAGATATCGCAAAGAATCAAGGCTGCACCGATGGATTGCTATAGATAAGGAGGAAATGTTAAAATTTAAGGCATCGTGGCCTATATGGGTTTGGTTAGAATGACCGATGATCTATCTCTTTAAAAATTATATTATTCCAAAAATCATGTCACGGAATAGGTTTCAGCTGCTTCTAAGAATGTGGCACTTTTCTGATAATGCTACTTGCCCAAACGGTGACCGATCGCATAAAGTTAAGCCGTTGTTAGGCAAATTAGTTCAGAAGTTTCAAGCAGTTTATACCCCTGGCCGTACGTTTTGTATTGATGAATCTGGTGTTCCTTTTCAAGGTCGCTTACTTATCAAGCAATATATACCGAATAGAACACATACATACGGGGTTAAGCTATTCAACTTGTGTAGCGATAACGGCTACACATGGAATAGGACGCGCCGTGCATTCGCAAAAGTTGCAGCAACAAGTAGTGCGGACATTAACCCGGGCAACTTGTTAAGTTTCTTGCCGATACATCAAAAGAGATCAGCGTTTTGCGTACGTTCAGTTTGGACGCTTCGAGGAGAGCACGTGCAACGTTTGAAGTGAAAATGTCCGATAATGAATGGAATCACGACAAAATTTTGCTGCTAATTCAGTTATACGAAACAAAACCTGAATTATGGGATCTGAAAGATAGCAAGTACCATTTGAGAAACAAAAAATTTGATGCCTGCAGAGAAATTGCGGAAACCGTATATTCCAACATCGAAACAATCAAAAGCGTTCGACAGTTGTCGTTTCCTCTTGGATAAGGATAAAATTAAAGGATCCATCAACTCGAATCGTAAATTTTTTATAATAATCCTATGTACCTACAATCATTCAGTGTCTAGAGTTGTTCGGAAAAAGGGGCATCTTCTATGTCGAAAAATAAAACGGTTCAGGAAAACATTTTCGGAAACACATTTCTAGACAATTTTCGTATTATGTATCCTTTAACGTAGAATAACTTTTTTTGTCGGATATGCACATACAAATTTAAGAAAATTTACACATATTTATTTTGCCACTGAACGATTCCATCGGAAACAAAGTATTCCGTAATTTCATGTCGAATATCTTGCGCACACACGGAAGACTTGCGTGGAATTATTCTCAGAGGAAGAAATCAATCATTTGATTCACCTTCTTGTCGCCAGCGACCCGGAATAACTACGCCATTTTCCTCAACATCCAGCAGCCATCACAACAAGCCTTGCTTTTTCTGGTTGCAGTAGCATTGGCTTTCTTAATACTCGAAATACAAATGATAATACAGCGAAAGCATTTTCTACAACCCTGCGTGCCCTGAACAGTCTATAACTGAAAACCCTTTCGTTAGATCCCTTTTCAGGGCCGTGCTAAGGCTATGTGCAAGCGTGCGACCGCACAGGGCAGCCGTTTTTTAGGGGCAGCTAATGGAGGACGGCTAATCTCGAACTCGGTCGGGCAAGAAAAATTCTTACGAACGTTAAAAAAATAATTTTTATTACCAAATTTATAGCGAATAGCGCCACCTTGCGGGCTGCGGATGTGTGGATCCGGATCGGCATTTGGGCCATTGGGCGCCCTGTCACTAGAGGTCGCCTCGCCATAGAACTATGAACTGGCGCACCAATGACAAAGTAACTTCAGTTCAGCTTTCAGCGATGCTCTGTGTCCACAAGTATTAAGCTATGTACCTGTATGTAAACAGTATATGTTCCTATTATGCTATGTTCTTGATACAGTATACAGGGTGATCTATAATGAGTGTAACAAACTTCTAGGGTAGATAGAATACTTAAAAATAATGCGAAAAACCTTAATCAACGTATGTTCAAAAATGTCGGCTAAGCGAGATACAAGGTGTTGAAATTTCTTAAAAAATGTATATTTTTTAATATCTGGAAAACTACCAAAGCTATTCATTTGGAATTTTGGACATAATAATTCATTGAAGTTATTTACTAATTTATAAATTTTGAGTTTTGTACTTTCACCAGTGGCGTCACTACGAGGTGGGGAGACCACATTTATTACCGAAACTATGTTACGCTACTGACTTACACAGATATCTTGCAAAATATTTGAATCTTTGTTTTATTTACAAGAAAAAATCTTTCTTTTGTTTTTTGCGTACGGGGCATAGTTTCAGAGAGAACTAATTTTGTGTAACATGGTGCACAGTCCGCGATTTTAAAAACGAAATCATCAGTCATCTTTATAACAGTAAAGCGTTGTTAATATTGAAGTGGCGTGTAAATACTGCGAAAATATTGTGAAAATCCCTAATGAATATGTGCCCAAAAATGGCTACAAAAATAGATACAAGGTGTTGAAATTTTTTACAAAAATTTAATATTTTCTTGTATTGTTACCTACTATTTTCAGCTGTTTTCTGCTATTTTTGAGTATTTATACCCTAATTCGATATTAACAACGCTTTACTGTTACAGAGAATGGTTGACAATTTAGTTTTCAAAATCTTGGACTAATGCACCATGTTACACATAATTATTTCTCTCTGAAACTATGCTTCGTACGCAAAAAACAAAAGATAAATTTTTTCTTGTAAATAAAACAAAGATTCAAATATTTTGAAACATATCTGTGTAAGTCAGTAGCGTAACATAGTTTCGGTAATAAATGTGGTCTCCCCGCCTCATAGTGACGCCACTGGTGAGAGTACAAAACTCAAAATTTATAAATTAGTAAATAACCTCAATGAATTGTTATACCCAAAATTTCAAATAAATGCCTCTGATAGTTTTCCAGATATTAAAAAAAATAACATTTTTTAAAGAAATTTCAACACCTTGTATCTCGCTTAGCAGGCATTTTTGGACCTACGTTGATTCAGGTTTTTCGCATTATTTTTAAGTGTTCTATCTACCCTAGAAGTTTGTTACACTCATTATAGATCACCCTGTATATGTATTTCTTTACCTATCTAATTTGTACTTTAGGACACCTTTACTCATATTTTGTTAGCAAAAAATAATTATAATTTACATATGTATAGGGCAACCAACTTAAGTTTTGTACAGGGCAGCCAAAAGTCTTAGCACGGCCCTGTCCCTTTTCATGTAATCCCGCGCAGGGTTTCATTAAATTCTCGTGCAGTGCAAATGCATCATCGCCAAGAAATACGCAAGGAACTGGCATTTTGCCGCCCAGAAAGAACTTTCTGTTGTGGAAGGGATAATGCTTTTCCCACTATTTGTTTCCATAAATGACTGTTTTTAAAAATGTCTCCGTCAGATATTCATCCTTGAGCACCCAAATCAGCAAATTAACTAAAGGACTTCTTTGCGATAAGCATTATAAAATGTTGAGTTTACTGGGGTTGCATTTGTAATGTTTTATGGATAAGTGGCAGTGGCGGCTCGTGGGTTAATAACCAGGGAGGTCATTTTGGTTTTGAAACTTATAATTAATACTAAAAATATATACATGACCGCGCAATGCAATTTCAAAGACTCCGCAAAATTTTACACAATCATTTTGTTTAAACTTTAAAATAAACCTATTTTTAGGAACCGATTCCTTAAAGTCGTGCACTGATTTGCGATACGCACCATCAAGTTGCTGTCTTATGTCTACAGGTCTACACGTCCTAAACTGACGTAACTCATAAACTCATTGAACGATTTATATGAGTAGCGGAAGAAGCATGCTTTTTAATTTTGTCTTTTAAATGTTTCATATCGGTTACTCCATTTTTAGCCCATTTGAAAATAATAAGCACAGATAGCAAAAAAACGGAATTTTTAACACTACATCCACAAATCCAGTTGCACAAATCGTACATAGATTCTTTAAAATAGGTATCTTTGGCTATCTATACCTCTATCCTTTGTTGTCTGCTTCAAATTCAGTTTTGGCTTAGGTCGTCCACTTTCTTTTTTTCAAGCCGTCATTACAATTTAATGTTCCAGCTGACTTTAAGGCAAATATCTCCTCAACAACATTCATCTTGTTTTGCTAAAAACAAAATTTCATAACGAACACTCACAATTCTAGACCGCAACGTACACGCTTCGCATGCTGCTGAGTAACTGAGAAATGAATACTGATTACTGAAGAACAAGAACACTGATCAGCTCGATTTGTCGATTTTGAGCAGTTGTCATCGGGCCGTTGTCCCTATTGCAGATATAGGAGCAAAAGGTGACTCTCACTTTCACTCAAGAATTCGCCATCTGCTGTCACTGTTCTTCTTTACATGCATTTCTCCATAAGCCATAAGAGCTGTGCATGTGCAGGGTCAATTTGAATTACGGCCCGGCTTGTTAGCGAGCGCGAGCGCGGCTTGACGCTCGGCTATTTCTAGTATTGCTGCGAATGTAGACCGCTGAGGATTTTAAATTTGAGATTGTTAGACAAAACATATTTTTATTAAAATAATGGTTTTGATTAGAATATTTTAGGAGGGCCATTGACCAAATGTGATATATTGGCAGTGGGTACCAAGTGGGGGGGTGTCCGGGGATCCCCTCAGAGAAACGGCAAACGCACTGATAAATAAATGAAGCTATTATTATGTTTTAAAATGATAATTCGGAAATTCATGATGCAAAAAAGTCTTTGAAAAACCACGTTTTCGTCAAACACTTTTTCCATTTTTTGTACGATTACGAAAAAATTATGCGATCACAAATTATTTTTAAATTTTATTAAAAGTGAACAAATTGCAAAACAAAATTAACAGAATATAACAACTGAAAACTAGACATAGCAGAGCGGCGGGGGGAGCGGTTAACGAGCCAACTGGAGATCGCCCGACAGGTTGTGACGTTGCGGTGTTGCGGACAACACGGCCATAAAAAATTATTTTAAATATAGGTTCAAGTAGCACTAGGAGATTTCAGAGGACATTTTTGGAGCAAAGGAGGACGGAGGACAGTTTTGATAAAAGGAGGAGTGTCCTCCACAATGGAGGACGGGTGGCAACCCTAAACACAGGCCGGCATATAGCGCTGTCTCTCTCCCCACCCACGTCACGCCGACCGACCGAGCTAGGCCTAGGCCGCGAAGAACCCTTCACGCGCCATCGAGATCGCGCGATGCAGTTAAAACTACCGTCTCGGTGCTGTGTTCCAGGATGCAAAAATAATTATGATAAAACAAAAAAAGTCGTACTTTGGCTTAAACGTATTAATCGGGAGAATTTTGTCGTTTCGAAAAATCAATCGAAATTGGTCTATAAATTTCATTGAAAAAATATGATGAAATAAACACAAAACACAAAAATTCGGTGACCTTTTGCTTCATTGTGCGTATTGTTTTTTTGTTTAACTGCTTTATTTAGTGCTTACAGTAACAGCTTATCTTGCTTGTTCAGTTAACCTGCACTTTGTTCTTATGCGTTACTTGATAATTTTCGCATTAAATGCTTGTTTTTCGAATTGCCATTGTTTATATTCTCGCTAACGTTTCCGTGATTATACCGTAGATTTTGTATTAATTTGTGAGACGCCTAAATCACGTGACGCCCTTTACCGATTATTTTTGAGTGCTGGAATTACTACCCACCCCACTCTCCGACTCTAGTCGCGCGTGTCACAGTTGCATTAATTTTGTCCTCAAAGCTTTGACAATTCCCCAAACGGGTCCCTTTCTTTTGCGTACTTATGCATCCTTGTTTTGAGTGCGAATGGAGCGTAACATCTTACAAAATTTCTATTCCGCGATACTAATGCTAGCTGCTGGCAAATAATTTTTTAGTTATGTTCCGTCACGTGTTCACAGTGGTGAAGAAGTAGTGTATTTTTTCATAATAGCGGGGTCTGAAAATCGAGTAAAATGCGACAAATGTATTGCTGAATCTTTTGTTAAGCTGAGTTTACATTAGTCGTGTGAGCTGACAACTCACTTGAATTCATTTGACATGAATGCGAATTGAACTTCTAAACCCAATAATTCATGCCAAGTGATCAAGTAAACTGAATCAAGTCCCAGTTGAAACAAGTTTAACTTTTGCAGACAATTACCCTATTTTAAAATGGCGGCAAGTAGATGGTTAGAGGAGAAATCGGTTGAATTTGCGAGTGTTTATGAAAATTACGAGTGTTTATGGAACTCTGGATGTAATGAATATAAAAATTCGAAAATTAATTTGTAACATGAGTGAATTAGGTGTAGAAATGAGAGAAGAAGACCAGAATAAAAACAATCAGAACTACATATATGTCTGAATTGCGAAAAGTGGAGAAGGCTCAGAATCCAAGCGCTTCAACTGATAATCTGTATAAACCAACATATGCATGGTTTATAGATGCTCACCGTTTTCTACGAAAGGTTGTTTCCCTCCGTTCAGTTTTTGAAAATTTGGCAAGTTTACACTTTATTTATTTTCAATATTTGTTTTAATGCGGCATGAAAATGTACAAAATTATTTAATTACATTTAATTGTTATGGTTCAGCATCATTCGTGCAAAAATATTCCTCATAATTGTCACGAATTATTGAAGCATAGGTATTGCTACCCTGTCGTTCTAATAGACGTAGTGCTGTCGGTAGATTTCTCCAAGAACCTGGATGAATGTGGTCTGTTTCTATGTCTTCTGTATCGACTAACCCTTGAGTAATGTAAGTAGCAGCTGAAGTTTTTCGTAACTAGTTGTGTAAAGCTTGCTTTTACTATGGAAGCATTTTTTTCCTGGAGAGAGGGCAGTAGGTTTCTCGAAAATTCTAAATTTGGCCACTAGTATTCCAAACGCATTCTCTGAAATTCTGCGCACTCTGCTCAACCTATAATTAAATATTCTTTCTTCCAACGACAAATTTCTTTTCGAGTAGGGTTTCATGAGATATGGGAACGTGTTATCTGCCACAATGACCGTTCGTGGAGGCATATGTAAACATCACTCCTCTAGACAGTAATATAATGAACTTTTTTGAAAAATCCCTCCATCTGATGCTCTTCCCTGTGCACCAACGTCTGTATAAGTAAAGCAGTAGTCAGCACCAACTAATGCAAGCAAAACGATATTATATGTGCCCTTATAATTGTAAAAATCAGAGCCCGCATCAGGCGGATTTGGAATAGCAATATGTTTGCCGTCTAATGTACCCACACATGATGGAAAATCCCATTTTGTAGCAAATCCTTGTTCTATGTTTCTCCACTCCATTTGTGTAGTTGGAACCTGCAAAAAATATAACTTCAGAGTGTACAACTTATTATTCATTTGTTTTAACTATGTATATGATACATAGTATATCAATGATAAATAATGTTTCTTTTTTCAAAATTCACAAACAACACAAGATGTGATCAGTGAAGAAAATAACAATACCCCAGTTAGTGAAGCGGGAATTAGCAATGACATTAATACAGTACAGCCAATAACACAGTCTCCCGAAAGGACCAAAACTATCATCAATACACTATCCACATTAAATATTCCTCCAAACCGCGGCAAGAAACGATCAAGACAATGCAATAATGACGTATCTTTGACAGCGGTGAATTAGTTGCAAAAAAAATTGATTCTGCTGGTGAATTCATGAAAAACGATGAATTCGAAATTTTTGGGAAGCATGTAGCAACTCAATTTCGAAATATGGCGATTCTATTGAAAAAATTGTCTGAAGAAATGAATAAGAAAATTTTGAAACGTAAGTAAGTTTGATATATCAACACTCATCGAAACTAAGAAGAGGTTGAAATCAAATGTTACTAAAGAATAAAATTATACAGGGAGATACAGAAATAAATGCTGGAATTTTGTGAAGTGAAAAGGTAAGTATAGACGATTATTTCTTGTTAATACACTTGGTGCCACAAGGCATGGTTGCTATGCTACCCACAATATCTCGGACAGCATTAATGTCAAATTAAGAGATACAGACCGCACACAAGTTTGTTACCAATGAAAATGGCACAATTTGGCCATCCAGAACTTACCGACATGCACCAAGTGTATTGGAAAAAATAATCGTCTATACTCACCTTATCACTCCACAAAAATGCAGCATTTATTTCTAAATAACTCTGCATAAATAATGAGCATAACCAAGCGCGTTTTTTCTTCATTTCAAATACATTCTGTATATTTCTTAGAAAAATTAATCTTTTTTTTTCGAATTTGTCTGAGATATTACATTTTGAAATTTGTTAGTGTAGTATGCATACACTGGATAAAAATAAAAATTATTTTTTGTAGAAATGTTGAAATTTTTTAAGTCTATTTTAGAGCAATTTATATGTTTTATTGTCTTAGGTTATTTGATCTTAAGTATAAATAAAACTTTTATAACTATAGAACATGCGATGTTTGATTTGAACAATAATATATTAATATTAGTATTATTATTACTTTTGGTCACTTTTTTCCAAAGATTTGGTTACTATTTTTCTTTCAAAATATGGTGGTCGCCCTGTTAAATAATTTTCTCTCAGTGAACTTTTAATATTCATACACAATAAAAAATTTATTAAAAACTTCAAAAGTATAACACAAAAAAGAAATCACCAGTATGTTACAGTCCTACTCCTAATGGCAAATCTCCCACAAGTCCCACAGGCTATCGATGCTGCAGAATCGCAATCAGGGATGATAGATAACCTCATAAATTAATTTGTGCATAACCTATAAATGTACCTGTGTAACAACAGATAATTTACGTCAAATCACTCATGATTTTCGACTTCCTCAAGCAGCTAAGTTGGTTTGTAAGAACTGTGTTAAAATTTATATGTAGAACAAGTTCACATTTAAATGTATTTGTATTACGCGCCTACATTAAAAATATTTACCTACATACGCCAGAGAGTTTAGTAAACCGTTTATGTACTTTTCCAGGATTGGAAGAATTTCTCAATTTCCCAAGTACACATCAGGTTACTGAAATATTGTCTGCTGACCACCGCACACGTACCATTAGACACAACACAAAGAATGTTAGTACGCAGCCATTAGCAAATTTCCGAAGAAAGTAATATACAATTTCCCACAAATGAATATATAACATCTGGTGGACCAGCAGAGTATACACATTGGCCAAGGAATATCACATTACGATTAATAGCAGAGAACAAAGAAAACCATAAAAAGGTAGGAGTATCCATCCGTAGTTTGAAGAAATTATTTGAAATTATAGCAGCTATACTAAATAAAACTTTCGGTTTGAACCTGACGGGAGCCCAGGTAAACAATAAATTAAAAACTTTATAACATGGATACAAAAATAGATAATAACAATAAGGAAGTGCCTCCGTAATCGGCGCCGGATACAGTTTTATAGGTGTATTGTTGCCGGAGCCGGTTTCCATAACGAATTAATAATAGGGCAGTTTAAGAACCTTGTTAGTTGTAACGCATCCAGCAGCGACGGTAGGTAGGGAGGTAATTTGGTATGCTTAGCCCGGGTAGGATCGGCTCCCGTAGAGGTTAGTTTTTTGAGGTTAGATTTTTACATTATCTTTTTTGCAAGAAATGTGTGTGTCTGGTGCCAGAGGGCAGCTAAGGGGGTCTGTTTAAAATGCGTATGTGTTGTATCAGTCTTTTTCGTTCCCAAATAGAAGCGCGCCGGCAACTATACGCAAGGCCGGCGCCGGCTACGGAGGCACTCCCTAACAATAAAACTGGCCGAAGACGGAAATTTTTTGAATTCGAAAAGAAAATGGATTCTATTTTTGGAAAACTGGCAAAAATAAACCCAGAGATATTTCTTTCAGAAACAAATATCGCAAAAATTCCAGCTTCTTTCCAAAAAGGTGCACCTGAATCGTCTGAAATGTCAGCTTCTGAAAACTCCATTAGTGGAAAAAGTAGGGATGCTATAAATATACATGACCATGGCAATTTTGAAAATGAGCATCATGAAAAAATAAACAGTAACATGAAGAGCAGTGATTATGGTAGAAATGTGGGAAAAAACAGACACGAAATGATATATTGGAAGTTATTAGGCAAGACGGGCTGAAGTACCAGAAGCAGCAAATATCCATAGACAACAGGGGAGCACGCAGATCTCCTGCACGAGAATCCGCCAAACTCGTAATTGTCCCGCACAGGAATTGTCCCGCACAGCAATTGTCCCGCAGCACGTTTTATAAAACAGAATGTGAAAACCCCGTATTTGTCCCACACGAGAATTGTCCAAAACCGCAAATGTCCCGCAGGTTTCATTCTATTCATAAATAGATGGTGCGCATATCGAAACAAACTAACGGACTTCTTTTCCAATGCAACTGTTGCCAGATTGCTCTTATTGTGATGGTGTGATATACATAAATATAGTTTACAAGAGTGACAGTTACATGCTTTGTGTACCTATTAAACAGGTAAATTAAGAAATATACATTAAGAATAGGAGAGATAGCATGGTATTAGGACACTTTGTGAGACACGAAGGAATAGTTCGCGACATACTATAGTCAGAGATAGGAATGAAAAGAGGTAAGGGTGGGCGTAGATTAGACTACTGCTCTCAAATAGTTGGGATGTAGGATTTTCTACTTTTAGGAAAATGCGTAGGTTAGCTCAGGATAGAAAGGATGGAGGTACGCGATCGGGAGACCTTTATTCATTACCACTTGGAAACTAAAAACCGGCAGTCTGCTCTGTCGCTTGGGATCGGTCAATATCAGGACTTTCACATGGCTCAGGGCCGTTTCCATTCTCGCCGCTTTTGGCCGAGAAACTTGCGGGACCGGGAGCGAATAGGGGTGCTGGGCGGGGTAAAAACTGGCAAAGTAGATTATAGATACTTACGTATTATTTTCATTTGTAAGGAAGTATATAATCCGTAGAAACCAGTCAAAGACGAAAACTAGCAATGTTGAAAGTTGAATGAGAAAAAATCCGATGTGCAGTAGACCATTTGGACTGGGGAAGCGCGTAAGATGTGGCATGTAGTTCATTTGTATCGCACATGCGTTTGTTTATATCCCAACACTAGATTTTGCCAATGCGAAGTTTTAGCGTGCTATTTATTGTCTCCTTGCTTTCATTAGTAATAGTGGCATAACCCCAGAATTTATTTATTCATTTTTCTATACTTATTTTATCCCAACAACTGAAAGGCACCCCCGATCATAGGATGCGTGCGTTTGGGGGGGGGGGGGGGAGACTGAAACGCTCCGCTCGACCTTAACCTGAAGATGCCGTGCAAAGTCATTTTCGCATTGAATTTGTAGATTAGTGTGGTACGAGCAAGCAAAAAGGTATTTCCACGAACTGAATAATTATTTTGTTTAGAAGTATGAAATCGTGAATTTCTCAATAATATAGATAATTTTGCTGGAAATCGAAGTGCCCACAGCAGAGAAGAAGCCAAAAAACATTCCTAAATTCCCTAGGGCACCGTCGACTCCTACAACGCTCGATCTGTTGCAGCAAATGATGCCCCTCCAATTTTGGCACCAAAATAGTATCATCAGCATTAATGAACCAAACAATTCAAAAATGTCAGTGACCTCCAGAAGGTCCATTGTTTACTAATACAAACTTAAAGAACAATTCGAACGTGACGCGCTAACCTGACGAGAACATGCAGCGTTTATTTATATCCCAACTAGATTTTGCCAATGCGCAGATATCAAAAGTTTTAGCGTGCTAATTCTCTTGTTTTCATTAGTAATCGCGAATTTTATTTAAAAAAATATCTTTTCTGCCGGGACGTCGGACACAATACATCGAATGTAAAATTCTGTAAATTACAATGAACTTTAGAAGTAAAAAGATTCTCTAGGATTCGAACAAAAGTCCCTATACATTTTCGTATAGAGTTCATTAGTGTAACGGCGAAATCAGAGCGCTAAATTTAAAACGCTATCCTAAGAGAATAGTTGGATAAAATTTTTCAATGCATTTTAAATGGAGCTCATATGACCTTGCACTTTCACATTCTATTTTTACCTTTCATCCTGATTTCTTAACATTAAATCAATATATGGCGATTACTATGAAGCTTCTTTTCGGTGTTTGTCTTGTAAAAGCATTTATTTATGCAGTCATTTTGTTTAAAACTAAGATTCAACAAACTACTGCAATTTACGGCGCAAGAATGTCGGTGATAGAACCGGCGCAGTAGATTGTTTAAGTTGTCCGTAAAGAAGAAGAGAATTTTTAACTCTCTCTTTTTTCCATTTTACACTTTTGAAATATAAATAAATTCTCAAACCCCTTATTAAATAAAGATTAAACAATAAATAAGCTGAAGAAACAAACAACTTAACCTCAAACCATGTGTAGCAAAAGTCAAAATAATAATGGTCTGGTCTAACCAGACATACGTTCTTTTCTAATAGGTACTGTGCTCCGTTTTAAAATATTTCTGAAATTAAGTTGTATTTTAAGTTGTTTTTGAAAATGTAACAGCTGGAAAGAGCAGTCTATATATCACTTGCAGAATCCCTGTTAAGAAATGCACTGAATTTAAATAATCAGTGTGTTTTAAAATCTATGTCCCATAAGAGCTCCATGATAAGAATTTTGAAGTAGGATAGAGCGCGAAACTAGTGACATAACCTAACTAATGGACTCTATTGAGCCACGACTGTTACTTGCGGAGCACGTGAACATGGAAGTGCCCGATTCGGCAAAACCTAGTTGGGATATAAGTAAACGCTTCAGAGACATTTCTATTGCCATTGGTTTAAATATTTTTTGGTTGCAAAACTTTTTGGTCGAAATATTTTTTGCTAAATATTTTTTACTTGCAAAATATTTTTTACTCGAAAATTTCGAGGCTCTCCAGAAGCAAGTTCATCAAGTTTATTTCTGAAATAAATCTTCAACGATAGAGTTACAAATTCTAGTTTATGAGTTACAAATTATTACAAGTTAGTTACTAAATATTGGCAAAGAAAAAATCGGAAACTTCAAACTTAAGAAGCTCCCGAGAAGTTGACCGCCAAAAATATTTTTTCAAATAACTCTTCAACGATAGAGTTACAAATTCTAGTTTATGGGTTACAAATTAGAGGTGGGTCGGTCCTGAACGAATCGTTCAACAGGAACGACTCCGAGGTCGGAATCGTCGGAATCGATTCCGTTGCAAATAATTTTCCGATTCACGATTCCGGCTGCAATTCCAGTCCTCGCCAAGGACAACACGGTTTCGTAGCGTGTGAGGTCGCCTATATGAACGACTCACATTCGATTCCGACTCCAGGGTTTCAAAGCATGCGTCGCGCCGTAGCGCGGGTTCGCTAATGGAACGAGGAACGACTTTCATTCGATTAGGATAAGCGGTGGAGTAAACACGGATTCACCGGGGATCGCGGAAGAATATCTGCAAGTCACAGAAAGTAAAGGTGTTTATATACAATTTATTAGGGACGAGAATATATAATTTTTATAGTAATATAATTTAACTTAAAAAACAAGAAGGATAGGTATTCTAGCGCAAAAGAACTTAATATAAATTGGAAATTCCAAATGCATTGCATTGACCATTGGAGAGTTCAGGCATACAGTTTATGAATACTAAAAAATACTTCAACGGACAAAAGTACCTGTTTTGTACGAACAAAAATTTATCTTTGTTAATTTCAATATATATTTTCACACAGTGGTTGGATCGAGAACTTTGTTGTAAATTCATTATGAATTTTTAATAAGTTAACCACACCCAAAGACAGTGACAGTAATTAAACTGCGTCACTGTCTTTTGGAGTGTGGGGTTAAATTATTAAGAATTCATAGTCCATATATTTTGCAAAATTTAGGTAAGGTAGTTAATAAATTTCAAGACCAAAAAAGCCGCAAATAGATAACCTAAACGGTATTATGAAAGAATAAAAATTTATGTTCTTTGGTACCTATTATTAATATTAAAAGGCCGAAACCGGCATTGAAATTTCCTGGGCAGTCGGCACTGCCGACGCGCCAGTACGTATTTTACGACAAAAGGAACGAGAATCGTGAACGAATTGAAGGAATCGATTCCGACAAAAAGATTGATTCCGAGGAATCGACTCCTAAGAAGGAACGGTTTAGCCCAGCTCTATTACAAATTATTACAAGTTAGTTACTAAATACTGGCAAAGAAAAAAATCGGAAACTCCAAACTTGCGGGGCTCCCGAGAAGTTGGCCAATAAAATTAGTTTTTTAAATAACTCCTTAACGGGAAAGTTACAAATTGTAGTTTGTGGGTTACAAATTATTACAAATTAGATACTAATTATTCAGACTAAAATCTATTAGGAAATCGAAAATAACGAGGCTAACTTCACGGACCTCTGCAGCACGTCACTGCTGCTAGAAACAAGTATTGCGTGCACCTCTCTATTTGTCTATTTGTAATTGTAACTCCCTTTCGGCTCTTGCCCATTATCGTTTTATATATTAATTATGATAATTTTACGTCGCAAATTGTATTGTACAACACAATTATTTTTACCTGCTTATTATGCAATTACATTATTAAATGCTTCATTTTTGGTCTAATGCATTTAATTATAAATTAATACTGCATAGTTAAAAGCAATACAGTCAAATATTATCGGATTCGGGTTATGTATAAATATTACAATTCTTATGGAATTCAGTGAGACTTGGCAATGTCGCATATGATGTATGACAGCGAGAAGCGGCCTCTCTAGAGTCGAAGTTTAAGTAACACTACAGAATTTGATATTCTACAGATTGCGTTAATTACGGCTACCATCTAGTGCGACTTGAACGCATATTTCTCTGCGGGACAATTCCGAGAATATTATTGTGCGGGACAACAGCGGTAAAGGACAATTGCTGTGCGGGACATTTACGAGTTTGGCGGATTCTCGTGCAGGACAATCAGCGGATCCCGACAACAGCAGACTTACAAGTGAAATAGAAAAGTTGAAGGAACGAAAAAGAAGAAATGATTTAGTTCAGAAAGGGAATTGGTTGTTAAGAGAATTCGCTTATATGGCAACAAAGTATGCCTTTCTAGGAAACAAAAACAATTGAAAACAAATAAATTCTTCGGCCTGTCAAGAATTGTCACTTGATTCAAATTAATCATTCAGTTTCACCGCAAATTCTGTAAGGTGAACATCATTATCGACAAATTTAGGCATTTCTAGAAGTTCCGTTATACGAATCGTCCAGAGGTATCACGAAGGTGGAACGATGGAACAAAGACCTCGAAGTGGACGTCGTAGAACTTTGAATGATAGGGAGAATCGTTATATAGCCCAATATGCTCGCTGGAATCGCACTGCTTCAGCAACAGCTCTTAGGTTACACGTCAAGCCACTTTTCGCCATGTCATTTCAACATCTACCATCCGAAGGAGGCTTAATTCCGCAAATCTACGGTCTAGAAGACCCTTAAGAGTTCACATATATTGTCACCCCGTCATCGTCGTGCCCGGTTAGAGTGGGCAAGGGAGCACAGGAATTGGCTTTTACCAGAATGACGGAGAGTCCTTTTTTCTGATGAAAGCAGATTAGGATTGGTGAATGAAGACAGACGGCAAAGGGTCTGGAGGGAGTCAGGTCGACAACAGCGACTCAGACCCAAGAGGTTGCCCCCTATCAAGGTGACACAATAATGGTATGGGAGGTGTAATGTTCAATCGCCGTACTCCATTAATTCTCATACCAAGGACAATGACCAGTGAAATTTACATAGAAAACATTATCCAACCTATCATTTATTCCCTTCGCAATTTCATCTACATGAATTTCATCTACATGCATGATATTGCGAAGTCCCATCGCGCCCGAAGATTTTAGCAGGTATTGGAAGAGGGTCAGATAACGCGACTGACATGACCAGCAATGTCTCCTGACATGAATCCCATAGAGAATCTGTGGGATAAAGTATCTAGGGCAATTCATAATAGAATTAATCCAACAAGAAATTTCCAGGAGCTTGCTGTAGCTGTAGAAGAGGAATGGAACAACATTCAACAAGAAACAATCGATGATTTTATTAGATCCATGGCCAGAAGAGTTTTGCTGTTGTTACAGAGAAGAGGAGGACATACTGATTAATAGTCTTCACTCAGGTCTTCCATTTTGTAAATTTTTTCATTGTTTTAAAATTTTGTTTTTTATTTTTTATTTTTTATGCCTTCATTTACGGACCCCAAGAAAGTGCTTGTAAGTGTAGTTATCACAAAGTAATACACTTTCAAAACCCTATTTTTCTTTGATCATAACAGCAATATTTAGAAAAAAATGTTTTTGTTGAGTATTGATTGATTTTCTAGAGTTTATATACATATTTATATACATATTTAGTTCATTATGAAGTATATTTTTATAAACAAATAGCACTTCGAAAATGTTGTTTTATTGAATAAACATTAAAACGAGTGTCCTGATTTATGGAATACAAAGTAAAATACAGTCTAACTACAAATCTAAAGTTCTAAGAAGATGGGCTCGAAAAGCAACACCTTCTGGGGCATCTATTTCCAGACCGTGATCAGGGACTTCCAATACCTATATCTTCATTCGGATCATTCTCATCTTGATGTTCTTCACTAGCATCAGATTCGTTGTCACAACAAGCCCTGATGGAATTAACAATATCAGGTATAGGTACATACTTCGTAATTTGCAGTGGTATAACTGTGGGAACTGTTTAAGTAAACCGAAGCAGTGTTCTATTATGTAACGACACGTGGATATCCTTCGGTTAAATAATTTTTGACGATAAGTTAAACTTCCACGAACTTTGAAAACTGTGATTAAATGGCGAGAGCAGCTGTAAGCACTATCGGATAAAATAAAATAACCCCCATATTTGTCTGGCACGTCCTGAGAAAAAGATCTTCTAAATACTTGTGCATCATGCACGGAACCAGCAAAACCTACGAAAAGACTTGTTATCTTTTTTTGGTTATCGCATACGGCTTGCAATTTAGAGAATAATAAATCAAAATTATTTGTTTATATTCTAGTCAAATATGAAAAAATTGTCACCCGCCTGAATTGAAAAGTCCTTTTTTCTATTGAATCGGTCAGTCCAAAAATGGCCATTTTGAACTGAGATAGCAAAACTATGCCAAAAACCACGCCAAAAAATAGTACTGTTTTTTGAGTGACCGGTGCATTTGAGAAGTGGGCAATCTGTCTTACTAATGGAGGTTATTTTAAGTAATACGTTCGCTTGCTTGTGCGTTCTCGTTTATTTTCACTAATATTATTAATATTATAATAATTTAATAATTAGAAAATGTCTGGTAGTAAAAATATCTACGGCTCAAAAAAAAACGTAAAAGAGATGTCACCAGTTGGAAAAATCAACAGAAGATTGTCCGCCTAAATGGTAGCTCGTGTCAGCATTTCAGTTCCAGAAAAAAAAATTTGGACCTCCGTTAGTACAACCCCTGGATACGTAAAATATTATGGTTTTATCAACGACTTCATTTCACATACCTTCAAATTACTAAAACAGAATATAGTCTCTCGACAGCTTCCCGGCGGTTTGCTTATTCTGACCCATTTCCAATTATTTATAAAAAATGATAGCTTAAGAAAGTAATGCAGTATGTCACAGATAGGGTTTTAAGAATTCGGGATCGGGATTCAATTTCGGGATTTCGGGATCGAAATTTAGAATCCCGGGATCCCGGGATTGAATCCCGAACCCGAAATTCAGAAGTTGAAATAGGAAACACTACTATTTAGGGATGTAACCGTCATGCACTTTTCAAATTGATTGTTTGCATCCCTTTGAGGACTTTCGCCGCCAGCGCCGCAGTCATCATTCAACGGTATAAGTACATATTATTTTATGATTTATAACCCAACTTTCAAACGACGCGACGTTTGATTTTTTCTAATTATTCAAGTTTCAAAACAATTTTGCAATATTGTTAAGTTTATACGCCGTTTAAACGTTTAATAAACGCGTTTAAACGTTTACGAAAAATCGCTAAACGTTGCATTCCTGCCATTATTTATAACTAATAAACACCCCGAACGAATTTACGTATTTACATAAATACAATCGGCGACTGGTGATTTACTGGATTATTTACGCACGCGGAGGTGCGGCGCCGAAACTGACCCACGGCGCTGATAGAAACTTCTAAGGACATGGGCGTAACGTCCTGTGGGATACATGAACAATAATTTTGCAATGCAAAAAAATTCCTTTTGCGTAAATTATTATTTCGGTATTTTTCGGGATCCTGGTAAATTGTCGATCCCGAAATCCCGGGATTCGGGATTTCGGGATCGACATTTTACCGGGATCCCGGGATTCGGGATCCCGGGATCCCGGGATTGAAAACCCTAGTCACAGATGAAAATTTACCACGTAACTTCAAGAAACGAAAAATAGTATACAGTACAGTATATCGATACTAAAATCGTTAAGTTGGAACAGTACTGTCGTAGGTGCAACATGAGAGTGTTATAAACGAAGTGTTATAAACGAAGACACTGATAAGTTACTGCTTGCACTTTTTCGGGGCAGACTGGGTTGTTCAGTGCATGCTGGTGACATAGACAGGTCGCATAGATTGGGGAGGAAATTACCGGGTCAGTTTTGTTTCTTATCGACTTAAATTTGCAGTTATGAAGTTCTGAAAGGGTCGGGTGTATCTGTTACGAAGGATCGTATGATTTGTTTAAAGGGGCAGTATACCAAATTTTCATGAAAACGTATAAAAATACTTCAAAAATATCTAAGAGTAAAAATGAAAACCGCAGACCGGTACGACGTTTCGTTTTTGAACAGCGAGGCAACAAAGTTACTCATCGACGGCGTGTGACGTCATACCGACATCGCGCGACCAGCAGTTGCCGCGCTGCCATAAAAATACACGCGTGCTGCTGCATTATTAGCTTTCGTTTGCGTTCGGTTTTTAATTGTATTTTTGCGGTGATTGCAATTTGTACATAAATGCCTAACTGTTATGTTTTCGGCTGCAATAAAAATTTGGAAAATTCTAACGTGACCTGCCAAATTTCCCAAGAGAAGAAAAGGAGCCGCGGCGATATAAATCCTGGGGAAATGGGATAAACAGGGATAATCTTAAGCCCAATCACAATCATGTAGTTTGCAGTGAACATTTTAATGAGGAGATTAAAAACGAAACCTTAGTTTAATTAAGAAAGGAAAAATAAAACATTGTTCTATATAAAAGTAAAATGCACCAATGATTATGGTAAAATATCATTCTCATCATAATATTCTCTAAATCTTCCTTTATTTCTGGATACTTTTGTCGAATTGAATTGACCAAGCATGATGGAATTACGATTCTATTATGACGCCCAATTGATGTCCAACTGTTAATCCAAGAAATAAAATTCCTATAAGCCAGGTGACGCCACAATCTGTTAGACTCCTCCAAATACCTTTTCAAGGAATAAAAAATACATGAAGGTGCATTTCAAAATATTACTAGAACATCTTTACTTTTCTTCGTGTGAAATACACCTTGAAACAATATTATGACGCAACATATTTAAAGAGTCCAAACTACGCTTGCAAATGCATCGTGATATATTATAATACATGCATCTTCATTTCTCACTACATTTATTAGTGTGTTCTCAACACAACACAAACATTCTTTTGGTGTTGGCATTGCAACAAAATTTCCACACCTACACCAAGATGTGTCATTTACTCTTTTCACGTTTTCGTCGTTACGCAGATTGTCATGCTTATTCTTCAACTCACTTAATTCGTTTTTGTGTACCTTGGTTCAAAACCGAACGTCATCGGGATTGAATGATAACTTAAATCTGCAAAATTTAATGGAATCGGAACTCGCACGTCGAAAATCACAGAACTCAGACGCGGCGTGATAAGAAATTAGCGCACTCCTCAGACTCGGCGAGTCGGTGGCATGTCGGTATGACGTCACGGTCAACAGCCTTCTCAATCGCAGGAAACTGCGGTTTGGAGATTTGGTCTTAGTTTTTTGTTTATTTTCTTTTTGCTCTCAAGTATACTACCCCTTTAAGGTGGCAATGTTAGGATTTCCCGCATTTTTCATAAATTCGCAAGTTATTCAAATTTCTATAAATATTTTTAAAGAAGGGCTTTTTAGCGACCTAAATAAATTCGACATTCTTATCCATACACATTTTTGAATCGTATCATTAAGTATTAAAGTCAGAAAACTGCAGGTTCGCGAAAAACGACCCAAATGAATTTATTCAGTGCCTTCATTATATTACACAAGGAAACGATCCAAAAATGTGCATGGGTATAAAGTTTGAATATATCTAGGTCGCTAAAAAGCCCTTTTTTAAAAATACTAGGTCAGCAAGACGCGCTACGCGCGTCTTTACTGCCCTAGTGGTAATCATAGGAAATTGAAATGTACAATTTGTATGAATACAGATTATTAAATAAATTAATGCTGAAAAGAATGAATCATAAGTTGCCATAAAACATCTTTATATGTATGTCAAGAACATTTCAGTGTTAGGGAATAAATAACCTGTAAAACATTTTAGTGTAAAAAATAGCCTATATTTTCAATAAAACAATGAAATTAACTTTTTCTGAAAATACTAAATCAAATTGATTTTTCGAAAAGTGCGTGTTGATTTTTCCTGAAAATACATGCTTAATATAATCTCAAAACATTTTAGTATTAAGTAATAAATCATACCTGCCCCAATGTTTTTGTAAAACTTAAAAAATAACATTCATTTTCAATAAGGCAAACACATTAACGTTTTCTGAAAATATACAGGGTGTCCCGTTTTTAAACAGACAAACTTAAATATGTGACAGAACTCGATATTTTAAGATGAAAAGTTTATACAAACATATCGCTCATCCGAAAGAAAAGTGACACATCTCAAAAACCAACAAATTGTAGATTTCCCAATAAAACAATGAGAAAATAATTAAAGTTTTAAATGGAAAAGCGACAAGTATATTTACTGAAATAATCGATAGATGGGGCAAGTGTCACTTTACAGGTACTCTAACATTGACACGCTCTACTTTGGAAGAATATCATATTTAGTAGTGGACTGTCATTCATTGGAGTAAGTCGCGCTTTTTTTCTAGAAAAACGACATATCTTCAAATGTGACCTACTGTATATTATGCTGAAAATTTAAAACAAAAGTGACATATTTTGTGTTTTGACATCAAAGACAAAAGCAATAGTTACAGAAAACCGACACAATCCAAAATAATTTTTCAAAAAACACTGCAGCAACTTCATTTACCCTTTGGAAGTTATAACGATTCCGATCCATAACAGGTTTCATCGTAAACAACAAGTGCAGTTCAGGTTCTTCATTCAAACTGATACATCGTTGGTGTTCCAATTCTTCCCCCAAAATTTGATAAGACTGAGCAAATACATTATTTTCACGCATGAAATTCTCAATTAGTTTTATAATTTCTAAATCACATTGCGAATTCTGACTTAAACGAAATTCTACTGCTTCATGGGAATCAACAATAAACAGCTGACCGTAACTTGGGGTCTCATTAGAGGATGGGTAAAGTGCTGTATTAATTTGATAATATATTTGCCCCTGAATTTTAAAACAAAATGGACCTCTACGTGCAGAATTAAAATTTAACAGATTAGCGTTAAATGATGCAAATGAAAATGAGCTATTATAACTTCGGATGCGTTCAAAAAATGTGTTAGATTTTGGATGAGAACCGTTGAACAAGGACTCCAGAAAAGCAGGAAAAGCAGGTAAAGGTTGTAAACGTACTTCACCATGATTACAACAATCATTAAAAGAATTGCCTTTATTTGACACTCTTTCAGGAACAAAATGTTTCGCACTACAATGTATGCAATCAACACTCATGGCACCAATATAATGTTCACTAACACTATCATCAAACCCAAGCAAAGTGAGATCAATATAGGTAATTGTTTTTCCTCGAGCGATAATTTCGTTGATGCTGTATTTGTGGCATTCTTGCAGTATTTCGTTCAGCTTCTCGACGACGACGTTCATATTCAGCTTTCTGTTGTCGTCTACGCTTCATATATTCTTCTTGTTCTTCAGGACTTCGATGGAGTTTTCTACGAGGCATACTTCGTGACAATACCTAACCCTACTATTGTGCTATGAATCTGTACTCGTTGCACTCTAACAAGGATATATAATTCTGTGTTACTTTTTTGCTCTACAATATATACCTACTTAAATCTTTCTCTTCTTTGCGTTTCTTATTGTCTCCTTGTTTTTCGCCTTTGATCGTCTTTAGGTAATTCTCAAACTGCCTGTAGCTTTCTTTACTCTAAAATGTATACTTAAATCTTTCTCTGGTCTAAAATCTGGGTCTTTGTTTTTGCCTTTCTTGTCTCTATTTGAACGTCTTTCTTTAAATCTCTTTCTGGTCTAGTTTTTTATTTGTCCTCTGATTATTGTTGATCAATATCAAAGTTTGTAACGTACCTGTTAAAACGGTCCAGTTGCAACTCACCTTTTCAATATATGTATATTTACTAAAGCATCACCATGCATACGCACACCTAAAATGAAAATTTATATTTATATTTATATTTTCAAGGGTTCAGAAAACGTAACCTATAACTGCAAAGTAATTGTAAAATTCCTACTCTAACTCACCTTTAAACCTCTTACCAAAACACTGCATTAATAATAATATGTACAAACGTATATCCTATATCGAATTACAGCACACATACAAATCGTAGCAGAATAAAACTTATGAAAATGAAAAATCCAAGTCACAGCTTTGACAAAATGGAAATGTTGCGTGTTGATTAGCTCAGTAGTGTTGTGTGTTGGGCGCATCGAATGAATTTTTCGATAGTACACAATCATTCGAATACTTAATTCGATAGTACTAAAACCATTCATTCATTTCATTACGTTTCATTCGTTTTGACAACTGAATCTTTTAGCAATGGAATAAAATGTACGTACTGACTGAATTATTTAGTAGCCCCCTTCAGTGAACCAAGGGAACGACGAACGAACACTGGAATTATCGAAGGAATAGTTATCGTTAAAAATAATAAAATGCATGTGCAGATATGAAACACGTGCCCTTTACCCCAGCAGCCGTCTATAAGCAAATGAATGATTCATTCGATAGTGGAAACTACTCATTCGATAGCAAAATTCATTCGATAGCGCCCATCTCTAGTGCTCGGTGATATTAGGAGCTAATAAGAGCAATCTGTGCCCAAGTGGCACCCGTGCCCCTGCCAATTTCGCATGCAGTCGTGCACTACAGTAGTACTATAAACGCCCGTAAGGCTATATAACTGCTGTGAGTTGAATCAATTGTGTCGTGTCGGTAGCGTATCAGATGACCATGCACCGTAGTCGTGTTTTCGATACCAGCGCTGGTCGATTTTTTGTTTGTTCTACTTTATTTTTTAAATATTTGTCAGGTTACCGTCAATTAAGCGTGGCTGGATCATTTGAACCTACGTGTGTACGGACAAAAAAACCGTCCTTAGCACATAACGCCAAATGCGCAAGTTTGGCACAGATTGCTCTTATTAGGTTTATTCGCGGAGACGGTCCGTAACCAATTCCTTACAAATGCGCGTGCGCATTGCGATTTGAAGTGTTCGTGGTACGAACAATGCTACATTCTTATCAAAAATCCAGCGTTCGTAGAACCTCTTGGACAAATGCGGATAATCATACAATGTTAATTTCACCGAGTCAGAAGATCAATTTTTGAACGATACGTTGTCAATTAGACAAGACAGTCCAAAGTCGAGCTATATTTCGTTCGCGGAGGTTTGTAAATTTCGAATCAGTTAGAAATCGCGCACGCGCGCAGTGTCGTGTACAAGTAATTTGGTATTTGTAAAGAACTGGCCCCGGATTCGCTCCACGAACAAACCTATTAGCTCCTCGTCTCAGTGATGCCGACATCGACAGTGGTGGGCGATACGTATCGACATTTTCAGGTATCAATATTTTACTTCCCGATACCCGATATTTTGTAACGATACTTCTTGTCCTGCCGATATTTTCCATATAATAAACCAGGTATCAAATATCGCGTATCGCATAAATAATCCTTAAAAAAATCAAACTTGAAAATAAAAATTGCATACTTTCCTTACCTATGCTGCATGCCTAGCATCATTTTCTATTGTAAGCCTTAAGCTGTATACCTATATTAAACAACAAATCTACATTGCTTTAATAATTTTCCGGTTATTAGTAACAATTGAAAAATCCGATTCGATACTATCGATATTTCGAGTACCGATACTTTTTACTACGATACACGTATCGATCCCCTTCAACCCAATACGGATCGATACGCGGTATCGATACTTTTCAGAGTATTGCCCAACACTATGATGATTTTTCTGCAGTCAATTGAAATGTCCCTGAACGACAGCACACAGCATTTTGGCATAATGTAGTGTTTCCTTGGGCATGATTATTATAAGAAACACCTTTTTTGACCTAAACCAAACAATAGATTTTGGCATAATGTAGTGTTTCCTTGGGCATGATTGTTATAAGAAACACCTTTTTTGACCTAAACCAAACAAATCGCTATTAAACAGTGACCACGACTGTCATCAAAGAAACTCCCTTTTTGGACCTACAACTAGAGAGCGTTATTAAATAGTGACACTGTCCTTCTATTTGACCCGAACCCAACAAATTGGAAATTAGTATTAGTGACATGACCATACATTTTTACAATCAATGCAAAAAAGTGACTGGTAGGGACCAAGCCGCGAGCGCCACAAAACCAGTCAAATTATTTAAACATCCACTTTGAATTAATTGTGCAAGAGCCAAAGTGCATTATTTATGGGAAAAAAACAACTCTTACCTGCTCGAACTTTTATTGAATTTACATTTAATTTCGCGTTTACCTATAAAAAAGAAGAAAACTAATCTTTCGAGCATAAAGAACCTTAAAGTATGGTATAAATTTATATTTATATATTTAGATATCGAGTTTGTTTGTCCATGGAGCGCCTTCCCTTAAAAATCTTTTCCTTCGGAAGTATCATAATGCTCTTCCTCGCTTTTATTAAGACTTTTCTTCACACAAAACATCTGATCGAGCTTCGTTTTCATTCAAAAGCTGTTATGCATCTGTGATCCTGTGTTTTAATTGTCACAGAAATACCACGAAAACAAAATTTATAAATTTATGACAATTACCGTAAAAATCTAACTAAACTAACCTTTCAAGCAGCGCCATAATAATGAGAAAGGGGGGAGTATTTTGCACATGTACGTGAAGGATATCGAGTCTGATTATGCATCGTATTCTTGTTAAATATTCCAGATTCTACATTCCACTTGCCTCGGTCGCCTCCAGGTATTTCCGTATGGTATTTTGGTATTTAACCTCAAAAGTGCTATTATTCTGAAACAGATTGCACAATGTACTGTGGAATTATTATTAGGTATTATTAAAAGAAAGCAACGATTTCGGTACAACTGAGAGACAAAAACAAACATTCAACATTCCAGAAGCACACACTAATCACTACTGCGATGAAAATGTTTTAATGTAACGTACTTACATGGACATTTCCTTACCTGTTCAATATAATATGTTATCTGTTCAAATAAATCCTAAATAGCACAAAAATTACGAAATACGCCATATAAACAATAATAGACGGAGCTTTCAACGACAGCTGATCGATCGAAAGATCGAAACCCAGGAGAAGGAGAGGCATGCGTGCGCATTTTCTGTCCACTAACATGTCGAATTTCTGTTCGGATTTATAGAAATTTGAATAACTTGCGAATTTATGAAAAATGCGGGAAATCGTCACATTGCCACCTTAAGAAGGCTTCGCAGAAATTTGGTAGGAATAAAGTGTGGACTTCTGATGGCAGAATATTATGTAGTAAGGGAGATAATGTTGTGCATATAAAAATTATGGGGACTTAGATTTTTATTTTATTTAGCAGATCACTGCTTTCTTGTAAGGTACGACTACATTTTTCCTTTTGTACTTTGGGAAATAGCGCCATATACTTTTCTTGCGTTGCCATATCTCTTTTATTTGTTTTCTTATTTTTTAGCCTTGCATCTATCTTTTTGTTATATTCTATTTTTGTCGATCTAAGTATAATGTACATTTTGCTTGATACTCAATAATTTTATTTAATTCTTTTCCAAATATTTACATATGCAAAGTTTCATATCAATTACCTTTGTAATTGCTGCTCTGTAACTAATTATATTTTTTACATTATTCCTTATTTGTCCTTTTTATTTTTATATATTGGAGCTGGGTGCTTGTATATTTCTAAGTTTAAAACAGCTCTTTATATTGAACATTACCTTGTTTTTTGATTGTAATATTATTCTCTTTCTTACATATTTTACCTTTTCCTTCTCCCGCTAACGATAGTTTTTCTCTTCTTTACTTAGAGTGGGTTATTTCACTCTTTTACTTTTTCTTACTATTGTTTGTTAATTGTTGTCTATTTTTCCATTGCTTTTCTAATGTTCTTTCTATTCTCCACTTTTTTAATTTGCTCTCTTTCTTCTGTGTAATCATTTCTTTAATAACAATACTGATATTTTTTATACATACTCGTGCATTCATGACTTACAAGTTAAAAAACATCAAAATTGGTCACCTTAATATGCGTTCGTTGTTCACTGGATTCGACAATTATTCTAATTTGGTAATTGAAAATGAATTGGATATTATGTGTGTCATAGAAACCTGGCTTGATCAAAACATTCCATATTCGCTTATGGAGTTGCTCGGCTCGGAAGGGCCGGTGGAGTTGGTGTCTATGTGCGTAATACCCTTAAATTCTCAAATATTACTTTTGAATTAATGCCCATTGATGGTATTGAGCATATCGTCGCTGGGAAGACAAAGGTGTGTAACTGCAAAAAATTCAAATTTAGGTTACAACTTATTCTGAAACAGTCATGGTGTAAGTCATATTGTGACAAAGCGGCGTAAGTCAAATACCACAAGAGTTTGAATGAGCCATGGGAGTAACTAATTAGCTTCCTAGCTGAGCTAGGTAGCTATTGTGATAGTGTGTTTTTTCATCAAATGTGGACGTTTCAGGTCATTCTAAGACTTTTTGGCAAGGTGGCACATTTCCGTCCGTATGTATGGGTGTGTGTGTGTGTGCATGTCTGTTGGCACTTTTACGGGAAAACGGCCCGACAGATTTTGCTGAAATTTTGCATACTTATATCAGAGATGGTCCATAGGAAACTGACGGGGCGGTTTTTTTAACGCACTTTTGAGCCGAGATATGGCGTCATCGAACATTTTTTTCAATGAGACCGTATATATTTTTGTATTGCATCGGATAGAGGGTATTTTTTTCTACACGATGTGCGAAAATCGTAATAGGTTGTATAAGGAAAAAATTGAGAAAAAAATTACGAAAAGAAGGCGCGCGCCAAACGCGCCGTCCAGTTCAGTTGTGGCTGTGGCTAAGAAGCTGTTCTGTCAATGCATTGACAACTAGTTTTTTACATAATTTAAGCAAGACAAAGGGGCGTAACTCTGATTATAAACGGAAACATGATAGCGGTGACTAACAACATACTATCGCTTACACCATTAAACAACACACTGTCTTAAATATCCGAAAACATCAAGACGTGTAGTTTCTCGAGTGTTTGTTGAATATATTGTTGCAGAATGTGTTGGTGAAATGGGGTGATGAAAGAGTAAATTTGGTTTCGTCAGTTGATATAAAATGTGTACGAAAAAGCGATACATTAAAAAAGGTCTCCAAATAAAGATGTACTGGCCAGAAGATAGAAAATGGTATTTTGGAGAAGTAATAGCTATGAAAGAGGAAGACTGTAATACTTCGTTTGACGAAGAAGACGGTGTGCCATTGGCAATTTGGAGAAACACAACTGGTACGACTAGAAATCAGAAAGAAGTAGAATGTGCCCAAGAAAAACATAAAAACAATATTGGAGCAGGTAAGGAGAACCTAGACGCTATTAAGAATAGGAAAAGATAATCAAATGAATATTTTTAGACATAGATGTTGCAGTTGAAGAGTTAAAAGTTAATCCAGACGAAGACCCGATTTACACAGCAGAATGTGAAGTTCCGGATTGCAGTGAAGACATTTTTAGCGCATATCCAAGATGTCTGCGTTTACTTTATTGAAATCATTTTTCACTCCATGTTTCATACCGGGGACCAGGTGTATTTTTATTCTTTCCTGATGTTCGGATAGGAAATAGAGATAACGATCAGAGCTGGAGGGCTTACATTACCACCCAGTAACAAGATAACTGTCATTGGCGCGAGTGACTGAAGTGTCAAGGAATGGGATTGAACGATTTTGTTCCCTTTCGATAGTGAACTGTATTTTCTCATGTTGGGAGTTAAAGATATGAAGTATATCATCTACGTGATCTTCGGGGAGAATTATGAAAATATCATCCACATACTTCTTGACGATAGGTATAACATGATCATATAGGGAGAGGACAATACCAGGATGTCGTCCATAACAAACTGAGCAATAATAAAGGAAATTTTTAGCTCCCACAGGTGAACCGAAGGTCTATTTGAAGAATTCACCTTCAAAAAAGAAATAAGTGTTTTCAAAAAGTAAGTTGATGCCACGTGTAACGTCATCCAATGACAGTTCAGTGTGGTCTATGATAATCCAACGCCTGCAGATCGAGCCAATCGTCAGAAGAATAGTTGTAAACAAGGAAACGACGCCAAAACTCGCAATGACGTAACCATCTGGTACCTTGAAGTCATTCACCAGCGCAACAAAGGAAAAGAAGTCCTGCACAAAGTAAGGGTTGTTGTTATTATTATAACTGACTGGCAGTAGGTCAGTAAAGAATAACTGAAGACCCGAAATAAGAGAATTGATCGTGGAGATAATGGGTCTAAGAGTCAGCTCCGGTTTATGAATCTTTTGGGAAGTTCATAGTATTTAGGAGCAACACCATTATGAATCTTAAGATGATTGGATGTTACTACGTTTTGAAGAGCGGAGTAATGAGATTAATCTCCGAGGAGACGTTCTGAAGTGTGCACTGTGCAATACCTTGTGCGGTCAAGTGCCACAGTGACGTTGCCCTTGTCGGATCTAGTAATATTAATCTCAGGACGAGCCTTAAGGAAGGAAGATGTGACTATATAGATGATGTAAATGAGTTGGTTACTTTTGTGAAACTTAATGATGTTTCCTCCTCTAAGATTGCCATGCTGATTTAACTGTCATACGGCCATTTGAAAATTTTTAAGACGTGACGTTTTGTATTTTCTTAAATTTTATACCCTTATTGGAATATATTAGGCTTTCCCTAATAATTGTTCCCATCATTTATGTCAGTTTTAATGCGTTAATTGAAGTCCTGGAAAGATTTTTTGCAGCTGTAGTTTGTAACCCCAAAATCTAGTAAGTTTTTTGGTTTTGATATTTCCTTGTGATTGCTGTCTCATTTTGATCTATCTATTATTGTAGACTCCTGATGCAATAAATTTCGAAAGCTTGAGTTTTCCTTTACTCTGCCCTAGCGAATATTCCCAATTATTTTTCGTGAAGTGTGTCAACTAGACCTCGCCATCTAATCTCGATATTAGAAAATAATTCTGAAATAAGTTTGAATAACAAAAAAAAGTTGAATTAGTAAACAGAATCAAGTATCTAGGTATAGTAGTGGATCGAGAATTGAAATTCAGTGACCACATTGACTATATTAATTTGTAGGAAAATTTCCGAAAAGTTAGGAGTAATGTATTTTTGTCAAAATGGGTTTCACAAACTGTTTATAACTGCATAGTATTGCCGCATTTGCATTTTGCAAGTACTGTACTTTATTTAGGGAACGCAAGAGATGAAAACAGGCTACAATTACTCCAGAATAGAGCTATGCGGCTAATTCTTAAATGAGTCAATGATGAAACAGTTGGGATGGATGCAGCATGCATAATTCAAATGAAAGTTTTAATTTTTATACACAGGACCAAACTCGGGTTAAAGCCAGAATACTTGAGAGGTAAAGTAATTACATTAATTTAGTGACCACAACACTAGTCAAAAAGTAGTTTTATATTTGATCAAAAAAGAACCAAGCATTGTCAAAATACAGTGTTCTCCAGACGGCTGATGAGTTATAACAAATTGGCGCGTGATTTAAGAGAATCACAAAATATATTAAAGTTAGGTTATTTTGACTGAATAAAATATTTTATCAAATTGCTGTTTTATGTCTACACGTCCTAAACTGGCGTAAGTCATTGAACAATTTATATGAGCAACAGAAGAAGCATGCTTTTTAATTTTGTCTTTTAAATGTTTAATACCGGTTTAGCCCATATAGCATCATTTCAAAATAATAAGCACGTATAGGAAAAAACGCAATTTTTCAAACTACATCCGCAAATCCATTCGCACAAATTATACATACATAGATTCTTTAAAATATCCTTTGTTGTCTATTTCAAATTCAGTTTTGGTTTCGGTCGCCCACTTTCCGGCGTTCATAATTTAATGTTCCAGTTGACTTTAAGGCAAATATCTCCTCAACAGCACTCATCTTGTCTTGCTAAAAGCAAAATTTCACAACAATTCACAATTTCACAACCGCAGCTAAACTATAGACACCTCCGCCCGCTGTCTGAGAAGAACTGAGAACGGAATTACGGAATACTGAAAAACTGAATAACTCGCGCAATTGTCATCGGGACTCTTACCGTGGCCTACGAGAGAATCAGGCTGGTTTTTAATGGCGGCCGTCGCGGACCGATTTCTGTGACTAGCTGCGGGCTAGTGAAATGAAATTCATCCTTCTACTTTATGCAGTTGTAAAATACAATTTTCAGATGTTAAAATTGTCACACATAAATATTGTTTCACAAAGCGAAACACTAAGGGGTGCAAAGCCACGGCTAGACCCAGTGGAGATGGCTGGGTTCTAAGGCAAAATACAGTTGATAGAGGGCGCCAAGAGATTGTTGCCCCTCTTAGATGTGACACGCAATACTCTTCAATCTCTAATAGAATATCGCAACAAATTATTGCGGACATCAAAATAAATCAAACGCAATGCGGTGAATAAACAATGTAATTTTAAGGAAATATTGAAATTTACAATAAACAAAAGTGGTATAATAAATGAATAAAGCAGCAATCTGAATAAGAATTAATAAAGTAAAAGTAGTTAAGTAAGTCCCAATAGTGTACGCGAAACAAAATAATCTAAACACTAAAAGTGTTAAATCTCCCACCTGTCGCAGGTAAATAAATTGCAGATACCAAAATGTATTACTAAGTACAGAGTCGAACGCGGCGTATCTGATAAGTAGCGCTGGCCAGGGCACCGTAAGGAAACGCAACAACGGTAAGTATAAATTATTCCATATTCAGCAAAATTTAACAGTAATAATTAACTTTAATAGATATAAGTAACAAAAGAATAGATAGATAAACAAAACAGACTGCCGTTTAGGATGAAGATACAGATGACGATACAGCTGATGGTTTGTCTTGGAGTGGTAGCGATTCTAGTGGCAGTAGCGTGTACAACCAGGCAGCGCTAGATGTAGGAGGACGACGTCCGGTTGGGCTCACGAGCCGAAGGAGGTTTTCTCAACCAAGACGGTACAATTAAACCACGCAGTTCCACTTCCAAATGTGTATGCAGATTCCAGCCACGAACCAGAGCGAAGACAGGGTACGCAACACCAAGACCAAGAACGTACGTAACACCAAGACGAAGGACCCTAAATAATCGAATGAATGAACAAAAGGACAGATCGGTAGACCGGAAAGTCATCACCAACAAAACACAACAGCCTCTCAGTGAATCAGAGGAGAATGCGAAAGGACAGCATAATCGGAAGGGGCGATGGGTATCGAGACTGAATGATAAAATGATAAATGTAAAATAATGAAATAAAGTGAGAAATACAGTGACTAAATCTGACTTGACTTACCTTCTAAGAATCAGAAGGGTTCATCCAAAAAAGACAATTAAAGGTACTCCTATGATGGGTTTTGAAGTAAGCACATGGGACCGCAAGCAGAAAATTGGAAATCGCAAATAAATGGTATACTGGAATGGTTGCCAAAATCAAAAATTGCAAAACCAAAACCAGCTTAATTGTGGCTTCACGATGAATCCCTTTATAATTAGGAAGTTGCACTAAGCACTAACAAAATTCGTGAGAACCACACAATCTACTTTTGCGAACAATGGCTACAGGAAATCAAAATTGCCAAGAAGTTTTTCTTTTAAAAAAAAGTAGGAAGTACAATCAAAATTTAATCCCTGTGGGTAAGGAGGCAGAAGACATCAATTTAAAAATACCTGAGAAGAACGTACAGGCGTTTCTACCCTACAACAGTAGATGGCTCTTGAACTGCTACAAACAAACCTACCTTTAAACTAAAACAGATACCTGTCAATAAGCTTAAGTTACCTGTAAAATGTTTACCAATAAGAAATTAAATGCACTCAAAAATAACTGCTATATTCATTACGAAAAATAAAAGGTTACAAAATATGTACATAATGTCAAACGTCTATTACATTTTCATTTGCCATTTTTATGTATTCCTAAGTATATTAATAGTTCCACTAAACTTTTAGAAGCATACCTAATTGCTATCGCGAATAGTGCCCCATAATTAGTAGGTATCTATTTAATTTATGGTGGTACTTATCTAAAATGGGAATTATAATAAACTACCAAAGGACATTAAGGATTCAAAGACAATTCCGACATTTAAGAAAAGACTAAAGTGTTATCTGAAAAACCAAAAAGACTGAACCATGATGTGCAATAAAAATAAACTGTAAATAATAGTAATAAGGGATGAAACTCCCAGTTACCATAGATATAAGTTCCCTATTATAAATTTTTATACCCCTTTTCTGATTTAATTTCTAGTTACAGGCAATGTTATGTTTTGTTGAGGAAAAAGGGTAAATATGAGAGCAAGACTCTCGCACACCTGTACTTTCGTAAATAAATTAAATACATTATATTTAAAGCAAATAAAATGTACATAATCAACTAGAATAAATATCTTATATATTCTCTCATAATGAGGGTAAATAAAATATATTCCAAAATTAACTGAAACTTAACAAACATTCTTAATAAGATACGGGGGTATATGTATAGGTAAATATCATAAGTAGAAATGCAACAAAATACGTATATGTATATGCTATAACAACAAAATTATAGCTTTCCGAACTTTAATAATCTTAAAATCATTGTTTTTACAAAGATTGTTTTTATTAAGATTAAAAGGGCGAATTGATTGTCAATATCATAGTTGGTATGTAAAATTATAAGTAAGTACGCATTGTTATATTTAAAGGCGCTCCACACACCACTGTCTGAGGCGTACTGTGCATTTAAACGGCGGAAAGGTCTTGAAATCGGTCCGCGAAGTATGAGTCATCAGCGCTCTATGAGCGAGCAGTACGGCCTGATTCTCTCATAGACCACGCTCTGACCGTGTTAGAGATATGGGAGTAAAAGGTGACTCTCACTTTCACTCAAGAATTCGCCATCTGCTGTCACTGTTCTTCTTTAAATGCATTTCTCCATATGCCATAAGAGCTGTGCAGGGTCAATTTGAATTAAGCCTCGGTTTGCTAGCGAGCGCGGCTTGACGTTTCCTTGACTATTTCTAGAATTGCTGCGAATGCAGACCGCTGAGGATTTTCAATTTGAGACTGATAGACAAAAAATATTTTTATTAAAATTATGGTTTTGATTAGAATATTTTAGGAGGGTCATTGACCAATTGACCTTAAGGAGAAACCGCTACTGGTAGCCAATGAAACAATCAATAAATCTCAATGATGGTTCCGCTATCACTTGTAAAGTCATGGCGTAATTATTTTTACGTCTAACATATACCTCAGCATTCCTTTTTGGGTCTTTTATGGGGACATAAGTGCCATCGATAGCACCTCTGACTTTATGAAAACCTGCTATGGCATGAAAATTAGTTAGCATTTACAACATGATGTCTTTCTCTTGACAATTTTATAATTTGTGGTCCAATATTCACAAGTGCTTTGACAACTCTCACAAACGCATCATTCAAAGAGCTTCTCCCCATATTGAAACGGTCGCCCACTGACCTAGAATAAAACGCAAATTAACAAAAGTAAAATTATCTATTACAGAATTACAGGAATCATTTAACATAGGTACCTATAAGAATCAGGAGTTGCTAATAAGTAATAACCATAATACGGACAGAATTTGCTTTTCTGGCTGTTTAATCGGTCTGCCTGTTTCATTTTCCTGCAACATGGGGCAAAAAAACTTTCGATAATTCACGAAGTACCGGTAACGTCACTGGGAAATGAGCTTGAAATTCATGTGCTGAATACCTGGGAATTGTTATTTCAAAACAGTTATCTACTCTAGGAATCTGCCTATGTCTTGGTCTTAACACTGCATGTAATTGAAATAAGACAGTCGCACGAAAGTCTTCAACAATATCATCATCAGAACTTTCAATTTCCCTTAATAATGTTTTGTTCAAGATTAAAGCCGAACTAACAATCTTCTTTGTTCTAATTGCATGTAATTGACGTGAACACATTATGAGGTTCTCTGCTTCTGCCTTTTGGGGATGATGTTTGCGTGAATCACAAATTACATAGGTATCGTTTACTTTTTGACGCCTTGACAGTGACAGTGACCAACCGCGATTCTTTTTATGGGGTTACTTGAAAAATAAAGTTTACCATAGAAGACTCTTCCGAAAAATCGATTATTTAGAAAATACCATTAGGAATATTTGTCTTGCAATATTTTTTAGAAACGTATCCAAAGAATTTCGCAACAGGACAATATATGGAAAGAGAAGGAAAACATACAGAAATGTAATATTTGATTTAAGAGAATATTGTTTGAAAATATGGTTTATCTTAAATATTTTACGCTTGGAAAAAAATAAAAATTGAAACATTGAAATTGTCTCATCAAATTTTATATTTAGAATCTTAATGTAATTACAAGTAACTTTTCCTTATCGCACTTTGATAAATATGGGAATTTGGGGTCATTTTAAAATTTCTAATGACAATTTGGCGGTGTCATAGTTGTGACATGACAAATATTTTTGTCAATTTTCTGATTATTAATCATGCTGAAACTAATGCCGAAAACCGTTTTCCAATAATCCTACAAATTGTTGAAAAAATCTTCGTCTTTTAATAAGATCCTTGAGAATTTGGAGGAAAAATATAACTCTGCTGCAATATTACCAAATATTTATTAGAAAATTATGCAATTGTCCGGGGATTACGAATCGGGGGTTTCGAGATTCCGAACAAAGGAAAACAATACAACTATGATAATTGATATTAGATCTGGAAATATGTCTTTAAATATTATTATATGATTTAATGTAAGGGCAAACAATTTGAATGGTGCGGGTAATGGGTTTTGTTTTGACATATAGAGGGATCCATAATATTATATGGACAATACATCAATACATGTTTCATTTTTTATGCGCACTTCTACTTATTTCGGTCGCTGTGCAACTTTTTAATTTTTTTGTGTATAATGGCAATGTTTAAAAGTTTTTTGAGTCGGTTAGATATTGATCAAATTCTAAATATGTACCAGAAGGGTTATATTAAAAACAAAGATTGTATTAAATTTACGTTGAATATAATCAATACAAAAATATATGACAAAAACGAAGAAAATTGGGGAGACCAGATAACAAAAAAAGAAAGAGATCATATTCTCTTCCAAAAAATTCTGAGTGGCTCTTATTAATTTAGACCAGAAAGTTAATGTAGCACCAATTGGTATTTTGAGAAACGGAAATTGTCCAGATATTAAGTTGGTAGCATTCAGTAACCAAAAATATATCTTTAGGATCGCAGTGTGGATTTGACGCACTAATGCACTTAGGTAAAAATTACAGGGATGACAAACATTTGAATATTTTTATAAATTCTAAAAATAATGACATGACAAGGATAATTGAGCGGACAATAAAACAAATTGGAAGAAAAGTTTACAGCTTCAGATGTTTTCTCCTACTGGGGATATTCGACAATAAAAAATGCACTACTATTATGCCTTGTAATTTGTTACAAGTTGCAGCTCCGTGCACTGTCGAATCACTAGGCAGAAAATTATGTTTTATGCTGACTAGAATACGACTGCATCGAAACCATTGAATGCACCGTGTTGCCAATGGACCGTTGCCGGTTCTCTCACGGACTGCTCTGAAATTCCTCAAAATTTCTCACGCGCCATCTATGATCAAGGCTGGAACTTGGACTCATAGTCATAGACTACGTCTCCATCGCACTCGCACGGCTAAATCCGGAATTTATTCAGATTGGACCACAGACAAAACAATCCCTTTGGTACCGACATACGATACAGAAATAGTCGGCGATAGTTGTAATAAGTGAAAAACGAAAATGAAATAATCGTTAAACGGGTCTGTCTTCTGGGCTAAAGGTTCCCTGTCCAAAATCCTTACATTTCCTCGCATCTACGCTTTCCTCACATATTCCTCAAAAATTTTCAAATTTCTCACATTTTGAGGAATTCCTCACACATTGGCAACAACGTCGGCTGGTATAAGAAATTTCGCATAGTAGGAATACCGTGGAAACGAACCTCACTCTCGTCACCCGATTACTGCTTGTACCTCGGCCAACATTGAAAGGATTCAGGAAATCTTTCTAGGACACCGGAGGTTTACCCTTCTGGAGTTCCACCATATACCTAGTCCAGACCCCTCACCTTGCGATTTCCATATGTGCAGACTGCTTAGGAGGACAGCGACTTGCATCAAATGAGGCGGTTATTGATTTGTGCAAAACTGGCTGGTAACGTTTACAAGAGAATATTTAAAATCTGGCACATAACATACCCAAAAGTTGGTGAATATGTTGAAAAATAAAAATGCAATTGAGAAAATGATGTTATAGGTATTTATTTTTTCAGTGGCCGACCGTCGCCTGCAATTTTGTTCGAAGACTGTCGGGCATGCGCATTACAGAATGTCAACATATTTTGGAAGTGTAAAAAACTAAAGCTGGGAGACACGCACATTTTTTTGGAAAAAAGATGATCTAGAAACAAGCAAAATATATGAACCCGTACGGGCGCAGAATTCGTCTAGCTGTTGGAGAACAAAATGGCAAGTCTGTACGTTACTCTCACACCCACCGAGATACTTAAACGTCATTTTACCTACATCATTACGCAATGTTGGTAAAATGACTCGATAAGTCCGAGTTTTTACGAAAAGAGGTAGCCTTCTTAGGGCACGTCATTACCCCGGAGGGAATAAAACCGAATCCAACAAAAATTAAAGCTGTTCACGAATACCCACTTCCTCGAACCACCAAAGAAATAAAAGCGTTCCTTGGACTAACTGGATACTATAGACGTTTTATCCGTAATTTCGCAAAAATTGTATCACCACTCACTCGATGTTTAAAAAGGGAACAAAAATTGATATCACAGACCCAGACTATTTAGAAGCATTCCATAAATGTAAAGAACTTCTAGTTAATGCCCCTGTCCTAGTATATCCCGATTTTCATAAAGATTTTTGCGTGACGACTGACGCCAGCAATATCGCGATTGGCGAAATCCTGTCGCAAGGTAACCGTCCCGTCGCCTTTTATTCTCGCACCCTCAACTCCGCTGAGAGAAATTACTCCACTATAGAACGTGAACTACTATCAATAGTAGAAACGACTAAACATTTTCGCCCATATCTGTATGGTAGGAAATTCATCATCGAAACAGACCATAAACCTCTAGTATGGCTATTTTCATTAAAGGATCCCAACTCCAGATTAGTTAAGTGGCGGCTACGTCTGGAAGAGTTTGATTATCGTGGGCAATACAAGAAAGGAAAGGAAAACGTCGTAGCAGATGCCCTTTCACGAATTGAAATCAATATTAGAGAAGTAGTAACAGGAGACAAAGAAGACCTAGACTTATTATCCGTAATAGCGCAAATAGACGCAGATGAAGATTTATCGCCCGAAGACGCAGACGAAATTTTGAATACTGAGATCCCTATCGTGGATGATAATCAGTCTAATAATACTCAGCACACAGCAATTGAAAACCCAGTTTTCGAAATGCCAATTTCCGAAAGGCCCGTGAATCAATTTAATAACAGAATCGAAATTAATTTAGGTGACCAATATAAAATATCATATAGCAGACCGTTTAATAAGCACCATTATTCAGCAACCCTTAGAAGTGGTCAAGAAGAAGATAATATCACCCAAATGCTAAAACAAATCATCAACCCTAAAAGCCTCTACGGAATATATTTTCACGATCAAAATATTGAAACAAAATTTCGTAAAATTTGTTCAAAACTGTTTGAAAACCATGTTAGAATTATTAAAAGTAACATGTTAGCTAAGGACCTAGAAAAACCCGATGAGCAATTCAAAGTCATCGAAAATTACCATAATAATAACCATAATGGCGTAATAGAAACATACAACCAGTTTAAAAATAAATATTATTGGCCTGACATGCGATTAAAAATTAATAAATTTATCAATGAATGTGAAGTTTGCCTGCAAAGCAAATATGAAAGACATCCTTACAAAACCCCATTTTCTGGCCCTCTTTTAGCTAAGAAGCCCTTTGAGGTAATCCACATGGATACGTTTAGCTTTGACGGATCGAAGTTTGTTACGTTTATCGATTTATTTTCCAGATATGCTCAAGCTTACTTTGTAAATGATTTATCAGGAATAACTGTATTAAATAAATTGCGACATTATTTTGCACATCATAACTATCCAAAAAATTTAGTGTGTGATGAAGGGACAGAGTTTAAAAATAATGTAGTGCAAGAATATTGTAATCTTTTCAAAATAGAGCTCCATTTCACGACTAATTATAACCCAAACTCCAACTCGCCTGTAGAACGAGTTCATTCAACCCTGCTAGAAAAGATCCGCACGATAAAAGCTCAAAATCCCAGAGAACTACCCCAAAATCTAATGACTACTGCAATTCTCATTTATAACCAGTCGATTCACTCGTGTACCAGTTATACACCGTTTAGTTTGTTATATGGCCCCTATGAAAATTTAAATGCACATGAAATTGACCTTAATAAAACCATTTATGAATCATATAATGAAAAAAGAAAGACAGAGTTATTGCCATTTTATGATCAGTTGTATCAAAAACAATTAGAAAAAAGAACTAAAATTCTACAAAAATTAAATGAAAATAAAGAACACAATATTGAAATAAATGAACCAACAGTCCACTTTAAAAAACCTAGGATCAGGAAAGCTGATCCTTGTTATGACAAAGTTAATGTGACGTCCGTAGATAAAAACAAAGTAGTAGGAATAAAAGATCGAACGTCTTTAACTACAAACATCAACACCCGAAGAATCAAAAGAATTAAAAGAAAATTTCCATTGCAGGATGAACCTCCTGGCGACGAACCTGGCCCTTCGAGTAGAAAAAGTTAACAGTGATGGGTACTTTCTCGAAGAATTAGGCTCAGCTAAATTACTTAACCATTATCATAAGTTTTATTTTTATTTTAATATTAGTCAAATAGAGTATAGTTATATGAATCTTTTAAGTAATGTAATTATTTTAGAAGCAAAGAATAATGATAACAAGTTATGTCCTATAGTTAATATTTTGAAGGAAAATTGCCGGCAGATTGAAAACGAATTATCCAAATTTAACCATAGATTCAAACGAGCACTCATAAACGCATTAGGAACAGCCATTAGCTACGTTACTGGTAATCTGGATCAAAATGATTTGAATGATATTAATAAAAATTTAAATGTCCTGTTCACAAATCCGGAAAAGGTGACGAGACAAATGGACAATTATAACTCTTTTGCAAACCATATAACCGAACGCTATGCATCAGATCTAGAAGTTGTACAAAAAAATATTAATACCTCTCTTGTTGCTCTAAATGAAATGAAAGATAATTTAAATAATCAAATGATAATTCAATATAATATTTACTTATCACAACAACTATTAACAGTACGACGGAAAATTCAGCCCACTGTGACACTTGCCTTTAATGAAATTACTAATTTAGAAATTATTTCCATTAACGAACTGAAAGAAATCACAAATCACTTGAATCTTATTTACAGAAGAGATGAACTACTGGAATTAGATACATTGCATTTGTTCAAAATTCTAGAGTTTTCCAAATTTAAAATCATTTCAGTTGATAAATTAATAACATGTATATTATACGTCCCTATTTTAAATCCTACCCCGTATAATTACCAAAAAGTTTATCCTATCCCAGACGAAAGAAGGAAAATCTTTCTTCCACCAGCAAATTATAGACTCCTTGGTGTGCGAAACGAATTGTGGACAGATGAACAGTGTTTTAAAATCGAAAATCAAGTGTTGTGCGTAAAGAACCCGAATGAAAATAAGTGCTCACTTACTAATAACTCAAACTGTAATTTCATTTTGGCTACCAATAATTACAGATTATTTGTACAGTTAAGAAATAACAAGATCCTATTATCCTGTAGGAATCCAATGGAAGTTGTTGAAGAATGTAAAGATAAATTAAATCATGCAAAAATTTCAGACAATGTACTTATATCTTCTGAGAATAATTGTAAACTAATAATTGATAATGCAATTTTCGAAAACACATATAGCAATTTTACTTATATTACACCAGAAATTCGCAAATCCGAATTTCAAATTACCAAGTATGTTAATTTGGAACAAAAACATCTTTTAATAAACTCAAAGAAGAAGCTAGAGATTTGAATAATAAAGTTGAACTACACCCTCTTATACATGTAATGCATATTTCTGTAACATTTATGTTGCTAATAATATTATCTTTATTTTGTATGTTAGTTTATGTATTCCGAAATAGATTTATGAAAATTTGGAAGAAAACATCGACCGCATTAGAAGAAACCGGAATTCCTCTTCAAGAAAATGCAAGAATTTACCCAATATTGCCAAAAGGCGAGGACGCCTTAAGTTAAGGGGGGAGGAATTATGTTCAGTAAAAGTTGTCTACGTGATAAAGGAAGAGTCGCCTGTAATGATCAACCCCAGGCGTGGAAACCTTTTTAGCGTTATCAATGTTTTTGTACGTTTTTGTAAACACATTAAGTGCTCTATTTATATGTTAGAAAAGTAAAAGTAAAACAGTCACTTATTGGCATTAGGCTAGAGAGCATAGTATGTAGTTGTAATTCGAAATAAAATAATTTTTAAAAAACCTTTTATTAAATACTCCGTATTTAATTATATGTTGACGCAGACCTCACGTTCGCCAAACAAGTGAATCAGATGTTAAGGAAAAGTTTTTCTAATTTAAAAATAATATATAGTGGTTCCAAAATGATGGGTATGGAATGCAAGAAAACGTTATGTGAAGCACTGGTTCTTTCACAACTAAATTACTGTGATATTCTCTATGGGCCTTGTGTTACGAAATATAACAAACAAAACTCCAACGTGTTCAGAATTGTTGTGTTAGGCTCATTTATGGTCTGGCGGGGAGATCTAGGGTCTCTGATAAAATTAGAGATCTTAATTGTTTGAACTTAGAGAATAGGCGTTTCTTACATTATGGTTGTCTGCTTTATAAGATCTATCACAAGGAATCTCCAGGGTATCTATTTAATAAAAAATTTTTAAATCTAGTATTCACAATTTCAATATCAGATCTATTAATCTTGTAGTAATCCCTAAACACAGTACATCTCTTCTCTGCAAGTCCTTTTCGTACATGTGTTCAAAGTTGCTCACCATGCTTATTCCTCTTTTTAGTAAATATGGCTTCAGCACTTTTAAGAAACATTTACATGAATAATAACAGGTTCAATTAATATTTCCTTAAAAATTTAAAAATAATGAAATTCTATTTCAATGTGTTTTGAATAATGATAAAGTAGTTTCTTTCTCTTTTTTTCTCTCTTTTTGTTTATTAAGCTCATCACTTAAATTATATTTGTTCCCACTGTTCATGTTTGTTTGTTCGTTTGTTCGTTTGTTCGTTTGTTCGTTTTTTTTTTGCTTTTTTTGTATATGAAACTTTATTGTATTCCTATTATATTATTTTTATATAGAGTATCTCTCGCATATGTTATGGTTTGGGATGTGTACATGTGCTGGCGGGGTAGTGTGGAAGAGCATTGCTTCTGGTTTCTAGCAAACTAGAGGAAATGAACACTGTCCATTTCAACATGAATAGTTGTTTTTCGGATTTGTATTCTTTTTTGTTTTGATTTACTTATTTGTGTTGAATAAACTTACTTACTTACTTACTAATTAGCATTTTGAGAAATGGAAATGGAAACCAGAAATATATCTTTAAGAACACCTCTGGATATGACGCACTAATACGCCTTGTATATATACAAATTATTGCTATGGTCAATAATTGAATATTTTTATAGATTCTAAAAATAATGACATGGACAAGGACAATTCAGCAGACAGTAAAACAAGTTGGAAGAAAAGTTTACAACTTCAGATGATGTTCTCTCCTACTGCGGATATTCGACAATGAAAAATGCACTACTATTTGGCTAGTAATTTGTTACAAGTTGCAGCTCAGTACACCGTCCAATCACTAGTTGTTAGGCGAATCAGAAGACGGCTGTATCAAAACCATTCAATGCGCCGTATGCCCAAAACACCTACTGCAGTGCGTCCATTCTCTTGTAGAAATTACGGTGATGTACAGAAAGGTATCTCAATTCTATCAATTTAACTGTTTGCCTTTCGGGCTTTCCTCGGCTCCTTACATGTTCACTAAACTTCTTAAGCCCGTTCTAAACTTTTTGCGAGTTCAAGATATACTTTGCGTCGCATACTTGGATGATATTGGGATTATCCGTGAAAGCAAGGAAGGAGCCAAACGGGATATAAACATCCTAATTGACCTTTTAACTTCTTTCGGCTTTATAATTAATTATCGTAAAAATAATTTGGAGCCTTCTATGAAGTACAAATATTTGGGTTTCTTTTTTGACTCGGCCTTTACCACACACCAAAATTTCTGGTTTACTAACTGATAATGGAAAAATTCAATCGCAAACTACATGCACTTTTTGTCCTTGCTCGGATAATAGGCAATTTAGTAGCCACAGCCCCTGCTGTTAACTATAGCTGACTATATGTACAAACTTTAGAACGGTAAGAATTTTTAGCTCTCAGACAGGCAAATCAGAACTTTTCCAAAAACGAAAAATATACATTTCACCTCTAATTCACCAGGAGCTACAATGGTGGTCACGCTCCCTCGTACAAAATGCGGGAGTTCACATAACGCCATCACAATTCAAAATCGAAAATTTATCCGATTCATCCAGGTCGGGGTGGGGAGCTTACTGTAAATGAAAATCAACTCGTGAGTTCTGGTCCTCTACAGACATACGTTACCATATCAATGCGTTAGAACTCCTTGCAGCCTTTTATGCTTTACAATCTTTTTGCAAAGATACGGTTGAATGCTCCATCCTTCTTCTAATTGATAATACGACGGCTATTGCCTGCTTAAATCGTATGGGTAGCGTCATAGCCCCCTATAACAAGGCCGTGTTCTAAGAAATATTGCAACGTTGCTAAGTAGGCCGATTATAGTGACAATTTGTTCTTGCGCAAATGTGAGCTGTCACATTTAAAACTTGATTCTAAGCAATTCTGGGTAAATTCTGCAATACCCGCAAAGCAAATACTTCCAGCTTTAATGTGAGTACCCACAAATTCACCAACTAACGATAGCAATCCATCGGCAATGTTAAAAATAGGAGCATCTTCTCCCGCTCGTTATAGGATTAATAATCCCTTCATATCTATTGTAGATGCCAAATAAATGTTGTATTCCTGGTTGTAAAAGCAATTACACATCCACGACAGATAAGGAAGGGTATATTCAGTGTTTTCAGTTTCCTAAGCAGACTAGTTTACGTGAAAAATGGATACGATATGTACGACAAGATAATTGGGCTCCCACGAAAAATTCAGTTGTCTGTATAAAACATTTTCATGAAAATTGCTTGGATAGGACTGAAATTTATACGGACGGTAATGGGAATCTCGTTAAGTATACACGGAAGAAACCTATCCTATATACTGACGCCGTTCCTACAATATTTCCAAATTTACCGTCATATTTCTCAAAAATTCCGTACAAACGGAAAGATCCAAGATTGAGAAAATTATAAATTGAAGAGAAACAGATGAAGAGGTTGAAACTTATAAGGGAGTGCCTCCGTAGCAGGCGCCGGCCTTGCGTATAGTTGCCGGCGCGCTTCTATTTGGGAATGAAAAAGACTGATACAATGTAGTTAATATTTTCTGATTTTACTATTTGGTAGAAATTCATGATGAATTGAAAAATTACTATGCGTACTACCAATATAACGATTTATTATTATAACTTGACCGGTTTCAGAATTCAGAATGATTCCATCATCAGAAATTTTATTTATACATTTCTGATGATGGAATCATTCTGAATTCTGAAACCGGTCAAGTTATAATAATAAATCGTTATATTGGTAGTACGCATAGTAATTTTTCAATTCATACTGATACAACGCATACGCATTTTAAACAGACCCCTTAGCTGCCCTCTCGCACCAGACACACGTAGGCTCCGGCAACAATACACCTATAAAACTGTAGCCGGCGCCGGTTACCGAGGCACTTCCAACTTATAATGCAAAAGGAAGTAGAAGCAGATCAAATTAAAGATTTCTTGGCTTTGGTTAGTACCTTAAAAGCAAGAATCTACAGTAACGTTTGGTGTTCTTATAATACTGATCACTACTGTTTGATTTACCAGATAGATTGTGAAAGGGATAAAGTTCCAAAGATTAAGAAAAGTGTTCAAGTCAACAATAACCGTACAATTAAGTTGTGAAGAAATAGTCATACCTAGCTGCAGCTACAATTCATTATTATGCAATAATATTTTAAGTAAGTGGAGTCACCTCAAAGAGATATTAAAATTTTGTTATACTTTTGAACGCGATAATATAAAAAGTAGCGACAAATATGCACAGACCAAACTGAAAATGTGTACGCGATTTCGACCATCTGTGCAGGCCGTAAAATTGGCCGGACGGTTTTCTGTCCTAGCCTGAAAAAGACCTGCACAGACTTGTAAAAACTGAAAGTGTGGATGCAATTGAGGCAAAATGCGTCAGTTCGAAAGTTTATCACAGCCGAAAACATGTCATCCGAAAATAAACAAGAAAGTTTCTTAATCGATTTTATCGAATTGTATAAAGCCCATCCATGTCTGTGGAGGGTTAAGTCCAAAGAATACATGGACAGAAATAAAAAAAGTGCTGCATACAACGTATTAGTTGAGAAAATGCGAGAAGTCGACGATTCAGCTACCAAGGATTAAAGGATTAAGTTAAAAAAATTAATAATTTGCGAAGTGCATTTCGCAAAGAACTGAAAAAGGTTAATGCCTCAAAACGGTCAGGTATGGATGCAGCAGATTTATATGTGCCTCATTTATGGTACTATGACTTACTGTTGTTCCTGACGGACCAGGAAACACCTAGAATTGGAGTTTCGAATATGGAAGAGGAAGAAAGCAATACCGACAAAGAAGAAGATGATCTTCAGTCAGAAAATTCACAGGTAAGTAAAACTATTTTCATTATACATATTAGGTATACCATTACCTATTTATTGAATGGAAATGCTCAGTCGGAAAATAACTATTACAAAATAATACAAATTATAATTATTTTAAAACTTCATTTTGCCATGGAACTGCACCTTCGGCGTTAAAATATCTTGAGAATTTTTCCCTAACTATTTTCGCTTCATCCAAAGTATTTCGATTGTGGCCATTTTGCAAATTTATTAAAAATTCACATTCATCATCTGACAAATCGGACGATGAAATGTATACATCAGAACAATTGCGCCTGAGAAAATTATGCAAAACACAGCAGCACATGACAACGGCATCAATATTGTGTGTTTGTAGTGCAATTGCACTTCTGAAAAATCGAAATCTTGCGGCAAGAATGCTAAATGTGTTTTCAATAATCCGCCTGGCACGTGACAGCCTATAATTAAAAATTCTGCGTTCATCGTTTAAGACTTTTTGATTAAATGGTTTCAAACAAATTAGTTCTGAGTGCAAAAGCTTCGTCTCCCACAAATACAAAAGGCAACAATTCGGCACTTATACTATTTTTCTCTTCTTCGGGTAACTGAAGTTGACCGTTTTGAAGTTTTTCGTAAAACATTGTTGTTTCTAAAACGCCTCCATCCGATATTCTTCCGTTGACTCCAAACTCGCACATAATAAACTCATAGTTTCCGTTAGCTATTGCCATCAAGACCATGCTGTGAGTGCCTTTATAATTATAGTAAAATGAACCATTTCCTGCGAGAGGAACAATGGCAACATGGTTCCCATCAACTGCTCCAATGCAATGAGGAAAATTCCATCTTTCTTCAAACACCCGTCCAATCTTCTTCCACTCTTCTACCGATGTTGGAAACTGAAAACAAAAGCATCAAAACGATGTTAAATTAATGTAATATTTCTATTTCAGGCCAATGATTGCATCCCTTTTTCACCTCCTTCTGGTTCTACATCGTCCCCATCAGTACGATCAGTGAAAAGAAAGAAAGGTCAGAAAAGTGACGCTGCTGAAGCTGTTCTGGAGGTGGTTAGCAAAAAATTGTCGTCGTACAGAGATGAGGACGAATATGACGCGATTGGCAAAAATATTGCCAGTAAACTGCGCCGATTAAATGCGACACAAAAGATATTTGCAGAAAAGATTATTTCTGACGTATTGTATGAAGCACAATTGGACGCGTTGAATAGAACTAGTAAACTAGTAGTAAACAATGTGGAAATTCGAAGTAATATGAATCAATCTTCTTCGCACTTCTCCACATACAACTATCCAAATTCTAACTGGCATCAGGGAAGTGCAGCGGGATTTATTCAGCAATTTGATCCCAATAATGTATAACTTTTTTTTGTTTTAATTTCCTTTGTTTATATACATATTTTATAATTTTATCGTTTTCGTTTTTTAATACAATTTTCTATTAAAATAAATAATAATAAAATATTTTGACTTACTTTGAAATATTCCTTTTTCCAAACACGAAGAATTGCTCTGCAAGTATCCGGTATAATGTAACTTAGTGCCTGCGGCGAAATAATTGTAGAATATTTAAGATCCGCGTAAGATCTCCCAGTAGCCAAAAATCTTAATGTGGCTGTTAATCTCTCGTGGCAGCTTATTGCATTTCTCATGTTCGTATTGCGTTTTTCAATTAATGGAGTCACCAATTTTAACAACAAATAATATGTTTCTTCATCCATGCGAAGGTAATTAAACCAGTCCTATACATGAAATTCCTCCAGTAAGTTGACGTGTGAATATTTTGACCTTTGTAACAGCCACTCTTTGCACCACTTTTTCCTTTTGGCAGATTTACAGCGATAAGCTTGCACTTTAACAACGCAAGCCACTGCTGCGGCGCTCAACAATACAACCTCCGGATCCATGCGACTTGCACTCATCAAAATCGAGCATAAACTGAATAAATTACGATTTTTAATACGATCGTGTGGATGCCTCTACAGTGGTTTGTACAGTTTAAATCTGTGCAGGCCGCCTGCGTGTGTAGGGCCCATAAAACAAAGAAAAGGTATTCTTCGAACATTATCTTAACTGCATTTCTAATATATTCTTAATCGGTTAAATGTTATAATTCTTTAGGATTAAACAATATTTTAGTATTACGGCATATTACATATTTTTACAAAAATTGTCAGCTTCTTTCGGTGTATCGCCAAATACCGATGAAGAAACGCAGAAGTTTTTAAATTGCATTTTTCAAAACCTGGGTGAAATAGACAGATACGTAAATTTACAATTAGATGAAATACATGTAAAACAAAGTATTGATTACAAAAATGGAAAACTGTATGGTTCTGCTACTAATGACACAACAGAGGCAGCAAAAACGATTCAGGCATTTCTCGTAAGTTCAGTATTCAGTAACCATAAAGAAGTAGTCAAACTGATACCAGTGAAACAAATCAAAGGAATTAAATTAGCAGAAATGACCAAAAATGTGTCAATGTTGTTGTACAAATGCGGTTTGAAAGTTTTAGCCGTAATTTCAGATAACAACAGAGTTAACAGGTGTATGTTCAACATTCTAACACAAAATTCAGGCTCAAACTATTTCTTCCACCTTCCCGAAACTAACATCGTGAAGAGGTTTGTGATGTATGATACAGTTCATATTCTCAAAAATATTCTAAACAATAATTGGTTGAACTGAAAAAGTTATAATAGAACGTTCTATATACCTAAATTCGACGATGATGGGGTTGTTTTAAATGCAAGTTTTTCAGATTTAATAAATTTGTACAAAAAGGAAAGTCAGATGTTGATAAAATCAGCCCCTAAATTAAATTCAAAATCTGTGTATCCCTGTTGCTTTGAACGGCAAAAAGTTGATTTAGTTTTGAATATATTTTGCGAAAGTACCATGAATGCACTTAAAGTACTCTTCCAAGAAAATCACGGAACTGCCTGTTTTGTAGAACTAATTTTAAATTGGTGGACAATAGTTAACATTAAACGACCACTTACTTATATTATTAAAAGATTTTCCTTAAGTGAACCATTTAATTATTGTGTAAGTGATGCACGTTTATTGTATATGCAAAATTTTTTACAATGGTTAGAAAAATGGAAAACGGTGAATGTAGATAAAGAAGTAAAGGGTTGTTTAACAAATGATACATTTGGAGCATTGTATCATTCAACAAACGTATTAATTGAAATAATTCAATATTGTTTGAACAACTTAGACGTTAAGTATATTTTAACAGGAAAATTTCAGACAGATAATTTAGAATCCCGATTTGGATGTTATCGACAAACGGCTGGCGGTAAATACAATATTACTGTTAACCAGGTAATTGAATCAGTACAAAAATTAAGAGTTAAAAGTGTGTTAGTGTTACATTCAACCCGATGCCAATGAGATTTCATCAAGTGCTGCAATTAAAAAACACAAACTAACAATACTTGCGTAAATATGTATACTCGTACAAGATTATAGGCAATATGTTCACCTATTAATGTTAGAAATCAAATAAATGTTAAAATTTCTACAATTTTTATTTTAATTTACGAATGTATCTATAATTGCACGGCGCTACCGGCCTTGTTATAGGGGGCTATGGTAGCGTTCGTGTGAAAACCACAGAATTTTTGTTTTCGCCTCATATATTACTCCTAACGCTAACACGCAGGCTGACAAAGAATCTAGATGTTCCGAATTCCACACGAAATACAGCTTGGATCAAAACGCCTTTATTAAAATTTGCTCGATGTTTGGTACCCCCACCCTTGACTTATTCGCATCGTTCGCCAATACTAAATGCAGTAGCTATGTATCTTGGAAACCTTACCCCCACTCGGTTGCGATCGACGCATTTACCATTTTTTGGACGGACAGTTTTTTCTATGCTTTGCCTCCAATTTCTTTAGTTCAACATACTCTACAACAATCTCTTACCTGCATAAGGGTGGAAATTCTGTATCCCTAATAGCTGGGATCCATACAGTTATTCTTTCAGTCGGGTCATAGAATTTTTAAATTTTCAGTTCAGACGTACAGCATCTTTTGCAACCTTAAATTCGCAACAATCTGCTCTCGTTTTTGTTTTTTCCGTAGACTTAGGACACAAGCGACTTCTTCAACGTTTTTTAAAGGGTGTGTTTAATATCAGCCCTTCTAATCCCAAGTAGGATTTCATATAGGATCCTTTGCCCGTTCTAACGTATTTGGCTAATCTACACCCTCCAGAAAACCTTTCTCTTTATGATCTTACCGGCATTAAGCACGGGTCACAGTGTTCCAACCGTAAGCAACATTACGTTACCTAATATACGTTTTTTTCCGATAAATTGGTAATTCAGATATGCGACAGAATTAAGACCACAAGTTCTAAAAAATTTTCAGCCTCTCCTTACCATCCCCAGTTTCTCAGAAAATCCTAATTTATGTGTTGCCTCGGTTGTGCGGACTTATATAACTCGCATCCAGGTTATTCGCCCACCAGAAGTTGAGCAACTTATTTTAACAATTAAACGACCTATTCATCCAGCTTCTACCCAAAGAATCAGTCACTGGATTAAAATGGGTCTTCAAGCTGGCTGAGTTGCCACTTTGCGATTCTCTAGCCATAGTACACGTCATGCGGCTACTTCCGCTACGTCCAGAGCGGGAGTTTCTGTCGAACCTATTCGGAAAGCGGCTGGCTGGACAGCCAACTCAGAAATGTTTCCTAGATTTTACAACCGGCCTATACAGCCAGACCCTTCTGCTTTTGCCTCTAGTGTTCTTGGAGCATCCTGCTCCTCTACAACTTAACGCCAAAAACAGTGTTTTTCTTTCTCCTAGGTTTAGAAGTTTTCTTTTAAACATTAAACATCTACATGTGTTGTAATTTGAGAACGACAATGGGAAGTATAATTAACAGATCAATTGACTTACCTAAGCAAAATTGATCCAAATTATACGACCATTGTCGTTCGAAGAATTACAAACTTCGACCCTTTTCTCCCCCCCTCTTTTTGAACGATCTAGGATTAGCTTTTCCTCAAGATTGCAGTGAATTCATCAGGCAGCGGGCACCGGATGCGACCCACGCGTTCGGGCCAGCGCCGCGGTAATATTGCAACTACGTGTGTTCTTGTAATTCTTCGAACGACAATGGTCCTATAATTTGGATCAATTTTCCTTAGGTAAGTCAATTGATCTGTTAATTAAAGTTTTGTGGGTGCAGTTTTTGTTTTTTTACTATGCCAAAAGAATTATTGTTTTATTATACATATTATAAATAAAGACAAGAAAAACTGTGCAAGGAAGTTCTGAATGTTTTATTAAAAAAAGTCAGCATAATATCGACATTTTATTTTGCATTTAATTCATTCACAATGGCTTTTTGCTTTTGTACACCATTCCTATCATCAGGTACGTCATCGGGATCGTCATCATCTCCACCCTGTAGATCAGCCTCCAGCTCCATATCCCGGTGTGCCGGTGTACTTCAATTTCATTTTCATCCAATGCCACATCATCACTTAAATGGTAAACGGCAAAATTATGCAATACACAACAAGCTCGAATTAAATGTACAATATCAGGGATTTTCCTTAATTTTATGTGGTAAAGTTGTCTAAATTTTTGCTTTAATAACCCGAAGCAATGTTCAATTACATATCTATTCCTTGCCAAAGCCACATTATAATTACTTTGGGTCCTTGTCAATTGTCCGCGATTCTTAAATGGTGTCAATAAATGAAGAGCGAGAGGAAGGATATAAAGCAAAGTAGTTGTGACGTAAAGTACTAATTTTACTTAAAATACTTTCGCTCGAATTACAGCTATTAATTTGGCCGCCCCAGGTCTGATGTGTGTACATGTTCCCAACTGGAAGCCCAGAGAAAATAATGCGACGTCAAAACGTCAGTTAGAAACGCAACTTAAACTACACAAAAATAAAGCAAAACTGTTTCACGGAAAGCAAAAGGAAGTAGCTCAAATACCTTCGGATAATGAAAACACAGATGCTATCTTTTTTTATTTTAAACTAAACGTGCCGTACCCAGACCTAGTAACATCGGACGTGTTTTATAGTTGACAACTGTGGCTGTATGTAATGCCAATATATTCCGAAAACCGAAAGAAATTTATTTTATTTATTTATTTATTACTGGGCAGAAAATGTAGGAAAGCGAGGTGCCAATGAAGTTATTTCTGCTTTACTACTTTATATTTATGCATTTCTACCATCAACCGTAAAAAGGTTTCATGTGTTCACTGATGGATGCAGAGGCCAAAATCGGAACATTACTATCGGAAAGTTTTGGTAAAGTCTGGTGTTAATCGTCGGTTCGAAGACATCAAACACTAGTTCCCACAACGTGGACACAGTTTTTTACCTTGTGATAGGCATTTCGGCATCGTGGAGAGAATGCAACGAAAAGTCGAAATAGTACAATCACCAGCAGATTGGCTGTGTTAGTTCGAAATTTACAGTAGTGGAAGTAAATCGAGCATGAATAAAAACTTCCTTAATGCGTTTTCTGATTTATACTTCAAAAAATGTTGAGTTTATGCTACTAAAATAAAATTTATGATGACAAAGTACAAATTGTTAACGTTTTCAAATACAAACAGGTTTATTATGACTGCTGCTCCTAGCCTGAATGGATCTTGTGAAGAGAAGTTTACGCTTTTGAAACCTAATGCAACGATGGTACCACTACCGGCTTATCAAGCAGATTTATGAGCTTAAATGTTTATTGTCGTACATTATCCAAAGAAGACAGAAAGGCAGCAATCTTCTCGCAACATTACAGTTCAGTGTAGAGCTGTGTAGAGCTAAAGTAAGTCGAAACGATGTTGAGATTTGCAAGAAAGGATTTCTTGCCGCACATGGCTTACAAAAATCGAAAAGAGGAGTTGAATAGTTAGTGGAGCAAATTGAAGAGGGTGCTACTATTCGAAAGTCAGACAAGAGGGGAAAGCATGGAAACACCAAGAACAGAATTTCTGAAGAAGATTATAAAAGACGTCGGAAGGCATATTGAATTAATTCCAAAATAGGCGAGTCACTATAGCAGAGAAAAATCCAAGACAAGGCTATTTTGATCATGATTTCTGGCCTGTATAATTGAGGGGCTCTAATTCAAAACGCACTATCTCAGAAAAACGGAAAATTAAGCTAATATGACATTTTTATACTTTCCGTGCGACAAATTCCATGGAATAATTATTTTTGAGCAAAACGCACTATTTCTCAGTTATTTTAAACTTGAAAATGTATGATAAAATGCATAAAGTAAGGTCAACTAGGACAAGTGCATTTTCCGATTCTAAAATAATGTAATTCATTAATACTCAAACGCTAGTGATTTTATGGCTTGTAACGGTGAAATTTTACACTAAAACATTTTTCGGATTTTAACACTTATTTTATTTAAATTCATATAAGATTGTGGTACTTACAACGTGCTAGGAATGTTTGTTATGCTATCTCTAACTTATTTTTATTCCATTTAATGATTAGTTTCTCTCCTTAGCTGCCATCGCAGTTGTCTTTCGCAGATGCCTCCGTCCCAGCCCTCGGCCCTATCTTCTTAGGTCACTGTAGATTTTGTTTCACTTCTAGTTCGAGTTACCTTTATTAGTTTATCAGGTTGAATGAGATTTGTTGAGATTTACCTTTTGTATTACCCTGTTTTCTTGTATCTTTGTCACCTAGCTGGATTCTGGATATTGCCTGTATCTGCTGGTTGTTTATTTTGTTCATCTTTCGGACTTTTGTGTTTCATTTAGTTTACGGAAATCATTGAGGTAATCTGTCAGACTTTTGAGGTTATGTTTTGATTTTGCGATTTCCCCAGCTGTCGTGTGTGAAGATCACCTCGATTGTATTGCATTTCAGTAGGTCAGTGGTGTACTCTTCTATTTCAACTTTCTAAATTGATGCTTTCATTTCTTTATGTCCTTTATTCTCTTTTCTTTCAACTCGAGAGATTTCCTTAAGGTTTCTATCATCTTTATTATATTTCTGCTCGGGGTTGCAAGTCTTCAGAGCGTTTCTTTCCATCTGTTTATTATTCTGCACCCGGCGACGCCTATGCTTTTTAAAATGTTGGTTTAGGGAGTTTGGATTTGGATTTTCATAGGTTGATCGCCGCGTATTCTTCCGCTAGCCATACTCACTTCTAGTCCGATTTTGAAGGTATTTGGTTTTGTGTGATCCGGAGAGTTTTTGAAGATATTTTTCATAGCCAAGAAATTGGGATTTTCTCCGGACATATTCCAGACGTCGTTTCAGCCTGGTTGGTTTGTAGGAAGCGTCGTCTACTCCCGATTTGGGGATTTTGGACCAGTTTGCCTTCGTTTTTGGCTGGAAGTTTGTTGGAAAAAAAACCTCTCGAGGTGAGCACGTGTTTCTTTCTTTTTCTTTCCTTCATTTGTTTAATTCTTATTATTAGTATTGTGTTGCCTTCTTCATTTCTCTTTTCCTTTATTCTAATTTTTGTCCTTACGACATTTTAGGGTTTTTTTTGGGAACGCATTTTTTTGTACCTACTACGTTTTGGTACAACGTTTTTTTGGATTGCGGCTAGTTTCATATGTAGATGCCTGGCCACGGCTTGTTGTGGTCACACTGTTTGTTCTTTTGGACTTTTGTAAAATTTATTTATTTATTAACTTTGTTTCTTTTGCTCACGTAGTTAAGTAGTTTATTATTGTTTAAAATTCATTTAGTTAGTACTTAATAATTTTGGTTCATGTTGTTTATCGTCACTTCAATAATTTTGCTTAGTTTTAAATTTCATTTTGATTTTGCGTCTGACTTCATTGTTGCAGTTAGTGTGCGTGCGATTGACCCGTCGGTGCGCTGCGCGTGCGGAGCTCCATTCGTGTAGTGTATTTACCGTGTCATCCGGGCCTATTTTTGATTTTCTCTTTTTTAAGCGCAACGTTAGTACCGGGTGTCTAAATTTCACCCAGGTTTATGTTCATTGCTTTTTTTTATATTTATATTATATATATTCATTGATAATTAATTTGTTGATATCATTGGTGTTTTTTTTGGTATTGCTATTATATATATATATTGTCAGATATCGCCATATCTGGTTTACATACCTATTTTGTTTTTTTATTATATGATATACTATTTGACTACGTTTTTTTCTTTTGTTATTTTATTGTGCGAAAATTTTAGAACTATCAGTTTAACTTCCCATGCGTCAAAAATTTTGACTAGAATTGTGCAAAGAAGGATGGAGAAAAAGGCGGAAGAAATATTAGGAGAAGATCAGTTCGGATTTAGACGAAATAGAGGAACGCGCGAGGCCATTCTAGCTTTACGAGTAATTATAGAAAAAACGATAGAAAAGAGAAAGAGCGTATATATAGGATTTGAAGATTTAGAAAAAGCCTTCGACAACGTAAAATGGGGGAAGATGTTCGAAGTGCTGAGAAAGGTAGGGATGAAATACAGGGACAGAAGAATAATACATAATCTCTACAAAGAGCAAAAGGCAGTTATAGAATGTGAGCAGGAACGAAGGGAAGTAGATATCCGGAAGGGAGTGAGACAGGGATGTGCATTGTCACCTCTAGTTTTCAACTTATATATCGAAGATGCGATTAATATTGTTAAGGAAAGAACAGCCTCAGGGATCAATGTACAGGGCCAAACTATTAACATGCTCAGATTTGCGGATGATATAGCAGTGTTAGCATCTAGCAAAGAAGAATTAGGAGCGGCTTTGAATGAAATGGAAGCAGTTTTGACACAGGGCTACGGCATGAAAATCAATAAAAAGAAAACTAAAATTTTGGTATGTAGATGGAGTGAAAATAGAACTAAAATTGAAATACAAATAGGAAATGAGAAGATAGAGGAGGTCGCGGATTTCTGCTACTTAGGAAGTAAAATAACCCAAGACGGTAGGAGCACTAAAGATATAAAACAAAGAATGGCGCAGGGCCGAGTTGCGTTTAACAAAAAGAAACAACTGTTATGTTCGAGAACGGTTAATATAGAGACTAGGAAGAGACTCTTAAAGTCGTATGTATGGAGTACGGCATTATACGGGTGCGAAACTTGGACAATAGGAGAAGCGGATAGAAAAAGAGTAGAAGCGTTTGAACTGTGGTGTTACAGACGCATGATGAAGATACCGTGGATAGATTAGGTTAGCAATAGGGAAGTATTAGAAAGAGTTGGGGAAAGGCGAAAGGTATGGAAAACAATAAAGAGTAGGAGAGATAGGATGGTAGGACACCTTCTAAGACACGAAGGAATAGTTCGCGACATACTAGAGTCAGAGATAGGAATAAAAAGAGGTAGGGGTAGGCCTAGATTAGACTACTGCTCTCAAATAGTTAGGGATGTAGGATGTTCTACTTTTAGGGAAATGCGTAGGTTAGCTCAGGATAGAAAAGAATGGAGGTACGCGTCCAACCAGTCTTCGGACTGAGAACCTTATGATGATGATTTTATTGTGCCCTATTGTGTACCAGCGGCTTTTAGGAGTTGTAGTCGTTGTGTGTTGGCTACAGAGGATCAGCCAACAACTCCTTGGCGCCCTTTTCCTGTTTTTAGCCCACCCCATCTTCGGCTTCGAGCATAGCTGCGGCAGGATCCTCCATTGTGGCGTTAGTCTTTTAGGTTACGTCACAGGCTATTTAGATTTTCCTCTAGATAGCAAATAGTTGGCAACACCGAAAGCAGCTGCATTCATTGTGCTTAGTGATATCAAATTTGTGTTACAACAGTTCCCATTTAGCGCATTCAGAGTTGACTTCCAAACAGTGTTATTTGTGTTATTTGGAATCTCCTAACCAAAAAAGTAGTGGTCAGTTGCTATATTGTAATTTTTATAATTTCATGTTAGTTTTATAAGTTACGGTATGTTCTTTCGGTCAAATTAGCGTTAATGCACTTGGCTCCCAAACTTGAGTGTTCGGCATTTTGTAGTAGTATGCACTTGCCCCATTCATTTTATTTGTTAAACACCTATCTTAATGATTTTCTTTTCACTCTAGATACATAGTGGTTCGCAATTATCAGAGGAAAACTACACGAAGGAAGAGATGATTACTGCAGTCGAAGCCGTTAAACGTGGTAGACTGACGATAATTCAGGCTTCTCGATTCAAAATCCCGAAACCTACCTTAGTCGATCATGTAAAAAACAACTTTATCCATAGAAGTTGAAAATCGATTGGTCCATTTATCGAAAATCGTTGAAAAATTTGGTTACGACTTGACCAAAGAAAATGTTCTTCAACTGGTACACGAATATATTGTTGAAAACAAAATACAGACCCTCTTCAAAAATAATTACCGTGGGAAATATGGTGGCTAGGTTTCAAAAATAGAGACAAGCTTAGTATTAAAAAGCCTCAGATGGTGGAATTGTCAAGAAAAAAGGCACAAGATCCCTTTGTCATTTAAGAGTACTTTGAAGTGCTAAAAAACTATAAAAGAGCTGAAAATATAAAATAAACCAAATAATATATGGAACCTAGACGAAACTGCTTTTAGCCATGCCCCTACAAAAACCAAAATCGTTGGAGTCAAAGGGGTCGCAGCCACTCGGACTGTCAGTGGACTGAGAAGAGAAAATACGTCCTCCACTGTTCATTTTTAGGAGAAGAATGTGTGAAACAAATGGATAAAGACAAGAGTGACAAACCGGCCGGAAAGAAAACAAGAGTTTGTTTGGGGTCCAAGGTGATTGCATTAATGTATGGAATTGCAGTAATGTATGGAAATGTTAAAAGCTAAAGAACAAGAAAAACAGAGAAAAGTTAAAAAAGAGGGGATACAAAAAGAAAGAAACGCCAAAAAAGAACGGAGCGCGAAAGAGAAAACTATAAAGCCGAAGAAAATAGACCAAAGCATGATGGGGAAGAAAGGAACAAAGAAGAGAAATAAACGGAAATAAGCAATATCATCATCTGAAGATACAGATGAAGAATCAAACCTGTAGACTGAATTGAATGATAATGAAGCATCTTAGAGTTAGAAATGGATACCCTGATGCAAGATATGAAAGAATATGTGTTTGAATTTGAAACCAAATGAGCTGATAAAATTAGAGGTGCCATTAGATTCTGATAATAGTACTGTATAAAATGCCAACGTACTGTACAGACTGTCCTATTTTCGTTGTGATTTGGGGGTTTTCGCGAACCTGAGCTACTTTTTGAGTATAATAGAAAGCTGAAACCATAATTTGGATATCGTTTTTAGTTTTCGAGAAAAAAAAATATGTTGATTTTTATCGTTTTTCGAAAACTCTTTCTTTCTTTCTTTTTGTACTAAGCAGACTAAAACTGTTACGATTGACTCATATAGATTTTTTTCCACGGAATTCAATGGCGTACGTAGTTTTTTCTAGGGAGCGTATTTTTTGAGTTATGACATAAAGTTAATTTTTTTTAATGGAAATCATAGTAGGCTTTGGTCTAGTTCGAAAGGTCCTTTTTTAAGCTATCAAAATATATATACTTTTATTCGCGAACGCAGCTAAGTGGAACGCCCCCTGGTGGCAAAATTGAGAAACTTAGCGTGGAAGCTGTTGTTTACGTGTGTGGTTGCGATTTTCAAGAAAGTACATTTCAGTTATATTTTTACAGTTTTATCGGCAATTTGTGTATTTAAGACCGCCGTTGTCATAAAAAAACTGTAATGGCACGCACTTCTTCTGTCAAAAAGAGTAACAAGTCCAACCTCCAACATGAATGTGTTGTTGTGTATACAATTGCAACTCTCGTGGATCGAGTTATCGTTTATTATTTTCATACATTTCCTGCGCAAGGTAAACTTGTGACTCTCACAAATAAATTAGGGATGGAAGAAAAAGTTGACGTGAGAAAGGCCTGGGAAATGAAATTAAAAATGGGAAAGCCATCATCGAAATTTATGCGTGTTTGTTCATGACACTTTAAAGACAGCAATTATTTTCTAGTGCTTGTGAGTTGTAATATTGCTTTTGTAAGGCACTATTATGTAAATTTTCTACTTTTCAGCTTTGCCAAAAAATAAAATAGCATAAATTAACCTCAAACAACATGTACAAAACTATCAGGGTTATTTTCCTACCTTCCACAAAATTTCTTGCTACAGCAGTTGCATCTAAAAACCTACACACTTCGGCGATTCTTAAATACATGTTTTTCCGTTTTTGAAAAAAATTGGATGTTTTCTGCCAAATCCAAATTTAATGTGAAACACCAACCTAACCTGCAATAATTGTTTACGCCGGTAATGGGTACAATGCGACCAGTTTTATTTATTTGTACCTGAATTACGTTCTACGAGTAAACATTCAACGAATTTCAAAATAGACATTAACAATTTTGTCATTTAAAACCACAATTTTCAAAGAAACTTGCCACTTTCGAAAACTTCCCTATATAATCAGTAGTAAATCAGCTGACAAGTGCTCTCAATCAATCAGCTGTTAGGGTGGGGATAGTTTACATTGCAGTCGCGAATATTGTTATTTCAAAAAACGGCAACTTTTTAAGTTTTAACTTTAGAAAATATAAGATAGGTAGGTACATCCAAGATACCTGTGATTTTATGTTAACAACTGACTAATTATCTGTTGACCAATGTTGCCAGGTCTGGTGAAAATTCACCAGATTTGGTGATTTTTTAACCCATTTGATGATTTGGTGAAAACTTTCTTAAAAAGTCTTATTTCTGGTGATTTTTTAACTGACGTAAGAACTTATAAATTTATATTAAAAAAACGATTTTATTATGTTTTTTATTCTTTGTTGTACTGCACTTGATTGCTTCGAGAATTATAAAATTGCAATCAATACTGCAAACATGTATCTAAACTACTGCAAGTACTTGGAAAATTATTGGGCGAGAAAGGAAATGTGGGCCCTTTGTAACAGAAATGGTCTATTACCGAGAGGCAATAATACGAACAATTACTGTGAAGCTGCAACAAAAGTACTGACAGATACAATATTTGAAGAGTCAAATATATGCTAGATTTCATTCTAACAAAATTTGTTCAATATTATGAATTAAGATTATTAGACACTGCTCATAACAGATTACGAAAAAATATTGTAAATAAATGTACTTATATTCAAACATCTGATATTTTACAAAAAATTAAAGCACGATATTACTAACTTAAAGCTGAGACGCACATACTAAACATTGAGGAATTTCTTACATAGGAATTTGAGCTGTACTTTTTAAATTTTGTGTTTTTCTAATTTTTTCTTATTACGAAATTCCTAACTTGAGGCTGAGACGCACATAATTAATATAATTAATATAATATAATATAACATATCATAGTGTTTGTTGAGAACTGAAAACAAAGCTTTGTGTTATATTATTAAATACCTTTAGTTTTGTTTTTGCTTTGGTTGTGCCAGTATAATGTCTTTTAATATTACCATCCCAACGATAAACGGAGCTCTAGAAGCAGGACTTGCTGTAGGGACTGATCCCTCTCTTGAAGAGGATTTGAAGCTCCCAGTCTGCACAGCTGCAACACTTGTTGAAGCATGCAAACAGGCAGCTGTATGGGCATACAACAAGTTCCCATCTAATGATGAGAAGATCATGAGGACATATGTCTCAGCAGCAGTTGTCGCAATAAAGACAGGCCTAACACGAAGGATTGGGACGCAAAAAGATGGGGATTGGATTGACAGTGAAAGGGGGATTATAGGATTGGTTGCTCCATATCAAAATGCACAGACTAAGATCACAGGGCGGCTAACACAAGAAAGTTTACGGTCTGCATTAACCTTGATTATAGCCACAAAAGCAAACTCCTGGTTATGTAATCACCATACAGGCGAAGCAATTGAGTACACTAAGAAGGTTCTTGTCAGCAGGTTTGTTGAAAACATCACCCCAAATATAGTCACAATGGCACATACTATAAGTCACTGGGCAAGCACAATAACAGTGCTAACACTTGCTGAGATACAGGGGCTAAGAAATGTGAATGATCCTCTCTTTACCGGAACAACAGAAATTGCATTATCAACAGATGCTAAACTCAGGTTTGGTCCTTTCCCTGCTGGAACACATAGACTAGTAGTAGCCTATGAATCAGCCAAGAGACTTATGAAGGCACCTATTGCAAAACTCTGCCCAGGAGTGGAGGAAATGAGGGCATTTCCAGAGAAGAGGGGTCCCATAATTGCAAACCCAGCAGCATACCACATAGGTGCAAGCTATCTCACACGTAGAACAAGGGCTGATTATGCGGACACAGAAAATGAGGAGTTCCTTGGTCGTCTTGGCACGTACATTAGAAGCAATTCTGCAAAATCGTCACTTGCTAAGTCTCCACATATGACCCAGGCACGTGTAGAAAGCTACTCTGACTACTCCCCTGACTGAGCCTCACTTCTCCAACAATTCAAGATGTCTATGATTAGACAAGCAAGTGAAGCCATGGCTCAGATAGGGGCATTAACACAAGGCCTAGATGATGAGGCTTTCCAGAGGTTGAGACAGGCTTTTTAGAATGGCCGGGACACAATGAAGATGTCAATGTGGAGTCCCGGAATATTAAAGAATGAGAGTCAATTCAGCCCAAAAAAATTGAGTACGGCAGGAGGAAATGTCTGAAACAGAAAAGGGGCTGTTGTATACAACTCATCGCAACCAAAGTGCACAGTGTTGCGAAATTACCTTGCGCCTTTACATTTAGACATCACCACATTTTCGGTAATAAAGAATGTGGCTATCTAATAAAGCTGAAAGGCAATTTGGGAGAGTGTAAAAATAAACAAAAATATCTTGCTGGCTTCAAGAAGGCGATCTGCCCAACCAAGAAAAAAATTAGTTAAAGGTGAAAACCGGAAAATATTAGCAGGTGAAATGATGAACAAAAATATCTTCGCAAACAAACTTCGAAAGCTTATTGGTAAGAATAGCGAAGCATGCTTTGTAAAAAAGTCGCCTTGCATTCCTAAATATGGCACATGAAGGCAAATAAAATGTGGGGAGGGGCAGAAGTGAACGTGATCCCGTGCTATCCCTTATTGAAATAGCCCAAGGAAATTCACTCAACAGAATAATTCATGAAATTGATGCACTCAAATTTTATGTTCATTACTGGTCATCAATTACGTGCATATAATGAGTATTCCGAAAAAGTTAGATGCGCAAAGGTTGTAGGTGACGCTACTGGAAAAGTTGTGAGAAAACTTTAAAGAGGAGGCGAAAAGTCTTCAAATATACCGTTCTTTTGTTTAATTATAAAAATACCTGGAGAAACTAAGGGTCAGATACCAGTATGTCAGGTGTTATCCGAAAGACTATTTAAATGCCATCGAATACTGACTTTCGGAGTGGATCAGACTGGGTGCTATTTTGCCTCGAGAATTCGTCTGTGACGATTCTGCCGCATTTTTAAATGCTGCTTGCAAGGCTTTCGCATTTTGCCCGAACATTGAAACTTACTTTATTGCATGTTCGGATTCCATTTTTCATAACAGTCCTTTACCAAAATGTATTATTAGAATTGATTTAGCACATTTTATAAAGTGCATAAGGCGTTGGAAATTCCACAACGTATGGCAAGAAATCAAGCAATTTTATGTTCGTGGGATCGGACAATTGATACTGTGTACAGATATTGAAGAGGCGAAGTCGATTCTTTTGTCAAAAATTATTACAGCTTTGAGTGGAACTGAAAGCTTTGTACAATCTCATCCCACGGCATGCGAGTTTCACAAGAAAACATTATTGAATAAATTTCAATTTTAAAGTATTGTATTTAAGTAGTTAATATCTTCTTGTTTTACTTTTTGGTAGAAGTTCATGATTTAACAAATAAATACTTCGCGAACTACCAATATATAACGTTTTATTTAAATATTTTACCGGTTTCAGGATTCACAAAGATCCCATCATCAGAAATGTACGAAAAATTGTAAACAAATTATTATGACAGTTGACAAGGAAACTAAAATTGACAAAACAATACAAAGAATAATGATATCCATGAAAAAAGATAACTAGATAACTGAATTTCAGTATTTACCTACGGGGTATAAGAAAAACACAAAGGAAAATCGAATACCTCGTAGCTTGAAGGGAAAAAACAATGAATTTAAAGAAAACCATATTGGAAAAAACAATAAATTCAATTGAAAAAACCTTCAAGTGAAATATCAGAACAGAAAAAACTAAATAAACAAAATATCCATGGAATCTTGACAACTGCCAACTGCTAATCTTGAAATAATTATTAATTAATTAATTAATATGGTAATTATGTAATATTCTAGCAATATTTTCTATGTCGTGCCAACGTAGTGTGTAGACGTGTGTGTGCTGCTGCCGAATTTGAATATAATATTGAGGTGATTTATAGATTATAGAAGAAGTCAATATGAGATTTACAAAAGAACAGGAAGATAACATTGGAAAAATTATAACTGAAAAAATTATGGAAAAGTTTAGCGAGTAACAAAAATTATGACGAAAGTACAGTCCGCTTATTGAGAGAAACTAGGGTGATAAGAAAAACAAACCAAAGAACTGGAAAAGAACGTTTCTACACTAGAACTAGAAGAATCTGAGACACCTATCGATAATTTAGAACAATACGGAAGAAGATGTAACTTGAAAATATTTGGAATACGCGAAGAATCCAATGAAGATCCAGAACTAATTTTACTGGATTTATTTCAAAAACACCTAAAACTAAACATTCAACCTGAAGATATTATTATCTGTCATAGAGTGGGGACAAAACACAATCAAAATTCCATGCGTTCAATAATGGTAAAATTTAATACTCCGCAGAAATTCCGTATTTTTTTCAGAAGAATTTGCTGATAGGTTCTAAAGTACCTAACGATTAAAGAAAATTTAACAAGACATCGACTAGAAATTGTGAAGATGGCAGTGGAAGAATTTGGTCATAAATCTGTCTGGTCCGCAAATGGTAGTAGGGCTTATACAATCAGAGAAGAACATAATCAAACGTGCGCAGTAACGCATTTGCCATGGGTCAATTCTATCAGCGAAGGGGTACACCCTTGTCACTGCTTCTGCGCAGATATCCATTGCTGCTCAAGTTCTTTTCTGATTGTAAAAGATCTATCTATGTTGCATATAATACTCGTAAGCATTTAATTTGTTCACTGGATGACATACCTTCATTAGTTTGCATAGCAAAAAAGTTTTCTTTTTGCGACTTTCCTTACATTTACTTTATTTTATTTTTCTTATACAATAGAGATTAGAATTTGCAGTGATTGCTAAGCTTGGTCAAAACGAGAAGCTAAGGCAAGAGAAGAATGTAGAAGTTGGACTGAGAAAAAACAAGAAGACAATTTTATTTGTATATCAGCAGACCTAGAAAGAGTTATAATGCTAACACGTATAATAGACTGTTTTAAGAGTAGTGTTTTCTAAGCGCATTGTAGTTACAATAAGTTTTACACCGTACCTGAAGATAAACGATCTAAAGTAGCGCCCCTAGTTCTTTGGCATGAACTAGTATCCGGGGGATCTAAGGAAGACATAATTAGCACATTTTACATATATATTTATGTTAAAAATTGGGATAAAAAGGAAATAGTAATGTGACTAGATAATTGCGTATAATTTTATATAATTATTCGTGCCAATTTTTTTTCTTTAAGTTTATAACTTTTGTGAATTTTTTGGCAAAATTGAAACTCCTTTTTGTAAAACACCAACGTTTCGCCTCCGTTAGGGGGCTTTATCAAGGTTTTATTCAAAATTGTATAAAGTATAAAAAAGTGACATTTTTTTTTCTTATTTACAAATTTTATTAAGAAAAAAAAATGTCACTTTTTTATACTTTATACAATTTTGAATAAAACCTTGATAAAGCCCCCTAACGGAGGCGAAACGTTGGTGTTTTACAAAAAGGAGTTTCAATTTTGCCAAAAAATTCACAAAAGTTATAAACTTAAATAATTGCGTAGGGTAGAATAAAGACTGGGCATTACTTACACTCTTAGTACCTATATATTGTGATTTCGATTGTAATACAGGCTCAATCTATCGAATTTTATTATTTAGAGCCGGGCCACACATTCTATTTCCACCATCATATTGAACAATCATTAAAACATCAAGGAAAAACTTACAATTTTGGAGATTTGGTGACTGCAGTAAAGTATGCAAATAAGTGAAAATCTGAAGTCCATGAAACGCATTTTAGCAATTCTTACTAATGGAAAGACTGTGTCTTTGTATAAAGTAAATAAAATGCATCCGAGACCGTATTTGTTAGATATGATCAACATCAAGGCAGAAAGGGGGAAACAGACCACGGGAAGTGGCAAGTATTATTTCTGTAGTCAGAAAGCAACATGTTTTCTATTTTTCAGTATCGATGCGAGTATGATGCACCAATGAAAGAACTTGATTTTTTAACAAAAAGCACGAAATGCCAATTGCAAAAGAAGATTATTGCGGTGTACCCGAAGAAAAGAAAGATGACATTTTATCGAAATTGGAAAGTGTAATACCAGAAAATAGAAAGCAGTTTTGGTAAAATTTACCGGTTGCATTGGAGCATGAGTAGCTTTCCAATAATTTTGAATACTGCTATACCTTATCACTTTTTTATGTTTAATGAACATATTTTTTCATAAGGGTCTGTTTTACTTATGTACTTATCGTTAACTTTTTTATATAAGCTTGTTTATAAGAAAATACTATATTAGGCTTCTGTGTCATGTTCTCACTTAGCAGGGTCTGTAATGCGGGGTAGGTACCACTGCTTGAGAACACAATAACCATACATATTGGGTTTTTGATTCACAAACCTAGTGAACACTAAGTAATAATTATTAGATGTATCTTAACAGTTTATATTAAGATGAGAAAATTTTCACAAGAGTTTCATAACCCATCGTGTATCATGTAGCGTAATATGAAGTCACCAAGAGAATCGGATAACGTTTTATCTACTATTAGCGTGACCACGACTACCATTTTAAAATTAAATGTTAATCCTTATACTTATAATTATACTAATAATTGTTATCGTGTTGTCCCATACATTGTGAACATGTTGAATATTTATATTAATTTGTATAATCTTATTTACTCGACCGAAGAAATTCTGATGTATTTTGACGTTTCACGTAATTTTTATTATGATGAACTAATAAATTGAATTGAATATTAGCTCAAGAAATAATTAGGTAATAAACAAGAAATAATAATGATACACATTAACGTAGCAGGTCGGATATATATTTTTACTTCCGTCAGTGCTCTTTTGTCATATCTACAAATATTTTGCATGAGGGGAAAAACTTTCGTCGGACATCGAGACAGCAGCAATGTGACTATTAAATGTCTTCCTTCAACATCTCTGTTGATGATTCAGGTGCATAAGATAAACGATTGGAAACGTCAACATGATCATTTATTTTCAAAACGAACACTTCAAAGAACTGAATTAAAATTATGTTGTTTATTAACTAAACAAAAGTTAAGGACTACTACCACGGAAACTGAAAGATTACAGACAATTTGGTGCTAGCAGAGCCAACTTAATATATCAGGAAATTATCAACATTTTTCTCACTATTTCTCACTTATAGAATATAAAGTTATTTAATGATCATCAACCATTCCCAATTGTTCACGTAATCTTTGAAACTGTACATGAAGAATCGGTTGCGTTAAAACATCTTCTCACTTGAAACATGCTCGATTTTCATTTCATCGTTCTGAACTCGTCCGCGTATAAAGTGAGCACGCACATCTATGTGTTTAGAGTGCTTATGAAAACCTGGGCTCTTAGGCAGTTTAACAGCACTTGCGTTGTCTACTAAACGTGTAGGAACCGTTTCCAGGCGTGCAATTTCGCTGAACAGACGACAGAGTCACACATCATCTTTTGCAGCTTCACTGGCGGCTATGTAATAGGGTGGGCCGATACTGGAGATTTTTCAAAATGTGAATTTGCAACCAAAAATAGTTTGGGGAAGGGTAAAATAGACGTCTTTCTTCAATGGTGAAAAATTACATTTTCAAGTTTTGAACTGCCACAAGGGCAAATAATTTTTGATTTGTTTTCTTGAAAATTCTGAAATTTGCAAATGCTGCATTTGTTCTATACTACAAACAGTGCATTTTTTGCTAAGTATTATTTTTCGTTTGTCAATTATTTCAACTGCCACAAGGGCACTAAAAATTCAACTTTAAAATTTCATTCTCTGCACACGAAAAAAGTTATAATAGGGAGTAGTGACACACTGCACTTTAAGTAAATTTTCCAGTATAATAATGTTTTGAACTGCCAAATCGAAATATTGCCAAGCACATGATTTATTACATACGTCAAAGTCCACGTGACCACTGACCAACGGTATAGTGGAGGGGGAATTTGAATTTGCAGTAGACAATTCAGTTACTTGTTTGCTTGCTACGAGTAGGTGTCTTTATAAGTAATTGTCGGTTTATCCTTTTTATTTAAATAAAATGTCTTGTAAAACCCGGAGTGAGTTAGTGTCCTATATTTGTGTTTAACCATAAACATAATTATCTTTATTTTTTCTGTAAATTCCTAAACTAATTTGACCTACTTGAAGTTCATTATTAATTTTCTGCTAGCCGTGAAATATCTATTTCCTGGTTGCGAGCACACAAGTACTTTTTTAAGCTTATTCAACAAAACGACAATTTATTATTTCTTTCAGAATGCAAGCTTTTAATTTTCAATGCAGCACTTAATATTACAAACTGTCGACATCTAACTAATCAGCAAATTTTATTTCCTCTTTAGGTCAAAATTAATTGTTAAGCTATTTTTGTGATATGTATATAAATTCTTGTTTTTTAAATAAATCGACATTAATGATAAAAGTTTCGTTAATCGCTACTACCTACCTGCACTATAACCAAGCCATAAAACCAGGGGTGTGAGGCTGCATCCCATAGTGCTTCCTAATATTATTTCCTATACAATTTACAAATTACAACAAACTTCCCAACCACAAATACTATCCAAAATACAACTCCTAAAATAATCCAAATAAAACATCCTATACCAAACAAACTACGAACCTAAACGAACTTCCTGATCTTACAAATATCTTCCAAAATACTATTCCTAAACAAACCTAACAAACAACAATATATAACCCTAAAACTTCATCCCTATTATCATCCACGAACGAGCTAGCCCCATCGGCCCAAAATACCCATTGTCCCCATTTTATACAATTTGGAACTCCCAAATGTATTAGTAAAAATGTGCTGCCAACATATGAAGATGTGAACAGGTATTTTAATTGGGTCGAATATGAATTAAAGCCCGTGTCTACAAATCCACAACAAACTGCAAATGAAACTACAAAAATTGTAGATATTTGGAGCAAATCTTCAATTCCCACTATACTTCAATGCTCCATCATTAAGCGTATAACAGCATATCGTCTTACGGAATTTATTAAAACCTTTTAAAAAAAGGAGTAACGTCCCAAGCTACAAACTGCAATTGCAGGAATTTAGAACAAAATCTAAAGTTCTATTTGACGTAGCCGCCTGTAAATGCGCAGAATTCAAATCGTGTGTCTGTGACAAAGTGTCGAAAGTTCCGCAAGCCGAACGCCCTTTTTGAATGACCAAAGAACTGTACGTAATATGATGATGAGCTCTGTGGATATAACAACAACCAAAATATTACAGAAGCGGACTGAGAGAAACCTTTTGGAAAAGGCAAGCCAATCAAATGAAATAACTCTTTTGTCAAAAAAGAAGGATCCAAGTATTATAAGGCAATTAGACGAAATATCTGAACAACCCAATTCTTCTAAACAGGTTTCAATCGTACCACTGGAAGGTACTGAGATTTCGTATAATTTACTGCTACTACATGTACTTGCAAGAACACTTGATCGCTTTGGTATTTCTGACAGAGCAGGTGCTGCAGTAGCTTCGGCAGTTTTGCAGGACGTCGGTATAATAAATGCGGAAGACCAAAGTAGTATCATAGATAAGAACAAAATTCGTCGAGCTAGAAGTAAGAAGCGTGGAGAAATAATTGGTAAAGAGCAAGATTCTGTATTATGTGGTTTATTTTTTGATGAACGAAAGGACGAAACATTGAAGATGGAAGATGGTCGTCGGCGCAAAATTCGAGAAGAGCACATTCTCTCATAAAAATGCCAGAGTCGGTTTACCTGGCTCACGTTTCTCCAGAATCAGGAACATCTTCGAGCATTTTAAAGTGCATTTTGAAGCATTTGGATGAATCTCATACTTCAGTAGATCATCTGAGAGTGATAGGATGCGACGGCACAAATGTAAATGTTGGGAAACATTTAGGGATTATTGTGAAATTGGAGACATATTTAAATAGACCGTTGCAATGGTTCGTGTGCCAGTTACATGCAAATGAATTGCCATTGCGATACCTTATAAACTTTCTTGATGGCAACACAACTGGACCCAAAGGCTTCTGTGGGCCTATAGGACAAGCATTAAAGGAGTGTGAGAGTCTTTCTTTGGGTAATTTATTTATTTTCATGTTTCTTTTACTTATTTTCTTTTATCGTAATAGGAAATTTCAACCAAATTGATTCGAAAGTGCCAGTATTGAATGATTCTGTTGCAGCTGATTTAAGCACAGATCAGAAATACCTTTATGAATTATGTCACGCTATTTCAAAGGGAATTGTAAACGAAAAACTTTCCAAGCGCAGCCCCGGTAAAGTAGTGCATTCCCGATGGTTGACAACAGCTAATCGTATACTGCGGCTCTACGTTTCAACTACAGAACCATCTGAAAATCTTATTACCCTGGTAACTTTTATTTTGAAGGCTTATGCGCCAGTTTGGTTTTTTATTAAAACAAAGCCTTCATGTCTGCGTGGCCCATTTCATGTTTGGAAAATGGTTGAGCTGACAAGATATTTACCACAGCACTTGAAGGATATGATTGATCCAGTGATAATGCGAAATAGCTATTTTGCACATCCTGAAAACATCTTGCTTGCAATGCTAGGAGACAAAAGAGAGTATATTCGTGAGCTTTCTGTTCGCCGAATTTACAAAGCTCGAAACTCTAACATAAACCAAACAGCGCTGCGACGATTTGAAGTACCACATTCTTTGAATATTAATGCCACAAACTACATGGACTTGATTGATTGGAGTACTGTGGCCATTACCGAACCGCCATTGACAATGGGATTAGCTGAAGAAGCTTTACAGGAAATAGTTAAAAATCCCGAATCGTCAATTGTAATGTGTGAAATAAAATCATATCCGTGTCACACACAAGCAGTTGAACGGGCTGTCAAAATGGTGACCGAAGCGTCAAGTACAGTTTGTGGTGATCAGAAAAGAGATGGTGTCATTAGAGCAAAGTTTGAATCGCGCCATATTATGGCTTCTTTTGAATCTAAACAAGATTTTAAATTAGGTCCAGTTTAATCTATTATAAAATGAACATTAATCAATAAAACATGTTTATTATTAACTGTATTTATTATTACAACTAACTAATAAATGCTTACATTTTGATTTCAATAGAACAAATTACTATGCTTTTTCTATCGCATAGTAAATACAAAAACTGTTAATAATTATATCTTTCATTTTGCATTTGACAGTGATAACCAATTCGGTTAATAAAAATGATTTAAAAATAATACAAAGCAAATATTTTGCCTTCTTATCTTCATTTTAGTAATATTTGTGAATTTATGGCAAATGAAACACTATGTAAAAATATTATCGACGTTTCGCCTCTGGTTAGAGGCTTTATCAAGATTATATATTTAAAAGTTTACAAAATGTATAAATGTGACAAAATTTTTTCTTAATAAAAATGTAAATAACAGTAACTAAGAACTTATATTAAAAATAGAAATTATACGTAGCACACATGATTTTGTAAAAAATAATTTATGTACATTTCTTTCCTCCTTCATATTTTTTACAAAATCATGTGTGCTACGTATAATTTCTATTTTTAATATAAGTTCTTAGTTACTGTTATTTACATTTTTATTACGAAAAAAATTTTGTCACATTTATACATTTTGTAAACTTTTAAATATATAATCTTGATAAAGCCTCTAACCAGAGGCGAAACGTCGATAATATTTTTACATAGTGTTTCATTTGCCATAAACTCACAAATATTACTAAAATTATTAAAAAAATGGCACAAATAATTATACAATTTATAAACTTCTTATCTTCAATAAAAAATATGTATTTTTTAATATTGCAGAAAATGTACTTGTGGCAGTTGAAACAATAAATAAGCAGAAAAAATTATTCTGCAGAAATTGTTTATTTTCTCTTAATGCAACCTCTAAAAATTTGCAATTTCAAAAATTCGAAAATTTTGAAAAAAATAATAATAATGCCGTTGTGGCAGTTTAAGGATTACAAATATTTTCCTCTTAAAATATGTTCTTTTTCTCATTCCACAACTTAATATATGTTGTATTATTAAAATTTTTGAAATTTTCTAATTCTCTATACAAATCAGCCCACCCTACATGTAATCTGCTTCCGGAGTCGACCATGAAACACTCTGCTACTGCCTGCTCACCCAGACGATAGCTCCTCCGTTGAATTTGACAGATGATACCACTGACTGAACGTCGCGTTGTTTGATCATTCGCATAATCTGCATCACTATAAGATTCAAGCTTTCCATTCATCCCACCAGCATTGTACTGAATACCTGCTGTGATTATACCCTTGAGATATTTAAAAAATTTAAAAAAATGTCGTTCCTCATGTTTCTCGAGAAATTGTGACATATAGCTTACACCAGGCGCAATGTCAGATCTTGTAGCCACTGCTAAGCATCCCACAGCCTCTCAATATGGAGAATTACTTCAGTACTGTCGCTTTCCCAGTTACTTGACATATCTCGATTGGAATTCAAACTTAATTTGTATTTGCCATAACAAAACGTAGAATGATTTCTACAACATTAGCTAGGCATAGACACACGCAAATTTGCATGGGGCGAGCCAAAACCTCGGAAAAATCTGTGTGTTAAGGACAACACGGCGGGCCGAACTGCGAACCGTGCTTGCGTGGGACAAGTCTGGACGGGCATTTGCGCCATAAAAATACACATTAGGTTTCTTCCATCAGAATGTTCCTAACTGATTACCGACAGTTTCCAAACGCTAGACAGTGCGCATGTGCTCAGTATGATTAGTTTTGAACTTGTAGTTTTATTGTGATGGAACAACTGATAGTGACTGATGACGTTAGGCTCTGGTGCAGTTGTAATTTGTAGGTTAGGATGGATTACAACGGTAAGAAATGCAATTTTGCATTAAATTTAATTTCAATTAATTTATTCAATCAATATCAGAGTTAGAAGAATTCAGCATTATCAATGTTCCACCATCTCAAGATACAATGGACATTCATACAAGAAACGAATTATGTAGTTGATCCACAAACAACACAAAATTTCTGATAGATCTTTATGAGAAGAACAAAAAGAAAGTGGGGACCCTTCAAATAAAAACCCCCCAAAAATTATGGAAAATTATAGCCGTAGAACTGAATTCTAAGCTAAAAAGTGATTTTACTGCAAGCCAATGCGAAAATAAGTGGCGTGTTCTTGAAAGGGGGGTATAAGCAATACTATCTTCTGAAACAGTAACACCCATTAAAGAAGTTGAACAGCTTCTCACAAATTGCCAAAGTTCACCACTGCCACCAGAAACGACACCAAGAAGAAACGCAAAATCTGCAATGGTCAATCTAAATAAAATTATTGAAAAATGCATCAAGCTCGAGAGGAATTATAAGGAAAGAGTCAGAGTATAAAAGGAAAGGTTATCTGTAGAAAAACAAAAGTTAGAGGAAATGAAAACAAGGAATGCTCTAATAAACGAACTATTATCTAACAAGCAGGTACAATGAACAGCATATGCAATAAATTAAAGTTTTGTGGACGTAGTTTTTGTTTTTTTACTGGGCCAACAGAATTATTGTTTTGTTATACATATTATAAACAGAGACAAGAAAAACGGTTAAAGGAAGTTCTGAATGTTTTATTAAAAAAAGTCCGCATAATATCAACATTTTATCTTGCATTTAATTCATTCACAATGGTATTTCGCTTAAAAGCGTACAATGGTGTACAATTTTTTACACCATTCCTATCATCAGGTACGTCATCGGGATCCAACCTGTAGATCAGTCTCCTGCTCCATATCCTGGTGTTCTTCAATTACATTTTCATCCAATGGCACATCATCATTTAAAGCAAAATTATGCAATACACAACAGGCTAGAATTAAATGTACAATATCAGGGATTTTCCTTAATTTTATGGGGTAAAGTTGTCTGAATTTTTGCTTTAATAACCCGAAGCAATGTGCAATTACATATCTATTCCTTGCCAAAGCCACATTATAATTACTTTGGGCCCTTGTCAATTGTCCGCGATTCTTAAATGGTGTCAATAAATTACTTAAAAGAGGGTATCCACTGTCTCCCACCAAGTGAAGATCATTACATTTTTCCTGTAATGTATCAAATAATGGTGAGCTTCGTAAAACATGTCTGTCTTTAGAGATGTGGCCGATCGGTTTAACGTAACAATAAGCACTCTGTATAGAATTCTTAGGCGAGTTACATATTTTCTTAGCAAACTATCACCAGAAGTAATAAGGTGGCCAACCAAGGACGAAAAAAACGAAATCGAAAGACATTTTAGGCACAATGAGTTCCCTGGAGTAATTGGCTCAATAGATGGATCCCATATTAAGATCAATAAACCCACACATGACCCAAAATCATATCTCAACAGAAAGGGGTTTTACTCTATACAGGTATATTTTTCTCCTACATTCTGATTATGCTGATTTAATTTTTATTTCAGATTCAAGTAGTCTGTGACCACCGTCAACAAATTCGAGACATTTTCGCCGGTTTTCCGGGATCAGTTCATGACAGCCGCATTAATGAAGGTTTACAAAAAATTAATATTCAGCATACTAGAGACATAGTTCAAACAAAAATTCAATCATTGAGAAGTACATTCAGAAAAGAGTATAAACAAGTAGAGAATTCTATAAGAAGTGGCCGTGGTATTGAAGAAGTACGAGTATATACACCAAACTTAAGGTATTATGACTTGATGATATTCATCAAAGATCAGGAGCAGCCCGTCCACACCAGTTCCAACGTGACCAGTCCGTCTGCAGCAAGTGTTGTCGACGGTGAGGAAGAGGGGGAAGAAGACGATGATATGAATAATAATGAAAATAATTCACAGGGCAACGAACCAGAAATACCACTACTTGAAAGTCAGGTAAAAAAAATATTGATATGATTTAATTTTGCAAGTTTATTACATTTCAAAGGAACAATAGGTACATGTTTAAATGTTAGGCCTTTCCCTGGTTTAGCATTGCGTCTTGCCAGGATACTTTCGCGTTGAAATATTTCATATATTCAGTTCTATTTTGCTTTGAGTCGAGCGTATAATTTTGTCGTCACTGCATTTTCTAATACTGCATGTGTTTGCTTATCTTCCGAATCAAATGTGGTAGGTCCTATATAGTGTTTTTTGTCTTCGTTAAATAGTTACGTAAAGTACACACAGCTAATTATTATTATTATTAAATTCTGCTAAAAATATTTATGATCACGCCCACTAAAATTGAAATTTGCGAAAAAGGGTCAAAATCACCAGGTAAAACTTCGTGACAATATTAATCCCGAAAAAAAGCTAGCTTGAGGCATGTCTCCTAAGCTTAATCCTAAGAATTGTCCGAAAGATAAATTTTTGTCAATTTTTTTGTCACCAATTTTTAAATATTCAGTTAAAGTGGATAAAGTATCACTAATGTCCGATACATTGACATTATGCGGCACAGATGCCATTTTTCTTTTCCGTGTCGGCTCTTCTGAACTAGAAGGCCTAGGAGGTCCTGGTTGAGGCTCTAAAACCTCCCTCGAAGGTCCTGGTTCGTGCAGTGAAACCTCTCCTTAAATATTTTCTTGCTGACTGCTTGGCCCAGCTTCATACAAATCCTCTGCATTTTCTTGTGCCCCCAATATAATATTAAAGCTATCATATGGATTACTAGCTGAAGATGCAGGGAATTGTACTGGAGATTGTAGTAACGACAGTGTCGGCGACAATGGGGGGTGATGAAAAAGGCGGTGATCAGAGGGGTGATGGAACAAACTTCTTTGCTGTAGCCCCGAGCACAGCAGTTTTTCTGATGTTTGTTGATCTTCTATAATACAAATACACCTAATTTGAATAATAGGTAGGTAACAACTAATAATAATAATAATAAGAAATAATTAATTATGCACTGAAACATTGACATTTGTTTCAGCCCATTATGTTTGGTTCATCCAAAGTGTAATATAATAAAGAGTAATATAATAAAAAATATTAAGTATACAATATAAACTTACTTTCTGGTTGCTACATATTTTTCCATGAACATCATAGCTTTATACAGAGGTCATGAATATTCTGTAGGTGACGAACTAGAAGCTGATTGCTTCTGTCATCTTCGCTCCCTTCCATACCGCTCCTTCAAATTCTTCCAAAGTCTCTGAATATCTTCAACTGAATTTATAAATGTTACTAAGTTAGTATTAAACACATAAACACTATGAAATAAGTACAATTTAAATTTTTCTCACCTGATTTCTGCATGGCTTCTGAAATTGCCTGCCAAGCATTTTCTTTCATGTTGTTATTCTTGTAATCTTTATTACTTTTATCATATATAAATGGATACATTTGTATCATATCAATTAATACGACTTCCTCCTCCATTTATGAAATTTCACTTTTCTTTATCAAATAGGTACACAGATAGAACATAACGCACATATCAAGAGTGATAACATGTATCATCATAAGGTTTTCAGTCCGAAGGCTGGTTAAACTCGTACCTCCATCCTTTTCTATCCTGAGCTAACCTACGCATTTCCCTAAAAGTAGAACATCCTACATCTCTAACTATTTAAGAGCAGTAATCTAATCTAGGCCTACCCCTACCTCTTTTTATTCCTATCTCTGACTCTAGTATGTCGCGAACTATTCCTTCGTGTCTTAGAATGTGTCCTACCATCTTATCTCTCCTATTCTTTATTGTCTTCCATACCTTTCGCTTTTCCCTAACTCTATTTATCCACGGTATCTTCATCATGCGGCTGTAGCACCACATTTCAAACGCTTCTACTCTTTTCCGATCCGCTTCTCCTATTGTCCAAGTTTCGCACCCGTATAATGCCGTACTCCATACATACAACTTTAAGAGTCTCTTCCGAGTTTCTACATTAACCGTTCCCGAACATAACAGTTGTTTCTTTTTGTTAAACGCAACTCGACCCTGCGCTATTCTTTGTTTTATATCTTTAGGGCTCCTGCCATCTCGAGTTATTTTACTTCCTAAATAGCAGAAATCCGCGACCTCCTCTATCTTCTCACTTCTCACTTCTTATTTGTATTTCAATTTTAGTTCTATTTTCACTTCCTCTACACACCAAAATATTAGTTTTCTTTTTATTGATTTTCATGCCGTAGCTCTGTGTCAAAACCGCTTTCATTTCATTTAAAACCGCTCCTAATCCTTCTTTGCTAGATGCTAACACTGATATATCATCAGCAAATCTGAGCATGTTAATAGTTTGACCCTGTACATTAATCCCTGAGGCTGCTCTATCCTTAACAATATTAATCGCATCTTCGATATATAAGTTGAAAACTAGAGGTGACAATGCACATCCCCGTCTCACTTCCTTCCGGATATCTACTCCTCTTCGTTCCTGCTCAAATTCTATAACTGCCCTTTGCTCTTTGTAGAGATTGTGTATTATTCTTCTGTCCCTATATTTCATCATGTAATAATAATAATAATAATAATAACTTTATTGGGACATGCTACACTTCGACAAGAAAGAAATAGTTAAAATAAGCATGTCACAAAGGGCGAAGTTTCAGCTTCCTAGTAAGAAGCTGTTCTTCTCATTAACTCTAAGTATAACAAAACAAAAAAAAGCTGATGGCGATTGTATTGGAAATGTATCTATTGTAAATCTAACAGGTACCCTCTGAATTCTCTCCCGAACACAGACAAGGAATTATTCCTCATACCTCTGGGAATCGAGTTGAGAATCTTCGAGGCGTTATAAGAAAATGGCCGTTCGAAAGCCGCTGTCCTGTGAGCGGGTGGAGCGATCAACGACTTACGCCGGACATTAATGTTATGTACGTCACAGCGAGAGCGAATCTTATTACACAAATATGGAGGCGACTCTCCAGTAATGATGGCCTTACAAAAAACCGCGAAGTATAAAGTCCGCCGATTACGCACATTTAACCAATTAATTTCTTTTATTTTATGTGAATTATGTTGTCCTCTCCGGACGCCGCAAACCAATCTTGTATATGCATTCTGAATCAGCTGCACTCTACGGGATGTTGGGACGTCGATGCACGAACCATAAACAACGTCACAGTAATTAAATTGCGACAGGACCATAGAGTCGCATAATATTTTTATCGTTTTTTTACCAAGAGAATCCTTACAATTATATATTTTTTTGAGATTACATGTGTCATGTGATTGTAATTCTATCCTAACTTACCATAACTAAAAACGTGAATGCAAGCCCTACTGCGCTTGTGTAATCTATCTTAAGGCATTATGAAGAAACTACACTATGAATCAATTTTTTCATTAGAGCTTACTGCATACGTCTTACATTGACATTTCAAAATATTCAAGAGTAAAAGCATTTTTGAAGAGAAAATCACAGAATTATACACCAAAAAAATTCTAAAATCTTGGCACCCCGATGAGATTAATTTATTAATTAAGGTAATTAAGGTAATTTCACGACTTTTATAATTTGACCGTTATCTATTGTTTAGGTCATTTTTTACATTAGTGTCCATCGCAACTTCGACATGCGGTTTGTATATATCGACAGTACTCACCTTCTGCTATTAATTACCTACGCTGGTACGGTTTCTTTGTTTTGCGGGGTGTTAACATGGCGTTAAGCGGGACAATACCTGAGGCACCTTCTGTTGTGACGTGCGGTTTTAACACCTATGCTAGGAACGCAGTTACCGATTTCGACTTCTTCGGGGTGATTCGGAACAGAGATGCCCTCGTGGAGTTCCTTATTGCGCATGGTGTCTTGTCGTGCCATTGGCTTTGTCCGAAGTGCGGCTCAAGGTTAGCCATGGCTAAGAAGACATTACGATACTGTTGTCGCACTGTTAAAGCAAAACAAAAAAAAAAACAACATTGCTTTTTCACCAAGTCTGCTATGGACGGCACGTTCTTCAATTACGCTCACTTAAGTTTGGAGAATGTCGCGCAGTTGGTGGCGATTTACCTATCACGGAGCGGATCACGGGTACATTACGGTGTTCGCGAAACGGGGTTCATTTAGAACCATTGTAGCTTGGTTCTCATTTATACGATAAGTGTTGGTGAGCTGGGTGATACGTCACTCTCAAAAATAGGGGGACCAGGCAAAATGGTCGAAATCGATGAGGCAAAATTCGGAAAGCGAAAATATCACCGCGGTCGTCTCCTCTCCGGCAATGGGTGCTGGGTGGGATTGAGCGTAGATAGAGAGGTAGGGGGGTCGAAAACAACTAAAATGTTTCTTGTTCCCGTGCCTGATCGCAGTGTGGAAACCGTGCTTCCAATCATTGAGAACCACGCTTTGCCTGGTACGACAATCATGACGGATTGTTGGAAGAGCTACTCAACTCTATCGGAGCGACAGTACCGCCACCTCACCGTAAACCATCAAATTAATTATGTTGATCCGTAATCTGGTGCGCATACTTAAAACATTGAGCGGTCGTGGGTAGAGGTGCGCCGCCATGTGCCCAGGGCCGGACTGGTCTGTCGCCATTTGCATTCGTACTTGGCGGATAGTTATTTCAAAAGAGTTTTTCCGGACCACCGTCTCCGTCGGCACCACTTTTGGCAGGAGGTTGCCCGACTTTATCCGCCACATCAGCACACGTTGCGATAAGTAAGTACCAATAATTTACAGCAAGCTTTATACCCGCTTTAAAACTCCCCTGCAATTTTCCAGCTGCATTTCTGCGCCAAAACATGCTGCACCCTTCCCCCAAACGCACAGTTTTTTCACTTGATACGTGTTTTTTAGGCCTTAATGCGGCATTATTTCATGTATTTCGACTGCGGAAACCCCATAAAACCCATCAAACTTACGGAATCCTTCCCCCAAACGCGTACACGTCATTCTCCCTTCTCCTCAATCTTCGCAAATTCGATAAATTTTTCTTCATTTACACCACATTGCCAACTGATAAACTCGCAAGCGCACACATTTACAACGTATCATTTACCCACCCAGCACCCCTTTTCGCTCCCCTGTCCCGTAAGTTTGATGGGTTCTATTGGTTTTCCGGCGGTTAAACGTTTAAACTTTGCATCCCTATAATAAAGCAGCTATCAAGTAATGTGAAAAAGCGAGATGAGTTTGATGTGTATGGAAAATATGCAGCGAATACTTTGCGGAACGTCAAAAACAAATCGGTTCCAAACTTCACGAAATTTGAGATAAATAATATTCTCTACCGAGCAGAGACTGCAGACATGTCAGAAAATACATCTGAACCATCATCCGCTACATATACACCCTCTACTACACCTACACCCTCTGCTACACCACGTCAATCAGACATAGAAGAGAATAATGAAGATGACTTTACACAAATTTTAATGGATTTATAGGATGTCTTGTATGAATTTCTTTCTATCTGAACGAATAAAACAGTTTAAAAATTAGACTTACTTTGATTATATCATTCAAACAGTCGATGAGAGCATCGCAAACTTCTGGAACAATAACCGAAATACTCTGCTTAGAAAATTTGAATAAATAGCTTAAACTTTGGTACGAATCTCCACTTGCTAAGAATCTCAACGTAACTGCTAATCTTTCTCTTACTGGGATTGCATCTCGAATTGTTGAGTCCTTCCTGCCTATTTTATGACCGATTTCATTTATGAGGTATTCAAAATCAGAACTTCTCAATCCTTGTAAAGTTTTTAAAACTTCCATCACACCGCACTTCTCCAGTCAATGGGTCTATGTCATCTCTTGAAAGATCTGTTAAAAAAGCTGTACCACTATATTTTTCTCGAACTTTTAACGATGATCGTACCCAGAACCTTCGTTTAGACTTAACGCGCCGCCTAGACAAAATAACACAAGCTGCTGCTGCCATAATTGCAACCTCTACATTTGACGCCGTTTTACGTACTGAGCTGAAAAATTATGTGCAATTTTTTATAATATATTTTGTTATATACTCTGGACGCTCCTTGAAAAAGCGTAAAGTTATGTAATAAATTACACAACAAAGTTAAAAACAAATTTGTTGTGCAACTTCGCTATATATCATGTTTTGTTATATAATGTGGACGCGCCTTAAGATTAATAAATTATGTAACTGTTTCAAAAAACTATGCGTGTATCCTATCTTGCTATGCAATCTCGGCACATTTTTATTTCTAAACTTATATCGGGAAGTCTATAAACAGACCTACGGTATGAGAACGACTGTAGCATGTGCTTGTACAGTTATTGGCACCCATGTCGACGACTACCAGTGGTTGACATATTCATGTCCGGTAACAACATTTTATTATTTTTTTGGAGCGATTGATAACGTAGATAGAGAGGAAAGGATAAAACAAGCTTTAAATGTTTAAATGCTGTCCGAAATGGAATGAAAAAATTTGAAGCAGCAAAGAAATTTAAGATTCCGAGGCCAACAATTCAATTTCGCTTGAGTGACAAATTCAAGTCTCCTGGTTTTGGACCACAAATTTATCTGGAAAATGAAGAGGAGCAGTTATTAGTAGAGTAAACACATACCATTTACTTATTTAATGAACTTGTATTAATTATTACAATCTTGTTAGGTGGATACTTACCAGCCATCGAAAAAGCTTTCCAAGGAGGGCTGATGATATTCAGACAAGTGTACAGGAGTTCGTTAAAGCAAAGAAGATAAAGACGCCGTTTAGAAATGTCAGACCAGGAAAAGGGTGGTACAAGGCGTTTTTGCGAAGACATCCACAAAAATATGTACAAGAACTAGTGAAGCAGTTACAGTAGCTAGTTCTAATATTAGTGAGACAGATATCAGAAGGTGGTTTGAAAATATCGAGAACTACTTAAAAGATACTAATAATTTTGAAATTCTAGCGGAACCTGATAGAATTTATAATGGGCGTGAAACGAACTTTTTATTGTGCCCGAAAAACAAAAAGGTGTTGGCACCAAAAGGGTCAAAGAACGTCTATGAAATAGATCATGAAACTGCAAAAACTGCATTAACAGTCATGTTTTTCTTTTTCTGCTAGTGGTGCAACCGTACCTCCTATGATTATTACCCACATAAAAGGCTGCCGTCAGAAATAATAGAATCTGTACCGGAAGAATGGGGAATTGGGTGTTAAGACAACGGGTGGATGAAGTCGGAACTTTTCTATGAATATGTGGGCAACGTATTTAATAAATATTTAATGGAAAACGAAATTCAGAAGCCCGTTGTCTTATTTGTTGACGGGAACAAGACACATATGACCTTCAAACTAAGCCAATTATGTACAGACATGCAAATTATCTTAATTTCGTTGTATCAAAAAGATAACAAATAATTCACTTAGAGTCACTGCAGTATCAAAACTGGCGAAAAGCGGAGTGTCAGAGCAAAACCTAATAAAAATCATGGACCTTTCTAATGCGAAGTCGATATCCAGCTATTTGCAAGTGGATGAAGATCACTATAAAAAATAATTGAAAAAATGAGGGAACAGGAAGTAGAAGTTTCAACAGATGTCTCTTCCTATGAATGGCAAGCAGCAGCGGTTCTATGTCGTCACAAAATCAAAATGTTGTTAACAATAATTATCAAAACTGCAATTTTTATTACTAAATAAATAAATAATTTTATTTTGATTAGGATTATTGTATTTATAGTTAAGTTTGTTATAAACTGTTTTAATAAATAAATAACTTGTGTTCAATATTACCATTTTTGTGTTTTCAGTTTTTTTGTTCGATAAATATTCTCCCTAAATACCACACGTCCTTTAAAATTAACCAGATAATTTTTCACTCATGGGTGTTTTCTTTACAAATTTCACTCGTCCCGCGGACTCGTGAAATTATAAGAAAACATGCAATTATTGGTGCCACTATTAATGCAAAAATTGATGACCACATAAAATCATTCCCCAAAAAAAGAGTCCCATTATTCTTCTACGTCAGTTACCTACTTAGATTCAAGTTTGAACGTATCAAACGTATCACGAGCTCTTTATCAATAGTAATCCTGATCTGAAAAACATCCTCCAGTATGAGTATTATCTAAGATATTTCAGAGAAAACTACGGATATCGATTTGGCAGGACTCAAGTGGACGTATGTTCGACCTGTGAAGATTTAAACACGAAGATTAAGTCGACAACTTTTAATGATATAGCTAAAAGATCCGCAGTTGCTGAACTCATGGTCCATAAAAGGCGGGCATCTAAATTTTATAAAAAACTCGAAGAAATCAAGGAGATATGTAAGGAGAAAAATGATGTTGAGCTATTGTTTTTAACTTCATGCAAAATCTCCCCCTGCCTTTTATGTCTGTACAGGAAATGTTTTATCTTCGAAAACTTTGGTATTACGTTTTTAATATTCACGCTTTTGGCAACGATACATCGGTGTTCTACACATACACTGAGGGAGATGCTCAACGAGGCCCTAATGAATATGTACATCGGTTTTGGACTTCATCACTCAACATATCCCCGAAGAAGTGAAAACCCTACATGTTTTTAGTGACGCGTGCGGGGGACAAAACAGGAATCACACATTAACCAGGTTGTTTGCTGCACTGAGCATGAATGGCAGATTTCAGGTGATCCACCAGTATTTTCCGATCTGCGGGCATAGTTTCTTGCCTTACGACAGAAACTTTTCTGTCGTCAAGCGCTCTTTGAGAAAGTTCGATCGGATTTATTCTCCTGATCAATATGACGATATTATTCGGTCTTCCAAGAAACAAAACCCTCGCTACCAAGTAACAACAAATAATAACATACTTGATGTGAAGGAGTGGTGGCCACAATATTTTAAAAAGACTGGCAAAGATGTCGAAAAGAAGCATTCTTCTAGGCAACTTACGTACACCTAGAAGTTGAAAGGCTACATTAAGGCATTTGAATTCATTGACAGTATAATCAGTTTCATTTTTAACATGAAGAAACAAGATAATGTGGTTCTTCCCAATGTAAACGCATACCGTGACAAAATTCCAATCAACTTCAAGAAGCTAGAAGATATTTCCAAAATAATTCACTACATACCTGATGACTACAGGGCTTTCTATGACGAGATCCTTACAAATCCGACTACAAATAGGGAAGACAGTGACACAGACGATTGAAAAATATATAAATGTTTTTTTTTTTTAATTTCGTGTATTAATAAATACTAGCTTCTCATAGATCTCCTGTTGCTGTTGATTTTTTCCTCTACGTAATCAATTTGAGCGGAAAAAGCATAACATTCCAGTACTTTTAAATAGTAATATTTTGTTACCTAATAGAAATAGAACTGTTGTATTTTGGAATTAAATGCACTTCGTCAAAGTATACAATTGACCAATAGAAACATTTTTTATTAAATTAATAGTTTTGCCGCAAATTTTTTTTTGATTTACTAAAAACCGGCTTAACTGGAATGTTATCCATTTTCCACTCACCCATTTAATGTGGATACTTCTCATTGAATAGTCTCCATGCTCGACCAGCTATGTTGTTACATTTTCCATAAACAGCAAATACATTGAAAAGATCTGCATGTGTTAAACCAAAGTTCTTTTCCATCGATTATCTTAATCGACTTCAACTTGGCAGGGAAATTATTTTACAAAACTGTCGGTGGTTGCTAAGCATCTAAGCATGTTTTTACTCTACAGTAAATACTTACACAAAAATGACAAAAATTACGATTTTTAAGAATTTCTGTAAATATCTCAAAAGCCTCCGAGTTTGGGTATAGGAATACCTAATATGGTTAATTAGAAAACTTTCTCGGCTATTCACTGGTGTGATTAAAAACATACGGTTATATTTAAGAAAACGGATTTTTAAGCGTTTGAAGTATGTGTCCATTTAGAAGACTTTTAGACTTCCTATTTGTAGAGGGGCTACTTTAAATGATTCCTCGGAGAGCAACATTCATTAGCAAGGAATTGATCCCAGTTTTAAGCTAATAAGTGTTTTGGATCAAAAGTTATTAGCGATTTTTCAAGTGGAGGAAATGTGTCACAATTTCGAAAAATAATTTTTATCTCAAAACAGAGAAGAGATAACAAAGAACTTTCTGAGTAAAAATAATTTAAACTCATGCGATAAAACCAAATATTGGTATATTTGGGGGTTGTCCTATTTAAAAAACTGAACTTTACGTCAACTTCCGGTATAATCGGAAGTGCAGGAAGTCTGAAAATATTTTAGAAAAGTAGATCACTACCAACTACATATAATTCCATGCCAAGTTTAAAATTTATCCCATTTTTAGTTCTCCATAAACAGGCCGCCACCGTGGAACACCCTGTATAAAGAATTTACTGTACTACACCCGCTAAAATTCCGACCAACATTTCTATAGCAATTTTTTTGTAACAGTGACCTCATATTTATTTTCAGGTGTTTCATTCGCTGAAAAAATAACTTCTCAAGAGAATTGCTGCGCCATAATTTTTGATGAAATTTTCATTGATTTGAATGTGGCATTCAACGTCAAGGAAGATTATATCGAAGGATTGGAAGATTTTGGAGATTCACGAAAACATGCCATTCCAGATCATGTCAATGTTTTTATGGTAAAGGCAATTTCTCGCCAGTAGAAGCAGTCCTTAATTTTCACATTTAGCGATGGACCCATTAAATCACATGTTACTTCTGCGCGCCAGAGAATTGGTTTGCAAGTTTGCTACTATTTCAGATCAAAGTTGATTGAATCAAGCTGCAGTCAATGCCTTTTTAAAGTAAACAAGTAGCCATAAGAGAAATAGAATTGTCGCAGATGGTGTTGAGATATCGCTGTATGATATCCCCCATTTATTTAAGTGTACAAGAAATAACCGGGTCAGGAAAGATTTGTATTTTGTTTTAAATGGAAATAGTTCCATTGCCGAACGAGAACAAATTATGCAAATTTATGAATTGGATATGTAGGACGATATCAGGGTGTGCACAAAATTAACCGACAACCCTGTTGTCCCAGAGAAAATAAATGAAACATAGGGGTCGTACTGAAAGCAGGTTACTTGATGAAAAGAGTTGCGCTGTGATGTAAATATTTATATTTTGCTGTATTTCCAATGGTAGTAATTTTAATACTTCTGTTTTACAGCCAACCAATTTGGGAACATTTTGGATGGTTGTACTGCGGTTGACACGGGAACGTTTAATTTATTTATCGATGAATTGTTTCACAACGTCAATGTTAGCAATAAAATTGCACCTTCAAACAAACCATTCAAAGGAGCTGCAACGATAAAATGTGGCCACCGTGATTTCTGGTACAATTATACAAAAGTTTTGCAGAGTATGAATTTTTTGCCAAAGAAAAATTCCTTCGTGTCCATCCCATCATTTAATAATCTAATTAAACCAATTCGTGGATTCATATACCTCACCGATGAGCTTCTCAAGAGACAATATCTTTCCTATGTGCTGACCAGAGCATTGAGCAAAGATTGTCTTGAAAACTCATTCTTCTCCATTAGAAGCCACGGGAGATACAATATTAATTCACCACCTCAACACTTTACCTCCTCCTTCAAAGAACTCCTTGTAAATAATCTTATGGCTGCGCATTCTCCAAGCGCCAGCTGTGAACAGGACAACTGCGTTAGTGCTCTTGTTTTGTAACACGGGAGGAATTGCCTGGGGTTTCTCCAATTCAGACTGTTGTCGAAGTTGACATGCCCTCTCACGTTGATGTAATCAAAAATACTCGTGTGGTAAAATGTGCCATGACATAATCAGTGGCTATATTTATATCGAAAGCACTTACATTAACAAGAAATTGTAGCACCTGTAAGGATAATCCTCTACGTGTTAATGGTAATGTGGAAAATATTGATTTTATAGAATCGAGGCAATATCGCGGTTCCAATGTTTTAAAGCTTGGGACTCTTTTAAACACAATATTTTACTTAATCCCTATAGAATGTAACAGCAACAATGTAACACAATTATTGTTAAAGAAAATTCTATTACTGTCTTTAGATTTTACAGTTTTAGACTGGGAAGAACATTCTTTGGGCGAGATACCAACGGAAGCAAAGTACCAACTATATCGCCTTTTAGAGATGCAGCTAACTTAAGAACTATCGACAGATTAGCTGCACAGCAACATCTAAATGAGGGAAAGAATCTAATGCGCAACAGTGATAGAAATCGACATCAACAAAATGTAGGTCTGCAAAATCGACGAGTACCTGATGTAGTGATACACAGGATCAGGGGTTTGTGGCACCAATCACGCAATTGTTGGAGACGCTTAGTGCCCATTTCCACTGACATCTTCACTGAGTGTTGTAGGCTTGAATATTGCGAGCGAAGATATTATAAATACTGAAGAAAGCTCGTATTTAAAAAAATGGCATCATATCGAGTTTCGAGTTCGGTTTTTATTTCGCTAATTTTCGCAGCTACTTGCTCTTGGCTCTTTTCTATAACTGACTTAATTTCTTTTGGTTGTTCTTCATTTCCTCTAGATTATTCTTCATTACGTATTGGCTGCTCATCACTAGTTCTTGATCAATCTTCATTGCTTCATGCAAATCATTTTTCAATCTGACCGTTCTTCATTACTTCTAGATTGTTCTTCATTAATTCCATTTTAAGAGAAGATCAGTTCGGATTTAGACGAAGTAGAGGAACGCGCGGGGCCGTTTTAGCTTTTTGAGTGTAAAAAACGGAATAGATGCTGCAGGTGGCTGCTGTGCTGACTCATGACAAATAAATGTTAAGGTTATTCGTAGATATAAATGTTTAGGCAAGAGGCTCGGGGCTAATATAAATGTTACGAAACTTGTTGCAAAATTCAACACTTGCGATTTAGCTTCGGCATAGGGTAGTCTTGTTTTATATTCAATACATATTTTTACGTTTAATTGTCCTTTTGTAAAGCTACCCTAACAGTGCACCTCACGTGAAGAGTGTTGTGCTGTTGTGTTGTAAAAACTAAAATCGAAATGGACCGGAACGCGTAGTGATCGACGCCAAGGAAGAAGGGATGAACCAACCGATGGTAGGAGTCGTAGGATAATGTACGTCAAGAAACAGGAAATGATTCCAGAAATGAATTTTGGACGCCACGATCGATTGTACGGAGTACGGCTTTGGCAAATATAGCGCAAAGATGCAAACAACAAGTAGTGCAACTGCAAGTACTTCTGATGATCGCATAGGAAATTTGGAGCGTTTGGTGGATAAACTCCCAATGAAAAATGCTGTGTTTCACCAAAAAAGTTCAGTACAGATGCCGTGGTACACAGACAAATTTAATTCCGTTCCGCGTTTCGAATTGGGAATTTTGAATTTGCCGGAAATTCGATGGATTTACAAAATCGAACAGATAGCAAGAGCACATGAATGGAACGAAAATTGTTTACGTGCAAAGCCGTTTGACAGGTTTGGCGAAAAACTGGTATGATAATTTATCAGATTACAATTATTGATGGGAGGAATGGAAACAGAAAATTCTTGGAGCTTTTCCCGATCATCGCGATATTGCATACGCTTTGAAGACAATGCTAGGCAGAAAGAAAAAAGAATCTGAATCATGGAGCCAATATTATTTTGATAAAATGGAATTCGTCCGAGCATGCGAATTACCAGAGAAGCATGTAATAGAAGGTATTCCAAATGAAATAATACAAACAGGTGCTCGGGCGGGTCCATATGAAAGTCCAGATGTATTATTTACCTCATTTTTATCGACAGTGGTGAACCGCAGAAATGTTCATAGAGAACAACACTATCATCGAAATAAGATAAATCTGAGGGACGTGAGAAAAGAGTAGACGGATCATCTATACCAACGCCATAAACCAAAGTGTTACAATTGTCAAGAAGTTGGACATTTGGCGAATGTGTCCTAAACCAAAGGAGTGTACGAAATATAAACTGTGCAAACTGTCCGAAAAATACAGGAAATGTGCCGTGTCAAACCGTCGGAACAGACAATAAGTGTTATTATACCCCCTAGTCCGGTCTTTATAGAACACAAAGGTAGTAACGCATTTTAATGGGTACGCGCACAATGTTTACAAAAATATATTATACAAAACACAAAAACTAATCAATGACCATTGACCATGCCAACCTATCGTGCCCAAGGAGATTATTTTTTTATTATTACGCTTTTTGGGCCGCGCGCGCAAGGCACGTTTTTTGACAACTGGATTACAACTGGATGGCGATTTTAAACATGAATTTCAGTGAAGAAGAGATCGCAGATATGATGTACATTATCGGAGAATGTCATCGAAATTGTCTGATGGCATCTAGAACTGAAGTATAAAGAAAGATGTCCTGATATCCCTATGTCAGAAGCTTTGAAAATGTAAAAGAACGGTTTGAAATTACATTTACGGTTAAATGCGAAAAAAAGAAGCTTGTCATGAACGAGGACAATCAACTGCAAGTTTTGGCCTGTGTCGTAGAAGGTCCTGTCATTAGTACGCATACGATTTTGAATCAACCCATCACCCAGCAATCCGTCCAAAAAGTTTTAAAGAATAACAAATTCCATCCGTACCATGTGCAGTTGAATCAAGCTTTGCAGGCCGCTGATTACAAGACGAATTGGGTTCTGACAAAAACCAATGAAATTTACATTTTTCTCAATACTGAGCTCTTCAGTGACGAATGAACTATTCACAATAACGTCCACTCGGATCCGAATCCAAATTTTGTCAGATTCGTGGATAACCAACATAGGTAGAGTATAAACGTTTGGGTAGGAATAGTAGGCACCCATGTCATCGTCCCTATTTCTTGAAAGCACATTCGACTCATAAAACTGACGGCCAAGAGCGCTCAGGCTTCGCCTTCGCGCTCGTACTGGCTATCAGTTTTATTCGTCAAATTGCCTGGCAACAAAATTTCGTTCAAAACAGAAATTTATCCGGAAAATAAAAAGTACTCATCAAATTACTATTGATAATTTAATTCATATGTATAAAATTTCGTAAGCCTTGATATTTTTGTTAGAATGACAGTGAGAAAAGAAAGTCTTAACTATTACAGCAATATTTTTTTATTTACCTTTTGTTACCAAGCCCTGCCTAAGCTTCCAATTCAAGGCATTTTATGCAACACAATTATTAATTTTTTACAACTTTTGTATTACACACTTGGAGACAACGAACCCTGTATTTTACACTTGAATAGAGACCTAGGCTTCTCGTAGTTCCACTGAAGTTGGATCTTCTCTATATGATTTCCTCAAAAAAATACTTGGCCCGAAGGTTGCAATTTACTTAGATTATTTTGCGACGGATGTTCCGACCAAAACAAGAACTCAATCGTGGTAAGCACGCCAATGTTTTGGTGGACCCGTGAATCTCCGAAAATTTTAGAAACCATTTTGTTTGCTTTCCTTGTAAGAGGGCACTCTTTCTTTCTAGTAGATCGGGTGTTTGGGAGGATTGAGAAAATAACTAGAAAAAAAGAAGAAATCTTGAACTAGAAGGATTATTGGAATATTTTCAAAGAAGTTGGGGAAGTGAGAATTTTAGAGCAATACTGGAAATTATATGATCTGAAGTTGCAAAAAAATCTGTAGGAAAAGTTAAAGGCATTACAGACGCAAAAGGAATTTATATAACAAAATCGCATAGGAGAGGCCAAATAACTCTGCGTATGGAGTGTTATTACAGAAACGACCTCAAAGACAACAGTCTTTATTAAGGAAAGGGAAAAGCCTCCAAACCATGGAGTTGCGAGAAGCACCCCTTGGCGTACCCACAAAAGGAAAAAAACGAATTTGCTTGATAAGGCTTATTCGAAAGTCGATAAAAATGATGTTAAAATAAATTGGAGGAAATTAAAATAACTGGAGTGGCATAGGGATCTGATAAAGACAAGGACAGAATTGAACAAAGCGTAGAAGAAAAAGAAGGGGAGGAGGAGGAGATGGCGAAAATGTTGGACTTTATTTATTGGCCTTTTCTAATCTCAAACCACATATAACAAAACAAATTTACTAATTTTTAGGGAAATTCTACTCATTTTCGATTTTGGTGCGACATTGGCCCAAGATACGTTTTACATATAATTTAGAGTTAAAATCAGGTGTGGGCCAAAGTCACTTAAACGCAATATGACTTTGTCCCTAATTTTTAAAAATTTGTGTATGGGGATTTGGAAAATTTTCTACTCATATTGTTCCTCCATTCATGCTCTATATGCAAAAAAATACCAGAAGTACTAACATATAAGAGTCTCACTAAAATTATACTAAATAGGTGAAAAACGTGGAATTTTGGGCCAATGTAACGTCAGTTTACGTCAAGAATTAGCTAGGACCATAAAACGCCCAGAATTATAAATATCAATACACAATAAAAGTGCTTCCAACTCATATGAGTAGAAAATTTTTTTTACGACCCTCAAATATTTATCGTCCAACCAGACGGACACATCTTCACAATATGACACAAAATAAAATTGGAGATTATCGGCAATTCACAAAATAAGTCAAAGATAGCAACAACAAAATATAATTGATAATCTCACCAAGCGAGTAACGTCAGTTGCAGTTTTCACTGTAATTGTTACGCTAATGTGTAAAAAATCTTTTTACGCTTTACTACACACACTCTGTATATGACTTCCGATTTTATTACTTCTCTGAATATAATTCGACTGACTTTAAACTAAAACTTTGTCGCGGATGTTATTATACTTTTGGCCGGTGGTGGTTTTTTCGACATTTCTTGGCCGAGAGGGTTTTACGACTAACTCCCTTCCGCTGGTGTTCCAACGAAGTTAACTTTTTAGTTCTACCAAAAATCTGATTAATGAACCCATTTCATTTTCACCATTTAAACCGTCCTTTTGAAATTTGTACTCTAGCGTAGTAGCCGAATTTAAATTATTTTTGCATTAATTCATTATTTTGGTGCTCACTGTTGCAATTTTGTATTTGCTAGGTTTTCCTGATGAAGGATTGAAATAAATTCGAAAACTTGAATACGTGATAAAGGAGGTTTTATTTACCACTATTCCTGTGGCTGCATCTCTGTTCTAGTTCTTATAGTATATTTATTAACTAGACGGCAGTCTACTTTCAACTTTTCTTAATTCATTTTCCGCGACACTTCCTGTTGGCTTGAGTACCATCGGGCGGTGTTACTTTGCGACTGGGGGGTAACTTTGCCATGACGTGCATTTTAGTTTCAAATTTTTTGTTTCGCTAGGTTGGTATTGCAACCTTTGTTGTTAGTGTCTAACTTCAGTGGCTTAGTGTTGATGCACACACCTGCAAGGGTCGCAGGCTGCCAGGCTGCAGAAAAAACAGGTAATTTGTTTTCACAATTTCTTAGGAGTTTACAATTCTATGAAATGCTAAGGCAGTTGGAGACGAAACTAAATAAACCCATTAACCGCATGGGATTTAAGAATGGAAGTGAAGAGATACACAGGGTGATTTTTTATGTGGTGTTAACATGGCTATCTTTTAAATCTTAGTAGATACAGGTTCAGTTATTATTAGATAATGGTTTTATTGTTTCCCATTTGGGATTACAACTCAATAAATAAACGAATAAATGAATGGAACAAACAAAATAATAAATAAATAAATAAACTCCTTTTCACAATTAACTTCCACCTATCTAATTCCCATTTAAGTATAATTAAACCTCCCTCTCCTTTCTTCCCCTCTGAATCACTTCCATCCACTTCTCCCCCCTTCCGCTTTCTTCCAGTATCATCCCCACCCCGACATGTTCCGTGTTCTCTCTCCACCAGCACCTCTCTAACACATGTTCCCATGTCTCCTCCTCCGCCCCGCACACCCTACACATACAGGTTCAGTTAAAAGGGAGAAAGTTGCGTCTATTCAAGCATAAAGAAGTGCCGTTTGCAGAAGTTGAGTATCTCTTTTCGCTTTTGAGATAATCGAAAAATATTAAAATTTTGACTTTTACATTTGTGTTCATATTTTCCTCATTTGGCATTTAATCATCAATCTGCAAAAACTTTCTTGGGGTGACTTTTCATCATCTTTCCATTTGTGGCAGCAGAAAGTACCTACCACGTTTCGTTTCTTTAGAATCATCATCAGGTTGATTTTTTCTTATGGCGCCATCTTAGATTTTTCACCATGAAATAGCCCATTTTTCTGAATAAAATGATACAACGTATTTGCATGTTTAAGTCTCATTTAGGACCAGAGTTTTAATAAAACATGATAAAAATAGTTTTTTCCGTCTAATCATAATCGCCATGAAAACAAAAGTTTATCTAGTTTGTCAACTCCAACGCCAAGAAACTTTTTTAATACATTTGTGTTTTATTGGGTTACAATGGATTACTCTAATGACAAAAAGCTTGACATGTTATTTGTTTGTGCTACTGCCAGAAGAAATTCTGAAAACGCGGCTGCAATGTATCGTTAATCGTATCCGGAACGAAGACAGCCCCATCAGCATTACTTTCGCAAATTGGAACGCAATTTACGCGACAATGGACAGTTTAAGAAACTAAAAGAAATAAGGAAAATCCAGTTAGGCAAATAGGCGGAAATAATGAGCAAAATGTGTTAGCATTTACCGAATTAAAGAATTTAGAAGGTACAGATGTATTCCTGTGTGGAATTGAACAGCATAGTGATGTGTCTGTAGTGTATTGATAATAAACACACAAAAACCCACCCGCATTGTTGGGTAACTATGACAAATGCAATTTATAGAATATGCAAATATGAGATCTCATTAGTTACCGGATAGTCGGGCAGGACGTTTGGAAATTAACGTGCTTCTAGTGTTATATTAAAACAGTGAACTTATATATTAATAGAATATTACAGTGTCCCTTTCCTCGGCGCGAAAGAAGTTAAAAAGGAATACGCGAGAAGGGTTGTGTTTTGTCGGTGGCTATTGAGACAAAACCGAAAATAACCTGTTTGTTCTAAAATTATGTGGACGGATGAAAGCGGTTTTACTAATAATGGCTGGTTTAACAGAAATGTGTATTTCCAGTGCAGGCAAGGAAACGCCAATTTACGCCGTGAAACTAGAATTCAGGAACGGTTTGGAATTAATATGTGGTTGGGCCTTCTGGATGGCCAAATTGTTGATCCACACTTTTTCCATGGTATTTTAACAGGAGATAGATCTCTTGAATTCCTGGAAAATTAATTACAGGATCTTCTTGGCAACATTCTGGTGCGTTGTATACATAACTTTAACTATTTTCAACAAGACGGTGCACCGCCTCGTCACAGGAATTGTGTGAAATTTTTCCAAAATTTCAAGCCTGGTAGGTGGAAAGGGTTTAATGGACCAGCGCGGTGGCCAGCGGTCACCTGGCTTCACGCCCCTTGATTTTTTTGTGTGGGGCTACATAAAAGATCAAGTGTATTTGACGGCACCTACAGACTTGAATGATCTGCGAAATAAAATAATTGCCGCTTGCCGTAGCATTTCACCTAGGATGCTAAATAAGTGTTATAGAAATATTATTGATAGAGTCCGACTATGCATACAAAACAACGGAAGGCATACCAAACTTGTTTTATAATTTATAATTAAATTTATAATTAAAAACTATTTGTATCGTTTTTATTTTTATTTATCTGCAGAACCCTTTCTATATTTTTCTCGCACTGATCAAAAAAAATGCAAAACCAATTTTTAATACAAGTATAACATAGCAATTGTTACATTTAGATGATGAATTGTTGTAATACAAACATTTTAAAGATTTTTTAATTACAAAGAAAATAAAACAAGTGGACTATAATGTATTTCTGCCGCAACTGCTAAGTCAAACATTACCGGCAAAACTAGAGAAACTTTTGTTTTCATGTAAATTATGATTAAACCGAAAATATAATAGGTCTCAACAGTTTTGAACCTAAATAAGATTTAAACATGCAACTATGTTACATCCTTTTGTTGAGAAAAAAATGAGTTTTTTCATGATGTGAAAATTCAAGATGGCGTCATAAGAGAAAAGGAACCTGATGATGATTCTAAAAAAACTAAACGTGGTAGGTACTTTCTGCTACACCGAATGAAAAGAAAATGAAAAGTTGCCTCAAGAAAGTTTTTGCAGATTGATGATTGAATGCCAAATAAGGAAAATATGAACAAAAATGTAAAAGTCAAAATTTTAGTTTTTTCTATTATGTCAAAAACGAAAAGAGAGAACCAACTTCTGCTAACGGCACTTCTTTATGCATAAGTATACACAACTTTTCTCCCATTTAATCGAACCTGTATCTATTAAGGCTAAAAAGATAGTCGTGTTAGCTCCACATAAAAAAATCACCCTGTATTGACACATTGAGAAAAGTCGTTCGAATATTAAATATTCGATATGCACTTCTTTATGCATAAATATACGCAACTGTTCTCCCATTTAATCGAACCTGTATCTATTAAGGTTAAAAGGATAGCCATGTTAGCACCGCATAAAAAATCACCCTGTATTGACACATTGGGAAAAGTCATTCGAATTTTAACGATAACGTGTCGGTAAAGACTGGTGTTTAAATTTCATAGAACGGAATAAGATCGACTTTCTTGCAAGAATATTAAACTCGTCAGAGCAGAAAAATCTGATCAAGAAATCAATGAATATTTTGTGAATTTAGAGGCAAGCTTAGAGGACGTCCCAGAACGCAATATACTAAATTATGACGAGACGAATTTAACAGACGACCCGGGTTCATCGAAAAGTTGGTATTTTTAGAAGAGGTAGGTACCAAATACCCAGAACGTGTGATAAATTCTACAAAGGCCTCCATATCGATTATGTTTGCCATCAGCGGCAACGGTGAAGTTCTGCCACAATATGTGGTGTACAAGGCCGAAAAGATTTATGATCAGTGGACAATCGGAGGTCCAAAGAATTGTAGATACAATCGCACGAAGTCAGGATGTTCGATAGTTTCACATTTCAAGATTGGTTCCACACTGTTGTCATACCCTAGGCTCGTAAATTAAATGGTCGTAAAGTAGTGATCGGGGACTTTTGTCTTCTCATTTAAATGTGGACCTAATGGTTGAGTGTCAAAGGCATGACATTAAGTTCGTGCTTCTTCCCTCAAAGTCTATCCACATCATGTGGGTTACTTTGGCCAAGTGAAAAGAATTTGGGATACTATTCTTCTTAACTACAAACTTCAAAATCCAAGAGAGGGAACGGTAAATAAAACCTCTTTTCCTCTATTGTTGAAGAAATTAACTGAGAAATTCAATTTAAGTGAGGAAAAAAATAATCGACAGTGCATTTAGAACCACAGGGATTATTCCTCTGGACAAACAGCAATTGCTAAATAAGTTACCAAATCATAGATTTCAGCAGAATATTCAAGCGATAGTAGGTGAAACCTCTTTAGAATTTTTACAAGAAGTTAGACCGCCCAGTACCTCAAACACTCGCCGTACTAGGAAGAACATGATTACAGTCATTCCAGGCAAGTCGGTAGGCCCCGGGGATTTTAATCAGGAAGAACCTGATTCTGAGGTGTCTGATCTAGACCCTGAAGTTTTTGAGTTTAATCCTGAATCAAACGAAGAAGAAGTGGAAGAAACAACCTTACTAGAAAATTCAATTGATCATATCCAAAAAAGAACCAAAGGAAGAAAACTTCATCGTGGTGGTTTTTCCTGCTAAAAGGACAGTCCGACATTTCATCGTATTGATAATTCAAAAATTTGATGATTGTACAAATAAGTTGACGAGAAAAAAATAATATATTTGTTTTTCCTAACGAAGATGATATATTGGGTGGTATGAATAAAAGAAGCATTTGCTCTTACTTGAAGTGAAGCTTATTCTTCGTAGTATTTACTTCAGCGTATGCTTTTATATAAAGCAAATACTGCACACCGAAGTAAATACTTAAGTTCTTACTACAGCATATACTTCAGCTTAAACTACACCGAATACGTCAAATTTCCTAACCTAAAAGTAGTGTTTCCGCGATACAGCAACATTCAAAACAACGCATAATACAACATATTCTAATAAAACGTAGGTAAACGCAATATACAATGAGTGAGAGTGAGAACAGTGATGTGGAAAGGGAGGAAGAAAATAAGGATATCCAAATGGCATTCGTCGTATTGCTAGAAGATTACGTGATTTTGTTTGATAAACGGCAAACGCCTGGAATAAAAGTAGAAAAGGAAAAAGCTGCAACGAAATTGGCTGAAGCTTATTTTTGCAACACTAAAATTAAATTATCGGTTAAACAGGTAGGTAGGTTAAGTTTTACATGTACCTACCTTCACAAGAACAGTTGTTATTGTGATAAAATTTGTCATTTTATAAAAAATAAAATTGAATTGTCACAATAAAGTAACTTTTATTTTATTTCAGATAATGAAAAAATTCAACAACATGAAAACCAAAGTAAAGACAGCGACAGATCTGAAGAGAACGGGAAATAAAAAAATTATATTAACAGATTGGCAAAAGAAATTTTTCGAACTGTGGAACGGAGCAGAAAGTGAAGGAGACAATCCAGTTCTAAGCAAAATTCCAGGCGCTGCGACAGCTGGATCTGCTGCTCAATCTCATTCTATCAAAGCTGTGACTCCATCTATTTCTCGATCACTACCGGCAGCCCCTTCTTCTGCAAGAAAGAGAAACCTCGAATTAGATGAACCTGAAGAATTCCAGGAATATTCTTTGCAGCAATTGCAAAGAATCTGCCTGATAAATCAAATTAAGGCAGCGCGGGCTCAAGAAAGTGCTGCTATTGAAATGCACCGTTATTATAAAAATAAGAATGAAAACAACAATGTAATATTTACAATGTCAACAATGAACCAAGACTGAACTGCATGTAGATATGGTTCACAGGTATCTATATAATACAGATATTACCTACTTATTTTTAATATTTTTCTTTTCTGTAAATAAATTTTGTTACTTATCTTAACGATTGTTCAACCATTAATACATACGCTCTTTATTACAGGCTATTTATTATTTTTCTAAATAAATAAAAATAAAAAGTATACACATACCTTTGCAGAGCTAATAGTTCTCCAGCAATGTGGTCTCTGCGTTGCATTCCCATACCACGAATTTGATTATTTTCCATCTCAGGAATAGGGTCAAAATCGTCTGGATCGTCCAAGTATTTTGCAACATTGTGTAAAATAAAACCTGCTAAAATATATGTACCCAATGATTCAGTTTTTAAACGTAACGTGTAATGAAGCATGGGAAATTTATTTGTCCAAAACAACGTTCAATTGTTACACGATCTTTCTTAAATACTCTATTGTACTCTGTCTGTGCAGGGGTGTTAGGATTTCTATAAGGAACTAATAACCATGGCGCTATGCCGTACCCCTCATCACCCATCAAAAAAGAACCGTGGTTATCCACAGAAAATATTTCTTTGATTTCTGAATTGCGCCACACTCTACTATCATGCACATTTCCTGGCCATGATGCATCCACTGACGTGAAGACTTCTTTCGAGTTACAAGTGGCCTGGACATTGATGGAGCAAAATCCTTTCCTGTTGATGTATTCGTCTCCATGTGTCGATGGCTTCTGAATCCTAATATGAGTGCAATCTATAACGCCTATAGCACCAGGCACATGCCACCCTACTTTCGATGATTCAATCTCGGCCAATGTTGAAGGAAACGAAATCCAGACATTCCTCTTTCTCACAATTTTTTCTGCAACCTGCTTTACGACTTTCGATACCGTGGTCTGATGAATTCCGAAATCTAATCCCACTCCTATTTGGAAACCTGGATCGCCGAGACTTCTCAAAAATACTTGCATTTTTGAAGTATTCGAAAGAGCACCTCCTCTTGTTTCCGTATCGGGTCCCAAAAAATGATCACTTACCCATTCAATGTTGTTCTCGCTGAAACTTCAAATTCATTATACAAATTTACTAATTCAAATGATATAAAATATAAAAATCTAAATAATCGTATCGTTCATATATACCTACCGGAATAATTTTCTGTGTTGGTCTCCTTCAAACTCTCTTCTTTCTCGGTACACTTTCCTTTGTCTTTCTAAATCCATAAAAACCGCCATACTTGTCAATTAAAAATATTTTACTTTTTAGAAGCTGACGTTGCACTAACTTCCAAAAAACTACACCTTTTACTTCATCGCGAAGCAAGTGCTACGTCAATTAGCAAGATGTGTAGTATTCACTTCTATGTACTGAAGGGAAAGCTTCATACATAAAGCAAAAGCTGAAGCAAATGCTTCATCTCCACCTTTTGCTCATACTTTGAGTAAAAGGTGTAATAAATGCTCTAGTAAATTCTCCAAGGTAGAAGTAAATGCTTGAAGTAAGAGCAAATGCTTCTTTTATTCATACCACCCATTGATGACTCTCAAAAATAACATTATAGAAATATTGTCCAAACCGTCCATTAACAGGAGATTGCACACGTTCAATCATGATTATTTGACAAAGTACAATCTGTGACTTAAAAATGTAAAATTAAAGGACTGATTAGAATAATTATTTATTTTCGTTAATACAGAAGCATTTCTAATTTTCATATTTTTATACAGAGTTTAATATAGAAAACACAGAGCATAAGAAATAATTTAATTGGCCCCAAAAATCAGCCCCAAAAAATAAATAAAATGAAATTATTAAATGGAGCATGTAATATACATATTAGTGAAGCAAAGTTACCCATAAACCGGCTCATATTTGCTTTAGTAAGGGAAAAATAGGCTTTGGGAAAGTAACACCAATAAGGGAATAACTTAAAAATAAAAAAAATATGAAGATAAATATTGCAGGAAAGGATAGAGGAAACATGGAAACTAAGCATAGTTTGGCAAAGAGTAGATATAATGAAGGTAGTATGATATGAAGCAAAATATGCCAAAACCGTTGCAAAGTAACACCCCGGATGGAACTTACATTATGAAATATTTAATTAGCATAATTTCCGACAGGAAAGGTGAATGAGGGGTAGGTTTCCCTGCGACGAGTCATGTCACCATTACACACGAAGATATCACAGAATGTTACTTCAGATCGCTGATATTGAAACATGCGTAACGTGCTTCTACGTTTCTAATACTTCAACGAACAAGGTTCGTTTTATAGCTTACGTTAAGTACCTATGTTGCGTTCAAAATTATTACAGAAAACTGCAGATCACTGATTTCGTCCTCGTGAAATTCGTCAGTGCAGTGTTTTATGCATTCATTTTCTAAGCAACTAACTTGCTTACTGGCCTGCGTCGATCAGATATGAGCAAGCGCCAATTGCTTTATTAATTGTTTAGATGCAATCAGTGGTACTGGGTTGTTCGAACAACTGCTCCTCCAGCAAATACCAGTCATTACTTCTAAATAATTAATAAAGTCATTGGCGCTTGCTCATATCTGATCGACGCAAGTCAGTATATAAACAAGTTAGTTTCGCATAAAATGAATGCAGAAAGCACTGTCCTACAATGAAGAAACCTGTGGTCTGCAGTTTTCTGTAATCATTTTGAACGCAACATATTTAATATAACCTACTAGCGGGCCCGGCAGACGTTGTCCTGCCTAAAATTACTTTTCGCATTGAACTTTTGATTCATTAACCAAATCGTTTATTCAATGTGAAACATTTTTCTGATTACGTTTATGTACAACCAAATATGTTATGTCGTTCCTATCGTCAGTTATGAACGCGAGTGCATACAAAAAATTATGATTTTGACAGTTTGTCCGAATTTCCCGACTTACGCCTATCCATATCATACAAAAATCCAATAGAAAAAAGCACTTTCAGTTTTTCCAAATTTTCCAATTTTTCGTTCCCTAAAAAGCTTATTTTTGAAAAGAATTAGCCAAATCGGTCCAACCGTTAAACACTTTCAGTTTTTCCAGAATTTTCACATTTTCCGGTGGATTCTCCAAAAATTTTCTTTCATACAAACCTGGTCCTGACAATTACGATCACAATAAAAAAAATCAGCCAAATCGGTCCAGCCTTTAAGCACTTTTAGTTTTTCCCGAATTTTCAAATTTTCCGGTGGATTTTCCAAAATTATGATTTTTACAGTTTGTCTGAATTTCCTGACTTACGCATAGCCATATCATACAAAAATCACTTTCAGTTTTTCCCGAATTTTCCAATTTTCCGTGCAACTTTTCCAATTTTTCGTTCCCTAATGCCACGTTCGGCCTCTGTTTTGTCGACGTTCCAAATTATTTTGTGCGTAAGCTCCAACTGAGCGCGTCGAACTCGAATGTATCCGTTGCTCCGGAGTCATAATGGATCGCGCTCGAGTCTTGAGAAATTCTTATTCGACTTGGCTCCAAACGCTGTCTACGCTCTTCGTCAGTCTCAGACTCGACGATCATGTAGTTGGCTTGCATTGCGTGTACGCCGACCGATATTTCGACGCCTCACTGGTGGCATTTTTTCCAAAGAAACACCAAATACATGATCACCACCGATAACGCACTGACATACTGACAATTCAATTTTTAGAACTGTCAAACTGAACGTCACATTTTTGTTTGTCAATCAGATTTTCATACAAACATACCATTGCATACCATCCAAATTTTCGACTTTCCCGTTGGATTTTCCAAAATTTTCTTCCATACAAACCTTGTCCTGACAATTACGAACACAACAAAAAATAAATCAGCCAAATCGGTCGTGTCGTTCTCAAGTGATGATCTTACATACATGCGGCAATTGATTTTTATTTATATAAAGTTTGAATAATATAACTTGGCGTATGATTGAAATAATCTACGCATCATGTTAGTTTGATGTCTCTCTCGCACGCAACTAGTTGATATGGCCGCTAATTATTAACGTAAGACGAAATAATCAAGATTAGTAACTCTTTATTACACTCATTCTCATTTATAATGTTGGATAACAATGTATTTGTAGGTCTTTGCTTGTTTCGTATGTTCTCATGGAAACTAGTATTAGTGTCACAGTACTGTCAATGTCGAAACAAATTAGTTCACATGCATGTGTCAACCCATACGCCAAGCAGTGTTGGTCTTAGATAACCTAAATTTGATCTAGATGAGATAATAGATAAATGACCATTTATTAATCTAGATGAGATCATAGATATTTTTGACAAATTTCATCTAGCTAATAGATAATTTTATTTAAAATTTATCTAAGATAAATGTCAGATAATATGAAAAATCTGCTGTGTAAATTTGAAACATGTTTTAACACAGGCATATTAGGGTTTGACCCTGAAATAAATAATTTAAATCTAAAAATCGGTTGGAATACTTTACTTAGTGTGCTGAACAACATACTAAAAGTCCTAAGCCGTCCTATGCCGGCTTCATGACAAAAAAGGCATAGGCGGGTATTTCGGGTTTTATACAGAATATTATTATGCATATCGTGCGTTGCCGTCAATATATAACTTAATAGCTTTATATATCTTACTAGTCATGCATTTTATCTCAATAATAATAATAATAATAATAATAATAATAATAATAATAATAATAATAATAATAATAATAATAATAATAATAATGATAACATTAATAGTCTTTGTTCCAACAGAAGTTTATTTAGTGTTTGGAAGGAGCTCAAAAAGTATAAGCAAAATAAAAAAACATTTACATGCAATATATTTTTATTTTAGAATAAAACACGAAAACTTAGTGTCAACAAAATTAGTAGAGCCGGACCCTAAAACAAATTATATCTTGTTTTTCTTTCTTTCGTTTTAAGTATAATATGGTTGCTTACTTATATCTCGTCTTGATCATCGTCGACTTCAACTTCATTTACAGGAGTATCGTTACTGCAGCTTCGACCCCTGCAATGTATGCACATCATTGAGCAGTTCTGCAGTTCTACAGGAACACCGAGCCTCGCATTCAGATTTACACTCGCAGGATACCATGCGCAGCAGTTCATCTGGCGCTGGGGGTAAGAGGGTTGTAACAGGCACTAATGTTTCACCACATTTCTTCCAACCCCAGTCCTCTGAGGAAAGTGAATTTCCCATCCATTCTTGAACCTGAAACAAATTTTAAGCAATGAAATGAATCACGCCCCAATTTTTATAAAACAAAAAACATCTCCTACCTGCAAATATGTTCGCAGCGAATGCTGTTCACATGCAGCACTTGTGGGCGGAAGCGTGGCCAATTCAAAGCTTGAAGTGACAGCTTTGCTGGCAAGAGTGCGAGCATATATCCTGCTTCGGGGCTCGTCGAAGCTGGAGAGAGATGCAGGATTTTGCTGCTGTTTTTAATAACTCGTCAGCTTTAAAATCTGACATTGTAATTGCCGGAGCAAAATTTATCATGAAGCTTTACAGTTCTGAGACCTACTCCAGCTTGGACTGGGGTTTGAAGAAAAGTAGTGAAACATTAGTGCCTGTTACAACCCTCTTACCCCCAGCGCCAGATGAACTGCTGCGCGTGATATCCTGTGAGTGTAAATCTGAATGCGAGGCTCGGTGTTCCTGTAGAACTGCAGGCCTTAATTGCTCAATGATGTGCATACATTGCAGGGGTCGAAGTAAATGTAAATGTGAATGAAGTTGAAGTCGACGATGATCAAGACGAAATATAAGTAAGCAACCATATTATACTTAAAACGAAAGAAAGAAAAACAAGATATAATTTGTTTTAGGTTCCGGCTCTGCTCATTTTGTTGACACTAAGTTTTCGTGTTTTATTCTAAAATAAAAATATATTGCATGTATTTTTTTTTTATTTTGCTTATACATTTTGAGCTCTTTCCAAACACTAAATAAACTTCTGTTGGAACAAAGACTATTAATGTTATTATTATTATTATTGAGATAAAATACATGACTAGTAAGATATATAAAGCTATTAAGTTATATATTGACTGCAACACACGATATGCATAATAATATTCTGTATAAAACCCGAAATACCCGCCTATGCCTTTTTTCATCATGAAGCCGGCATAGGAGGGCTTAGGACTTTTAGTATGTTGTTCAGCACACTAAGTAAAATATTCCTACCGATTTTTAGATTTACATTATTTATTTCTAGGTTTTGGTGAAATTTAATCTAATATGCCTGGGCTATTTGATCGCATTAAACGATATGATATATTTTTATTTAACTAGAAGTGTACATTGTACATACAGGGTGTCCCGGTGAAGGTGGGAAATCTCGGGTGCGTATAGATTACACAAAAATAACACCCCAAGTTCATATAAAGTTTTCTCCTGCGACCTTCCCCTGCCGAGATATTAAATTGGAGAAATAAAAATCAAAATCAGGCATTTTTACAAACCACAAAATAAATAAACTTTGTAAAGATAGATAGATCAATTTATTCACTGGCACAAGCGTAGAATATACAAAAAAAATCAAAAAAAATGGCAGTTACAACAACAAAAAAAAAACACACACACATACACAAAGCACAAAGATGTAAAAATGTAAAAATATAAAAACGCACAAAATACAATATATTATTTTTCTATTTTCCAGCCCCATTGCCCAGTTAGTTTTAGAAGATTTAGAAACAACTGTTATTCCTAAATTATCTTTCAATTTACCATTTTTTGTTGGATACGTGGATGATTGTCTAACCGCCGTCCCACCAGACAAATATGACGAAATTCTTAACCAATTTAACAACTACCATCCTAAATTACAATTCACTATTGAAATTTCAACAAAAGATCAAATTAATTTTTTAGACTTGACTTTATATAAAACGAAAAATTCAATACAAACTGAATGGTACACCAAATCAACTTGGTTTGGCCGTTATATTTGTTTTAATTCTGAACAACCCACTTGCCACAAAAAGAGTATTGTTATGGGTCTAGCCGACCGAGCAATTAAACTCTCGAGCCCACAATGCAGACAATCTGCAATAGAAAAAGTAGTAAATTGTTTATTAAAAAATAACTATCCTAAAAATTTCATTATGACAATTATAAAAAATAGAATCCATAAAGTTTACAATAATAATAATACAGAGAGTAAAAAACCAATAGAAAATAAAAATTACATTTCATTGCCATATATTAAAGGTGTGTCGCACAGTATTAGTAAATTATTAGCAAAATACAATTTACAAGTATCACATAAGAATTGTAACAACTTAAAATTGTTTGTATTCTAATTTAAAAACGCCAATTCCTAAACTAATGAAAACACATACTGTGTACAAAATTAAATGTAAAGACTGTGAAAAAACATATATTGGGCAATCTAAAAACCATTTAGAAACCAGACTTAAACAACACAAATACAAAAACAGTAATTCAGCAATAAGTAAACACATGAAAAGCAATAATCATACTTTTGAATTTAATGATACCAAAATTCTAGAACAAGAAAAATTTTGAAATCACGACTGTTTTTAGAAATGATCTACATAAAAAAAGAACAAAACTCTATTAACACTTTGAGCGCCACCCCATTCAGAGCTAGATCATTTCTACGGGGCCACTACATATTTTTTTATAAAAATATTCTATTATGATACATAAACCCCCTGTTAGAATTTTATAGATATTTTTAGAAAAAAATTAGAAATTTTTGCCGTCGGACGCTTGCGTCCGTTGGCCGGGTGGAGATAATTTACAGTGCCAGGCCAAGCGGACGCTAGCGTCCGACTGTCCGTGACGTGTTTATCTCTCCACTGTCTCGAACCAATCATCAGCTTCTCCCCATCCCCACACTACCTAAAGTCGAATCGGAAGCGATATTGTTTCAGTATTGTTTGAGTAGAGCTTTATATTAGTTGCTACCGCTTGAAGCAAATATGGATCCATCGAAATTTTACGGAAAAGCAGATTCAAGTTCAACTACAAAGCGAAAGGCACTGTCTCCTGTTCAAATTGAGCAGTCGAATTCAGAAGGTTTTTCATCGGATGACAGCGCTGCCGATCCAATTTAGAAATAAAAATAAATGTTGCTTTTATTTTACATTATGCTAACATACCTACATACCTACTTTGAAAATAAAAAAAAAACAAAAAAGAAACAATCATTATGATTAAATTCAAAACTTAAAATTGTGGGCCGTAGCGGTCGTATACGTCCGACGATCCCGGGGCCATCGTGTATTTCAAAAGATTGCCATTTCAGCAGGCCACACACGAAATCTTAGAGCTCTATTACTAGGCCTCGTTTTATTATTCCCGTTACCACAACTATCTACGGTCGGACGCGAGACACCGACGCGGCCTAATAAGAAGAACGCGTGTCGGTCGCTACCGTCCGATGTGGTGCTCAAAGTGTTAATGATAGAACTGATATACAAAATTTAAGTCAAATTTACTGTAATATAATAAAATAATCATACTCTCTGCTACTTACTTATTAACCAATATTATTGTTAAATTAAACACACTACCTTTGGAATGTTTTGCAAAATCAAAAGTGCGGAAATTTTATATTTTTAGAACATAGTTACCATATAAGTTTTGACTTTTTAAAAAAATTTTGCCAAATAATTTACGTTTACATCTTTATATCTGTACAATTTGAAATTTAAAGTTTTTGGAACTGGCACAAATCAAAGAAAAATTTTGGAGAAATAAAATAGAAAAAGCTCGACTGTTCTGAAACACTTACTTCCGGAGGATAAATATTTGAATTTCTTGTGCATGCATACTGCCGCAAGTGTATTTGCTAACTATGGTCATACTGAAAAGTATTGTAATTCTGCCAAGTCGCTTCTTTCATATTTTGTGATTGGTTCATATTCCAGATGATGGTTCAAAAAAATCTAAACTCATATAATGCTTTCTACTTTAAAAACTATTTAGGTACATAGCTTATGATTGTGAGAAAACCTGGAGATCTTCTTTCTCAAATTGCGCGAAATAGAGAATTTGTCAAGATATGAAAATATTTCCGCTGTAATATTAATGTTGGTGTTGTAAGGCTTGTAATACTCTTATTAGGGGAGACCGTGCACCCGGCCGTGGAGAGAGATTCTGGAGAGTCTTCCATGTTACATTCACGATATAACTAATACATAATTTTATTTCGTTTAGGCTGGGAAATTACCAGGAATAATAAACCTGTAAGTTAACATCAATAAATTTCGTTCGTAACTCGGCTCATATGTTACATCGAACTACCCACTCAAATAAAGCGGAAGAGGGCTAAATATGAAAAACTTCAGCGATATGTGTTTCTCTTGACGCATCATTTCTTGTTTTTATGCTGCTGACAAACAATGCGATAGAAGCCATCATCTGTTTTGGATTTGTGCGGTTTTTAGCTATCCATAATAATTAAACAAATGCCAAGTTTTGAAATGCAGAACAACATATCCATTAACGTATACATTCTAAAAAAAAACTAATTTTAAGACTCTGCCGCTATTTTTGACTAAAGCAAAGGGGGGAAATGCATGTGAATCTGCTAATAATTAAAGATGTTATGCCGAAGAAGAAGATGGGCCCCCATCGAAACAATTTTTTTCTGGATAAAAAATTGATCGTGACTGGTTTCCTCACAGCCAAATTCTCACATTCATAAGCTGCATATCTGTGACGATTGTCTACATCATTTTCCTTCCCAAGATCGATTAAATAAACATCAAATAGAGTGCAAGACGATAAACTACTGCAAAATTCGACATAATTGCTTCTGCACTGGATCGAGAACTACCAGTCATCGAGAGAACTTCTACCACAACAGCGAGACCGATCGTTTAAAAAACGTGAGGGGAAAGCTAATACTTTAAAAATGGGGAACATTTAGTGCTCATGGATCCTACAAACATAGCGTTTCTACACAATGAATTCCTTGAATCCATCCTCCAACCATGTATTGAACAGACTGAAAGCGGTAATTTCTTTAGTAATCGAAATACTGGAATTATCTTCAGATGGCAACATTCGCCTTCTAAAGACTATGAAGTACATAAGTCAACTCTCATCACATGATAATCGTACTCGCTGGAAATGACTTCACACTACCATTAAACCAGAGGTTATGTGCATACAAGATACCGTGCATATTGTTGGCATGAACAAGGATAATAAAATCAAGAATTTTGCTGTTCTTTGGTGCTGCTGGTTAGCAGCATTTGCACAGTTATGTATCTTAAAATTTATTATGAGGGACATACTGGATTCCTATTTAGACAAGCATATAAACGTAGAGAAACGAATGGTGGAATGGCATCTTTTTGTTGTGAATTCAGAGGCACTGGATTATTAATTGAAAATAATTCAACTTAAAGGATAATTATATCAGTTTGAATTCAGATATCTTTTGAACTAAAAGACGCTCTCGTGGGAATAGAAAACTGGTAATAATTTTTTTAAAATTGATATTTCATAAGTAAATGTCGAAAATTTTACATTATTCAAGAACACATTTTTTCAACAACATCTCCGGAATCCTATCAGTACCTTGATTGATGGATGTAATGAGTTATTTGAAGCGGTTTCATCTCTGACGTCATCAAAAACAATACTCGCAAAAATTAAACTTGTTTGAAACGCATTTATGATTTTGACAAGAGACTTTTTGATGGTGGCAGTTGAGGTTAGGTTTCAATTTGGCCTGTTTCTGTTCGGTGGCTTGATTAGTGTTTAGCTAAATTATATAATAATGGGAACAGAATTCCCAAAAATTCTGTGCCTGATAGAAGAGCCGTGTCTAGGTCTTCCAATAATTCTCAAAACATGGTTCGACAATAATGAGAGCGCCAGTGAGAGTCTTTTGAATGTTGCAGTAACTTCAAATGTGCCCCATGTGAAAATCACAGATTATTACGAAAAGTGGATTTCTTTATATCTGGACAGCGATTTTTATGGATTATTTAGAATGTCTAAAAACACCTTTAAAAGTTTATTGAGTTCTTTAAATTTGTGTGAAATATTAAGATTTTATCATGCTCAAAATGAATAATTATTCAGAATTGTCACAACGACAAGAAAATAAGGTGAACTGAATTCTACTAGCCGGGTAGCTCAGTGGTAGGAGAGCTAGTTTCTGACTGCGAAGTCCCAGGTTCAAATCTCCTGGCATACATCGTTAGGTCACACAATTAACAACAAGACGTGTAAAATACTCAGACAAAAACTGTCTCCTTCTGGTCGGTGTGATGAGCGTTACACCATTTTTAAATTATTTTACCCATCTGGACGAAGTCCAGGAATTTGAAGATAATGGTCAACAGAAGTGTTCCAACATAGCAAATCATATGCAGGTATTAAGAGTGTAATTCCTTACGTTATTCCTTATATTTTACTGTGACGTGGAATATTAGGCAACTGGAAACAGCCCGTTGCATATTTTTTGTAAAGGGTGCAGCAAAAAAGTTGATATTGTTCACCGCTTAAAACTAATAGTTACTGTGAGCATTAAAGCGGGCTTTAATATTGTCCGTGCTGTATGTGGCCAAGGGGCAAATAATGTTAATGCCATAAATTATTTGGTTAAAGAAGCCCGAGAAAAAATGTTGATGGTGGGAAAAGAATATTTCTGCGATACTTTACGTATAAATGACAAAGAACGCATACCGCTATTCGATGTTCCCCATTTATTGAAAGGGATTAGGAACAATCTTTTGGCAAGAGATGCTCATTTTACATTTTTATGGTATTTATAACATTTTTAAGCACTGTAAATTAATATAAATGGCAATATACCGATTTTCTAGGTAAGAAATATACTGCCACGTGAGAAGATGTACACAGGGCTTGGGAAATAGATCGTTGCACTGGTCTTTTACTAGTCATGCTAAATTTAACACAATTTCATGCTGACAGGCTAAAAATAAAAAAAAATAAAGGAATAACTTCTGATAAATGTTTTTTGCAGGTGTCTGTATTTGTCCAGATGCTAAATTTCTTCTGCAGAATGTAAGAGTTTTTTCACTTAGTGAAGTAGAGGAGCTAAAACTGCATGAAAATGATGCGTTTGAAGATTTGTGATATTATGTTTTTAAATGAAAAACGCCTTAAATAAACCTGTGTTCCCTAATTTGCCAGTAATAATCAATGTTATATTGTGTTTGCCACATTCCTCAGCTTCTGTCGAGCGAAAGTTTTCAGAATTTAATTTAACACGTACCAAACTGCGAAACTGTTTGGAGAATGAAATGTGCGATGGTATTTTGCAAGCTAGAGATCTTTTGGGTTCCAGTTCTTGTCATCAGTGAGAACCAACAGCAAGATTACTAAGAAGAATGTATTGGGCAAAAATGTAAGGTGTTATTGGTGGAGCATGAGTAAAACGATTTTTAGACCTCTAATGTTTCTTATTTTTAACACTGATTATTAATTAAACCACTAACGTGTTAACCCTTTACCGCATACTGTGCCATATTTGGCACATGTTCAATTTATTTTTCTTTCTAAGTTCCTAAACAGTTTAAAACGTAAACTCAAGTTGTCCCATAATATGAGACGCTCACTTCTTTACTGGTCAGCCGCTAAATCCCCTCCACCAGCGAACGCGTAAGTTTGATGCATTATATAGTGAACAGCTGGCTGGTGACGCGCTCAAGCCTGTTTGGGGTTAGTTCCAAATAAAATATTTTTGTTATTTTGGCCTATTTTGTGTGCAAAAAAACATTTTTATCAAGGTAAGTGTTTATTGTGATTACTGGAGTCGTAGAAAACATTTTTTTTATATAAAAACGAGACAAAAACTGCCTTTGTTTACTTGTGCCATATTTGGAACAATATGAAATAAAGAAATAATATATTTTTAATGGATTTTTTTTTATTTTTCAGATGGATTCTAAAAAATTTTATGGTACTAAAAATGTACAAATTCCAATGACTAATGGGAGTGATGATAAAAAGTTATCTTCCGATGATGACCATCGAAAGAATGGACTAATGATTCTTAAAAAATCTACAACATTGTTTGAGGCATCAGACAGTGAAAGCAATTTTCTTCTACTGAAAAATTTATTATCGTGACAGCGACTGCGACATACCTCTTTCCATATTACGCCAATCTTTACAAGGTCAGCATAGTGATACAAATGTACCGTCGACATCTAAATCGCATAGTGATACAAATTTACCATCGACATCAACTAGCAAAAGATATAAAAAATCACAATGCAAAAAACCTGAAAAAGGAAAAGTTGACTGGCAGAATAGGTTCCTAGCAGTTACTGAAAAGTTTGTAAAATTCAAAGGAGATGAAACACTTCCAATTTTCATAGAAGAACTTGAGGATCCTATTCAGTTTTTTAATTTCCTTTTCACCGATGAAATTTTCACTTATACCGGGTGGGGATTTAGTGTGTAATCGGCTCATATCTCTGGAACTATTTAAGATATCAAAATGAAATTTTGCACGAATGTGGGGAACCACATGGAGCATTTCCCAAAATTATTTAGGTATATACAGGGTGTTCACATTCTAAGTACCACACCAAAGTTATATTTCTTTAAATGGAAACCCTACGTGTCCTTGCATAATATGGATTCCCCATAAAATTCCATGAAAATTGATACACTACATGATGTGGTTTTGACTAAGGAATGTTGAGATATTGACATTTTTGTTCCATTATGGACCCAAATTTATGACGCTACTGACGAATACTAACCAAAGCCACCTAAAATTTCTTTATTGAAATAGGTTCACACACTGCTGTACTTTGAAATCTATAAATAATTTTATCATAATACTTGAGATAATACAGGGTGGTTAAGTTACGCAAAACAGAATTTTTCTCAAAAATTTTACATGGAACACCATGTATATTATTTGTACAATTGATGGTCATTTTATTAAGCTTTTTATTGATGTGGATATTGTCAAGTCTACCAGTAAAAGTTTCGACAGAATGTACAATTGAATTATAAAAATGTAGAGTTTCGTTAGTATTTTACATTATTCTTGACGATCTACCCTATTTTGTCACCCAAAACTCCAAAAAAGGTATGCATTATGTTTCTATAAAATATTTAGCAAATGAAGTTTACATTAACACAAAAAAATCCCATTGCAAGATTATTTCTTGAAGATAATATTTTCTTCCATGGCACTCCTTTAAAGACATTATACATTTAAGAATATAACCATCAAAAAACAATTTTACAATAAGATTTATTGTCTTTATATTGATACCAATTTGTAAATATAAAATATAAACATTTTTGTGAGTTTTGAGCAACAGAATAGGGGGAATTCGCCAAAAAGAGTATAAACTAATAATGAAATTCAAAAATTTTGATGTTCAATCGTAATATCTGCCGAAACTATCAGTGGTAGACCTGGCAATATCTACATCAATTAAAAGCTTAGTTAACTGACTGTCAGTTGTGCAAATAATATACATGGCATTCTAAATGAAATTTTTGAGAAAAATTCTCTTTTGCATAACTTAACCACCTTGTATAATCCTAAGTATTATGGTGAAAATATTTATAGATTTCACAAATACAGCAGTGTGTAAACCCCTTTCAATAAAAAATAATTAGGTGGCTTTGGTCAGTAGAAACCAGTAGCGTCATAAATTTGGGACCATAATGACACAAAAATGTCAATATCTTAACAGTCCCTACTCAAAACCACATCATGTAGTATACCAATTTTCATGAAATTTTATGGGGAATCGAAATCACGCAAATACTTGTGGGGTTTCCATTTGAAGAAATAGAACTTTGGTCTGGTACTCAGAATGTGAACAACCTGTATATACATAAATAATTTTACGAAATGTTCCATGTCGTTCCCCACATACGTGTAAAATTTCATTTTGATATCTTAAGCAGTACCAGAGATATGAACCGATTACACACTAAATCCCCACCCGGTATAGCTGAACAGTCAAACCTTTTTGGCGTACAAACTAGGCCTGAAAAACCGCCCAACATATCCAAGGAAGAACTTCGCATTTTTTGGGGTATTTGCATATACATGTCAATTATTCAACTCCCTTCAACCAGATCCTACTGGAACCATTCGTTGGGTATTCCCTGCATCTCACGTGTTATGACCTGCAATAGATTTGAAGAAACGATTTCTTCACTTTAGTGACAATACATGCCAGGTTCCCCAAGGGCAGCCAGGGTATGGTAAGCTTTTCAAGATACGTCCATTGCTAAACAAAATTCGTGAACGTTTCTTGCTTGTTAATAAGGAGGAGCATATGGCCGTAGACGAACAAATAATCCCAACAAAAACTCGATCAAGTTTCAAACAATATAATCCTAAGAAACCTCATAAGTGGGGTTACAAGATTTTTGTTCTAAGTGGGGTGTCTGGATTTTCTTATGATTTTGACTTTTATTGTGGAACTACTAATCTTGAAGACAATCAACCAGACCTAGGAGCAAGCAGCAATGTTGTTGTGAAACTTTCAGAAACCATTCCCAGAAATCTGATCTACAAATTATTTTTTGATAACTGGTTTACGAGCATTCCTCTACAAATATACCTCACCAAAAATGGTATTTTACCTTTGGGGGGAATCGTGTGCATAATTTCGAATTCCCCAAGGAAACGGTTATGAAAAAAAGGTAGAGGTAGAGTTGCTGAATGAGTGGCCAATGTAGATGGTGTGGACATATCCGTTGTTTCATGGTTTGATAATAACTCCAATGAGGAGGAAGATGTAAGAACTAATTGGCTAGAAGATTTGGAGCAGTTTAATAAAGAAATTTGTTCCAACCCACTTATCGAAGTGGAAAAAATGCAGAATTTAGAAAAATATTAGATTTTGGATCGTGTGTTTTAACTTGCCGCATTTGGCACTTAAAAGTTTATTCAAAAATATAAGCATTCGATTTCCAAATACACTACCCAACAAGTCTCTTAAAAACCTATTAGACAGTTGTGATAACAAAAGTAGGCGACGGTAACTACTGGCATCATGGTTTTGAATTAAGTTTAAGACATTTTCTCCAAGACGTTCAACACTCCTAAAACGATTTCTTGCAATTTAAGCTTGGATGGCTTACCAATATATAAGAGCAGTAAGTGGGAGTTTTGGCCCATACTTTTAAATATTCTTGAATTGCCTGAATTAAAACCTACGGTTATTGGTATATATTGTGGAAAAGGTGAAACCGTCGGACTTAACTGCCTATCTACAACCTTTTGTGGAAGAAACAAACGTTCTACTTGCTGAAGGCTTAATCATTAATAATGTAAATATAACCTTGAAACTGCGATGCTTCGTATGTGACTCACCAGCAAGAGCATTTATTAAAGGTAAGTTTTATATTTTATTGCATATTAATATTTTTTTCTCATTGTTCTATCTGGTAATTTAGGTATAACTTCAATGGCAAGCATGGGTGCCCTAAATGTACCACAGTTGGAGAATACTCTCACACATCTCACACCGTCTACTTTCCGAGAACAGGATATGATAAAAGAACTGATGCGGGCTTTAGGGCAAAAAGTTATGGAACACACCACAAGCAAGACACCCCGTCGATATTACTGCCCATCGATATGATAGAAGATTTTCTGGTTGGTGATTCGTTACATCTGATTGATTTGGGTATAATGAAGAGATGTCTTTTGGGTTGGAGGGATGGCAGCTTTGGCAACTATAGGACAAAGTTTCCAAATTTTTAGAAAACTGCAGAAATTCATAGACCTATACGAGGCCATGACATTTTGTGTCAGTGGAAAGGTACAGAATATCGTACATTTTTATATTATTTAGGAGTCGTAATACTTACTGATATGTTATCTTCAGATGTATATTGTCATTTTTTTAAATTTTTTCTGTGGAGTAACTTATATGCTCATCAAATGTCTATTTCAACTTTCTTAATCTAGCTGAATCCCATTTTTATCGCTAGTTTCCAAATTTTTAGAAAACTGCAGAAATTCATAGACCTATACGAGGCCATGACATTTTGTGTCAGTGGAAAGGTACAGAATATCGTACATTTTTATATTATTTAGGAGTCGTAATACTTACTGATATGTTATCTTCAGATGTATATTGTCATTTTTTTTTAATTTTTCTGTGCAGTAACTATATGCTCATCAAATGTCTATTTCAACTTTCTTAATCTGGCTACTGGCTGAATCCCATTTTTTACAGTTGGCTTGAGCATCAAGCTGGAAGAGGGTCTGTTGATATTGGCAGAGCTTTTTACGACTTCTTAAGGAAGACTGAGTTTCCTGAACATGTAAAAGAATTGACCTTTTTCTCAGACGGCTGCGGAGGACAAAACAGAAACAGCCACATTGTTCACATGCTGATGGTGTGACTGTACAAGGACGCTCCAAAAACTTTGAAATCCATAAGAATGGTTTTTCCTGTTAGAAGACATTCCTACTTGCCGGCGGATAGTTTTTGGGAGGTGTGTAAAGCTCATTAGGTATTAGGTCCCACAGTATAATAAAGTCACCAGAAAAGTACATATTATGAATTATATTCCCAATTTGGCTTAGTTCGGAAACTTGGAGCAGACTGGACAGTCTACCATTTTAAATCGTCATTTGTTTTATTTTTAAGAAAGTCATCGGCATCGGGTTAACGAATTCACATCAGGCGTACAAATAGGGATGGCATTGCTGTTAAAACCGAAATGTTTCATCGTAATGACGATGAGAGCAGTAAGTTCCAGCATTATTGAAGAAAAACAAACAGATTCAAAACGTAAGCTTCCCAATGTTACCTTTAACGCGAAAAATTAAAACAAAGAAACTGAAAAGCCTTCACTCATTTTTAATTTAATCTTGATCTGATCTTAAGTTTAATGGTAGCAGTTTTTGTCACTTTTCTCCGTTTTTCAAAAGCTCTTTTTTAAAGTCTGCTCCTCGTGGATGTAAAATTACAGTACTAGGCAAGTTACTGAGGATCAGATATTTGTTATTGGTAAACATAGACTATTAATTTGTTTTCCTATATACAGGATGAGTTTGCTTTAATTTCACAACAGAGAATATGCAAGTTATTCATGGAAAACAAAAGACCCTCAAGGTAACATGAGCCGTCGTTAATTTTGTCGCTTACTTTACGACAATATTTAGAGTGTGTGTGTTTTTTTACGAATAATAATGGATTTTTCTAAAAATTATGAAAAACTTAATATGGTCGAGTATTAATTAAATGTTATAAGAATTGTACACGCGCTGCAGGAAGATGCTTCAATTTGTATTTTGATCGCCGCCAACCATCCATCTTTGCTGACCTTCAGAAATCTGTACAAAAATTTGGAAGAAGCAAAATTATTTTTTAATGGAATTTCCGAAATTAATCGTGCATTTCATGCTAATGATTAAACACCAACATTTTGGCAAGGGTAACAGTAGGGGTTTTAGTCCACTCTCCTCCTAAATAAACAGTAGAGATCGGACAAGCAAAGGGAATTACGAGAATTTTACCTAAGCTCATACCAGTAACCAAAACCAAGTACTAGTAAGCACGACTTAAAAGAGGAAGATAAACGGAATAATGAAATGAAAAAAGCGAAAGGAACAACCAAAAAGCAATATGTTAGCAAAAAAGTATATACCACAACAGAATGCAAACGAGGGGTAAACAACGAGGATAATTTGGTGAGCAAGTCCGAGAGCATTAACCGGCATTAGTGAATATTAGGAGGCATTGACGGTCATTGGCTGGCATAAGATGGGCATTCGGGGGCAATTAATTGCGGGCATTATGGAGACATTACTGGAGCATTAGTCGTCGGGATTGGTGTTAAGGGGGTTCTGCTGTTTCTAAGAAATACTTAAGCAATTATGCCCGATTGCACCTACATAAATAATTTAGGAACAACTTCCCAAAGTTACTCTTAAAGTTGAGGAATACTTAATTGCCCCAGTGCCCTGCACCAGCCTACCCCGCGGCATTGCTTATAAAAGTAATTTTAAGATAACGTTCAACTGGCAACCCCGTAAAAGTATAGTTATTTTTAGGAACTTTCTCGGTTTAGCCTGCAGCGTCAGTGGATAGTTTGACGTTTGACGATCGAATGCACATTTGCGGGTTTCGAGTGAATTGCGTAAAATTGTTTTAATTGATTTATACCAATATTCAAGGATTATACAAAATTATTAGATATGGAGAATGAGGTAGGAACGATAACAAGCAAAATACAAGTGTATTTACCATTGTCACCTGATTTTTGTAGACGAAAGTGAAATCAAGAACCGCCAATTTTTCCGATTCGGAAAAGCAGCTTCTCTTTTCCTTAATCTTTAAATATAAGAACATTATAGAAAATAAGAAGACGGATGCTATCGCCAACGACGAAAAACAAAAAGTGTGGTTGAGGGTGGAAACAGAATTTATTGCTACATGCCCAAATGGTCGACTCAGAAATGTCCAGTCCCTAAAAAAATTGTATAATAATAGAAAGAAGGAAACACGGAAGGTTGTTGCTGAGGAAAATAGGGAGAGATATTTAACAGGTAGGTAATGTATATACAGGATGTAAACACAGTGGTTGAATCGGGAACTTTGGTGTAAATTCGACAAAAGAAGTGTTTATAAATTTACCCCACATGACAATAGTGACACAATAATTAAGTTGAAACGTGTTTTGTTAATGTCAGAGAAAGCATAGAATTTAATATTAAAGGCAATCTGTTTTAAAATAATTTATGAGTAACATATAATTTATACTTTGATACAGAAGTTTTATACTTATTATTTTTCGTATCGCTTTGCAGAGGTATACTGATTGATATTCCGTTACTATAATAATCAATTTCAGGTGGAGGTCCCGCAAAATCAGATGAGAAAGACCCTGTCAAAGAGTTGGTTTTGTCATTAATAAATAGCAAAACCGTGTACGGGATAAGCAATCCATTTGATTGTGATTCTGAAGAAAGGAAGGTACAGCCATATGTACGTAAACACACGTCACACAATTTAAGAATGTGCTGTGACCGTTATTTTCTTTTTCAGACTTCAGAGGATGACGTACTCCTTCTAAATTTACCGGAAGATATTACTGCAGGGTCAACTGATTTCTTCACTGTGTTACGGAACTGGTGGGTTCTAACAAATTAAATTCGGGCTGGAGTGACAGACCATTTATTGTTTATATACAAGGATGGGCGAGCCGGAGATGTCGTCTTTGTATTTGTAGTCTAATTCGGATACGTCTAATAGAACAAAATAACTTTACAAAAAACCCAAATCATTCTCAAATATCTTACCTAATACCAGGCACAAAACGTAATTAAAATAGTAATCTTAACTGAAGATTCAAGCCCTGAGGGTTATTAAACATACCTTCACTTCGACTGCTGAACGGAAAGAATTTTAGTTCTTACTATTCCAAAAATAAAAGAGAGTTTTTCTCCTACATAGCAAATAAAAGAAATTTATATTCAAAATATCACGTTTTGGACATCTATCGCTAAAAGGTACACAACAAATACAGTGCTCTGTAACAACTTGCACCCCAATTTTATATATCATCTACTTGATGATTAGAAAATTCTGGATTTATATATTTTTTAAGGTGGCTCGCGTGAAACATTCCGCGCTCCTCATCCGAATCCAAATACTTCAATATAAATGTGCTGTCACTAACTTTCTTTTTCAATATGTACGGTCCTTCATACAACAACAAAAATTTTTTAATTTCCCCTTTTAACGCGGACGAAACTGGATTAGCCCGGAGAAGGACCTGGTCTCCAGGAGAAAACTCCAACATACCACAGCGCGGTCTTAGCAATCGCCTACGTTCCGTCTTACGTCTTAATGATTCTGCTGCCAAAATAAATTTAGTTTCGGAAGATTTGGTTTGATCCGAAACTCGAGAACCCTGTATAGCCCTAGGAAGTAATCTCGGACCTGCAGCAGACAAGTGCAATTCCATCGGACTATATCCGGTGGACTCATGAACGATACCATTCAAAAACTTTGCGAAATTGGGCAATTCATTCGCCCATTTGCTATGCTGATCGTGACAGCAAGTGCGACAAAGCCGGCCGATTTCCCTCATCACCCGTTCCGATGGGTTAGATTGGGGGTGCCGCACGGATGAAAAAATTACTTGAACATCATAATTGCTTAGCGTTGCGACGCCCACTTATAATCAAACTAACGAAGCAATTAAAAAAAAAAAGTAATTTCCCAAAGTTACCAGTACTCTGGCAGACTCTGACCCAAACCTACTCAGCGGAGCTGGTGTGCGGTCCAAATAAGTAAATAAAAGCCTAGGCGCCACGTAATTTAAACAGAAATCTGCCAGAGATGTTAAACACTTAAAAATATCTAAATTACGAAGGATAAAGAAAAGCACAAAAAAAATGAAACTAGTGAAATAACTGTACGGGAGCATACAATTTAATATACACAAAAATGTTCTCGACGATATCGTACAAACTCGTAAATACAACCAATAACGGTGAAATAAAGAAAATGTGGGTATAAGTAATCGGTACCCACTCAACTATAATCAAAAATAAGTACTCAATTTAATACAACAATCTAAATTAAACGAAAGCAAAAAGAATAGGCTCTAAAAGCAAGTACCTATTCGAACTATTATACCTAATATATTTTCTGTAAATATCTGCCTGCAAATAAATGATTCAAAATAATTCCCCAGGTGCACCACGGTTCACAAAGTTCATAACAAAAAAAAAATAATGACTGAGGTGACTGAAAAGCTAAAGAGACTGATTGATGTTGGTTAATTAATGACAATGACCATACGGTATTGCATCAAAAATCAAATCAATTCAGACTCAAATATAGTACGGAGAAAATATATTCTAAATTCAAAACGAACAAACGTATTTTTATTACTACTATAGTGCAAAAAGTTCTAGCGAAAGAAAACGAAAACAAATAGGTAGCTTATCTTTCGGATCCACAGGTGACGGATATTTTCTGCACGACTTCAATAAATGAAATGCTGATGAAACAAATTTAGATGTTATATATATTTCATATGATTGGTTGCTTTCAAAATCGGTACGACTGTCCACTGAATAACTGAACAATTGGACACTTGGACCCTAAAATTATTTAATAAATGTATAAAATAGAAATATTATAAATAAAGTATCACTTTACCTTTATTAAGGGACAAAATTTAAATGGAAAATACGGAATATAGCAATCGTTCAATATTCTTTGCTAATAATCCAATTAATGAGGGATTCGTCTACTTAAAATTTCAAACTATTCAAACGAATTCCCAATAAAGTAGAATTGACCGTAATCCAACAATTTGGTATTATAATAAAATATAATATTAACAATAGTCGCTTCTACTCCAGCAAAAGACTATCAAACGAATGAAAATTGAATTTTATATCTCGCAAAACGCTACTGCCGAGAATCTATGCTCAATATAAGAAATGAAAGAAGAAAATATAACTAAAAATTGTTTTGCTCTCGTACAGATTTTTGTTGAAAAGATGAATAAAATGCGGTGAACTTGAAATCTAATAATAATGACAAAAATGTTAATAATGACAACCCAAAACGTCACACTCCCCCCTCAATCGGAAAGAGGTAATTCCCAATTACCGACAAACACATAGTTTATACATAAACTACACTAAATTAACGAAAAGTTTTTGTGTTGATTAAGGACCAACAATATTCCAGCTTTCAAGGAATGGGTGCCCTTTCTTCTGTGTGACCCTTTTAACGTCTTGCTTCACACACCAGCTTCCTGCATCTATCCCGGTATGATGGATAGAACGGTTCCCAAGCAATTGTGTGATCCAATCTCGCTTCACACACCGGCGTTCTTATCTATCCTGCTATTGTGGATAGAACGGTTCCCAAACAATTGTGTGATCCAATCTCGCCTCACACACCGGCGTTCTTATCTATCCTGCTATTGTGGATAGAACGGTTCCCAAACAATTGTGTGATCCAATCTCGCCTCACACACCGGCGTAGTATTCTATGAAACAAAAGCGGGTTTCAAGTCTTCTACATGCCATATACCAGCTGGATTTCCTCGTACATCTTGTAACTCATATGAAACAGAGCCAATCTTCCGAACCACAGTAAAGGGTCCAACATATTTAGGAGCTAGCTTTGCAGAAAAGAAATTAGCAGCATCTGATATGACTTTATTTCTTCGCCAAACGGTCTGGCCTGCGCTGTAAGTTACTTCACGTCTTCTTAAATCATAATTATGTTTACGGCGAATAGTTGCGTCGCGTAATTTGTTACGGATAACTTCAAACATCTTCACAAATCCAATTCTACGTTTCTCGACCGAGTTATCTTCTGGATTAGGCACAGGGTGTACGTATCCATCTCCAGAACTTATGTATTCTCGTCCAAAATTCACAAAATGAGGGCTGTACTGGGTAGTCTCGTGTTTGGCAGTTCGAAGAGCACAACTAACTGCAGCCAAATTTTCATCCCACTTTCGATGATTTTGCTTCACATACGATGATATCATTGTCTTCATTGTTCTGTTGGTACGTTCAGTCGGGTCTGCTTGAGGGTGATAAAGAGGAGTAAACGCAATCTTCGTTTTGTATTTATTACATAAGTTGCGAAACTCAGAGCTTCTCATCTGAGGACCATTGTCGCAGATAATCATCGCAGGAACGCCAAACACTAAAAATATGTGTTCTTCAACACAACGGGCTAACGATTTTCCATTAGCATTTCTAAGAGGACAAACATGAACATATTTTGAAAAATAATCAGTTATTACCAGACAGTAACAGTATCCTTTAGATGATCGAGGAAGTGGACCGATGAAGTCCAAACTGATTACCTCCCAAGGCAGATTAACTTCGGATCTAATACCCATAAGTCCAGCTGGAGCTTGTTGCGAGGGTTTATGTCGAGCACAAGTTTCACATTTACGAATATACTGTGCTACGTCAGCACGCATTTTCGGCCAAAAATATCGTTCGCGCAATCTCCAGTACGTCTTAAAAACTCCTAAATGACCACAGGTAGGTATATCATGATGTTGTTGCAAGTACTGTTTACGTTTTTCCTTTGGAACGACGACCTTCCAAGAATCAGATGGAGAAGCAAGTTCGGGAATCTTAACAGGGAAGTACTTCAATAGCGTGCCATTTTCTACTCGCCACGATGGATATTTATGCGGTAGAAATTCTACATTCTTCAGCATCTTCAAGTACCAACGATCCTTGATGTCCACGTCGGTGGTAACGACTTCTACTACAGGAGGTTCTTCTTCTGGTACGGAGCGTGAAAGAAAATCTGGAACAACGTGATCGGCACCTTTACGATGTATGATATCGAAATCAAAAGCTTGTAATCTAATAGCCCATCGAGCAAGTCTTCCTGTTGGATTCTTGAGGCGATCTAACCATAAAAGTGAGTAATGGTCGGTTATTACGGTAAAGTGAATTCCATCAAGATAATGCCTAAGTTTTTCAACGGCAAATATAACGGCTAAACACTCTCTTTCAGTTGTAGAGTATGCTCTCTCTTGACGGGTAAGAGATTTTGACAGAAAACAAATAACTTTCTCGCCATCTTCGAATATCTGTGTCAACACAGCTCCAAGTCCATATGCTGACGCGTCAGTTTGCAGATAAAATCTTCGCTGGAAATCCGGACAGGTCAAAATCGGGGCAGTCACCAAATGCTGCTTAAGGGTACGAAAAGCATTCTCGCAAGCCTCAGTCCATTCAAAACGTCTGTACTTCTTAGTAAGTTCAGTCAACGGCGCAGCAACGGTTGAAAATTGCGGCACGAAGCGACGGTACCAGCTAGCAAGTCCAACAAAACTTCTGACTTGCTTCGAATTAACAGGAGAAGGTACGCGGAGAATAGCGTCAACTTTCCCAGGATCGACATGGAGACCGTGTTTGTCTACCACATAGCCGAGATATTTAAGTTGAGGACGACAGAAAGAGCATTTTTCTCGGTTGATTGTTAAACCAGCGGCAGAGAGACGATCAAATACTTTTCCGAGAATCTCCAGGTGTTTTTCAAAGTCCGGGGCCACAATCACGATATCATCCAGGTAACAAAACACGTTAGGACGAAGATCAATACCCAAAACGGATTCTATAAGCCTTTCAAAGGTAGCCGGAGCATTAGTCAATCCAAAGGGCATCCTCTTAAATTGATACAAACCGCGTCCTGGGACGGCAAATGCTGTGTATTCTCTGGAATCCCTTGCTACGGGAACTTGCCAGTAAGCATTTCGAATATCGATGCTACTAAGGTAACGGGCATCTCTCAGACTATCTAAAATAGAAGAAATATATGGCAAGGGAAAAGCGTCTCTACGTGTTACAGCATTTAAGCGTCTGTAGTCCACACAGAATCTTACACTTCCATCTTTCTTGGGTACAAGAAGGACGGGTGATGACCAAGGGCTAGTAGATGGTTCGATGACGTCATCAGCTAACATTTTATCGATTTCAGCATCAATTAACTTCTGTTTGGTTGGTGAAACCGGGTAGTATCGCTGCTTGATTGGTTCAGAGTTTACAACGATCTTATGTTCCACTAAGGTGGTCAGTCCTAATGAATTTTCAACAGTTTTAAATTTATTTTCAAGTAAGTTGGCCAAAGCTTGACGTTGTTCAAGATTAAGATGGGTTTCATCAGAGATGGCAGCGAGAGACGGCGATACCGAACTAGTCGCAAAACGCCACTCGTTACTTCGAATGTCGGGAATAAATTCCATTTCATTCCAAAAGTCGATACCCAAATACAAGTGTTGTTTAAGAGATGGTATTACAAGCACTTCAAACAAACAAACCTTCCCCTTTAATTCAATGGGCACCAACACTGCACCCAAGCTTTCACACTGCTCACCATTAGCAACTACACATGAAGCTGACTCGCGGTAAGATGGCTCCAGTCCTAAACTTTTAAGAATTTCCCATCCAGGTCCTCCTACGATTGTACGGGTGGATCCAGAATCTAACAAACCCAAAAGACGATATCCCATGATGTTCACTTCAAGGTATGGACGATTATCAGGCCCAGAATGTTGTAGAATATATTCCAGAATAGCCTGGTGTTTGGTTCCGGAAACTTCATTTTCAACATTGGTCGAACTGCACAAGGGTTTAGAGTTTCTACGTCGACCGCTTAGGAACTCCGGTGCTCGTTTCCCGAAATAGGATTACATTTAGGACAGGTACGTATTGTATAATTAGGTTCATTACAGCGATAGCAACGACGATTTATTGGTTCATTACAGTTACGCACGTGATGACCAAACTTATTACAATTCCAACACGTAATATTTTGTTGGTTAGGTGTAACTCGGACAGCATCCAAAGTTGCAATATTAGATGGCCCATCAAGGCAGGCAACTTCAGGTTCAACAGCAGAAAGATGATACTTCGGCGGTGCTCGATAATTGTCGGCTCTAAATTTCTTCCTTTCCAATTTCAAACATTCCCGTTCCAGTTCCTCCAAAGTAGTAACTTCAGGTAAGTTCATGGTATAGAATGGCGAAAGGTTACGGGTAAGTATGTCTAATTGGACATCAGCACCCACTTTTCCGTATCGAGAAAATAACGTTGACATACATGCTAAGTACTCCACTATAGTTTCATTCGGTCCCTGAGTACGATTCAGGATTTCTTGAAATAATCTAGTATAATAATCCGGGGGTAAGTAATGTTTACGCAGTAACTCACAAAGTTCTTCCCAGTCATTGCATCTGTTTTTCACTGAGCGATACCATAGCAAGGCTTTTCCTTCGAATAGATCGATTGCGGATTTAAAAAGTTCATTTCTGGATACACCTCTGGCTACACGAAGCTCTTCCACGCGCTCTAAAAAGTGTGTCACGGTGATGGATTTTACATCTCCAGAAAATTTTAAGTTCCATTTAAAAACTGGTTGTGTACGATTAACCTTGGAAGACGTGGATGCGATAGGAGAAGAAGCAGCAGCAGGTTCTGCAGTCGAAGATTCAGACGATTCGGTGTCGTCAGATTCTCCATCATTTGTTGCAGCAGCTACCGTCGGAAAAGGTGGCGGTACTTCAATTCCGGCAACCACGGATGATTTACGCCTAACAGATTTATGTAACTTATCGATTAAGGCCGTGATTTTACCTATCCAATGCCCTCGATGCTTCAAAACTTTTTCATCAGAGTCTACAGGGAATCTGTCGATCCTTCCCAACAAATGCGCAAGTCTAGATTGACATTTTCTATAGCGTTGATCAGTTTTAGAACCAGTAAAAGAATCTATTGCTTGGGTTAAACTATCGTAACTATGTTGAATTGCATCTAACTCATCTTCAAGCTTAAAAGCGTATTTCGGACAACTAATTGATTGGTTGTGACTTTCCATTGTCAAAAACGAACGTAAACTACCTCGCATTTGAGCAATATCCATATCAGTGGTATCAGCACCACGAAACTTTAATTCGTACTCTAATTCTTCTCTATTTAAATAACTCGGATGTATACGAGAATCCATTATGAATATATTGGCAAAATAACTTGATAAAGAAAACCAAAAATATTTCTCACTAAACAACTCACTGTATAATAAACACGTCAGTGCAAAATCACAACACTAAAGTATTATCAAAAGTAAGCACTAACTAAATTCAAATTTTAATTTAGAGAAAAAAAACACAAGTCGGTATAAACAAAAAAAAGGCGGCCCCACGTTGGGCGCCAATTTGCGACGCCCACTTATAATCAAACTAACGAAGCAATTAAAAAAAAAAGTAATTTCCCAAAGTTACCAGTACTCTGGCAAACTCTGACCCAAACCTACTCAGCGGAGCTGGTGTGCGGTCCAAATAAGTAAATAAAAGCCTAGGCGCCACGTAATTTAAACAGAAATCTGCCAGAGATGTTAAACACTTAAAAATATCTAAATTACGAAGGATAAAGAAAAGCACAAAAAAAATGAAACTAGTGAAATAACTGTACGGGAGCATACAATTTAATATACACAAAAATGTTCTCGACGATATCGTACAAACTCGTAAATACAACCAATAACGGTGAAATAAAGAAAATGTGGGTATAAGTAATCGGTACCCACTCAACTATAATCAAAAATAAGTACTCAATTTAATACAACAATCTAAATTAAACGAAAGCAAAAAGAATAGGCTCTAAAAGCAAGTACCTATTCGAACTATTATACCTAATATATTTTCTGTAAATATCTGCCTGCAAATAAATGATTCAAAATAATTCCCCAGGTGCACCACGGTTCACAAAGTTCATAACAAAAAAAAAAATAATGACTGAGGTGACTGAAAAGCTAAAGAGACTGATTGATGTTGGTTAATTAATGACAATGACCATACGGTATTGCATCAAAAATCAAATCAATTCAGACTCAAATATAGTACGGAGAAAATATATTCTAAATTCAAAACGAACAAACGTATTTTTATTACTACTATAGTGCAAAAAGTTCTAGCGAAAGAAAACGAAAACAAATAGGTAGCTTATCTTTCGGATCCACAGGTGACGGATATTTTCTGCACGACTTCAATAAATGAAATGCTGATGAAACAAATTTAGATGTTATATATATTTCATATGATTGGTTTCTTTCAAAATCGGTACGACTGTCCACTGAATAACTGAACAATTGGACACTTGGACCCTAAAATTATTTAATAAATGTATAAAATAGAAATATTATAAATAAAGTATCACTTTACCTTTATTAAGGGACAAAATTTAAATGGAAAATACGGAATATAGCAATCGTTCAATATTCTTTGCTAATAATCCAATTAATGAGGGATTCGTCTACTTAAAATTTCAAACTATTCAAACGAATTCCCAATAAAGTAGAATTGACCGTAATCCAACAATTTGGTATTATAATAAAATATAATATTAACAATAGTCGCTTCTACTCCAGCAAAAGACTATCAAACGAATGAAAATTGAATTTTATATCTCGCAAAACGCTACTGCCGAGAATCTATGCTCAATATAAGAAATGAAAGAAGAAAATATAACTAAAAATTGTTTTGCTCTCGTACAGATTTTTGTTGAAAAGATGAATAAAATGCGGTGAACTTGAAATCTAATAATAATGACAAAAATGTTAATAATGACAACCCAAAACGTCACAGCGTCTCCTTCCATTTCGCGGCAGTAAACTGAGTACCATGGTCGCTGAGTACCCGTTTGACTGTACCATGTTCAACAAAATAGTTTTTAGTTATTCTGTTAAGTATGGCGCGAGTGGTTGCCCTCTTCAGCGAGTAAAGAGTCACATACTTCGTGAAGAAGTCAAGCAAAACTAACACGAACGTAACCCCACCGCGGCTAGGAGGTAAAGGACCATATAGGTCCACAGCCAGAAGATCACCTTTACCTGTTGGCAAAATTGTCATCATCTCGACTTTCGATTTTTTTGTGGCTTTCGCTTTTTGGCATATATCGCAGGATTTGAGAATTCGTTTAACGTCCCTGCTCATGTTATTCCACCAGACCTCACTACATAATGCCCGCCATGTTTTGTAGGTGCCAAAATGCCCGAAGGACTGGTGATATTCCATAACAAAACTATTAATTAGGGCGTGTGGAATACATAAGAGATAGTTGTCCTCATTACTGCTACGAAGGTAGAGAAGATTCTTATGAATTTTAAATCTGTTCTGTAGAACCGTATCTGACTGCAATTGATCTCTAATTGAAGACAGTTTCTGGTCTTCCAATTGATACCGGAAAAGATCCTTTAAGACCGCTTGAAACTCTTTTGGAAACCTGAATATAGGGAGCATCCTAAAACATTTGTCGCTGGGCGTCGGCGGCCTTATTGCTGCATATCGCGATAACGCATCTGGTATTAGATTCTGAGTTCCGGGGATGTGCTTGAGCTCAAAGTAGAACTCCTGAATCGCCAAGGCATATCTGGTGATTCTCGCGGATAACAATCGACACGTCTTTAGGTAGGACACGGAACTATTGTCCGTAAAAACGGTGAACGCACGACCCAACAGGTAAATTCGAAATTTTTCTAAAGCCCAAACTAAGGCTAACGCTTCTTTCTCATTTATTGTGTAGTTCTTTTCCCTGTCCAATAACTTGCGAGATGCCCAAGCCACAGCATGCCGATCGCCATCAATTACTTGAAATAATTGTGCGCCAAGTCCCGTGTCACAAGCATCCGTTTGCAGACTATATGGCAAATCGTCACGGGGGTGGTACAACAAGGTATTTTGCTTTAATCTAAGCTTCAATTGATCAAAATGTTCTTGTTCAATTTCTGACCATCTCCAAGGTTCTTTTTTTCGAAGCAATTGTGTTAAGGGTGCAGATAGTACTGAAAATTGTTCACAAAACGCCCGATCAAAATTTGCCAACCCGAGGAATCGTTGTAATTCTTTTTTATTACGAGGAGCTTGATAATCGACAATCGCTTGCGTACGCATGGTATCCGGATGTATTCCGCTCTTATCTAGCACATAACCCAAAAAAGGCATTTCTTCGCGAAAGAACAAACACTTTTTGAGTCTCAATGTGAATCCCGTTTCCCTTAATCGAGTAAACACCCTGTCCAAATGTTCTAGGTGTTGTTCGAATGTTTCTGACACCATTAGAATGTCATCAACATAAATGGTCAAAAAATCGTCGAAATCATGACCTAGTATCTGAGCCAAACATCGCGTAAATGTACTTACACTAGTAGAGAGCCCAAATGGCAAGGTACAAAAACAATACGTTTTTCCATCAAATTTGAATCCCGTATACTGTTGTGACTCCGGGTATAACGGAATCTGCCAGTACCCGTTCGTAATATCGACTGATGACATATAATTAACTTTTTATAGAGAGCGCAAAATTTCTTCTATTGGTCGAGGTGTGAAAAATTCTTTTTCCATTACCGAATTTAAATGGCGCGAATCTAGGCAAATTCTCACAGAGTTATCCTTCTTCAGAGTAGTCATTAGTGGGGAAATATACTGCGTGGGGGTACGACGTATAACACCCCACTGCTCCATTAAGTCCAATTGCCGTTGGACAGCTTCCCGATGTGCTAATGGTATGGGATATTGCTTTTGACAAAATGGACGTGGGTCTGTTAGTCGTATGGTGTGAACATATTCATTTGTACGACCCGGTATATCCGAGAAAACGCTTGCATGACGTAATAACAAAGAATGAAATTTATCTCTCTGATCAAAATCTAATTTAAAATTGAAAACCATTTCTTTAATAACATTTTTAATCTCATCTTCGTTCATGTTGTCATTACTAGAAATGTTCAGTACACTTTTTCCTACTATTAGTTTCATTCCTAATGATTCGCCTGCCTGTTCATGCGGAGAATCAAACTCGGGAACTTCACACCACGAACCCTGTATGTTAAATAAAACGCTGCGTGAATCCAAGTTTATTTTCGCTCGTAAACTGCGGAGTAAATCTAGACCTATTACTATCGGATAAACTAAATCGGGTATCAGCAAAAACTCATGAGAAACTGTTTTTGCTCCTATTGAAAAGGTAAAAAAACATTGCTGTTTCACACGACGATGTTTAATTTTGAATGCACCACTGACCTTCACTCCAGTGCAGTTAAAAAATGGAATTAAATCGCGAAAATCTCCTAACTGACTCCACACTACCTCACTTATAGCGCAGATATCGCTACCTGTATCTATTAGCGCCAGTTGTCGGAAACCGTACAAATTAATTTCAACAATTGGTGCCCCACACTCCAAAGTTTTGTGCTCAAAATCACATTCTTCAATTAAATATTGACGAGGATTATTTAAACTTAACGCGGTCCTATTAAAATCAGCCCCCACTGTTGGACCTAATTCTCGTGGGGTCCTTCTTCGTTTCCCAAATCAGTATTAAGGGTATAAGGCAGGTCGCTCTTTTCTACTTCAATTAACGCAACTTTATTCACTCTCGGGTCCGAATTATTACCTCTACGCGCATCACGATCTTTAAAATTTTCGTTATTATAACGGGGGCGACGCTCTTCATAACTTCGGGAATGCAAATTCGTCGAATAAGAGTGGCTTGTCGAATCTGTCTTAAAATAATAGTCCGCCTGCCTAAGCCTATCCATTGCATCATTTAGAGTATATGTCCCTACCAAAACTGCCGAAATATTTGGGGGATAATGCCTAGCGATAGTTCTAATTAGTATTGGCTGGGAATACTCAGGTACCAGGTGTTTGGCTAATGCCACATACTTCATGAAGTGATCTGTGAACGGGCCTGATCTTTCGGTATAACGACTTGATTGTAAATTAAGTTTTGCCTCCAATTGGACCGTCTCGGACCAATATTGCTCAACAAATGCTGCTTTAAATGACTGAACATCTATGAAACTAAATAAATATGCTTGGCTCCACAGCAAAGCCTTCCCTTTAAACTGATTTACTATTACATACTTAAAATCGTTAAATGACATGTGTCCTAAATTGAAAACATATTCTAATTGACTTATAAAATCAATCGGATGTATTGAACCTTGATTATCGAAAACGGGCAGTTGTTTACATTTTTCCAATCCTGTAAAACAATCCGCTATTGATTGACTTGAATTTGCTCTGGTAGTAGGCATAACATTCAATCCTTGAATAGCATGAATCAATTGTGACATCAAATTACTCAAATTATTATCAACATTAGCAGTCTGATCATTGCTAGACGACATTCCTGGCCTTACACTTTGATTAGATACATTATTATTGTGTACATTATTACTAATACTATTTATGTGATCGGTACATACTGACTTTTGTGATTGATTGATAAAATTCGGTGGTAACGCTTGAGCACTGTCCTGAAATGGGACCTGCACCCCAGTTACTGAAGTTTCGTGATCTGTAGTTACAATATCGACTGGTGGTCGTCGAGTATATGACGTATTCAAGTGATATGTTGCATAAGATGGAGGTGGTGATTGATGCATAGTAAATGATTCCCTCCTACCTCTACTACGTCCTAATGGTGTACCACACAATTCCAGTGGATGAATTTCCGTAATGGTACCCAGTGGCCTATTTTCGTATTCTGCTATTGGTGGTTGTTTTTCTTGTGGTGCTTTAGGAATGGCACCACCTTGTTTTCTACTCCTTAAATTATATTCCGTTTCGGTGGTCTTATCTTTTGGAGAGTGTCCTAAACCCATTTTTATAATTTGCTCTCGTTGGTCGCCAAGATGTTACGGAACCTGTGGGTTCTAACAAATTAAATTCGGGCTGGAGTGATAGACCATTTATTGTTTATATACAAGGATGGGCGAGCCGGAGATGTCGTCTTTGTATTTGTAGTCTAATTCGGATACGTCTAATAGAACAAAATAACTTTACAAAAAACCCAAATCATTCTCAAATATCTTACCTAATACCAGGCACAAAACGTAATTAAAATAGTAATCTTAACTGAAGATTCAAGCCCTGAGGGTTATTAAACATACCTTCACTTCGACTGCTGAACGGAAAGAATTTTAGTTCTTACTATTCCAAAAATAAAAGAGAGTTTTTCTCCTACATAGCAAATAAAAGAAATTTATATTCAAAATATCACGTTTTGGACATCTATCGCTAAAAGGTACACAACAAATACAGTGCTCTGTAACAACTGACATACAGGTAAAGTGGTTAAGGTAGGTACTACTATTTTCTAATAAGTGAATTTCGGAACATATTAAAGAAACCACAATTTTTAATTTACAGAAGTATGTACATAGTATGATTTTATGGACAGAAGGTGAAAAAATTCTGTAAGTTTTTGTGAGATGCGTACACAGGAAAAGAACATTTTTAGGGATGGTTGGGGATGGTATTGTTTTGTTGGGCTTGATTAAAAAAATTTCTTAAGATATGTAATCTAAGAATGTTGTACTGCGTGGTCAAACTTCCTACCTACCTAGCAATAAGGTGTTTGGATAATTGGCATTTTCCATTCGTGCTCGTATGCGACTGTTATGAAATATTGTGGGGTCATGAGTAGAACCCGGCCATCTTGCAACAATGTCTACAATTTCCAATTTTGCATTGGATACCGCTTGATTAAATGAAAAATAAGATTTTCAATTCCTGAAAACCTCTGCATCTTCGCTATCGGGAAGAAGAAGAGTTAGCGACTCGAATTATTCTAGCGTTTGATGATATTCGTGAATCGTGAACGCCCGCAGCTATTTCGAAGAATTCGGCAGTGGATTGCACATCGTTACAACTTGTGTATTGAAAATGGCGGTCGTAACTTCGAACAATTTTTATAAAATGTTCCTTAACTTAACTGCTTCAATTTTGTAAGTAACTACTCTTTCCTGTTGTAATTGAGATTGTTTTTAAAGGTTTCTAGTTTATTTTGACACCGAGAAATTTCCGGACACTAGTTTATTATTAAAAAATGTTTATTTAAGTACCCTCTATCATTTCTGAAAATTAGGAATAGTTATTCTGTGACATCCTGTATAGGTAACTGTTGTTTACTTGCATTATACGCCAGAAATTCACAAAAAATTGAAATATTTACAGCTTAAGTTGACGGTGAGTAAACTGTTAGTTTGAATTATATATTTACTAAACGCTTAGTATTGTAAAAGTCTATAGTGTGAATACGATTTGTAATACTTTTCACAAACAATATTCTTGTGTATTCAAGAATACCACATTTTCCATCTAGTTTTAATGTAGTTGGGCATGTAGATAGAAGATATTGAAAGAAACTTCAGTTAATGAGCACTGGCACTTAGGAGGTATTTTATTGTTACTTTCAGATACACAATGAGTTCACGAGCTTTGAAGAGTTCGGAACTAGCTTTTACAAAGAAGAATATAGAACAGGAACTGCAAAAAAGTACCCCACTTATTATAAACAACATTCCGATTGTGCTTGAATGTGACTTACTGGTTTCCAGTGTAGGTACAATTAGCAATAATTAACTTTCTATTGTTAAGGAAAGCCATCAGGACTTAGTGAACTTACATCAAAACATCTTGTTTTTAGAAAATTGCAATTAAGACATATTCAAAGTGACAAAAAACAGCAAAATCTTAGACATTACCTACAGAGGAAATTGAACCTTCAGAAAATTTTGCAGATCTGATTGCGATTTCTTCTACTTCGGGGATATTAAATGCTTGTATAACGCACAATAACGATTCTGATACTGACCCTTCCAAAGGATCTATTTATGAACCGGAGCAAATAGAAGAAGAATCCCATTCTAGCAGTGATACTGAAGACATCCAAGACAAAAGAATACGCGAAGATGAGCAGCCCATATATGTAAAAGAAAGAAAAGAGCTGCTCGTTATGAAGAAACATGTCCAAATCGGTACCATCCAAAGGCTTATTTTGAAGCTTAGACGTTATGCAGGAGCATATCCATCCAAGGACTTTTTTCTCGAACTTAGTTCGTCATCTAAGAAAAATTGGGAGATTGAAACAGCGAGTGGATCAACAACACATAGTCAAATGAGTTACAAATTCTCGTAAACCAAGCCCTAAATCAAAATTTTACAAGAGTGAAAGAAATAAAAGAAATGAACGCTTGGTATAAAAAACAATACCTTTAAACCATAGACGTGTGCAAGGAAAAGTTGGGGAGTCAATGGGTATTACAAATCCCCCTTTCCCCCGTTCGCGCATCGATTCCTGTGATCAAAATTACACAAACATTTTGTCAGTATATGACAGAATATTGTACAAAATTTCAACTGAATATCGTAAAAACAAAGGAGTATTAACAAAAATCGTTTATTAAATTGTAACTTTAACAATTTGTATCTTGAAAGAAAGAAGCCTAAACGAAAAATGGCATAAGGAAAGTCCCATTATTTTCGGCCAGATAATTGTAACTAACGGCTTGACTTACTTTTTTGTAACAACTTGTGTATTATATTTTCCTTGCAGATACCTCGTATTATTTAATTACAACCTAATGTAACTAATATTTTCTATTTGCACGTTAATTAAACTAATTATTCATTAACGTCTGTTTAAATATCTAAATTGCCTTTTATAATAAATTATTAACTTCAATTAACCTATGTTTTACATAATTCAAGTTTTCTTGCTTTTCACTAGGCAACCGAATTATCAATATGTATCCATAATCAGATACAGCACACGGTGCATGCGAAAGAGAAATACAAAATATTCACTATTTATTTCCAATTATTCGAATACAGTCAACTATTAATTATTAGTTTTTCCTATTAAAATTTCGTACTGAAATTAGTGGTTTTCCCAAAAATTAGTACTGACGTACTGGACTGACTCAATTTGTACTGAATTCAGTACAATTGTACTGAAACGTCAACGCTTTTATGAGAAGTATTCGAATACTTCATTGGAAATCGAATGTATTCGAATTCTTGCTGGAATCGAGTACTTTCGCATTTTGTATTAGATTCCGCCCATCACTAGACAAAACTACATCTTTATCATTTCATTACAGTTTGACTATTGTACCGCAGTTTTTTTCTTCAATGTCACTCAGCCATATGCTGTATCAAACCGGCCCTTCGGAAAATCTCCCGAAATCCCCGTTGGCCCACCCGCCACTGGCCTCCTAAAAGTGCTGAACAGTGGCGGAAGGTGAATATATTTCTTCTTCTCGTTTTTTCATGCTGAATTGTTTTCAGATTTTCAATGAATGGAAAATCAATACCAAAAGAAAGAGTAGAGAAATTCTGCAAAATATAACACGAACTGGTGGTGGCGGGCCTCTAAATAAGAAATTATCGGATTCAGAGAAACGTTTGTTAAATTTAATATCAAAAATTCATTTAGGAGATGAGATCATCCCTGACTCTCCTGGGGGGAAATACATTTGGTAAGTAACCGTAGTAGAATAGGTACATATAAAAAATATTATTTTTATGAATAATTATTTCAGAAAGGTTTACTGACGGCATCGGCAGTGGAACAAGCACTTCGAGTGTAGTTCTAGATGGTAAGATACTGGTATTATTGGTAATAAATCAGGAAAGAATTAATGAATTGATGAATTTCAGACATTTCTGTGGATGGGAATTTCCACGATTATTCTTTATCTGTGAATGGTATGCTATATTTTATAATACGTTAATAAGTTCGTGTTTTTTTGTTTATTTATTATATGTATAAATATAAAATGAAAAAAATATAGTCATTTTCATGCAGATAGAGGTATGTAAATATCAGGACAGTTTTAATGAGTGTCCAAACAATAGTGTATGATGTAATTTTTTAATAAAAGGTGTAATTCATTCTAAAAGTGGTGACACTATTATCGGCTTCATTCTTATTGAAGCACAGCCCAACCACTCCGCCAGCCCAAAATTTACACCAAACAGTGGCTTGTGGCGATACACTGGAACTGCACCTTATCGCACGGTGCTGTGTACGATCTGTTACCTTCAGTTCTTGAGTCAATTGAAACTCATAAGCACATAGATAAAGATCTTCGTGACAATTCGCTGCATAGTGCCCTCGAAATTGATATTTCCCATGAATGGTAGCAAATCGAGGTTTGTGAAATCTGGGCAACACATTCAGCCGTTGCGGCAATATTTTCAATCGACCAGCTGGTTCGAAGATGCAATATTGTGTTCTTGTTCATAATCGAACCATTTCGCTCAAACTTGTTCGTCGGTGCAGCATTCCATAAATAATAATTGCAATGGTGACAGTTGTGAAATTTTGAGCGCTGTACTGTGGACAAAACGAAAATGCCGCAAAAATCAAATCATGGGCTTTTATAGGGACACCCATCATAAATAATAATTCCAAACATGAAACTAAAAAGAAAATAGCAATTGCATTCGTAATTGATATGAAAATACGGGAAGAGAGTTTTCTTCATCTTTTCAATCTTCCTCGCCAGTAAAATATCTGCGAATAACTTCTGCATGTAATCTTCTTCCTTCATGTAAATAATTAAGCCCTAAAAAATATACACTAAGCATAATTTTTTAAACACTGCATAAGGTAAACCCGGGGAAGTGTGATTGTGGGGAAAGTGTGACTTATGCATTTAAAAACTACTACAATATTGGGAACACTGGGCCATCTTTTGGAGAGATAGCTGCATCTATTTATAGATGCAAGAACAAACCTTCCAACAGATCCCTATGTTGCGTTATGTCAATTTCTCTCATAACCTCTTTTGTAGAAGAGCGCGAAAGTGAGCACATGTGTTCTACATTTGCTGAAACTAAGATTTAATGCAAGGTAAGTTATAGTTTTTATGTGTAACTATAATATTAAGTTTTATATAATTATTCGTGCCAATTTTTTTCTTTAAGTTCATAACTTTTGTGAATTTTTTGGCAAAATTGAAACTTCTTTTTGTAAAACACCAACGTTTCGCCTCCGTTAGGGGGCTTTATCAAGGTTTTATTCAAAATTGTATAAAGTATAAAAAAGTGACATTTTTTTTCTTAATAAGAAAAAAAAAAAAGAAAAAAAATGTCACTTTTTTATACTTTATACAATTTTGAATAAAACCTTGATAAAGCCCCCTAACGGAGGCGAAACGTTGGTGTTTTACAAAAAGAAGTTTCAATTTTGCCAAAAAATTCACAAAAGTTATAAACTTATAATATTAAGATGGTTAATTTAAATATATAATGGTTCAAAATATAATATATATAATATAATATAATAATATATAATATATATTATGAAAAAAGTTTTTTAGTGTAGGTCACACTTGCCTCATCGATAAATTCGATTGGGGCAAGTGTGACTGGTATTGCGGGGAAAGTGTGAACTTGGGGTAATTTCTAGGGTAATTTAAGTGTTTAATTTTCAGAAACAAAATGGTAAGAAACTACAAAAGAAAAACTGCAAGAGCATCACAGTACACTAATGAAACATTAAATAATGCCGCTGAAGAAGTCAGGAAAGGTGCCTTGACTTTATATCGGGCACATAAATTATTTATTATTCCAAAAACAACACTTTTTTACCACGTGAAAGGCATTCGCGGAAAAAAGTGCCAATCACAAGGCAGACCACTAGCCATCCCAGTTGAACATGAGGCCCGCTTGGCCTCAGCGCTAAAGATAATGGAATCATGGGGCTTCGGCATCACCCGACAAGAAGTTTTTCAATTCGTTGCAGAATTTGTAAAAGTCAATAAGATAAAGACGCTATTTACAGATGATTCTCCAGGGGACGAATGGTTCGCGAACATAATTTGAGTATCAAAAAACCACAAAGCGTTGAGTATTCTGGAAAGAAAATGACCGATCCGTTTGTTATTAATAATTATTTCAATATTTTAAAGAAAGTGTTAGACGATTTAGGTGTTAATAACAAACCGGAATTAATATGGAACCTGGACGAGTCATATTTTTCACATGACCCGAGTAAAACGAAAATTGTAAGCGCTAGAGGTAAGCCTAGTTCCAGAACAGCTAGTGGTCCAGGCCGTGAGGATACGACAATTCTGTCAGTTGTGCCAGCATCCGGTATAAAAGCACCGCCTTTAATTGTTTTCAAAGGCAAAAACATATGGGACAGTTGGATAGCCGATGGAAAAAGCAGTTGTGAAGGAACAGCATATGCTGCTAGTCCTAAAGGGTGGATGGCCTCCGATATTTTTTATAATTATTTTCTTAAAACATTATTGCCTGCGCTTGGAGATGCTAGACCCCGCACTACTAATATACGGCGGACATAGTACTCACATTAACGTGAAACTTACAGAGCTGGCGCGTGAAAATCAGATCACGATTCTCAAATTACCCCCGCACAGTAGCCATCTTTTACAGCCTTTGGACTTGGCCGTCTTTAAATCTATGAAAGACAATTGGGACAATTGTCATTTGGCAAAGAAAAAATGTGGGTTCGAAAATTCCCAAGAAAACCTTTTCTGAACTGATTGGCCAAACGTGGAGAAACCTTAATCCAGAAATAATCAAAAAGGGTTTCCAGAATGGTGGAATCCATCCATTCAATTCGAACATAATTCCCGAAGAAAAGTTTCATCCGGATGCTTTAGAAAGATGGAAGAAGTATCACACAGAACTTAAAGAGTCTCAAGCATTAAATGGTAATACTCCTCAAGCTTCTAATTCGAGTTCTTTGGAGAGTACTGTACAAGCACATGTTCAGCAGCCTCAAACTATAACGTTAAATAATAACACTCCTCAAGCTTCGACTTCGAATTTGCCTGAGGACATTGCACAAACACCAAGCTGTAATGTACCTACCTTTTGAGCAGTTATTGTTAAATACGGTCAAACAAATAAAGGCGACAAAAAGTTAAAGAGAAGAAAAGTCGCTATGGGCGCAGAAGTAATTACCGCACCAGAAGTGTTGAAAAGGTTTAATGACGAAAAATTATCAAAGGTGTACAAACCATCTTTAAAGAAGCAGAAAACTCGAAAACGGCGGCATGAGTACTAACAGTGAAAGTTCTGAAGAGACAGATGAACCTGTCTACATAAATTCTGATGATGACCTTGACCCTGAAGTTTTCGAAGATGAGGACCTTGGTTCTGAAATATCTGAAAACTTGATGAGGAAATGGGTGTGGGAAAGTGGGCTTTAGTTCGATACTGCACTAAAAGAAGTGCTAAACATTTTGTAGGGCAAATCATGAACATACCGAAGACGGGTGGCTTCTAAAATTTACAAAATTTAGAGAAAATTCTTTCTTCTGGCCTGAAAAGGATGATACAGAAATACAGATATAGTAGGTAGCGAAAATATCTTAAAAATGCTTCCGGATCCACATCAAAGTCGAAGAGGAAATAATTTCATGTTTAAAGTAGATTTTGCAGGATATCATTTAAATTTGTTTGTTTTCGTAAATGGCATAAAATTTTGTAACTTTTCTATCAATAAAGATATTTTAATAATTACAAAATTAACGTATAGGATTTTATTTCGTTTATTCACACTTGCCCCCAAAGTCTTACTGTGTTTCATAATTGCCATATTATTTTCCGTAGTCACACTTTGCCCGACAAGTCGGGAAATCGCGGTCACACTTCCCCGGGTTTACCTTATATGAAATCTTGTCCCAGTCCTTGATTAATTTGAGCACCTCCTGCACCCTCGTCCAATTCGACATCATCATCATCTGGTAATACTGCTCCATGTTCGATGACTATGTTATGTAAGATAACACAAGACAACACAATTTTGACCGCCCTTTGAGGTTTATAGTGAAGAACTCGATGTTTCAAGACATCGAAATTTTTGTTTTAATACTCCGAAGCACCTTTCAATTACATTCCTAGCCAAAATGTGTTGCCTTGTGTATCTTCCTTGAGGTGAATTTGGTTCCACATCTTCAATGGGAGTTAAAAGCCATGGCTGCAGTGGGTAATCTGAATCACCTGCAGAATTTAACAGAAATAGATAAGTTTAATTGCTGCAAATAGTACTAACCAATTAACCAAGATGAATTCAGTTGGTTCGCTACCTAATTTTCCTCCAGATTCCTTTTAACTACATATGGCTGAATCATGTGTAGCACCCGGAAAGCGAGCATTGCTATTTAAAATTTTTAGTTTTGCGTCACATATCTGTATGAAAATACAAAATTTAAACTATGTCATCAGTATCATAATAATAATCATTTATCATCTGTACATTTATGCTGTAAAATCTTTTGGGATTATAATATGCAATACCCGGACGAACATGATCTTCAGTTTTCAGTGCAACAATGGCAATGTGTGTAAGCGGATAAATTTTTCTTGCAGTGGCAGTTACGACACTAGAATTCGTGCTGCATGTGTTTCATACAATACAAAGGAGGAATATTATATAATTTTACACAAGCGCATGACAAAAAGAAGTCCGGGAAGCGTAAAGGCAGAACACACCATTTTACAGCGCACACAATGCTCTCAGTCGTGGTCTCGTGGTGTGCTTTGGCTACAATTTTGACAATAATTTTGTCTAACAATACACACCGCGTTGCAGCGCAATAACACATTGCACAGCGCTAATGTATTGTATTTACTTATGTAATAAATATAAAAAAAACAGTAGCAACAACATGAAACTTGTCATATGTTTTTTAAAAACCCGTAGCAGCAATTTCATATCTATTTGTTCTCAAATCAAATCCGATTTACATAGTATAACTTAAAAGTTGCGCCGTTTTTTATTACGCCATAATCGTACCTACATTTTAGTAAATAGTGCATCTATTAATAACTGTATTGAGGGGTTTAATATTATATTTTCCATACATACAGGAGCAGATTCCAAAAATTTTAATTAAACGTTTGATATAAAAAAATCATTTTACAATTTAAAAAAAAAATCAACTCAACTAACAATTAACTTAAAAATCTTATGTCAAGGCCAGATTATAAAATCCGCCGGTTTATAAAAGGTCTAAATGCGGCCAGATTTTAAAATCGTGGATCTTATTTCATTATTTTACATCAGGTCAGGACAATGGTCAGGTTTTACGTCTGCTCATTTTGTCATTTTAAACATACGTTCTAAATGAATAGTCCTGACACTTGACCACTGACCTGACGTGACTGATGCCATTGAAAAATGGAGAAAGAAACAAAGGACGATTTTACAATCTGACCGCATTTTATAAAATGAAGAAACGTTAAATAATAATAATATAATAATAACATCTCTACTCACTCCTACTAACCCTAAGGTTAGCCCCAGAAGCTAACTATATAGCTTGTGCGGGACGGAGGAGGCGGCATATTACTATATTCGCCGCAGGTGCGTCACAGGAACGACTTACAGTTGTTAGTACTCTACCCACCATTTAGTGCGAGAATGAGGAAAACCTGGAAAACCTCATTAGGTAAAGCTGGATAGGCGATCCAAGGTGCGCCCTAGCCACAACGCAGAAATGGGTCACCCATCCATTGCCAAACCGCGGACACTGTTGCTGAGCATTTGCGACTACTCACTCGCGCATGCCAGCAGGATCCCACGGCTCAGGGAGATTTTGTAATCTGCGGCACAGTATGGACAAAAAGTCTGAAACACATGAAATATTTCCCAAAATAGTTTCTTCATGTAAAAATGCTCGAATACCTCGATTTTTATTTTATGTTTGCCACCTTCTTATTAGCTAATTATAGTTTATTTAAGTTTTTGTCCTTGCTTGCCATTCATTTAGACGCTAGACGAGTCATAAAATTAAATAATTATAAACGTCAATCATTAAGTAAGTAAGTGACTTTGTGAATTTATTGTATTTACTACCTTTGGTTTGTTATACGTTTTTCTGAAGTGTGTGAAATGGGAATCAGCTATACTGATTTATTATCAGAATAATTATCGTCAAACTTGCAGAATTTTTGCATTTTTGCGATTTCGCTAACGTGAAGTGGGCCTTGCTATCCACGCCATCTACTGTACTCTTAACTGGAACAGACTATAGTCGGCCAGAGGCCACGGCTGGGAAAATGAATGCAAACAATAAAACTATAGGGGCCTTGAAATTTTGCTTGTCTCTTGAGTGTTAGTTGTGTCAAAATGGCAATTATGTTAAAATAATAAGATACGGTCAGCATAATAGCTGCTATATAATCATTTTTAAAACTTCAATTGAGTTTATCTCGTTATTTTTCTGATGCAACTGAATAAACATTTTATGCTATAGTATACGTACCTACAAAGAAAAATGGCCTTCTTCAAACTGTCAAACAAAAAATGGGGGTAGCCATTTAAAAAAAAATAAATTCGTTTTGTCACCGCACTAAGTTAGCTATTTCAAAAGTGGCAAATTTAAAATAAAACGCGTCCGAGCATTTTTGCAAGAAGAAACTATTTTGTGAGGTATTTCATGTGTTCCAGACTGTTTGCCCACGCTGTATGCTTGATACCTACATACTTATTTAAAAGTAAATCACATAAATCACAAATCAGTGATTGGTGCCATGAGATTTCGCGTTCGGACGATTAAGCATTATGTTTTCTGTACTGTAAGGCGTCTTTTTCGTTTACGACTTACTACTGATTGCTGTAATTCATTATTCGATGGTCTACCTGCTTGAATACGTTGCCTACCACTAGTTAAATCTGACCTTGTTTTTCTGCGCGAAACAGAAGTTGGCGGAACTCCTATTTTTCTTGAAAGATTTGTTTTAGCTTTTGCAAAAAAAATGTTCAACTTGTGCAGGCTGCTATATTTAAAAAATTCGTTGATATGTTAGCAACGGCTTCTTCGTGGATTTTATCGTCTGTATGGCACTTCCCCATAGAATCTTGCACTGTTCCCTGTACATCTCCCAAATCAAAGGAGTTCTTTTGTCTTTTCAAATATTTCGAAAGTTTCACTGTAAGATTCATTAGGTGTGCGTGTGTCATTCATGCTTTTGTAAAAATTCGCTGATACGCTGTCACCCAATGCAATTTTTGCAAAATCGGTTTTATCTTCATTGGTAAGAAGAGGTGCAGTTTTAAAGAATATTTTGCATTTTTCTTGCACCGCACAAATATGTTTACAAAAGCGCCCAGTTTGTCCAAACGGACAATCGCACATTGCGATGTCGGAAAATACAGTATACAACATTTTACTATCAGTCTTCGAGGTTACAAGATAGTACGATTCGTCAATTTGGAATACCAACATATCTTTTGTTTTACTTACAAATTTCATGTATCCCCATTCTTGTTCACTGCGGCGAGAATTGGAAAATTCAAGTAAACGGCGTTTGTGATAATTTTCAAATGAATCAGTTATGAACTCAATTAAAGCACATGCACTGAAGACACGACAACGTTGGAAAACTATATCTTTAAAAATTCGTATTGATGCCTCTGCATAGTTATTAGTATTATTGCCGCGGGTAATGATATTTATACGGTAACACAAACACCATTCTTTACGCCGATCCCACAAATTATCTAAATGGTCTTTCAAATTTTTATATTTGGCTTCCTCCAAATATTGTATCAATCTCGAAAATAGCTCTTCGCAATCCTCTTGGGTTTTAGCATACATTAATTCTTGAAACTGAAGCATTATGGTTTTCCTGTGATGTTTATGAATATTATGTTTCCCATCCCTGACCTGACCTAACCAACGCCAAAATGCTTGGCACATGTGAAAGGTGCAAAGCAGAAGGACAGAAGTTGGAAACACTGACGTAAGCGCACTTCTTTCAGCTTGGCTATCATCAGTTAAAAAAACTCGGGGACAATCTTCATTTGCCATCCCGTTTTTAATGAATATGTCTTTGATGGACGCAAATGAAAGTGTATAATTTCCTTCTGTCTGTGCTGTATGTAGTACTACATACAGCACATGGAATAGCTCCTATTTTGCACGCGGTAAATAAGAAGGTAATACACGTGTTGGTTTGGTCACATGAACCGCTGGAATCAACAAATGCGACTTCTTTTGCAAATGAGCGCCTTGCAACCCTCTTCATAATTGGTGTAACGATGGTGATTATAAGTGGACTTTCTTGACCATGAACATCTATACCTTTAGTAGAAAATTCTTCTTGCTTTTCCTTTAAAACTTGTACTACGCTCATTTCGGTTCTATCGCCATAATTAACTTGTCTAAAATATCAAGGATAAGTAAGTAGGTATATAAAATATTGCAATAAATATGTACCTTCACTTGTCATACAAATACTTGACTTGCCTTTCTCTAGGATTTTTTGTGCATCTGCAAGAATGAACGATATATTTTTTTCATCCAATTCTGATTTCATGATATATTCTTTCTGCACTGGGAGTCATTCCATCCTTAAAATACTCGTACTTTATGTATAACGCTTCAGTCTTTGATTCGCTCTCTGGTAGTGTACTTTGTAGTGCCTTTCCGTTTTTGGTAATTGCTGTGTTGGCAATCGTAAGAAAACCGAAATGCATGCCTTTTCGATGATGGACAAGTTCGTATTACAATCCAGTTAGTACGTGTAGCTTTGCTAAATTCAGCAATCCAGTTCTTGCATGCTTCTTTTGGACTATCACCTACTAAACTGCACTGCATAGTGCTCTAAACCTTTAGTAGCTACATCAACTTCTAAAATTTCTATGTCATTCTTGTAACAGCTAAGGTTTTTCAACAATAATGTTACGTCCCTCATTATTTTGCACCGCACGCACTGCAAACTTTGACAGAAAGTGATGTAAAACTGAAATTATTGCATCAGCAATATTATATTCTGCTGCAGGGCGTCCTGTAGTGGTATCGCGCTGTAGCGCGGTGTGGTTTGGCTACTTAAACACAATATTAATATCCATACAAACTACACCACGATACAGCGCGGACTTTTGCGGGTTTGAGCTGTAAAATGGCGTGTTCTGCCTTTACCCGTCCGGGAAAGTTTACCAAGCAATACATGGCAAAACTAAAACATATACGAGAATACCGCAAGCAGGGTTGGTACTTTCTGGAAAACCGGAAAAACCTGGAAATAACAGAGATGCCCCAGAAGCGTTTGTGAACTTTATCAAACTTGTCATGTCTTTGTCCCATGGAAATGCGACCGTGGAAAGAGGGTTTTCTGTCAATATTCAGTGTTTAGTAGAGAACTTTCTAGATACATCTCGTCTTGGGCAGAGAACGGTTTATGATGCACTGTTTTATCATGGAAGAATAGACGGAGTAAATATAACCAAGAAAATGATTCATTATTTTCGGAATTCAAATGCTAGGTATAAAGATGAATTAAAGAAACACAATCTGCAGAAGAAAAAAATAGAAAAAGGATTATCTCTATCAAACTAAAAGAACTGGAGGAGAAGAAAAGAAGAATAGATCAAGAGAGCTAACAAAACGAATCAGCTGATTAATGGAGAAATTGCGAGCATTAAAGCCAAAATGTGATTTTTTTAATGTGTATACCTTTTATAGTTATGCTTCATCTTACTTTTATTTATCTATTTTGTTTTGTTTGGCTTTGCCATTAATGAATTTTTATTAAGTTTCATACTTATAATATTTAGTTAGTAGTAAATGAATACTGTATTTTTTTAAATAAATTTACGTCAGTTTCACTGTATCTTTTTATTTTGTGGCCTTTAATCGAGTTTGGGGAATTTCACCATTTCCCATCCAACGAAAATGATTAGCATTTTTGGGGCTGTGTAGTAAATGTACCTATTTTAATATTGATTATTCCGAAAAATATCCTATTTCGTCTGTCGATTCATTTTCGTTTCCAATTAGTTTATTTATCTGGCAATTTTATGCGTTCGCTTTATGTATACATTGACGTAGAGTTATTATGTGGTATGTATGCAGTCGCGTCCTGAAATGAGGGGATTCTTTCTTGAGACGTAAAAGCGTCACTACATGTTTTAATGATTGTCGTTCCTTTGTGAATAATTTTATTGTTATAAGAGTTTTTGGTGTCTACGAAATATTCACAGGTCAGTTAAATTTATGTTATTTGTTTGTTAAAAGTTTTTCTTGTATTTGTTCCAAAAGATATGTATGTTGTTCTTTGTTTTTGTTCAATCGCAAATTTTGTCATCAGATAGTGTGTATTTGCCTTGTTGTGTTCCTACCGTGAGCGGCAGATGTATGTTAAATTGTTTGCGAGTTTCTGATGATAAAATTTTTGTGTTCGAAACGTAAGTTATCATCCACGATATTTCCAATTCCATGTCTTTTGGCGATATTATTGTATATTTGGTGTTTTGATGTGTTTTTTAAACTTTTGAATATCTAATTATTTTATTTTGACGATTTTCTTTTGAATACCTAATTGTTTTATTTTGATGATTTCCTTTAGTATATTGTGCAAAAAAATAGCAGATTTATACTGGACTGAGATCGAAGTTTTTCTCTGTACGTGAGTCCAAGTCAGGCTGAGCACGTCCATGTAATTGAAATAAAATATATTTGAACAATTGTTTGTTTTCCTTCTAATTTTTCCAAATAAGCTATTTCATCAGTGCAATTCTAGACAAAATTTGTTTTCTAAATTAACACAACGTAGGGGTAAAATTTCTAGACGTTCGAAAATTATGATTTTGGCTGTTTTCTGTTCTGGGCCTGGGTTAGGGATATTACAGATTGGTGCCGCGACCAGGATTGCACTACGTATGAAAAGCGCTGTGGAAAATTAGGAAGGAATTTTTCTGGTATATTTCTGCTATTGAAAATTTGACCTCTCCTCGTATATTTCTTTTTGTTTACGTATGAACGGTTTACTTGTGGGCTGTTTATATTCACAGGTTTTGAGCCATGAGAACTACATTCCAACAAAACTGTTTGTTTATTCAATGAAGGATAATATGGATATTGGAAACGCCTGGACGCCCTCGCATGGGTCTGCTGATGAGATTACGTACGCCCAGATAAACGCACTTTTGTCTACTCGGAACGCAGCTGTGCCTTCCTTATCTAGGGCTGTGCCGTCGATTGCTAGTTCAGGGCCGAGGAATGAAAACAAACAAATGCAGGAGCGCCTTTCTAGCTCAAGTACCGAGACGCAGGAATTACGTGAGATCGTAAAACAACAGTCACTTTTATTACAAACATTTATTCAACAACAAAGTCAGCTGAGTCCAACAATCCTAAATTCGCCTCTTTTGCAGTTACCACCTTCTACCAGTTCTCCAATGTCTAAACTTCTCCACAAGTGGCGTTACCATCGTCTGGATTTGCGGATGAGGACATTCCAGTTCTGTTTCTCAAATTGTAGCCCTTGATAGCGACGTTTTCCGTTAGCTTTTACTAAGCGTAGTGGCAGTGTACACACTTTAGAAAAAACTATTTTTCTGTCGCCCGAGAAAAATAATCCTGTATTTTTTTGAATCGTTATTTAAAGATTTTTCCTCTCATCAAATAAATGATCCTTTTCTTGGCCCAGTTCTCGATTATTTATTGGGTCATGCATTCATTTTAAATCGTAACCAGGTACTTAAAATTTTTTAATTTAGTTAACAATCTTGTCATTTACCATAATCCATTCGACAATAAACCGAGACTAGCTATTCCTGCAAATATCATCGAAATAATGATTGACAGTTTTCACCAACAATATGGACATTTTGGAGTATCCAAACTGTACTGCATAATGAAAAAAATCTTGTTTTCCCTAATTTGCGATTCCGCATACAGCAGTTTGTTGGGTTCTGCGATATCTGTCAAAAAGCCAAATTTCCTGTCCGATACCTTTCCGGAACCTTGACCCCTATTATTACTGAAACTCCAGGGGAACTGGTAACGGTAGATTATTTTGGTCCACTACCCGAGGGACGTGGAAAAGTCGCATATGTATTTGTAGTAATAGATTATTTTTCGAAGTTCGTCCGTCTGTACCCTATTCCCCGTGCGCAAGCAAAAATTTCAGCCATGAAAATTATTCAAGATTACTCTCAAATTGTTAAAGTGCACACAATACAATCAGATCATGGTACTCAGTTTACATCTAAAATCTGGCAGGATTTAATGAAAAAGAATGGGATTAAATCAATTTTTTCATCCATCACCCCGCATCTAACCCCACAGAAAGAGTAATGAAGGAGTTGAGCCGCCTTTTTAGAACATACTGTCATCAATCACATCGGGGCTGGCCGAATCAGTTAAAAATATTGAGAATATTTTCAATAATACTCCACATCTTAGTACCGGATACTCCCCGAATGAAATTTTATATGGCTAAAATTCACTAAATCCTCTACATACGCTATGCGCAAAACTACTTCCACAGTCGCCCGCGAAAGACGTGGGAACGATTCCCCAAAAAGCAAAGGAGAACTTACTCCGACATGCGCAAGCTCGTGTCAAACATTCTCGTTCGCATGAAGACAATTTTAAAATAGACGATTTAGTACTTTTACGTGAAAAGCCTATTTCCGATGCGGAGCATAAAATAATTTCTGGCCCATATAAAGTTACCGCCGTGCCATTTCCGAACGTATACACGCTTGTAGACCCGGTTGCAGATATTGTTAAGGGAAATTATAATATTTCCAATTTAAAATTGTATTATATTAAATGATAATCAATATTATTTTATTGTTTTTGTTTTGTTTTGCCATTTATGTTTTCGTGGGAATAAAATACTAAGGTCTTAGGTACTTGTTGCTTTTCTTCTACGTTATCACGTCTTGCTAAATATTATTATACTTATTATACTATTAATATTTTTCTTGTTTTTGTTCTTATGGAATTCCGCCTTTGATATCCATATGAGGCCAGGGGCGTATAAACCAGGATTCACGAAGAGAGGTTCGATTACGTATTTGATATATAGGGTGTTGAAAATATGCCCAGTTCCATGGTCAGTCACTGTTCATGTTTTCAAAGGGGCGAAATGTAGTAAATGTACCTATTTTAATATTGATTATTCCGAAAAATATCCTATTTCGTCTGTCGATTCATTTTCGTTTCGACTTAGTTTATTTATCTGGCAGTTTTATGCGTTCGCTTTATGTATACATTGACGTAGTTATTAAGTGGCATGTATGCAGTCGCGTTCCGAAATGAGGGGATTCTTTCTTGAGACGTAAAAGCGTCACTACGTGTTTTAATTATTGTCGTTCCTTTGTGAATAATTTTATTGTTATAAAAGTTTTTGGTGTCTACGAGATATTCACAGGTCAGTTAAATTTATGTTATTTGTTTGTTAAGTGTTTTTCTTGTATTTGTTCCAAAAGATATGTTGTTCTTTGTTTTTGTTCAATCGCAAATTTTGTCATCAGATAGTTGCCTTGTTGTGTCAATTAACGTTTTCCTACCGTAAGCGGCAGAGGCAGAGAATTGAGTTTCTTGGGCCTCTGTACGCGTTTTTCAACTCATAGCTGTGAGCAGCTTGAATTAGCCCGCAGTACCCACTGACGAAAGTTGGTTAATTAACAAATATTCTTCTGTTTTATATGTTGTATGTAGAGTGAGTTTTTATGTGGTATGTTAAATTGTTTGTGAGTTTCTGATGATAAAATTGTTGCGTTCGAAACGTAAGTTATCATCCACGATATTTCCAATTCCATGTCTTTTGGCGACATTATTGTATATTTGGTGTTTTGTTTTTGATGATTCTCTTTTGAATACCTAATTGTTTTATTTTGATGATTTCCTTTATTATATTGTGCAAAAAATAGCAGATTTATACTGGACTGAGATCGAGGTTTTTCTCTGTACGTGCTCTTTTTCTCCTCGTGAGTCCAAGTCAGGCTGAGCACGTCCATGTAATTCAAATAAAATATATTTGAACAATTGTTTGTTTTCCTTCTAATTTTTCCAAATAAGCTATTTCATCAGTGCAATTCTAGACAAAATTTGTTTTCTAAATTAACACAACGTAGGGGTAAAATTTCTAGACGATCGAAAATTATGATTTTTCTGTTCTGGGCCTAGGGATATTACAGCTGGAATTTCAGCAAACTTGTCTTCAAGTTAGGGAATTTCAAAATTTCCAACTGGGACCAGCCCTGACAGCAAGTCAAGGAAAAAACAGTTTCCCCCTAAGAAAAGAAAGAGAATGGTAGCTTTAGCAGATGCTGATTATGGAGGCATAGAGGAAATAGCAGAAGATGAAGATTTGGAATACAAGATTGAAACATTCCTTATGTCGGTAGAAAAATCGCTCGAAGACATTCAACATATTGACATCGCGACTAGAGGACAGTCTTCGAATCCACAGTGGCGAGAAAATCTATATAATTTACTTACAGCGTCGAATTTTGGAGCTGTGTGTAAATTAAGGACCACAACGAATTCATTAAAATTGGGGAAAAGAATTTTGATGTCGAATTTTTCAGGATCTGCTGAAACAAGGTGGGGCTGGACCATCAAGCTATAGCAAGAGATCAGTTCCAGGAGCAATACAACTTAAAAGATGAGAACTGTGGTCTATTTATTCATAAATAGTGATCATGTTTGGCAGCTACTCCCGATGAAATTGTTCCAGATGGAAATGCCACGAATTATATACCTTAAATTATCTGTTCCTTTACTCACCCGTCAGGATGTGACGCAATTTGTTTATCTTTAATTTTAACTATATAAACTAAACATCCTTTATAGAAGCATTCAGTATTCATCGCTCTAGGCGTAAGCTTATCGTTTGAGTATCGTTTCATATGATTTGTAAAGATTAAGTCTACTATTTAATGTGCTTTTGTAACTTCAGTGTTCAATAAAGTTGTTTCCAAAAAGTGGTACCCGAATCTGCAAATCTTAATTGGCGACCGTGTCAGGATGTCAAGCAACTAGTGTTGACGGATTCAATCCTTAACTTGGCGTCCACCCCTTGACTATTGGAGTCACTAGAAACAAAGGAGCAGCTCTACTTTTCGGGAGATGTCACCATCCTTCCTGTAAGTTTTGTATCCCTTTACTTTGTATATTATTGCTTTTACTTACGTAATTCTTACGGTAAATTAGCAAATAATTGTGCTACAATTTAATTTCTTGTTTTATTTTATTGATTTAATCATTGTTTTACGAGAATAGTGTGTACAATTTAGATAAGGATATTGAACCTTTTATAATTTTTATTATTTTACAAACAATCGTACAAATAGCGAATGTTTAAGTGATTTCAAACTATATGAATAACTCCTCGGACTCGGAATACGAAGACGAACTTGAGTCTGAACAACAGAGAAAAGTTAAATTTTCAATTTCTCCAGCAAAATTTAATTTAATTAAAACCGACTTAATAATGAATACTCAAACATCAACACAATCACCAAAATTTACACTAACTGATAAAGATCTCAGAGACTTGGTTCGAGATCTCCCAGACTTTGAACCCGGATCCCATTTAGCTAGATTCATTCAATCTGTAGACCAACTTTTTACTTACTTAGCCACTCGCATTAATGTAACCGAAAACCAACAACACATAATCCAAAATGAAAGGTGCAGCCGGTGACTTTCTATTCAACGAAAACAAAACCACTTGGCCAGAGATAAAAGATGCCTTAAAGTTACAGTATGGAGACCAAAGGAACCTACGTACCCTAGAATTAATAATTCATAATTCAATACAAAACAAATCAGAATCAATTCAGGACTTTTATAATCGAATTATAACTAATCGGAATAACGCAATTCAAAAAGCCCAACTAACCTTTACCAATCAACTAGATTTAAACAGAGAAACCAACAGATATCATCGAACAAGCTTTAAACGCATTTAGGTGTGGTATCGTGAACCCGTATTTTGAGCATATTTGTAGCTTAAAATTTACTACCTTAGAGAAGTGCTACAAGAATGTTTCAATTATGAACAGGTTGCACAACACAGACTATACTTACAGGCCTCTCAACAAACCAAGGAACGACCTACCTTTAGCCCAAAAATACAACCACATTTAAGACAATATAGAATACAACCCTCCTCAATTCCAAAGACAATGCAACCCTCCTCAATTCCAAAGACAATATACACCTTTCCAACAATTACCATACGTACCTCCCAATAGATTTCCTGACGATAATAAACCTAATCAAGAATTCGGAGCAATCCCGAAACATAATCCACGACCACAATTTCCCATCAATCAGCTAGTATTTTGTAAACCACTATACATTTAAACCGCAACAAAATTCCCAATTCTCGAGACCAAACTTTAATAAACCACACCCAACTATTTTCAAAGAGCTGGACCTCCACAGTTCGCCGTACAAGAATTACATAACACCGAAGGGAACACTTTACCCCAAACAGAAATCGAACCATATTATGAACCACAGGTATATGACGAATACGACGAAAAACACCCCGAACAATATTTAACCGAACCAGAGGAAGACCAAGACAAGAATTTTCAGACCCCTGCCTCAGCTCAACAATTGACCTGAACAATCTAATCTCTCAACCCCGATTACCTTTCTTCTATTTACCCAATCTCAACCTCAAAATCCTAATAGATACCGGTGCTTCAGACTCTATTATGAATCCTGAAGTTGCACAACGATTTTCAGACTTTTACTTCCAAGAACCTTTTATAATAAACTTTTTAAATAATCAAGCAATTTCATCCGATAATATTATTATCCCTCTATTACATGAATTCAACATATTTTCCGACATTAAATTAAGAGTAATACAATAGCACTCGAGGTTCGATGCATTGTTAGGCACGCAAGATTTAAAAAATTTGCATGCCAAAATTGATTATCGCCTTCAAACGCTTCACGTCAATGATATAGCTACCCCCTTCTATTTTGAATATAACGAACATCGTGACATGGTACAAAATCCAATAAATGACAAAATACTCCAAATTCCAGTTAACTCAGACAACGGCGCGGCTTATCTTCCCCTTATCCAGATTGCAGAAAATCTATATCTCCCCGAATGTGTAGTTAATGTTCATGAAGGGTATTGTTATATCCCTAATGATTTTCCGCATTTTGAAATAAACTTTTCAGATCCAATGGAAGTAATTCCCATTGACCAGTTCAAACAAGAACATGAAACAAATCCTGGTCCCCCATCAATTGATAATCTTGATAATCTTTTACGAACATCCCATTTAAATTCAGAAGAAAAAAAGTTAATCCTTAACTTGTGTGATAAATTCAAAAGTGTATTCTACTACGAAGACACCGATTTAACATTTACATCTCACGTTAAGCACAATATCAGAACCACAAATGATAGACCAATTTATGTCAAATCGTTTCGACACCCGTACGCAATGCGACAAGAAATTCAAAACCAGATACAGAAACTTTTAGACAATAAAATCATCAGACCGTCAATCTCCTCTTACAGTTCCCCAGTTTGGATCGTACCCAAGAAGCTCTATGCTTCCAATAAGAAGAAATACAGATTGATTACCGATGATCGGAAACTGAATGAAGAAACCATAGAAGACAAATACCCTCTTCCTCGGATAGATGAGATCCTCAATAATTTAGGAAAATGCCAATACTTCACTACACTCGATCTAGCCCAAGGCTTTCATCAAATTGAATTGGAACCCCAATCGATTGAGAAAACTGCCTTCACGGTTAATAATGGTCATTTCGAATATCTTCGGATGCCATTCGGCCATAAAAACGCTCCCGCTACGTTCCAACGCATGATGGACGAAGTCTTCAGAGACTATCTCTACAAATCATGTTTCGTTTATATGGACGATGTTTTCATCTTTAGCAAATCCCTTCAGGAACATACATATCACATTTCCCAAATCTTCAAGAAACTTCAGGAAGTTAATCTCAAGGTACAACTCGATAAATCCGAATTCTTAAGAAAAGAAGTGGCATTCCTTGGTCATGTAATAACATCTGACGGTATTAAACCAAATCCCTCCAAAATAAGTGCTATTCAAAATTACCCATTGCCCAAAACATCCAAAGAAATTAGATCGTTCTTAGGATTAGCAGGATACTATCGTAGATTCATCAAAAACTATTCAAAGTCAGAGTCATTCGCTAACTGTTAATCCGCTAACCCATCATATACACAGCGGCGTAACCATTAGCCTTACTTTTATTATAATCATAGGACTCATATTTTTATGTATTTTTAGAAATTCACTCTATAATAATCTGTGCAGAAAGAGGAAAATTATAACAGTTTCAAAAGAGGCTGCAATAGAATTAACTCACTTAAGTAAGAACGAGGACGTTCCCTTCTCTTAAGGGAGGAGGAATTATATACCTTAAAGTATCTGTTCTTTTACTTACCCGTCAGCATGTGACGCAATTTGTTTATCTTTAATTTTAACTACATAAACTAAACATCCCTTATAGGGGGGGGGCATTCAGCTCTAGGCGTAAGCTTGTCGTTTGAGTATCGTTTCATATGATTTGTAAAGATTAAGTCTACTATTTAATGTGCTTCTGTAACTTCACTGTTCAAAAAAGTTGTTTTTAAAAAGTGGTACCCGAATCTGCAAATCTTAATTCACCATAGAAATTAAATATCCGTTCAGCGCATCTAAATTATCACCGACAGATGCTGTATAACAAAAAAAAATACGTATCTGATTATGGTAAAAGGAACATTAAGTTTGAGAAAAGGAGTAATTATTATTATCAAATTCAGGGACAGCTCGAAATTTCAAATAGTAATATTTGTTATTTTACTGTTTGGACTCCCTTGGGAATGGTGGTGGATAAGGCAAAGTATCGTACATGCTTATGTGAGTACCTAGGTGCCAGTTGAAGACGTTTATGTTATAGGTTGCACGAGCAAAATTTTATGGTACAAGAAAATGCTGCCAAAATTATCAAAATTTTATGTTTGTACAATGTTGAAGGAAAAACTCTAAACCACGTAATACCATCCAAATAATCTACTAAGAAATCGCATTTTTCCTATATACAGAGTAGTGCACGAAAAACGGCCAGAGCTGTAGTGTCGTTATTGTGACCCGATTTTAAAATTTTATACACCAAATTATATGGCTGAAAGGATGCTATTTACCAATATTGAAGACGTTTTCCCAATTTTGAAAATTTCGAAGGAGCAATAGTCATTTGTTTTCTTTCAAATGGCAACATACTTTTTCTAATTTTTTTCGGGTTGGACCTTTTTTTCTGAACACAATGATGTGAATCGTGGTGAAAAAATTCAATTAATTGATTAAAATTGACTCTCTTAATAGCATCAAATCATCCATGGCACGCCATCAACTAAGCTATGGAAGAAAGTGATATTCATCAGCAAACGATAGGAAACAACAATAACATTAAGATTTAGTAGGTACTTTTTATTTTACAATGAACTCATAATTAATGGAAAAACGAAACCATAAATAAATAAATGTTGTTATAACAGTTGCTGAAAATGACCACCATTTTGTTCAATGCATAGTTGGCATCTCCTAAAGACAAACAAACAAACAATCAAAATGACAGACCGACATTTATTAATTTTTGTTTATTAAAATACCTTGTTTCATAGCTTACTTGGCGAGTTACTTGGATGCATTTCATGCATGATATGATTCATTATGGGCCCGGTTTTTTTGGTGCCCTAAGATAGTGTACATTGATTATGACATAGTGGTAGGACCATATGGTATGGTAGATGGTGAAATGATACCTAACTGGCAAATTTCATATTCTCATTGTCTGAACTGTGAAATGGTACCACCCGAGATGATTTCGGTTTTTCAGAACTGCCCCGTGTAGAGCGCGAATTTGATGAGATGCAGGAGAGGTTGAGAGGTCTATATTTCAATACCTTTTCTGGCGCGTATGCAACTGGCTATGACTCTTTCACTCGAAGGAGCTTGGATAATGAACTATTCGAATTTTGCGTTGAATTATTGGACAACTTTGGCTATGGCAACAATGTAGATCAAATATTGCCGGTGGCTTATTAGTGGAGCGGATAGAGCTCTGAAACTCGCAGATTTAAGGAGATACATTTTTCGAGGTAGAAAGATATGGGATCATAACCATCTTGTTCAGAAATGTTTAACACGTCAGAATCTCTTTTTACGAAAATTTTGGGTGGTACCGAAAAAAGATATGAGCGATTGAATCTTGAAAAAGTCTATTTTCGAACGGGCCTCTTCCGCAAACTGATGTTTTTTTTTCTCCATAGCCAAGTAACGTAGGTTACTGATTTTTGTTTCACTGATGTACTATTGGGTATGGAACGAGGATATAATTTTTAATGTAGGAAAATCCTTCAATTTTAGTTGTAGCTATTTTTTTCCCGAGCGGAACATGGCAGAATTGAGAAAGTTCCGACTTTAGTAGTGCTTAACTTTTTTGTTCACGATATGGATTTCAATTTTTTTCCCATAGTTGGCTGAATTGAAGCAATACCAACATATGTCCTGCGATAACATATGGTCGCGTTTCAAAAATAAAGTTTTTAGAGCCATTTTTATAACGCCGTGTCTAGCGAGCTGTACTGCGCACTGGGAGTGCGAGAGAGAGACTATGCACGCGCATTGGAAAAGGAGCGCATTATAAATACAAATATTGTGGAAATCATCGGCGGGTTATATTAAAAAATGAAATGTTTTTGGTGTAGAAATAATTGAAACCTGTGCAATATTATTAGAACCGCAAATGTACACTAAAATAACATTTTCATTCTCAACTGAACACAATATCAGGGGGAAATTTGAGAACTAAAAATATTATATGCTTTTATTAATATTTGTACAAGTATGCTAATAGTAGTAATAATAATAATAATAATACTGAAGGGAGAGAACACAAATCGGACGATGGGTAAACACAACAAAAATTGATGAAAGAAGGATTTACATAACATAAAACAATATAATATAGTGCAAAACTAAAACTAAAAGTCTGAATCTTCTGAATCATATTGAAGCTCGATATAAACATTTCTGCATTCTTTACATTTGCACAGTTCAGAGCACTTAAGATTTTCTTTGAAACAGTCACATTTCTGAGTAGAGCTTGTCTTATCTGTGGTAAATACTGAGTACCTCCCTAATTTCATCTGGTATGGCAGCTTTCGTCGTCTACACGGGTTTCACGACATTTTCAAGCTTCTGCCAACCATACGAAAATATATCAAGTTCCTCCGTGATAGGAATGTGACTGCTCTTCCAAATCTTGATTTGCAGTAGACACCTGAAGATCGGTTTTTCCAATATGGTCACTTTGCTAAGTAAGTACATACCTTAAAACGTGTTGCAAAAACGCGTCTTCAGTCGGAGGAAGTTCTGCTGCAGATTTCTTCGTTTTCATCGTCATGTTATAACGAAGCTCGTCGAAGTTGGTACAACCCTTTTGCTTGTACAATTTTTGCACAAAATTTCTCGCAGCGTCAACAGCTTCGTTTGCTGGCAGCACTTCAAGGAATTGTAAATTTTCGAATATTTCAGGTGTTTTTATTAAAGTGTCAAGCACTGTTTTCTTGTCAATTTTATAAAATGAACTCGTCAAAGCATGTACTGTTGGAATTTGATTATATTTCTGTGCGAGTATTTATGCCGGAACATTGGACCTAAACTTCCAGAACATGCTAAATTAATAACGATTGGGGGAGGATTCCATGTTGGTGAAGAATGTAGAATAGTTACAAGCACTGATGTGACAGTCCCGATTCATTTAAGATGTAATCATGAAGAGGCTGACACACGCCTTATTGTGCATCTAATCGAGGAAGCAAAATATACGAGAAATATTGTAATTAAAAGTAACGACACGGATGTGCTTGTGCTAGTTCTATACTACATTTTGACAATCGAAATTCTACAACACAAGAATATATTTATAAAAACCGGCCATTCTAATTCATCGACTAATAAAACTAGGTTTATTGATGTTGGTTCGATAGTAATGAAACTGCGTATACCAATTTGTAAAATACTTCCAACAGTACATGCTTTGACAGGTTCAGACTCAACGAGTTCATTTTATAAAATTGGCAAGAAAACAGTGTTTGACACTTTAATAAAAACACCTGAAATAGTTGAAAATTTACAATTTCTTGAAGTGCTGCCAGCAAACGAAGCTGTTGACGCTGCGATAAATTTTGTGCAAAAATTGTACGAGCAAAAGGGTTGTACCAACTTCGACGAGCTTCGTTACAACATGAAGATGAAACCCAATAAATCTACAGCCGAACTTCTTCCGACCGAAGTCGCGTTTTTGCAACACGTTTTAAGGTATGTACTTACTTATCAAAGTGAGCATATTGCAAAAACCGATCTTCAGGTGTCTACTGCAAATCAAGATTTGGAAGAGCAGTCACATTCCTATCACGGAGGAACTTGATATATTTTCGTATCGTTGGCAGAAGCTTGAAAATGTCGTGAAATCCGTGTGGACGACGAAAGCTGCCATACCAGATAAAATTAGGGAGGTACTCAGTATTTACTACAGTTAAGACAAGCTAGAAGGATTTACATAACATAAAACAATATAATATAGTGCAAAACTAAAACTAAAAGTCTGAATCTTCTGAATCATATTGAAGCTCGATATAAACATTTCTGCATTCTTTACATTTGCACAGTTCAGAGCACTTAAGATTTTCTTTGAAACAGTCACATTTCTGAGTAGAGCTTGTCTTAACTGTAGTAAATACTGAGTACCTCCCTAATTTTATCTGGTATGGCAGCTTTCGTCGTCCACACGGATTTCACGACATTTTCAAGCTTGAAAATGTCGTGAAATCCGTGTGGACGACGAAAGCTGCCATACCAGATAAAATTAGGGAGGTACTCAGTATTTACTACAGTTAAGACAAGCTCTACTCAGAAATGTGACTGTTTCAAAGAAAATCTTAAGTGCTCTGAACTGTGCAAATGTAAAGAATGCAGAAATGTTTATATCGAGCTTCAATATGATTCAGAAGATTCAGACTTTTAGTTTTAGTTTTGCACTATATTATATTGTTTTATGTTATGTAAATCCTTCTTTCATCAATTTTTGTTGTGTTTACCCATCGTCCGATTTGTGTTCTCTCCCTTCAGTATTATTATTATTATTATTACTACTATTAGCATACTTGTACAAATATTAATAAAAGCACATAATATTTTTAGTTCTCAAATTTCCCCCTGATATTGTGTTCAGTTGAGAATGAAAATGTTATTTTAGTGTACATTTGCGGTTCTAATAATATTGCACAGGTTTTAATTATTTCTACACCAAAAACATTTCATTTTTTAATATAACCCGCCGATGAGTTCCACAATATTTGTATTTATAATGCGCTCCTTTTCCAATGCGCGTGCATAGTCCATAATTGGCTCTCTCTCGCACTCCCAGTGCGCAGTACAGCTCGCTAGACACGGCGTTATAAAAATGGCTCTAAAAACTTTATTTTTGAAACGCGATCATATGTTATCGCAGGACATATGTTGGTATTGCTGCAATTCAGCCAAATATGGGAAAAAAATTGATATCCATATCGTGAACAAAAAAGTTAAGCACTACTAAAGTTGGAACTTTCTCAATTCTGCCATATTCCGCTCGGGGAAAAAAATAGCTACAACTAAAATTGAAGGATTTTCCTACATTAAAAATTATATCCTCGTTCCATACCTAATAGTACATCAGTGAAACAAAAATTAGTAACCTACGTTACTTGGCTATGGAGAAAAAAAAAACATCAGTTTGCGGAAGAGGCCCTTGCGAAAATATACTTTTTCAAGATTCAATCGCTCATATCTTTTTTCGGTACCACCCAAAATTTTCGTAAAAAGAGATTCTGACGTGTTAAACATTTCTGAACAAGATGGTTATGATCCCATATCTTTCTACTCCGAAAAAATTTTTTGTGAGCTACGACGTTCTATCCGCTCCACTATATGTGATTCTTATCATGTTGATAGGGTTTCTTTTATCGCGGTTGATGAGGTTGCTGACCCCAGCTTTTTACATATATCTCTATTATATATCATCTAGAAGGGAAAGAATGTTTCCTGTGGCTTTGGCTGTCTTTTGGTTTGTTATGCGCACGGTTAACTTAAGTAGAAATGATGACTCGCATAAATTAACACCATATGAGAGGACATCCCGTTATAACACTCCGGTTCATAGGAAGAGCAATATGTTATTCTATGTTGCTATGACTTATATAGTGGTGGTGATACTTTGGTGGTGATACTTTGATGCCAGACGAATATCGAAGATGTCTGGCTTGCTCCCTGTTGGATTGCTTGTCATCGGGAGTGTTTGCGTACCAGGTGTTGGTGGAAACTCTAGCATGGGAATCATGTCTATCGGTTTGATAGTGCTGTTAGGGTTAATTTTTACTCCTTATGTCATGGCGGGTTTGTTGGAAGGATTAGTGACCATGCTGAAACCTAAGTATCCGTCTGGTAGCAATGTAGATGTGGCGAGTGAGGTGATCACGATTTTTGAAGGAAACTGGGGACTCCCTAGGAATATCGGAGTTAGCGCTGATTCATTGTCTAGCATGTTGCGTTGCTTGGTGGGTTACTTGTTTTCTGGTTGGATGCTCATAGATGATTGTTTGGGACCAACTTATTGGCAGTTAGCAGCAACGACAGCTACATCAAGGAAAGAGATAAAGGACATCGGTGCTGCAGGGATTTACTCGTCAGTATGGGTAATGGAAATTGGATATTGTATCGCTACTTTTAGTTATATGAGATTGATGATTGGGATACTTGGTTTAGGAACATCATACCTAGTTTGGAAGTACATTGGAAATGCAAACTGGTTGAGTAGAGGCTTCGCAGCTACAACTGTCAACACAAGACCAAACTTCATGAATATATTTGGTGAAGGACCAGTGGGGTTCTGTAGGTTGATTAGCATCGTAATGTTAATGATTGTGAGTACGCTGTTATGCTGGGATGAGCTGCGAAACTGGACTCTTCCTCTTATTCTCGTGACCATGTTATCATCCGGCAGTGAAAAATTGCAATTGTTACTGCTGGGGATAATGACATTGACAAAACAATACAATTCATGAATTGTATTGTTTTGTCAATTTTAAGTTTCCTTGTCAACTGTTCCCTTAGTGTCATATTTATTTACAATTTTACATTTTCTGATGATGAGATTGTTTAAAATCTTGAAACCGGTCAAGTACTAGAATAAAGTGTTAATATTGGTAGTACGCGGAGTAGTTTATTATTTCATACAAAATTATTTATATTACAAATTATTAAAATATGTTTGGATGAATTGTTGGCGTAATAGTCGCCCAGTTCCAACATTTTTATTTGGTTCTACATTTATTGCGAGTATTTTTTTGCCTTTCATTCATTAATTGTTCTAGAATATGATGATCAAATTCCTCTGGAACAGGTGGCGGAAACATATCGTTCATTTCTATTGCAATACTGAAGTTGCCACAATAATTGAAATTGAAAAATAATTGAAAAATTGTTGAACTCATAAATTTGTGAATCAAAATTTTGGTAAAGCTAATTGATCAAAGTTGAAGTAAAAAAATCACTTATCTGTCCGCTGCAGGTTCAATAAAAGCCACTGAGTGTCCTCTTCAGGTTTCGAACTAGTCCAATCCGGTACAATAGCAAGTTCTAATAGCTGCTACTTAACCTTAACTTGCTCTCGAAACTAGCTCCTCAACAAACTTGTTTTCCAAAACCAAAACTTCTTCCCCAAAACTAAAACCCTAGATAAAAGAACCGACCAATAAAATAAATGAAGGGATTATTGTTAGAATGTGATAAGCCACACTCTCCAGTGAATTCAGTTATTTATCATTTCACAACGAGCAATAATGTGACAAGCCATAATTATGAGAAATAGTTTGGCTATTTCTCAGAAGATGGCGAAACTAGACCTCAATCACTGTCTTGCATTATGTCAAATTAAACGAATTTTTATGTTAGAACACGACATGTCACCCAAAATGGCGACTGATCAGCCGTGCTCTGGTGAAATGGACAGTTTTGAACAAAATAGTGATTATAATGATGAAATTGAATCGCAATTCGATGACAGTGACTTGGATAAATATTTTGTTCCCTCCAGCGATTGAACATCCCGTCCGGTTGAGTTTCAGAGCGATTATACCACTGCTTACATAGAAATTAATGGTCATCCGATTAAGGGATCGCCGTGAGTGGCTGTATCGTATATCCCGATCTACACACCATCTGGTTGCACATCCGTGCGGCGACGTAAACCCAGATTCCGAGTACACAGTATAAATCATTCTACGGGACGACCGGCGGTTACCAGGATAAGGTTCCGAAGAGAATCGCTTGCGATACCTGGTTATCAAAACCCAGTATTCGTTGGCTATTCGCTCATGTAAATAATTACCGATTAGACGTTACCGTACGAATCATATTTAATTTCCTGTAAATATTCTATATACTATCGTTTTAAGCTTGACACGCACTTGCCCGTCACAGCACGGCACGGTCCGTCCCGTCAAAATACGGATGGAATGAAAACAATGCAAATGAATGGACAACGCTGGGCCGTGCCGTGCTGTACTAGTGGGCGGCTGTCCATTCATTTGCATTGTTTTCATTCTATCCGTAATTTTGACGGGACGGACCGTGCCGTGCTGTGATGGGCAAGTGGGTGGCAGCTTAACCCGTTAATTTAGTATACATAGCTAAATTAATAGAATCATATTTATTTTTTTTCCGTGTGCATTATTATCTCCGTATAGCAATAGAGAACCCAGCCTTTCTTCGACTGAAGCGAAGGGCATATCTCTCGACGAATAAGTTTCCCATCCGACCGACCGAGATGCAACAATCCGATCGTTCAGAAGCTAACGACCCGAAATAATTTGGTATACAGTGTGTCCCAGGACGCACGGGGAAAGTTCGTTGCACACTTTACATCCTAAAACACAAAAGTGTTCTAAATAAAGAAAAGTACCAACTGTAATTACTGTAAACAAAAAGGGCACTGGGCACGTGAGTGTAGGAAAACTCGTATATGAAACATATAGTGCATGGTGAATTCAAAGAGTTGAATATAACAAAAAGGGGCTGTTCTGTCTATACACCTTTATCGAGTTTGAAGAAGAAATATACAGAGCCGCTGAAGATTTCTAAGAAAAAAATGGATAATATTAAAACATTCCTCATGTTCACCACACTTTCTATAATAAACTGAAATATGAATCGCAAAATGAAGAGAATGATAATCAAGACGAAGTATAAATAATAGATTAGGACTTCACATTGTTAGTTTTGGCCTTAAGTTATTTCTATAAATGCTTATTTAACAGTAAAGACAGAACACATAAACTTGACCACACGGGTGTTTATCAACTAAATTGCTTAGACTGTAACAGCATATATATCGGACAGACTGGCAGATCTATACGTATTAGGTATAACGAACATGTAAGATCATTTCGTTTGAAGAATGATCATTCAAGTTTTGCTAATCATTTCTTTGATAACAATCATCAATTCCCTCCTCCGGAGAATACTAAATTATTGTTTAATTTTGTAAAGAGTTATCAATTGGATATATTAGAGTCTATAGAAATTTATAAAATACAAAAATGCAAAAATACAACAAGCCACATTTTTTTCAATAAATCGTTCTACTTTTCTTGCTTTCTAATATTATTTATCTCTTTTGCACAAAAATGTATTTAATAATTATGGAAAAATTTCGTTCGAGATTTAATTACAAATGAAATCATCGATTTCTAGAGATGTTGTTTGTGTGCTTACTGAGTTCTTACAATAAGCCCTTCAAATATTGAATAAGCGAAAATTTGACAAGCTTACTCCTGTGATGGGGGCTCCTGAAGACTATTACACAAACCTGATAGATTTGAAAAAGAATTGAATGTGATTAAGCAAATTGCAGTCAACAACGGATATAATTTGGACATGGTCTATGGCATTTTATCAAAGAAAAGAAAATATAATGCAATAAAATTAGTTTACCCAATTTTCGATGACTCAATCAATAATTATAAATCTCCGACCAAAAATTAATAAAGTAAACCCACTTTTCAAAAAATTCAACTACAAACTAACTTTGAAAACAAATAATTCCTTAGGAAAAATCATTAAAAACAACAAAGACAAAACATAAAAAATTTAGATCGGGAGTTTACAAGTTAATTTGTGGGTCTTGCCCTAAGAGTTACGTAGGTCAAACAGGACGACCATTTATAAAGAGAATTACAGAGCATTTAAATAGTTACAAAAATAGGAAGACAGACTCTACTTATGCAAATCATTTAATATCAGAAAACCACACATTCAATTAAAACTATGAAATTCTACATTTAGAAAATAAATGAATTAAATTAAACTTATTAGAGGCACTAGAAATAAAAAAATGGTGCGTAGAAAGCTACGCGGTACAAGTGAAACTTAGCGCCATACCTTAAAGTTCTTGAATCTTATTGGTATTCCTTCGAGTTTGATTTTCATGACTTAGAACTAGTAATTAATATATCAAAATGTTTCTTCTAATTATTGAGCACTATGCAACACATTAATTATAATTTCTGGTTAGGAAACCGGGACTACTTTGTCAAATGTAATGGAAACCATGGAAACAGCTTCATTATTAACCTTATGTTTGAAAGATAAAGTAGGCCAATTGTGTCGGATTTTCCTTTCACTTCCCCCACTCCGAACCGATTCACACCCAATGCGCCTAAAGAAGTTTCACTTCAATAAACTTAAAAAATCAAATATTATATTAAATGATCAAATAGATTTAAATTTTCACCATTGTTAAATATCTTTCACAAGTAGTAAAGTAGTAATAAAATTTCAGCCAGGTAAAAGCAGGTATAAATAGGAGTTTAGCATTGTATACATTTAGTTTAGCACATCAGCACCAACATCTGAAGAAGCCACTGTGTAGGTGTGTAGGCGAAACAATTGTCATGTTTAATTAATAATAAATTTACGAAAACCTAGACAATCTTGTCTCATTTGAATTAGTGATTATGGATTTTCGTCAAGTAAAGGCAGATACCATCAAATATTACACAAATTGCGAATGTTGAACAAAATTTCAGATTTCTGGCTTAGCTTAATTTCACAACGAAATCTGACTTCTACTAAAAAACCAGCTAACTATTTGGCCCCGATACAAATCCGAAATATCTTCCAAACCATTCTATAGCACTTCACACTTAACTATTTTAAGATTCTGGCTTCGTATCTTCCTTTTATCTTAGATGCAAAATTTTTCCTTATATAAGCTAGAGGCAGACTATTCCAGAAAAAAATGGACTTCCGGTCTTTTTTATGCATTTCCGGTGCTCGAATATTCTATGTTCTATCAGAAGCGGAGAAACTCAGACAAAAACTAAACACTAAATTTTACCTATATTTGTAAACTTAACCATTCAAACAACATTGCTAAAACTTTAGAGAGAAGCTTATTCCAAAGACAAGTAAGCAATTTACAGCAATAAAAAGCGTTAACTCCCTTATTTTACGCTTATATATTTTTAATTAATTAAGCCAATGACAAAATGTAAATGGAATATAGTTGCTTACATAATGGGATTTCTTATGTCTATCACTGGTTACCGCAAATATTCGATATGACCTCCTCTTTGTTGTTATAAAATCTCCAATTATTCTTCCAAATTCTGGTTCAATTTCCATCGAAGACAATATTCGTAATTAAAAGTGAGAGCAAAATCTGACTCCTTTAATTCAAACATCAACAGTTGCAGTTTATAGTGATACATTTTTAGGATTTTGCGTAAAATTTTCTAAACCGTGTATCACATTTGCAATCGTTTTGATATCGCAGTCACACTACTGATTGCTAGCGGATTAATATTGGTTATGTTTGGAGTTTCCTGAAGAATTTCTGCAACTTGGGCGTCACTAATCCTTGGTCGTGTAATTTCTACTCTGCATTCAGAATAATAGTGCACTAAACCAATTCTTGTTTGCAAATCCATGTTATTAAGGTTTAAATCGTTTGAATTTACGTTTGCGTGAGTTTTGTTTTGAGAACAATTTTCTAAATTGCGGACGATTTCGTTTAACACTTGGATCAATAGTTGTCACAACAACTCCTTTGTTTTCCATAGATACACTAAAATCCAATTATTGAAGCAACTAAACCGTTTACTTTTTGCTACTAGTTTAATTTCTTAAAACTATATAAGAATTTAAATTGTACCCCTTACTTCATGATAACCCCATATTTTTATGAAGTCAAGATGAGTCTCTTTCCACTTACGTTACGTTCCAAACGGGCGGCAAAATACAATAAAAATCACTATTCTGAACCAAAATCAAAGAATTATGTGATACGGAACATCTTGAAAATCTAAGTGAAGACTATTCAACGTCTATTTTGTAAGCCTTCCGATGACCATTGAAGAGGAAGAATCGGTCACAACTTCAAATTCTATTTCCTCAAACAAAACGCCTGTCGCCTTTACCTCAACTCAACAATTGGTGTTGAACGTAAACACTCGAAGGATTCAAAGGCTGATTACATATCTTACATGAAGAACAAAAACCACATGTTACGACAGCTCATTCAGTAATCTAATATGAAGACAAATAATATCACTACTACTTCTAAAATGCAGAAAACACAAGAGCTGGAAACGAAATCGACCATAAAAATGTACTTCGATGCGTATTTATGTCAACTAAAAGCCATGCCCTCTCAAATACGAGTGAAATGCGAGCGGGTGTTTCAATCCACTGTCATGAATATTATTCACAAGTATGACATTATTGAGCAACAAATAAATAATGTATATTAACTTCAATAAAATACTTTTCAACATAAAAATCTGCACTACTTTTTCGATTTAATTTTATATTTTGATTTAATAAACCTCAAAGTTAAGCACAGCTGGTGAATAGGTGATATGGGTTCCTCGTGTCGATTAGTTAACGTTAACTGCAGATCGCTTTCTGTTGTACTTAAAATGGGATAAAATATCATTGGCGGCAATCGTAGATAACGTTGAAATAACTTTTCATCATTTGACAAATATTTATGGAAAAGGTTCCCGAATGCCCCTTCATATATCTCCCCTAGTACATCTCATGATTTCTCTTTCTTTTGCTGAGCTCCAATAAAATTCTCTATCAACGAGTGGTACTATACCGTTCGAACAACTACTCCTCGGGCAAATACCCCGCCAGGCATTGAATTATAGAACTAAATCCAGATTTTGTGTACTACGAGATCTTATACGGGATGCTACCCCAAACATATCGTTGGGCTTGGAACATCCTTAGATCTCTACGTACTTTCCTGCTCTACCAGCAGTAGTCTTGTGTGTATTCTCTATCAACATTTTTTCAAAATTAAAATTGACCCATCAATGGCGGAGAAAACAGAGTTTTTATTTATGTAACGGCCTCTGGTACATATACTATATACCACTAGCTAATATGGTCGAACAGTAAATGGTATTACACTTAAATATCGACTTTAATGTAGCTGGGTGATAAAAATATAATTTTCGGCCGAAATCTTGCAAGCATATATACCGTTGTGCATTTAGCAGTTGACCGCAGTTTGTTTTGTGAATTCGTGTAAATTATTAGTTTTTTTATGAAAATTTTGGGAAATTGATATTAGAAAAAGGTAGGTGTATGTTTGTTTATATATTTGCATTCTAGGTTCGCGTTTTTATTTAGATAGATAAACAATATTCCCTAAATAACCACTGTTTTCAAATTTGGGGTTAGAATGCGAGTTATGTAAAACTGTTAATAACTCGTATGTTAAGAACGTTACATATTTCATAGATTAAACCTAAAATCATTGATGCGTAAAAGGATATTGTACAATGTTTTCTTAGTGGCCTTGATTTCCACTAAGATGTTCCTTTTTCTAAAAAAAAATGTGGTACCGTATTGTACCACTGACCATTTTTAGAATAATAAGTGAAATAATTGTGATTTATCTAAATCTAATTATAATCGTCTAAATTCTATCGTTTCAGATGGGCAAGAAGCATTTTTCCAATTTAGCAAACTCTGCTGATGTAGATTATCTTATCAATAACATAGATGAGTTTGATGATGACATGGCTGTGAATAGTGATGCTGGCGGTGACTCTGATGCAGATGATAATATTCCTTTGAGTTCACTAGTATCGAGAAGTATGACTCCACGATCTTCATCAGAGACAAGAGTAAGTCCGGAGCGCAATGAGCACCTACGAAGAACTCATGAGAAAACTGATTGATAAGTTATAAAAATATTATCATTATTATTCGTTATTATCGCTGTTACCTATTGGTAGTTATATATTACAATTTATTACGATTTAAGTTTTAAATTATTTTATTTGACGGGTATAAGCTCCTCTTAACATTACATATTTTTTGCAACTACAATAAAAGTATTTTCATTTTATTTTGTCGGATTCTTCTTCTATTAAAAAAGTGTGGTGGCTATATTATCTCTGAAGTTTCTGGCTTGTTGATTGATTTCAGCATTGTTTATAATTGGGTTCTCCCCTTCAACAATAATAATATGTCTCAGAAATTGCTGACCTTCTTGTATATAATTGTCGCTATATAAATCTTCATAACCAAGACATATATTGTGTAAAACACAGCAAGCTATTACAGTTTTTGGTATTAAATCAACACGGCTCATGTCCAAATACTTCAGCCTTCTAAACCTACCAAACAGGGGGGCTATTCTCGAAAATGAGAGAAGTGAACGCTTTCCTATGAGAAGTGAAAGATCGCATCGCTACCTAGTTCTCTTAGTAAATTTATCTCGTATTCTCGAATTAGTGTGATCCGTAACACGCATGAGAATGCTCCTGGACTTAGTTACCTGGCAACAGTATATGTTTTGCTGTAGTTTGACCAAAAAATTTGCAATTGTCATTTGAAGTGTTAACTTGGGTGATGTTTGTTTTGCGTGCGGCTGCATTTTGTATTTATAATGGTAAAGAAGAGAACAGCTCCGGAAATTGGCATTCAAAAAGACATGTTAATTTAATTTATGCAGTTACAAAGTGGGAAGTTTACTAGCGGCTTCACTTTTAAAAAGACCATAAAGTTATTAGTTAAGGAGACGCAATGGTAAATTATTGCAGTATTTTCTACCATGCAAGACTTTATTAATCTCAATGTGTGAAACAGAAGGAACAAGAATATGGCTACCAGAAAGTTGCATCTGAGTCACAGTGCAGTCAGTTGCTGCTAACATATTTCTTACCAACAGATTTTCATTGACTCTTTATCATGAGGAATGCCAGAATATCACTGCCAGAGTATTACATAGTCGCAAGTGGGTGCCAGACAACCCCAAACTTATCTTAAGCAGGAGCGTCACGTGACATGTTTTTCTACCAACAGATTTTTCTTTTACTGACTTTTTGTATCATAAATAAGCCAAAATATCACTGCCAGACACATTACATAGTTGCGAGTTGGTGCCAGACAACCCCAAACTAGTCTGAAGAGAGCGATCTGCAGTGCGTCTCATATGTAACTTTCTTATAGCCATTCTTGTTCCTTGTGTTTCATACATTATGATTCATAACGTCTGACATGGTAGAAAATACAGCAATAATTTACGTAGTTAATATTTACCATTGGGGCTTCCTTATGGGAAGACACAAGCGAAGGGTTCAGTTCTGTCGCTAGTGGTTCTAACTATTTCAATAAGCTCCTGGGTGAGCTCTGTAGTTAGCCTAAAGTTTTTAATAAAAGCCATATCGAACAATGTTCGTTGTCGTAAAGTGGTCGTCGAGCTCCGCCAAGAAATTGTTCCTCAGCGTCGACAAGTTCATTCACAACATGCATTACTACTAACACTTCCTTTCGTGAGAATCCATTTTGAATGAAATATTATACCTGTGATTATAATAATAATAAATTAACACAACGTAAAAACTTTTAGTACCTACTAAACACCCCTTTTTGATTATTGTAAAACACAAAAACGACTGTACGTGATTCTATTCGCCTAAAAATTTCCGAGAGAAGGCCGTTCTCTTGAGAGTTAGGAGAAGTGAATGATCCTATGATTCAAGAATAGGTCTTATCTGAATATGAGAGAAACACGCCTACTTTTCCTAGGAGGTGAGCATTCTCTTAACTCGAGAATCGTCACCCAGGAGAGCGAAACTTCGCTCAACAACTTGACGCGTTCTTGCTTGAATAGTGTTGAAATGTCTGTGAACTGGTGCGAGCCTGTGGTGTTCAATGTAGGGTGGTATACACCATTTGTACAAAGGATATGCTTTTTCACCAAGAATTAAAGTATTATTGAAGAAGTTATCTAAAAGACGATGGTCTTAGTTAGATCTTAATGGATATTTTATTAATTTATAACTTACTTGGATTATGTTGAATGTGCTGGTAAATAGGTGAATTTCTGAAAATGCAGTTATCACTAACAGATCGTGGATATCCTGCAAAGCAATCAATAAATTTAAGCTGCGGTTCAGCTGTAGCTTGCAAAGTTATTAGGTACATGAAATCACTTCCTCGTTACATAAATTTCAGCAACCTGTTATGAAACTTTTATAGGAATATAAGTTCCGCCAACAGCGCCTAACACACTGTCCATTCCTGCAAAAGCACCAAAAGACTGTGCAATTCTCGCTCTTTCTTCTTCTCGGGGTCATCGAACAACTCGACGAACTAATTTATTTAATGCATTTACAATTCTCACAAAAGCATCGCTTACACCGCCTTTCCCCATGTCAAACTGACTTCCAATAGAGCTATAATGTTTAAATGTAGTTTGATTTTTCAAAATTTTTGAACATTTTACCGATATGAATCTGGAGAAGCCAATAACCAAAGAACAGCTAGAATTTGTTTCCTTGGCTTATGTAGCGGTCTTCCTGTTATGTTGTGTTCATTCAATATGGGAATCAACTGCCTACATAAGGCTTCGAATGCTGTTGGAATCATACGATAGTTCATTTGAAATTCACCTGGAAGGTAATTTGGTACAATTCTCTCAAAATAATTATCACGCCTATGAATATTTCTCCTACGAGGATTTAGTTTCTGTTGTAATTTTATCAGAATAACGTTATCCATGTCTTCGTCATCTTCAGAACTACTGCCCTGAGCACTAAAATCTATTGTCTCTAATAACCATTTATTTATTAATAGCATGCTTCCTGCAATAACTTTTTCTTTTTTTATCCATTGCCCAAATGCAATTTTGAAGTTTCAAGACCGTTTCTGTTGATTTTTACACATTCGCACACACATCAACCGAATCCCCTAACCTAACTTTTTCGTCCATTTCCTTCGGTAGACGGTAGGGTTTGAGCAGGGAACACAAAATGGGTTTGACATCTTATGGAGGTTCGTCGCTCAAAAACTGTTCGACAACATAAGTCACTCGGACGTCGCTCCTACGCCCTCCACTAATTTCACGCAGAGCCTTGTTCTCGAACGCAGTCATATAATTTTTGTACTGGTTATTACGCAGAAGTGACGGGAAAAGTCCAACTTCAGTCGAGTGCTATTGGAAGAAATCAGTGTTGTCAAATATTAGCACTAACATAAAATATATGAAGACGTCAGCGTTTAAAACTGGTGAGGCTGCAAGTGTGGTAGAAGCTGCACCAAATTTCTTATAAAAAGTCATACATGAAGGTCATTCACAAAGTAAAGCACAATTAATGAAATATTTCACTCCTGCAACCGAAGTAAAATCCCTGTCTTGTGGCTCCAATATTTTCAACATACAGACGTGTATAATGCAGAAGATTTTATTAATTATTGTGGTGACAATATGAGTGACGGTGCCTGTCAGCACAAGTCTCAGATATGGTATGAATTACGTTATGGAAAAATAAATGCCTCAAAAATGTATGAAGCTGCAAAATGCACTACTGTCGATGGATCTCTTGTTGAGGGAATATTAAGAGTGACAAGCTTCCTGAAACAGAGGCGGTAAAAAGAGGCAAACGTCTGGAAAGTGAAGTTTTGAAGGTTGTTCCAAAAATGCAAAACTTTAAAGTTCGTAAAAGATGACTTATCTTAAACATCCCAGAGACAACGCCCTTAATAAAGTCACGTTTCCGACGCTCTTAAAAAAGTTAATAATAGATGAAATTAAATTAAACGAGGTGAAAATAATTGAAAATGGTTTCAAAGCATCTGGGATGTATCCATTTAATAGAGAGGAGGTATTGAAGAGAATGCCAAAACAAAGATTCGAATCGACTAAAACTAAAGTTGATGACGTTTTTCTTAACTACTTGAATGAAACTCGAACTCCCTTTAACTCACCTATACCAAAAATGAAAAAATGGTTAAAGCAGAGCCAGAAGATTTCGATGAAGCGGGCAGATCCTAGGAAATTAATAATGATGGAAATAAATATAAAAATCAGGATGAGGGCGACATTTTGTTGGAAAATGAAGATCCAGATATTTCAAAGAACGTACCAGTTCCCGGCTGTTCTAAGGATCCGGATTCATATTTTGAAACTGAACAGACTTGAGTACTTGAGACTGATTACGCAAATGAGACTAGAGCGGCCACAAAAAATATTAGACAGTATTAATTTTACAAATTTTGCAATAAATTGTAGGGCTTCCAGGAAAAAAGAAAAAGAAGCATTTTATAGCACAGGTTTTGGAAATGGAAAATACTTTCTGCACTGTTAAATTTTTAAGAAAAAAATGCGACAAATTGACAACAAAAGTCTGGTGTTAGAAAATGAAATCGAGGCAGTCTTAGATAAACCCAAAAGTTTGTTTGTATTTTAATTTAAATCTTGGGAACTACATAAAGATACTTAACTAAAGATTTTTGAATTATATATTTCAGTTTTATACTTTTGAGAAAATATTTTTGGTTCAATGAAAGTTAAGGTTGTTATACTTTACGAATAACCTATAATTTATTGTAAACTAGCGGGCCCGGCAGACGATGTCCTGCCTAAAATTACTTTTCGTATTGAACTTTTCATTTATTAACCAAATCGTTTATTCAATGTTAAACATTTTTCTGATTACGTTTATGTTCAACCAAATATGTTATGTCGTTCCTATCGTCAGTTATGAACGCGAGTGCATACAAAAAATTATGATTTTGACAGTTTGTCTGAATTTCCCGACTTACGCCTATCCATATCATACAAAAATCCAATAGAAAAAAGCACTTTCAGTTTTTTCCGAATTTTCCAATTTTCCGGGCATCTTTTCCAATTTTTCGTTCCCTAAAAACCTTATTTTTGAAAAGAATTAGCCAAATCGGTCCAACCGTTATGCACTTTCAGTTTTTCCCGAATTTTCACATTTTCCGGTGGATTCTCCAAAAATTTTCTTTCATACAAACCTTGTCCTGACAATTACGATCACAACAAAAAAAATCAGCCAAATCGGTCCAGCCGTTAAGCACTTTTAGTTTTTCCCGAATTTTCAAATTTTCCGGTGGATTTTCCAAAATTATGATTTTTACAGTTTGTCCGAATTTCCCGACTTACGCATATCCATATCATACAATAATCTCATAGAAAAAAGCTCTTTCAGTTTTCCCGAATTTTCCAATTTTCCGGGTAACTTTTCCAATTTTTCGTTCCCTAATGCCACGTTCGGCCTCTGTTTTGTCGACGTTCCAAATTATTTTGTGCGTAAGCTCCAACTGATCGCGTCGAACTCGACTGTATCCGTTGTTCCGGAGTAATAATGGATCGCGCTTGAGGCTTGAGAAATTCTCATTCGACTTGGCTCCAAACGCTGTCTACGCTCTTCGTCAGTCTCATTGACTCGACGATCATGTAGTTGGCTTGCGTTGCGCGTACGCCGACCGATATTTCGACGCCTCACTGCACAGTGGTCCAGAATTTCTAGGAAGTGGCCAAAATGACTAAATTTTTGAGTTCTTAGAAAAGTCTTATAATTTATACCTAGTTAAAGAGAAAGTTTTATTGATGTAGGGGTGCAGATATCCGGCTTTTACCTGCTACAGAGGGACAATTAGGAGGGATTGAACTAAGCGTTTCTGCACCTCATTTTTAGTACGTCTATGAGAGGTAGCGGAACGGTATGTTTAGTATTTTTTCTTTGTGGTTTTCGAGTGATTATTTGTTAAATTCAATATGGCGTATACAAAACAAGGTACCTACTTTATGATAAAAATATTAGGTATTGATTAATTTATTGCAATATACCTTTAATTGCACTAAGATTATTGAACTTTTGCCACGTGTATCATTTCAAGGGCTATGTTTGGCTTGAGGTACAATTTTAGTTAGGCTTATTTATGCCTAGATTTTTTTTTCTAGTATTGTTTGATGTTTACTTAACGAGATGTGAGAGTTTTAGCTGCCACCATCTGCTACCTAGGGATTTTGATATTTTTAATCGCGTTGCATTTTGGAGAGTAATTATTCGAAATTGTTTCTTTCAGACATCGTCCCCCCCAGCCTATTTATGTAATAATACTAATACTACTAATAATAATAATATCTTAAATAAACCTTAAATAGTGCAAATAAAATTCAAATTTATCTGTTTAAAGAATTTCACATTTTTTCACCTCCTATTCAAAAAATTTTTTTTAAAATTATTTTACCCGTAATTGTCTGCCTATTACCCACTCATTCTGAAAGTTTCAGAATTTTGGCCAGATTTTCCGAATTTCGGAGAAATCAGCCAAATCGGTCGAGCCGTTCTCAAGTGATGATCTTACATACATGCGGCAATTGATTTTTATTTATATAGATTTCTTGTTCATTTTTTGAAGACTTTCAGTGTGGCAATGATACCCCTCAGCACATGTTTTTTTGCTGTAAAAAACGGTTGACAGTTACCCCAATGACGGTGTAACTGAACATTTTTTGAAATGAAAAAAATATTTCTTGCGGCTCTAGAAATTTTAAATTTTTAAAATATAAAGGAAAAGCATAGATATTTCACATAGTTTGCATTCAGAGTGTTACAATAAATGATGCCGAATTTATTACCTAAACAATGCGAAAATCAGGCAAAGTAACCCTAAGGTTAACAAGAACGATTCGATGACAGTTATACATTTAGGAAATATGGAATTTGAAGTTTCAAGTGAAACCGAGAAAACGATGACTTACAAAGTTGATATGTTAGTATGTAAATGTACTTGCCCGTTTGGACTTAATGGCAAATTTTGCCAACATCAAGGCGTTGTTCTTCAGCAGTTTGATGAGTTGAAAGCTGTTTATCTTATATCAATCTACAAAGTTGCTACTAGAGTAGAACCAGGCCAAGATATATTTTTACCTCAGCAAACAGCGAATGTTGTCTCGACAATAGAAAAAAATTCAAAAACGTCTGGCAAAAACATAGATGCGACTAACTCAAATGATCAAAATGACTACACTAAACCAAATGACTGCGATCCGTTATCTGAACTTATACCTTCCAACGAAGGAATTGTTGATTTACAACAGAAATTGAAGGCTTTTAACAATGATATTTTAAATAAATTAAAGGAAAATCCTATAATATTTGTCCCAGCAGTGCAGTCATTTTCAACCAATAAGGACAAATATGCAAGAAGTGAGAACTCGTTCGTATCCGTTCTATTTACATCATTTAAATATAAAAATTGGAACACTCTAAAAACCTATAAGCATGCCAAGAAATTGAAGGGCGAGAACATCTCCGTTCAGTCAACAGCTGTCAGCAGAAGAAAGACAACGGTAAAGTGTATAATTTATCACATCTATTTAATTAATATTGGGAAGAATACTTCTATGGTACCTAATAAAAATATTTTTCAAAAATTACAGGTAAGCGGCAAGAGAAGACTTACTTCTGGAACTGATGGAAAGCCTCAGAAGAAAGCACCCCACAACTTAAGTGTACGTGTAGATGAAAATGTAGGATTGGGTGACAACAAAAGAAGGAAATATTAATATTGTCGTTAGTGTTTATTGATACTTACTTGGGAAGTGAAAGGAAATTAACGAGATTTAATACATTTCATTTTCTACTTGTTTTCCTATCTCTTAACAATAAACTCTTCTATCAATCTATGCGTATATACTAGTCCTATGTTACGGACGCAAACTGGAAAATACGTCCGCAACTTATTGACAGGTATTCGCAAAATCGAATGCTCGTTTCTGTCGGCAACATATGAAAATTCCCCCGAGGGTGGTTACATTGTTTGAATTATGTGCTCCATTATCAACTCGTCAACACTACAAACTGGTTTTTGTTACATTTCGTTATTATTTATAGTTTTGGAGCTACAACCTACAACGTGTGTAAATAGTTCTGGGACACCCGGTATATATTTATATAAACAAATATAATATACATAAGAGCTTCCGATAAAAGTGGAGCACCAGCAGATGTTGCCCCTGTCGCAAACGACATTACTGTTAGGTTTTAGGTGGTTATAAAATTTTTCGATTACTGTGTTTAACGTCGCTCTTTCGAAATTTAACCCGAATGTTCTAAAAACATTTAAAGCCCCCTCATCTATGGTATTTAATAATAATAAAGCTACTTTTAAAACAAGGCGAACATTTCGACACACTTTTAGTTAATTTAAAGAAGAAGATTTAAAGTTATTGGGAATTTTATGAAGAAATTTGAACAGTCTGAATCAGGAAAAGCTAACAGACAACATGTTTACAATCGTGGTGCCCGATCAGAAGACAACATTGCTGCGGTAAGGGCTAGTGTTGACGAAAATCCGAAAATGTCAGCTCGTAAACGCTCACAGCAAGTCAACATTAAAAGATCGAGTCTGCATAACATTTTAAAGAAAGATCTACATTTAAAAGCTTATAAGAGACAGTTGATTCAAGAATTAAAACCAAACGATAGCGTGTCACGTCGTACGTTTGTTAATTGGGCCTTAGAAAGAAGAGAGGAAAATAATATTTTTTTAAATGATCTTTAGGGACGAAGCTCATTTCGAAATTGGTGGATACGTAAACAAGCAGAATTGCAGAAAAGTGGGTGAGGAAAATCCAAAAGAAATACTGGAGAAACGACTGTATCCAGAAAAAGTGACTGCGTGTTGTGGTTTTTGAGCGGGAAGCATGATTGGTCCTGTAACCAACTGTTTTATTTTAATTTACTTGAAAATGTATTTCTGTGTGTTTATTCAAAATCATATTTGCGCGCCTTCCGTAGTCGTTAGAGGCCGCTTCAAGTAAGAGTAGTGGGGAAGAAAATATGGCAAAAGCCTCCCGCTGTTTTGTTTGTTCTCGGGTACTAATTTTAAGTTACAAGTTAATCTGGATTGACTGTTGAGGTGTTCGGATTTGAGAATCAGTGTAGTATTTGTGTATGTTCTTTGTTCTTTCTAATAAAAACAAGCAGTTTCCACTAGTGGACTTATTATTAGTGATTAATTAACAACAATCGACACAGTTCGTATTTCTTCCAGAATGACACTGGTGACTCTGTTACTGTGAATGGAGCTCGATACAGGACAATGATAACAGATTATTTGTGGAATTAATTGGGAGGTATGGATGTCCAGAACACGTAGTTTCAACAGCTGATGAAACACCGAATTTGTTAAGGAAGAGACTTGGCGATCGAATAATTTCTCGAAGAACTGACGTTAATTGGCCGCCTAGGACGTGCGACCTCACACCACTGGATTATTTCCTGTGGGGCTAACAATTCTCAAACAACCGAACAGCTTCGAGTTAACATTACTCAAGCAATTGAAGAAATTGAACAGAATGTCTGCGAAAAGGTTATCGAAAAAAGGGGCGAGGCGAAGTACAGAATGGGGGGAAAATATGCAAGTGGGGGAAAAACATATTGCCGTAAGAGATTCTGAGAATGAAAGTGGTGAAAAGATTGTTGTTAATCCCAGTAAAAAAAATTCAAACCAAAGAATTTGTGATAAACGCCATGCTTATGTAGTCTGCCACGAACGATTTCTTAAGATGGCACGACATTTGGAAAATAAACATTCAAATAGTATTGAAGTGTCACGTGTACTAGCTAAACCAAAAAATTCATCTAACATCGACAGGGACTTCTTGAATTAGTTAGATGTGGAGAATTTCAGCACAATTTAGAAGTCCTAGCGGCCAAAAAAGGTGAACTTATTTTAGCACGGCACCCTTCAGAAAAAGAGGAAAAATAATATAATAATTTCGGACCCTGCCCTTACTGTCTTGGATTTCTGACAAAAACACGTTTATGGTTGCACAGTAAAACATGTAAAAAACAAAAGAATGTGAAAGATGAAGGGTTACAGAGAAAATTCATTCATCAAATGGAAAGTAATGCGATTCTTAATTCAGTTTTATGTAAACATACGGAAACTGAGTTTAATAGCAAAATTCTCGACAGTTTTAAAAACGATGAAATATCAGAAATATGCAAATCAGATGAAGTGTATATTATTTGGAAGATTGATGTATGAGAAGCACCAGTATTACTATCAAAATAAATTATGTTTGCTATTGATCTCTTAATGTCAGCAAGAAGTTCTGTAGGAATGCAAGGACTTGCAATAATTAAACTGAAAACTTGCGTGGTTCGGATTGCCTGCGTGTCGTAGTTCAAAAAGCACAGTTGGAATATCTGCTAATTCTATTACAAGTACCCGATTAAGAAAATACGTTGCCACGGTTTGTCAAGTATTTAATTTGAAAGAGCAAGTAGTTGATTGGCTTGTCAGACACCTAGGGCATGACATTAGAGTGCACCGAGATTTACCAATTGCATGATTCCGCCAAAGAACTGACCAAAATTAGTCGACTACTAATGGAGCTTAAACGAAATTAATCTGAATGGTATAATATTAATGTTTTTAAAATGTCATAGAACCCCTAAATTTTGAGCATTGCGTTTCAGATCTTCCAGATGTAGAATCTGAAAAAGAAGATTATCTTGAGGATAGGAATGAAGGTATTGTACAGGACGTTCACATATATTTTGAACCACCCATAACCCTTTATTTTTAATTTCACAAAATAATTTTGCTAGTAAAAGCTTTGTCTTTTTACAAAGATGCGTATTCAGAAAAACATTAACCATTTTTGCCTGGCTATCTATTTCCGATCGCATTTTTACACATCCTTCTATTCATATGTTGGCACCTTGGTTTAGTATAAAACATGGTTAGTCATTGTGCACGTTTTGGGGACCACTGGTAGCGAAATTCGTGACGTCTTAAAGAACAACTCTGCAGTGTTTTGTAGCGACCTATTTTTCTGAAATTGCTACTGTCAGTGGGAGAGGAAGTTGCTGTCAAATTTCTGTAAGATTTCTCGATTAAATGTCACTTTTTACTACATTTTGCTTGGAAAGTATTAATAAAATTAGGGGAAAAATTAAAATAACATAAACACGAAGGCATAAATAAAAGTTAAATAGGAATGGAATAGAAATTGAGGAAACTGAAAATGTGTGGCCTGGCTTTTAAAATTGAAAATTGATCTTCAAGAAATCTGAAAATTTAACTGTTGATATCTATTTGGGCATTATATAAAAATTGTAATTGTAAACCTAATGAGATCTTTGAATTCCCTAGTTATATTACTATTGTAAGACACAAAATAAATAGTATCAAATTAAAGTGTTTTTTGACTGCCGGAATCGACGTCTGGTCATCTAAAACTCCTATAGATACATATAGTGGAATATGAATATAATTATTTTATACGTACATAGGTAAAATAGATTAAAATTTACAATTAATTGAAAAATGTTCTAGAAGTTTGACAACAAATTTCCTTGCCTGATCTTGGGCAGTTGTAGCGATGCTAGATGAAGAACTAAAACAGATGCAGAAATTCTTCCCTCACGGAATATCTCTTATCTAGGTGCTAGGTCCCAGACAACTTTATTATATTAATGAAAAAAAAATAGAAAAACCGTCGAGAAATTATTTCATCAAGTTCCTTTCATTGCAATCACCTTGTGCTTTGAACTGTCACTTCTCTGTCAATGTAGCGGTTCTCAACAAGTGTTTGCTCTTGCGCAGAAGGTGACAAAAATTGGATCCCGGAATGAATAACCATCTTCTATGCCAAACCAAGTTGGCACCAGAGTGCTGAGATCTGTTAGGTTTTGCAGGAGACTGTTGTTTACGCATCACGGTAAACATGAGTCGGAGTATAAGAAATTTGAAGACTGGCCCAAGGGGAAAAATGTAAACATGTCTCAGACAACATTTTACTAGCGTACTTCTCCGGTAAAGCTGAAAATAAAAAAAAAACATCTTCATTGTGGACTCATTATTATGTTGCGAGACTATTTCAATTAAGAGGAAATTGGACATAAGCAAGTTACGCAAAAGGTGGCATTTTTGAAACGAAAAACCGACTGACATAAACCAGTATTTCATCAAAAGATGAAATACATACATAGATTTCTAGGAAAGGCAGACAACGACCTTTATTTTTGATGATGAAGGCCCATTCTAAAATTTATAAGGATTTTAGGGATAGAAAAATGTATTTTTATGTACGGTGTATTTTTATTTAAACTTACTAGCTGTAAATGTCCTCAATATATTTTTATAAAAGTGACATTGAGATCGAGCGTTCATAATGTAAATTTAAGAAATAATAAAAAATTCCGAATCTAATACATTTAGGTTTAGAGGTTCATTTTCGTACAGTGCTTTTGATATTCTGAGCAAGGTTATTCATTTGTTAAGTATGTCCGAATGTGCATTTAACAGATTTTTTCCCTTTTAAAATGCACATTAAAAACTGTTTGGGCATTCAATATGCATTTTGTCATATACATATAGACAAACAACACGTATTTTACCCATCTGCTATGGACATTAGGCATCTTGAATGTACACAAGCGACTGTCACGTCAGATACACTGTCAGTGACATTGTCATTAGGTGTTTCTGTTAGTTTTCTAATTAACACCTGCTTTCTTTGAATGAAATAATGAACAGTGAACATGTTCTAGAAGACAGAGACGGTGGTAGTCGTAAGGGAAACAAAGATCTGACGAGTACGCAAAGACAATAACAGATAAGGCAATTTCCCGAATATTTTCAGGACTTTAGGTTATGTATTTTTATCAATTTTAATACTTTTTTAAATATTCTGATGATGACCCCAACTTAGACCTTTTCGAATATCCCTGCAATCATGCATCTTGTAATAGTATATCTTAACGAGAACTACAAAATTGTCGCACGAAAGTTTATAAACATGCCGATAAAGTAAAACAAAACGCCAAAGTGTCTCATCTCGAAGTATGTACACCCAAAACAAAGAGGAGCAGAAAACTTCGGAATAAAAAACTACACAACATTAGAGTGAAGTACAAAATGTGGATCAGCTCTGTGACAAAAATGTTTTTATCTGTATCGGGTATGAGTCGGCGTAGAGTGCAAAAGTATAGCTAAGGAAATGACAAGTGGTTGTCCCATCATAATAGAAAACCGCTCGAATGAAAATATATAAAAAAGACAGAAAGTTAGAGAATGCATCTGCAATTAACGAGGTAGTGAAAGTCATTACGGAAGAAGCAATTCTCCTAGAATTTATTTATCTTCAGAACGTTGAATACAAAAGACTAGCAAATGCGTACAACAGTTCTGAAGCACCAAATTATCAAGTCAATTATAAGTTTTTCAGTCGTATATTCAATTCTGATTTCAACATTGGGTTTGGATTCCCAGCCACTGAGGTTTTTGGTTTTTGTGTTCGAGATTGTAAAGAAAAATAAAAACTAATTTAAGTGTCCACAAACTAGGAGCTAAGCAATTTTACAAGATGATGGAAGAAAGTAATATTCGTATTGTTCTGATTTGGGACAAGTACAGGTGCCAACATGGAATGCATTCTAGGCTCAACATTTGTCGCTCTATTCATTCTGTGTAACTGATATTTCTAGCAAGAAACTCGTATTTTACAAGTGGCTAGATTATCAGATTGGGTATTGGGCAAGGTTCAATTGAAATCGGTTCAGCTCTTCCTGACTTCCTCCTTAAAATGGCACTTCCGGAACACAGAAAAGAACTAAGATTGTACTGCGATGGATGTGGCGGTCAAAATGAAAGTAGCGATATTGTGCATATTATGCTGATGATTTGGGTGCGTAGACATGTACCGCCCACATTGAAATTTATAAGAATGTGCTTTCCTGTTAGTGGGAACTCATTTCTTCCTGCAGATCGTGTTTTTGGACTCGTGCGAAAATTAGGCGAAGATTAGAAAGTTTTTGATGTTAAAGCAGCTTTAAAATTTTTAAAGAAAACTAATGGAATCAGCGAAGCAAAGAGAATTTTTATCAAGAAAACAAAGCACAATTGAGTAGGAACAAAAATAGATCAGTATTATAGCAATGACATTGAATCAAAGAAATATGAAAGTTTATTAAAGAGGGTAAGAGAATAGAAACGCCGGAAAATAAAAATGAAAAAAATAAAGAGTAAACAAGCTACTTATAGAATTTACTATGGAAAATTGGAGAAACGGTCCTAAAATGGTTGATTACGGTTCTACCTGAAACAACAAATGAAGGCATGAGAATGATAAGTAGTGATGGGAATAATCGGGATATTTTCATAATCGAGATATTAGTAATATCGAGGATTTCATAATCGAAATAATAATTCGAGATATTTAATCGAATTATATTAAACCTGTAATGTAACCTATAGACACATCCCATATCTATTATCTATCAACGCAGAATAAAAATTCGAGTTATTTAATCGAATTTACATGTATCACGGTCACGAATATGAATGTACAATCGGCGGCATAAACTTTTGAAAGAGTAACAATGAATGATTGTTTGAATTGCTTTTTATTTATAATTTTTAAAATCAATTAATTATATGATAATTTCCAACCAAGAAACAATTTAATATAATTTGTTTTTTTTTAAACTGGTATGCACCCTCGGATGTCTAAACAAATCTTGCAGATACTCCTGATAATACTCCCAAAGACCCAAAGTTAGATAAAGTTCCGGGAATTTGCATTTGGGAATTTGTGTAGTTGTGTTAAGAGTTAGTTACCCGCCAACCAAGCCGGCGTACGTGCGTTCTGTTGTGTTGATTTGATATTTTTTTCGACTTAACGTTTTTAAAGGTTATTTCGCCCTGTGTGTTTCTGGTTGTTACAATAATTTTTATATCAAAATTATGAAGCTTGGACCAAAAAGATCACCCCTAGTGTGGGAGCATTTTAAGAAGACTTCAGATAAAGTTGTTATTTGTAATATTTGCAAAAAGGAATTTAAATTTTACGGAAATACAACGAATTTAAGGGAGCATTTAAAAAGGAAACATCCGGCTTCCCTATTGCCGCCTCATGAACCTGAAACTCAAAATGAGACCACAGATCAAGTAGATATAAATTCTCAAAATCCGGTTGCCGGACCTAGCAGGAGAGCCGACTCACCACATTTCAATCAACCACCTACTGATTAATTGCCCGCTGCCGTTATATTAAGACGGACAAGTCAAGAAAAGTCGGCATTGAAACGTCCTCGCCAACTCAAGTTATTTGGCTCCACAAGAGGTGATGGGATAACACCGGAAATGAAAGACGCAATTGACAAAGCCCTTTTGCAAATGATTGCAACTGACTATCAGCCCCTGTCCATTGTGGAAAATAAGGGATTCATTAACTATTGTAAAAAACTGAACCCGCATTATCAGCTACCAAGCAGAAAACATTTAACTACGGTATGGCTCAAAAACATGTACGAAGAAGAAAGCCAAAAAATCAAGACCATGCTAACAGATGTCGCCAATCTTGCAGTAACAACGGATATCTGGACATCGGATAGCAACAAGGCTTATATTTCTTTGACGGTTCATTTTATTTATAATGACCAAATATTTTCACCCAGCATAGCTACCAAAGAAATGGAAGACGCTCACCATACAGGGGAAAATATTGCGAGAACGTTAAAATCTATTTGTGATGAATGGAATATCGAAAACAAAATCGTCACAGTGGTGTCTGACAATGGTACAAACATTAAAAGTGCTGTGCGGCAGATGAACAAACACCATCACCCTTGTGTTGCACACACGTTAAATTTACAGTAGTGCCTTGTTAGGCACAATTATTAAAAAGTGCCGTACGCTAGTTGGACATTTTAAGCATAGTGTTGTTGCGACTCTTGCTTGATTATGATGGAGAGGCTTTTAAAAATTAAAGCACCGTTGTCAGGTGTCATAACGTCCCTGCCTCAGTCACCTGAATTTTTAGATGCTGCCGAGTGGGAAATAATAACAGACTGCGTATCCTTGTTAAAACCTATTGAAGATGTAACCACGGTTTTATCGGGAGAGAAATATCCTACTCTATCCATCCTTTAATTAGAGGACTACAATTATCTCTTAAAAATAAGGCAGTGAACACAGATGTGGGAAATCAGCTTAAAGCGTCTTTACTTGATTCCATATCGAGGCGACTTGGAAGTCTTGAGACTAACAAAATAGTGGCAAAAGCTACATTCTTAAACCCACGCTTTAAAAAATTGGCATTTGGTGTTTTGGCAAATGCTAATAATGCACAGACAGTGGTACAAGAAGAGCTAGTTTCGATGGTATCGGTGCAAAGGGAAGAAGAAACGCCAGCAGTTGCCGCCGTTAATGTCGATATGGAAGATTCGATTTGGACGTTTTTGGACACTCAGGTGAAACAATCTAAGACACATATTACACCAAATGTCACAGGGACAATGATGTTGCGTCAATATTTAGAACTGCCATATTTATCAAGAACAAGTGACCCGCTAGAATTTTGGAAAACCCATTCAAATATCTTTCCTGATCTTTACATCCTACAGGCAAAATATCTGTGCATTCCAGTGACTTCTGTGCCATCAGAGAGAGTTTTCTCAAAAGCGGGACAATTGACGAATGACCGCCGTAATCGCCTTAACCCAAAAAATTTGGACATGATAATTTTTTTAAATAGCGTTTTAAACAGTTAAGTTTTGTTTGTTTTTAAATGTGAAATATATGTTAATTTACCATTTATATTTTTTATCTTTCCATAAAAAGTTATTATTTATTTTATTATTTCTAAAAAGAAAAGTTATTTTTGTTCCCACAATTTATTATTAGCATTATATATTAATTTTTATTAACCTTTTACTTACTAATAAAACTATAGTTCCACGTGATTTGTTTTATTTATTTTTTATTTTATAAATACTCGTATGATTGAAAAATATGTATAATGGTTTCGAAAAAAAAATCTATTATTTTAATTCTCAATAATAATAATAAACCGAGAACATTATAAATTAGAAACAATAATTCAGTTTTATGCTTTCAAAAGTTTATGCCGCCGATTGTACTACCGTCTTAGTCTTACATGTACACAGCACGCCTTATCTGTCTATGTCCGTTGCCCTGCATACAGGAATCATCGGCGATATCGGATGTCTCATGTTATCCTTGTTAGTGGTTATTCTACCTCTAATTCGAAATGTTTTATACTTTTATATTTCTGCACCAGAAACCAGAACATTTCTCGTGTTACATCTCCCTTTAATACCAACATCCTTCTATTTCATATCTTTCTCGCTCTCTTTTTACTCGAATCTCCAGCCGAGCTCTGGGATGGTCAGTGAATCGGAATAGTTGTGAATTGAATACTACTAATTTGACGGTCGAAGACTATTTTAATACTACTAAATTATCCCGAGATATTTTAAAAAAAATTAATCGAGATAATTCGATTTCATCTCCTCATCGAATTATTCGAATTATTTAATTCGATTTTTCCCATCACTAATGATAAGTGGACAAAAACCATTTCGGTCATATTTGGATTTGTGCAATTTCCGACTTACTTAATTATTGCGTTTCCGTAGAATGAAAACTGAATATATCCGCTTCCTAATAACGACTACAGATGGCAGTATGTGATATCCATAATGTAAACAAGAAAACTGTTGGGAATGAAAAGTGACTAAGAACTGGACATGTCTAGTTATATTCTAAATGGTTTGCACTATTCATTTGTTTTAAGGGAGTGGCCACTGTTCCGGTCGACGGTCTCCTGAAATTTTGTTTGAACACGGTCGGGCATGCGCATTACAGAATGACAACACATTTTGCATTTTGGAGGCGTAAAAAAACTAAAGCTGAGAGAACGCATTTTAAACAAAGCCCTTAGTTGCCCTCTCGCACCAGACACACGCATTTTTTGGAAAAAAGATGATGTAAAAACAAGCAAAATATATCAAACCGCTGCGGGGTCAGAACTCGTCTAGCCGTAGGAGAACAAAATGGCAGTTCTGTACGATATCCGCACACCCACCGAGACTATTAGCGTCACTAGCAGATAACGATATACTTCAACGTCATTTTACCGACATTAAGTAATGTGCACGTCCGACCGTATTAGAATAAAATTTCAGGGGATCGCCGCTCCGGCCGGAGCAGCAGTCACTCCCTTGTTTTAAGGTGGATAAGTACATTTTTAGATAACCTAAAATATTAAGCATTGTGTTTGGGCGCTGCTGTGTATCTTGTTGTGAAAATTGGATTATGAATAGGTAGATGAAAGTGGTTTCGATAATACCGATGCAGATCCAGACTCTGAAAGTCAGGATGAGTTTGAAGAACCTGTACTAAAAACGAAAAAAATAAAAATTAGCATTGAGCAATGGGAACGTGTAAGAAAACGTGATCGAAATTTGGGGACAGCATATAGATAGTCTTCAGGAAAGGAGATACCTGCAAGACAATACGGAGATTGTAACTGCGAACAAAAATGTACTGACAAATTCAGGGATGACCAAAAACAGAAAATACTAGATCAGTTCAACAAATTAGCACAAAATAATTTGCAGGATTCATATTTGTTTGGACTAGTGTCTGTGTACAGAGGTAGGTTTTATTTTATTTCAATAAAAATATATCATATTAATCTTTTAAGGCGTAGACCTAATCTAATGTTAAAACGAAGGTTAGAACAAGGCGTAGTCGTTCATGACAAGTCTACTTTAAGTCAGGAATCTAAAAGGAATACAATCTTTCGCTATACGGTAAAACTAATGTATTTTTATTTCATTATACGCTTATACATGGAAACGGTTTTTGTAGATTCAAGTTGATGGTAAGGAATATTCTATTTGTCAGTCAGCAATGTGTCCTTCATAGAATAAAAAAAGATAGGCTAAATAGGATTTCAAAAGAAAAAAACAAAAGTGATGTTCCACATCAGGATAACAGAGGAAAATCATTGGGGTCTAGAGCTTCAAAAAAATGAAATATTTTAGTGGAACAAGTAAAATCTCACATAAACAGTTTCCCAGTTAGAGTATCTCATTATTCAAGAACACAGGTGTTGCTCCATCAGAATTAGTTTTTAGGCACAAAGTTAACAATCGATTCAATTCAATTCTACCTAGGTCAAATACGTGTGTAAAGTCTCATGTTGAGAAATCCCAACGTCAACAGAAACAATATTTTAAAGGTAACAGAAATATTGAATTTGAAGAGAGGTGTTAGTTAAGGTGTATAGAAACAGTAATGAAATGAAATTTGGAAAAAACAATAGTAGTAAAGAGAGAAGGGAAGGATGTATATATTATTAAATTTCCTGAATCAGATGCTTCTTTTATACGCCACGTCAATCAAATGAAATATTTGAAAAATAATTCAATTTTTGCTGGTGGGGAGTATGAAAGTAGTGAGATTCATGAAAGATCAAAAATAAATGTTAAACCCCCAGAGGTTTGGGTACTGAATTAGAAATTAAATTATAGTGACATAATTTTCTTTAGTTAAATTAAATCGTGATTAAGTTAAATATTTAGGGGGAAAGTGTTAGAGGCGTAGAAATGAAAGTCGATTATTTTATTTTATAGAACTTTTTATTTATTCGTTTTTCTAGCGGAGGACTTCCTGCGCAGTTGAGAATTTTATCGGTTGCAGGAGAATACGGTTGAACAGACAAAAGTGAGCTAAGGCAGTGGACCAAGGCGAGGCCCACAAATTTTCAGGAAAACAAGTTAAAGACATAAACGTTGAGGGTAGGCGAATATAATTTTACTTTTATGTTATCACGAAATTTTAAACAAGGCAGGCATAGTTAAAGGTGTACCTATTTATTTTTAAATAGACGCCGTCACTGATCGGCGTGAATAAATGAAATAAGCCACACCTACCTTTTTGGTGATTGTCGGTAAGCCATGTCTACTAATATAAAGGGTGTTTCCGTTTTTAAGATCATTTTGGCACGAGGTGTTTTGACAATAAACTGCATCTAATAGAAGAAAAAACAAACAAAACAATCAGTTAATCATTACGTGCGATGGTGTAATTCAGTACTCCTTTATTTTAAAACATTCTCCGCCAATGAATATTTTTCTAGAACAGCACGATTTTTGAATTCACTGATGTACTTAGCCGGAAAAAAACTCCTGACAAAATGTTGAATAAAGCGCCGATTTAGCGTAAATTAGGTAAATCCGTCTGAGCGGAGCGATAAATTATTTCTTACTTTTTAATTAACGTCAAAATGCTGCTTTCTCTAACACTTTGCCAAGAGCCTTTTTCCCATCTAAATACACCAATGAATTTAAAAAGTGTGTTGTTATAGAACAATTTTCATTTTTGCCTAATTGTTTAAAATCACTACCCTCTAATTTTAAACAATTTTGCAAAAATTAATATTTTTCTAAAACGAGATTTTTCAGTTCATATGTATATAGACGGGAAAAGGACTCTAGGCAAAATGTTAAATAAAGCACGTTTAGGGGTTAATTAAAAACTGAAGAACTGAAGAAAGTACCCGCTCCAAGACCAGTTGAAACCGATAAACTCCAATCGTTCGTCCAGCCACGGGAGTTAAACTTGTATCTTACTACTAGCAACATGGGGTGGGGCGGTCCAGGACAAAACGGGGTACATTTTGTATCGCGCGCCACTGTAGCCGCGTTTTGCGCATGACTGTCAAGGTTGTGAGAGTCCAGAATAAACGGCCAATCTAAACTTCTTAAACTGTTGGGTTTACGGTTTGCTTATAATTCAATTTTATTTATATAACAAAACAAAAACCTTAGTTGAAATTTGAAAATAAACAAAAGTGAAATTGGAGTAATAAGAATCAGATCTGTATGACATGTAAGTACGTACCTACATATTTTAAATTTTAAGATAGACTCAGTTCTGTTTGTTTTTCTTTTAAAGTTCATATAAAGAGTTCCTATAATGTTTGTGATGATAATAACTTCATATTATGTGATGGATTTATTTATTCATATTGTAGATAAATTGTGAAGTTATTTTTATTTATGCGTTATATTTGCCTTTTTTCTATGTATAAGTACAGGGTGTTTCTGGACGACCCACAGTTAGCCGAACAAATTTTCACCCTGTATGGAGAGTTACTTGTTTTCTGCCTGTTGAATTTTAAGATGGAGTCAGTTCTGTTTGTGCTTCTTTTAATGTTTATTTAGTGTTTCTACTTTGTTTATGATGATAATAAGTTTATATTTATATTCCCATAGTAGATAGGTTGTTAAGTTCTTTTTTAAATAATGCCTGTTTGATTCTATATGATGTTGATATGCTTAATAAAACGTTTTTTACATTTTCGCAAATTTTAATTTCGAATTATGTGATTTATGCAGTGATATTTCATCCAAAATTTAAGTAGGTAAGTACATCAGATGCACTTTGCCTGGAAAGAAGTAGATACATCATATTCTGATGTATCTCCTTCTTTCCAATTAATATTATTGAAATAAAATCAGACAGCTTTTGAGTAAATGAAATGCACCCTTATAATAGAGCAATTTACGTGTTACCACGTTTAGTTTACCAGTCCAACAAGACGCGGCGCCACTTCGACTAGATGTCATTCGTGTTTCCCCCTTATAACATGGAACTAGCGTTTCTTAAGAGTTCATGTTCTGTGCCTCCAGCGTAAAACTCCTCCAGAGACCCTACCCGAAATTGGACGGACGAGTTTCCCCACAGCAGAGGGACGGTTATCACCAAACGCCTAGCCAGCGGCGGTCAGAGAAACCGCAGACCAGCTCATGGAAGTAACCACCACTCAACGGGGGCGACAATAAGTAATCATCGACAAACTGTAAGTAAACGGTGGTAGATTTACGCAGTTATGGAAGGAAATTACATTCGGCCCAAATATTCTCTCATGGGTCAGAGGTTATCGAATTCCTTTCAGTACAGCAATTATCACTTTCTTCGAATCCAAATTGCTCTGCCGCAGACAGGAAGGATGTGTCTCATGCTATTTAGCATTTTCTTAATATTGGGGTAATTCAAAGATGTATGCCGTGTACTGGACAGTACATTCCCGAATTTCTGTAGTTCCAAAATCTGATGGTTAAAAAAGATTAATTTTGAACCTTAAAAAATGAAACACATTCATAAATACATAATACTTTATGGGTTCGACTGACCTTACAGTTGCATATTTTTTGGTGTCCATTCTTCGCATAGAAATTTTTTGCGATTTGAATTTGAAAATATTTTATACGAGTTTGTGGGCTTACCAAATGGTGTTTGTACTGCACACTTTCTTTTCACTAAAATTTTAAAACCTGTTTTTGCCTATTTGACATCAAAATGACTGATTTCGGTTGCTTATTTAGACGATTTTTATTTGGTGATACAAAGGCTAAATGCTCTCAGAATGTTTCTGCCGCAATTCATGTATTACAAAATCTGGGGTTTGTTATAAATTTTCAGAAAAATGAGCTTCAAGCGAATCGACGATGTAAATTCTTGGACTTCTATTTTAATTCAATAAATATGTGCCTCGAGTTGCCTGATGACAAAGCGGATAAAATTAGAACTCTTTTGCAACATTTCAACACCTTACTCTTTGTAAAATTAAAAAATTGCTCACTTATTAGGTCTTTTAACATCAGCTTGTCCAGCTGTTCCTTACGCATGACTGTACACGGAAAATATGGAACAAACCAAGTTTTTAGCTTTTCATCATATTCATTATAACCATGTTGCAAATATGGCATTACCGTTGGATGTTTTAGCTGATTTGTCTTGGTAGAAATATCATGTATTCCATGTGAAAAAGTCAATCAAACCCAAAAAATATAGTTTAGAAATTTTCACAGACGCGTCAAATACGGGGTGGGGCGCCATTTGCAAAGACCAAAGAACATGCGGCTTTTGGAGTGGCATAGAACAAACATAGCATATCAATCAATTGGAGTTACTAGCTGCCTTTTTAGGATTTAAATGTTTCGCCAAAAATTTACGTGATTGCTCTATTTTATTAAGAGTAGATAATACAACTGTCATCGCGTATATAATCTTACGCCTCCCATACAGTTATGGGAGGCGTAAGATTCAAAAATTTAAATGTTTTAGCTGGGCACATTTGGAAATGGTACAAACACCGAAATGTATTTATATTTGCGTCGTATATTGAATGAAAAGCAAATTTTGAGGCCGATATTGAATCTCGGCGGTTAAAACTAGAGAAAGAGTCGCCATTGTCACAACACGTTTTTCGAGCGATAGTTAAAACTTCGGTATTCTGGAGGTGGACTTGTTTTCGGGCAGAAATACTACAAAATGTCAAAAATATATGTCATGGATACGGGATACAGATGCGCTAGAAGTAGAATCTGTTTTTACGCATTCCCTCAGTTTATTATTATTTTGCGGGTTTTACAAAAATTATAACCGACAAAGCTGAGGGTATCGTGGTTGTGTCGCTTTGGTCAATGCAGGCTTGGTTTCCCTTGTTCGCGTCATTATTTTGTACAAATAGTTTCAGTCATCCACTTTGGAGAAGCCTTTCCCTGGTGGCAGGACTCTTATCACACAAGCCTTCACCCGTAAGGGGCTTTCAAATTCTTCGATTGAAATAATTGTGTGATTCATCTCCCAGTCTACGATGAAACAGTATAGTTTTGGCCTTTAACGCTGGTGGCTCTACTAAATTAAACTTAGACTTGAATACAATATTCTGGTCTTATTACAATTTTTTACTGATTAATTCAAAAAGGGGCGACGTATGCTCTTAACACTGCGTTCTGCTCTGGCTTTTCTAATATTCCCAAGTCTTGCTCTAGACGTCAAGATAAAACGCTTCTTCAAAGGTGTTCAGATGTTAGGCCTAGCGCTCCCAAGTACGATTATACTTGGGATCCCTGTATTGTTCACAATTATTTAGAGCGCCTCAATAACGAAAATATAGGTACTTACACTTTATCAAGAAAACTGGCCACACTCTTAGAACTTGCCATTGCCCGTAGGGTGCAGATATTATGCCTTATTGACATTAAACACACATATGATGAAACTGGGGCACAAATAAAGATTCCACGCCGAACAAGACCCCTCGCAAAAACGCTATGCAACCACTTTTGTCTTTGCCGTGTTTGCCAGGCAGACTTCAAATATGCGTAGCAACCACGTTGCAGTGCCATCTCTCGAGAACTAAAGTGTTCAGATCTACAAATTTTAACAGATTATTTTTTGCATTGAAGAAACCGTATTCAGAAGCCGGTTCGCAAACCTTGAGCAAGCAGATTATGCATATATGCTAGTTCAGAGTGGTATTGACACGACCGAATTTTCCGCTCTTTGCCCTCGGCATGCAAGTACTTCGTCAGCCTGTCGAAATGAAGTAATCCTTGATACCATACGACGAACAACAGGGTAGTCAGAAAACTTAAATACGTTTTCCAGATATTATAATAGACGACTTCGTTTGCAAAACTCATTTTTTAATTCCACAGTTTAAGAATAAATATTACATACTTTATAAAATAAAAGATGTTCTGTTTAATGTACTTTTATTACGCATATAGTATACATACAGTTCTATAGATCGACGTATGGAAATTCGAAGAAACCGAAGGGAGTGGTTAACGCTGTGATTGGGCTTGTAAGGAAGTTACAACGGTCGGGTGATTTCTTCTGGAAATTTCTGCAGGAGCTGATGCTGCGGAGAGGATCCAGAAATGGTTTGAATACAAGTGTGGCTGTCTTGGCATTTTTGTGCGCGTGCAGAAATGCAGGTGAGAGGATCCAGGAGGCGTTCATTTTTTATTTCAACCACGAGGTTATAATGATCGAAAAAATCAGCTTCGATGATTGGTTTGGATACGCTAGCGATGACGAATCTCCAAGGAAATAATCTGCGGAGGCCTAGATTGAGATCGAGAGTGACAAAACCATATGTATGAATGGGTGTACCATTTGCGGCTTGGAGAAGATAGCTGGTCTTTTTACGAGAGAAACGAAGTTTACTTCGCGGATAAACACAGAGTTCTGATTCACTATCAACTAAAAACTGTGTTCGAGTGTCCCTGTCGGAGACGAAAAGGCGGCTGAATATCTTGGACATGTCACTGGTGCCGTTACAAGTAACGAGCCTGGTAGTTTCCCAAGTGATTGATACTGCACGGGGGTCGACACTGCTTGGCGTTGGTATCGAATTTGCGGTGGTACCAACAGACTGAGCCTTGGTTCCGTGGAACAGAGCGTGAAGAACACGCTGAGTGAGCTCGGGAACGTGGGAGGAGGGCGGCAGTGGAGGCTACGTCTATCTTCCTGACGGAAATGGTATTGGAAAGTTCCCTTACCATGTCATGAAGCGTTTCCACCCTATAGGTGACTTAAGTGCTGCGGAGCACAGCGTCTTCATCGAGTTCGACGTTGTTCTGTGTGGCCATTATCGAGTTAATATGCGCTGAAGGCATCCCAACCAGAGCAGTCATTTAGTAGACACCCAGCTTATAAACCACTAATTTCGAGACAGACTAGACTGGCCAGGGCTTCACATCGCTCGACGACATATTTAAACTGGACAGTTCAGGATTGAAGAAAAAATGTATTATTTAGCGATGAAAGTCTTTACAAGAATTTAATCCTGATGGAATGAGGCCTGTAAGAGGACCAATAAAGCACAGACAAGGTAGTGTTTTTCCACTGGATTTTTTTATGGAGTGGGGTAGGCCCTTTGCACTTCATCAATGGTACAATAGATCGATTTGTCTACAGCGATATTCTGCAGAATATAATGCTTCCATAAGCAGAGTGGGAAGTGCCTCTTCGTTTCATATTTCAACAAGATAACGATCCAAAGCACTCTTCACGGTTTGTTCAGGAATGGTTTCCGGATAACGATGTTCAAGTATTGCAGTGGTCGGTACAATCCCCAGACCTCAATCCCATTGAAAACTTGTGGGAAGAAGTAGAGCGTCGTATCCGTACTACAAGATATCCCAATAAACAATCGTCAGTAAACAAATTCAATGAAATATGAACAAGCCTTCCCGATAATGTCATCCACAATGTGATCTCTTCAATGCCAGGACGTTGCCAGAAAATTATAACTAATAATGGTTATTCTATTAATTACTAATACGATGCTTCCTGTAATTATGAAATTTAAACACTGTAATTGTCTGTTTCTTGCGTTAAGTAAGATAAAATGGAATGTGTTACTTTTGTCGCACATACTTTTGCGTAGTTTCATTCGTTTCTAAAACTGCAAAATAATGATTGAACTGAACGTTTTCGGAAATTCGTGATGTATTACTAAAATGAGTGTGATGCAAAACCAATATAAAGATCGCTGAGACTAGAGAGCCGTTAACGGCTTTTTATAAGGGCAGGGAAATAGTCCGTCGGGCCACCTCGGGTGTTATGAATCAAGAAACAATTATTGTTTTCTTGGTATGTGATTCTCTTATCTGACGGGACACCAGACACACACAAAATGAGCCACGAGATTAAAAAAAAATCGGGGTTAATGGAAAAAACGGCAGCAAGCTACGTTTGATCCGCAGATATCTCGATCACACATCCAACGCATTAGCCATCCAGATACGGACGAAGTTGTCTGGCATCTTCGAATTACCGTAGAAATAGTGAACAACATATGTTGACTATTTCCCGGTCTTTTAAAAAGAGCCGTTATCAACTCTCTAATTACTACGTGTGAAGATACAGCTGATCATACCAATTTTTAAATATAAATGAGCAAATTTATTTTGTGACATTTTGTTGCTCTACTTTTGTCCAATAGGTAGGTAACCAAATCTGCCACTGCTTATGCTGGGAAGGAGGAGGAGCTCTCCTATCAAGGTGCAACTAATCCAAAAAAAAGAAAATTGTGCAAAATGCAATTTTGTGTATCTAAATTATGACTCAGTATGCTGGTGTGAAATGTTTACTACTTTAAAGCTATCCACTTGTTAACATCTTTCTATGCATTTAATAAAATATTTTTTCGAAAAATTTGCGAATTTTTGAAAAAAAAAGCGATAATAACAACTTTGTTACTTACTTTTCATTTCGTTTTAACCTCACATTCTTGTTATTCTTGGTTCGCTTGCTTATGCCTCGGCCTTCAACATTTTCACTTACCCTCACTCTTTCTTCGTCTTGATCTAGTTCACCAACAGTTAATATTGTACTTTTATATTATTTTAAACAATTTCACTTCACCATAGTTATTAAGAGCTACACGCACCAAAATATGTACATGTCAAATGGTCGATAGTTCATTAGAAATACACTGTTGCGGTTTGAGAATAACACGGTTACGGATATGTTGCAGTTTGAAAATACAACTGTATATTGTACATTCATAAACAAGGGGATAAGTTACACTTTGTCGTTTATAAAAGTCAACAATTATTGATAGTGAAACGAAACCAGGTTGTAGCGCCACCTCTATCTCAATTTTTGGATTTGTTGCACTTTGATAGGATAGCTCCTTTTAAATTCTTGTAGCCTGGTTTACTTGGCTATATATAAATGTTTAATTTCCTCCTAGGTCCGACTTTCCAAATATGTGACCAATGCAGGTGACATCAAATTTAGGGAGGATTGGTTGAAAATCCCGCAATTTAAGTATCGGCTACAATCCGTTAAACATGACTATTATAAAGCTTTTTGTACGAGTTGTGGGTTCAGTTTTAAAATCACATTTAAAATCTACTAAACATCTTAAATCTGGAAAAGCAGAAGCAATCAGGTAAATAATTTTTAAATATCTACGTAGTGCATTTTCAGATTTTTACTTAATTGCAATACATATTTTTATAGGTGGTACAGAATCGGAAAAATGGGGCGAACAACAAACTAAATTATTATTAGACTTATACCATGACTTGTTGCCACAAATAGGCCCCATGAAAAAATTCAAAAACAAAAAGGCTATGTGGGAACACATATCCCAAGAAATATTGCAGCAATTGGGTTTATTTAAATTTCCATCACAGTGTGAGAGTAGGAATAAAACTGTTCTGAAAAGAAAACATACGGCAACATCAAATAACAACCGCTCCAGTAACACATGAGAAGCAGTACCATTTGATGAGGAAATTAATAAAATTAAGGGCTTTGATGACAGTCTAGAACTAGAAGTAAAAATGGACGCTAAGCATATTTTACTGAGCAGCAAAATAATGATCTTAAAGATAACGGGAGGAAGGAGGCAAAGAAAGAAGAAGATTTAGAAGCATTAAAGTAAGCGTTTACATGATAATACAATATGGCGCCCATACGAAAATATAATCCTGATGATAACTGCAAATGCCTGAAAAGTCGTAGGACAATTGCATATTAGGCTCATTCAACATGGATAGTTTTTGCAATCGCGATACCGACGATTAAAATATAAACTATATATTTACTGAAAAATACTGTTAATTACCACTGATAATTAGGGCTGTGCAAAATAATCGATTAATCGAAATATAATCGATTAATCGATTATTTGATTATAGATTTTACTTTGTTCAAATATTGCATGTTTTGAATGTGTATGGAAAACCGCAGACCAACTGGTTTCGTCCTTCTGGGACTCATCAGTACGGTGCTTCCCCCTACACACTCAAACCATGCAATTTAATCTTGCTATATATACTGCCGCGCTCTGGACAGATATCAGCAAGTGACAACTACTTTGAGTAATTATCTGATATTAATTAGTGGTACTGGACCGTTCTAACAACTACTCCTCGGGCAAATACCCCGCCAGGCATTGAATTATAGAACTAAATCCAGATTTTTTGTACTACGAGACGTTTCAGACTGCTACCCCACCTAAGGTGGCTTTGAAACAATCCTAATTTGTCTCCATGTACGTACGTGCTTTTAAGCAGAGTCCCAGAAGGACGAAACCAGTTGGTCTGCGGTTTTCCATACACATTCAAAACATGCAATATTTGAACAAAGACCTGCTTAAAAGCACGTACGTACATGGAGACAAATTAGGATTGTTTCAAAGCCACCTTAGGTGGGGTAGCAGTCTGAAACGTCTCGTAGTACAAAAAATCTGGATTTAGTTCTATAATTCAATGCCTGGCGGGGTATTTGCCCGAGGAGTAGTTGTTCGAACGGTCCAGTACCACTAATTAATAGATTTTACAATAATCGATTAATCATATAATCGATTAATCGAATAATCGATTGATCAAATAATCGATTGATTAAATTATTGATTAATCGATTTTTGAGATATTGCAAGTTACGGAGATAGGTACACACCAAAGTTATTATATGGGAAGTTGCCTAATGCGAGGTTCGTTCTTAGTCGGCAGCGATCGGAAATTGACGTCACCGCGGGACCGCAATTTCCTGCCGTACATTAGCCGATAAGCGGAGCGCATAGAACGGTGGAATAAATCTTTAGGTATAAAATAATTATAGAAACTCCAAACACCTTGTATTATATTCTTGTATATAGAACCGAGCCATGTGTTTATATTTTAGAGATAAGAATTTTGTGTGTGTGTGTATCTGTTTTACGAGAAGATGAGAAAAAAAACTCGCTTTTTAGAACGCGTAGCGAGCAGTCGATCTTTGTATTATATTAAAATAAAATACGTATCAAAACTTTTGCGTTTCCTTTAATCGAACGAAAGGAAGATACACAACAACAATAATTATTTATTATTAATCCAAAAACTAAATTTCGGTGAACATCTGTTTCAGTAGGTACCTAAATACACTTTCTTCGCCATGATGAGTGATGAATCAATAAATGCACAAAATTCAGTACTACCGTACCTAATAGACACTTCCAGATTAGTCTCGGGAATGATATTAGGCAAGTAGGTACGTATTTGTTCGAGTAGTAGTAGGTATGAAGCTGGGTAGGTATTAGGAAGGTACATACTTAGTTTTGCTTTCAAAAGCACATCGGCGGCGGCGAGCAGAAAGTGTTTAGAAGTAGATAGATAGATAGATCAATTTATTCACTGGCACAAGCGTAGAATATACAAAAAAATCAAAAAAATGGCAGTTACAACAACAAAAAAAACACACACACACATACACAAAGCACAAAGACGTAAAAATGTAAAAATATAAAAACGCACAAAATACAATATATAGTAGGTATTTTTATTCAAATAACTGTACATAATGTTATCTATATCTATTTATACTGCCTACTACATTTCAAGTTATGGGCATACTTTTTTCAACTTTTTACTTTGTTTGGAATTAGTCGGAGTATGGGCGTATGTATTTATTTCTGAAATTAAAAACTGGATGTGGATTTTAGTTTGTAGTAGGTACCTATACTGTTATTTTAATCATCTCCAGTTAAAATTGAACGGCATCGAGGGCGATTTCATTTTCAATCTAAATTTAACTTTATTAGGTTAACAATGCTAATTCAAAAATCTAAATTACTCTACTGTATTAGAATACGATCATTTTTGCTTTAAATTTTACAAATTACCTATCCATATAGGTATTTAAGTTTCAGTAATAAACCTTAGGTATACCAGAAATAGTCAGGCCCACGCCCAGAAGAAACTATAGAATCCGTGAATGTCCGTAAGTATCGAATGAATGAAATTCCAATTTGAACCTGACTATTTCGCAATGAAATGATCGCCGTTTTTACAATTACCTACCTACAGAAGTAACAAGTGTCGGAAATTTAGCGCGGGAATTTGAGGTAGGTAAGTACGTACCTTTAGGACCTTTACTTACACCCTGCAGAACGATGAAACTTCATAACAACGCAGGTTATACATAAATTTATGCCATCAAAGGCATGCATAAAGCGTGGGAATCGGGAAACACATGCAGACGTCTGTACAAGTATGCTTGCGGAGCGCGGCCGAGGTCCATCGCTGACGTCACATGCTTCCCCCACTCGTACTTCACGCGGTGCTATAGCGCTTTACGGGTATTAGGCAACTTCCTATATAATAACTTTGGGTACACACAACAGATTTTATTATTTATCCGTACAAGTTCTAATGAAAAGTAACGCATTGACACGCACATATCCCCGTAGGACTCATCGGACCGGAAGCAGAATTCTATTATCGCCGTCGCTAGAAATGCAGCTGTATAATTGTACACCTGTTATTAAGACACCAGGTCCAGCCACAAAGACGACCACCTGGCCCAGCTATGAAGACGGTCACCAGGTACTACCATGAATGAATATTTTAAATAATCTTGAAATGAACTCATACAGCTGTATACCTCTTACTATGCACGTCACATTTTTCCAAAAAATCTGTGCATAAAGCCCTATGCCATTCTGGAATTACCTCTGGCCTCGGTTCAATGATCCCCGAATTTTAAGTAACCTAAAATCAGCTTATACAGCTATATGCCTCTTCCTATGCACGTCCCATTTTTTCCAAAAATCTACGCATAAAGCCCTATGCCAGTCTGGAATGACCTCTGACCTCAGTTCAATGAACCCCCCCCCGAATTTTAAGTAACCTTGAAATGTGCTGATACAGCTGTATGACCCTCCTATGCGCGCCACATTCTCCAATGTGGTGCATGTGGCGGAATTCACCGCTGGTGGCGAACTTTTAACATGGGCTCTTATGGGGAATTGCCTGAAAAACGCGAGGGGGGAGGGCTAATCAGATCGTCCCTCTTACTACTGCTAGACGTTTTGGACGAAAGTGGAAATGGAGATGAGAGCAACGACTTGGAAAATAATACCGACACTTCAGTAGGAACTTCTGTTAACAAAATCAGAAATATAGTGTTGAAAATCAGAACAGTTAAAATTAAAATTTTTTCAGTTGCTGTAAATCCGCAGATCTCCCAATGTTAAATCCCATCGTGGACGTCAGAACCAGATGGAACTCCACTTTGGATATGTTGAACTGGGGTATAAAGTTTAAGAAGGCAATTAATATTTTATGCGAAAATAATGAAAATTTAAATAATTTGGCAGTTTCGAGTGATGAGTGGGACCTTATTATTCGAGTATGTACGTACTTAAAGTGACTTAAGACGCTTTCAGATTCTTGCACTCTGCCGATGGTGGTGATTGGAATCAACATGTTACTAGACAAACTGGAAACTTGGTGTTTTGAACTGGATCGCTCCCCTAACAGAATCGATATAGATGAAAATATTATTTTAGCTTTGCAAGCAGCACGGGACAAAATTGTGAAACATTACGTAAAGACCGATAAGATATATTGTATAGCACTAATTTTGAACCCACGGCATAAGGACACTTTTGATTTCACGAACTGGGGAAACCAATTAAAAAATATGGCTGTTTTTGAATTTGAAAAATTATACCAAATGAAGTATTATATTCTACCACATCCAAAGTCTGCTAATAATTCAACAGTCGGGATACCTTCCAGTTCTTGTGGCAATTATGATTTGAATTTGTTGCACCTGTTCGAAAGAAATGATCCAAATGAGGAAGGGGAAAAAGCTTAAATGAAAGAGATAGAAGATTACTTGTACATCAAAAAGAGCAGAAAGAAGTGAAAATATCTTAGAATGGTGGAGAAGGAACGAAAATGCTTGCCAAATTTGTTAAAAATGGCCCGTGATATTTAAAGTATTCAAGCAACGTCAGAACCTGCAGAACGACTCTTTTCCAGGGCAACACTGTTTCCCAATCATGCAAAGAAGATGCCAGCATTTTAAAATTTGGCGCCTTTCTATATGAGAAATATAATACCACGTAGAGCGAGCTAATAAGACAGTCAATGCGACAGTTGGGAAGATTAGCTATTGAACTTGGGCAACATGACGAAGAAATAAACGTTTTGAACGATGCCATAATTCGGTTAATTTGGTAAAGCAGCTATGTGTCACAACAAAAGAAGTTGCAAAAAGGCCAGAGTTTAAGATTCCACCTCTTGCATTGATGATTGGTTATGCGTTACGAAAATTCGCGTCAATCGAGAGAGGACAAGCCTTACGCAAGGGAGACTTAAAATTAAATAAACGATTTATTTCATTTTTAACGTTGTTAGATTTAGAATGGAGTGTTCGAATTTCTTCTAACGCATTAGCAACAATGTATTCAAGAAAAAATACCGCAGTGGATTTATTACCAATAACGAGTAAAATTAAGTAATTTCTTGGATAAAGAGATCAAATTGGTTTTACAAAAATTAAACAATTCAAATTCGTCATCGATTTGGAGTAAAATGGCAAGTTTAACACTAAGTCGAATAATTCTATTCAACTAAAGGAGATCTGGGGAAGTGGCAAAAAATGACTATACAACAATACTCCACCCGGCCGGATTGGGAAAATACTGGAACACAAGAAATGAAAGGCGCCTTAAGTTCTTTTGAAAACAAATTAGCGTCCCAACTTACAATCGTACGGATTATAGGAAAGCGTGGCAGAATAGTTCCTGTTATATTAACTAAAGAGATGAAGGAATCAATCGATCAACTAATACAGAATAGGGTAAAATGTAACGTACCCTGTGAGAATCCTTATATATTTGCAATAGCAATCACACCAACTAGTCATATGCGAGGTCATGACTGTTTGAGAAAGTGGTGTATAGAGGCTGAACTAGTATCTCCTGAATTAGTTACAAGTACAAAGCTACGTAAATACGTTGCAACAGTATGTCAAATATTCAATTTATCAGAAAATGAATATGACTGGTTAGCGCGACACTTGGGCCATGACGTACGTGTTCATCGCGAATTCTACCGCCTGCAAGAAAATGCAGTCGAACTTACAAAAGTAAGCAGACAGTTACTAGCTGTAGATCAAAGCGAAACCCATAAATATTCAGGAAACAAGAAAGTCATTAAAATATATACATGTGGAAGGTATTTTTGGAACAATGTAAATACCTTTCAGATATTTCAATGTTTTTTCATTCTATAGATTTTTCAGTGAAGACGAAGAAATATAAATAAATGAACCTGCGCCACTTAGCCCCGAAGAAGACATTCCGACATCCACAAATCCACAAAAATCTCAAGAAAAAACTGCTAAAGGTAAGGTAAGGTATTGGGCCGATCAAAGTTAAGTCTGCACTATTATTAACTTTATTACTATTGGTGTTACGAGCATTTTTGTGGCATGTGTTAACGTAGATTTGATTGCGAAAACAGTAGTCATTCAACATCAGGTTTTTGAGTTATTCGTAAAATAATTGACCTATTTGTATAGAACATCATGTACATTTTTTTGCACTTTTGGATGAAAACATTTCTGCAAAAGATTCGAATGCATCAACATCTTAAAAAGTAGATAAGTATAATAGTTTTGTTTCACTATCAAAGTCCAACGTAGATTGAAGATTCATAGGCCAAGAAGGACATGAAACATGATATGTTTCATGAATATGAATATGAATATGTATTATGTACACAAATCAATTAGTCTTAAGTGTACTTTAGAGAAAAATTTCTCATCATCAGAAGACAATTGTTTGTAAAAAATTTAATTCAAATGGTTATTCTCACCTACTGCTTAATGTACTAGTTGGACCTACTAGACACTGTTTTGGTTGTAGGTGGTAGGCCTTTTCTACAATTTAGAGTATATTTTATTCAATTCAGTTCAGTCAAGACCCTTTGATGTCTCATTCTGAATTTAAAAACCGGAAGAATATTGGTGACGAAATGCTACCCGTTACAAAAACCACCAAAACGTCCGATGGGCAACTTCTGAAGATAAGTCAAGTACGGCAGGCCACCTTTCAAAAGGGTAACTGGCCAAACTTCAAGATAAACTAAACTTACGATCAGTCTGAAGGTGTAGATGTACATACAGGGAAATACCTATTCGAACAGGTAAAGTTAACAAAATCTTTCATTTTGCAACACTATGGTTACAATTCGCAAACTTTCAGATCGCTGACAACGACAAGATAACATCGGAATCCCTGGTTCAGTTTATTTACTACAGCTGGCGATCTCTACATTGAAAAAGAGGGACTTTGACAATTTGTGTACATCCATTGTTATTCCACAAAAATACCAGAATCAAAAGTTACCTACGAGATACTTTGGCCAAGACAGATGAGGAGACTGAATAGTCTCCTCATCTTATGAAATTTTCTACAATTAATCATAAAATTCATGTTACGTTTTTCTTTGCTGAATTTGATGTTAGTTTATTTAGAATTGCCCAATAATTAAATACGTTCTCTTTCTTTATTGTTTAACTGGCGGTTTCCTACAGAATCCTGCATAAACATAATTTAAGTAATAAATATTTTAACGCCTGATGCTTTATTGAAGTGAAACTTCTTAAGGGCGATTCGCACTATACGTACCGTCACCGTCCCGTCGCCGTTCCGTTACCGTCACATCAAATATTCTTGTATAGGTATCCAATAGATTTATTCACATTATCCGCCACTGAGACGTTCCGTCACCATCCCGTACCGTCAAGCATTCTTGAAAAGAATGTTTGACGGGACGGAGCCTGTCCGTATACGCTTTAAAAACGTGCAGTGCGAATTTAGAAACATCTCGGTCTAGTCTACTCTCTGGGAAAATTGTTTATATATAGTACATGAATATTAAATTTATGCCATTATGGCTGAATTCGATCAAGATGAGTTACTCATTGAAGAGGTACGAAAATATTAAGATCTCTACAACATGACATCAAAAAATTATAGCAATAATATCTACAAAGAAAATGTTTGGAGGAAAATTGGGAAAAAATTAAATAAAACAGGTACGTACCAAGAACTTATTTATTTTATATCATCAACACCTCGATAGAACATAGAAATAGTACGTATCTTACTGTAATTTTTATAAGTTAGTTTTATTATTGTGCAAATTTTGAGTTCCCCACTGTGATCAATCACTCACGGCTAAGTAAATAAACTTGCATTCTGCAACATGGAATTTTAGATACAGGCTTATTTAAGTTATTAACTCAATCTTTCAAAAATAATAAAACTAACTTATTCTGGTTACTAATACCCACTGCACTTGCAAGATGCGTGTCCTTCGAACTGATCCATTTGCCACGAAACGGCCCCAAACTGCGAATTAAAGTAAGTCTTGTACTTCTCCCGCACATGAAATGCATCTTGTTCGGCATAGCCCCCTTGACGGGGTAGTTTTCTAAAAATTGGTTCACCCTCAGGTGGATCCAATAAACTATGATGAAAAACATCTTGGTCTTTGATATAATTATGCAAAATACATGTTGTTAAAATTAATTTATCAACATTTTCTGGCAAAGCATTTATGGTTCTAAAATATATTCGCCATTTGTGAACCAAATGACCGAATGCATTTTCAGAAACCCTCCTAGCACGGGACAGTCAGTAATTAAATATTTTTTTTCTATATTACCATTAATTGCACTACCCGGATAGGGTCGTAATAAGTTATATTTTAAAGGAAAAGCCTCATCTCCAACTAGTACATGTGGGGCCAGGTTCTGCGTACCTGGTAAATGTTTTTCTGGAGGTATACCCATTTTTCCTTTTAATTCGAAAAAATTCCGCCGTCGCTGTTTTTCCCATATGATCCTATATCTACTGATATAAATTTGTAATTGGCGTCCACGACAGCCAACAGAACTATAGAAAAAGTGTGTTTGTAACTGTAAAATTGTGACCCACTGTTCGGCGGTGCAAAAATTGGGAAGTGTCTTCCATCAATAGCACCAACGCAATTAGGGAAGTTCCATGTTATCAAAAAATCCTCAGCAATTCTTTGCCAATCTTGAGTAGTTGGTGTTGGCATCACTTCTGTCATCAAATTCTCAATTATAGCACTGCATACCTCTTTAACTATGCAATGTACTGTAGAATGTCCTAGCCGAAAACTGAAGGATAAGGTCAAAAAGAAATCACCGGTTGCCAAAAATCTGAAAATAGAAGTCCCTATTCAAACATTACGCATATTTTATAGGAATGTGTTGTCTTAGCAGGTCTACCTCGTATAATATCGTGTAATATTGTTTTCAGGAGTGGAATGTAGGAATAGATGGACATCATTGAGGGATCAGTGGAGAAGGGGTATGAATAAGAAGAAAACCAAAAGTGGGCAAGGTCGAAAAATAGTAAAAGCCTGGAAATATGACGAAATGATGGCATTTCTAATTCCATTCGTGAGGGAAAGGGGGAAACAATAAGTAATATCCCCGATTTTACAGAAACTGAGATTCATGAAAATTCGCAATCTCCGGAAGCAGATGACTCTCAAGTTGATGGAATATCAACCCAGGAAACGGATGCTCTTGATGAACAGGACAATGAAGACGAAGTTCCCCATCAAACAAAACGCGCTAGGCTTGTAAATAAACCCAAACAACCCAAGCCCATTATAATCTGAGAAACACCGCCTTCGGGTAGTAACCTCAAAAATTGTAAAAGAAATCCGGAACCAGAATAAGCTTCATCAGCTCTAATGAAATTTATAATTGCAGATAAAGAAAAATCTGAACTATCGCATCAGTCTTCAAGCATTCATTCAATAGATTCCTTTTTTAATAGCCTGTCTGCGACTGTAAAAACTTTCTCTCCCTATTATCAAAATATTGCAAAAACTAAACTTTTGAATGTAGTATCAGAGTTGGAATTGTTGCAAATGCAGCAATCGACAAACTTTCCATCTGGAGATCAAAGACTTGGTAATACACGCTTTTTTGGGCCTTCGGAACAAAATTTGAATCATCACTTTATGCCTACCACTAGTACTAACTATGGTACTGCAACATGCACTACATCAACACCGTCTACTTCAGTAAGATCTCCTGGAAGTTATTACGATAACATTACTTCACCACCAACGCCATCACAAGTAAGACCCGTGTCCGCCCAAACATTTTATGAATCTTTTGGGACAAACAGTAATCAATAAACATGTGTTACTCTTATTATTTTGTACTTATAAAATCTATTATATTCGTATTTTCTAATAATAAAATGAATACGAAAAATTACCATTTCTTACCTTATACACACCATCAGTTTCTCCACGGCACTAATTGCTTCTCGGAATGTGGTGTTTTTCTTTCTTATGGAAGGTTCAATTTTATGCAGAAGAGCGAAGAATTGGTTTTTACACATTATGAAGTATTTATAAAACTTTATTTCATCATCTTCTAATCTTCTAAATAAGGTATGATATTCGCCTTCATCCTTCCGTGCTCGATATATATTGTGTACCCATATTTTTCTTCTACGTTTCTTTTTCTTCAATTCTTCTTGTTCAGTGTCCAAGACGAGAGCAATTACTCCAAGTTCTTCCAAAGTAAATAAACTCATTGCAAACACTTCTGCAGTTGAATGATGAACGGTAACTGGCCGTCCCAGTGTGAATGCGCGCCAAATTGCTACGACGGTAACGGAATGACAACGGGACGGTGACGGTACGTATAGTGCGAATCGCCCTTTAGTCGACTTCGGAGACGGTTGCTTTAAACGTTTAACGCTACTATGGTGGGGGAATGCGAGTCATACAAGACGTTACGCTACCACGAATTCTCAAATCTCTAATAAAGACGTTACGCTACCACGAATTCTCAAGTCACCTTTAATCCCCATTTTTGAAGTGAAACTTCTTAGTGGACTTCGGAGACGGTTGTGTTGGTAAGTACACGAATTAGTTTATCGTGTCGTAAATACATGGTCGTCCCTCAAGAGCAACGTACGCATGCCACTTACGATACTTTGTTAGGAAGATAATATTCTTACAAAATACTGTAAGGCACAAAAAAAGTACGTCAAGGTGATTTTAAGATGATAACTTCAACTATTTTAGGCTAAGGGTAACCTGAAATACCACGTTTCAAATTTCATTCTTGTACGAGTGTTTTTTTCGGGATTTACGATAGTTTGGCAAAAAGGCATCGATATGTTGGGCTTTTCTCCCTGTGTCTGTACTGCTATCATGGAACCAGATGCAGAGGACCTACAGTATAAAGTAGGCTCCAAATCATTAGAAAACAAAACATATTGTAAGAGAAGTTATTAGAACATTTTAAAAATTTTCAACAATAAATTAAACGATGGGTACGCCAAGCTTCAGAGGATTATGGAGGAGCTCAAAATAAGAAGAAAAGTTTCTATGAACATATGGCCAGAGTTTGAATTAACAAAGGTGTTGAAATTTCTGGAAAAAGAATAATTATCTCCGAAACTATGAAAGCCATTGAATTAAAAATTTTGGGACGGCTGTCCTTTGTAGACCTTTATTGTTTAAAGAAAATATATTTTTACTGGCAAATGGCATCGCAAGTAGTTCTGAAACAATAAATTGTTGATGATTTTTTAAACCAGAAATGCAGATTATGAACGGTTTCACAAAAAGGTGTTTCACTTAGACATTAAATACCTCACCATCCCTTGCAACTTCCCATGCAGCAACGCCACTGGATGCAGTACAAAACCAACACTTTTTGGAACAGTAGATGTCTGTAAATGAAAATCGTCCCGTTATTTCAGTTAAGTAGCTTTCCTGGTTTTCAAGATACTGAATCAGAAATGAATTTTTAAGGAAACTTCACCACCCTTTATCTATGTTAGTACTTAGTAATCACTATTGGGTAACTGTTCATAGGAATTCTTCTTATTTTGAACTTCTCTACTTTCCCCTGAAGCTTGATGCACCCGTTGTGGATCATCCTGTATAGGTAGGTATGTATATTAGTTTATAAAGTATATATTAAATTGTCTACAGGTAAATTTCGAGAAGTTTCTCATTCACGAAAAAGGACAAAGAGTCGGGGATCAAGAAAATTAAATTATTCTTTTACTAGCCATATTAATTTAGCAGTCAATTTTAATAATTCAGCAGTGACTGCAAAGTATTATAAAACACATTATGGCCAAGATTTTTTGAAGTGCGGCATTTATCTTTAACTGCTCAGGATAAATCTGATATCGCACAAAACTTAGCTAATGGTAACCATATTAACACAGTATATAAATACCTACATTTATTTATGTCGACCAAGTGTCATTTGTTTTAGAATTCTTGATATGAATAAAGAAAATTTTGATGAGAAGTTAAAGAGATTAGATTTATTGACAAAACAGGACATTCGCAATATTAAATCCACTTTCAGCATACAAATTCCGGAAGGAGTAAGGCATGCGAACGGAAGGTGTATATAAAACAGCTAATGATGGTTTGTAGTGGTTAAATTACAGTAGTATTGCCTAGAGGAGTAGGCGTGAGGAAATCAACTGAGTGCGGTCCAGCGGCGGCTCCTTAATAAGTGCGCTCGTGCGCGCGCACTGCATACAAAAATATGGTTTTAAAAAAATAAAATGTTTTAGTTTTATATACTTATGGACAAAAATATGGAATATTTTTAAATTTTCATAATAACAGATTACGAAGATAGAAAACTAAAGAATCAAGTTATCTTTGTCTATTTTAAGAGTAATCTAATAACAACGGTTCATCAAGTAACTCCTCAATAAACACCAAATAACAAAAACTTAATTAGTTGAATATGTATAGAATGGATCAATTACGGTCTGATAAACATTAACACCAAAAGAACGAAACCAGTTACAAAACATGGGCTGCTCAATATCGAGTATTGCCTCCCCGAGCGCGGACTACGGCTTCCATTCTTCTAGGCATGCTGGAGATTAAATCTTGTATATATTCTTGCGGAATTGCATCCCACTCCTGATGTGCGGCAAATCTTAATTGATTTAGCGTCATTGGCACAGGATTCCTGGCTCGAATACGAATTTTTAGTTGATCCCACAAGTGCTCTATTGGGTTTAAGTCTGGACTGTATGGTGGCCAGTCCAAACTTTGGATTCCCACTTCATTAAGATACCGGTTTACAATTGGAGCAGCATGTGGTCGTGCATTCTCATGCATTAGGATGAATTTGTTGTAACCAATGAAGTCAACGTATAGCACAATGTGTTCTGACAAGATGTTTTCAACGTAATTGTCAGCTGTCATCCTTCCACGCACTTCTACAAGTTCTGTACGACCCTCCCAACTAATGCTCGCCCAAAACATTATCCCACCTCCTCCAAAACTGACGTTTGGAGTTAGTGCACAGTTGGAATATCTTTCTCCAATTCTTCTGTACACATGGTTACGTACATCTGGCTTCCACAGTACGATTCTTGTTTCGTCGGTAAACATAACATTCTTCCATTGGTCAACCGTCCAGTCACCATATATGCTCTAGCAAATTGTAATCTGCGAACCCTAGCATTTTGAGTGAGTCGAGGGACTTTAGCAAGCCGTCTCGCTTTCAAATTTGCTTCCTTCAACCTTCACCGAACTGTTTTGGAGCTAACATTAACTTGCTTCGCATTTAAAAGTTGTTTTTTTTAAATGAGTTGATGTTAAGGTACGATCTCGTAGTGACTGCAACATTAAAAATCTGTCATCCAGGCGAGTTGTACACCGTCTCCGTCCTTGGTCAGGCCTCTTCTTGAAATTTCCAGTTTGTCTGTGCCTGTTTAAAATTTTTGAAACCGCAGACTGAGTTATTCCAACAAATCTTGCAATATGGCTTTGTCTCCAACCAACATTTGACAAAGTTACAACCTTTGCTGCCTCAACTTCAGTGCAACATCGAACTGATGGCATTATCGAAGACAGTAATGCTACATAATAATCAACAAATGTTAAATTTTACCTCTGTAAACCTAGGTTGACGAGTATACTTACCTACATGGAAAAGTTAAAAGTCAGGTGTGAACGCGAAGTTTACTCAATTCGATTTTTAGAACACAATGACAGCTTCTGATACTTGCTTGTTATTGCCAGAATTACTAGATGCCTCAGTATCTAATATAAAATGCTGTCGCAACTGTTCGTAACAAAGTTTCTCGAGAAATAAATAAAATCAAAAATATTCCATATTTTTGTCCATGAGTGTATATAGCAAACATGGAATATATAGTTAAAAAGCAAAAGGCCCCATCCCACACAAGCAAGTTTGTACAGGAAACAAAAAAATAAAGGAGAAAATATAATTTTTGGAATTTTTGAAAACTTTTTTTTTCAATGTGTAGCTTTTTATCCAACTTTCTTTTAATGTTTCTTTTTCTTAATTTTTATAACTTTTTATGCCTAAAAAGCATAAAAATGAGGGTTAGGCCTTTTTTCCTAAAACTTTTTTAGGACTAATGGAAATTTTATGTGGCTTAGGTCTTTTTAAAAGTATACTTAAATATCAAAAAGAAAGCAGATTTAAAAGTTTATTTTTTACAAATGAATGTACTCCTATCGCTATAAAGTGCTATAAAGTCTACCTAAAGTATTGAGTTACATTCAAAGCATTTTCTTAGAAATATGACACAACTTTTAAAAACTTTCAGTGCACGAAATCGCATAGTTCCAGAATCGTTACAAATGTCAGTCTGGATGGCTAGCAAATAACTCAACACTGTCTCCAACTTTAAAAAGGTTAATTCAAAAACTCTCTAGGTTATTGGCAACGCATTTAGTAGTTTTGTGGCTTAGGGCCTTTTGTGCCTTCTCTACATTGGAGATCAGTGGGTTAGGTCTTTTTTTGCTAAAAATATTATTGAACAGCTGACATTTTTTTTCTTTTCTGTGGGTTAGGAAAATACTTCTTCAAATTACAATGTAACCAACCTTTATAGAGGCTTAGGTCCCTTTTTAAAATAATCCTTATTCTTTTCTGATTGTTTTGATATAAATAGCTTAATTTAAAAAAAAGGGCTTAGGGCCTTTTGCCTTTTAACCATCGAATGTTAGATTGTTTATTACTCATCTTGTAGACTTCTACAAACAAGTTTGCCTATTTAGGTAAGTTTCAAGCACCTTGATACAGCAGTCAAGAACTTCTGAAAGGGCTTAGGCGATATTTTTGGCATTTCAAGCACTTGAAGTTAATTTTAGATATTTGAACCACTTCTAAAATATTTTAAGCATTCTTCTAAAGGTGCTTACTATTTGGTATTTCGATTTGAAAGTACTTAGTAATTGATGCTTTAACCTCACAAATATTTTCGAAGAGTGCTTATAGCTTCGGGCTTCCGGCCTACCTAGGCAGAAGTACTTGATGCGTTGTATTTCAAACACTTTCCTTCAGTGCTTTGCCCGGCTCTGGTTTTTATTGTCACTTATTTCAATGAGCAGTGGTTAATAAGAAAATAAATCAGAAAGTACCTCAGATGAGAATATGGTATCAAGAAATAATCAAGAAATATTGTGCAACCTGAGTTGCTCATTTTGCAAAATATGTGTGCATTCATATAGTCGTACCTGATCAGATTTTTATATCAAGAATACAATATGTAAGCACATTCCTTGTATTGGAATTAAAAATAAAAATTCTGTAATGATGAAATAGAAAATTACTATGCGTACTACCAATAAGTATAAAAATTATTTTATTGACTATAAAAGAGAATGATAATGATTTACCTGAAATTACTCAACATCTCAAAATTGTGGCCAGTTCTAATGGAAACGTTAAAAATCAAGAAATGCTAATAAAAAGTATTACAAACAAAACCAGCAGATTACAAGAAAATATAATATAAAATCAGTTCAAGATCCACAGTTATTAAAACATGTGACCAGAAACAATGAAAGCAGAAAATAATTTGCTTGAATATAGTGGGAACAACATAAAATCTTTCCAAATTTAAATAAAAATGAATCGGTCAACAAGAAAATTGATAAACAACTCCGATTAAATTCAACCAAGAAGATAAAGATCACAAAAATAACTTTATGTAAGCCAGCTCGCAATGAAGCGAAATATTTAAAAAAATCTTTATTGAAAGAATTATTAATTTCTAGTAATGCCAAATAATTACCATAATTATTATTGCTGATATACACTATTTTTGTTCTGTATTTGTAAATAAATGTTTTTGTCATTGTAATAAAGTATTTGTTTGCCCTATAATGAAAGGAAATTCGGTTATACACTGCTCAAAATTGTCTAAGGAATATAACTATTATTTCAAAAATATTTTCGCCAGTAATTCGTAGCAAATTGAAAATGCGCCACGTATGTTCGTTGGCTATCATACCATAGCATTATAAAAAAGGACAGTTTAGTTGTTTGTGTTGAACGTAAGACAACAATTTACAATGCAACGACGACACTTAGCCCGCAACGAAATGTTACGTGCGGTGGGGATGATTGAATTTGGTGGTTCACAAAGTCAGGTAGTGGCCGAATTTGGAGTATTGCACCAGCAGAGTATTTTCCACCAATCGGAGGTAAATTCGTAAAAATCGGAGCTTCATTTTCGGTTTTATAGTCATCTAATACGCTTGAGAAAACATTGTCGTTTCAAAGGAAGTTATGTAAACATAAACTAGACAAAATAATTTTATCTGCGTTTTTTGGGCGAGTTTGTAGTTTATTGAAGAAAATTCGAAACTTTTGACAAAGAAGCCCAAAAGCATTTTCAGAGAATCTGCGAGCTCTAGAGAGCCGATAATTAAAAACTCTCTTATCTTGTGGCAGTCTGCGTCCTGCGTAAGGTCGCATTAAGTACGTCCTGCAAGGGAAAGATTCATCTCTCACAATAACATACGGTAAGGGTTTGCCATTTTCTATGATAGGTCGATCATCAGGCATTCCGAATTTTTTGTTATTAAGAGCTTTTCCCATTTTAGAGTCACTAAATATTCCACCATCACTGTTTTTGCCATATGCTCCAACATCCACAGCAACAAATTTATTTGTATTCAGCGTCTACCATAGCTAACAAGACTACCGAAAAATTAAAATATAAAGATACACTTCTGCAGGTGCTTGTATGGTAACATGCTTCCCATCTATCGCAGCGACGCAATTAGGAAAGTTCCAAATGCTTTCAAATTTTTCTGCACAGTTTTGAAGTACTTAGTTGCTTTGTTGGTTGTGGCATAACGATTAGCAAGAGTTTCCCAAATAACGCTACTAGTATGAGTTACAATATTTTGTATGGTAGTGTCCTATTCTGAAGTTAAAAAAAGCGACTGGTAGTCGGCCCCTGTTGCCAAAAATCTGAAGGAAAAGGAAACCACGATCAATTGAATAATAAAACCCAACTTAGATTCTTGTCATTTCGTTGCAAAGGGTACTTCAATAGTGCGTGTATTTTTTAAGGTGAAGTTTGCAAGCAGAGATGGAAAACCCTAAGGGACGGCTTTCAGAGAGCTGCAAAAAGCAACCAAACAAAAAGTGGCAGGCTGCCAAAGAGAACAAAAAATTGAAATACTGGGATGCAATGGCTTTTCTTTTGCCCTACATTAAAGGAAGAGAGTAAGTTCTTTTTCATCTGAAGGCACTGCGTATTAATTAATCATTAATATATTTATTCTAGAACACATACAAATGTTACCGGCCAAGAACAGAACGAATATGAGGACGAGGAAAGCGAAAATCAAACACAGTGCGGATTAGAGGACATAGGCATGATGAAAGTCCCCTTTCTCCCATTTCGCAGCCTAATACCCCGCTATCTTGTTCTTCAAGTGTAAAAAGTACCTCAACGTCAGTTTCCCGAGCTGCGAGAGTGAAAATTGTGTCAGTTCCCAGGAAAAGTAACGCTGTACCTAGGAAAGCTGAATCGCTTCCAGAAATTTTTAAAGAATATGTAATCGACAAAAACGTAACAGTTTGGAAAGACAGAAATTGGCATCTGGAACAAAACCAATAGATGACGAAAATACTTCCCTTCTGAAATTCTCTACTAACATGGCCAAAACTATAGCAACATTTCCTCCATTCTGGCAGGTTACAGTGAAAAGTAAGGTGTTTCAAATTGTAAATTCCTATGAACTGCAACTGTTAGCAGGCACTTCACACTCCAATGCAAAATCAACCACCAATGCAAAGCCAACCACCAATGCGCCCGACAATGCAAAACCAACCTCTCACCCAACCACCAACTCAAAGCCAACCAATAATGCACCCCTCAGTGACCAACCGCTCCCCCAACCACCAATTCAAAGTCAACCGCCCACCCTTTCATCTCCATGTTCCCGCAATGGTGCTTCAACATATTATCATATTATTCACTATTTGGGTCTCAAATATCGTCTACTGGAAACAGCTCACACATTTTCCAACAATCTGAAAATGATCAGTATACACCAGATCCATCACCTCCGCAACAACAAGAATTCCCTTAAGTGTTTGAAAATAAAGTAAATTTTGTCATTCTTAATTGTTTACATTACTTCTTTTGTTTATTTACTTTACCCGTTTTGTAAATTATAAACTTCACAAATTAAAACCCCCGTAGTTTTTCTACTTACCTCAGAAACACGGTTAGCCTCTCATGTGGACTGATACTTTGCCGAAATTTAGTGTTTTCCTTCGTTAATGGAATGCGTACAAGACCATATAATTGGTTAAATTTTTCTGGAGACATTCTATATTTGTAAAATTTGCGTTCATCTTGCTGGAGTCGTCTGAAGAGTGTACGGAATTCACCTTCTTCCAGCCTTGCTAGAAATATAGCATGAATCCAATATTTTCGCTTTCCTTTTTTTTCTTCGTGTTCGTGACAAATAGCAGGTAGAACTAACAAATCTTCTGACGACGATGTAGAAGTCTCCTCTAACGTGCACATCATTCATATCACTCAAACAAAATGAGGTTGCTGCTTTGCACCGCGCTGCTGATACCAAATACTGCCTAAGTGGGAATAGCTATGTAAAAATGCTGCTACGCGCTGCTCGATGCTGCTTAGATGAGAATCATCATTAACAAATTGTTAATAACAATTATTTACTAATAAAAAACTCTTCTTTTCTTTTGTTTTCTAGTATTTTTCAGGCCGTATTCAGCGGGGCCTTGTACTGCTTTTGTGTACGCTAGGGGCACATCGGATTCTCAATACTGCATTAGTTGATAGCAGAGTGTTTCCAGATGTTTTGCCACCGTCCAGTACACGCCCTCGTCAAGGACTTGCTCTGTAGTTCAATGCCTGTCGGCGTGTTTGCCCGAGGAGTAGTTGTTGGGGCAAGTTCGGGTCGAATTGTTATTTAAAACAAACAGATTATTAATGTAATGTGACCTTGTGCACTGGGTGCAGCAACAGGTATGACTTATTTTGAAATGTTTGTAGCAAGAGTGAGGGTAAATGAAGCGAAAAAAAGCTTTATAGAATCAAAAGTACCTATATTTAATGCAGTTTTAGTATTTAAAGATAACATCAGTTAGGTGACTACCTGTTACGTTCCTATTTTGCACTACGAACATTGCAGATCTTTCCTATTAATAAATCTCACTTCTTGCTTTATTTTCTTTATTTATTTATACCTATACATTTCTGCTATTTTTTGTTGCAAAACTTATAATTTCATCATCCTACAAATCCATATAATAAATACATCTACAAACCTTTTAAACTCAAAACTTATCCTAATTCTTCCACATTTTTAATTTCTGACAGATACTAAACAAACCTCTCTAACCAATAAAATTATTCTGCTTAATTTCCCATAAACCCATTCCCTTTTCCGTTGAAAAAAAACTGAACTTTTACGGGATTAATTCTTTAAATTTTACTCTTGTGGCAAATTTCGTAGTGTGAGGTGCGTTGCTGCATTACTTAAAGTATTTCTCGAAACTTTGCTAATTGGCTTATGTAAGCTGCATTGAGGAATAGTTGAGAGAAAGTTTAAGTGTAATTTTTGTGTAATTAAGATTATTTCGTCCATATTTTTGTGGAGCACATGGTGCTACCTTTTTCAAAGCGCTATTGAGCCATCTCCTAGGCCGCCCAACATCTGAGGTAGGTTCCTACTTGATATTTTATATTGCTTAGCCAATTCTCTTCCTTTGCTTTGTATTTTATGCCTTCTTTTATACCCCGCTTGTTGTTCTGCCGTTCCGCATTGCTTTTGGCATTACTAGTATTAGCTCGCTACACTACCAAGTTACCCATCGTCACAGCATAATACAGCAGAACAGCTCTCCCTAAATTTTCTAGCTCGCGCAGCGTAGTCCGCGCAACTTCTCAGGCTACGAACGTGTTCCTTTTCGTCCCTTACCGAGTTAATACCAGTGTCAAACCGATTGATAAAACGCCGCGGTAGTAAATCACTTACAGTTGGAGATTGCCAAATGCAGCTAAATAGTTCAAAGACACCGCCAAGAACTTTAACTGCTGTATTATGCTGTGGCATCGTTACCAAGCCGAATAGCCGACTGACCACTGACCAGCCTGTACGATATCATGTTCAACTATTCAGATAAGCTATATTTTTTTTTGTTCGCCGTTCACGTAACCTAGAAATTGGATTATATTGTCATTTTGTTATATTATTGGTATATTTAGAATAGCACTTTCATCACATATTTTTCACTAGCTTACTGAAATAACACAACATCTTGGTTGGGAGTTCCTTAAGAAGGTATATTTTTGGTATTTTGTTACTCGACGGTTTGGTCAAATAATCGGGATTAGATCATTACCCTTTAACCGCTACCTAGCGGTATCTCATACCGCTACTATTAAATTTCCCCCTCTAATTTAAAAAATAAACGTCTGTTGAAGTTGAGACTCCAAGTACCTTTCAAGTTCAGGCTGATGCGTATATTAGTTGCGCGTTGGCGGTCAGTGCAACGACACGAGTGAGATTCGAATTTTTGGCGTCAGCGGTATCACATACCGGAGAGTAGCGTAAGTGTTAAGAAAATTCTTATTGATTTTTTTTAAGTTTTTGACTTTTTATGTTTCTTTTAGGGGTTCTCTTTTATAAAGATGTCGCAGAGGGGGGGGGGGGCCTTCTCAGATGCATCCGGATGACCTAAGATTTGAGGAATGGTGCCTCAATCTACTGGAAGAAGACGATAATTTGATAAGCGACGAGGATGAAAGTTACGTCTCTGAAAGTGAGAATGATACGGAGTCAGAGGAATTTGGAAATGAAGACTCAGAGGAACAAGAGGAAGGAAATGAAATTGAACAAAATCTAAGAAGAGAAGAATTTTTTACGGACGCGAGAAGATAAATCCTACTAGATGGTAATAAGAATCATTATTTTTTCTTGTTTTAGTCTCTTAGCCAAAATAACATTTCTTAAACAATTTACAGCAGTATTTCACTTTCTTGTTGTTTTAGGACAAAGCAACCACCTCCAGCTAATTGTAAAACAAGAAGTCATAACGAGGTCCTGTAAAAGCATTGGGTGAAAATGCAAGCCCTATACAAGTATGGGATCTATTTAGCGAAGACATGCTGCAAGAAGTTATTTTGCGGACAAACCGTAAACTTTCCCAGCGTCGGACAAGGTACAAAAATCCAGACCATTCAACATTAAAAGATGTAGATGAAGTAGAGATGAGAGCTTTTTGGGATTACTTACTTACAGATAATTTTTTAAGGCAGGAAGAAAGAGTCTGGAGGGATTGTTTGCTACTGGTGGTACTGGAAGAGATGTATTTAGATGCACGATGTCAAGACGAAGATTTGAGACTTTACTTATAGCACTGAAATTTGATAGAACAGAGAGAATAAAAGAAGATAGAGCTGCAGCCATTTCAGGACTTTTTAAAACTTTCATTGAGAATTCCAAAAGAAACTTTTCCATAGGGGTATTTGCTTGCGCAGATGAAAGCCTAGTGCGTTTTAGAGGCCGATGCGGATTCGTATTGTACATGTACATGCGGAAAAAGCCTACAAAATACGGCATAAAGATTATGTGCCTCACGAATGCTTGCTTATTAATTAAAGAACTTCATTATAATTGACGTTTGACAATATTAAATACTTTAGCGCTATTTGTTGGAATTTTTTTGCAGCCCGTTTTTCGCTACCGAGTATTTCCGGTAAGATTTTCTGTTTCGAGTTTTGTGTGGTTTAGGGAGCACTGCCAGAAACCGGAGCAGTTTATTTCCCACTTCACCGTATAGGAAACTTGTCACCTACGGCTACAAAGTGGGTGGCGCTCTTTTTTTGTCTCAACATCTAACCCTCGTCGAGCTAGCAGGCCGAAAGAAGATTTCCATCGTTGCTCTTGCTGGGCCACCCATCTCTCGTCGCACAACAGGACGGTAATACACCATTCACGTCCATACACTGTTGCAACCTACTTAGAAAATTTACCACAACTTCTAGTAAAACTTGAAGAAGAATAGCCTGATTCTCTTCTGCGATGAAGTTTCTCAGGTCTTGGATTGCTCTGCGACTTCTCTGGGACACCTTATGTTTAAGATACCCTCACGTGAATAAGTCTGGTGCCGTTAGATCCGGAGATCTGGCCGGCCATGGTAGGTCACAAAATCTTGAAATTGGAAACATTTGTCGTAATAAGGCTAAATTCTGCTTTAATGTGTGTGTCGATGCACCATCTTGTTGAAAATAAACTAGTCCCAAACCCAGTCTCTGCAATTCCGGACCGAAATAGGTATCGAACATGAAACGATAGCGGTCGGCATTCCCGGTAACGGTCACATTATTTTCCTCAAATATGGACCAATGATTCCAAATGCTGAAACACCACAACATACCGTAATTTTGGAATAATGAAGGGGTTTTTCATCTCATTATTGTTTTTCTTGGGAGAATACTTCCATGCCTGGGTACATTAAGTTGCTGCCGAAAACGCCTCCGAGTTTCCACATCTGGCTCACTTCTAATAAAACATTTGAGGGAAAATTTATCCATTACAAATAAAATTGCATATAATGAGTTTAACTTTTGTCACAAAATGACAATAAATTAACAAAACCTTACATTTTCCATGGCATATTCTTCAAATTAGGTCATATCTGTTGCTGCACCCAGTACAGTGTGCGCAGCATTAGATAAAAAATCGAGATAGCCAATTCAGTAAACGTCATGTTACTTCAGCATCTAAAATTAATTATAAATAAATATAACCCCATCCGTGAACCCAATGTATAATATCAGCAATAACACATTTAACACTGGATACTAACATATTACACTGAGCAGCGTAGCCTTTGTATAAGTAACCCACAAGCCGGAAGATAAAAAATTCAAATTTTCCGCCTGTTTAAATCTGGCAACATTGGAGCCGTTGGCTGCAGATAAAAGTTCGTCACTCCACACTAACCGTAATTCTCTCTTAAAAAAGCTCGCGCCTGCACAACAAAACAAATCGCTCTTTTCTTACGTGCACGGTTAACATGGAAGAGGAATTCATTAACCGAATTATGGAAAACTCTTTATTGTATGACAAAGCTAATCGTGACTATAAAGATAGCAAAAGAAGGATTTGTTGTCGGAACAAATCCGAAGAGTTCTGTTTTTCAAGTAAGTAATATGTTTTTCTGTAGGTACAATAGTAGGTATAATTTTATCAAACTGTACCTTGTGGTTGTAGGAGAAGGAACCAAAACTTTATTTAAATCCTTACGAGAAAAACATCTACGGATGAAAAAACAAAATGAGGCAACCACTAGAAGCGGTGCAGCTGGTGCACCTAAAACAAAACAGTTGCAGTTGCAGAGGAAGTGGTTCGCCCGAGAAGGTATTGTACGAGATCTAATTCAGTCTGCTTTATTTCTGACATTTTTCAAACAGAACTTTAAGTATGAAAGCTACGAGCGCAAGAATTCCAACAATAGAAATGCAGAATAACATAACGCAAGAAGAGCTAGCAAGACCAAATTTGATCACAGTAGTGGCAGATGCCCACGAGGCAAAATTTAGAGGATGAAAGCCATCAATCGTAATCGTCTCACCTTGAGGAAGAGCATAGTGATACAAACCACAACCATAGCTTAAGAAATTCATATAGCTCCGACACTTGGCCATCCCCACCAAGTAACGAGACGGCCCGAAGGAACGAAGACTTGCGTCTAGTAAGCATGACAAACAAATGATCCTGTTGATGATGAGGTGGGGCTGGGCGGCATGCGCTGTGTCGACACCCGACTTAAACCACGCGCACATAATCGTTTGTACACGTGTGTACTGTGCATTCCACAAATCTGTGGTGTCGTCTGTCCTATGAGTTACTGAAAAACGCACCAGCAGACCAGCACCAGGCGTTTGATTTGTTTACTGTCCCTCAACCCTTACAGAAAGAAATTAGCTGGTGTAAGTACCCGTCCTTCGATTTTTTTTGTAAGAAATCAAATGTTTATACATACATACTTTTCAGTCAAGAAATGGATAAAGGTAAATCCGAATGCCTAGATTGCGGGAATAGTTTTAGTAATGTTTCAAACTTACGGAAACACGTGCGGAAATTTCATCCCACAAAAATTAATGAAATTGCCCCGATGCAATATAAGAATGCCCAGAATTTTGCTTTTTCCTGCAATCATTGTGGAAAAAAATTTAATTACAAAAAACAAACTTTCAGCAGCACATTCGTACACATACCACTGAAAAGAAAAGTGATGACGGTCCAATTTCAAATGTTACCTCAGATCAAAAATCTTGCCCTCTGTGTGCACGTTCCATTTTTCGTCTAAGCAAGATATATTGTGCCATTTCGAAAGTAGGCACGATATTGAAATTCGAAAAACGGAAAAGAAATTTTCGTCGCGGAACGAGTTTGAATCTTGGAAAACCGAAATGGAAAAAGAGTCTAATTCGAAATTTGTAAAAAGAGAAACAAGAATGTACAAATCCCCCACGTTCCGGGATGCATATTTACACATCCTCCTATATGACGACACCAGGGTGCTGAAATCTATTAGCCTTTGTGGCCTACGCTACAAAAGCTCATTGATTTAGGCACCTATGCATGTGCATGAAGCCTCTCCGAGTGCTGAAATCACTGAGTTTGTGTGCCTGCAAGCCTACAAGAATTTGGCGTTGTTCTTAAATATGGTTAAAAATAATCCCAGCAAGCAGCAAACATGTGGGAAAAATGCTAAACATATTTAATAAAAAGATGGATCAATAATTAGTGACCCCTACAGAATTTTTCTACTTTTGTTCATTGTTGCCAAAACAAAAAAAATCAAGTGGAAGGAAAATACTTGCACAGCCAACTTCCAGCCAGAGAACACTAACTTGCTGATCGCGCAGGATTCAGTCTGGGTGACCCTCAAAAGTGAAAATAAAAAATAAAAGAATAAAAAGTTCTGGCAATCTTTCCAAAAACATAAACATTAATCAGCCTAACGCTAAAGACCATGGTGCAAGCCATTAGTAGGACTTTAAAATAATTTCGTATTTTGTTGTGTGTGTGTGCGTGTGTATACCATACCGAGTGACAAACTTCCATGTGCACATGGGGAAATAACATGGGTAATTCCGTTTTTGGGAATTCTTGCTCCCCATGTATACTTAGAATGGTGGTAAATGTAACAATCGAAAGATTATTTTTTCCTGCGTATTAGGATATCAAAAACTCTACAACTTTCCAATTTATTAAAGCATTAAATGCAAAAATCACATTAATAATTTTCACTAGTAATCTCCCTAGTGCTTGAATTATTTCCGAAAATTTTTTCGAGGTCTCGTATGTTGTGAAAATTATCCCGAGTGGAAGACGAGGGATAATGGCATTAGCCTGACTTTTTTGTCATCGAAAACTAAAATTGTAAAGAAGCCTGCCTATGTCAATGAAAAGTGCTGTCAGTTGACGTGCAATCGTCTATTATAGAGCGCTTTTAGCAGTAAAGAGTACACTAAATAATTTAGAGGTTAGTTTGTGGTTTTTGCCATGTCTCGTTTTGGAAAAGATAACCAAGAAAGTATCAGAGAAGAAGTTCAGCATTAAAAATGAAACTTCAGTTTTTAAATCCCGCGTCATTATTTGACAGAAAATTTTCCGCTGTAGTCACTTCCTCCTGCCTGAAGGAGGAGAGATAATTTTCGGAAATCGCCTCTCTTGCTATGGTAACCAAACAAATACAAAGCTTCTGATTGGCTGGTAAATGTAAGTGTAAAATTTTCAAGCTAAAACACAGAAATTTATCAGATTATCCATGACAACTTCATTTATTCTAAACAAAGATATCTTTGATTCTTATGGATTTTCTAATTCGCATGAACTGTTAATTTAATTTATTTATCGACAATTTAAAATTTGGGTTTCACAATGAAAACCTTTTTAACCCTCGACGCAAAAGGAGGGGTGTTATAAGTTTGACGTGTCGGTTTGTGTGTCTGTGTGTAAGTGTGTCTGTCTGTGGCATCGTAGCTCCTAAACGAATGGACCGATTTTGATGAGGGTTTTTTTTGTTTGAAAGCTGACGTGATCGAGATGGTTCTTAGCTATAATTTATGAAGAACTGTTCAGGCGTTGTTAACCCCCGACGCAAAAAGAGGGGTGTGACATCGCAGCTCCTAAACGAATGGACCGATTTTAATGCGTTTTTTTTTGTTTGAAATCTGACGTGATCGAGATGGTTCTTAGCTATAATTTATGAAGATCTGTTCAGGCGTTGTGTCGGGGGTTACTTAAAATTTTGAATTTTGTTATTTGTCTTCAACTGTTTTTGTTCATTTTGAAACTCAAATTTTAAATTGCCGATAAATTAATGTTGACAGTTCAGGCTCATTAGAAAATCCATAAGAATCAAAGACGTCTTTGATTAGAATAAATTGTCATGGATAATCTGATCAATTTCGATGTTCTAGTTTAAAAATTATTAATGTAATTTTTGCTTTTAATGCTTTCATAAATTGGAAAGTTGTAGAGTTTTTGATATCCTCATACACAGGAAAAAATAATCTTTGGATTGCTACCTTTACCACCTTTCTAACTATACAAGGGGAGCAGGAACTCCCAAAAACGTAATTACCCGTGTTACTTCCCCATGTACACATGGAAGTTTGTCACTCAGTATGTATTTATATTATGTATACGAGTACATAATATATGTATACCATATGACCGCAGTAATATATTTTTTTAAAATAAATAAATACTTATTTCAACATGTGTTTATATTATTTTGCTGTGGCTGTGTATTGCACCTGGAAATGTTAAAATAAGTTAAACAATTCGCGTAGGTGCCTAAATCAATGAGCTTTTGTAGCGTAATTGTAGGCCGCAAAGGCTAATAGATTTCAGCACCTTGGTGCCGTCGTATAGGAGGATTTGTAAATATGCTTCCGGGATACGATCATTTATTATACGTGTCACCGGACTGGAAAGTAATACCCCTAAGGGCGCCAGATGCGTTGGAGACCGACAAAATAGTAAACCAATTTCTGTTAAACTAAAAATAATATCTGTGTAAACCTGTATGTTGCAATAAATACTTACTCACGTTACCTAAAGAAGCGTTTAAAACTGAAATGCGAACGGCGCGTCTTTTGTATCTACGTATTAGCGAGTATACCCCACCCCAAGCACAGCTTTGTACTTCATAGAATTATTTGTTTGTCATGCTTACTAGACGCAAGTGGAACGAAGCGGGAATGAAGAGAACTCATTTCGTAGCTGGAGCTGGGGCGTATTAAGAGCGACTTTTGCGGGTTTATAGGTTGTTGAGTTGTGTACTTTTAGTGGCTGATTTTTTTGTCTGAATAATGGGCAAAGGAAGGGAAAGTTGTGGAGCTCTTAGGTGCATAAATAATTATAATAGGAAATTGTTACTAGTTATTTTAATTTTGCCAAAGAGAAAAATAGGTAAATTATAAATATAATACATACTGTATAATTGAAATTAATATGGAATTTAATGTAGAGCACGTATATGAGTCATTTCTGCGGGAGGGGAAGATTTAATTAATTCAATTATTAGGACACTCGGCTATTAAAAGGATTCTTTGCGGTATGCACTTTGAAAGCCGCATGTTTACAAACGAGAACATAATAGGTTAAGAAAATCGGCTGTCTCAACCATATTTCCATCTCTGGAGGGAACACCTACTTCAAGTCTTTGCAATAAAGAACCTTTATCACGCCAAGGCATAATATTAATTGTGGAAACGTTACGTATATTAATTTAAATTAATCCTAGAAGTCCGCTTTCACACGAAATCAAACAATTGTTGCTCTTTGTTTGTTGTTAAGGTGCTTTTTTGACAGTACTGTTTTTTGCAATTTCGATTCAGTTTCAATTTTTTTTATTTCTATAGTTATCCAGCAAAAAATGCGACATAATTCAAATCTAGCTCCCTTGGGCCAAAAGGCATGAAAATTGAATATTAAGTGCAATCTATGTGCAGTAAGGGAACTTGTACCTACTTTATAACAGTAGATTGTAGATCTTACAAGTTTTAAATATTAGATTACATCATTCCAAAAATGTGATGAGTTGAGTTCTGTTAGATATTATTTATTTTACTTTTATTTATTTTTATTAATATTAATCAATTAATAACAGAATACCTCTAACAGTTATTTATTTATATTTGCGTTATTTCCAAAGTAAAAATAAAATTTCATTCAATTCTGTGGTGTTCCCAAAATTTTTCAATACGGCCCTTGCTGATCGCAAGTTTCGGGGCTATACTTGTTTAGACTATGCCTCTTTTCAGTCCAGCGAAGCGTCAGAAAAAAGAAAACGTTGAACTTTCAATACCAAGTGCCCTTTCAACTATAGCTAACAATATCAGCCAACGGCAGCAGACGCATTCGAGTTCGAAAACGATCCAAAATTTGACAAATAAAATGGAACAGATACCTGTTAACATTTTTTAGAAGATTTTAAGGATGGGATTACCGAGCTGCTATTGAATAAACGTAGACAAATTAGAGTGTTCACTGGCTTCCTTAATGTTGAGTTGTATAGAGTAATCCAGTTTCTATTTCAATTTTTAATTTTAATAGCCATTTATGTAACTACTATATAATTTAGTACTTTCTTAGACGAACCGTGTAACTGGTACTTTATCGTACTGTACAATAATGTTAAAGTAAATTGGGCTTATCTGTCAAAAATGACAGTAAATATGAAATTTGTGACTACTTCAATGAGTAAAATAGAAAGGAAAACGCCAACATTTTGCAATTTTTTTCTGTCGCAGAATATAGACGTTTCTCTGCTAAAAAGCAGACCACCCTATATTCAATTTGGATTGATTTGTTTAGTGCACAATTTGATTTTTTATGATAAATAAAATATATTATTCCATTTACAATAATTTACTAAATGCAATCTTTGAACATCGTCACATAACATATTACAAAAAAAATACTATCTTGTCATGGGCACTTCCTATTTCGCCGTTCACATAGTACTTAATACAGTTTCGGTCTGCCGATTTTAATGATTTTTTTAAATATTTGTCTTGACGTGAATTCCAAACCCGTTAATTTTGAGGACTATTAAGTGGCGCGTTCTTTTGTTATAAACATTTTAATTGTTTAAACAAGCATTGCGGCTAAACCATTACAGACATGAAAAAGTGGCTTAAAATAATGTTGATGGTTTCAAGATCAAAAAATTTCATTATTACCAATTTTGCCTTTATTTAAGGTACTTATTAATCTATAGACATTTTTATTGAAAACATCAATTTTGGTGATTATTGGTTTAAGCTTTCTTTTGTTATAAACATGGAACAGGGAAATCATGTATGATTTATTATTTCAGCTTAGTTCCTCAAAATGTTTCTTTACCTTAAATTGTCGGTTTTTATACAGAAAAGTTATGTTGTACGTCATACAGTTATACTCATAAAATTCAAGACAAGACATAGTAAAACTGAATTTTGCAGATATTTATTAAAGGTGTCTTCGAATAATTTTCCACCATGATAGAACTCCAGAAATATTCACCCTGGAGGTACGCCACTGGCTGTGGGAAGTATTTGGAATTATTGCTTTTTCTCTGGTTCTCTCAGACGAATACATAACATGATGTACAAACATCTGTTCTTCTTAAGCAATTGCCCAACAAGATTGCAGACGGTTTACAATTTTTCCAAGAAAGTTTTATTGCACAATTTATACTACACTTATACTAATTTATTACTATTTATGTTATTTAGAGATTGAAGAACCAAAAACGTCATTCTGGTTTAGTTTCTTGGCGATAGAACTTGTCAGAATTTGACCATTCTTTTTATAATACGAAGTAACTATCTTTTAATGTTATAAAGGTGGTGTGCTGTTGCGAAATTGTTGCGAAATTGTGGTTCCAATTTTTTATTCAGTTATTCATTTTCTCAAGGGAAATACTTTCTTTCATAAAATGGTGCTACAAAAGAGTAACTGTGAAACTATGGAACGTGTATATTATAAGATAATTAAAAGTGAATTACCAAATATGTGTTAGAATTTTATTAAGTTGCCATCTAATCACAACGTATTTTATGTGACGAATCGTTTATTGTACCATAGAAAACAAAGAAAATATCCGAGCGAAGTGTACAGATTTATTCACAGGAATTGTAGCAATTTAAAAGACCGTTTCGAAGAAAATTAATCCTCATGTAATAATTTGGAAACTAAAATTGGAAATCAAAACAAATTTTTCAAAAACAGTTTCGAAGTTACTTTCCCTTTGGAAGACGATAACTTGGACTTTGATAATTTGTAACAAGACTCTTTGTTTGGTACACATTTGTCCACCCTGCATCCTGTTTCCCCCTCTTTCTCTACCTACCCTCAAGCTCCCGTCTTTGTGGCGCCATGGACCTTATAGTTTAAACATTCCGAGCATGGACATCATTGTAATTTCGTTCGTGGTGTGTTCAGGGTGCGTTTCCGTTCGTGAACCAAGTACACATTCATAGTGATAATATTCAAGACAATTATTCGTTCGCGGTGTTTTCGGCAAGAGCTTCAAGTGCAGATCACAATAAATTTAGTACGTCCATACCATTTCATTTCTTTTCGTTTTCCAGTGTGTAACATCGTATTCGTCCACCATTGGAGTGCCCGATAAAAGCGCCACGTATTTAAAATTCTTACTTTCGTTTATTTCATATTTATTCTTCATTTCAAAAATACAGTCCACAAGTACAAAACATTTGGTCCTACGAGCCTGATAGAATCGGCTCTATGAAAAAGATATTCTCATTTGCTTAATTTATTCATATACGTTAAATTTGTTTTATGTTTCATATTTCATTATCTATAAGCTGTTGCATTTAGTTGTGTGGTGCCCAAATTGTAGGTACTCGTTTCGAGAAAGGGTAGGTATTTATTACCCTCAGGTATAATTGCGTTTCCTATAGAAAGTGTATCGGCCGGTTGTAAGTAGTATGTAAATAAATATCTTGTTTGAGCATTTCCGTAAATATTCAGGTAGTTTATAGTTTCTTTCGTTTTCCAATCCATTCAAATTTATTTATCTGTTTATAATTTCTACATTTATTCATTATAACGTACACTATGGAAAAGGCCGTTAGCCAATTTAAACTTACCACTTTTCGGTTAAAATCGTGTTTAAATAGTGCCAGGTCGGCAGAAAGTGAGAGTGCCGTTATCGCCGCTTTTAATAGTGCCCAATCTACCTACACGCACTATGAAACGGTCAACCAGAACATATTCTTTGACGATTCTGACACTGACTTGACAGCTACATTGCTTACTTTAATAGATGAAGCAGATTCTTTATTTCGTGATCTGGAAGCGATGTATTTCACAGTAAAGGACAGAATCGGACTTCAACCTTCGGCACAACCCTCGCAGGAATCTTCGAATAGCGGCGGCCCCTCTCGTTGCCAAGTTAAGTTACCTCGAATATTTTCGACGGTTCGTTATCTGATTGGCCATCTTTTTTTGATAATTTTAGCACCATAATCCATAACAACAGCGACCTTTCAGTCGTCGAGAAATTCCAGTATTTGTTGTCATGCCTATCTAAAGAACCTCTATCCATCGTTCGCCGTCTGCCGCTCATTTCAGATAATTATCATATTGCATACCAAGCGTTGAAAGAGAGATACAAAAACGAGCGTATCCTCGTCACCCATTACTGGACGTCCGTGTATAATGCCCCAAAGGCCACCTCAGACTCCGCTGTTTCGCTACGCGCATTACTCAACACATTTACCGATAACATTTCCGCTTTACAAAAGCACCCACATGTGGACATGTGGAATTTCACATTGTTTAATTGGCTCGTCCAGAAATTGGACGATTCAACCCGCCAACGTTTTGAATTGCAGTATGCCAATGTGGAGTTTCCCGATTTCAAGATGTTGCAAAGGTTCATAACTGAGCAATGTCGAGCTTTGGAAACTACTTCTGTTACTAACGGTTCATTAACAGAGGCTGCTCCGGTCCTCATAAGAAGAAATCCAATTCATCCCGTCCCTAACACCAATTCTTGGAGATCGAAATCGGAGCCAAAACAGGTCTTATTAGCCAATTACGATAAAACTTCCGAGTCCGTTCCTCGAAGTACCCACGACTCTTGTACATACTGCACAGGTTCTCACCATATTCGCCAATCCGAGACATTTTTAGCACTTTCGCCTAGTGATCGTTATTCCGCTTCAAAATCTAATCGTCTTTGTTTCAATTGTTTGGGTGCATCGCATAGTGTCGCTAATTATTTCGCAAGGTATTCCTGCCGTCGTTGTTCTTTTCGCCATCACACTTTGTTACACTTTGAAAGAGCGGCACCTACCTCACCTTCTCCAAATTCGGGAACTGAACCTCATAGTGCTCCTAACGTGACACCTACAGCCCTCACTACAAGTTCAGCCGCCTAATACTGTTTTATTATCAACTGCACTCCTTGAAGTCGAAGATCGTTGGGGCAATTTTCATGTTGTGAAAGCGTTGTGTGACTCCGGCAGTCAATCCAGCTTCATTACCGAGGCCTGTTGGAATCGATTAGGGTTATCTTCCAAAATGATACCTGTACCCGTCGCTGGTTTAGGAAATACATCATTCAGTGCTTCTCGTGGTTTTACTCAAATCCACATTCGTCCCGTCGGTCTGACGAAGCCCACCTTGGATGTTCATGCCGTCATATTACAGAAAATCTGCGCTGAGTTACCTTGTTCACCTATACCGTCGTTTCAATCTCTTTCGAACCTTCATTTGGCAGATCCAATTTGGAATATACCTGGCCAAATAGATATGCTCCTTGGGGCAGATGTCTTCTCAGTAATTGTGCGCAACGGCTTTATAGCAGCCACTAATAACTGCCCTGCAGCTCTTAATACCATTTTCGGGTGGATCCTCTTCGGCAACGCTTCAAATAGTTCCCCTACCCAAATTAATTCATTTTTTGCATCGAGTACTTTTACTTTGAATGAAAGTCCAAAATTATTCCGTCAACTCGAAGAGAAGCCTCAAATAGTCCTTTCGAATCCTGATGATGATCAGGATCTTTATCTAACCGCACTCAGTTTCTCAATTCTGTTAGACGTCCTGGCGCGTTCATACCGTCCAAAAATAATGACTCGTTTCCTTCTGTCGAAGGCCCTTTACAAATTGCGGATCGCCCACTTTTGTCTTTAGAACGTCGCCTTTTTGGAAGTTCTAACCTCCGTCAGAAATCCAGCAATCACCCATCATTGTTTCAAGACTTGCCTCCTGAACCTTGCCAAGTGCAAGCCACTGCATTCAACGGCAAACTGCCATCTTTTGTTAAAATCTTAGGTTTACAGTATCAATCTACAGTTGCTTTTTTTTCATTTAGCTTTCAACCAAAGCCTAATACCGGTATCAAACAAAATAGTTTGTCAAAGGTTACAAGGATAAGTGATCTGCTAGGATTCTTGTGTTCCATTACGTTTGTGTGTAAACTCCTAGTTCCGCATCTCTGGGCTTCAGGTCTTAATTGGGTCCGGCCTCCTCTCCACGCACCACAAGGTATCAATCAAAATCGTTATTTCCTTTCCCGGTCCACTTTGAACATTTGCCCTTGCTTCCAATCATTACCATTCGTCCTTTATCAGTTACGCCGACTCTGTCATGCTCGCTTTGGTGGGCGGGTTTTTGGTCGTTGGAAATTGGTTTCGATTTTGAAATAATCCGCGTTGTAAAACCTTATACATTGCCACACAGCTAAATGCGCACTAATAGATTTTGTTTGTACATAGTTTTATAGTTTTAGTTTTTTTTAAATCTCATGTTTTCATTTTTTTGTTATTGTTACTTATTCGCGTTTAAGTTTCAATGTACATATTATTTCGTTTCTTTACCTAGCCAAGTATTTATTTGCATCAAGCGTTGTGAATTTTCATTAGTACCTATAGAAAATCTCCATTTCATGGTGATTTTGGTGGGCGGTATGTTTCGTACAAATTTGTCCACCCTGCATCCTGTTTCCCCCTCTTTCTCTACCTACCCTCAAGCTCCCGTCTTTGTGGCGCCATGGACCATATACTTTAAACATTCCGAGCATGGACATCATTGTTATTTCGTTCGTGGTGTGAACAGGGTGCGTTTCTGTTCGTGAACCAAGTACACATTCATAGTGATAATATTCAAGACAATTATTCGTTCGCGGTGTTTTCGGCAAGAGCGCTTCAGTGCAGATTACAATAAATTTAGTAAGTCCATACCATTTCATTGCCTTTCGTTTTCCAGTGTGTAACATCGTAATCGTACACCTTTGGAGTGCCCGATAAAAGCGCCACGTATTTTTCATTCTTACTTTCGTGTATTTCATATTTATTCTTCATTTCAAAAATACAGTCCACAAGTACAAAACACTCTTTCAGAGAACATAGACATTAATAAACGTACTTAACCAATTTTCACATTTCTCTAAACCGCTGTGCACTTCAACGCCTTCCAAACTAACGTTTAAAAATAATGTATCAATGGAAGAAAAAGACAACCTCAACATATCGATCGAAAACTTTGAAATCCCACAATGTTTCGACCAATTATCCAAAAATGCACAAACTTATAACACTTCACATAATCGTACAAATTGCCTGGAACAGTTTCGTTTAAGGACTGTGTTGTATTAGAGGGTGAATTTGAAATTTCAAATAATGAATGGAACACGATTTTTAAAAACGGCAAACTCACAAAATATTATCACTATTTCTTACGTACAAAAATATTTCAAAATGTGAATAAAGAATGTCTAATAATATTGTGAAATACGTGAAATATAAAAAAATCATTGTTAGTTTTTGCTGAATGTGTCCATAATAATCATGGATGCAAAAATTTAAAATTCTGATTCAGAAGTATGAAGCTTCAGATTTCTGTAGTTCAGTAAATTACTATCACAAAGGAAAACGAGGTATGTTAAAGGTGTTGAAAGGTCAATAGTGAAAAAAATATATTGCGACTGACCATCACAGTATAAAACTAAAATTATTTTGAATACAAAGACGCGATATTAAAGGGAAATTTGCAGGAAATAAAATATGACGCTGTTTTATGCAAAATACGATCAGAAGCTAAGAGCGAAATGGACAGAGATAACGATGATATAGTAGATATTACAGTAGACTCCGCCTTTAACGGACCCTGTTATAAAGGACACTCGGCTATAGCGTACTTACCATAGTGGTCCGTTCAAACTCTCATAAGAGGCCTAAAGACAATTTCTTGTTATAACAGACCCTTCGGATATAACAGACAAATTTAAGCGCCCCTTACTGGATATCACTGGTTATAACGGACGCGATGACTTGTCTGGACTAGTCCGTAACGCGAATTCGCTGGCGGGGTTAAATTATAATTACATAGTGGCAGAGTCGTGCAGTGTGCAGTTCTATTTCGGTTTTTAAATCGTGATTATGTATTTACTCATCCATACAATATTCTTGTCTATTTTTGAGAATTGATATTTCTGTTAATCTTTGTAGAAGTTTATACAAACATAAATATTTGAGTTAATAAACGTTTTTCTAATCATCTTTATTTTTTCTCAAACAGAATACGTATAAAGGACACCGGTTATAACAGACTCAAACAAGGTTCCCTAGAGAGTCCGTTATAAGCGGAGTCTACTGTATCAAGATGAGAAAAGATCACAAGGAATATCTTATGGAGGTATCTGTACCATTTAATATTACATTGTACAGCCAGGAGCAATTCGACATTTTATGCAAACAAGAGATGCCTTTTATTTATTTCGATGCAACAGGTAGTGTTATTAGAAAACCAGACATAAATATGAAAAAAATATTTTTGGATTCTGTAGTACGATTGAAACAAACGGAAAGAATTTGTCCTGTATTTGAAATGATCTCGACGGATCATTACGCGAAAACACTTTTTAAAATATTTAATTACTTCAGAACATTTTGTGAGGAACGAAAAAATGACCCATATTTTGCGGCGTAGTTACTGATTTTAGTTTTGCAACTCTTCATGCGGTGTCAAAGTCAATGAATCGTGTAACTTTATCCGAATATTTAAGTATATGTTATTTTGATTATTATATTTTGTTAAAAAACAAGTAAAGGCCCGAAAATTTTGTTAGTTTACATTTATGTTGTTCACATTTCATGAAAATGATTTCAGCCACATTTCACTAAAGAAGTAGTTGCAGCAGTTTACGAGTTTTTCGGACATTAATAATTGGTTTAAAAATGTAACTGTGCTTCTTTTAAATCCACAAAATAATAATGAAATATACGATGCTAAACTGCGACTTACACACATTTGCTCCTTTCATAACGAATTCAAAACTGACGATGTGAATAAAAACAATGTTGATATTGGGGAAAATTTTACAGAAAAGACAGATCGAATATATAGTAACAGTCCGTTTTATAAATATTTCAAACCTCTTTTAGATAATATGCATATTTCGAATGAAACTGACAGTATTACCAATCCATTTTATAATTTGAATTTCTTCAACATAATATTCAAAAAATATCTACCATATTATCCTCTTTGGGGTGGAGTATTCTTCAAGGCATTAGGATACAAAATATGCAGAATAAGCAATGCACCAATAGAAAACTATTTTGGATTTTTGAAAAATAATATTATGGATAGAGAACAAAATTTAAAAGGATTCGTAAAATAAGAGAATTTGTTATGGCTTTATATCAAGAAGTAACTATCGATATTGGCACATCGAGTCTTAGTTCGAGGAAGGCGTTAAAGAATAAATACTCCAAAGACAATTCTGATGAACTGTGTTCTCAAGAAAACTGGAAGAAAAAATGTAAACCGACAAATAATTATTTTCTCGACACGTATCTAAAAAACTTGGCGTCAAAAGAAACTGAAATTTCTAATGTAATGGGTGAAAATAATGTGGAAATATTGTGGAAATGGTCCGTTTGAAATTACGATAGATTGGGTTCAGTGTGATAAATGTAACGAATGGATACATCAATTGTGCGATTGTAACAAAAATAGAACTTATAACAACACATTCATATGTAAATTATGCTCTTCTACCAATAATCTAAAATTAGCCCTAGCAGAAAACGAAATTTCTATAAGAACATTATGTATCAGATTTCTGGCTTGTTTAAATATTAATAATGAGGAGAAAATTAAGTTAGAGTCTAGAACAAAAACCCAGCGACAGTTGGTTCTTTGGATGGAAGAAAGAAGGAAAAGTCTAACTGCGTCATATTTTGGTAGAGTTTGTAAAGTAAGGAATACCTTGTCATGTTCTTCTATCGTTCGTGATATTCTTCAACAGGGGACCCTTTCCACAAATGCAATCTTGCATGGAATTGAAATACAATTGTAAAGTATGAGAAGGAAACCGTCAAAAAGTGTGGAAGGGCATGTTTAGTAATTCATAAAATGTATCCATATTTAGCCGCATCTCCAGACGCAGTAGTTGAGGAAGATGGATTAGTAAAAGTTAAATGCCCATATGCAGTTCGAAATCAACTTCCGGAAAATTTCAACCTAGATTGCTTTCATCTCCATGGTACGGTAAAAATGTCTCATAATTATTACTACCAAATACAGGGTTAGTTAGAAATAACAAACAGAGAGTGGTGTGATCTCGTGATATGAAGGATGCTTTTTATAAGGGCATTATAGAATATACCTAATAAATTGACACATAGTTACAAGTTACTGTGTTAAATTTAAGTTAAAGGTGAAAAAAGATCTTTTGTCTGAAAGGTGGTGGTTTGTTGGGATTGTGTTTGTTATTGTTTTGTCTTAACTAGCTTTGTTAAATAAATTATATATTGTTATATTATTATTATTATAATTATTACCAATTACGAATTAGTAATTTCGGTCTGTAACAAAATTTTCCTGGCAACATTTGATATACGAGAATGGCAAGTCAGGAACTGATCGACCAACAATGGGCATGGTATACACAATATTAACGATGAAGATCACAATATTAGGAGGAGAAAATGGAAAATTCCGGTTTATGAATTTTTTACAAAAATTGAGCAAGCTACCATCCCACTATTGTCGCAAAGAAACAAGGTAAATTGTATTTAGAACCGTGCCTTGTTACTATATTTCAAAATGTGAATAAAGAATGTCTAATAATATTGTGAAATACGTGAAATATAAAAAAATCATTGTTAGTTTTTGCTGAATGTATCCATAATAATCATGGATGCAAAAATTTAAAATTCTGATTCAGAAGTATGAAGCTTTTTTAGTTTTCAGTAGTTCAGTAAATTACTCTCACAAAGAAAAACTTACGAGGTATGTTAAAGGTGTTGAAAGGTCAATAGTGAAAAGAAATATATTGCGACTGAAACCATCACAGTATAAAACTAAAATTATTTTGAATACAAACAAAGACGCGATATTAAAGGGAAATTTGCAGGAAATAAAATATGACGCTGTTTTACGCAAAATACGATCAGAAGCTGAGAGCGAAATGGACAGAGATAACGATGATATAGTAGATATTATCAAGATGAGAAAAGATCACAAGGAATATCTTCTGGAGGTATCTGTACCATTTAATATTACATTGTATAGCCAGGAGCAATTCGACATTTTATGCAAACAAGATATGCCTTTTATTTATTTCGATGCAACAGGTAGTGCTATTAGGGAACCAGACATAAATATGAAAAAAATATTTTTGGATTCTGCAGTAGTACGATTGAAACAAACGGAAAGAATTTGTCCTGTATTTGAAATGATCTCTACGGATCATTACGCGAAAACACTTTTTAAAATATTTCATTACTTCAGAACATTTTGTGAGGAACGAAAAAATGAACCATATTTTGCGGCGTAGTTACTGATTTTAGTTTTGCAACTCTTCATGCGGTGTCAAAGTCAATGAATCCTGTAACTTTATCCGAATATTTAAGTATATGTTATGATATTTTGTTACAAAATAAGGAAAGGCCCGAAAATTTTGTCAGTTTATATTTATGTTGTTCACATTTCATGAAAATGATTTCAAAAGATGTTGACAATAACATCAGGCAGGAGCAGCCACATTTCACTAAAGAAGTAGTTGCAGCAGTTTACGAGTTTTTCGGACATTAATAATTGCTTTAAAAATTTAGCCTTGCTTCTCTTAAATCCACAAAATAATAATGAAGTATACGATGCTAAACTGCGACTTACACACATTTCCTCCTTTCATAACGAATTCAAAACTGTCGATGTGAATAAGAACAATGTTGATATTGGGGAAAATTTTATAGAAAAGACAGATCGAATATATAGTAGCAGTCCGTTTTATAAACATTTCAAAGCTCTTTTAAATAATATGCATATTTCAAATGAAACTGACAGTATTACACGTCCATTTTATAATTTGAATTTCTTCGACATAATACTCAAAAAATATCTACCATATTATCCTCTTTGGGGTGGAGTATTCTTCAAGGCATTAGGATACAAAATATGCAGAATAAGCAATGCACCAATAGAAAACTATTTTGTATTTTTGAAAAATAATATTATGGATAGAGAACTAGATTTAAAAGGGTCACGGTTAATTCGTAAAATAAGAGAATATGTTCTGACTTTATATCAAGAAGTAACTATCGATATTAGCACATCGAGTCTTAGTTCGAGGAAGGCGTTAAAGAATAAATACTCCAAAGACAATTCCGATGAACTGTGTTCTCAAGAAAACTGGAAGAAAAAATGTAAACTGACAAATAATTATTTTCTCGGCAAGTATCTAAAAAATTTGGCGTCAAAGGAAACTGAAATTTCTAATGTAATGGGTGAAAATAATGATCCCACTAACTACATATATTGTGGAAATGGTCCGTTTGAAATTACGATAGATTGGGTTCAGTGTGATAAATGTAACGAATGGATACATCAATTGTGCGATTGTAACAAACATAAAACTTATAACAACACATTCATATGTAAATTATGCTCTTCTACCAATAATCTAAAATTATCCCTAGCAGAAAACGAAATTTCTATAATAGTCCAAGAGCCAGCAACGTTTTCGTTACGTTATTTTTAATCAGACTAGAACGTCAACGACGAATCCCTTGCAACAAGGGAATCAGAAGTCTGGCAGCCGTCCGAGGGTGGCTTTCGCGCCTCTAGCATTTTTAAGGGCGAGAAAACAATTTAAAATTACACTATTATAATCATTATGGCACTTCGCAACATTAAAGTTAATACTATTTTAAATCAATAAAAAAAATGCCAGACGAGTGAGTGGGTGGAAAGTGGGTGCCAGAGGGGGATAAAAGTGCGAGGTTCTATGCAAGGGCCCAGCGTACGGAATCTAGTCGACCATATTATCATTCCCTAGTCATGGGTCACCATGGAAACGTCTTGAAAATATGTTCGCCTAGCAGATTTAGGACAAGAATTTATGCTCATCTTCTGAATAGGCAAAGGGAATTTATTGAGGCAAATCTCAGGAGCGTCACTGTCAAGCTCTAGAGCTATTGCTTCATTTTAACTTTTCTTATGTTAATTTTTATTCAGTTTCAGGTATTGTGTCCTATTGCACCAAGCTTCAGACTCAGTATATTTTACTCCCTTTAAATTCACTTTCCGTGTTTGTGCAGGCTCCTAGTCAGGCTTATTTGTTATTTGTATAAATTTTGACAGATTAATTGCATTAATTAAACCTTTCACTCCTTATTTTGCATACTCAGTTGTTTAATTTGTTGGGTTCTGGGGAAGAACATACGTCTTGTATGATCAGAATCCTTTTTCCGGGTTTCTTATCATAATCTTACAACATGTAATTATAATTGTATACTTTTACCGGAAATAAATGTATTATTATTATTATTATTATATTATGTGATGACAGTTTGTTTGCGATTTTGGAGATGCACAGTTGTGTTTGAGTGCAATTTGATTCGCCCCTTTAACCCCCTCTGGCGTGCACTTTCCACCCACCCACTCGTCTGGCATTTTTTTATTGATTTAAAATAGTATTAACTTTAATATTGGGAAGTGCCATTATGATTATAATAGTGTAATTTTAATTTTTTTTCTCACCCTTAAAAATGCTAGAGGCGCGAAAGCCACCCTCGGACGGTTGCCAGACTTCTGATTCTCTTGTTACTACGTTGCAAGGGACTCGTAGTTGAAGTTCTAGCCTTATTCTCTATGGTGTAACGAAATCCGTTGCTAGCTCTTGGACTATAAGAACATTTTGTATCAGATTTGTGTATTGTTTAAATATTAATAATGAGGAGAAAATTAAGTTAGAGTCCAAAACAAAAACCCAGCGACAGTCGGTTCTTTGGATAGAAGAAAGAAGGAAAAGGCTAACTGCGTCATATTTTGGTAGAGTTTGTAAAGTAAGGAATACCTTGTCATGTTCTTCTATCGTTCGTGATATTCTTCAACAGGGGACCCTTTCCACAAATGCGATCTTGCATGGAATCGAGAGTGAAAGTATGAGAAGGAAACCAGCAAAAAGTGTGGAAGACGACGATATGAATGTTGAAATCTGCTTTAGTAATTCATAAAATGTATCCATATTTAGCCGCATCTCCAGACGCAGTAGTTGAGGAAGATGGATTAGTAGAAGTTAAATGCCCATATGCAATTCGAAATCAACTTCCGGAAAATTTCAACCTAGATTGCTTTCATCTCCATGATACGGTAAAAATGTCTCATAATTATTACTACCAAATACAGGGTGAGTTAGAAATAACAAACAGAGAGTGGTGTGATCTCGTGATTTTCGCCTATAAAGGTATCAAAATTCATCGCATTAACAGAAATATGAATTTTTGGAAAGTAACGGTAAATAAATTAAAAGAGTTCTATTTATTTCATTTGTTACCTACTATTGTACAACGCAACAATAACTTATAGATTACAAAGAAAGCAAATGGACTACGTTGTTATAAATCAAATTGCTACCAAATGGCTTAGTTGAAGGTCCTAATTATTACAAATAGCTTGAGACTGGCAGAGGATATGTTGTGGCATCATTTCCCAAACTTAAGAACGAATGTCCCATTTCAGAAACCATGATAATCGATTTTCAGTATTTAAATGGAGAAAACTGGATAACTGTCTTTTTATTAGATGTTGCTATTGGTTTATTGAATGTTTCAGATTAATTTCAATTCATATCAACAAACCAGTCTACAATAATATTTTTATGAACATGATAAAGTTTTACGTTAACAAAGCCTACGATTTCTGCAACAGAAAATATTCAACAGATTGTGAAATATGTTTTATAATTAATGTTTGTTAACAAATTCATGTTTCATTTAAATTCATAGCGACTTGATAGTGCATACGAACATGCACATGTAGTTTATTGCAATTTCCACTTTAGAGATGGCCTAAACTTATGTACGAATCGTCACGACTTTAATACATACCATTTATAAAATTCTGACTCAAAGTTCACATTTCAATTCTCTTATTCCCAACCTACCCAATCCCACTTCCTAACCCATCCTGGCAAGATAATGCTCTAGACCTCCTCGTTGGTTCTTGCTGGACAGTACGTTTATCTAATATTTAGCTACATACTGACTAACATAGAGCAGTTTCAGGATGTTTTAGAACAGTTGCATAAAATATTTTTGACCGCATTTTACAGTATAAGGGAATTAGAAGATATTGGGAATCTCCTATTCAGCAGCAGAGGAATTTAAATTTTTTAAGGATGTTCTTACTGTTGATTTTGGTTCAAAAGGCAATCGCGGTCAAAAATGATATAGGTACACCAGAAATAAACTGTAAGTTTTTCACATTTTATGTCTAATTCGTAACTGTTGCTGTAATATTTATTTAGTCCATCAGGAATGGTTTGCAGGTAATCACTTCGGCAATTTGTATTAGGTATTACACATACACGCGAATTGGAGGGCATTATGTAAAAATAATTTTATAAGTAATTAAAAGTACAATTTAACCCTTCAAATGTGGTTTGCAAGGAATCATTTTGCAATTATTCTCATTAGGTGAGCATATGTTTATTGTGTTAAAAATTTGAAAAAAATCGCATTGGCGCATTAGAAGGTTAGAGGGGATTTTATAAAGGCCCTGCAAGGTATCAATAATTCTGTAATGAAAAGGGCAATTTAACCCTTCAAATGTGGTTTGCAAGGAATCATTGTACAATTAGTCTCATTGGCTAAGCATATTATTTGTTGTATTAAAATTTTTAAAAAAATCGTATTGGCGCATTGGAAGATTGGGGGATTTTATAAAGGCGCTGCAAGGTATCAATAATTCTGTAATTAAAAGGGCAATTTAACCATTCAAATGTGGATTGCAAGGAATCATTTTATGATTAGTCTCTTTGGCCAAGCATATATTTGTTGTATTAAAAATTTGAAAAAATCGTATTGGCACATTGGAAGATAGAGGGATGTTTTAAACACGCTTGAAGATATCATTGTGTAATTAAAAGGGCGATTTGACAGTTCAAATGTGGTTTGCAAGAAATCATTTTACAATTATTCTCATTAGGTGTGCATATGTTTATTGTTTTAAAAATTTCAAAAAGATCATGTTGGCGCAATGGAAGATACAGGGGATTTTATAAAGGCGCTGCAAGGTATCACTACCTCTGTAATTAAAAGGGCAATTTAACCCTTCAAATGTGGTTTGCAAGGAATCATTTTGCAAATTATTCTCATTAGGTGAGCATAAATATGTTTATTGTTAAAAAATTAAAAAAAAATCGTATTGGTGCATTGGAAGTTAGAGGGGATTGTATAAAGGCGCTGCAAGGTATCAATAATTCTGTAATTAAAAGGGCAATTTAGCCCTTCAGATGTGGTTTGCAAGGAATCATTTTACAATAATTATTCGCTTGGACTAAGCATACACTTGTTTTGTTGGACATTTGAAAAAAATCGTATTGGCGCATTGGGAGATAGAAGGGATTTTATAAACACGCTCGAAGTTATCATTAATTGTGTAATTAAAAGGGTGATTTGCCCGTTCAAATGTGCTTTGCAAGGAATCATTTTACAATTATTCGCTTTGACTGAGCATATATTTGTTGTATTAAAAATTTGAAAAAAAACGTATTGGCGTATTGGAAGATAGACGGGATTTTATAAAGGTATCAATAATCATGTTATTAAAAGGGCAGTTTAACCCTTCAAATGTGGTTTGCAAGGAATTATTTTACGATTATTCGCTTTGACTGAGCATATACTTGTTTTGTTAAATATTTAAAAAAAATCGTATTGGTGCATTGGGAGAAGGGATTTTATAAACACATGCAGTCGGAGAAAAAAGTAGTTGTACTCTTATAATAATTAGAATGGCGATTAACTCTTTAATCCTATGTTTTTGGATATTATTTATGTATTAAATTATTTTCCCTCTCTAGTAATGAAAAATTATCCGAAATGTACATCTGGTTTATCCAATATTATTTGCTACAAGTGCAGAAGTACTGTAGACGCGATCTATATACTAGTTATTTCGGTTGAACCACAAATATCCTAAAGTTCAACTATCCTACACATCCGAGCAGAAGCCGAGCGGTGGCTCGTAGGTTTTCGCTCGGTCAATTAGCCTAAAGCTCAAACATCCTAAAGAAATAGTACAAATGCAAGACAATCAAGTTAGAAAAGGAAGAAAAAAGTTTCTGGTGTGGATCGTTTTATTTTCTGACGTGACAGCTTGACAGCTGACGGTGTATTGGTAATGCGGAATGTGGTTGTGGTTACGTACCTGGTGTTGTTTTCAACTAACTTTTTTTGTGTTTTAGGTAATTATGACCAATTTATTATGATTTTATAATATTATACTATAGCTTAAATATAATAATATAATTTATAGGTAATTTTGTAACATAAAACTTGTTAGTATTCAACTTAACCTCCTTTATTGTGCAGTGTACTTTTATAACCCCCCACATTTTACATGCAGGTAGTTAATTGATAAAAATGAACCGTATTCGAAGACGTAATGAGAATCTTAACCACGATGGGTACTTATATGTTACACGGCGAACAACAAATAATTTTAGGTAACTAGCTCCGATATAAATCAGACAAACTTATTCTAACTTTCATTTTTGAAGGTATTTGGTTTGCAAAAATAATAAAATCACCCACTGCACAGCATCAGGAAAGATACGGTTGAACGGAGATGACGATCAGTTTGTTGTTGTAAATAACAACCATAATCATCCTCGAGTAGAAGACCAAATTGAAGTTGTGACATTTAAAAGGGATTTGAAAGAGGCTTGTATCAGACAAAGAGGCAGCTTAAAAGAAATATATAATCGTGTTGCTTTGAGGTAAACCAACTCCAGGCATCCTTTGTTTTTAACTTTGTTGTGAATTCTATTATAGGCATGCAGGTGGAGCTTTAAATGCCCCATATAATTCATTACGGTCCACAATGCTGAGGTGGAGGCAAAGCACAACACCGAATGTTCCAGGAAGTCTAGAAGAATTGGGAAACCTTTTAGAAAGGGGGGAGTGGGCTAGATATTCCAACTGTTCTAATGGAATTTTTTTTTCAGGTACTGTCAGAAGAGATGGGTTATTTGCTGTATTGTTTGGAAACAGAGAATTTATAGAACATTTCCGTGATTCTCGAAATGCTTTTATTGATGGGACTTTTAAAGTTGTTCCAAGGCGGCCACACTTTGCTCAAATATTGACGATATTTGCAACATGCATGGACCATGTAAATATAAATAACCGATCTAATTGACCAAATATTAGTATATTAAATTTTAGGCTTTTCCTGTTGTTCACATATTCATGCAACGCAGAACAAAGGCCTTATATGATGCTGTCTTTGAATATGTGTCGAGAAATTTCCCACATTTTATAAATGGAACTGTGGTAACAGATTATGAAACAGCGCTAGTAGAATCTTTGCGTACTTCGTTTCCTGATGCTTCTTTGCAGGGATGTTTCTTTCATTACTGCCAGGTATAGTTTCATGTATTTGTCTCGAGCTATTTCTAATAGGTAGGTCAGTACACCATATTTAACAAACAATAAGACTAAACTTTTTAATCAGCATTTGAACTTATAAATACACTCAGTGGTACCATGTGATAAGGTATATAGAAAATCCACGGTATCTTCATCATGTGTCTGCAGCACCACATTTCAAATACTTTTAATTTTTTCCTATCCGCTTCTCCTATCGTCCAAGTTTCGCACCCACACAATGCCGTACCCCATACATACGACTTTAAGAGTCTCTTCCGAGTTTCTACATTAATCGTTCCCAAGCATAACAGTTATTTCTTTTTGTTAAACTTGACCCTGCGCTACTCTTTGTTTTATATCTTTAGTATAGTGCTCCGACCATCATGAGTTATTTAACTTCCTTAAGTATTGCAATAATGAAAATGTAAATTATTTTATAACTTAGGAGTAATTACATCACCAAATAACCAAATCGTAATATTCTAAAACAGTATGTTTGGGTTACCGTATCATTCTATGCCAAAGTTCCCTTCACACGTGAATATTTTAATTTTCTTTGTTTATGAATTACAGGCAGTTATCTCAAAAAGTATTTAATTTTCTAAATTTAGAGACAAGAAAGTTTATAAATACAGAATCAAAAGCAAACCCAATATAGAAAACAAAAGTGAAATAAAAATTATAAGGTATCGTCTAATTTTGATGTTTTCTAACTTAATATATTTTCTTCTTTTTTATGGTGTAGTAGTTGCTTATACATATTCATTTCGTTCCACCAAAATGTCACAGCTATAGATTTATTATGTTGTAAAATATTGGATTTTCAAGGTTTCAAAATATTTCATTTTCAAAATCTATGTACACTGTTAGAATCTTCAAAAAGTGTTGGTAACACCATAAACGTGTAGTTTAGACAAAATTAATGCAACCTCATGCTGAAATAAATTAAGGAATTACGGGGGCTTGCGACCGTCTTCTCCTGTCTCTCTCGGACTCGTTGATTGTCCCTGAGAACCTGGTGTTCGTTTTTCAAAGACTCCACAGCCAACTTTCAGAGTATCTACCTGAAATTTTGCACACTAAAGCTTTTTGTTGTGTAGAAATGCGCTATGATCCCAGTTTTTTGTAATTTCAAAAAAAATGATCATTTTGTTTACTTAAAAGCTAGCATTTTTCTCAAATTTTGTATGTGAAATAAGGCATCCTTTTCTAAAATTATAAAGAAAACTGAGATCATATTGCATTTCTACACAACAAAAAGCTTTAGTGTACAAAATTTCAGGTAGATACTCTGAAAGTTGGCTGTGGAGTCTTTGAAAAACGAACACCTGGTTCTTAGGGACAATCAACGAGTCCGAGCGAGACAGGAGAAAGTTCGACGAGCCGCCTTAAGAAATTTATCCACATATAAGTGTCATATTAAAAAAAAGTTATATGTCGTGCCTGTATTAGAGAGAATAATTATTGCAAATAACAAAGAATTGAACTCTAAAATAAATAACAAGCGAGCTACGGAAGAACGACTATTATGTGTATGTCTAGTATTCATTATTTTACAGTCAGTATTCCGTAAAGCTAAGAGATTAGGCATAACGCGAGAAATTGAAGGGAATCCAAACGGAAGAAATTTGTTAAGGAAATATTATGCTTTAGCTCTACTACCTGCAGATAGAATAGCACTTGGATTAGAATCTTTAGGTGTAAGAAACCTTGCAATATACATATTTTTGTGAATGTCATTTACTGATTTTACCATTTTCAGGAAAATATGGAATTCTTGGATATATTTAGGAATCTAAATGATTACATCAGAAGGCAGTGGGTGGGCCGCGTAACACCCCAACATTTCAGCGTTTTTAGGGCAACACACCGTACAAATAATATTATGGAGTCATATCACCGGAGACTTAACAGTAAGCTTGTGAGACATCCTGGTGTTTGGGACTTAATCGGTATTAATATTTTGCTTTCTATCATTCTGATCTTATTCCTTTCATGAGTAACTGGTGGTTTACCACTTTTTAATTGTCTGCTTTCTGCATTTTGGTAAATTAAGGAGTTGAGGGTACGTTTGTAGTTGTAGAGCTATATCGTGAATATAATTATTTTCAAGTATAATATTGTTTATGAGTATTTTTAGAAACTCTAATAGATATCCAGAATACGGCCATCATAGAATTTGAGCAGTTGGCAAGGGGACGCAAAGTTTTTCGAATTGCAAAGAAGGATGTTGTTTTTGACGCAAGATTAAATCAAGCATGGGACAAACTGTCGGATGGTCGATTTACTGTCGAAGAATTTTTTAGACAAGCAGCACATTTTGTGGAAGGTCTGGATATGGAACTAAATAACTGGGAAGCCGCTGCAGTAGATGAAGATGGTGATGAACATGACCTTCCAAATTTTCCACCACAACATCCTCAAATTCTTAATGATCCTGCTCCAATTCGTAATCCTTCACCTGTTATTCCACCGCGTAGTCCTCCTCCTCTTGTTCCAATCCATGGTATACCTGCTCTTCAGATCATGAATGAACCTCCACCTTTAATTTATTTCCAGAATAACAGGCCTATCATTCCTTTCAATGAGCACCTGTTTGTAGCAGAAGTAGTTGAACAAGATGAACGTCAGCCCTCTCCTGTTCCACCTCCCTTAGAACCTGAAGAACATCAACTACCCTTTCCCATTCTGCCTGCACTGGCCCCAGAACCAGTTTTTAATTTCCCCCCTATACCTGATGACATTGGGCCATTATTCGCAGCATTGGGTAATGATGATATACCCGCATTCGAAAACCACATACAACACCGTAAGTGTTACTCCATTAAAAATAGTTGCTTCAGAATTTTGCTACTTATTATGCACCTATAATACTTGCAATTACATTTCATCCTGGCAATCAACAACAGATAAAATATTTGAATCTTTCATTAATAATAGGAAAATATCACATTTTATTATTAGTAGGAACCTAGACCTACATAGTAATTTTTAAATTTATTTGAGAAATACTTTTTACCATGAGGTCGTGTCCTAAAAGTTTCCTTCTGAATACCATATATTAAGTATGTACATATTTATAGGAATAAATATAGCTTTACCTATTTACGTATTCTGACTTATTTTTACAATTTCATTTTTACTTTTATTTTTTAAGGTTGGGACCCTACTATTCCAGTTACCTCTCTTGATGGTACAATGCCAGAAGTGCTAAGATGCAATGTGTGTTTGTTGAACAAAATTCAATATTCACTGGAGTGTGGGCATGTATTTTGTACTACTTGTGCAGATACACTTTTTAATGTACAGGCTCGATGTGGAATGTGCCGAGCTGATTTAACACGGAACCCAACACCTTTATATTTAAACTAAATTTTGTTACACAGATTATTTTTTTTATCATTGTTATTTTGTATGTAAAAATGTATCTTTGTTGTGTTTAATGATTTATTTATTTTAAAGTTTTTCTTGTTTTTACAGTTTATTATATTTTTATTAGTTTTTTTGTAACAGAATTATTTTAGTTTTTGTTTATATTTATTGTGCTCTGTCGAGATATATTTGTAATTTATATATGCCAGAATAATATGGCTTATTTTGTTTCTATTATATTTTTATAATATAGTTTGTTTTGGCTGTTGGTTATTTTTTTGTTTGATTCTGTAATAATTTTATTTGCAACATTAATAAAGTTCGTTTAACAAAACGTAAATGGCTATATTTATTTTTTCATGGTCTGCATATTTAATAAAAAAAAGTTGATAAATTACAAACCGCTCAATATGGATCCTTTTAAAGTATTAAATATGAAAGTATAGTTTCACTGGTAATTTGTCTCCAGGATTATAAGAAATCACTAATTCTAATAATAATAGGCCACTTGAAAAGAGTGCTTGGAGCAATTATTTGCAATACTAAAGTGTGTGAGTGTATGTCACTACGATGAAGTGTTCTCATCTGCCATTACAATAGAATCACTAAGATGTAGCGCTTTCAGATGCCATTATAACAGAACCACTAAGATGTAGTGTTCTCAGTTGCCACTATAACAGAACCTCTAAGGTCTAAGATGTAGCATTCTAAGTTACCATTATAACAGAATTACTAAGCTGTAGTATTTTCACATGCATTATAACAGAACCACTAAGATGTAGTGTCTCAGTTACCACTATAACAGAACCACTAAGATGTAGTGTCTCAGTTACCATTATAACAGAACCGCTAAAATACAGTGTTCTCAGTTACCATTAATTAGGGCTACTAAGATGTAATGTTCTCAGTTACCATACTGAAATACTAAGATGTAATGTCTCAGTTACCGTACTGAAACATAAAGCTTTAGTATTAGGGACATAAGTGGCACGTCACAAACGTCAGATTTTCATTCCAAACAAAACAAAGCCACGTGGTTTCTGACGTTTTAACCTAACCTCTGAAATATAATTATAGTTGTTTTCAAGCTTTTACGTGTAAACCCAACACACAAATTGAAAATAAACTGTTTTCACTGCAAAAAGTCTATAATTATATTGCAAAAACGAGTTTAAGAGGTGGTAAATAATATCGATAAACGTCAGATGGCACGTGCTTTTGTTTTGTTTGGAATGAAAATCTGACGTATGACGGAGGCACTTATGTCCCGTATTCTCAGTTACCATTATAACAATATCACTAAGGCGTTTACTTATATCCGAACTAGGTTTTGCCAATGCAATATTGTAGAATGCTTGTTTTCATTAGTAATCGCGGACTTTCTTTAAACAAATACGTTTCGTGACGGGCCAGCAGGCATAACACATGGAATGCAAAATTCTGTAAATTACAAGCTTTAGAAGAAAAAAGAAAAAGATCCGCTTGGATTCGAACTAAAATTCCCCGCGCGTCTTGAAAGTGCCCGTGATTTTCGGTACTGCGCCAAGCCCTGTTGCTTGCATGGCATGAAGTTTAATAGTCTGTTAAAGCGATTGAAACTCGAAGTGGCTTACTTGGCAAAACCTAGTTGGGATATAAAGAAACGCACCGCAAAGATGTAATGTTCTCAGTTACCGAATCGGTAAGATGTAACGTTCTCAGTTGGCGAATTTATAAATGTTTGGTGAAAATTAAGTATTCTATCTGTCTGTCTGTTTTAGTTTTCCTAGTATCTAGGCGCGTTTACTTATATCCCAACTAGGTCTTGCCATGTAGGCCACCTGCACTTTTACGCGCTTTAATAGCCTGTTAAACTTCACGCCATGCAAGCAACAGACTTGGCGCAGTAACGAAAGCGCGAGCACTTTCAAAAGACGCGCGAGGAGTTCTTGTTGGAATTCAAGCGGATCCTTTTTCTTCTAAAGCTCATTGTAATTTACAGAATTTTGCATTTGCATTTTGTGTCTGGTGACCCGTCACGAAAGGTATTTGTTTAAAGAAAATCCACGATTACTAATAAAAACAAGAGAATAATAGCACGCTAAAACATTTGCACTGGCAAAATCTAGTTGGTATATAAATTAACGCTATCTAGGCAATGAATATTATTGGTTAAATGAAATCTAAAATATAAATGTCAACAAAAATTTGACAGCTCAATACCACCAGAACTTTAAATGGTTGAGCAGGCAGAAAATTTGCTGACTTCCATCTTTTTGCAGTTTTCGCTAGGCCTAGTTGATTTTTCACCAATCATTTTTATTTATTTTTTTTATTTATTTATTATATATTTCAAGAATAATGTAATTTACAATGGTGCTCCATTGCACCGCGGGAGTACAGGACTGTATGCGGCTTGAAACGAAAAGAAACACAAAAATTTTGAACACTAATTCAAAATTTCTTGGGCCAAAGAGTATGTCTGCTGTCAAATTCTTCCAAATTTTCTTCAAAAATCTCACCCCGTTTAAAATTATATATTTTCTAGTCAATAGACCACTACAGTTTTACCAGATGTGCGCGCGCAGCAGGCAGAATATTGTGGGCGGTCCTAAGCTATAGCGTAAAAAGATAAAATTTTAAGAAGCACATCATTATCAATGACATAAATTTTTGTAAATGTCAGTCATTCTAAATTTTACTCCGAAAATTTTAATTGAATTATGGGCAAAACTGTTCGTGATTGCTTACTTAAATAATAATTATAAATTAAAATGGATTTGGAATATGTATTAGTTTTTTGTGAAAGTGGAAATTCGGGAGATAAGTGGCGCGTCACAAACGTCAGATTTTCATTCAAAACAAAACAAAGCCACGTGCTTTCTGACGTTTTAACCTAACCTCTGAAATATAATTATTATTACATATAGTTGTTTTCAAGTTTTTACGCGTAAGCCCAACACACAAATTGAAAATAATCTGTTTTCACTGCAAAACGTCTATAATTATATTGCAAAAACTAGTTTAAGGCGTTGTAAATAATATCGATAAACGTCAAATGGCACGTGCTTTTGTTTTGTTTGGAATGAAATCTGACGTATGACGTAGGCACTTAGGTCCCGAATTTGAAGTTCAAGAAATCGATAATTTTGCTGTAGACAACTAGATATTATAAGTATTCGGTAAAAATTATAATTGTAAATTTAATGTTGATAGTTTTGAATAAGCTGGCGTGCGCATCGAATAGTCTCTTTTTTACCCATTGCTTTTTGCAATTTCACAATCACAAAAAATTTCTCGAAAGCGCTATAACTATGGAGAACCAAATTCTACCGGTTGCGCGCGCATCGAGTGTTCTCTCCTTTTTTATTCATTGCTTTGAGTGGTGAGTGCAATATTATCTTTTACATTTTCACTGAAAGGGTCTATCTGTTACGGATGACCACTTAAATGGCAAATTTCAATTTGAATTTTATTATTTGCTTTCCAATTTCTTGTTCCGCACATCCTGAATTCTTAATAAGTTAACCTTACACACAAAAAGATAGTGATATAGTAATTAAACTCGACACGTGTTTCGCTGACAACGTCAGCATCTTCAGGCGTTGAAGATTAATCAGCGAAACACGTGTCGACTTTAATTACTGTGCCACAGTCTTTTGGCGTGTGGGGTTAACTTATTAGGAATTCATAGTGAATCTACGTCAAAGTTCTTGATCCAACTACTGTATGTCCACATATCCTGGAACACGCTATAGATTATTTACGATCGGGGACATGCTCTTATAATAAAAAAGAACGAGAAATTCATCCTCTACCACCCCTTTCTTTTTGGCACACTTCTAGGTTCTAGGTATGTAGTTGTGAAACACCTGTAAATAAAAGTGCATTCCTAGTTCCTCTGTGGACATTTCTTTGATTCTGAATGCTTAAAATAAAGCATAAACAGTTTGAAATATAGATAAACAGATTGCAATTTATTATTATATTAGGTGTATTATTTTCATGAATTTGTTAATAAAATAATTATATTCTCACTGGAGTAAAATGGTTCACCTAGCCGCATACCTAAATCTGATTTAGTACCTAGTACCTATATATGCAAATATGTAAATATAGCCAACAATAAATTAACAGGACTTAAAACCGATACGGAATTCGTATTCACTTCCTATTTCTCATGTTTGCGTATAAACACGGAATACGCGTTCGTAGCTACTTCTGTAGGAAATATAAACTCTGTAAAGTTTATTTTGTCCCACGCACTCTATCGTGCCCCGATATCGCCCGGTCGTATTCGGATTAGGGTATCTGCACATTAGGATAAATGCACTTTAGGATAGTTGGAGCCATCTCGTTATTTCTGTGACTTCGGGTATCTTCGCCTGAAATGGCTGCTAACTTTGGCCGTTTTTTTCACGCCGGTTATTTTTTCAATTTTTTATTCGCTGCCTTACTTGAGATATATACATAGATTTAAAACAAAAAACCGTTCAAAGTAACCCCGTTTTACGGTACCTCAAACTTAGGGTTAATCGTGCAGCAGGAGCTATACTTTCTTGAGAGCTGTGTTTTGTTAAGGCTGGTCCAACCAATTACAATATATTGTTCGATAATCAACCTGGAGTAATTGAAAAACATATTCACATCTGTAAGTCTCATTTCTTCAACGAGATTGTGGTAGTCTCCTTGTTGAAACCTTTATGGAAAATGAGTTTTCGTTTTCTGCTAGAATATTATTTTCTATACTACGTTTACATAAAAGAGAACCAGAGAATATCAACGACCACTGAAATCGAAAGACACAACACAAGCATAACCTTAACCTCCACTATTTGACCCTGACACTTAAAACCTCTCTCAAACTCAGTCGTCATTGCGCATGCGAAATAAAACTAACGGCCGAAATTAGTAGAAAAGTTTGGAGTTTGCAAACTCCAACCTTAATTGAAAAGTGGAAACCGTAAGTTGTAGTATTGTGAACATGACAATACTATGTCGTAGTTCTTATTTGCAAGTTAATAAATTGGTGTTTGCTAATTTTTAGCATTAATTTCGAGGTTGTGAACGAAGCTTTAATAAAAAAATATTTTATTTTTTACATCAATGCAGGCAAATACAACATCTCTAAAGCCTAAAGAAAAGACACTCAGAAACAGATCATTGGATAATTCACATTTTCAATTACTTCATGGAAGTTCATAATTCACAAAGTTCTTTACTATTTGCCAATAAGAGGTTTCCCAATGAATTTTCTGAAGACACGGTAAGTGATTATCAAAACTATACCGTCATGTGGGTATATATTGAACACTGGAGGTTATATTGAACTGTAGCACATATTTTTCAATTTCCCACCAGTTAGGTTGATCACATTTAAGTGTTGCAAATATTACATACTTACTCTATGGGCATGGAAGGCGGGCTGTCAACAAGTGTATCACGCTCTAACAAGGTAAGTAATATTTTTAAAAATCTTAAAAATACTGCTTAAGTATGTTAGTTTCATCAGCATCGGAAAAACCTACCTTACTAATTGTAATTTGACGCTGTCCAATGGAATTAATATTAGTACATAACCTCAATAACAAAACAATGTGTTTGAATGTACTAAATTTTTAGTTGTTTTAAGTAAAAGAGAAAATTTGTAGAAACATAGATTTTCCACGGTAATATTGGACAGGCCGCGAAAACATGTGCACGTTTTGGGAACGGCTCACAGGCGGAATTATACAACTGAAAGTATGGAAATGCACTTGAGGCTGTTGTTGAAGGGCAGATGAGTTTCAGCCAAGCTGCTGAAAGGTACGGTGTGTCGAAGTCCACCTTATACATTAAATATAGAGGCCCATGGGGACAAACAGTCCGCGCTGAGTTTTGTTGAAGAAAAAATGCTGGTGAAGGCTTTGATGGTTGTTGGAAGTTATGGATATCAAATGACGGTGAAAATATTACTCGATTTCGTACAGCAATATTTAAATCGGCAGGACAAAATATTGCAATGTTTTGTAAACAATAGACCAGGCATAGACGCGTGTAGACATTTTTCGCTGAGAAATCCAGAACTGACGCTGAAAAATTATGAAAATATAAAGCGGTGTCGTGCAGAATTAAGTGTTGATGTTATCCGCCAACATTTTGATAATTTGCAACAAACTCTTGTTGATGTGCCTGTGCCACCAGATCAAATAGTGAATTATAACGAAACAAACATTACAGACGATCCCGGAAAACAAAAAGTGTTTGTGCGCCGTGATAGTAAGCATGCCAGCAGGATCCTCGATTCCTCGAAGTCTTCCACGTCTGTGATGTTTGCTATAGCAGGAAATGGCCATATGTTAGCTCCATACATTGTGTATAAAACAAAATACTTATACCCTGATTGGACGGAATATGGGCCTGAACGTCAGGCTGGCTTGATGGTGATATTTTCGAAGATTGGTTTACGTCAATTGTGCTGCCATACTTGAGAAGAAAGCCTGGGAAAAAATATTAATAGGTGATAATCTTGCTAGCCATTTGCCATACACTGTGATACAGACTTGCAAAGAAAATAACATACATTTTGTCTTTCTGCCACGGAATAGCACACATCTGTGCCAACCATTAGATGTTTCTGTGTTTCGACCTTTATAAGGCGAGTGGAGAAAAATATTAACACAGTTGAAACTCCACAACAAAGGTGTACTGCCTAAAAATCAATTCCCTCGTTTATTGAAGAGATTGTTGAATAACGCTAGTATAACAATGGAAGCTAATATACAGGGTGTTCACAATTAACGGGGCACTATTGCTAACTTTGTTATCTTTGGACCTACGAATCCGCTCAAATGGGTAAACTAGTAGTATTTTTGGCGTAGATTACGGTGGTGAAAACAGAAAAACAATTGAACATCAAGTTTTCGAGTTATCCACGAAAATGTTTTTTTGTTAAATGGAACCCCTGCATATTTTTGCATATTTTGAAAAAGAAAATCATTCTTAACAGAAAAGTCTTAATTAACGACTATCGTAAAATTTAAAATAAAGAAGTTTTGAACCATTAAAACACTGCATCGCTACTGCAGCTACTATTTACGTTGTTCGAAAAAAGTAACATGAATAAGTTACTATGATACAACAACCAGAAGACCGGTATCATAGCAACTGATCCGGTGTCCAAGTTAATCCTGTGTTACTTTTTCCGAACAACCAGGCCTTACACTCGCAAACCAAGATACCTATGTACCAACGCTAAACCTACGTAAGCCAAGTAAGTGCCAATAATGTTCGACCCGTTATTCATGCTTATTGCCATTTCATAAGTTTTCTTTGAATTTTAGTCGCAGAATCGACATCTTAGTAATGCTGTAGATAATGTAGCTTATGAATTTTCTTTTTTGCAAAGAAGAAAAATACAAATACCTGCCTTTATTTTGGATGCAAACAGATGCAAATTTTGAAACTAAAAAGTCGTCACAAAGAAATATGTATAAAGAATTTATTAAATACTCAAATGAAACTTTTATTTTAGAATAATTTAAAGTACAACATAAACAATAACATTAAAAATTAACTAGTACGGCAAAGGTAAAAAGTTACAAGAGATAAGAGATGTTCGAAAACATTGCCATCTTTTCAATGCATTTCTCAGCTCTCTTTCAACCATTACTTGCCTTTAAAATTGTTCTACCATCAATTATTCTGTTAATAACTTCGGTTATTTTGTTTCGCAATTCATTAATGGTATTGTACCTTGTGTTGGGAATTTCATTTCTTATGTTTGTTCTTTTGTCTTTATTATAAAATAATAGCGATATTAAGTTGGCAGCATTTTGTGTAAAAAAAACAACATTAAAAAAAAACCTATGTACAATCACTTTTCTCTGTACTGTTCTGATTCTTTTGTAATAATTTGTTTAGATGTGTAAATAATATGTTTGGTGTTAAAATATACACAATTGTGTCAAGCAAAGTTGAAGTTTGACTGGTCCTTCGAAGATTCCCTTAAAATTGTACATAAAGTGGTCCGTTTGAGTCGGATCAACATAAAGTGGTCAGTTCGAGCCGGATGGATTGACTGGGAAGAAACCGCAACACCTACACGTATACACATCGCAAGCAAGGTCAGAACTTTACAATATTTTCGCTTTGCTATCAAGAAGAAAGAAATTAAATTCTTGCCGCTCTCTCGCTAGCATTCCCGATAGCCTCTAACTGGATTCTCGCTACACTATCCGCAAGGTTGGCTAGCCTCTCTCACTGGAACATTGATAGCCTGCTCTCGCGCTAGCACTCCCGCTAGCCTCTCACTGGATTCTCGCTACACTCTCCGCAGGATAATTCCTATAAGAATATTGACGTCGCTTCGCTACGCCACGCAGCACGCTACAAGCAGCCAATCACGTCGTAACGCGTAAGTACCTCGTGTTTTCACAAAACAACGACTCAGTTCATCAAGTGTCCCGCGCTATTGAAACGTCAAGTTGAGTGCTTATTTATTAGCAAAAATTATTTTGTTTTATGTCAAATATTGATCTTATTGTAACAATGGAAGCTCTTATTAAAAAACGCACTCGGGCAAAATCTGCTATAACTAGAATAAAAACCTTTCTTGATCAAAACAATGATCTTGGTGATGCTAATCAATTCATAACTCGCGAATCACATTTAATAAGAGCTTTTGACGACTATACTATTGCACAAGATGCAATCGAAGACCAAGATGCTGGCCAGGAAATTGATCGCATTAATGTAGAAGACCAGTATTTTTCTTTACTGTCTAAAATAAAGACAAAAATTCAAAGCTTATCCTTAGCAAATATTAACACTTTGCATATTGGTGCAACACCACCAACATCCCCTACCCCTGATAATAGCACCCTTAACTCAAATCTAGGCACTCATGTTAGCCTGCCCCATTTAAATATTCCCACTTTCACAGGCAAATATGACGAATGGAACAGTTTCAAAGATTTGTTTACGGCTCTAATTGATGAGCATCCTCAACTGTCAGAAGTGCAAAAATTTGCGTATTTAAAATCAGCATTAAAAAATGAACCCTCAAATTTAATTAACGAATTGCAACTCACCAATGAAAATTATAAAGCAGCTATGGATATTTTGAAACAGAGATATGATAATAAGTTAGTAATTATTAATTCTCACATAAAATGTATTTTAGATTCACCTTCGATTACAAAGGGTGATGCAACACACTTACGTAGTTTCTTAACTCAAACCCGCCAGCATTTAAACTCTCTTAAGGCTCTAAAAATGCCCGTAGAACAATGGGATTTGTTGTCGATTTGTATATTTTCAAAAAAATTGGATTTTCAAACACAGCAAGCATTTGAATTAGTAAAATCATCAGACAAACTACCCACTTTGGATGAGTTTTTCGCATTTTTAGAAAAACGATGCACAGCTTTCCAAAACGTTTCGGTTCCTGACTTAAAATCGAAGTTAGTTAGAGTAACTCACTTTTCAAGTAATACTAATACAAGTTCTACTGAAACGTTAAAGAGGTGCATTTACTGTAAAACAAATAATCATTCGATATACAACTGCACAAAGTTCAAAGACGTGGATGATTTGCGAAAATGAGAATTTGTACAATTAAATAAGTTGTGTTTTAATTGTTTGGGCACACGTCATAATGTCTTTCAATGTAAGTCATACGGATGTAGAATTTGCTCAAAGAAACACCACACACTGTTACACAAGCCAAAGGGGGGATTTGTTAGGAATGCAGGAACTTCAAATGTAGTTTCACAAAATACAGCGAGTGTTCAAGATGAACACAAACAAATATCTCACCCCGAAACACTCCCAATCTCTAAAGAACAAATTTCATTTGTTACATGCGATAAAAGTAGTCAAATTTTACTGGCAACGGCAACGGCAACGGTTAATTTAATAGCCAAAAATGGAAATAAGGTTGAGGCACGCGTGTTGTTAGACTCAGCATCACAAACGACTTTCATAACGTTAGAATTGTTTAAATGCTTAAATGAAAAGGGGTATCAGCACGATCGACAAATTGTAGGAATTGCTAACAATATGACTCAGATAAATCGCATGGTAAACTTAACTCTTCAATCCCAAATCACACCTAACTTCAAAATTGGTGCTTATTGTGCTGTCATAGACAAAATTTCTAGTTTATTGCCTCAAATGCAGGTGGATACCAGTAAATTCAATGTACCCTCTCATGTACAATTGTCTGATCCGCTGTATCATTTACCAGGCAAGTTAGACATGCTGATTGGTGCTGATTTAATATTCAATTTGATCATGCCAGATTTGATCAATGTAGGTGTAAACATGCCTACCTTGCAAAACAGTCATCTCGGTTGGTTGATTGCTGGACCTATACCCAATAAATGTTGTTTCGCCAATATCAGTCTATCTTTCTGCGCGCTCGACTTAAACGAAACAATGAGTAAATTTTGGCGACTTGAGGAAGTAGCACATAAACGCAGTTTGTCGCCTGACGACGAGCTTTCTGAAACAATATTTTCTAACACAACTAAAAGGTTAAAAAATGGTTCTTTTCAAGTGGGTATCCTTCTCAGGACACCAAATGAGACATCTAAATTAGGTGATTCCTTCACTTCAGACAAACAGCGCTTCCTTTCTGTAGAAAGGAGGCTAGTAAGAAATCCATCACTTCACACTCAGTATAAACAGTTTATTGATGAGTATGTTAAATTAGGTCACGGAAAATATGTAGAATTTGATGAAAATAATTTAAAGCTATTTAAGGATAAAAATTTCTTACCCCATTACTGTGTAATTAGGGAGGATAGCACCTCGACTCGCTTAAGAGTAGTTTTTGACGCATCAATGAAAACGTCATCAGGAGTTTCATTGAATGATATCACTTTAAAGGGTTTTCAGGTACAACCTGATTTGTTTGACATTCTCTGCCGCTTCAGAAGTTTTATATACGTTTTAACAGCAGATATACAAAAAATGTATCGGATGATATGGATTTCTCCAGAACATCGGTGTTTACAAAATATTATTTGGCGGGATAAAATTGAAGAACCGTTGAAATGCATAGAACTGCAAACCGTAACATACGGAACAAAGAGTGCACCGTATTTAGCTACAAGGTGTTTACAAGAATTAGCTTCTCAAAATAGTTTCAAATTTCCTCTCGCATCCAAAGCAATATTGGAGCAATGTTATGTAGACGATGTTCTCTGTGGGTGTAACTCGTACGATGAAATGAAAAATCTTCGTGAACAATTAATTCATATGTTGGAATCCGCTGAGTTCAAACTTCACAAGTGGTGTTCTAACGACAAATCACTACTAGATGCAGTTTCACACGCGCATACGTATCCCGACGTAGAAATCTCGGATGAGACTAGTTGTTCTAGTAAGGTGTTAGGTATCATTTGGAATACAGTTTCTGATAGCTTCAGAATTTCGCTACCGGTAGCAGATCAATTAACAGTTCACACGAAATGCCAAATTCTCGCATTTCTCAAATTTTCGATCCCTTAGGGTTGGTTGGACCTATCGCAGTAATAGCAAAGGTTTTAATGCAACAGATCTGGTTAAGAAAACTAGATTGGGATTCAGAACTTCCTGAAGACATACTCCACAGATGGTTAGCATTTTATAACGGCCTGTCAGATTTATCACACTTGTCAATTGACAGATGCCTTTTATCTCGTAAGACACTTTCGGCAATTCAGTTTCATGGATTCTCAGATGCCTCTCTCACGGCTTATGGTGCTTGCATTTATCTAAAAGGAATTTACTCTGATGGAAGCATCTCGTGCAATATATTGTGCTCAAAATCACGCATTGCACCCCTAAAACCCGTTTCTATTCCACGACTAGAATTGTGTGGAGCTCTTCTTTTATCTAGACTTGTTCACAGAATTCTAGCTATTTTTCCTCATTTAACTGGTGAGGTTTTCCTTTGGACTGATTCGAAAATTGTACTTTGCTGGTTGAAATCTTCTCCTTCTAGGTGGACTACATTCGTGGCCAACAGGGTAGCGGAGGTTCAGGAACTTACCTGTGGTCATAAGTGGTTACACATTAGCTCAGGTCAAAACCCGGCAGACTGTTTGTCCCGTGGAATGTTGTCTTCAGAGATCGTTCAGTCTAAGCTTTGGTGGCATGGTTCCCAAATGTTGTTTGACCCCAATCTTCAACTAAAGGAATAATTTGTATCTGAAACAGCTATTCAATCTCCACCCGAGCAAAGAAAAATTGTTCAAGTTCACATGACCATCAAAACTAATGATTTGTTTTCTTCATTTTCTAGTTTCTCGCATTTGCAACGCATCTGTGCGTATTGTTTTCGCTTTCTTAATAATGTTAAGTGTGTCTCACAACGACGTACTGGTCCTTTATCAGTCACGGAACTCAAACAAGCTCTTTTAAAGATAGTTTGTTGTATTCAACAAGAAAATTTTGCAGAGGAAATATCTCAATTAAAACAAAACCACGATCGTTGACTGATTATTGGGTAGACACACAAGTATACGGCTGTAAATGATGCCTGCAAGACGTATCGGCCGCTAGGATTTCTCGCGTCGTCCATCTAGCGGTGCTTAGGAGCATTTAATAATATGAATAGTATTGAATAGCGTCGGTAACACGGTAGTTATCTAGAATCAGAGCCCAAACAAGATGCCGGGACACCTGCGATCGGCTGCTTTGATGTATGGAAGCCAGTTTGCAGCTGGGCAGACCAGCAAGAACCGTATGTAAAAATTTTGAGGGCACCACAGAATTCAATCAAATTTTATTTTTACTTTGGAAACATCACAAATATAAACAACTATTAAAGGTATTCTGTTATTAATTAATTATTATTAATAAAAACAAATAAAAGTAAAATAAGTAGATAAATAATATCTAACAGTTTTGGAATTGTGTATAAAATCTAATATTAAAATTTGTGCTGTTATAAAATAAATGAAGATCAGTTCGGATTTAGACGAAATAGAGGAACGCGCGAGGCCATTCTAGCTTTACGAGTAATTATAGAAAAAACGATAGAAAAGAGAAAGAGCGTATATATAGGATTTGTAGATTTAGAAAAAGCCTTCGACAACGTAAAATGGGGGAAGATGTTCGAAGTGCTGAGAAAGGTAGGGATGAAATACAGGGACAGAAGAATAATACATAATCTCTACAAAGAGCAAAAGGCAGTTATAGAATGTGAGCAGGAACGAAGGGAAGTAGATATCCGGAAGGGAGTGAGACAGGGTGTGCATTGTCACCTCTAGTTTTCAACTTATATATCGAAGATGCGATTAATATTGTTAAGGAAAGAACAGCCTCAGGGATCAATGTACAGGGCCAAACTATTAACATGCTCAGATTTGCGGATGATATAGCAGTGTTAGCATCTAGCAAAGAAGAATTAGGAGCGGCTTTGAATGAAATGGAAGCAGTTTTGACACAGGGCTACGGCATGAAAATCAATAAAAAGAAAACTAAAATTTTGGTATGTAGATGGAGTGAAAATAGAACTAAAATTGAAATACAAATAGGAAATGAGAAGATAGAGGAGGTCGCGGATTTCTGCTACTTAGGAAGTAAAATAACCCAAGACGGTAGGAGCACTAAAGATATAAAACAAAGAATGGCGCAGGGACGAGTTGCGTTTAACAAAAAGAAACAACTGTTATGTTCGAGAACGGTTAATATAGAGACTAGGAAGAGACTCTTAAAGTCGTATGTATGGAGTACGGCATTATACGGGTGCGAAACTTGGACAATAGGAGAAGCGGATAGAAAAAGAGTAGAAGCGTTTGAACTGTGGTGTTACAGACGCATGATGAAGATACCGTGGATAGATAAGGTTAGCAATAGGGAAGTATTAGAAAGAGTTGGGGAAAGGCGAAAGGTATGGAAAACAATAAAGAGTAGGAGAGATAGGATGGTAGGACACCTTCTAAGACACGAAGGAATAGTTCGCGACATACTAGAGTCAGAGATAGGAATAAAAAGAGGTAGGGGTAGGCCTAGATTAGACTACTGCTCTCAAATAGTTAGGGATGTAGGATGTTCTACTTTTAGGGAAATGCGTAGGTTAGCTCAGGATAGAAAAGAATGGAGGTACGCGTCCAACCAGTCTTCGGACTGAGAACCTTATGATGATGATGATAAAATAAAAGTTCTCATACTGCACATGTATTGCACTTAATATTAAATTTTCATTTACACATAAAAGTTACGTATCCACTTATACTTTCTTATAAGTATGTATACGAATAAGATGTTTTTGTAAAAAAAAATTTTTAAGAATGTTTCCAAATTATGAGTTTTCGGTTTCTGGTTGTTTGATTGAAATTATAAAGTGAGTTGTTGCTTGCCCCTCCTTGACCATTAACATTTCATAAACAAGAGCCCGCCCGCAGAAATTTTATTCGGACGCATCCACCCGACGTCCGACCGAGTCCCGCATTACACAATATCAGTAAAATGACGTTTAAGTAATTCGTTATTGAAAGACACCGGCAACAATTTCGGTGGGTGTTCGGGTATACTACAGAGCTGCCATATTGTTCTCCTACGGCTACACGAGTTCTGCGCCCGCAAGGGTCCGCGTTTTTTGCTTGTCTCTACATCATCTTTTGCCAAAAAATGCGTGTGTCTGGTGCGAAAGGGCAAGTGAAGGGTCTGTTTTAAAAAAGCGTTCTCTCAGCTTTAGTTTTTTTTTACACTTCCAAAACACAAGGCTCGGTCGGGCGTCGGGACTGGGGCGGATGCGTCTGAATAAAATTTCTGCAGCCCGCCCTGGATCTTTGCCATTGCTGCAGGCGATCGGCGGCTACCAAAGTAATAATTTATGTTTGAAGCTGTCGGATTACCGCGTTTGGCGGTGTTACAAAAACACCGACTATGCATAACCGCGAACGCGTCTTTGCCAAGTTTTTTTAAAATATCAGTAGACTTGGAACTCAAATCAGTATGTTAGAACCAAAATCAGTAATTCTAATGGCAAATCAGTAGGTCTGGCAACACTGGTGACGCCGACCGAGGGAACATCTCTGAAACTAAAAATTAATATTTGTTTGCCATTACTGACCTAGCGATTGTGTTTCCATGGTATGCCGCTGCTTGTGAGAGCGCTGCATATCGGCTAATCGGACGTTTTGAGACACATGATGGCTAAACAGAGCTCTTGAGAGAGATGAACAGAGTTTCGGTATAAAATATTTTCACGGCTGGATGAGGCGCGCTTTAACCAGTGGAGGTTAGACATCTTCCCAATAGTCAATCAACGCCACGATATTCATAAAGCTTCAATAGCTTCATTGAACCCATTTATTGATTGTGAAGGCCTGTTACGAGTCGGTGGGCGGTTAAAAAATGCCAACATTGGTGATAATCAAAAGTATCCTATTTTATTACCTGCGAAAAATCATGTAGTACGACTGTTAAGATATGAACATATGGCTTCTTCACGCCGGTGCACAAACCACATTGGCCAATATCCGTCTAAGATACTGGCCCATTCATGGATTAAGAGAAATTAAACTCGTAATAAAAAATTGTATTACCTGTCATCGGTTCAAAGCTGCAGCTGCTCAGCAAATGATGGGCGCATTGCCTCATGAAAGAGTGACTATTGCACGACTTTTCTCTAAGACAGGCCTTGATTTTGGTGGCCCTCTCCTCATAAAACAGTCTAGATTACGTAACGCAAAAATAACAAAATGTTATATAGCTTTATTTGTCTGTATGGTGACAAAGGCAGTTCACTTGGAACTAGTCTCGAGTCTATCTACAGAATCGTTTTTGCTCACTTTAAAAAGGTTCATATCACGACGCGGAAATCCTACCATAATATTTAGCGATAATGCTACCAATTTTCAAGGTGCCCAAAACCAACTGAAGGAATTTTCCAAATTTTTTAAGGAAAGGGCGAATTTAACGTCTATTCATAACTTCCTGTCTCAGCAGGAAATTAAATGGAAATTTATTCCACCGAACAGTCCACACTGGGGTGGCCTATGGGAAGCGGCCATAAAAAGCACAAAATATCATATCCGTAGAGTTGTTGGCAACTCAAGTTTTACGTTTGAGGAACTGAGCACAGTTCTCTCACAGATAGAAGCAATACTCAATTCGCGACCCCTTTGCCCCATTTCAAACGACTCGTCGGATTTGGACTGTTTAACTCCCGGTCATTTTTTGATAGGCGAACCGTTAACTTCTTATCCTGAAAAGAATCTTTCCAATATTCCTGAAAATCGATTGAAATTTTGGCAACAATGCACTAAAGCTCAGCCACTGTTTTGGAAACGATGGTCCGTCGAATATCTAAATCAGTTACAGAACCGTCCCAAGTGGTACAAAAATTGCGAAAATCTGAAAGGAAATGCTATTGTATTAATCAAAGAGGATAACGTCCCTCCACTGACATGGCCTCTTGCTCGTATAATTGAGGTAATGCCTGGTTCTGATAATAAAGTTAGGGTAGTCAGAGTAAAAACAGAGCGAGGAATATTTGTGCGGCCGGTCACCAAATTGTGCCCTTTACCTTGTTGAAGCAAACTTCAACGGGGGGAGAATGTTGGGAATTTAATTTCTTATATTTGTTCTTTTGTCTTTATTATAAAATAATAGCGATATTAAGTTGGCAGCATTTTGTGTAAAAGAAAACAATATTCAAAAAAACTATGTGCAATCACTTTTCTCTGTACTGTTCTGATTCTTGTGTAATAATTTGTTTAAATGTGTAAATAATATGTTTGGTGTTAAAATATACGCAATTGTGTCAAGCAAAGTTGAAGTTTGACTGGTCCTTCGAAGATTCCCTTAAAATTGTACATAAAGTGGTCCGTTTGAGTCGGATCAACACCTTGTTTTATAAATTTCTTCCTTCAAGTAGCGCTTGTTCCTCGACCCGTTTTGGTTTAGCCGCTAAACTTTAGTGTAAAATATGTAGGGTTTTAAATGGTTGGAAACTTCTTTATTTTGAATTTTATGATAGTCATTAATTATGACTTTTCTGTTAAAAATGATTTTCTCTTTCAAAATTGGCAAGAATATAAAGGGGGTTCCATTAAAAAAATACATTTTCTTAGATAACTCGAAAACTTGATGTTCAATTGTTTTTCTGTTTGCACCACCGTAATCTACATCAAAAATACTACTAGTTTATCCATTTGAGCGGAATCGTAGCTCCAAAGATAACAAAGTTGGCAATAGTGTCCTGTTAATTTTGAACAACCTGTATTGTCAGAATTCGAAGCTTGTGGAATAGCACCATTTAATCCCAACAAAGTGTTGAGTAATATCGTGCCTAGACACAATCAAGGAGCCAATGACAATCATATGTTGAATTTATTTAATGAGATCATGACCAATGACATTTTGAAAAAGTAATTTGTTACTCCCGTTCTATTCTACTATATTAGATGCCCAGAGCATCTTGGAAGAAAAAGTAAGCATAATCCTGATCAACGAGACACATATAAAAACCTTCTGAAAGGAATGGTAAATCGACAAACGTAAAGCATAATTTTCATTGTGGCTTTAGAAGCGTGGGCTTGGTGACCGCCCGACCAATCACGATAGGGCATTTTATAAATGTCTCAGCCGTAGCGCGACTTTGGTAATAGAAATTATTTCTATTTTTGCAACACCAAGCTAAGCAGACCGTAGCTCACGCATGCGCTCCATGTCCAAGTTATCAGCTGTTTCCTGCTTTTGTTTACATAGGTATTGCAATATAATATAATAATAATATAAGTGCAACAAACTGGATTATTGGAAATAATGTCGAATCCCGATGAACAATTGGTTCGTGCCGTAAAGCAACGCGAATCTCTATATAACATGCGACTCAGGGATTATAAGAACAATAATTTGAGGATAAAATTGTGGCATGACATTGCCACAGAAGTAAAATGTGAAGGTAGGTTTTTTTTTTCTCCCCTTAGGGCCTGCCTGCCCGAAGGCTCAGATGCACTGCAACCACAAAATGGGCTTATTGTGCCCACCCTAAATTCTAAGTCACACCCATTCTATGATCTTGGTGCCTTGGACCAAACGGTACAAGTCAAACATTGAATGCGTGGAAAATTCTTCCGGTTCCATCAGACATCGCCCGAAAATTCGCTGCCTCTTCTAGTCTAGAGCTTCACATCTGCACAGGATGTGCATAGCTGTCTCCCGTTCCTTATTACACAAGCGGCAGTTAAGGTCTCCGTAATATTTGCCAATCTTCCACGGGTGTTCTTTAACGGTCGTGTGTCCCGTTAGGAAGCCTGTTACGATTCTAATTTGCATCCTACTAAGGCAAAGTAGTTCTGAGCATCTTTTCCTGCAAGGTCTCTTTATATACGACTTGCTGTGCCTGTGTCCTGGAATCACGTTCCAGTGATTGTGATGTTGAGCGCGAATCCATCCGTTTACTTGGTGTCTGACTGCGCTCTTAGTTATGCCTAGGGCAGGTTCCGGTCCAACGAAAGGATCGTTGGAGCCCCGCTTTGCTAGTTTATCGGCTTCCTCATTCCCTATCAGCCCACAGTGACCTCGAATCCAAAGCAGTCTCACTGCGTTCCGCATGGCTAGGATATTAAGTTGCTCGAAGCATTCCCACAACAGTCTGGAAGACATCTTTGGGCTCATAAGAGCCTTCAAAGCTGCCTGGCTGTCTGACAAGATAAAGATCCGCTGATTTTTGTAGCCCCTCTTAATGTTTTCCCGCGCATATTGTAGTATCGCGTAGACCTCTGCTTGAAAGACAGAGGCATATTTGCCCAGAGAGGAGCTGAGTTTCACTCTTGGTTTATCTCCAAACAGTCCTGACCCAGCACCTGTGTCGGTCTTAGAACCGTCAGTGTACCAGATCAGACTGCCGGAAGGTATGCTGTTCAGAGTTTGGTTCTCCATTCTAGGGTCATCGATTGTGACCTGAAAGAGTGGTTGTGCGGTGTTCTTGGGGACCATGTAATCCGTCCTCATGTCAAGCATGGGATCCTTTATGTCCTCAATAATGCTAGTATGCTCTGTACCCAGACGGACATGGTAAAAAGAGTTTTGCAGTCTGTATAGTGCCAGTCTCGTCTCCCCCTGTATCACGAAGTGGAGAGGGGGAAGGTCCAGAAGAGTCTCTATGGCTGCAGTTGGCGAAGTCCGCATCGCCCCTGTTATCCCTAGGCAGGCAAGCCTCTGAATTTTGCTTAGCCTTAGTCTAGTAGTTACCTGTTTGACTTTGGGCCACCATGCCAAAGCTGCATACATTATTCCTGGTCTGACCACTCTGGTGTACAGCCAGTGCACCATTCCTGGCCTTAGACCCCATTTTTTGTTATATGTTCGCCTAACTACTGCAAGAGTAGTTTCCGACTTTCTAACTATTCTATCGATTTGTTGGTTCCAGGTAAGTGTTGAGTCCAGTATAACCCCCAGATACTTGACCTCCCTTGACAATGAGATCTTTCTACCACGGAGATATAGAGGTCCAAGAGCCTCTATGTTTCTCTTTCGCGTAAATGGAACTATTGTTGTTTTTTCTGGACTAATGGTCAAGCCTTCCTTTTCAGTCCAAGCTGCTACAATACTCAGGGCCATTTGCATACGTTCCCTAATCGTACTGCTAAATCTTCCCTCGACTGTGATGACTAAATCATCTGCAGTACAATAGTAATATCACCATACAATATTTGGTTCTTTTTGTTCCTACTGTCTAAATGCCAGGCACGGTGGAAGAGTATTAGATACCGCTTTAAAGATGAAAGCAGAAAACCTGCAAGTGGAGCGAGCGCCAAGAAGAAAAGGAAGTAGGAGCTTTTTGATCTATTGCAGTTCTTGAAGAGCTCTGTTATTGATGAGGGAACTGACAGCTCGTTGAATTTGACCGAATTTCAAGAGCCTTCTGAAACCCGAAGAGTCACGAGAACTGGAAGAATTACAGGCAGAGTCATATGTTGATGACGATTTCAATTCCATTTTCAGTCGACCATTGCGGTTAGATTCTAATATGGATCAGTATTAATCAGGTATTATTAATTAGATTGGCAGTTTAAAACCCATTCATGTGAATGTTATATTTATTTAGAGGCGGGCCCATCCGCAGGTAGCAACAAGGTTTCTTTGTAATCCGTTCATCACTCTCAGCCCGAGAAAAGAAAGCAGCCCGAGGTCACACTAAACCAAAATAATGCATTCCATGACGCAAACCGTGCAAAGAGAAAGTTAAGTTTCGGATGCAACTCCAATGGCAAAAAATCCAGAAAACGTCACTTTGAAAAAGAGTTGGAAGCACGAAATGAAATTTTTGAAGAATTTTTGATAGAACTTAACCTGGGGCGGAAAGAAAACTTATGTTGCAGACTTGGTAATTAAAATAATACCGAAGGTAAAAATGTAGAAGAAGAGCAATCAAGAAAAAGCTGTACCATGAAATATTCATTAAGGGTTAGTATTGAAGTGATTTCGGTCTGTAACAAAATTTTCCTGACAACATTTGATATACGAGAATGGCAAGTCAGGAACTGATCGAACAACAATGTGAATGGTATACATAATATTAAAGATAAAGATCACAATATTAGGAAGAAAAAATGGAAAATTCCAGTTTATGAATTTTTTTTATAAAAATGGAGCAAGCTACCATCCCACTATTGTTGCAAAGAAACCAGGTAAATTGTATTTAGAACCGTGCCTTGTTACTTGGGCCGATTTATATGAAGTGTACAAGTCTGAATGTTTGAAAAATAAGGAACAACCTCAGAGCAGAAATTCATCCATGGTGAAGAGTATAAATATAGCACTTTATCAGCCAAAAAAGGACAATACGAAATTAAAAATTTAAGTAGCGAGGAATGGTCCAGACATATACAAGTAAAAAATCGAGCAAGATAAGAAAAATCGGTTTTTATGTCATGTATGATGTACACAAGTGTTGAAATGGTTTGTGGTAAAAATTTATGTTTATGACATTAATATTCAATGTCCGGTTTAGAGACATAAAAATCACCCATCTGGGAAGTTTAAGCAGTGAAGACGGTAGTGTACTGTTCGTTTCAGTGTGTTTAGTGAACAAATGGATAATATCGAATTGAATATATTTTGTGAATAAACATAACCTCTCCAATGTAGCATGCGGAATGTAGAAATTGTAAGAGAACATTCTCAAAGGACGGGAAAAGCATTACTTCCGATTTGTGTAATAGTGGTCCCATACAGCTTGCGAAAAAGTCAATAGAGAAGTATGTAAGGCATGGGAGGAATGTGGAAATTTGTGGTATGTATGTACATGCAAAAAATTCCAGAAGAAATACAGAAGAGAGTGGTGCTAGATGTATTAAATAGAGTAAAAAATACTGAAAATGGAATGCATAAACATTATAAAACTTTAGTAGCTGAAATAAATGAAATTAAAACAAAACCATTGTTACAAAGCATGAAAGTCAGCTGGAGAAAAGTGAAGAATATCTTGTGACGAAAATTTCTGAACAAATAAACGAAAATGAAATGGAAATAAAAAGGGTTATTGTAACATCAAAATCTGTTAATGACATGCCCAGATCCTATGCCTCTGCTGTCAGAAATGCGGCCCCAGTTGTTATAATACCGAAAAAACAAATTGGAACAAGAGACGAATCCAATAAAATAAGCGAGGATCTTAAATTGAACATTAAACAAAGTGCAGGCCCAATTGAAAACAAAGTGAAAAGGGGGTGCTGTAGTAACATGTGGAGACGAGAATTCTATGGAGTTAGTTAAAGATACTATAGCTGGCAGAATAAAAAAGGAAGAATACGAGTTGTAAATTCTGGAGAAGAAACGCAAGAAAATTAAGATTTGCGGGTTGACGGAAAAGGACAAGATAGACCAGCTTTTGCGAAAGCAAAATGGTCAACTAAAGAACCGCAAATTTAGTTGCATAAAATTAAAGGAAACCGAGAGGCGAAAATATTTTGATGTAATGGAGGTGGACGACAAGACGCATGATTTTCATGCCCAGTGAGAGAGTAAATATATCTTGGAGTCGTTGCTTTGTTTCGGAATTGTCTACAGTGATGCGTTGGTTACAATCACAGAGCAAAAATTGCAATAATAAAATGTCATGTGTAAACTGTGGTGAAGAACACTTAATAAAACTAGATCAGAGTGTATAAATTGCAAGTTGAGGAACAAAAAACTAGCTCTTAATATGAACATAGGACATCCAGCGAATGACCCAACTTGCCCAACATTTATTAAAAAATGTGACCAGAAAAAACGCATGAACAATTATTAGCAATTAACCGCACACGCAAAGAGAAACTTCAAATAGCATACAACAACCTCCAGGGATTGACAGCAAATTTGGAGCAAGTGGAAGATTTTGACAGTGATCTTGTTCTACTGAGTGAGACTCACCTAACGGATGACAAACAGGGCGGCGAAATAAAATTAGGTAAATATAAATTCATCAGATGTGACTCGCTTCCCAAACGTGATCTAAAAGCGATAATGACAAAGAAATTTATATATGACGAATTAAAATTATGGATACTTGTTGCAAAAATTAAAATAATTAGAACGAAATACTTAGTCATATGAGTACTGTATATCTCTCCGAGTAACATCAAGTGTTTATTCATACAAAAGATGGGGGAATGGATTCAATCAAATAACTGCAGTGAGATCATAATTTTTGGTGACTTTAACATCGACTTTTTGAATGTGAATAGAAGCAGTTCCGACAAAATTAAGATATTGTTGGGAGATAATGGATTGGTGCAGAGTATTAATCAACCGACAAGAATAGATAAAGACTCAAAAACTTTGATAGATTATTGTGTACATAATATACAGTCAAACGTACCTATGTAATGAATAATTACTGTTTGGCTGACCATCAATTGATTTGTGCAGAACAATGCTAGTGTAGATAAAAAAGGTAAATATAATGAGTGGTATGATTAAAAAGAGTATCTGCTTGTACTTCAAGTAAGAGCTTTTACTTCCTAGTATTTTGTGGAGTATAATCTTTTATATGAAGTAAATTCTTCGATGGGAATTGTCTACTTAGATTAGAAGTATAAACTAGTAGTAAATACTAGGACGTGTTTAACCTCAAATTGGTTCGATTGTTGTAGTACCAAAATAAGCTATTTGTTCTGTGGGATGATAGTGTTGAACCAAGTGCTAAGGATGCTGAAAATGTGGAAGATAATATATATCTTCAGTTGGCATTTGTTTTGTTAGAAGATTGCAAAATACTTTTTGACAAGCGGCAAACTTCAGCAATCAAAGCAGAAAAAGATAAAGCAGCTAAATCACTCGCTGAAGTGTATACCAGGAATAGCAAGGAAGTAATGACTGTAAAACGGGTTATGAAAAAATTGAACAATATGAAAACGAAAGTAAAAGATGCCACAGACCTTGAAAAGACGGGTAACAAGATAATTGTACTCACATTTTGGCAAAAGAAATTTTATGCTATTTGGAATAACGAGGAAGTTTAGGGAAAAATCCTGTGTTGAATAAAGCACCAGGTAATGTTGTTTATACTTTATTCATTTCATTATTAATTTACGTAGTCACAATTAGATGCTGTAACTTCCGGTTATGCGATGGCATCTGCTAGCAAATCAAGTACTTCAACATTACTGCCGCCTCCTGAAAATAATAAAAAGCTACAATTAACTCAAATCAAAGAACCAGAAGAGTTTCAAGGATATTCTTTGCAGCAGTTGCAAAGAATGTCCTTAATTCAACAAATTCAGGCCGCTCGAGCTCAAGAAAGTGCTGCTATTCAAATCAAGGAATATTGAATTAAAAAGCAATCAAAAAAGCTCGGTAATATTGTACTCTATAATGAACCTTTAATCGAAAATAATAATTGCGAAGAAGACTGAAGGTGCTCCATCGTCATCAATATCATCAAAATATTCGTCAGGATCCTGCAAATATTTACCAACATTGTGCAGTATGAATCCTGCTAATAAAAGTTACACAATCCCTCAGTCGCAGAGTATAATAAAGCATTGGGAATCGTCTTTTCGCGTTAACGAGTTGGGAGAATCCGAACAATTAGCTGCTAAAAGGATTTAAGATTTGGAGTAACGTTTGCAGGTAGATTCGGATTTTGAACTAAATTTTATAAAATTTATACAAGAATATGACATTCTCAGACATATGACGCGCGTACCGATTTAGAGAAAGACAAGAATAATGTTAAGGTAAAAAAACTATTTGTCACATCACGGGGTGTTTAAGGAAAGCTCGTCAACCACAAAATTATGGGTTGTATTCGATGCATTGTCGCAAGCTACATCTAGTTTATCGTTAAACAATGCGCTTAAAGTTGGACTGGTTATTCAACGAGAGTTGTTTTCAATAATCTTAAAATTTCGAAAGCATAACATTGAGAAAATGTACCGGCATGATAATCGCGATTTTTAACGTATACTATAGAGAACGCAATTATATCCAAACAACACCCGGATCCAATAATTAAGTTAACATAGTTGTTTACAACAATTACGTTAATCAGAAGTTCGACATTCTTGTTTGTTTAAGTACAAACTTTTCTTATCTTATCAAACTATTCTGATTTTATTCTAATATATAAACCTATTGTTAATTGGGCAGAGATGATTATTATTCAAGCCGTTATGCTGTTGTAATGTTTTGTCGATCGTTTGTAATTCAATAAAGTTATTTTTAAAAAGTGTTTTTGCACATCTTATGATCTAATTAGCGCTGCGAACAGGATTCCAAGACGTCTTTGAAGATTCTGGTACACGAAGTAGGAGATCTCAAGAAAATTGTATTGCTCCAACATCGAGAACGCTTCAAAAAGACGGTGGCTTTCATGTCTCTATTTGGAATTCAGAATCAGAAGAAATTGGAGGTTAAGAACATCTATGGGCGGCACCTATAGGCTCCGTTTCTGGGTAACGCTGTAAGTCCTTTTTGCTTCCCTATTCTCCGATTTTTAAGTGTTATTGTTTCATTATTTTATGAATTCTACCGATTTTGATATCGAAATAGAAGTAATTAAAAATCAATTAAAATCATTTGAAACAAAGGCTAATGCAACATTAACAAAGAAACATAAAATTATTAATAAACCCCTTAAAGAACTAAGACACACTTCAGATTATTTAAAGCCAACAAAAATTAATAATCCACAAGGTAGTGCATCTATTCAACCTCAAGTTGATCTAATTTCTGAGAAAGAAGTTCAAATGCATCTAGGTACCTTACCTGATTTCGAACCCTCTGGTAATTTGTCATTATTTATTAATAAAGTAAATAATCGCATCAGCCCTGTGTTAGGCTAGATTGTTATAGATACAATACAAAGTAAAATAAAAGGTGAAGCCGGTAGCTATATAGCCTGTCACTGCACCATTCGTCATTCGAGCCAGCACGACCTGGCGAGCGGACGTCTAGCAGAGCATCAGAGCCCGGTACCGAGCACGTGTTCAGCCAAGCGAAAGCCAGCAGAGCCTACGATTGCAGAATTACTTACAGCTCTTTTTAGAGTTATTACACAGCTTATTAGAGATTCTTTTTAGAACCTCGAAAAGCTGTATTTTCGAACGAAAATCTCCAAACTACACGGTTCTTTTCAGGACCGCCACCGCCCGGATGGCTTCGGCCAGACTCAAGCAGCTCCATGGAGTTGACCGTCGAGGATTCGGAGGCGCTAGAGAATTTCCTCCTTGCCAAGCAACAAGGATCAGCACACCCGATCCCGCACCCCCAGTAACCGTCACGGAGATGGTTACAGCCACAGTAGAGGACGCCCCGTCTACTTCAGAGGTCACCGCCACCGCCGCCGCCAAACCCGAAAGTTGGACCGAGGTTAAGCCGAAGTCTAGCAAGAGGAAGAAGGCGGGGACGCGTTCCCCTAGCCCCGCTGACGAGCCTGGCCCCAGCCAGTTCTCCACCCTGGAGAACATGGACACCGAGGCGTCCGCATCCACGTCCAGCCAGCCCGCCGCCGCCGCCGCAGCAGCAGCAGCAGCGAAGCCCCGAGTCCCCCCGCCCATAGTGCTCCGGGATAAAGCGCAGTGGATCCCACTGAGCAAGGAGATGGCGCACCAAGGTCTAAAGACCACGAAGACGCGCAATATACAGGACGGCATTTCGATGCACCCTGCGACTGTTGAGGACTTCAGGGGCATTAACCGCCTCCTGAGTTCTCGCAACCTTGAGTCATGTACTTTCTGTTTGCAGGAAGAAAAGCCATTGAAGGTGGTCGTCCGAGGACTCCCGAAGGACATCCCCACATAAGACATTAAGGAAGACCTGGAAGCGAAGGGCCTTCCAGTGACAGCCGTGGCCCGGATGATGGGCCGCAATAAGAAGCCATTGAATCTAGTGATGGTTTCACTAGAGCGTTCTGAAGCGGCCAAGACTATCTTCAAGGTGACAGCCATCTGTTACCTGAAGATCACCATCGAGTCTCCCAGGAAGAAGAGTGGCACCTGGGCACCTCCCAGTGTCACCGCTACCAGAGGTTCCATCACGGCCAGAGCCACTGCACCGCCGCCCCCCGCTGCGTCAAGTGCGGCGAGGGACACCCCAGGGTGCTCTGCCAGAAGGAGTCGACCGCTGAGGCCAAGTGCGCCAACTGCGAGGGCCCCCACCCGGCCAGCTACAGGGCTGCCCGGCATTCCCGAAGCCACAGCACCCAAAGCCGGCCGCTAGAGCGACAGCCAGGACCACCGCCCCTGCCGCCTCATCCGCGAGAGTGACAGCTGGCCACTCCTTCGCAGACGCTGCAGCCTCTGCATGCTCGAGGACGCCCCAGCGCGGCAGTTCTAGGCCTCACTGGCAACGGGGACCACCGATCTCGCCAAGGAAATCCGGCAGATGAGGGCTTTGCAAGCGACGCTTGCACAGCTCTACAACAAGATTCTCGATAAACTGGTAAGTAATGGCGGTACATAAGCGTAAACTGATTTCTTTACAGGTCGCCTTCTGGAACGCCAATGGCCTCCAGGAGAAGAAGCTGCAGCTTTGGGAGTTCGCGGAGCGCCACCGCCTGGATATCATCCTTGTAAGTGAGACTCACCTGAGGGAGGCGAACAACGCAAAAATTGCCAATTATCAGCTGTACAGAAACGACAGTCAGGACCGTAGGGGCGGAGGGACGGCCGCCTACGTCAAATCAGGTATACCTCATTATGTAGTTAACATAAATGATTTACAGCACCTCGAAGCGACAGCTGTCGAAGTGGTGACGGCCACCGCCGACACCATTAGACTTATAGCAGCCTACAACTCCCCGAACCGAAGACTCCTGGATGCAGATCTGGACACTGTACTGGCGGTGAATGCGACTACCGTGGTGGAAGGCGACTTCAACGCCAAGCACCCATCGTGGAACAGCCGGACGACCAACACCAACGGAAGAGTGCTCTTTGACTTTGTCGAGAGCAGGGACCTGGCTGCAGTTGGGCCCCCGGAACCGACCCACTTCTCCCCTCGAGGGGTACCTGACGTGCTGAACATCGCGTTGCTCAAGGAGGTCACCCTGAACCACCGTCTGACGGCGTTCGATGACCTAGACTCGGATCACAACCCCGTGATCCTGACTCTCGGAGACGGACCCGATCGTGAGGTGGTTTGGACCAAGACTACCGCCTGCTGGGGGCCTTTACGGACCACCTGGAGGAACACATGCCCCGTGTACCACACATCAGGACTCCGACCCAACTGGAAGCTGCCGTGGACCTGCTGTCAAGCGCCATTCGCACTTCCATGACGGCGTCGTCAAGGGTGATCGAAGTGGCCAGTCACCAAGACCGCCTCCCCGATGAAATCCTTGATCAGGAAGAGATACCAACGCACGTGGCACCCGGAGGACCGGGTGTCGTGGAACAGGTTGGTAAACGAATTGAGATTTGAGTTACAGGCACGGGGCGAGGACTCTTGGCGGAGGAAGATCGAGTCACTCGAGGAGGACGACAATTATCTCTGGAGAATGGTCAGAATTCTCCGAAACAAGCGGTCTTCGATCCCTCCCATTCACGGAGAAGCCGGGTTAGTCTACACGGACGCCGACAAGGCGGAGGCCTTCGCGGACAACCTGGAGCAGCAATGCACGCCGAATCTCGACGACGACACCGACCTGGACCACGTCGACCTGATCCAGAGGACGGTGCGGAGGCGTCTCTCTGAGCAGCCGGGTGGCGAAATCCGGCCGACAACGCTGGCAGAAGTCGAGGAGCTCATTAGGCGCTCCAAACTCCGCAAAGCCCCAGGACCGGACGGCATCTCCAACAGGGCCGTCAAATCCCTTCCGGTAAGTGCGAGAGCTTTCCTCGTTGCCATCATTAATGCCGTCTTACGTCTGCGCTACTTTCCCAAACAATGGAAGTGCGCAAACGTAATTGTGTTACAGAAACCGGGGCAGTCTGCGACGTATCCGCAGAACTACCGCCCCATCAGCCTCCTGCCCGTCCTCGGAAAGTTAACCGAAGGCATCATCCTGTCCAGGCTCCGCGAGGAGGTCGAGGATCTGGACAGCATCCCCGACGAGCAGTTCGGCTTCAGGCCACGCCACTCAACCGTCCACCAGGTGCTCCGCCTTGTGGAGTATGCTACGGAGGGCTTCAACAGGCGACAGTCTACCGGCGCCGTACTTCTAGACGTCTCCAAGGCGTTCGATAAAGTATGACACGAGGGACTTCTCTACAAATTGATGGAAGCTGAGATCCACCCTGGGTTGATTAGAATCGTGGCGTCGTACCTTCGTACCAGTCAAACTGGGGGAAGTGCGTTCGATTGAGCGCCGGATGGAAGCGGGCGTGCCCCAGGGCTCGCTGCTCTCACCGCTGCTGCTCACGATCTTCGCCAGGGACATGCCGAAGACAGAAAACACCACCCTCTCGCTCTACGCGGACGAAACGGCTGTGGCATCCCGGTCCATAGCCCCACATCTGGTAACTCGGCGGCTCCAGGAAGCCGTAGAGAAGCTGGAAGAGTGGTTCACGACCCGGCGCATCCGCGTCAATCCCGAGAAGAGCAGCGCGATATTCCTGTCTCGCAGGAGACACTTTCCCGAGGACGACATCGAAATGTTCGACCGCCGCATTGCCTGGAAGAACGACTTGAAGTACCTGGGCGTCACGATCGACCGAAGACTCACCTGGGGGCCGCACGTGGCCCGCTGCACCACCAAAACCAGGGGGGCGATGGCCGCTCTATACCCTCTCCTTAACAGGAGAAGCCAGCTCGGCACAGTAAAAAAGATCCGACTCTACAAGGTCATCATCAGGCCGATGATGATGACCTACGCGTCCTCCGTATGGGGGTATGCAGCAGCCAGCCACATCGCCAAACTGCAAGTGGTGCAGAACAAAGCCTTGCGCATGGCCCTAGATGCGCCTTGGTACGTCACAAACGCCCGGATTCACAAGGATGTCGACATCCCGTCGATATCCGAGTTCATCCGCAAAGCGGCCGCGAAAACGTTTCGCGGCATAGAAGACCACTCCGATCCTCTGGTCAGAGACTTGGGGAATTACGAAGAAGAAGACTGCCGAAAATACAAGAGGCCGAGAATGGTACTGCGACTAGATGAAGTGATTTACTTAAGCAGGGCCTGTCACTATGACAGATAGTTTCTTAGATACTTTGTAATATCTTAAGTACCCATTATAACCTGTCACTAGGACAGCTAGACTCTAAGTTGAAATATCTTAAGGCTGATATGTAATTTACACCCGTGAGTTTAGAAACTCATGCGAGAAACACATTGTCATTTAGATTTCGAGTAAAATGTAACATACATGAAGCTCATTAAAGAATATGTCAAAGTCAAGTATATAGCCTGTCTCGGTCTAACTGGATGGGACGAAACTAAAATCGCTTTATTACCCAAATACAGAGACCAACGTAATGAGGAAATATTACTGAAGTAACACAATTGCGCGGACAGACATATTCAGATTTTCATTATAAAATTATTAAAGCTTATAATGATTTAATGGAACATGTCCAATTGCATAATGATAATTTAACTTTACTAACGTTCAAAAGAGAATTATGTAAAAATCTCAATCGACATGTTACGTTTCGGAATTCTGGAACCGTATAGGTCACATCTTAAAAGATACCAAATTACCACACTTGAAGAAGCCTTTCAATATCGTCATACTTATGACAACAACAGAACTCAAGAAGAATACCATGATTTTATACGAGAAAAAGAACAACGTCAAAAACAGAATCCTATGCACAATTTAAATAAATAATTTAATGCTTCCAAACAATTTCAAAAAACAACTTTAATCATTTTAATCGGAATTTTACCAATCCACCAATTTATCGAACATTTACTCCAAAACCCCTTTTTAGGGGCATTAATAAAGCTTTACCACCAAAACCAACATTTAATAGTAGACAAGTTTTCGAAAAACTAAGGCCACCTTTAGAAAATTTCAATCAAAACAAACCTCAATCCATGTCCGGGATTGTCACTTTTCAAACAAAATTGCACAACTCTACAGGAATCCTATCAATAATCAGTATAGGCAAAACCAACCGACAAATCACGCTCAATCGCGATCACCACTTGCAGTTATAGCAGAGGAATTATTTAATACCGAAATTGACACATCTGACACTGACATCTGACTATGAGTATTAAACGGGCAAGCAGTCACATTTTTCGTGGGGAGGGAGGGGCTCCTGTGCAGTTCTCTTGACTGCTTGCCCGTTTAATACTCATTACTTTATATTCTTATCGGTAGTCGTGTTAAAAATTTAATAACTGACTATGAACAGCAAGATGACTACGATCAAGGTCAATACCAAGATCAAATTCAGGACAACTATGCACACGAAACAGAAAATCTCGCAGAAATCTCCTTAGAAACCGAACACCTAATTAATTTAAGTACGAGGCTTGTACCGAAACTGCTGAGCAACATTTGTTTTCAGCGAATGTTTTAATTTTCTCCAAAATCAAATACATGCACATTATTTCGCTGTCTATTTAGATCATGTTATCATGAGTTGAATATTTGCAGCAGGCTTTACAAAATTATTAAACAAAAAATGGGTGACAGTGACATTTCGTTTCGGCAGAAGGTGACGACTTTCTATGCAGTGTCGTAACTGGAGATGAATGTTGGTTCCATCATTATGATCCAGAAACTAAACAACAAAGTATGGAGTGGCATCATATGAACTCACCAAAATCAGAAAAGGCCAAAATAGTGGCCTGTGCTGGTAAAGTTACGGGTACAGTTTTATGAAGGTTGCATTTTGGTAGAGTTTCTTGAGGAAGGACAAACAATAAATGTAGATCACTATGCGGAAACCCTTAAGAAGATGAAACATGTGCTTCGTGATAAACTGCCTGATCGAAGAGTTCTTCTGCAACACGACAATGCAATGTAAGTCGTTGGGAAAATTGCGAATTATCAATTCTTCAGCGCCCTGCGTATAGTCCAGATTTAGCTCCTTCTGATTACCATCTGTTTCATAAAATTAAAGAACCTATGAGAGGGAAGCATTTTAGCGACGATGACGAGGTGAAAATGCTGTTCGACGCTGGCTGAGAAATGCCGGAACGAAGTGCTACCGTACTGGAATTTTTAAACTTGTGGAACGTTGGCAGCGCTGTGTAGATCGAAATGGTGACTATGTGGAGCAGTAGAAAAATGATCATATTTTAACGTCCTGTTGTTATTTTCGCAATAAAATAAACTGGTAATAAATAATTGAATGTTGCTCACTAGTTTTGGTACGACCCCCCTCGTAATATTGAAAGCAAACCAAAGTTACCATTTCTATAAATATTTACCTAAATTAAATTTAGAAATCTTAATAGATTCTCGCGCCTCAAAACTCAATTATAAATCCAGAAGTAGCAAAAAATTTCTTAAATTATTATTTTAAAGAACCTTTTATAATTAGGACTGTCGGTACGGAACCATTTGCTAGTCGCAAGTTGTCAAAACCCTGGATCCCTGACTCTACAGTTAACCGCAACGGGCAGCTTTCGGGCGAAGTGGTGAAACGGGAAGGAGGGAAGGGTGTGACGTAGCCGGTGGGCAGACTAAGCGCCCATTTAAGTTTCAATAAAATTCCGTTATTTTGCTGATTAAGCCTGTTGATTTTTTTCTCAAAAGTTATGTCCCATATACGTGTTGTTCTTGATTGAGATTATATTTTCCTCTGCCTCTGCGCATGACATGCACCTTAAAGAGCAAAATGCTCTGTAGTTGCCAAAATGAACTTATTTCATAGATGCACCAAGTTTCCTTCAACTGACATCAGCAGAATTATGGAAATATTTCACCGCCGACTTTATGAAGTTATCTTTACCTAACCATGCAGCTATCGAGGTTGTTGCAGATAATGTCGAATGGATAGCTTACTTATCAATATGTAACCGCTTTGGTCTTTTTATCACTTTCACTGTCATTGTGCACAAAAGTGCTCAATTTTTCAGCGCCGTTTGAAAATGATGTTTTCAGTTTGATATACATATTTACTATTTAATGATGTATTACTGAAAGAAATTTAAGATCATTATGTACAAATTTATTCCAGTATAATTATGAGGTCAGAATTGTGAGAAATCCGCTTTGATGTATCAAAATTAATTAAAATTTATCGTATCGAACTCGTTCATTTATAAACGCATTTCCTAGGCTTCAGTTATAGAGAATATTTCAGCTATATGTATATTATTATTCCGTAATATTAGTAATTTCGTCTTATAAGGTTCCCACGAATTAAAATCTGTCCGGAAAATAGACCATCATTACACTTAATGGATGGACGAATGACGCCGATTTGCGTAAGAACAATCAGCCGAATTCTCCATTAGCTGCAATGCTAAATTTACTTGCATGTATTTAAAAGTTCTGATGTTTTAAATGATATATAATACATCACTGACATTTATTACATATGTCAGTTTAGCACCAGGCCGAAAGATTTGTTAAAATAAGTTCCAACTTTTTCGAAAATAAATATTTTGCATTGGGTGTCATGCGCACAGCACCCACCTACAAGTGACAAACCAATCTTACTTTCAGAAATGTTTGATTGATGGGTTAGATTTATTTTTCTGTTTATTTATTATTTATACGTTCAATAATTCGATAAATTATCAAAGCTGGTAAGTAATAAAGGTAAAAATAGATCAGTTATATTTTGTATTAGGCACGCTTCTTGGAAATTATGCCAAGACATTAAATAGAGAAAACAAGCAAAGGCATTTGGAAAAAATAGCCCTAATTGGAAATATCGATAGGTATAACATCCCCATTAAAGAACTGAATTTGTGCTTGAATGAATTGCCTAGAATGACATAATAAAATGCTAGGTAAGTCCTCAGTCTCAAGAAGATATAAGGCCATTTAAAAGTTTACTTCGAAGTGGATTCAAGACATCAAAGGAATAAAAGTAACAATAATCTATGTTTATGTTTCGTTGGTATTATATTGATACCGGACTACGTCGAAATCATGTTCGGCTCATGTACCCCGAGCCTCCTGCCAAATTTCAGCCGCCTCCGACCACCGGGGGCCCAGTAAATCGCGTTTTAATACGCTCCACCAGGCACAAATACACAATGAATTGGCCGTATTAGTGAACGCGTTAGCTCGCTTTGTCTCAGTGCTAATGGGCCAATCAGAGACGAGCGTTAAGCGTGGGTGACGCTCATATAAAAACTGAGGACGCGTTCTTAGCGTCACCAGTTACGCAATTCTTTCGGAGCCACTCCACGCTGGTCTGCGCTCCGCCCGAGCTCTAATTTCATCGATTACCGGTGCATTTCCGCTAATTATACGCGAGTTAGCGCCCGCGGAACCGCGTATAATTAAGCCACGGACAAACCGCGTGTTCGCGAGTCGTTTCACGCGGCACCGCGCGACGGAGCTACTTCCGCCGCCCAAACAAGCACCCCCGGCTCTTTCCAGAGTCCGGAAGTTACAGCCCGAAATCCGCGAGAACCGCGAGAAACTCGCGGGTGCCCAGTTTAGCCGAATTCGGGCGAAAAGTGTCGTGCCGCCACCGGGTGTGTTGGTGAATTGTGCCGCCCCTAGCCGCGCGATCGCCGCCAAACTCGCCACGCGTGCGCTCCGCCGTCCCCGCTACCCCCACGTACTATTTTAGTTTTAGTTTTTCAGACAATTCCTAGGATTAAGTGACTTTTAGTGTAAGTTTGACAAGGGTGAGTTTAGACAATAATTGCGCCGCCCCCGACAGTGCGATCTCGCCGCCACGAGTGCGGAGTGAACCCCCCTACCTCCTCTACAAACAATTACCGCCCCAAATAAACAATTTACCTAGTTTTAAGCACTTTTCTTAGACATGTATTTTTAGTGAATAAAACAATATCTTTTTACCTTAATTTTATTTTTTTTTAAATTTTATTTTTAAACATCCTTCTCGCCCTGCCCCCAGGCGAGTTGGTGTTAATATGGTAAATGGTTTTTTAAGGCATTGCACTCGCAGAGAGTACCTGCTCTATCTTAGTTAATATTACTAGCAAAAGGTGACATTTTGGCTTCGCACTGCAACTGCATTGCTGGTTTAGGTGAGGCATGCAGTCATGTAGCAGCTGCTTTGTTGGCTCTCGAGTCTGCAGGGAAACAAGAAGAAAAATCCGTCACTGATTATTTAGCATTCTGGATAGGGCCTAAGTCAAAGAAAGTTTTTTACAACAAAGTAAGAGATTGATTTTACAATATCATTACAATATCATTACCAGATAATATTATCTAGATAAATCATCTAGATAAAATTTTGTTATCTATCATCTTATCTAAGATGACACCTGTAATCAATTATCTATCATCTTATCTTAGATGAAAAAACAGGTTATCTGGAGGTATTAGATAACAGATAATATTTCGAGTAGATTTTCGAAGCAAAAAATCCGGAGCTTCATAAAACGCGTAAAATCCCTCTTTTTCAGTAAATTTGTTGTATTTAGGTCGGCATCTTTCTAAGCTATATTAAGTTAAGATACTAAATCCGTTATTATTATGCCTAATTTACAATTAAAATATCACAATATGGGATATATAATCTGGAACCCGAAATCAAACACTTATGTACCTAAACCACATTAAATTTGTAAATAAAAATACCAGTCCTGAATTTTCCTATGATTATCTATTGAATTATCTAGATAATTATACTTCATCTATTATCTTTATCTAGATTATCATTTGCCAAATGGTCTTTTATCTGTATCTAGATAACATTTTTCGTAATTATCTGTTATCTTATCTAGATAAAAAAACTGTTATCTGTGCACAACACTGATCATTACAAAAACCAGCATCAGAAGCTGAAAATATTCCATAGAGTTCCTCATCAGCTATTCCTGAAACTAGTTTAGAATGAAAAAAAATATGAAGACGAAGTGTGCGTTTCGGCATTACAGGATTTTTTTCTGAAAAACAAAGACTTGCCAAAACCACTTACGAATATATTTAATTCAAACCTCAGTGACATGCCTTTACAGGTAGTACCAGAAGTGGTTGATTAATTTAAAATTTCAGTGGAACAGAGTCTTGAAATTGAAAAAGTTACTAGATTACAAAGCAGGTCATCGGAAAGGTTTTTGATGAGGGACGGCAGGATTACAGCTGCCCGATTTAAATCAGTGTGCCGCATAGAAGTTGAAAAACCCTCAATAACTGTAATATTTGTTACCCTCATGTCTATAAAACCACTTTTAAAGCTGGGAAATATGGTTGTGAACATCACGACAAGACTGCGCTAAGCTTTATAAACTTTTACAGGCAAACACATCAAAATTGCAACATAAGTGAATTATTTGAGTGCTACTGGACCATTCGAACAACTACTATAGCTTATGATCTAGCATTCTTGGAAAAGGAAACCGAAGCGGGGACAGTTTTCCATAAGAAAGCCGTTATTCCGAAATTGTTGGGAAAATATCTTTCAAGTACAGCTCCAATCAAATTGAGCCTGGAACAGAAAGCAGCTAGTAGTTCGTATAATGTAGGCACTAGTGAATTACCGAAGGTTTGTTTATTAATACAGTTAAGCCTATCTCACAAGTAACATTTGATTTTTTTAGGATGCGCAAGAATGGTGTTACTGCAAACGACCAGACGATGGAGACAAAATATGTAGTTAGCTGTGCAAAAAGAAATTGTACTATCAATATTTTTCCCAAGACCTCCGTTGGTTTGAAAAAGGCAAGCCGAGAAGAAGTCGTTCCGCCTCTTCGCCTCCGATAGGGACACAGTTTTTAGTTCATACTGGATCAGAACTGTGTTTATCCGCGAAATATCTTTCGTTGATCAAACAACAAGGAGAGCTACCTTCTTCAGGCAGCAAATGGCACACCCATTCACACAGATGGTTTAGTCACCCTCGATCCCAACCTAGGTCTCCGAAGATCTTTTCCTTGGAGATTCGTCACCGCTGACGTATCCAAGCCCATCAGCGGAGCTGATTTTCTTCAAATCAACGCCTGTTAGATCCCCTCACCAGCATTTCTGAAAGTGCCTACAAATGCAAAGACAGCCACACTTGTATACGAACCGTTTCTGGAACCTCACCTCAGTATCATCTGCTGAAGTTCCCAGAAATCACTCGACCAATGGTATTTCCTCACAAACCCACGCACTCAACTTTGCACTACATTCGCACAATTCCGAGACAGACTGTATACTGCAAACCTCGAAGACTACCTCCCGACAGACTGAGAACAGCAAGAAAAGAATTAGAAACTATGGTTCAACTGGGAACTGCACGTCCTTCGGAAAGCAGTTGGTCTTCTCCACTACTTATCGGTACCCAAACACGGTGACGAGTGGAGACCCTGTGGTGACTACCGAGCTCTAAATACCCGAATCATCTCCGACCGTTATCCAGTACCGCATATCGAAGATTTCGCTCAATTTCTTCAAGGAAAGACTCACTCTTCCAATATCGATCTGGTCCGAGCTTACAACCAGCAGATTCCCGTAGCCGAAGAAGATATACCCAAAACAGCGATAACCACCCCTTTCAGTCTCTTCGAATTTCCGTAAATGTCGTTTGACCTTCGCAACGCCGGCCAAATTTTTCAACGCTTTATCGACGAAGTTCTCAGAGGACTACCTTTCTGCTACGCGTACATCGACAACATATTAGTAGCATCAGCGTCTCAAACAGTATAATATACTAATCAACCCTCAGAAGTGTGCTTTCAGTTCCAGATCTGTACCAAGTTTCCAAAGCTGGGACACGATCATTTCCGGCAAAAGTAGATGTCATCCGCAACTACCCCCGCCCGCAAACAGTGAAGCAACTTAGGCAATTTCTGGGACATATATCGTCGTTTTACTCCCAATGCCGCAATGCTCCGAGCTCCACTTAACGACCTCTTACACGGAAACGCCAAAGGCAAGACACAACTCGTCTGAAACCCCGCCTCTGCATCCTTCTTTCACGCCTGCAAAGAGAGTTTAGCCAGTGCGACCCTCATCGCACACCCGAACCCCCAAGCAACGTTCGCTATAATCAGCGACGCCTCTGACACTTCCATGTTCTATCCTAAGAAAAAATTGCATTCAAATAAGTTATATAGATGTTAAAGTTTTTAAGCACAAAATTGAATTATTGAAATTTACATTCACACTTCCCCGGGTTAACCTTACTTCCTATTTTGTAGCCGGCCACATGCATTAGAATCAGCTGCAAATACAGAGTATTTAAGTTTCCTTTTTAACCCCCGACGCAAAAAGAGGGGTGTTATAAGTTTGACGTGTCTGTCTGTGTGTCTGTCTGTGGCATCGTAGCTCCTAAACAAGTGGACCGAATTTGATGCGTTTTTTTTGTTTGAAAGATGACGTGATCGAGATCGAGCTATCAGGCGTTCAGGCGTTGTGTCGGGGGTTGCTTAAAATTTTGAATATTATTACTTTATTTAAAATATTTTTATTTCATAATTCGAAGTCGAAAGTCCAACTTCATTCTGTTTTAGAAATAAGAAATATTCCACTACCGGGAGAGGAGAGGCCAATTACGCCAGCGTAGCCGTCTACATCATAGCGACCGTCTAAGTCAGCGGGAACGGGGCCATCTACACTGGCGGGGCCGTCTACATCAGAGCGGACGTCTACGTCAGCGGGAGCGTGGTCATCTAGGGTGGGTTGGAGAACTCCACCCTGGCTTAAAATTTACACGGGTGATTGTCCGAAAACTAAAATAAAATGTAAAAATTACCCAAGCTAAGCGTACGAGAAGCGAATAAAATTTCAACTTAGGGCAGAATTTCTTACCAATATAGAAAGTGCGGAAAATTTTAAGCGTCATGCGTAGTGTTTCGAGCACGTATTTTGCCTAATTTTCGCGCGTTACTAATCTCAATCGTGCTTATTCCGTTTCGAAGTGGATATTCGTTTATAATGGAAAACATTGCTCTAACAAACGGGGTACACGCCATTGTAAAATATGCTGAAGGGTTTGCTTAACAAAATGAAAATGGTGATTGGCTTCACAGAAGAATTATTACAATTTTTTCATGTAGCTCATAGCACTGAAACTGATAATAGTGATCCTAATATAAATGACACCAATATTTCCGATAGCCCTTCAGGAAATGAAAAGAACTAAACAAAAACATGATGTAGAGAAGCAACGTTACTCTTAATTGAGTTATTTAAAATTAATTATGGAAAATTTAAAAGTACTACCCGAAAAAATTGTGTTGTCTGGGAGAGAATTTCAAACGAAATGACTGAAAAGGGCTACCCCTACACTAGGGAGCAAGTAATGAACAAATTTAAATATTTAAAATTCCTCTATTCTCTATATGAAGAACATATGGGTGACAAAAGCAGCGGCGCAGCACCAATTTCATTTGAATATTATGAGGAGTTTAACCCAATTTTTGGAAAATTAGATAATGCTCCACCGGTGGCAATTGCTTCCTCATCAAGAGGCGCAACATCTTCCACGGAAGAGAATACTTTTACTGATGAAGAAACTGAAAGCAGCAATCCAAGAAAGAAAACAAAACTAGAAAAGCAAATTTCAAAATTAGACAAGAAGTTTAGTGAGCGTGAAAAACGAAGAGAAGCCGTTTTCCTTTCGATATAGGGTGGGATACACCACCTTAGTAATGGATAAGTTTTATCTCCAAGTAGGAAATTTCCATTCTGGAAGAAGTTGCCATAATTTTCATGCACATCTTCCAAAATGTGTGAGTTTCTGGAAATGCAATTATCACTAACAGAACCTGGGTGGCTAGTGAAACAATCAATAAATCTCAATGATGGTTCCGCTCAAAGACTTCTAGAATGGACCCGGCGTCCTTATGCAACAGCTGATTTTGTTATGAAGTCTACACGGTCGTAGGTTAGCGGGTCGCGGGGAGCGTTGTTTGTTATTATGTTCAAGCAACGGACCAAGATAATGTTCCGCGATATTCTGATTCCACGGCAGCACCTGTTTACTACACAAGTTGTCGGCTGCTTTGTTTTGCCTTTTCCACATACAAACGCTTAGACTGTGAGTAATCCTCCTGCTTCAGTCGTAAATGTAAATAGCTAAGTCCCCTCTATAAGTCTTTGGTTCCGCTATCACTTGTAAAGTCTTGGCGTAATTATTTTTATGTACAACATACACCTCAGCATTCCTTTTTGGGTCTTTTATGGCGACATAAGTGCCATCGATAGCACCTCTGACTTTATGAAAACATGCTATGGCATGAAAATTATTTTCAACACTTACAACATGATTTCTTTCTCTAGACCAATGTCTCCCAATATTCACAAGTGCTTTGGCAACTCTAACAAACTCAGCATTCAAAGAGCTTTTCCCCATATTGAAACAGTCGCCCACCGACCTAGAATAAAACACAAATTAACATAAAAGTAAAATTATCTATTACAGAATTACAGGAATCATTTAACATGGGTACTTATAAGAATCAGGAGTTGCTAATAACCATAATGCGGACAGAATTTGTTTTTCTGGCTGTTTAATGGGTTTGCCTGTTCCATTTTCCTGCAATATGGGGCACAAAACTCGATAATTCACGAAATACCAGTAACGTCACTCGGAAATGGGCTTGAAATTCATGTGCTTAATACCTCGGAATTGTTATTTCAAAACAGTTTTCTACTCTAGGAATCTGCCTATGTCTTGGTCTTAACACTGCATGTAATTGAAATAAGACTGTCGCACGGCAGTCTTCAGCAATATTATCATCAGAACTTTCTGTATTGCTACTTTCAATTTCCCTTAATAGTGTTTGATTCAAGATTAAAGCCGAACTAACAATCTTCTTTGTTCTAATTGCATGTAATTGAAGTGAAGACATTATGAGGGTCTCTGCTTCTGCTTCTCGGGGTTGATGTTTGCGTGAACGGTAGCAAAGCGCACACCGTATAAATATAAATAAATCACAAATTACATATCGTTTACTTTTTGACGCCTTGACAGTGACCAATCGCGATTCACCAGGCGCGTTCCAAAAATTACCTTCATCTTTTATCTACCGAGTCCCCTTCCACTTTTCGCCGTAGTTTAATTGGAGCAAAGTTTTCGAACGGAGCCCTACACTGGCGGGGCCGTCTACGCCAGCAGGAATGGGGCCGTATACACTAGCGGGGCCGTTTACCTCAGCGTTGCCGCGGTCCGACAGCAGTAGCGATAGTGAGTGAGGAATCGTTCAAATCTCACTACTCATCTATTGGGCCTGAGGTGCAGTCACGGTAGGTACCTATTATTTTCAAATTTGTTCTAAGTTTCCATATTCAGATTTCTAGTCGTCCGACATCTACACATTTTACATTTCAGTTTGGTACCTCCACTTAAACCACATTAATATTTATTACTTTCCTGTTATACATACTGTGTGTGCCATAAAGTTTGCAACTCACGAGACAAAAGTTTGTTAAGATTTTGTAAAAAAATAAGTATTTTGGCAACCGTTCAGTAATCGCCAAAAACCAGTGGTCACGTGACATGTTAAAATCAAATTTTAGGTTTTTGAAGATACGTGAACGATTGCCGTGAACTATTTTTTTATCTCAACTAAAATTTTTCCCGTGTGTTGCAGACTATATTCGTGTACTTTCTGACCTTTTCATTTAGGCAGCGACGTAGACGAGCAATTTTCAATTAGTTGTACATGGCTTGACCCAGAATCTAAGAATTTTTTATGAACGATTCGTTGTGTTGTTTCTATATTGTAATGGCATCAAATTATTCCTCATTTTATCTGAAGTTTACGGCATCTAAACAAGTCTACGTTTTTGTTTGAGTTATTTATTTATACATAAATGTTTGTTCAATAATCAATACGTACCCAAAAGTAGCATTGCTGTACCACGCAACGCTTTGTTTTGTTCAAAATTATTTATATAACTTTGTATGGATTTTAATAATTTACTCACATACATTTTGGAATAAAGAAATATGTGTATGAAACATGTTTAAAGGTCGCGTCTGCAAGAAAATTATATTATGTGATAAGAAACATGTGTCTCATATTTTCGTCACCTAGGTTACATCACCTGGGTAACGCCAACTTTTCAATGTAAAAAAGAGAGACTGGTACATCTGTTTTTGGCTGTCAAACCGATCGGTAAGAAGTAGTTGTTGTGAAGGTTACAAAGCCGGCGTTTGTGTTTTTAAATCTGCATCAAAGCACAAAGTAATCTTGTCAGGTACGTGGCGAAATTGATTGTCTACTATGTTTTTGTTGTAATTCTGAACATATTAATGCTCTTGAAAATATTTTGACTTAATGTCAATCTTTGTAATGTTCCTAATAAGATGCATGAACAATAAACCTAAAAATAGTTGTTGGCGAATTTTACGTGGGAATCGTGCTTTCGGCTTGAGATCACCTGTGTTACGACGCCAGCGATAAGTCTCGTCACACAGGTGATGATTATTCTGAATTTAAGATTGTTATTTCAGGATTTTACAAATTATTATTTATAGCTCTTCACTAAAATCATGTTTTATTACTACAGAATGGCTTTAATGGCCGAATAAAAAGAATGAAAAGGTGACAAAAGTTAAACCCAGAAAAAGCAGAAGAGTACAAAAGGAAGAAAAGGGAATATTACCATAAAACTAAAAAGTTGGTTGAAGATATGATCAAAAAGGAACATAAAAAAGAAAAAACCGCTGGAGAGTAAACCAAAGAAACATGAGAGATAGAAAACAACGACTAGTAGCTATAACACAAAATACCCTGCCATCATCACCTAAGTCAGTTATTCTTGAAACTTGGAAAAGAAGAGGAAGAAAGTCTTTAAGAAGAGACCGATCAAAACTTTATCGAGAGAATATAAAACTTAGGGAAAATGTTGAAAAGTCGAGAAAACTGCTTGCTGTTTACAGAAAACGTTACTACCGCCCAAAAAACGAAACAAGAGCTATCGAACTCTAAAAGAATAAAAGAGCTCGCTCTAGCGTCATCCCCTGATTTAAGTGATCTAACTTATGCAATTAAACCTGAAGAAATGTTAAATTATTTTGTGCCAGGTGCATATGAGATAAAAAAATGAAGTAAAGAGAAAACTGTTTAAGGCTAATTTTTGGAAGATTCTGTGAAAAAATATATAATCTACAAAATCAACAAGAAAAATATAAAAAAAACGTTTTTCAAGAAATGGGTACAAAGTATAAAGCCTCTACAGCACTTTCAAAATGTCTGGGATTACAAGGAAGGATAAGAATGAAAAAACACAGCACAACAGATTAAAGCGGAAAATTGATTCTATTGTATCATTTTTTAACAGTTGACGTTAGCCGCACCGTAAGTGGCGTAGAGGCCATAACCAAATGAAAAAAGAACAAAAGCGGTACTTAGTAGATACCATGAGGATCATTTACAAAATATTTTCGAAAGAGAATAGCAATATTTCCTATCCTATTTTCATTGGAGAATAGTGAACTGAATTTACATGTTAAGTATTATTTCAGTAGTAAATCAGCAGTGTGACAAATTATGTTATTTTCAGGAACTTTTCTGTTTGTTGAGCTTGAGTCAATCAGAACTAAATACAAGTATGTGTGTGTGTGGCCAAAGAAAATTTTGACGATGAATGTAACGAAATGTTGGTAATGTTTTGCAACACCGTCAATGCTGAATGTCAAAGCTTTAAAATGAATGATGTTAGTCTTGTCAAACTGACAGAGTGTGTCAGAGTGCTACCGGAACCATGCGTCGAGTTAAAAGGAGAACGTATTTTTTATAAATTTCCATTTAGAGGTGATGTTTTTCAGAAGGATTAATAATGCATTGAATACTTTATTAACACTGACTATGAGTGCTGAGATATTTATCGTTACATTTATTATATTGTTCTAATTCTATTTGTTCCGTATTTTATTTAGGTACTAAATATGATCTTGAGATTCAGCATATTATTTCTATGACTATTTTTTTTACTTTGGACATTATACCGATTCAGAAAATTTATCTTTGTTGAATATTTTATAATATATTCTAGACGACCTATATATTTGATTTGGTTGTTCATAACATATATTGCTTTTTTAATCTCCCATATGATTTAAATGAACTGTAATCTAAGTTATGTATATTTTGCACTTTAAAATATACGTAACCCAGATGACAACTTGTAACCCAGGTGACTAGATACAAAAGGTTGTAAAATAGAGTATAAAGAATATTCAGCTGTGTTGAACATTACTGGTTGCTGAAAATTAATCACTTTAAGATATTCACCCATAAAAACAATTCGATCAGTTTTTTATAAATGTAACACAGGTGACAATGTACAAAGTTTTTGAGTATTGCCCAGGTACGACCTCTCGACGTCGACGTAGTAAAACCGATAAAGAACAATCCCGTAGGCAACATTCAATACTATATAAGCTGACAATCTATATATACAAAAATCGATGTTTGAAAGTGGGCATGTATGGCTGGACCGATGTTGATGAAATTTTCAGGCAATCTTCAGATTAGCCCAGCGGGTGATTTGGTAGCGATCGGATCAACCGTTCATCCCATTGCGATAAAACTTTGTAAACTTATTGCTCGCACTTGCGCGGAGGTTATAGGCATAGTACAATTAACTTACAGTAGGTGGCGCGCGTGCCGCACCGGGAAAAGGCAGCAACGCGCCGAGTACCAGCTATTAGATAATAGAGCTGTTATTGTGTGCAAGAAACTTTTAGGGATTACAGAGAAGATGAGGACAGCTGTATCCAAAATAAATGATGTTGGCGTTTTAGAAAAAGACAAGACAGGGGGCCGTCAGAGAAGTGAAGACATTAAAGAAAAGGACAGAAAAATTAATAATGCAATCGAGGAACACATATGTAGATTCCCGAAAGTTGAGTCACATTATTGTCGTTCCAAGACGTCGAAGATGTTTCTCCATCCAGATCTTTCTTTTAGGAAGATGTACTCCATGTATTTAGAAGATTTGAAAAGTCAAGGAAGATATCACGAAAATGCAAGTTATAGCCTGTTAAGGAAAATTTTAAACCAAAACACTTATCTTTCTTTGCACCGAAGAAAGATCAATGTTCATTATGTACAACATACCTTGAAGGGGATTAATTAGTGGTACTGGACCGTTCGAACAACTACTCCTCGGGCAAATACCCCGCCAGGCATTGAATTATAGAACTAAATCCAGATTTTTTGTACTACGAGACGTTTCAGACTGCTACCCCATCTAAGATGGCTTTGAAACAATCCTAATTTGTCTCCATGTACGTACGTGCTTTTAAGCAGGTCTTTGTTCAAATATTGCATGTTTTGAATGTGTATGGAAAACCGCAGACCAACTGGTTTCGTCCTTCTGGGACTCATCAGTACGGTGCTTTCCCCTACACACTCAAACCATGCAATTTAATCTTGCTATATATGCTGCCGCGCTCTGGACAGATATCAGCAAGTGACAACTACTTTGAGTAATTATCTGGTATTAATTAGTGGTACTGGACCGTTCGAACAACTACTCCTCGGGCAAATACCCCGCCAGGCATTGAATTATAGAACTAAATCCAGATTTTTTGTACTACGAGACGTTTCAGACTGCTACCCCATCTAAGGTGGCTTTGAAACAATCCTAATTTGTCTCCATGTACGTACGTGCTTTTAAGCAGGTCTTTGTTCAAATATAGCATGTTTTGAATGTGTATGGAAAACCGCATGGGGATGAAAAAGTAAAAACATGATTTAAAAGACTGATACAATGCTCACATTTCAGAAAAACCAGCAGTCAGAGAAATTAAATCTGAATGTAAAAAGAGAGCCCAAGAAGATAAAAAGCATTTACGACTTTGGAAGAAATATCTTTAAGATATTGTTAAACTAATCATGGCCTGAGCGAGGGTGATGCAGCGCACAGTGCAATTTCCTCTGCAATTCGTACTGCAGGCAATGTCTACATTCCTTCTCAACTTCACCAGATAATTCGTTTGGCACGTCGGAATCAGCCATACAGGGTTGTACCAATGATGATTTTCAAGACTTCAAGACCTTTTCCAAGGAGCTTCGAATTTTATCAATAAGACAAACTGAAGGAGGTAATAATGTGAAATAGCCAGACGTTATGGAACTAATGGTAACCAAAAAATACCCAATAAAAGTGTTTTTTAAAACAAGTCATCTTGATAAAGAATACGACACCATTTCACTGAAACGTTTACAGGGAAAAAATAATGTGTCTGGTATAAAACTTCACGTCTTGAATAATGAACCTCCCAGAATAACCAGAAAATACCCAGGATTTGATATCATTGTGTAGAGGAGAAATACCCGTAGTTCGACTACCAGAGTTCCAGGAATTTTTTAGAGCTTTGCCTCATGACCAAGAGTGAATTAATTACTGATCGTGTTTTTTCAAACTGAATTGTGTAACGATATTAAAAAATAGAAACCTAGTTATTTTCCATTTAAAGCATTGTCAAACTGTTTATTTTTTGATAGAACAATACATTATTTTTATAATTATCCGTTTCTGTTAATCAATAATGTACAAACATTGCATTATTTCTTCAGACTTGTAAAATTTAATAGAGCCAGCTTTTATTTCAATTAAAAATTCAGGAGTCACTGCAAAAGTAATATGTGATTAGGGTTCCAACAATCGCAGTGTTTTGAAAAATTTGGGTGTTTCAGTTGATCGGCCATATTTAATCATGTCAAAGTTCGCCGCTCGTGCAGTTTGCCGCATTTTATCTTTGAAGTCCTATTGTTTAACTATATTTATGATAGGAGGGGAAATCGAACCAAAATATAAAATAATTTTCTCATGAGGTATCTACACCTACCCAATTGAAAAACCGGGAGAAATACAAAAATTTTGTCATTAAAATTAAAAGGTTACAGGTACAAAATAGCACACCTATTTGTTTTCTTTTAGAACACTTATATTGAAAGAATAATGATTCCATATCAATACAGATTTTCATAAGAGCAACAAACAAATAAACCCATTAACACCTGCACTCCTTAAGTTTATTATTGTTTAGCAAGTATAGGGCTTATATCAGCAAATGTGTGTTACAGTCGCTGCACTATCCACCTAATATTGAAAATTATTTTAATTACCCCAGTGTTAGTCATCTCTATGCTCTGGTTGAAGTTGTTACACAGTGTAGAGGTTCGCAGTAAAATTATTTGTATTTTTTATTAGTGCTGTAAGGCCCTGTTATTTTGTAACATAAACATGTCCGGTAATAAATGCGCCTACTTCGATTGCGGAAAAAGTAAACGAAATTTTCCGCATTTTAAATTTTACCATTTCCCAGTCAAGAATGATAAACGATGCTAAAGTTGGATAATAAACTCGGGTATGGATTAAAGTTTATTTTCTGCAGTAGGCATACCTTCTTTTTCGGAATTGAATGAAATTATTTTATAAATTTCTTGATATTTTAAGGAAAAAAGCAATTGCCATTTGGAAAGATCTATTTTTTGTTGCATTATTTTAACCATAATGCTGCAGAACTTTGCTTTCAGAAAAACGTAAAACCATCAAACAACAATCCAGTAGTGCTTGGAAGCTAAAAAATGTTATTGCCAAAGCCAGAAAGGAGAACGTGTCCTTATATGAAAGAATTAGTTCAGTACACTTTGCAACTTCTAAATTTCAAATGTTGGTGCTTATGCAACTTTTTCATAAAAGAGGTACTGATTGGAAAAAAAGTGAAAAAGAATTTAGTATTTCACTGCACTATAAGTCACCTGCTGCTCATAGATTTTTGGCCAGAAAACTAATTTTACCATCAGTGTCGACCATAAAAAGCTGGATTGGTGTTTCTAAAATGAGACCAAGTTTTAATGAACTATTTTTAAACAACTTAAAATGAAGGTGGCCACTATGAAAAAGCATGAAGAAGTGTGTGGGATTTGTTTTGATGAAATGACTCTAATAAAAAAATTAAAAAATCAAAGGCGATGGATATCATTAGGCCACTAGGAAGGACACAAAAAATTGAAAAAGAAGCATTGGTGTTTTTAAGAGGTCTTTACAGCAACTGGAAAATACCTACTGGATACTTCGTATTATCCAATGGCATTAAACATAAAGACTTGGAAAATTTAATAGAACCAGCTTTTATTTCAATTAAAAATTCATGAGTCACTGCAAAAGTAATAATATGTGACTAGGGTTCTAACAATCGAAGTGTTTTGAAAGCAGTTCGACAATTTTAAACACAAACGACGTGTTTCAAAATATGTAGTTAAGAAAAGTGTTAATAGAATTAATAAACGGATGTCGGAAGAACACCAAATTAAAATAGTGATTGTGGCAAACAACTTTAGTAAGATTACGTATTTATAAAGAGTGGACAACATTCAAACAAACAACTGCAAAATATAAAAAACCAAAATCCTGTCTTTAAAAACACATAAGTGATAAAGAAAAAAGTTGAATTATTTTTAAAAACTTGAAAACATTTTTCTTTTTGTTACGATCTCATTTTGCACACTTTCTCATGTCTTGTTTTAGGTACGTATTCTTACCTTTCACTTAACATTTTCTTTCCCCTTCAACGAACGAAAACTTCATTTACTTCCATAGCCTTTATTAATCCTCCCGTTTGTTTTACAAAACTAAAACTTTATCAAACTATACACAAATAAATTATATTGTATCACACTCAAGCAGAGATAATAATTCTATTCATAGGGTTAAAAAAGGCATCACTTAAGACACTCCCCATAAATGTTTTCTTTGCCACGTTTCGATCCTCATGACCTCATGTGAGTGTTCAAATGTTGTTGAGGTCGTCCAGCATCAAACTATCTCTTGTTAGTATTAAAATTTTCATTGGATTTATACCAAATATTGTAAACTTTGCTCCTTTATTGAGGTTACGGCAATATTAAATTGTTGTTGAACGTATTAGTGTCACATATTAAATTGTATATGAATTATTTGCACCAATAAATTCTTGACAAAAACCCCAAACCAGGGTCCAAACATGAAAAAATTAATGCATAGAAATAATTTAATATTGCTACAATCTGGCAAACTAAACAAAACTTCTTAGTTTTAGTATGTAAAATAGTATTATTATTGAAACGGGCGTTAATCAAATAATGGTTACTGCACTAGTAACTAAGTACCTATATCTTTTATATCATTTACACAAATATGTAATTTGAATGTACCGGGTGACCCGATAAGAATGCAAAGTGCTGTATCTCGGAAGCTATTCATCATAGTCTTGCGGCAAGAAAAATTTATCACTAAAGTGGCCAAGAGAAGACCGTGGAAAATATTTCCAGATTTCCAAGATGGTCGCCAGGGGGCGTAACCGCCATCTTAAACTTTTAAAGTGATTTTTCACTGAAATCCACCTAGTAAAAAAAAATAAATGTAATTCTTGTTTAACACTTTTTGACGTATCTATTAAAATGAAGTGGTGGGGGGTGATTCAATGTTTTTTACATAAACAGCTGTAACTCCTAAACGACTGAACGGATTTTAACAAACTTGGTCTCGTTGGAAAAAGCATTTATTGCTCCATCAAACCCATCTTACCTGTGATATGTCTAATTCTTAGTGATGCCGCTAGAGCGCGTTTTTTTGATATAATAACAGAAAATTGCAAAATTCTCTAAAAAATTTAATGCAATAATATGACTTTTTTCATAAAAATGTAGTGAAATGATACCTAAATAGGTTAGTGAAGACCACATCTCGATATTTTATTCCTAGCAAAAAATATCGAAGAAAGAAAATTTAGTTATCATAAAATTTTAGAGAGACGCTATTACACCGGTATTTATTCTTATTTATTCGTCTTTTTTCAAGATTCAGTGATAAAATTTCATAATTTTATAATTTTTAAATAATAAAAGTATTTAGATCGAAGATATCACCAGAGGTGGATTGGACGAGGAAGTCTATTTCCTTGGCCACCCCGATCCCCAGACCTCACCTGTTTGGACTTCTATCTATGGGGTCGGTTAAAAGATATTGTTTACCAAATTCCACCTACAACGAAAGACGACATGAACAAGCGAATACAAGAGACCATTCGTAGCCTGTCAAGAGTAGAAATTGAAGCTGCTGTAATGTCTACGCATGAGCGGCTCCAACAATGCATTGAATGTGATGGAAAACAGTACAAGCATTTAAGAAGGCATTAGTTTTATTTCAAAATAGGTCCTTCTTTCTTCTTATGCCCCTACACGTTTTTTTAATTGTTTGAACTAAGAATACTTTTATTATTTAAAAATTATAAAATTATGAAATTTTATCACTGAATCTTGAAAAAAGACAAATAAATAAGAATAAATACCGGTGTAATAGCGTCTTTCTAAAATTTTGATAACTAAATTTTATTTCTTCGATATTTTTGGCTAGGAATAAGATATCGAGATGTGGCATGTGGTCTTCACTAGCCTATTTAGGTATCATTTCACTACATTTTTATGAAAAAGTCATATTACTGCATTTAATTTTTTAGAGAATTTTGCAATTTTCTGTTATTATATCAAAAATCGCGCTCTAGCGGCATCACTAAGAATTAGACATATCACAGGTAAGATGGGTTTGATGGAGCAATAAATGCTTTTTCCAACGAGACCAAGTTTGTTAAAATCCGTTCAGTCGTTTAGGAGTTACAGCTGTTTATGTAAAAAAACATTGAATCACCCCCCACAACTTCATTTTAATAGATACGTCAAAAAGAGTTAAACAAGAATTACTCGAATAAAGCTTATCTTTAAAAAACACATATTTTTTTGGTGCATTTACTAGGTGGATTTCAGTGAAAAATCACTTTAAAAGTTTAAGGACGGCGGTTACGCCCCCTGGCGACCATCTTGGAAATCTGAAAATATTTTCCACGGCCTTCTCTTGGCCACTTTAGTAATAATTTTTTTTTGCCGCAAGACTATGATGAATAGCTTCCGAGATACAGCACTTTGCATTCTTATCTGGCCACCCGGTACAACAACTAACAACTAACAACTTTCTTATTTTTGTTTGTGGTTTTGTTTTGACTTTAATTGGCATTTAACTGCAACATCGATAATACAGTAACCGATACTATTTCAGCTTTGCGTTCCTAGATGGCAGTTTTAAATTCTTCATAGTTGCTCGCGGATACAACGCAATCTCCGTCTATTCGTCTATTGACAGTATTAGTAAATACTTCCGCGATTCCTGTAAGGATCAAACCTTGTCTTACTACTAATCTTCAAATACAATGCGCATACTTCACACCACCTATTTTCCTATTTAATGGTTTTAAATTCTCCATCACGAGAAAATATGCCCCAAATATTCGCTAAATGAAACAATGAAATCTGCGCCCAGTTATACTACAAATCGTAATTACCTATTGTTCTATAATTAACGAAGTAAATCAAGTTAGGCGCCCTACTCACCCAAAAAAATAAAAGAATCATATTACAATACGAACACCAAAATACCTAACAGATCTCAGGTATATCCTTATACTTCAGAAATAGGACAGAATGTTTCACGTGCAATCCGTAACCTCAATTCTTCAATCTTATCAATTTAAATCAAAATTGATGCGTTTAGTTCGGTTGAATGAACCAATGTTCCTTTCAATAAATGAGTGCACTATACTTTTAAGTTGTATATTTAATTAATGTACATTATAATCTTCACAATATCAACTCTCTGCTTCAAAACAACTGGGCTCTTGAGCCATTTGACTGTCAACTGTCTAAGGTCTAACTCAAATCTCAAACTACCACTGATCTAAAATAATTTGCGGACGCACAGTTTCAATATGTTTATACTCGTAAAATGATGAAAAAATATTATCCCCGAAATGCAAAATTCTGTTGGCTCAATAAAATCAGCAATTACTTTTTTCAGAGAAAGTATTTATCGAGGAATAAAAGAAATTGTTAATATTGTATTGTTTAGATTTCATAGGGTTGTCCGCACTGCATAGAATTGTCGGCATGTCAGCATTGTGTACTGTGTAGGTTGGTAATGTTGCTTATAGAGAGTGTGTTTTGCATTCATTCTACAGATGATAGATCCGACTCCGTGAATGGATCAGGTGCAACTGCTGCGGATTCGACTCCGAAATAGGTTCGGTGCGTTTATTTATATCCCAAATAGGTTTTGCCAAGTAGCATACTTCCATTTTCACACGCGTTAGAAGTCTCCAAGGTCAAACGTCAGCACATACGGCAGTGCTGAATCGGCGAAACCACGTTGTAATTCTGCGTAGCGTTACCTCTGTGCTCTGTGCTTAGTAGGCATTTTATTGTGAAAAACTTCGTCTTTTGCAAATGAAATGTTAGTTTAGTTGTTGTAGTCTGAATTCCAGCGGAGCTCAGTATTACAAAAACATGAAATGATTTATAGATTTAGCACAACAGACTTGTAGAATGGGAAATTTCCTATAATGTGTTGGTATAGTAGCCATGGAAATAGTCATATTAAAACCCGAAAAATATTTCCATTGGTCGAATGGGAGAAAAAATAAAAGTTCATCAATTTAGTACGTTCTGTTCCATTTTGCCTTTCGCTATGCTCTGTCTATCGATACACGTTAGCACGTCGAACTATAAATCACTTAGTCTAAATAAGCAAACGCTTTCCAACTAAAGATATCCTCCACATGATCGCTGTACATTGCAAATTACACAGGTTTAGCAAACATACTTTGGCTAGCTATGCAGCAATGAAATACTACGCACTACGCTGTAGGCTATACTCAACAGAGAGCTGAAATGTAAACGCATTTTATGTGATGCCTGTGATCATGTGGAAGGCATCTTTAGTGGAAAAGCATCTATGTACGATGCTTGTATCCTTTGTGTTGCCTGCTATCCTGTAGGGAACAAAATAATCTAGGAAAGCGACGTTCAGTAATTGTTGCCTTAATAATAAATAATAAAAAAGAGAGCGTAAAAGATTTCTTTCGAATATTCCATCAGACATTACTTTCGACACATACTCGTACCTCATACTAATTGTTACATTTGTATGTTTAAAAACTGTTCTACTTATGTATATGTAAAATATGTAATAACATATTATATTTTAAGATATTATGTTTTAAGAGATTTTAATTTCATTCCATAATATTCTTTAGTAGCAACTTTATTAAAAGCGATAAATCTTTAATGCTTTAAATATTAATTTTATACCTCATATTTATTTTGAATTTGCCAGAAATGCTTCCACACTACCATCCTAAAGACAAAATGGATAATTCGTGCCACAATTTCTTAAAAAAACATTAATTGACAACCTATACGTGTTCACACTTTGTCCCATCCACAAATAATCGTTAGAAGTCCTGGAGGTTGCATGTAAACTTGTCATTTATTCCTCACCGTTTGTGAGGATTTCAGATTTGTAGATTATTATCAAGGCATTGTACCCTGAAAATATCATATCCCTAAAATTGACCGTTTAGCAAAAATGAAATAAAAATAATCAACAATTGCAATGTTCTGGACCTGAAGAGGAGGGGGTTCCTTTCGCGCGCATGATTTAGCCAAAGAAATTATCAGCTGGTCGGCACTTGCCGCGGAAAAAGTACCTTAGAATCAGCCAGAGCCAGTATATTTTTTCAGAGTACCGCACTCTTTTGACGAGACAGATACTGCCTTTGCGGCCATGTTCACTCCAATACGTACCGGTTGCGCGTAAAGTTAGCACGGTAGCTCCTTAAATTTTTATAAAATGCCTTGTTGTGCTGTTAATTGTTGGGAGAGATCGGAGAATGGTACGAGATTATTTTTACTACACTACCCCAGGGACCAAAAATCAAACGAGAATTAAGCAGTGGTTACATAATATCAACCGAAAAGATCGTCTTGCCGATCGTACTTAAGTTTGCGAATCAATTAAATATGTTAGCAGGTTGATTGATCTCGTATGTTACAAAGAAACACTTTTATATCCAGAAAAATATATTTTTGATTGCGTCACAAATGCTGAAATTTTCTTCAGAATAGAATGTGACAAATTGTTATTGGATGGAAGACTAACACTAAAGGGTTTAACATCAACATTTATTAATATTGCTACAAATAATCTTCCTAAATGCTATACTGTTTTTGAAAAAATTTTAACAATATAACGTTCGGATGATCAAGAATGCGGAAGCCGAAGTATTGCTGCAAAAAAAGTTTAATTACTAATTATTGGAACTTAACATTTAACACCCTGTATGTACATACATATTTTTGTAATAAATTGGTTGTGTTTAATCTATGTTGCTGTTTATTATTCCCGCACTAAAATAATTACTGAATAAACAACAGGCTATCTTTAATTTGCATAAATTTGTGCTTTTTTTGAATTTTTAGTGCATATTTACGGGCAAATACATTATATTTTACAGCATATAATCTTATCTTGATTTATTATGGTTACCTCTTATTTTGATTGCTTTAAATAATTGGATTTAAACCCATTGGTACCTACGTTAAGGAGTAAACATGGCGGCCCCTATTTAGAATGCGGTACCTACTCCGTAAATATACTGGCTCTGGAATCAGCTTGTGGTTACTGCCATCTAGCGGCGCATTTTGAGGCTTGTCGTGTATGGGAAATATTTCTATCGTGGGATAATTATTTCAGCGCGGAGAAACATTTTATGCTAGAATAAAGTTCTGTACAGGAGAAGTATTTTGAAGGGCGAGAATTAATTTTGGCTCTGAAGAAAAATTTTACGCCAGAATTATTTTTGGCGCGGGAGAAATACACGCGCGATTTTTCTTCGACCTGGGAGAAAAATTGGGTGCACGAGAAATATTTTGGATTTTTTTACCGCAATAAAGCAATTATTCTCACATAAAAATATTAATTTCTTTCTCTAAAAATTTTACTCGCGCAGTTAAATACTTTTTTCTCTCTCGAAACTCGAAGAAATAATTATTTTTTGACCCTTAACGGCGCTTCATATATTTATACTCCTTACGGAATCATTTTTTCAGAATCATCTTCAAACACAATGCCACAAACAGTTGCAAAAAAGCGGAGATTGCGTGAAGTCGTTTCAGAAAAAAAGCAAGAAGAATAATTTGTCTTACAATCTTTGCAAATAAATATTTAGCAGAAGATGAATATGACATGTATGGGATCTAATGCACGAAATCGAAAACATCTTTTTTAAAGCAAAACGCGGAATGCAGCAATCCACCTTCCTCACTCATCTCCATTATCCTCAAAATTGCCGAATTTTATCAAATCAATATCAACCTGAGTCGCCATTTATTGGAACACAGCCTTCCCAGTCTTTTCCCTTTTCACCACCTCATTATTCATACTCAAATACAGCCCGATAATCTGAATGTTCTTATCCTTCCTCCTCATACATTCAGAATTCTCAACAACCATCTCCTAATGGTCCTCCCCTTACAGTTAAAGTAAGTATTCCCAGCGATAATTTTTTTCTAATTTTCAAAATGGTTCTTCTCCCCTTACATTGAAAATAATTTGTCTTCTCCACTTAATTCTACTATAAATCCAAATTCTCAACCATCTGTCGTGTACTGTGCAAGTCAACCTCAAGAGGAAGCTGAGACTAATTTGTTTAATGTTCGAAATTATGTAAGTGGTTTTAATCCTCAAGAATAATAATGTTGCGTCTATACGTTTACTTCTGAATACTTGAGTTTTGTATAACATTTCGTTTATTCCAATATTAAAATTTACTTTGAGTCTGCGTTAATTTTATTTTATAGCTACCTAACCCTCTTTGTGTTCATTTTATATTAAAGCAATAAAAATACAAATTTTCATTCCACGTATACTGATCATTGTCACTACCTAGCCAATAGTTCGACCATTCTAAGCATAGATATGAACCGAGAATGTAAGTGATAAACATATTAGTATATACATGGTGACTTCGACAGTAAGCCGCCGGACACAACCAGTTAGCGGACAACTTACTTTTATCTTCAAATATTAAATATGTTGAGTTCAAATGGATTACAGAAAACTGCAGACCACTGGCTTCGTCCTTGTGGGACTCGTCAGAGCAAGCGCCAATTACTTTACGAATTGTTTAGATGTAATGAGTGGTACTGGACTGTTCGAACAACTACTCATCGGGTAAATAATAATTTAATGCCTGACGGGGTATTTGCTCGAGGGGTAGTTCGAACGGTCCAGTACCACTCCTTTAAAATATTCACGTATTCATGTAATTTGTACATGAAATAAATGCATATCAGAATCCGTTCTGTCATATGCGCAGACCTTAACATTCTAACGAACATCACCTTAAATATTTAAAATTAAACAAGTGCCAATAGATTGGCTGTTACAGTCTCAGTGGTGCAGATTGAAAAAAATGCATAGGTGCAACTTTATTTGGTAAGTTAATATACCTAGTTAATTCTGACTTAAAACATCAATTCTAGCCGTATATGCATTGAAAATAGAACATTAGAGATGGGACAATCTGCTACTTTTCGATCACAGTGATCGACAGTGATTGCTGCAAGTCTGTCACAGTTATAAGTAACTGCTACATCTTGTCACTGCTTCTTCAATTCAAATAACGGAAAAGACATTTAACGAGCACCTGTGGGACAGGCGCAGGTGCAAACGGCTAAGTGCGTGTTAAAGGAACCGTTGTTTCTCACGCTGAGTAGCAAAAAGTTCCGACAAAGAAAAATTGGGCAATAATAAATACGATTATTTATGCTTAGCAAAGTTAATCCAAATAACTTATGCTCCAACAGAGATATGTAATTTACAAGAATTTTCATTTCCTTTTTAAGATTTCAATTTGGTTTCTGTTTTGTTAGGAATAAATATTTTCTTTTATTTACATATACTTATTAACTGCTGAGTAGCTATAGAATTAGGTGAGCAGCCAGACAATTAGAGTTCACTAATTTGGAAACAAATACAAAAGAGCAAAGTAGGTAAAATATTATATATTAGGATAAACCAGGGAGAGATGGTGAGTCGGGTAAGACGGTGAATTCAAATATTTTCTATGTATGTAGATGGCGTAGTAGGTCTTACAGAGTGATCACGCAACGGTAGTGTGCATTGTGTTATCAAAGAGAACGCTGTACCTTCAATTGCGGGGAAGAAAAATCTTAAAATATTTTTGAAGCTTACAAATATATTTCAAGTCTATTAAGTTGCGCATTAGTCAGGACGTTTGCGTAAGTGGAATGCCGTTTTTTCGCCACATCGCATGCAGTTAGTCAAAAAACGAAGTAACATAACCTATGTGCACCTCAAAATAATATCGTAAGTGCACGGGGTTGCATTACCATCTCTCCCATACAAAATGAGAGAGATTGTGATATGTGAACAGGGTGTAATGGCGAATTAGATATTAGATGTTTGTTGCAGTTATAGCAATGCCAACTTTTTACACACGACAACGAACTTCGACAAGGGCCGAAGAGGACCTACAGAATGCTGCAAGAGCCGTCGAGGCTGGAGAATCTTTGAATCGGGCTGCGAAAACCTTCGGGATTCCTTGGACGACTCCCGGGAAAATGTTAAATGACATTTCTCCAGTTCCTGCCGTTGCCCGAGTAGAAACTGTCAGAGCAAATGCTAGAAGCCTAGCCACACTTTTAAATTCTAAAGAAAGCATCGAAGCATTGAAAGAGAAGAAAAATAAAAAATTAAAAGGAAAAGTACCAGCTAAACGAAAGGTAACAACACAAACAAAGACGTACCCAAAGAAGAGGATTGTGAAGCAGTCACATAAAAGCACAGATTCTGATTCCGAATCATCGACGGAAGTGGTTTTGGAAGACGAAGATAGCGAAACAATGAAAGAATGGTGCTGCGTTGGCTGTGGAGAAGAATATTCTACCACGTCGAAAACCGTTGACTGGATTGAGTGCGTGAAATGTAAAAGGTGGCTGCATGAATATTGCACTAAATATGGGAATTTGTGTCATGTTTGTGCAAGAAAGAAGCGTTAATTAAAGTTCACCATCTTACTCAGCATGTGTGGGTGAGATGGTGAAGTGTTCCCAAATTATATTAATTTTTTTAGAGGGTTGTTGATTATTTTAAATATTTTTTGGAATAAGTGTTGTATTTTGCATTTATTTCACTACATAAAACTCTTTTTATCTTTGTTTATTAAAGAAATTTAAAAAAACTGTAGACGTTTAAAATTTTGTTCGCCATCTCTCCCTGGTTTACCCTATCAACACGCCAGATTCTGCTAGTCCCGTCGGTCAGTATCAAGCCACCGCGCTCGAAGCCGCGATATAATATCATTACGATCACAGGCGGGCAGGCAGCTCACAGCCACCGACCGACGCATGGTTCCAAGTTAGCAGTTACAGAAAGTCGCAGTATAAAATAAATATTGGTAGCAGTGACAGGCTGTGACAGAACAGTAGCAGTTTGCTACTTCGCAACCCATCTCTATAGAACATAGAACAGTTTTTAAAAACTGCAAGATTTTGCCCATTTGCGTTAAAAAAATGTGATTGGTCGGATACCGGAATATCACTTTCAACAAATTTCTAGTAGTCTGACAAGTGTCCGCTCATTGGTGAATCTGATAGTGAAAGTATGGATCTTTGTCTGCTTTTTCAATATTGCTGTTCCTTTTATCCACAAATAAAATTATCACTTTCGATTATGCTAGCCAGTGGACAGACACTCTTCTGTACTATATCATAGAAATAAAAGCATAGATTTTTGTGTTCGACCACTGTACATTGCAGTTTTTGGTACCGGTACCAGTAATCGTCCACAAAAATTTTTAGCTCACTTCTTAGACTAATTTTGTTTTAATTCCGTTTTGGATAAAAAACAGATCATGAATTCAAATCGGAGGCGAAAAAGAGTTGCTCACTCTGAAGATAATTTGATGCCGATTGCGAAGCAGTGCGCGACGGCCAAAAATTAAGAGAAGTCCCAAGTTGACGGTTCTGGACCGGATTAAGGGCCGCGTGAAAATGAACGCGAAATGTCGCATGAGGCCTGATTCTTATTTGAGGGCCAATAATGAAGAAAAATAGTTACATGGGTAACAACGTTAACCAAATGTGGGTTTCCTTTAAAAAAAGGAATATTAACGGCAGTTCAAAAAAATGTTAAAGACGGTAATCTTAAAACCCCATTTAAAATGGGCGCCCAGGCCCAAAATGGTTTTCCGGATTCCTTAAGACATCCCGCATTGGCAATGAGGTTAGCAGTCATTAGATTCTTCCAGAGTCAAGGTAACAAAAGAATATAGCAAATCATGGTTTCACAAATTGGAAACATATCTAAAAGAATCCGACTGCGCTGATATACTGAAAGACCCCAGTCGAATACTAAACGCCGACGAATCAGGCCTCAGTCTTTGTCCTAAATCTGGGAGAATAAAACCCACGATAAAAGGGTGAGCGACTTTTTGGCAAGTGATCAAATTAAGTGGCATTTAATTGCTCCTAAAGCACCACACATGGGGGGTTTATGGGAAGCCGCAGTGAGGTCCACGAAATATCATTTACGTCGAGTTTTAGGCAATTCCTTGGTCGCTTACGAAGGAATGAACAAAATTTTGATATAAATTGAGGCGTGTCTTACCTCGCGCCCGTTATCAATGCTTTCCAACGCCCCAACCGATTACCTACCTCTTCCATCCTCTCATTTCTTAATTGGAGACTTACTAGCTGCTATCCCGCAATCTGATGTGCAAGATTTAAATGTTAACAGACTTTCGCGTTATGAACTTATCCAGCAACTAGTGCAACAATTTGGGTGCCGCTGGTCCCGAGAATACCTCCATCAGGTACAAACTCGCAGCAAATGGAAATACAACGTGTCAACTCAAGTTGCTGTTGGAATGATCCTAGTGGAAGACAATGTTACACCACTGCGCTGGCCCATGGCTCGGGTGATCGAACTACATCCTGGGTCAGATAAGGTTATTCGTGTAGTGTCCGTGAAACTTGCCAATAGCAGTCTGCTACGAAGGGCACTGAAGAAAATTTGTGTTTTACCAGTGGAAAGTAATTCAGTGTTTTAGATATAGGTCATGAAGCTTAATAGTGCCAGTTGTAAATAGTGGTTATAAAAGACCTGCAATATTCTTTCCATTTGTTCGTATTTCTTTAGTTAGTTTTAAGTATCATGTTGGATTTGTGTTATTTATGTCTCATGGTTAAATTGTTTTCAATTTATTGGTGTTTAGTTATAGGTATGCCATGCTTTTATTTATTCATATTAGTTTATGTTAAGTTGATTTAGTGTTTACGGATGATAATTTGAAAAGAAGACTTTTTAAGGTGAGTGACGAATGTACCAGTTTCTAAGTGTTGGTGCATATGTTCGCTCAGCCTTTAGACAGTATTGCCGTTTTGCGTTTTAGACGATTGTAGCTTAGAGTCTGCGCAGCAGAGTTTCAGAGTTCCAGGTTCCAGTCAAAGAACAGACTAACTACGTCAGTCTAGCAGCAACCAAGAACCTGTACGCACGTTGTTGAAGGTTGTTAGCCTTGAAGTGCAAAAATAAAGTTAAATTTATTCAACGAATAACGTTTTTGATAATTTATTCATTCGTCCGACAGAATTAGTCGGTGGCCCTTCGAAGATTTAATATTGTATTTGTATGAAACGATATATTTTGGGGAACCTATCGGAACGAGTTCATTGCCCTCGTAAGGAATCATTAAACATAATTATTTTTATTTGATTTTTCTGTAAATTCCGAAACTAATTTGACCTGCTTGAAGTTTATTAATTTTCTGCCAGTAGCGAAATATCTATTTCCTGGCTGCGAGGCTGCGAAACTCAAGTATTTTTCAGCTTATTCAGCAAAACGACAATTATTTCTTTCAGAATGCATGCTTTTAATTTGCAATGCAGCACTTAATACTTACAAACTGTCGACATCTAACTACATCCTCTTTAGGTCAAAATTAATTGTTAAGCTATTTCTGTGATATAACATAAATTCTTGTTTTATAAGTAAATCGACATTAATGATAAAAGTTTCGTTAATCGCTACCCGCACTATAAACCAAGCCATAAAACCAGGCTGCATCCCAGTGCTTCCTAAAATTATTCCTACACAATTTACAACAAATTATAACAAACTTCCCAACCACAAATATCATCCAAAAATAATCCAAATAAAATATTATCCTACACCAAACAAACTACGAACCTAAACGAACTAATCTTACAAGTATCTTCCAAAATACTATTCGTAAACAAACCCACCAAACAAAATATAAAACAAAAACTTTATCCCTATTATCATCCACAAACGAGTTATCACCCCCAAACTATCCCATCGGCCCCATTCTAATCAACGGCCGTATTTTATTCAATGCTTCTGCAAAAGCAGATGTGCAGTTTACAGGACCGTCCTTACAAAATGATATATTTTCAATCTTAATCAGGTTTAGGAAATATAAGTATGTTATAACAGCTGACATCAGCAAAATGTATCGTCAGATCTTAATAAATGAGCATCAACGGAAATAGCAAAAAATATTTTGGCGAGCAAATCCAAATGACCTACTAAAGTGTTACCAATTATACATGGTAACGCAAGGGTTTGCATCGGTCCCGCATTTACAAGAAGCGATTGAAGTCCAGCTATCCAACTGCCAGTAAAGTAATTGAATGACTCTTGTGTTGATGACTTGATAACAGGAGCCGATTCTAAGGAAGAACTGTTACAAATTCAAAAGAACGTTTCAAATATTTTATCTAGTTCCGGTTTCAACTTGATAAAGTAGTTGATTAAAGGTCTGGTTTCCTCGAATGCGGCAACGGCAAATTGCGACCGTAATAATGCGGCGAATGACGTCAGATTGCGGTGGGAATGTCTGGTAGCTTATCTTTAAAAAAATAAGAAGTGCAAAGTCAGAAAGCGTCGTCAGTACCGCTTTTTGTTGAAAACAAGCAACATGGACGATCTTGACGTTGCTCTTTTAGTGGTGCTAGATGGTGAAGAATCAGAGAAGGAGAATAGGAAAAGTGAATCTGAACTTTTTAAAAAAAGGACTGCAGAGGGCGCATACCAAATATTAATCTGTCGTCATCTATAAACTAACGAAAATAAGTTCAGGGCATATTTTCGTTTGATACCAGTATTGTTTGATTGCGTCTTAGATTATAAAGACAATATTTTTTCACAATCAACAAATGTGTTCAAAATCCATTGACTCCTGAACAAAAATTATGTGTATTATGTGTATACAGGGTTACAACTAATTCAAGGGCCACTATGGGAATATTTGAAACCGTAATACATACAAGGTTGGTCAAATGGGATAAAAGTTGCGTAATTATGGGGACATCTCACACGCATTTACAGATCTCGAAAATATTTCATGGATCACTAGATATAACAAGAAATGTGAAATTTGCCGATTTCTTTAATCTTAAATATCTTTTTTGCTATTAGAGATAGTGATCTGAAATTTGGTACCGTTGCATAAGCAAATATTCTCCATCTAATAGTGCTCATATAATCTTCCCAAGCCTATTAGTTTCTGCAGGGTGATAATAAACTTTTCTTTTCCTTATGGCCGCCATATTGGTTTTTAATCGCATTAAATAGACAGAAAAACTCTGAATACAATGGTTCCAAACACATTATAAAAACTTTGAAGAAAAAATGCATATTAATAGATAAAAAAATGATATTTTTAATTTTTTCAACTTAGCTTTGGAATTTTTACAATTACACTGCTTTTTGTTATCAGTTGACATCTCTTACGATGAAAATAATTTTTTTGCAAACGAAATTTTTATTAGCATCACATCTATTAATATGCATTTTTTTCTTCAAAGTTTTTATAATGTGTTTGGTATCATTGTATTCAGATTTTTTCTGTCTATTTAATATGAATAAAAACCAATATGGCGCCCATAAGGAAAACAAAAGTTGACTATCACCCTGAAGAAACTAGGAGGCTTAGGAAGATTATATGACTACTATTAGATGCAGAATATTTGCTTATGCAACTATACCAAATTTCAGATCACTATCTCTAATAGCAAAAAAGATATTTAAGATTAAAGAAATCGGCAAATTTCACATTTCTTGTTATATCTAGTGATCCATGAAATATTTTCGAGATCTGTAAATGTGTGTGAGATGTCCCCATAATTACGCAACTTTTATCCCATTTGACCAACCTTGTATGTATTACGGTTTCAAATATACCCATAGTGGCCCTTGAATTAGTTGTAACCCTGTATATGTGATGTGTCCGTCTCCCAAAAGCCTACGGCATATTTTTCTATTTTGATTGTTAATTTAAATCATGGTCTTCTCTTACTTTTTGAAATAATTCAATTCTTATATTAAAAAAACAATGAATTCTGTGGTCACAAGTAATTTAGTTTTCAACGTCACTGAATAACACTTCAAAAATTAGAAAAATGACTGTGGCAACAAAAGGTCTTGCACTTAAAGAGACGCCTGCTGTAAGTGTCGATAAATTTAATGCAAGAAATAATAAGTGAAAAAGTGTACGTTTTGAGATGAACAGCCCTCTACCCCCTCACAACAAATTACCCTGTCTCTCTGGTAATGGATTGGGGTGGCAGTTTTATGCACGTTACTGCTAATCGTTTGCGACATTATTTCCTTCAATAATAATTGTAATAAATTTGTTTGATAACTTCCACTCTTTTTTAATTTATAACTCCTGTATTCTCACCCCTTTGTGTCAACTCTGTATTCGAACTTTTAATTTAATATAAACACAACGTAGGTAAAGACGATCACGTGGCTCTTAGGTTGTTTTTTGGTAATTTGAGATTTCTTTTGTTTATTTGCGTTTTTTAGTTTTATTCATTTTAAAAGGAAATTATTCAGATTTGGGCAAAATTTATTACTTTTATTAATTAAGAGGGGTTGGGGGGGTTGGGATCATTACAGTATTAAGGGCAGGTTTTTTCACCGTTGGTTAACTTTAACTGTTTTAACCGACAGTTAAAATTTCAATTTCAATTTTTGAAAGAATTGAAACCATAGTAATAAACTAACAGTTGAAGTTAGTTGAAGGCGAAAAAACCGGCCCTAAACGCAATTTACTTCAGATTGATTTTTAGATTTTTGGCTACAGGAGAATCTTTTCGATCATTGGCTTTTCAGTTTAGAATATGCCATTCACGGATTAGCATCATAATAAGGCAGGTTGCTGATGCCCTTTTGACAAGAATGCTCATTTTGGTAATGCCACAACCAACAGAAGAACAGTTGAAAACAACATCTAGCAAATACAGATCTCTTTGGGATTTTCCAAACTGTGTTGGCGCAATAGACGGTAAACACATTCGGATAAAGGCGCCGAAAAATAGTGGTTCCACTTATTTTAATTACAAGGAGTTTTATTCAATTGTCATGTTGGCAATTGTTGACGCAATTAATAAATTTGTTGCAGTAGATTTTAATATTCCACCGCCAGAACCACTGAATATCCCATTACACCATGTTTTTCTTGGGGATGAGGCGTTTGCTCTTCATGAAAATCTCATGAAACCGTATCCAAAAAGTCAATCAGTCAATGATAAAATTAAAGCAATATACAATTACCAGCTGTCTCGAGGCCGACGGACAACTGAAAACGCTTTTGGTATTTATTTGTGCACATATTTTCGAATATTTTTTCAACCTATTGCTGCAAGTTCAGAAACCACAGATAAGCTAACAATGTCTGCTTGTATTTTATATAACCTTCTGCGAGAAGCAAATGCACTCCCACCATCGACTAATAGTAGAGGGACATACCCACTACCAACAGAAAATTTATTTCCATTAATTCGCAACAACGTACGTGGAAGAAATACAGCAGTCCAAATTCGTGAGACATTTAAATTATACTTTAACGGACCTGGTGCAGTACAATGGCAGGAACAACATTATCGAGAAAACTAATAACAGCGCAATGTACCTAAAATGTTTTAAATAAATATTACCTGCTTTTTGAAGTATTTGAGCTATTTCATTCCATAAACTTTGTTTTAGTTGGGACTTTCTATAATCTTTAGATTGTGCATTATACAAACATTCATGGCTTCTTACAAAATCAATTAAGATTTCGTCCTGTTCACTTGTCCATTAAGTCAATTTTAGTCAGCAACTCATTGTACTTCGCTAGGGGAAAGAAAAACAAAAATAACATATTTTTAGATTAGAATTCGTAAAATAAAATATATGTACCTGTTAATTTTTAAACATAGACACACACGTGTGGCAATTCACGCCGCTATAAACCGTTGACAAACTGTTTCCCGCCGCACTAGCTACCGCATTCAATACAGCGGCACCGATACTTTGTGCTGCGGCGCGGCGTCCACCGAAGCTACCTTAAAAACAGCCTACATCTGCAAAGAACAATTTTTGTGACGTCATTCACCGCATTATTACGGTCGCAATCTGCCTGTGCCGCATTCGAGCAAACCAGAGCTTAACGCTGAAGAATTTTTAAATAAAATTCAACTTAATAATAGATAATCTACTATAACTACTCCTGGGGCAAATACCCCGCCAGGCATTGAATTATAGAACTAAATCCAGATTCTAACAAATTACTTGGAATTTATTGGAATGCAGCTTTGGATATTATTCAGTATTCTGTACACAAAGTTGACTTAAAAGGATCGGTGACAAAACGTTCAATTCTATCATTGATATTTGACCCCTGGAATTATTAGGACCCATTATAAGTACAGTTAAGTTATTGATTCAAGAACTTTGGAGAATAAAATTATCCTGGGACGAAGTACCACCTCATTTAAGAGATAGGATCAAAATACTATTGCAGTTTAAAGAATATATTAAATCAGTTACATATACCTCCTCAAGTTTTCTTATCAGAATATAGAGCTGCAGAGTTTCACGGTTTTTCAGATGCATCAGAAAAGGCACATGGGGCCTATATTTATATAATGGTGTATTCAGTCAAATTGACAAATTAGTTGGAGCTTGTTGTGTGCTAAATCAAGAGTAGCACCTCTAAAGCAAATCAGTCTGCCCCGATTAGAATTATGCGGAGCTGTTTTACTTGCAAGTTTAGCCAAGAAATGTATACATGCCTTAGGAATTTCTAATAGGGAGGTATTTCTGGCCCGACTCCACAATAACTTTAGCGTGGATAAGAGGACTTCCAAGTAAATGGACTACGTTTGTAGCTAATAGAGTAAGTGAAATTCAAATAAATAAATAAATAAATAAATAGAATCAGGTTAAATCAAGTGATTATCCTGCTGACTTATTGTCACGTGGGTGTGAACCAAATGAAGTAAGTACCCAGATTGTAAAGCTAATAAATTAGTTTTTAACATAGAAAATAACGATCTGAGAATTGCTATGTGCAGTACGGGAAGTGGGTGCAAAAAAATAAAAGAGAAAAAGTACATATGAAAACAAGAAAGGAAATAATAGTACAAAGAACTATAAAGGAAAAACTTACTGTTTCTCTTGATGACCTGGTTGCAAATCTGAATCATTCCTTCATTTATACTGCACTATTTTAATATAAGCCATCATTACTACTATGAAAAACCTAAAGGAGAATTTAAAAGAAAACGAAATTATGTTTCACATAGACTTTTCTGAAAACTGCTTTTGCAAATATGATAAAGAGGCCTAGTCAGTCCACTTTGGAGCATCCAGACAACAGCTACAAGGTTGGGAGTCTGGAAAAGACAACTCCGGGTCAATCAGAAATGGGGTCACAAGGTCAGATCGTTAACATAAAATTCGATCCTCAAGGGCGTATTTTAGAGTCCCGTCAAATAGCTAACCGGACAGATAGCTTTCACACCAAGTGCCTTTATAAATCAGATTTGGCATGAAATCGATAAAGGCTGCCACCAGTGGTCAATATATGACTGGAATCATTTCACTGAAGTGCCCCTTGAATGGGCTGACACTATAAACACTTTGCGCAAGCCAGAATATGATGAGCTTCATGTCATGCCATTTGGTATGCATAGATTCGAAGTTATTGATAGAATTAAAGAGATTCTATCTGTCGACCGCATCCTTAGACGCTTTTAATTTAGTTTTATATTTGTTAAAAAGCATTATTTTATTACCGGGCCCACGGCGAGTAACATCGAGGGTACAGTGATATTACTCATTTTTACGCTTTTATTGACAGCTAGTAAGGCGACCCCACAAAAACAGTGAAAAAGAGAAGTCTTATATTTAGAAAGAATCAGACTGAGATTATCAAAAAAATTATGAAGATGAGCAAAAAGAATAAAAAGAGGAAATCGCAAAATAGAACTGGGGTGGCTGCATAGCGCAAATGCAGATTCCTATGCTCAAGTTAGAATGAAAATATTAAAAAAAGGTGAAACACAAAAGAAAGTCATACAATTATTGTTTTTCCCAAATGGTACTTCTTCAAAAGGTCATCTAAATGGGCGTTTTCAGACCTAACGACACGATACCGACACGACACCGGCAACGATATCGGAGCGTGCAAAAATATATTAATGCAATGAAACGCTTTCGCACTTACCGGCATCGGCATATCGGCGCCATGTCGTTGCAGGTGCCGACATGTCGATGGGTTATCGTGTCGACGTGCTGACAGTGGTTTTTTAACGCTACGAGGGACAGAATTTTATATTAAAAAAACAACAAACAAATAATAATAACATATTATTATTATATGGCGAGTAACTTTAAAAACGATGTGGTGACGCTTATAGAATTAGTCGAATCAAAACCATGTATTTGGGACAAGACTAATGACAACAGCAAGAACAAAATATTAAGAGAAAAAAGCTGGATGGAAATATTTAAATTTTTGGAAGATGGGTTATGGGCAACTAAATATTCGGGGCATCAACTAACTTTTCAAACAATGTATAGAAGGTGCCCTCCAGATACCTAGTTTTGATAATAGGGTGCACCCAAAACCGTCTTCGGTTTCTCTTTGTTTTTCGCCTTAAGTACAATAAATATAGCAAATATAAATTGTTACCTGCTGGCATTATTATTTTCTTTGTAGAATATTATTTAGGTATGTTTATTATTTTTATCAACCACCGTAATCCGGCGATATCTCGGGACTGTACTGTCGAATAAATTTTTGGTGTGAAAGATCAATAGCCAATATCGTGTCGGTGTCGCTGTCGTGCCGGTGTCGTGTCGGGATCGTGTCGTTAGGTCTGAAAACGCTCAATGACTTTAAGGCCGACCTGCTTGATTTAAAACTCAATGGAATTTCGTCAGAATACACGATTTATTTCATATAACAGAATTAACAAAATTAAGATTTTACTTGGCGATGCGACATCTAGAGAATTACCAACAGAAGAGCAGCAAGAAAATAATTCTACATTAGCTGATTTGAATATGGATGGATGATGTTTTCTTTTCGGCTTGCTATCCCGAGAGTGTTGATTTGAATGAAACTACAGTACCTGGTTGGTCCAACAATTCACACACAACAGAAATCCAGTTCTTCAGAATCTGGTGAATCAGATGCTGAATGTATATACTGCGGATACTTGGACTCTCAATCATCTGAAGGATGGATTCAATGTTACAAATGCCAAAATTGGGCGCATTGCTCCTGTGCAGGGGAAGAGGATGAAGATGATGAAGCAAGCCATTTGTGTGACTTTTGCAGAGACTAGACTATCCCATCTTGCCCCGCACGTGGACCCCATCTTGCCCCGGTGGGGCAAGATAAATTGTGTTTGACATAATTTTCAGAGTTATAATTTATTTGCTTAAATAAACTGATAAGTTAACTTAAAAAATGGTATTGATGAACCTATGTACCCCCAATTTATCGAATTTCGTTAAAGGTGTTATTTATTTGCCACAATTTTTTAGCAAATATTTTTGTTAAAGACTAAAGTTCGCAATCGGTTAAACATCGAAACTTGTTCTAATATTTTACACACAAAAGAAATGATAAGCACTGATACGTGCTATTCGTGGAAACCTAGTGCAAATTTAATGAAATGAAAATTTAGAGAATTACCTACGAGATCTTAAGTAAAATCCCTATGTTCCCAACAGATACATGTATGCCAAAAAACAAACATTTGTTTGTTTGTTTATAGATTAGAAAATTGGTTATGATTTCGTTTCCAATCTATTTTTTGCAATATTTTTTCGTTGACCTGCGTGTTATATTAACAAACGACATAATTAAAGGGTTTTATTTAGCTTCGTTTGTTTGTTTGTTTGTTTGTTTGTGTGGGTCAAATCTAGTAATTGAAATTTTACCCAATTCATGTTGACCGATTGATCTGATATTTGGTACACACCTTTAGTTGTGATGACAATGTATTAATGTATATTCAGTATCATTGTAAATCCAAGATGGCCGCCGCCACAAAATGGCGGATTAGATATTTTTTGAACTCCCTCAATATGGGTATCAAATGAAAGGGCTTAACTAGTAGAATACAGTACACCATGAAAAAACTCCAAGATGGCCGCCACCACAAAATGGCGGATTACTTTTTTTCGACCCCCTCAATATGGGTATCAAATGAAAGGGCTTGACAAGTAGAACACAGTACACTTTAGAAAAAAAATCCTAACCCAAAATGGCGTCAGAAACAAAATGGCGGATCATAGAGTTTAGACAATCAATATATTAAAACTGAAATCTAGGTATCTAATCAAAACAAAGGACTTTGTCAACTTAAAATCGTGATTCAAGCATGAATCCCCCACCCAAGTGAAGATTTCGTATCGTGTCGTTGGCATTTTCCCCTCAAGACTTGGGCGCATCTTGTTGTATAAAAGCCTTGCCCCTCTATTGGACCTCTTGGGGGGTCGACCGTTATAATGTCCATTACTCGTGGGAACAAAATGGTAAAAAATAATAACAAAACAAAAACAAACAAAAAAACTAAAAACTTGAAAATAAAATAAGTAAAAAAAACATTTTTAAGTTAAACGGTTTTATTGTAAAGAAACATAATAATGATGCAGATAATTACTGAAAGCTAAAAACTAATTAGGTAAGTAACAGGTACCAGTCATCACACCACTCTCCTCGTCAATCTAGAGCATTGATCAGACTAAAATAAAATCGTAGGGCGTAGCGTAACCTGAGTAAATATGTAAATGATCGTTCTGCGATGTTGTCTATTGAGAACATGCATCCAAAGCATACCTATAATGATATGAGCGGTTGACTGTAGATAATAGAAATTCGACTCGCCCCACGATTTTATTTTGGTCTGATCAATACTCTAGACTGATGAGGAGAGTGGTGTGATGACTGGTCCTTGGTACCTACCTAATTATTTTTTAGCTTTTAGAACATTATCTGCATCATTATTATGTTTCTTTACAATAAAACCGTTTAACTTCTGTTTTTACTTATTTTTTTACCATTTAAGTCTAATTTTTATTATTATTTCGTGATTGCTATATGTCTTGTTTGTTTTATTTTATTTCTGCATGAATAAATAATGTCCGAGAAATCGTTATTTAATACTGAATAAAAACCTACTAGCAAAAACTGGAATTGCACTTGTGATTTAGTGAGGCGTTTAACTATTCTGGTATAAATGGCACTACTTATATTGTTTAGGTAGTTGCCTATATCGGCTACATACATATGTGTATATAAATTACTTGTAAGTTTGAACAAAGCAAGTTGAAGAGAATTTTTTCTTGTGATTTTTTCAAACATTGTGATTTCTGATTAATGTAGAGTTGTTGATTGATTTATTTCAACTAAAATAAAAATCTCGCTCGTTTTTGACAGGACGGCTCTCTCGATAAAACATGTCTGTGGCAACACTGGTTTAGTATATCAGTCTCCTATAAGCAAAAGCCGGCAAATCACAATTTTCCCCAAAATGAGTTTGATACTGAAAAAATAGAGAATTCAAAGACCTAGATATCCATAACAAATTTATAAAACAAACCCCGACAAATCGTATGAAATTCAACACTAAAATTCCATCTCAAATGCAAAAATCGAGAAGCCCTTCCCCATCTTTCGTGCAAAGACAGACATTTCCAATGCACCAATGGTAGCCCACCTTTTCGTAACAGCTGAGTCAGCTTAGACAGCAATTTTTCTAATTGAAAATTGTGCTCTGAAATGTGTGCATGTATTTTAACCGTCAAAGAGAATAATTATTGTTAAATGAAACAAGGATGTTCCACTTGTAAGAGGTGAAGCAGTTTATCGAAATGACTTGTGCATTCCCAAAAAAACTTATATCAAATGCAAAGAAAATTTTACGAAATAAAACCATCACAAATGAGAATAATGAAGTTACAGTTCTAGCAGTCGTTAATTATAATCCACAAGTAAGTTCCAGAAACTTGTCCCGTGAGAGTGGTATTAGTCTAAGCTCCATTTTAGGAATTTTAAAATCAAGAAAATTTCATACATATCACGAAAATAGAGAGTAGTAGTTGACTATAGAAATCTTAAGGAAAAGACAATAAACGATAAATTCCCGTTACCAAACATAGCGGATATTTTAGATAAATTAGGCCTAGCAAATTATTTTACGACTTTAGATTTAGCTAGTGGTTTCCACCAGATTTGAATCGATTATTTCGAAAAGGATCCATCCCGGATTTCTAGACATTTTTACTTTTCTGTGAAAATGCAATGTTTAGGTGCCGATTCATCATTTAAGATCGAAAACGGCTCATCTGTGACATCTGTAATGATTGCGAAAAGGGCTCAACTCTCAGAGATGGGTCTTTTTCGTAATAAACGTCATAATCGAATGGTGGTTATTTATAGTTGGGGGCAACGTATTATTTCAAACCAAACTATTGGCTGCACCCGCAGTACATTATTAAAGTTCATTTAAGCTGTACTGTGACACCAAAAATTAGTAAAAAAAGTATATTGTCCTAATCAAAAGCAATTCCAATACAGACAAATTTATTGTTAAAAAGGTCGGAACAGCAGAAATTTTGGATTTCAAGAGACGGTCCAGTTTGCATTTTTAGAAAAACCCTTTCTCAGAGAGCAGTTACGGGAAGAGCATTCCAAAAGAACAGCAAATCACCTTTCACGTATCCAAATTTTATGAATTTGAATTCAGCCCTGAAAACTCTGGTGAAGTTGTTGCTCGCAACTTCATCGACAATAAATTCACACAAGAATCTTTCTCACTTTCTAAAGTCAAGGGAACATGCGCCAACCTACTAAACCATGCCGAATTTCAATGTTATTTTGGTAAACAACCAATAAACTCGAGAAGAACATACCTGCTAAACACAAAGATTTTTATGAAGAAATCTTAAAATGGCCCACAACAACTGAGTCAGAGCAACCAGAACAGGACTCTTAATTCATTAATTTACCAAATAATTACGAGGCGCCGCTTGTGTCAAAATTATGTTTCAAATGCGTTGAATATATGTACAAATTTTGCAAGTATATAATCACATTTGGAAATCATTTATGTAAAATTGTGAAATATTTATGTGAAATTAACAACACATTACAGTATTTTTGAAAAATATTAAAAATATTTTTTATGCATTTCAAACATAAACTCGAAGTTACTCATATATCGTGATTTTGCAAAAATACATATTTTATGAAAGATCCTCATATATGTTAGGAAAACCTACAAATATTGTACAAAAACACTTAAATATTTGCTTTATCAGCTTCGGTACATGTTCGCCAGAGGCTCTAGGGTTCGAAAATAATTCTTCTTCATACACGGCAACGCTGCAGAACCCTGCTGATGTGAAATGATAATCATTCAGCAGTGTTGCCACCGCCAGTGAATTTTAAACTAGACTCTGAATTATTTAAAGCTAAAGTAGCTGAATGCAGGTTAGCAATGTTTATTTCTCAACATACAGCAATTAATTCAACTGATCATACAGTTAATGTCTCGACCCGAAAATTTCGAAATTCGAACTGGCGCCTAATAATTCATTTTTCGCTCTTGATACATAAACTACTAAAGTACCTCTGATATAATGCATTCTGATTGGCTATCTCGAAAACAGTGTTGTTCATGGCTATACAAATGTACACTTTGTTGTACAATTAAGAAAAGTTCAGTACAACAGTACATCTATCTATAAAACTGCACATTTTCAAATAATTCAGTTAATATATAATATAAAAGCCATTGAGGGAAGTTGATCAAAAGAAAAATTTATATTGTAATTATGTAATTCTTTTATTGTACTATCCCATCATCTTTTACACACGAGATTGCTTGCAGTTTTTGCGTATGATCGGTTGGTTTATATTCCAGCATTTACAAAGGCTTTCCTTTCTGTTCTCCCTGAATCTGTTGGTGTCTTGTGTGTGTGTGTTTGTTGATGGCTGTACCATTTTGGAAGAAACTGTTCACTTTCATAGCTGAAATCGGTGCGTTTATTTATATCCCAACTAGTTTTTTACCAAGTAAGTCCCTTCATCTTTCGCGCACTTTTATGACTAAAACTACACGCTTAAAAAGCAACACTAGGCTAAGTACCGAAACGCGCGGAGAATTTTTGTTCGGATCCAAGCGGCTCCTTTTTTTCTTCTAAAGTTTGTAGTAATTTACAGAATTTTGCATTCAATGTGTTGTTTCTGGTGGACTGTGACGAAAGTTGTTTCTTTAAAGAAAATCCGTGATTGCTAATGGAAACAAGGGAATATGGCACGCTAAAACGTTGCATTGACAAAACCTAGTTGGGATATAAATAAACGCGAAATAGATACAAACAGAAAATTCCTAGGAATAACGCTATCCGAAATGTCATTCTCCTTTCTCCTATGTCAACTGCAACTCGAGGCTATTTTTTTGATTGAAAAGTTTGCAGTGTTTAAAATATAACATTATTTAAATTTTCTCAAACTATTAACTCTATACGATACCTGCCTACCCACCGAAACCACTGGCGGTGTTTTCAAGTAACGAATTACTTAAACAAAAATATAACCATTGATTAATATATACTATATTAATCAATAGTATAACGTACAGCAATGGTGACGTGTCGGGTTCCTCTAATATTTTTTCTTTTGGCCCAGTCACAGTGTACAATACAGCCTATAAGTGCCTCCATTATAAGTCGGATTTTCTTTCTAAACAAAACAAATGCACGCGTCATTTGACATTTGTTAGTGTTATGAACAACGACTTAAGCTAATTTTTGTAATATACTTATTTAGTTTTGCAGCGAAAACAGGTAGCACATGGCTTTGTTTTGTTTGAAATGAAAATCTGACTTTGTGACGCGCCATTTTTGTGGTGTATTGGTTGCCAACCTTTATTATTGTTTCGCACATTATTTTACATAAGAGTTAAAAAGAACCACTGAAATAAATCTAATTTATTTCAGTGGTTAAAACACAATATAAGGAAGACAAATATTTAATTTCTGCAAGATTTTTACAAAATTAGAAACTATTTATTTGCGTAGTCCAAAGGTGCCATACCATCCATACATAATCAATAATTATTAATACCATCGTTTAAATTTTAATTCTGGCGTGGAGAGGGACTAAAGCATAATTTGAAAGAAGACAAAGACAGACTTTACATATGTCCAAAGGGAGATTTCTGTTCCCAGGAGACTTGTGAACTATGGAGACCAATCAGCTATGTCTGCCAGCGTTGCCGTTTGTTAGAGGAAATTATTTTAGACTGGCAGCACCTCTGACGGAGATGTACTTAAGCTGATAAAGCAAATATTTATGTTTTGTGCAATATTTATAGGTTTTTACAAAATATAAATGGGGTTTCATTAAAATGTTTATTTTTGCAAAATCACGATAAATGAAAAATTCCAAAAATATATTTTAATTTTGTCAACAAATGTTTTTGTTCTTTTTGAAAAATACAGAAACATTTTTGTTTTCGGATAAATATTTGAGGATTATACCTAAATAGACATATACTTGCAAGATCTGAACATATATTCAACACATTTAAAACATAATTTTGACACAAACGGCGCCCCATAAATAATTCTTATAATTATTTGTATTTCAGTTTGAATTTTCAATATACAGGGTGGATTACGACGTAGCAGTGTTCAATCATGACGATGCCTGTCACTTTTGACGTATCGACTGCTTAAGTCTGTTTGTGGTGCCTTGTTTGCATCTTCTGTAATGCCTTTTACATTTGCCACGGAGGAGTACGCCGACATGGTGTTTATTTTTGGTTTTGCAGATGGAAATTTGACTGCTGCCGCTGCTGAGAACCGTAAACGTTTCCCGAACCGCAGTCCCGTGACGGCAAAAAAATAAAGTAATAGTAATTGTTTGTAATAAAATTAGTTATTGTTTTTAAAATTAAATGTAGTGTAAGTTGTGTTTAATAAGGTAATTGCAATTGTAATTGTTTAATAAAGTTTGTTAATGTTTGTTAAATTAAATGAAGTGTAAGAATTAAAAAAAAAACGTAAAAACGTAAAAACGTAAAATCTAAAATTTCCCATAACTCGCTTATTTTTGAGAATCGGACGCGTGTTCATAGGAACTTTTTTGCTTAAAATTACTTCTAGAATACACCCCTTAAGTGGCGGGAAAACGTCGTGATACACCCTTATACATATAGAGCAACTAACATTTCTTTTATTCAGATACCTATTGATTTCGAAAAGGGCTCATCTAGGAAAATTTTAGTTGATAATTTCCGAAAGAAATGAATTTCCAATTTCCTCATTTACTGCTTATTAGATTACTAAAGCAAAGCACATTAATCGTACAAAACAATTTTTTTTCTGCAGTGTTTCTGGAAATATTCAGTTTTTTCGTTTCCTAAGAAGTATTGTTTTTCAGAGCTGGGCCCTTTTTGAAATAATAGATTCATTTAAGTAGACCAGGATAATATTCCAAAAAACGTATTCACTACCGAGAGTGAACATTTTGAATTCAAGCGAATGTCGTTTGGACTTAAAAATGCTCCTTTAACATTTCAGAGAGTAATGAATAACGTGTTGAGAGGTTTACATAACGAATCCTGTTTGGTGTACTTGGATGAAATTATCTATAGCACATCACATAACCAGGTTAAAAGCAGTTTTCGATAGACTACGTTCTAGTAACTTCAAAATTCAATTAGATAAATCTGAATTTTTACACAGAGCAGTTCAATCTTGGCCATGTAATAACCTCTGACGGATTACGACATAATCCCGACAAAATAAAAGCCATCAAAAAGTTTACCATACCTTGTATCCGAAAAGAAATAAAAAGCTTTTTAGGGCTACTTGGTTATTATCGACGTTTTGTTAAAAACTTATTGAACCTGACCAAACCCATGACAAAGTGTTTAAAGAAAAATGCTAAAGTGATACATTCTGACGAATTCCTCAAAAGTTTCGAAACATACCAAAACATTTTAAGTAACCACCCCATCAACCCATCATTCAATATCCTAACTTTACCAGACTATTTTTGTATTAACCATGTCCTAGGGACCACAATTCGATAAAAAGACCCTCCAAAAATTATTAAAACACATAAATTAAATATACACTTTACTGCACCAAGACACCATGAATCAAATTTTCCAGTAGAAAGATTCCACTCAACCTTAATAGAACATTTGAGACTTCTAGGAAATTTAAATAAGGGAGAGAAATATTTGATAAAATACGAAATAATCGTTCATACCAGTTCCACTCACGCTTTATCAATAGACCCATCCGAAATGTTAACACAACCATATTATTGTATAACAGGGAACATAAACGGACTTTTACTTCCCTGTTATACAAGAACATACCTCGATAATATGGAGTACTTCAGAAGATTCACAACCATATTGCACGAAATATGCATTTAACCATAAGGAAAAATTGAAAACACTCTTTAATGACGTTGCAGAGCAATCAAAATTACGAGCGTAAAATTTAAATTAAATCAAGTAGTTTATAAAAGATTAGGTGGCAGACAAAGTAAGAGCAAAAATAAAAGAACCCTACGGAATCATAAAACTTTTAGAATATAATTAGAAACAAAATATTAGAGACTGCAGTAGAGCATACTGATTTGTTTGCCAAGTCACACGACCCATTTTCTTCAGCCGCTTGATCGCTCTTTTTTTAAATCTCTCAAAGCCTACTTCAGGAATGCATGTGACGAGTTTGTTAGAGCTATTCCACAAAAGAAAGTTGAGCGCAGACAGTTTGGTGCACTTCTTGCTTCTGCTTGGAGCCGCGCAGCAACTTCCCAAAATGGATCCGTGGGATTCAGCGCTACAGAACTCAGAGTCTACACCCGGAACCACAACCAGCTTTGATGAGCCTACACTCGGACCTTCAACCAGTTTGGGCGAGTTCACACTCGAATCTTCAACCAGTGATTGGACACCTAATAAAATTTTGGATCAAATTTCACAAATTCCAACCATTGCAACGTGTAATAAATCTAAATGGAGAAAGCAGTCTGCTCAAAATAAAAAGCGGACGAAGAAAGCTAGGAAAGCAAAGACGGGAGCAAAGAGTGACCTTGGGACAAAACATGACGCAAAGAAGCAAACAGGAGGATGTGTGGGATATTCAGAAAGTTATGAACAAACAAAATCGAAGTCTGACTGGATTCAATGCATAGCATGCAACAGACGGTTACAAGAAATTTACACGGCATTTAAAAATCATTGCATTCGTTGTGGGAAAAAGTTAATTCTTAGCGAATAATCCCATTAGCCATCTCACCCACACACCATGCGTCGGCTCACCCATGCAGTGCGGGAGACTCTGCCAGGTGTTGAGTTTAAGTTTTATTTTTTTAAGAAAGAATTTTTTATGTTCTGTTATCGTTAAATCGATTTCTCAGTTGGTACCTGCTTTTATTTTTAAAGTAAACTAAATTTTTCACATTGTTTCACAATTTATTCAAAACATGCGTCATCTATCCCCACTTTACCTAGTATGCTGTGACGTAACCGCTCTGGAAGTAGACAATTCGAGAATCTTTATGAGTATAAAACATTCGCAATGTGCCGCGAGAATTAGTCTTTAGTTTATGAATGAGATGCAACAATTGTATGCGATATGTTACGAGGAGGGTTCAGAGAGTGGTAGAATTAAAATTGTGTTTGTTCGTCAGTGTTAAATAGTTGTTGCTGTTAATCAAATGTTCTTAATCACTATTAATAATAATTGTAAATAGTTCATGTAAATAGAGTGTGTGTTTAAATCCAAATACGTAACATTACTTTATCTTTGTTTAACGCTTTTACTTTTTATTCTTTGTATAATAGCGTATGGAAATACTCCAAGAAACCAAGAAGATCCCAGTGAAGAAGAAGGAACATCGCCGGGCTTGAACGTAAAACTTTCAGATTTTAGGAAACCCTAAAATCTCTGAGGATGGAGGAGTTACGTGACGCAGATAGGGCTCCGTCACCGTAAAAGCGCACTCTTCAAGATTTATGCTTGTGCTGATGAAGTTTATTTTACTTTAAAGCTATTATTGTATTTAGAGAACAGTAAGGACTTAGCCTTGGTTCAACTCGCTGAATGTTCGATAACTGTAATTGAAATTTATGTTAAAATAAAGTTTTTTAAAAACAGTTTTTCGAGATATCAAAAAAAACTGTAAACTACAGTTATGTTTCTCTTAAGGTGGGTATCCATTTGTATCAAATTCCCCGTAACAACAATGGCCTGTTGCAAAGATGACGAGGGTCACTGCGAAAGCGGTGTAGTTTTGGTCGTATCATTTATTTCGTAACGTAACAAAACAGGGTTACGACACAACACAGCGAAATTTCCTCCACAGTATGAATCTGACTCCAATAAAGGATTCATCTCTGCAATTACAGTTAGCTTCATACATTTTTATTCATCATACGATTTTGAAAAATAAGAAACGGAAATCTCCGCTATGGTGGATCTAAAAATTTTATCAGAGTAGGAAGATATATAGTGGATCAAGTTTGTTGGCGGATTTAGAATTCCAGCATATAAACGGACTGTACAAAAATTTCACCAGAATAGAGGTCAGAGTGACAAAACAAGACAAAATCACGAATGAAATAGGTATTACGGCGACAGCGCCAACCAGTCTCAACCTGCCGCGACACGTGCCGTTACATTCCTTTGATGCGACGGCTAAAAACCCACAATTGACAATTCGGTTCCTTACGCGTGTCAAATTGGTTAAGGTAGCGATAAACTTGGCGAACCGAGCCTGTAATGTAACAAATTCGTTAAATTTGGCCGTGATTATGAACACACTGCGAGCGAGCCGCAATCAGCTCGTGCCGCTCCATCCGCTGTCGGTTTTTCTGACGAACACAAAGGGATTCGCAGTTGCAGTGTGACCCTGTTTGTGGCACGTTGTACGAAGAAAATAAGGTCCCAGAATTTATAGAGATTCATTAAAATCAGAGTATATTATGGAATCTGACTGATCATAATTATTTCAAAAAAATATGAAAGAAGATGCGTGGAGAGAAATATCAAGCTTTGACGGGAGTGGGAGTAATTGTGGAGGTTTACAAAAAATGTTAGTCTGCTGGCGTCTTATAGACAGGAGAAATCGAAGGAAAAGAAATCTAAAAGCACAGGAAAAGGTAAATAAAAGTTTATATTTGTTATTATCAAATCACAGCACTACATAAAACATAAAATAAAATATTACCTAAATTTTAATACTCATATTTTTGACAGGTACAGCACAAGTCTATACTAGTCGCTGGTTTGCTTAAGGGCCGTTACGTTTTTAGGAGGACCGAGGCAAAACAAAAAAAAAGGTTGTATACAGTAAGTTGTCATTTATGTTTTATGAATTTTTGTCTTGCCACGGAACAGCTCCTTCTTTAACACAGTAAACTGCTATTTCGTCTCGTATGTTCTTAGCAGTAGTACGAGAGCAGTAGTACGCATTTTCCACTACTATACGCGCCCTGCTCAGTCTGTTATTCAAAATGCGTTTCAAAGATTCCACAGGATGATTTCCATACGGTTTCATAATGTTTTCTTCGAGCAAAAAACCACTATCTGCCACAAAAATAAGGCAACTTCAGTTGACGTCCAGGAAGTTCGGCTGGTGAAGGCAATTCCAACGAATTTTATCTTGTTGTCAAGTTTTGTGTCTTCAAAAACTCCACCATCCGAAATTCTTCCTTGACATCCACAATCAGCAAACACAAAGTTGTAATTGCCATCGACCACAGCCATTAAGACAATGCTAAATAGAAGAATTCGGAGCCGGGGTTTACAGGGCACTGCAAAATAACATGTTTGCCGTCAATGGCGCCGAAGAAGACATGCAAATATTAAACTAGGGCAACAAACCGACTTTTGTGCGAGGCGAGACAGGGACACATATACATAGATGTTACACTCTGTACGACAAACCTGGTGGGCCCATGTAAAGGAGTGGAAAGTAATTGAAGACGAAAACCTGAGCGACCACCGAGACATCCTATACGAAATCCATATTGGCAACCAGTGAGCCAAGGGATGCGGTAGGGGGACGCAGGCGGTTGTCGGGGGATGGAAAATGAGTAGCTCCCAACTGGAACAGTTTGCAAGCAACCTCGGAAAGAACATGGAGGCAAACTACGGAGATGAAGAAGACTACATGCCAGCAGAATGTTTGCGATTGCTGACTAAAACATGTGACAACACCTTCGCAAAGAAGAAGAAGGGAGGAAGAAAAAATGGATTTACTGGTGGATTTACTATGGCCTAAGGCCTAAGTTGAATTTCCTTAGGGCGATTTTGCATCCTTGTCCCCACACATCTCCCGACACAATTGTTTCCATGCTTTTACCTTTGCCGCACTAATTGCTCTTCTAAGTACGTTTCTCGCCTTCACATATTCCTAATATAATTCCCGTTTTTCCTCATCCGTTCTTGTTCTTTTAGCATTTCCTCTCACAACGCTCCTTTTTTCCCTTAAGCATCTTCTTCTGAGCTCGGCGATCGCATTAGCTATTAGCTCTGGAGGAATCCCCTACACCAACTGCAGCCACCGCTGAAAAAAAGAGGAAAGTGTCACATTTGCCCACGTAAGAGCGACATGTAAAATTTGCAATAATTGGACGTGCAGATCACACCAAGCAATTAGTTGCACTGCATGTGCAGGAGAAGGAAGTAGCACCGACAGTGAATAAAAACCAAGGATATTCTTGTTTTGATTTATTTGCATTTAAGGTATTTATGTTCAATACAATGTTTCTAAAAACATCTCTTAGAGTTATTGCATCATTTTACCCCAATTTCCACTTGTATTAATTTGGGGCATTGAAATACCCCGCGCTATCATGCCCGTTATAAAAGTTCACGCGAGTAGCCGAGTGTTAAGTGTGTTTCAGTGCGAAAATAATGTTTGAGTTATGTTATACGAAGTTATATTTTTAATTTTCTGCTGGTATATTGAAATAAGAATATAAGTTGATAAATAAAATATTTCAACCATACTTCTCAATATAAGTATCATATTCCATATTAGGATCATACACAATTCCATAATAGGAACACTATGTTCTTAATATGGAATTATGTAGCATTTATCATATTATTTTTTTTAGTAACAGATAGTTTCTTAAAAACTTTAACAGCCAGTGATATATAATGCACTGACTATTAGGTAAGTGAATTTTGGAAGCGTTTCTCCTAAAAGTACTATATGTTTGGAAAGATATTAAAAAAGTATTCCATATTCGGTACCTTTACTCTATAACCTGCTTATTTTCAACCAGTTCATTATTTTTTTCCATACCATTGTGTCTCTGTATGTCTTGTGACGAACTTTTTTTCTTAAACGTCACCCAGGCAGGAAGATGTAAGAGCCATAAATCAAAATCTGGTTTTGGTTTGAATATGATTTGTTTATCTGTCTGCGAAAGCCAGGCGACTCCTTTGTAACCCGCTTTGTATTTTTCATAGCATACCAATAGCTATGTTAATTTTGGTTCTGTAATACTCGTATTAAAAATTGAAGAACTGGAAAAGGGTGGCAGTGGGGGGAAATTTGAACAATGACATTATGAGTGTTACGGAAACATGGTTAAATAAGGAGGGAAAATACTATAATCTAGAAGGTTATAAACGATACTACCGTTAAAGGGAATGAAGAGGAGGATTATTGCATATTATTCTATAAAGTACTGTAAAGTACTACCCCCGACCGATGTATTGTGAAAGCACTGAAGGGTTTCAAGTAACTCAAATACCATAGAAGGGCGTTTTAGAGCCCACTCATATTAAACCTTGGACTATCTAACCAATCTATCCTATTCGGTTCTGATATATTTGATGCATTTTCAATATAAGTATGTAGACGACATTTGACCCATATTTGATATCACTTAGGAATTTATAGGGTACTTACCCTAGGTTTTAGACTAAGTATTATGCCTCATGATTAGAGACCGGATTAAATGCATTTGCATGTTGCATATTTCAACTAAAAACTAGTGATAATGCATATTTTCGCGCTATATTTACAATACTTTAAAAATCCGTCTTCTGAACTCCTCATTACCGGAGGTATTCCCGATCAAGCAAAAAAATCATATAAATTTTTTCTCAAAACAAGGGAGGTCCTCGAATTATTGCAGAAGAGATGAGGGCCGTTTATGGCGACTTTATAACGGTCACAGAGGCCATTTCCAGATTTGCAGCCTCTTTACCAGACGACCTGAAAGAGAGGGCAGAGTCAATAGCCAAAGGCATAACCTATGGCACCATCTATATGAACATTTCCTCCATTCTAAAGGAATTAGCATACACAGGATTCGATCCTATCACAACCTTGGAACAACTTCAAAAATTGTCTAACGATGATCCGACTGATGACGTTTGGACAATAAAGATTGAAAAAAGGAAGTCACCCTTAAGAAAAAATACCTTGTTGGTGATTTAGCAAAAACTCGAATTTTTATACACGCAGTAGATGGATCAAGAACTTTGACGTAAATTCACTATGAATTCTTAATCTTCAACGCCTGAAAATGCTGACGTTTCAGCGAAACACATGTCAAATTTAATTACTGTTTCACTGTCTTTTGGCGTGTGGGGTTAACTTATTAAGAATTCATAGTAGAATTTTTATAGTAACTTAAGAAGCATTTCAAATTGAAGAACTGGGAGATGCTGTGGGTGTAAATTTGAAAGTTAACATTGTGAATGTTACAGAAACATGGGCAAATAGAGACGAAAAATACCATAAACCAGGTTATAAGGGATGCTACCGTTCCAGAGAAAAAAAGAAGCGAAGGATTTGCATTGCATATTAGAATACCGAACCGATTTGTTGAAAGTTAACAAATTTCCGGGGTGGTGAGAATTTTGTTATACCCGTAAAATAACTGTATCCACTATCAAAATGTCGAACATTACTATTTTTATTTGATTATCTGATGACATGCTTTACCACCTTTGTAAAGTAAATTGTATAATAAGACTTACTGTAAACGTTCAATACAGAATTTATGAAATTAGATCATTATATTAACTCAACTCCGGGAGATACTGAAGACATTTAATAGCTCCATTGCTGCTACCTCGATACTCGAGGGAAAACTTTCTCGTTATGTTAGATTTTCGCAGTGATGCCAAAGTGCATGACAGAAGTAAAAAAATGTGTGGGGTCTACTACTTTTATTTGTGTGACATTATTATTTCTCTTTATCTCTTAAGTAATCTGATAGTCGTGGTTACGTTAATAGTAGATAGGACGTTGTAAAATACTCGTATCATAACTTACCACTATGATACTCGTAGCGTAATATTATGTACTCCTATGGTATCTGTATCGTAAATAACTATAATTTTGTTTATTTAGAGTAGTAATAAAAAAATAGTTGCGGATTAAAAAAATTTAACTTGTTAAAACATTCATCATAAAAATGTCCTCCATGTCAAGCACTCTTTAAGACTTCAAAGCAACAAATTTAGAATTTCTTGGCAAGTGAGTTTCGCCATTACTTTAAATTTTTACGGACTAATATTTAATGGATGGTATTTATTCGACATTTTCAAAATTTGTGTTGTACTTCAATCTACAGTGTTTTGTAGCGTGTGAAAATGGTTTTCGTGCAAACTGTACTGTGGAATGAAGGCCCTTTAAAGTAATTTATTTCACTGCCGAATCTGCTTGCTAAACGTAGTTAGACATTCTTCTTTCAGACAGTTGGAATGCCAAGGACGGAGGAACCTACGATAGTCGGTAAGTAAAGTAGTAAAACAAATAAGTAAAAAATTGTGATTTTTAATTTTTTCAATAAATATTATAATGTAAATTTATTTTACTGAATGTATAAATATATCAATCACTGGGAAGTTGCTGTAGGTAAAAAAATGTTCTTCATATACAATCTCTAAAATGGCCAAATTATAACGTAAATATCAGAAATTTATTAATGCTTCAATATCTGACGAAGCCACTGTGTTGACGAAACAATTGTTATGTTATTGAAAATAAATTGTGAAAATCTAGACAAATTTGTCTTTTTATTATCAGTTCCTATTATATGGTTCACTGTTCTTCCCATCAAATCCTTATAGTTTCCTGTTTTACCTATGCAAGGAGAAACAATCAATTCGTACATTATCTTGGACCGCGAATAGTCGCGATTAAGCTTATATCGTTAAACATTTTTTGTGCGTGGACGTGGATCATTGGATCCTAACCACTATAGAAATAGTTCGATCAAGATTTCCTGTTCTCACCTGTTGGATCATCCTACGTTAAAATTCCTCTTAGTCGTGTTCCTGGTGAGTGAACTAAAATTAATTTTCCCCAGTCACATACAATTTTGGTCCTTCGAGTCGGATTTAATAGATTTTTGCTTTATGCGTCCAAATGCAAGTGAGAATATTCATTGGGTTATACTTTTCAAATTTATAGAAAGTTTATTTTAGCACGAATAGGTGTGACTTTGAGCTTTATAGCCCGTTTTTGCTAGCTTTCCAGAGTTTTCATTGTATCTGTAGGAACCCCGATTTGTTGCTTTGCCGACATCGACACTTGGCACCCGTTTGCTTAGTTAAAAATCTGAATTTTGTTTTAATTCAGACACTGTATTGTTTTAATAGCTTTTACATTATGGGTTCTTATACAATGGGTATAACAATAATTTATTTATTGTTTTCATCGCAACAAAAATTATTCTTGTTGCGATGAAAACAATTTTGAGTGTTAACGCTGTATTTACATTTGCAAATATTGCAGCTATTGATAAACTGCATATTCTGATTGTCAAGTAGTGAATAAACAGACCTTGTTTGACGAATCAAATGCAACTCTAGTGGATAGCACTTTTCAACATGCAGTTAATATATGTATATATAAAAAAATTCCAAATTGAAGGAATTTATTTTTCATTATTTGAAAATAAATCGATAAAAGTTAAAGCTTCTGGTGGTAGCCCGTCAATTTCATCAGTCCTATCGCGAGCTTCTTCCGTGCAGTCCATTTCGTAAACTACTAATGTAAGACTTCCTAGAATACAACTACCAACGTTTAGAGGCAACGTCCAACGTCCTTAGATTTATTTACTACTTTAATCCATAACAATGACCCCTTGTCATTGACGGGGAAATTCTAATATGAATATCTGCTTTAGCGGGTGACCCCCTAATATTAGTTAAGCATCTTCCTCTTGCATCTGATTATACAATAGCATCTGATTATACAATAGCGTATAAATCACTGATTAATAGGTGCCAAAATAAACGAGTTCTAGTTTCTTTCTACTCGCAATCTTTGATAAACGCACATAAGGCTTCTGATAACTTACAGTCGCTGAGAACTTTGTTGAACATCTTTTCTGAAAATGTCACAGCTTTCAATTTATTTAGACATGATCTGGATATTTGAAACTTTACGTTGTTTAGTTGGTTGTTGCAGAAACTTGATAATTCTGTAGGGAAATGCTTTGAACTAGAATTCGCGTCTGACGAATTTCCAAATTTTGAAACATTCAAACAATTTTTGTCAGATTACTGTAGAGTTTTAGAAACCACTAGTTTAGCTTTAGTTGGGCCACAAGAGTCATCATCAACAGGTTCAAAATCTGGGTTTAAATCCTATCGAAGGACTGATGGATTCTTTAGTAGTATAAATACCGCAGCAACACCGTTGTGAGGTATGTAAATCTAATCATACTATATATCAGTGGGATACGTTTAAGAGGAAATCTCCCAAAGAGAGATATCGGTTTGTTAGACAATAGGCAATGTTTAAATAGTTTGAGCAGCTCTCATCGCATCCAGCATTGTCCTTCCCCTCATAGTTGCTATACCTGCTCCTCCAAGCACCATAATTTATTACACTTTACTGATCACAATCCCCCAGAGGATTCTTCAGCTCCAAACTCTCAGGTAAATCATTCAGTATCATCTGCCCAAAAGTCCAGTTCTGTTACATCTGCTAATACCATGGCAATTCTTGTGCCAACAAGGCGGCGATATCAGTTACTGCGACCAAGGATTGTTTTGTCTGGAATCGCGACACGGAGGCAGGGTGACATTCGCGATTATACATGCAGCGTCAAGGCAGGGGCATTTATATAAGCGTTTTTAAAGGTTCGGGAAGTATTGTTAATTTGCTGAATTGTACTCGTGGTTTTTGTTTATAATTATTGTAAATTTGGAGTGAAAATAAAGTAATTGATAACATCAGATAACATCGACATCGTCGCATAGTAAAGAACGAGATTTATCCCCTACAGATTCACGTCGGAGGATTAGATATCTTAGTAGAGAGCTATAGCAGAGTATAGGAGTACCGTTAGACAGGAGAGGTGAGTCTACCGATGTACTATCTAGTAAGGAGTCGCAGTTGGGTGCAATATTTCTTCGCGGAATTGAAGAAATCATGCTATATTACGGGAATTCCCGAAACAACCTTGGTAGAAATCTCAATGCAGTAAGTAAGGTTATTCCTGAATTTAACCCTCAAATAATTCATAATGTGCATGAGTGGTTAACCGCGGTTGATGAGTATGTTACCATTTATAACTGGAATGAGACTACCACTGTCTATTTTGCACCAACTAAATTACGAGGAGCCGCTGAGTTATGGTGTCAGAGTTTGGAGTCTCATATACATTCTTGGGTAGAATGGAAAAGCTAACACAGGCATTTCCGCCAAAACATGATCTACACTCTTTGTTAGTTGCAATGTTAAATTACAGTACGGATAATGTGCAAGATTTTTATGAATATTGCTTTACAAAACTTGCCCTTATCAATAAATTAGTGTTGTCCCTTTCCAATTAGATAAAGTAAATTTGATTATGGATGCGATTACGAAACGGGCTCGGTGCCTTCAGCACTGGCACAGAAAATATGTACAAGTGTCTACAGCACTGTGAATCACTACGCGGTATTTCAGTAACTGACGCGGGGACGGCAGGATGCAGTACGACGAATCGCGAACGGGGCACTGCGGTAGGAGACGGCGTCAACGGTGCGGCGATAGCTGCGAGAGCGCCGATGTCCGAGCCAGCGGTCCTCCAGCGCCGGGAGTTCGACTGAACGAAGGCTCGGCGAGGACGATAGCGGGAGCTCGGTTGGAGATCGATGTCGAGCAGCTCGGCTCCTCGGCTGAACGAAGACTGAGAGACTGAGAGTGGTCCCGGCTCTCTGCGGAAGGCGACATCGCCCCGCTTCAACGTACCTCCGCTCGCCTCGCCAGCGCTCGGTAATTTGCGCCCGAGTCAAAGGACACGAGAGCAAGAGACGTCACGAGGCACGCGAGCAAACGACAAGCGGCTAGCGCCTGCGATTCCACTTTACCTTCCAGACTTCCGCATGCGCTATGCTCTAAATGTCAAATGAACTTGTACCTTGTACCTTTTGGTCAAATATTTCCTGGGAAGAAAGAAAAACGTACCTACATAAGTTCACTAGTAAATTGTGAAGTTCTTAAACAAAAACGTCGTGAAGAATCTGGAGAGAGAAGAGGATTGTCATTTCATTATTTTATAACAATAAATAACGACAAGAAAGAGGTGTGTAGAGACATGTTTTGCAACACTTTTGGGCTAGGAGTGTGGAGCATTAAGAATAAATTGTTCCAGAAATGTATTACATGGGATGAACGAAAAGTCAGAAAAAGAACAGTCAGTTGATAAACAAGAGCGAAACAAAGAAACCTAGAAACGGCAAAAGTACAATAAACTGGAAATGAAGAAATAATTAATTCAAACGATACCGCGAAAAAGAGGAAACCGTTTACAGTTAATTTCGTCAATAAGTTTCTAAAAATGGAGGCACATTATTGTCGCAAGGATACAAAGAAATTATACCTGGAAACAACTTTTCAGTCACTAATGCATCTTTATAGAGTGTACACAAATAAGTGTCAAGAAGATGTAAAAATGTTGAGCAGATTTTCATTCACAGAAATTTTGAACGATATGAATGTTTCCCTGTTTCAACCTAAAACGGACCAGTGCGACATTTATTTTGCAAATACAGAGTTGGAAGTTTGTCAGAGGAAGATTATGCAGACCACGTGAAAGCTAAAACGAGAGCAAGAGAAGAAAAAACTAAGGACAAAACAGAAGCCATTTCTAAGCTTTGCAAAGTGTTTTTTTGCAGATGTGCAGGCAGTAAAACTTGCACCACTTTTAATGGCTTCAGCTATAAGTATATTTTAAAACAAAGCTCTGCTGGCACAATTAACAATTTATGACTTATCAAGCCGCGAGGTTGATCGTTATTGGTGGAATGAATCAGAGGGCGAGCTGAAAGTGTTGCAACGGCGTCTAAAGCATCGTAGCAAACTGTCCGTCGACGGGGTAATCCGCCGGAGCTTGTTGTGGAGGCGGGACGTCAAATGAAGGAGGTATTTAATATGTTAGAAAATGTTGTAAATAAAAGAGCTGTAAAAGAGGACGATGAGTGTGATCTGTTTGCTAAAATGCTGGCAAAAGGACTGCGTAAAGTACCATAAAATGAAATGATGTATGATATCGACGGGCTATATTTGTGAACAGGATATATCGCCTCAATCGTTCACTACAACCTTCTTCTCCAAATGTTTCACTTGTGCACTTACCGGATTTTCATTTTAGATGGTACCATAGGAGTTCTATTATTGCGACATGACAGCATCGCTCATGCTGAACAATCATCTGCGGAACCTGTTTTTAATTGCCAACCAATACAAAATCGTTCCTCATCTTCTGCTTCGTTGCAATATTTACGAAACCGCCCCTCATCTGCTTCTTCTTCATTGCCCGAGCCTGCATACAGTTCGAGTGCACAATGGTGGATGTCTCATGCTCTTAAGACTGCTCCAAACGTTAACAGTTTTATCGGACGTTCAAATTCACGCACCCGCAGACATTTTAAGGCAAGCTCAGCGAAGTTGGAGCCCTTGTCTGCCGTAGTGTAATATAACGAACCCCAGGTCCATGACAGAAAACAGTCAAAAACATAATTCGTGATCGTGATCGTCTAAAAATTTTATACTCTACGTTGTGTTAATTTAAAAAAAATGAATTTTGTCTAGAATTGCACTGATGAAATAGCTCATTTGGGAAAATTGGAATGTAAAGAAAAGAAACAATTATTCGAACTATTTTATTTGAATGTGATCTGAAAACTACGATTGACGTGCTCAGCCTGACTCGGACTCCAGAGGGAAAAAGAGCGGTAAAGAGAAAAACCTCGTTCTCAGTCCAGTATAAATCTGCTATGTTTATGCACAATACAACACAATAAAATTTTGTATGCAAAATCCCAAACAAAGAAACAAAGCAAATCTCAAATATCTATAGGTCAAACACACAATCAAAATCATAAATGGTTAATATTCAAATATATATGTCAAAGCAAACATCAAAGTCAAAATTCGATAAAATGGATATACAAGTTGAAGACCAATAAAACGTGATGTTAAATTTATGCTGTCGGAAATAATAATAATAATATACACAAACATTTTCAATACTCTGTATAAGCAAGCAACCCAAATATCATCACAAACATCAAACTTAAAAAAAACTGAAGAATGTGACGTTAATTTTCGCTATTAGAACATTCTCTCTATTTTTAACGTTTTATTATAGACTAGTACTTACATCATGCTCATATTAACATACTTGTATTCCTATTTTAGGTCTTTCACTTATATTTAGTTTCTTATTTGCTTTAATTGTCACTGTTCCTATTTCTTGCCTCGCTCTCCGATTATGCCTCCGTCTATAGTCTGTTTGAGTTTCTATCGATTTGGTTGAGGGTAGAACTGTCTTAAAATTATTATTTCTTGTTAAGTTCGCTAGTCTTATGGATTTTTGTCTCACTTACCTGCTATTTTTGAGTCCCCTTATTGCCTCTGTACTTTGTAGCTTTCTGTTCATGTTTCTGTTTAAGTTTCGGTTCTTTTCAGCCTTGGAATTGTTCATCTTTCGTATTTATCATTTGCTGAGCCTACCTTGGGAGGTTTGTCGTTCACTTCTCAAGATTTCGTTATGTAGTTATTCATTTAATAGCCTCCAATTTGTTGTTCTTCTGTTGTCAAATTTTTTGAGGTTAAATTTTCGTCGTGATAGTTACTTTCGGTTCTGCCAACTTGTGCAGGACATTTTCCCATTTAGATGCTCAGTGGCGCGCCCTATCATTTTCTTTTTCCCTGTCTCATCTTTCGGTTCTTTATGCATTGTCTTATCTATTTTTCTGTCTCTTGAGACCTCTTAATGACTTTTCTTATTGCTATCTTCCTTTATTTTGGGTTTGCAAGTCGTTTTAAGCTTTCTTTCTTCTGTTAACTTCTCCGTTGCCGGTGACGCCTCTGGAAGATTTGGTGATCTAGGGTATTTCTGGTTTCTTGTGTAGTTTTAAATGTGGCTACCTTGTATTTTATTAGTCGGCGGTTTTTTTGGAATTTCCGTTTTCCGATTTGCTTCGGCATTTTTCACTCTTCCTGTTGATCTTCTCGTGAGTGGGCGGTGTTTCCAAGTTTTGTGGAATTAAGTTTTCTAGCCAGTTATGGGATTTTCTTGGTACACCTCTTGAAGAGGTTTATTGTAGTTGTAGAAATCGTCATCTGCTCCATTTTTTGGGATTTAGATTCACGTTTGAGGTTCAGCAGGATTTGTCAAGAAAAAACCCTCTCGAGGTGAGCACGTGTTTCTTTCTTTTTCTTTCCTTCATTTGTTTAATTCTTATTATTAGTATTGTGTTGCCTTCTTTATTTCTCTTTTCCTTTATTCTAATTTTTGTCCTTACGACATTTTAGGGTTTTTTTGGAACGCTTTTTTTTTGGGAACGCATTTTTTTGTACCTACTACGTTTTGGTACGTTTTTTTGGATTGCGTTTTGGATCACGTGTTTCTTGAGAACGTACCTATTTTGTGGATCACGTGTTGGACATTATCTGGATAGCATATCCATCTGCAGATATTGTTGAGTCGCAAGTTACCCGGCGGCCCAGCTGACCATCGATCATCTCTGTAAGGTCAGATAGTTTTTGTCCCCAGTCCGTTTGGAACAACGCGGCTGGCTTGTAAGTTGCGCCTGACACAGCTTTTTGTGTCAATTTTGTGTTCGTTTTTTTTGTGATTTCGCGTCGCCCGTCCGATCGAACTTTCGTCTCCGTTCGGCTAGTTTCATATGTAGATGCCTGGCCGCGGCTTGTTGTGGTCACCCTGTTTGTTCTTTTGGACTTTTGTAAAATTTATTCATTTATTAACTTTGTTTCTTTTGCTCACGTAGTTAAGTAGTTTATTATTGTTTAAAATTCATTTAGTCAGTACTTAATACTTTTGGTTCATTTTGTTTATAGTCACTTCAATAATTTTGCTTAGTTTTAAATTTCATTTTGATTAATAGTAATATCTATTTTTTTGTCAAGATTTAGTAACAGTCGATACTCCCGTTTGCGTCTGACTTCATTGTTGTAGTTAGCGCGCGTGCGATTGACCCGTCGGTGCGCTGCGCGTGCGGAGCTCCATTCGTGTAGTGTATTTATCGCGTCATCCGCGCCTATTTTTGATTTTCTCTTTTTTAGCCCAAAGTTAGTACCGGGTGTCTAAATTTCACCCAGGTTTATGTTCATTGTTTTTTATATTTATATATACATTTATTCATTGATAATTATTTTTGTTGATATCAATTGTTTTTTTGTATTATTATATATATATATATATATATGTATTGTCAGATCCTCCATTGTGGCGTTAGTCTTTTAGGTTACGTCACAAGAAATTGGTTATTTGCCATAGGTACTGAGGTCCAATGAGGAGGCAACCCAGCTACAGTTGAATAGTGGCCGCTACCCTTCTTTTGTGTTTGTTTTTTTTTTGGTGGGGTGCATTTTTAAGCCCACGGAAAGAAATTATTAGTTAAATTCAACAAGGCTCACATACACACAGCACAAAGCATATAACATGCAAAATACAAAGTATGAAAACATAATTAAAAATATCGGACTGAGTAACAACAGCATAAACTCAATTCATCTCAACACAATAGGCCCAAACAAACAGTCGGTAATAAAAATAAAAAAAACGAACATCTGCACTTGAAAAATATAAGTAAAGTGCAATAATGGAAAACAAATCATATATCAAAAGTACAAAAAGAAAGATTGACTAACCTTAACAAAGAACTTGATTACGTCTCACAAAACTTCAAAATCAACCGCTCATTCTCCAGTCTAAACAACGAATCCTCCTTTTCCTATACTTGAGCCATCAGAAACCCATAACTCAAATTAATAAACATTCGCGCTAAGTTCTGGGTCCCTTCTTAAAATTGTAGTTATTTACACTTTACTTTTACTATTTAACACTAGGGTGCTCTAGTACCTACATATAAAACATAAATCTATAAACTGAGATTGGGTTACTTCAGTAGACTATTTTGTAAAAACAAACAGACGTAATTCATTGAAGCGCAAATTTTAACACCACCAGCGTCTTTTAAACCAAAGTCTTTGGATTTTTAGTTTGTAGTACATTTGCAAAAAGTTATAATAGGTGTATGCGCAATATGACGCAGCAGAAGCAACTTTCACAACATCCATCTTGTGTGAAAACTGAACCTCTACTGCACTAGTGTAGATGGTACCGTTCGCAGAGGTTACCTCGCCGAGAGTGAAGTGCCGGCATAATACCGCAGTCCCGTGAGTTCAAATGTGGGGACTCGCATGAAACGGACTCGCGGAACGGTGGAAGCGACGGGGTGCTAACCACGTGCGGTGGAGTTTTTCGGATAGTTCCTCGCGATCGGGAATTGGGGTCCCTAGAATCTCTGGGACGAAACACGTGGTTTGGCGCGGGGGTTGTACGGACCAGTTCGGAGACCTCGTAAATTGCATTTTCAGCTTTCAGCTGTTAGGTTTAGGGGCCAGAAGATTGTTAGGGGTCCAACGTACGCGAGCTGATCCAGGATATGACCTAGGTCCGTGACGAAGGTATCGCTCCACTGAAATTCTGCCGCAAGGATTCCACTGATGAAAAACATGCTTCCGCAGTATTACAGTAATCACTTTTTGGTTCAAAATCATCATTGGTGCATAGCATGTTATGTAGACAAGCGGCAAGCACTATGTTACCAACCATTCAATAATGATAATAATAATAATCAAATAATTAATCGCCTTTATTAAACTATAACATACTGGTGACCAGTAGGCGAAGTTTAATCCAAGACTATTCCACCACTTAACCCACCAGTCACCAGCCAAAACTATATAACAAAATTGAACAAAGGGCATTAGTTAGAAAAGCTTAAGTAGAAAAAACACATGCTACAAGTAAACAAATAAAAGAAAAAAAAATCTATAAATTACTCACTAAATGAAACTCATTGCTGCCTCGAACAAGTACCTTTTTACAGAAGTTCTAAAAGTTGATAGAGGCAAACGTTTTAAGCCGTCTGATAAAAGTTATAAACTGAAATGGCGTTATAAGTAAAACTTTGTTGATAAAGTGCGGTCGAAAGCTGAGGCACAGTTATACGGGATGGAAATCTAATATTGACATTATGAATTTGTGACCGTTTAATTAATAAATTGCTAAGCAGGTGGCAAGGATTACTGACAGTTAAAATTTTATGAAAGAAGACAGCAAAGCGAAGGGTATTCGCAATCGCAGCCAAACGATACGCCCTCTAGTGTTCAGTTTCGGAACTCGTGAAACCGAGATACTTTATAAACATTGCATATGGCGGCAGCCGTAATTGTCATTCGTAGTGCTTTGTGTAATCGTGTTTTATTACCGTTGGTAACCGAATACCATAAATAAGAATGGAATTCCCCGAAAAGCTCGGAGAAAGTAAATCCAACATATAACGTTGCGTGTGAGGGTACAATTCGAAAAGGTCACGCTGTCCTCAACTAGCCCTTCATTCGTTTCCGAAAAGTGGTAGCCGGACCGTGAAAATTGAAAATAAGTATGGATCTCTGGAAAATGTGGATATTAGAAAGGCAATTAAAAATCTGCAAGCGCACTTCCAAATTTATGCAGGTCTGCTCCCTTCATTTTACGCAGAATGATTATTTTTCCCATTCAGTCAACAAAAAAGTTAGTGCATGTTTAAAATTTTCAAAATTTAAAACAAACTGAATGCTGAAGTACATTATTTACTTACTCTAATTTTTTGGTATTGTTTTCATTTATACATTCGATTTGTACTTCAAAGAATTTTATTCTTCTTTTATACGAAAACACTAGGTACCTATTATAAAGGTATATTTACGTAGGTACGAATCAAAATTATATATCTTACTTTCACGTATTCATTTTTCAGTCAAATGGCTTTCGATGGTAAGAGCACTAGAGATATAAAACAAAAAATAGCGCAGGGGCGAGTTGCGTTTAACGAAAAGAAACAAACTGTTTTGCTCGGGAAGCATATAAACATACCTTACAGACCTACGGCACCAGTGTATTACCCAAATGAAGATGGGTTCGAAAGAAGCTTACCTCCAGAACTAGACGATTCAGATGTGGGACAAAAATTCTCAAGATCCTGTAAAGTACCTAGATTCCCAATTTGAGGAGCACGTTGGAGTAAAAACTCCAAATGTTGATTTTGGAAGCCCTGTTGTACTTTTTTCACTATTTTTTGATAATGGAATACTTGATCATATAGTAGAGCAATCCAATCTTTATGCACATCAACATAATGTAACTTTAGAACTCTCAATAAGGGAACTGAAGGCATTTTTGGGAGTTTCGGTTTTCATGGGGATTCATCCACTTCCTGCTATCCGACTATATTGGTCCAGGGACGAGAATTTTCACGTCGAGCGTGTGAGAAGAGTATTTTCACTGCAAAGATTTCTGAAAATTCTAAGGTACCTTCACCTAAATAATAAAGAAATCATGCCCAAGTTCGGAGAGGCAAACTACGATAAATTATATAAAATTCGCCCACTAATAAACCATATGAAAAATGTTATGTCTCTTCATTTTCCGCCTTCACGGGAAGTCTCGATTGATGAATCAATGATAAAATTCAAAGGGCGCTCATCTATGAAACAATACTTACCCAATAAACCGATAAAGAGATACTTGTGCCAAAACGGGGTACTTATGTTATTTTGACATATACATTGGACTGTTGCTCTCAAATAATAAGCGATGTAGGATGTTCTACTTTTTCGATTTGAAATATATAAATATATCTAATTATCGGCATATGATAACAGCACGCACGTGTCTGACATCTCATTTAATTTTTAATACTCGTTTCGGACCTAAGATTTTGGTCAAATTAGAAGATTTCTCCGTATTTTTACCTGGAAGTCCGATTCCCCTCATCGAGCCCTTTAATTTGATACCCCACATGACATAGTTTTACGTAGGATAGGCCTAGATTGGATTATTGCTCTCAAATAATAAGCGATGTAGGATGTTCTACTTTTTTCGATTTGAAATACATAAATATATCTAATTATCGGCATATGACAACTGCATACCACTTACGCACGTGTCTAACCTCTCATTTAATTTTTAATACTCTTTCGGACCTAAGATTTTGGTTAAATTAGATATTAGAAGATTTTTCCGTGTAAAATATTTCATCATCCTATTATGTACTGGCCTTAAAACGATATAAAGTAGAAAGTTTCGTCAGATTGCTTATTGACATCTTAGTGAACGCATGCATTTTACGCGTCTCCCGCTTTTCGAATTAAGTACGTGGTAAGTGACTGTTTGTTAATATTAATTGATTTTAATGTTAATGTTTTTAGTACGTGATGGACAAGTTTAATAATCTCAGTTTATCAGATGCTAAAACATACGTCAATCTTAAAACCTTGGAAGAAGATCGTCCATATTCGATAAAAACCATGGAAAAAAATTAATAATGGTTTCAGACCTAAGATTTTGGTCAAATTAAAAGATTTCTCCGTATTTTTACCTGGAAGATTTGTCAGTCTGTCGGATATAGATATAATGGAGATCTTAAAAACCTCCAAATCTCTTGTTTATGAAGGTTTATTTTTAAATTGTGCCAAGGTCAAAACTGTTGATAGCAGTGTTCCGTAAAATATTTCATCATCCTATTATGTTAGTGCAAGGCAAAACTTATAATTATTATAAAATTTCATGTAAATATCTACATGGTGTTATTTAATTATATTTCAGTAAACATTTTTAATAACTTTTCATAATGTCAGGAGGACATACAGGGGTTGTGTAATAAATTCCAATAAAAATTATGTGCAATAGTGTTTTATTTAACTTTCTCATACACGCTTGCGCGAACGCTGGTACGAGCGTAGACGCTGGCGTCGGGCGCCATCTTGACGACTGCGTGACTTTACAGCACTTGAACTCTTCTAGAATATTAGATTTGAAATACACAAATATATCTGAAAATAGACATTATTTATAGGCAATAAATTATCTGTACCAAAGAATAATAATGTCACTCTCGATTTGTTGATGGCCTTGTTGATTTGAAATATATAAATATGTCTAAATAGGCATTATTTATGGGCAATAAATTATCTGCAAAAAAGAATTATAATTGAAATGTCAGCCTCGATTATTTTATGGCTTTGTTGATGTTCTATTATATTTCGTTTTGTCTTTTCCAAATATTGAACACTCTGTAGTATTCTTCTTCGTGTGGAACACGCGCACAAAGTTTATGTTATGCACTGCTTCCCGTACCTCGCCATCTCAATATAGCTCAGAACACTTTCTTGTGTGATACGCGTTGCACGTGCTTGTGTAATTACATAGTGATTAGTGAAGTGTAGAAATGAAGAGAATTCTCAATCGAGGGAAAGAAAGAGAGCGTATAAGGAAGAAAATTAAGAAACTGGAGGAACAACAGACAGCCCTGAATTCGGCATCGGATTCTTCCAGTTCAGGTAGGATAATTTAGTCAGTTAATCATAATCAGTTCTTAGGGTGGTGTTTCAATCGGGATAGTTCACGGTTCTTCTACGTTAGCCGCTCTAAAGAGTACCTTACCTGGACAGCCGAACCTAATACTGGTATAAGTTTATCAGTCGGTCTCGGGAGGCCTCGACGTTGGTGCAAGTTGTATCCAACAGGAAGAAAATTATGCCGTTGCATAACTCGGGTATAATCTCAGGCCAGGTCTAAGGGGGCCTAAACGTTGGTACAAGTCGTACCAACAGGGAGAAATGAATTATGCAGTTGCATATTGGTATATATTACCAGGCTTCGATATTTCTCACGGCGGTATCTAATAGGTACATCGATTCAGCAGGCTAGTTCCGGGATTATATTAGGCAACACGCTGAGTCATTATCAGCAGAGAAAACTTATACTCATAATGCACCGGTTTTACCGGAGTTCATTTTTTTCCAGATGAGTCACAGACCAGAACCCGGCATATTTACCGTCGCGCAATAATTCAATCTGACGATGATAGCGACATCGGTTTTCCACCGGCTACAGTTTCCGGACCGTCCTCAGCATCCGTTGGGCCCCAGATCTCACCCGACGTACTGTAACTTATGGGAGAGGACCCATCAGTAAAAAGTGGCAATAATTCAGAGGACATACATACCTCCATATCAAATAGATGGAACCACTACGTAAAATTCGGTGAGGACCCTGACAAACGCAACGATATGGCGGAGAAATACCCGTTTCCGCGTAACTGCCAATTCAAGGCTCCAGAAATGAACGCAGAAATCACGACTCTACTTTCTGACTCTGACAAACGGAATGACAATTTCCTGCAAAAATTACAAACAAGATTGGGCGTAGGCCTAAGCGCATTGGCAAAAACCGCAGATAATTTGCTTCGGCAGGATATGAAACCCTTGGTTACTAACACTCTTCCAAGTGTTATGGACGCTGGCAGGATATTAGCTGACGCGTTTAACATGGTTTCGGTGCACAGGAAATGCAAAATTGGACCCCAGCGTGAAAAAGATTGTATCGGAATCTTCTCCCGACGATTACTTATGCGGTAAAGATCTTTCTGAGAAAATCAAAGAATTTCAGACCAACATAAGGGCAGGGAGAGAGTTAAGAGCTAGCACAGCCAAGCCAGTCCCACCAAAGAAAGTTTTCTTGAAGAAGAATTTTCAAGTATCGGAGCCGTTAAACTACAAACGCCCCTTCTTCAGGCCAACGCAGAGATCATACAGGCAAGACTATCGGAAGGAGAGTGGGGGGAGAACGGATGCCCGGACGGGAAGGCGAGCATACGAGAGGATACAAGATTATTCGAGGAGGAAGTAGAAGAGGTAACTAGTCAGTGTTGCAGAATACCTCTGTTCTTAAAAAACTGGACTTTACTTACACAAAATTCTGTGTTGCTTGGTTGGGTAAAAGGTTATAAAATTCTTTTCTCATCTGTACCATACCAAAATCGAGTTTCAAGCCGCACACTAATAGAAGACTAATAGAAGCCAAATAAAACGCAGTATCCAAAAATTGCTTGTTAAAGGGGTGATTTCTAAATGTGCCGATGTTAAAGGGCAGTACTTATCCCCATATTTTTTAAAGCAAAAACCGAACGGAGAGTTTAGATTCATTCTCAATCTTGAAAGGCTAAACGCATACCTCGACCCTCCGCACTTAAGTTAGAGAATTACAAGACCGTTTTCAATTTAATTACAAAAGACTCATACTTATGTAACATCCACTTGAAGGACGCCTATTACATGGTCGCCGTACACAGTACGTTTAAAAAATACTTAAGATTCAAGTTTGAAAACAGAACATACGAATTCAATTGCTTGCCGTTCGGTCTTTGCACGGGGCCATATGTTTTTACGAAATTATTTAAGCCCATTCTGAGCTACTTACGAATGCATCAAATAACGTGCATAAACTACTTAGATGATCTCTTCATATTGGACAAAAATGAAAGGACCTGCAATAGAAATGTAGGAAAAGCAGTTAAAACTTTGCAAAATCTAGGATTCATTATAAAATTTCGGAAAAGCGAGTTGAAACCTTCAAATACATGCACTTTCCCGGGGTTTACCTATAACACACCCACTCTAACAGTTACTTTAACAAAAAATAAGAAAGAGAAAATCATAAAACACCTTTTATCCATAAGGAACAAAACCACTTGCTCAATTAGATACCTTGCAAAAACAACTGGTATGTTAATTGCGGCCTGCCCAGCTGTCAAATATGGATTAGTATATACAAAACGGTTAGAGCATTTAAAATATTTATCATTGAAAAGAGGAAACCAAAACTATAACGCATACGTGAATCTTACACCCTGCATTTTTGCAGACTTGGGTTGGTGGCTAAAAAATTTACCACACAGCCATGCTACAATAAGGAAACCAAATGACGAATTTGAGATTTTTAGCGATGCTTCGATAACCGGGTGGGGCGCAGTTTGTAAAAATTAGAAAACTAGGGGCCTTTGGAGTCAGGAGGAAACACAAAACCACATCAATTACTTAGAGCTGTTAGCAGCCTTCAATGCACTGAAATCGTTCACCAAACGTGCCTGTAATTGCGAGATTTTGATTAGATTAGATAACACCACAGCGATAGCTCATATAAATAAAATGGGTGGTGTAAAGTTTCAAAAATTAAACAAATCTATTAAGGAAATTAAGGGAAATCTGGCAGTATTGCGAATCAAAACAAATACATCTAACGGGCTGCGTACATACGTTCCTCGGATAACTTTGAAGCCGACGCGGAATCGCGGTCGCTCAGAATGGAAACAGAATACTCCCTAAATTTAAGTACTTTCAGGCAAATAACAAATCAGTTAGGGACCCCCGATATTGACTTATTCGCGAGCAGTTCAAACACAAAATGCAAAAATTATATTCCATGGTTCCAGGACCCACATTCCCTAAACACGGATGCATTTACAGTTAACTGGAGATAACCCGGTTTCTTTTACGCTTTCCCTCCATTTTCAATAATCAGCAGAGTCATTAGTAAGATAATTACCGATGGAGCAGTAGGAATACTGATTGTGCCTGACTGGCCCTGGCAACCATGGTACCCATTATTCCTCAAACTATTATCGGGCAAACCCATAAAAGTTAAACCACATAAATACTTATTACCTTCTCCTTGCAGGAAGAGCCACCCCTTATGGGAAACACTTTCCCTAATAGCCGGGAAATTATCAGGCTCTCGTTTTTAAGGAAAGGGGTACCAAAGGATGCAATCCCAATTATGTTGGCATCAATCAGCCCATCAACCATGAAGCAATATTCCGGTACAATAACCATTACCGCAAATCTACCAACCGCAATCTACCAACATCAACATGTTCCAAACCTCGACGGGCGGCATACTTTCCTTTCTGAACAGCATCTCTACAGAGAAAACGTCATATAACACACTAAACGCACACAGATCGGCGTTATACCTGGTCATAAACAAACGCTCTCACGACGACAGCTTAGTAAAAAGATATCTGAAGGGGATACTTAAAATGAGACCGACCTTTCCCAAATACAAAGACACTTGGGACCCCTCAGTGGTTTTAAAATATATCGAAACTCTAGAACCTTTAGAAACATTAAATTTGGAACAATTAATAATAATAATAATAACCGACTTTAATCCCAAAAAATAAAACATAACATGTAATATGATAACGAACACAAAAATACATTTGGGGTACTACGCGAAGTTCAGATGGACAACTTATTGTACATCTGCTCTTCCACTTAACGTATATAAGAAGGAAAAAAAAAAGAAAGAAAGAATGAAAGACAGAAAGAAAGAAAGAAAGATAGAAAGAAAGAAAGAAAATGAAGATTGATAATAATTTAATAATGATTTTAATAATAATTTAATTAATACAACACTACGGCGAGGCGAGCAAGGCAGGTAAAATATTAATGAGCCAACTGAACGCACTGATCAATAAAGAGTTTCGAGCGCAAACGAGTTTTGAATTTCGTAAGAGTGAAATCTTTGATAGAACATGGCAGGCAGTTATATACGGAATAGATTTGGTAACTAAAACTTCTAGTAAACAGTGCCGTTCTGTGTAAAGGTGGTGACAAGGCACCCCTAAACCTAATATTCAAGGTATGTACATCCGTGCGAAACACAATTTTATTATAAAGGTATGGCGGACACTTATTCAATATAATGCTGTGAAACAAACAAGCTGAATGCAACAAACGTCTATTAGACATATTCAACCATCCCACCTCAGCCAACTTATGCGAGATATGCTGACGGCGTCTTATGCCGTAAATGAGACGAAGACGTGAATTCTGAACGGTCTGTAGCCTTGCTTTATTAAAAGAAGTTATGCATGGCCCATAAAGTGTGTCACAGAAGTTCAACCTTGACAGTACCAACGACTCACACAACATAATCTTTAGCTTTTGGCTGAGGAACTCACGACTACGATAAATGGTTTTTAAACTGCCATAAGCCCCTGATAAAATCTGGTTCACGTGCGAATCAAATCTTAATCCACAGTCAATCCTAATACCTAAACTTTTAACACATTCCGCATACTGAATAATTTGACCATTTAAAACGACATTAGGAAGACTCGCACGTAATCCAGCAGTTAAAGTTTTATTACCAAAAACCATTACATTTGACTTACTTTCATTTATAACCAGTTTGTGTAATGAAGACATGACACCAAATGAATTCAGATCCTCGTTAATTAACAAAAAAACTACTGACCTTATTAGTCCTTACGACTGCACATCGTATACAAACGATTTCAAAGATTAGACTGAGCCAACTTAAAAGATCTGACTTAGGGTTGACCATAAACATTTCCGACATCATAAAAACTTCGGCCCCAAATCGCGTTCAACCCCAGCTGCAAATAAATTTTTTTCGCGAAAACCCAAAAATTTTCCCAGCTAAAACTATGATTAAATACATTGAAATCACTGATAAACTGAGAACCACCGACCGTGACTTCTTATTTCTGACCATTAAGCCACCTCATAAAACAGCCACCACTCAGACCCTGAGCAGATGGCTAAGGTCAGTACTCAAAGAAAGTGGCGTTGACACAGAAATCTTTAGTAGCCACAGCACAAGACATGCACCATCAACATCAGAGCTGGCGTAAGCATAGAGAAAAAATAAGGAAAACCGCAGGTTGGACAAACAAATCGCTGACATTTGCAAAATTTTACAATAGACCACTCGTAAGATCTGACAAAGTAATTGCAAACTCAATTTTGTACCTGCACAAAAATCAGTAATTTACATTTAATGTAATTCACGAGTGTAAAATATGTGTCGGATCAAGCACTTGTTAATGCCAATATTTTGTTCCTATTCATATTATTAATATTCATATACAACACAGTTGTGTTACTTCGTTCGTTGTTCGATTCAAATATATAATTGTTTAATAAACTTATTTGAGATCAATCGCTTTTGTGTCATTTAAACATCTACAGAGTGTTCAATATTTGGAAAAGACAAAACGAAATATAATAAATAGAACAAACGACTTACCTTAAGGATGTTCGTTCTATATTATGAGTGAGTCTTTTCCAAATATGTGAAATACCCTCCCCTTCAAAAGCGATGGACACAAGTCGTGTTCTGAGCTATATTGAGATGGCGAGGTACGGGAAGCAGTGCATAACAGATGAATCATTCTTTAAACTTTGTGCGCGTGTTCCACACGAGGAAGAATACTACAGTGTTCAATATTTGGAAAAGACTCACTCATATAATATAGAAGGAACATCCTTAAGGTAAGTCGTTTGTTCTATTTAGAATATTATTTGATTTGAAATACATAAATCTATCTAAATGACATTATTTATGGGCAATAAAAGTTGACAAGTTATTACTTACTTCCAAGAATAGCAATTCAAATGTCACCTTCGACTGTTTTATGGCCTTGTTGATGCAAGATATTTTGACAATTATTATATACCGGGTGTCAACGAGAGAATGGAACATCCCGCCATTTGTTTACTTTTTGAAATACACTCTGGTAATCCTCTGTAAGTATTATACTTCTAAAACCACATATTTTTAACATCTTTGACATATCTAATTACCTACTTCCGGTTAAACCGGAAGTGATATCAACTTTTTTTGTTAAATAGCAATATATCATTTTGTTTAGATAGTTCGATAGGCCTTTTTATTCTCTTGACAACCATGTATCATACATAACCAAAAACTTTATATTTTTGACGCCAGAGGGCCTTAAATGAAAAAGTCACGTTGGCTGTGAATTTGACGATATGAGCCTAATTTTAAACATTTTAATGAATACAACTATTAATTCTAACAAGCTGTTTTAATGACCCTGGAAAGAATTTTGAATTTGAAGCAGTACATTTTTTCTAAATAAGGTTAACATAGTCGTTCAAATATTCGTTTTTGAAACAGAGTTTTTCGTGAAATTTTAAATAGCAAGGTGCTAAAATTTTTCTTGTTTTTCGAACCTCAGTTTATTGTCCTCACAATTAGTGCATAAAAAGTGCAATTCAATGGTAAATTACTAATTTAAATTCCATTTTTCAAAGCACTCAAAACGACTATGTTAACTATATTTTTTAAAAAAATTAAGGATGTACTGCTTCAAATTAAAAAATCTTACCATCGTCATTGGAACGCTGTTAGAATTAATAGTTGAATTCATTAAAACGTTTAAAATTAGGCTAATATCGTCAAATTCACAGCCAACGTGACTTTTTCATTTAACGCCCTCTGATGTCAAAAATATAAAGTTTTTGGTTATGTATGATACACGGTTGTCAAGAGAATAAAAAGGCCTATCGAACTATCTAAACAAAATGATATATTGCTATTTAACATAAAAAAGTTGATGTCACTTCCGGTTTAACCGGAAGTAATTAGATACGTCAAAGATGATAAAAATATGTGGTTTTAGAAGTATAATACTAACAGGGGATTGCCAAAGTGTATTTCAAAAAGTAAACAAATGGCGAGATGTTACATGCACTCGTTGACACCCGGTATAATGTTCTAGAATTTTAGATTTCAAATACATAAATATCGCATAAATATATCTAAATATACATTATTTATGGGTAATAAAAATTGAAAATTTATTACGTCCAAGAACAGTAATTCAAATGTCAACCTCGACTAATGTATGGTTTTGCTGATGCAAGATCAGTGCAAAAATATGATTATAAAAGGAACTCTAATCTTTGCTAGGAATTCAGTTCAGTTCGCGTCGCTCTTCAAGACAACATGTCGTCGTCTTTCGCTAATTCTCTCGTGGAAAAAATAAGTCCGCCCTTTTGAATGCGAACAACGACGGTTGTGACCGCGAAAATCTCGCTGGTTTAATTCAAGATTGTGTCAAAGACATTAAGACGTTGACAGTCTTGTTGAAAAGGTCTACGTCCCTAGGTGAAAAGAATAATCTAATGGCGTCAATTGGACTGTTTTAAAATTTCCGATAAATGCTGCGAGGATTGCGGACAGTGATTGGTGCTGGACATCTAAATAGGTCCGTCTATACCAGCCGCAGAGTGCAATGGGAAGACATGGAGTCGGCATTCAAGAATCGAATTAGAAGTTGGGTTATCCTGAATTTGCTGCATAAAGAACCTCAGGACTTCTTCCAAGATTCTGCTGATGTATTTCTAAGAAAATAAGAACTTTACTGCGTTCCGAAGTGGCACTGAAAATACATGCCGTATTTTGCGCTGAATTTAAAATATAAAAAGCGAACGAAGACATACCAGTTTAAATATTTCAACACGAAGAACGCTTCCCTCTACCGCAACGATGATTTGAAAACCTGGTTCCTGGAAAATGTACAACAAAAAATCCTGAAAGATTTGGAAGAGTTTCAGGAGCGAGATTCTGGTATGTACCTTTATTTTGACACGCTATCGTTAATCTGCAAGTAGAACATCCTACATCTCCAACTATTTGCGAATAGCATAGTCTAATCCTGGCCCACCTATTCCTCTCTTTATTCCAGTCTCCGACTTTAGCATGTCGCGAAATATTTCTTCATGTATCGGAGTTTTTCTTTTATATTTTTTTTTATTTAATTTATATTTATTTGGAAGAGTTTTACGAGCGAGATCCTGGTATGTACTTTTATTTTGTCACGCCACAGTTAATCTGCAAGTAGAACATCCTACATCCCCAACTATTTCCGAACAGTAGTCTAATCCGGGCCTACCCTCTTTCTTTTCCAATCTCCGACTCTAGCGTGTAGTAACCTTACCTATTTTTAATATTTATTATTACGAAAAATATCCTATTTCGTCTGTCGATTCATTTTCGTTTCGACTTAAGTAGTTTATTTATTTGAGAAATTTATGCGTTCGCTTTTTATGTATACACTGGCGTAGGGGGATTAAGTGGGATGTATGCAACCACGTCCCGAAATGAGGGGACTCGTTCTTGAGACGTAAAAGCGTCACTACGTGTTTTAATTATTGTCGTTCCTTTGTGAATATTTTTATTGTTATAAAAGTTTTTGGTGTCTACGAGATATTCACAGGTCACTTAAATTTATATTATTTGTTTTGTCAATTATTTCTTGTATTTGTGCCAAAAGACATGTTGTTCGTTTATTTAATTTCAATCGCAAATTTTGTCATCAGATAGTGTGTATTTGCCTTGTTGGGTCAATTAATCTTTTCTCCCGTGAGAACAGTAATTCCCGAAGTGCCTTGAGTCCTATATATTGTTTTATTTGTGTGTTTATTTATATGGTTTAATTTGAAATATTAGCCTTGATCTCCTGGCATCTACTGAAAAAAATATCGTTAAGGGCCCTGGTGCTTACGATAATCTGATTCAATTACAACTCATAGCTGTGGGCAGCTTTAATTAGCCCGCAGTACCCACTGACGAAAGTTGGTTAACTACGAGGTTAACTAACAAATATTCTTCTGTTTTATATGTTGTACCTATGTAGAGTGAGTTTTTTATGTGGTATGTTAAATTGTTTGTGAGTTTCTGATGATGAAATTGTTGTGTTCGAAACGTAAGCTATCAGCCACGACATTTCCAATTCCATGTCTTTTGGCGACATTATTGTATATTTTGCGTTTTGTTTTTGATGTGTTTTTTTTTAACTTTTGAATATCTAATTGTTTTATTTTGATGATTTTTTTTATTATATTGTGCATAAAACATAGCAGATTTATACTGAACTGTGATCGAGGGTTTTCTTTGCACGGCTCTTTTTTTCCTCGTGAGTCGAAGTCAGGCTGAGCACGTCAATTAAACTATTATTTGAACAATTGTGTGTTTTCCTTCTAATTTTCCCAAATGAGCTATTTCATCAGGACAATTCTAGACAAAATTTGTTTCCTAAATTAACACAACGTAGGGTATAAAATTTTTAGACGATCACGAATTATGCTTTTGACTGTTTTCTGTCATGAGCCTGGGTTACGGGATATTACAGATTGGTGCCGTGACCAGGATTGCACTTCGTATGAAAAGCGCTGTGGAAAATTGGAAATTTTTCTGGTATATTTCTGCTATTAAAAATTTGACCTCTTCTCGTATATTTTTTTTTGTTTACGTCTGAACCGTTTACTCGTGGGCTGTTGATATTCACAGATTTTGGGCCATCAGAACGACATTCCAACACAACGGTTTGTTCATAACACAACGGTTTGTTTATCCAATCTCCAACGAAAGATAACATGGATATTGGAAACACCTCGACGTCGTCGCATGGGTCTGCCGGTGAAATCACGCACGTTGAGTAAAAACGCACTTTTGTCTACTGGGAACGCAGCTGTGCCGTCGCTCTATTACTAGTTCAGGGCCAAGCAATAAAAACAATAAACAAATGCAGCAGGGGCGTGGGGCGACTTTCTTCTCTAGCTCAAGTGCCGAGATGCAGGAATTACTTACCACCTTCTACCAGTTCGCCGATTTTTAAACTTCTCCACCATTGGCGTCGCCGTTTACACCGTTTGGATTTGCGGGTGAGAACATATAGTTTCCGTTTCTCAAATTGTAACCCTTGATGATTGGCGACTACTAAGCGTAGTGGGAATATACCAATTTTAGAAAAAACAATTTTTCTTTACCACGTCTTGCAGAATACTGTTATTTATGATACTATTAATGTTTTTCTTGTTTTTTTTTTTGGGAATTCCGCCGTCGAATATTCATATAAGAGACCAGGGGCGTATCAACCAAGATTCACGAAGAGGGGGCATCTAATATTCGTATAAGAGGCCAGGGGCGTATCAACCAGGATTCACGATGAGGGGTCCGATTGCTAGTATTAGTTATACAGGGTGTTGAAAATATGCCCAGTTCCATGGTCAGTCACTGTTCATGTTTTCAAAGGGGCGAAATGTAGTAACCGTACCTATTTTTAATATTTATTATTCCGAAAAATATCCTATTTCGTCTGTCGATTCATTTTCGTTTCGACTTAGGTAGTTTATTTATTTGAGAAATTTATGCGTTCGCTTTTTATGTATACACTGGCGTAGGGGGATTAAGTGGGATGTATGCAACCACGTCCCGAAATGAGGGGACTCGTTCTTGAGACGTAAAAGCGTCACTACGTGTTTTAATTATTGTCGTTCCTTTGTGAATATTTTTATTGTTATAAAAGTTTTTGGTGTCTACGAGATATTCACAGGTCACTTAAATTTATATTATTTGTTTTGTCAATTATTTCTTGTATTTGTTCCAAAAGACATGTTGTTCGTTTATTTAATTTCAATCGCAAATTTTGTCATCAGATAGTGTGTATTTGCCTTGTTGGGTAAATTAATCTTTTCTCCCGTGAGAACAGTAATTCCCGAAGTACCTTGAGTCCTATATATTGTTTTATTTGTGTGTTTATTTATATGTTTTAATTTGAAATATTAGCCTTGATCTCCTGAACAGGGGACCTGGCATCTACTGAAAAAAATATCGTTAAGGGCCCTGGTGCCTTCGGTAATCTGATTCAATTACAACTCATAGCTGTGAGCAGCTTTAATTAGCCCGCAGTACGCACTGACGAAAGTTGGTTAACTAACAAATATTCTTCTGTTTTGTATGTAGAGTGAGTTTTTTATGTGGTATGTTAAATTGTTTGCGAGTTTCTGATGATGAAATTGTTGTGTTCGAAACGTAAGCTATCAGCCACGACATTTCCAATTCCATGTCTTTTGGCGACATTATTGTATATTTTGCGTTTTGTTTTTGATGTGTTTTTTTTTAACTTTTGAATATCTAATTGTTTTATTTTGATGATTTTCTTTATTACAATGTGCATAAAAAATAGCAGATTTATACTGGACTGTGATCGAGGTTTTTCTTTGCACGGCTCCTTTTCTCCTCGTGAGTCTAAGTCAGGCTGAGCACGTCAATTAAACTATTATTTGAACAATTGTGTTTTCCTTCTAATTTTCCCAAATGAGCTATTTCATCAGTGCAATTCTAGACAAAATTTGTTTCCTAACGTAGAGTATAAAATTTTTAGACGATCACGATCACGAATTATGCTTTTGACTGTTTTCTGTCATGAGCCTGGGTTACGGGATATTACAAGCGAAATATTCCTTTTTTTATTTATTTTATTTATGTGTTGCAGGCTGGACGTTGTCCGCCATTGTTAATCTACAAATTAACGTTAACCGACCCATTCCGCATGTTGGCTCGTCGTACATCGAACTGCCACCTCAAATAAAAAGGAAGCATGCCTGCGTCAATGTGAAGGCCTTCGACGATTTGTGTTTTTGCTATAGCGTGCTTTCTTGTATTTATCCTGCAGACAAAAATTCAGATAGAACGTCATCCTATCCAGAACCATCTACCGTTTTGAATGTAAGTGGAATGGAGTTCCCCATGACATTAAAGCAAATACCACGTTTCGTACGGCAGAACAGAATTTCCGTGAACGTTTATATTCTGAAGAAGAAGAAGAACGATTTTGGAACTTTCCTCGTATACTTGACTAAGGACAAACAGGACAAACACGTAAACCTTTTGACGATGAATCAGATAATTTTGATAACGATGATATAGAATTTAATTTTGTCTGGATTAAAAATTTTTGCGATCGTTGTTTGCATTATTTCTACTGTCAAAATAAGTTAAATCGGCACTATGAAAACTGTAAAAATATGAATGACTGCAAAATTCGACTGCCTACCGACAAACAAAAATATTCATCTTTCCAAAATCACAAAAAGAAAGTCAAAGCCCCATTCACCATTAATGCAGATTTGGAGTGCATTTTGAAGCCGAGCAGTAAGAAAAACGAATTTCAAAAACATGTGCCCTGCAGTATTGCTTATTATGTAAAATGTTCTTATGATGACTCACTCTCTTTCTTTAGGTCTTATCATAGTGAGGATTCGGTCAAATGGTTTGTGAAAGAGCTGAAAAGTTTTGCCAAGGATTTGGAAACTGTTTCTTTGCCTTCTACCCATGGATCAGCTGACCGTCGAGCAACAAATGCAGTTCAGTAGCGCACCGGTTTGTCACATATGCGAAGTCTTTTAACGAGGGAGAGAACAAAGTACGCGACCATGACATCTCACGGACGCATACAGGGGTCCCGCACATGACGCTTGCAACGTTAATTTTCAAAAGTCACGTGGTACCAGTTATATTCCACAATTTATCCGGCTGCGATTCACATTTTATTATTCAAAAATAAAAATTCAGCGATAGATTTGCAGGGCCGTGTTGATTTGTTGCCATTAACAAAAGAAAAGTACATCGCCTTTACTAAACACTTGGTAGAAAATGTTATTAAATTTAGATTTATAGATTCCTACAGGTTCTTGGCTTCAGGCTTGGATCAGCTGTCATCATATTTAACTACCTATCCAATATTAACGTCCGAATTTACGAGTTTGACCGAGGATCAGCTTAAATTGTTGCAGCGCAAAGGCGTCTACCCGTACGACTATTTCTACAACTTTTCCAAATTTAACGAAACTATTACCCCCAAAGTCCAAGTTTGATAATAAACTAAACAACTCTAAAATTTCTGATGCTGAATATACGCATGCGCAGTAAATTTGGGACAGATTCAAAATTCACAATTTAGAGGAATTTTCGGATCTCTATTTAAAAATCGCCGATCTATTCTTAGCTGATGTTTTCGAAGAATTCAGAATTAGCTGTTTAAGAACTTATGGTGTATCTAGACCCCGCCCATTATTATACTCTGCCTGGTTACACCTCGGATTGTATGCTTAAGCATACTGGTATATGGTATACGCGGCGGCTTGAGTCAATGTTCGAAACGTTTCTCGAAAGCAAATAACCAGCATGACCAATTTCAACCGTGCACAACCGTCAAAATTTTTAATGTACAACGATATAAATAATCAGTACGACTGGGTCATGAGCCAACACCTTCCCTACGGATGTTTTGAATGGATTAACGATTTCGATTTAGATACTGTATATAGCGTAGCCGAAAACGCTGATGTAGAGTACATTTTTGAAGTAGACATAGAATACCCAGAACATCTGCACGATATAGATTCAGAAATTCCCTTTTGCCCTGAACATCTAAATCCACCAAATTCAAAACAGCTAAAACTTTTGGCCACTCTGTATAATAAACAACGTTGCGTAATTCACTATCGAAATTTGCAGCAATCTGAAACATAGGCTAAGAGTAACGAAAATTCATCGCGCCCTTTAATTCAATCAATCGCCTTGGCTGAAATCCTACATCGACTTAAATACCGCCCTGAGAAAGAACTCCAAAAATGATTCTGAAAAAAATTTGTTCAACCTAATGAATAACGCCGTGTTTGGCAAGACTATAGAAAATATACGCAAGCATAGTATTGTTAAATTAGTGTCTAAATGGGAGGGTCGGTACGGGGCGGGCGCTTTGATTGCCAAACCAGAGTTTAAGTCCTCGATAATTTTCTCCGAAAATTTGGCAGCGATTGAGTTAAATAAATCCGAAATATACTTTAACAAACCGATTTATTTAGGCATATGCATTTTGGATATTAGTAAAACGAAAATTTACAAATATCACTATGACTACATGAAAGCGAAATTTAACAATAATTGTAAACTTTTGTACACAGATACGGATTCGCTCATTTATGAAATTACAACCGATTATTTGTACGAGGTCATTCGACAAGATTTCCATGAATTTTTTGGTACCAGTGACTACCCTGAAAATAATATTTACCATATACCTCGTGTTAATAAAAAAGTGTTGGGCCTCATGAAAGACGAAAACAATGGTAGGATAACGACTGAATCTGTTGGTCTTCGATCGAAAATGTATGCCATACGGGTAGAGAGTGCAGTAGAGAAATCCAAAGGTTTAAAGCGCTGCGTCATTAAAAATGAAATAACCTTTGATGACTACTTAGAGTGTCTCAATTCTTCGAGCGAAAAATATTTTAATTAAAATTTAATCCGATCTGAAAAGCACACCGTAGCCACAATCTGGCAAACTAAAATTGGACTGAGCCGCGGCCACCGATAGATACAGGCCTACCTACTGATTCTGAATGGATGCGGTAGTAGTCCGAATTCCGCTGAGTTACTAAGTGGCGCCTTACGGGGATTCTCCGTAAATACGGTGAATGTTACTAAAAATACGGATGTTTTAGCGGTTTAAAAAGGGGTTGCGATTGATATGTCTTTATGTGACTTACTTTAATTTATTTTATCTTAAAAATTTGGTATATTAGCGCTATTAAATAAAAAATTAAACAATGAAAAACTGAAAGAAACATTTACAACACCTTATATTGAAAACAAAAACAAGTAATCCTAGATAATTTCCTGAGTTTTCTGCCCCCATTTTAAAAGAAACGTTTTTTAAATACGTAGCATGTGGTATAGTTAAAACTCCTGAATTAAGCACCAGGTTGGCTAAATGCTGAAATAAAAGGAAGCTGCCCAGAGAAATAAATTGTTAGAGGTTCTTGGACTTTTAGAAACGAGTTTCAATTGCTCACTTAAAAATTTTGATTTAGTTTGAACAGAGAACTCAATTCCTTAAACTTATAACATGAAAGAACACTTTGTAAATTTGTATTCGCCGTTTCTAAAAAATGTTGGTATAGTTGATTCACTAGTATTTGCATTAAAAATTTCACAATACTTCGTAACATCATTGAATTTACTCCACTTGTTAACCAGCAGATATTTTCCAAAAATTTTTGCAATGCCTTTATCTCAGTTCGTAATATTATAGTCTTTGGAAAACATTTGGATTTTTAAATTTACGTCTATCTTGAAAGATAATACAACTGCAAGTGCATTTTCTACTGACGTTTCACAAATAAATAGGTACTTTTTCCAAAGTAATTATTTTAAAATAGTTGTGATGTTCTAACTTTTGTGCGAAAGATTTGACGAGTACAAAATTATCGCGATGTATAGCACGAAGTCACTTCTGCAATGTTCCCGGTTCCGTATGACGGAACCAGAATGTACTTTTGTCGGATTCTTCTCATGCACACAACAGTGACATGGCATCTAAATATACGATTATTTAGAATTGTCTCAACATTTATAGAAATAACAATGATGATCACGTTGTTGCCTTGAAAACAATCGGGGCCCACGTACCCCTACAGCAGTATGTGTATGTAAATTCGCGCGCGTTCAGTCGGACTAGTAAATATGAATCACTGGTGTGGTGGGGAGGAGCATGTTGGCCTGTATCTATCGGAGGCCGCGACTGAGCCCTCACGATGATAAGAAGTATTTAGTGAAAAACAGCTTTGACACACTGCCTTGGGGCCATTATGCAATAATGCATCAGTAGCTATATGTAGTAATTATTTAAAATTCATTTTTCTTACCGCTATTTGTTGGGAATTTTGTAAATAACGATTGCAAATGTATATTTTTCTGCGTATCACCAGCTAACTGAGATGTATAACCCGTTTATCTCTAGTCAACTTTAACTTTGTGTGTACTTCACAATATAAGTTAGTTGTATGTTATTTTATATATATTGTTATTACTGTCCGATTGTAGTTATAGTTTTATTTGTATATAAAAATATTTACGAAACTGTATTTTATTCACTGTTGCTGGCGCAAACGTTAACGTCAGGATTGGGACCCATCCGAGCAGAGGTCCGTGATTAACGTTGGTTGTGCTATAAGAGCAGCTCTTATGGCACAACCATTAGTAATCGCGGCGCGCAGCGATTCACCTGCTTAATTTGATACCCCACACTTACGTCAGTTAATGCCTATTTGGCACCTTCGCGTCAGTGTTAGCGGCAGCGCCCGCGTTAACGTCAGAATCAGCAGGTGATTGCAGCTCTTACGGCACAACCAATAGTAATCGCGGCCATAAGGGCCCATGTACCACGCTGCTTGGTGGACGAAAAGCCCATCCGATTATACACGCTCCGGTAGAGGTAAGGGATACAGCTTTACGTTTAACATGGGTTGTGCTATAAGAACCGATTGGGCGGGGCAAAAAAGCAGTGATTACGGCTCTTATGGCACAACCAATGTTAATCGTGAGCCAGAACTCTCATAGCTTATTTACTAATTTCGTTCTTGGAAAGTCGGCAAACTAAAACCAATTTATAATCCCAGCAAGACGAATCGATTTCGGAGGACAATGCGGAAGTAGAAACTATCGCAGATGATAACACATTGAATGGAACAACTGTTGAAAATATGAAAAATTCAAGAGCGAGTTTTGGAAATAGCGAGGTCGCGAACCATGCTTCAACAGTGCTGCATTCTGTAAGAAAGAAAGTCCGACTATCTGGCAAATAATCTTCGAGAAATTAGGCGCATAATGAAATAAAAACCAGCATTACGAAACGCTAAGCACGACCTACAGAAACACACAAATAAATGCTAAACGATTACCTGCAATAGATCAAGTCAAGATTCGAATGTAATTGTGAAAGATAGTCTCCCAAGCAGAATTTAAGCAAATGGGAATAGCAGTCCAATAATTTTGTCACCTAAACGGGGGGTTACCACCATGCAACAAATGGGGTAGTAATGATTTTTTGCTATTTTGTAAGTGATGAAGGTCTAATGATAAATACAAGTTCTCGACTTCCGGATCTTTGTCAATTTTTTTTCAGTTTTTGTCAATTTTGACACTGAAAGACAAATTTTTCGGCAAATGCCACTTATAATTTTTAAAGTAGACTAAATATACTACAATCTCTGTAGTTCTAATAGTGTCCGAGATACAGCTATTCGCAAATTTTTCATATTTTGTAATGTTTAGAGATCTTTCAAGTTTTGCTGCATACTATCGGCCTTAAAACGGAAATATCGTTTCCACACGTTTTACTAGAGTGAATTACATATACGTATCTACATTCCTATACATATATGCATAGTTTTTTACATGTAATATATGTATTTTCATTATACACTGCCTTTTTTTACAAATGCACCATATGTATCTACATGCTATAGTCTTTGTCTCGTGTTAATGATTTTTGTACTGTGAATTTCAAAATGATTTTTAGCACACTTCAAGTTTACATCATTTCTGACATTTTCTGATAGTTTTGAAAATGTAAAAAGTGAAATTGTTTACGATAAAGAGAAACTAGACTCGATAATTAATAGCTCATTCCATTGAAATAATTTTTAAGTTAGTAGGCCGTGTTCCCTGACAAGCAATAATGTAGTAGGTACTTAAATAATTACAAATCTGTCACTTTTAAGCCGAACGAATATTCAAACGTGAAAATGGCAGTTTATACTACACCAGAAAAGGTAAAAATGGTTACTGATTATATCAGAGGTCTATCGAGTAGAGAGGTACGTGATCACTTTGTGGCGGAGTATCCAAATCGTCCTGTACCAAATAAAACAACCATTTTAAGATTATACAAACAGTTTATTACGTGCGGATGTTTGAATACGCAACATAATAAAAACAAGAAAAGAGGAAACCGTATTGTGACTGACGATCTGAAACAAAATGTTTGTTTGGCAATTGAGGAAGAACCTTCCACTAGTTTGTCAATATTATCTAATATGTTTCAAGTTTCAAAAAGTAGCTGCTACAAAGCATTAAAAGAGGAAAAATTCAAGAGCTACAAAATACGTAACTTACATCACCTATTGGAAAGGGATTTCTTTCCACGAATGGAATTCTGTGAATACTGGATGAACAGAATAAACGAAAATCCAAATGTTCAGAATCGTATTCCGTTTTCTGATGAGAAAACATTTTTACTCAACGGAACTGTGAACGACCAAAATACAAGAATATGGGCGCGAGAAAATCCGTATATTTTCCAAGAAACACACACACAATGGCCTCAAAAGGTTAATGTGTGGGCGGGAATTTTGGGAAACCATATTGTTGGTCCATTTATTATTGATGGGTCATTAAATAGTGCCAAGTACCTGGCATTGTTAAATGAAAGAATCCTGCCAGCTTTAGATAGAATAGCAGTAAATGGAAGAATAATATTCCAGCATGACGGGGCTCCACCGCATAGCACTCGAGAAATAACCAACTTTTTAAATATCCAATTTCCAAATGAATGGATTGGTCGTTACGGACCGTTAAAGTGGCCAGCCAGAAGTCCAGATTTGAGCCCCCTAGACTTCTTTTATTGGGGACATCTCGCCACAAAAGTGTATGATAATGTAAGAGACAGACCACAGGATTTACAGGATTTGATGAATCGAATAAACGAAGTTTCAAATGAAATTAGTGTAAGACATTTACAAAATGTGAAAAGAAATTTTCGGGATAGATTAGAGTACTGTTTAGCGGCTTATGGCAAACAGTTTGAACATTTAATTGGATAATATCAAAGCTTTATTATTTAAGTAATATTTCGTTTTATTTTTAGATTGTTCATGATTTACCAAATAAATACCGATTTAAAGAGTTAATTATTACTTATCTTTAACATGAAAAGTTTTTGATAATAAGACGTGAAATAGCAGAACACCAATGATGACTTTTTCTTTGGTCATATTACAACAGAAATTTCATGTTTAATTACTTTTCTGGCTATAAGATGTAAAATAAAGTGACAGACGTGCATTATTTATTTGGTAGTCAGTAGAATAGCCTACTATAACGTAAAACACAGTTTAATAAAATGGGCAATAATTTTTTGATATTTTCCTTTTATTGCAAAGTTTATCACTTCTTAAATTTTAGAAATAATCAGAAAAGGTCAAAAATGATGTAAACTTAAATTGTGCCAAAAATCATTTTGAAATTCCCAGTAGAAAATCCATTAACACTAGATAAAGCCTATAACATGTAAATACATATGGTGCATTGATAAAAAAAGGCACTGTATAGGTTGGTGCATATATTTATGTGTCAGCGGTGACTTAACATTGTACATGTTACGATCAAGACGATTTTAAAAGTGGTTGGAGAAAATATCAATGTACCTGTCTAAAAAAGGTTTTTATTGCTACACCACAGACAGTGAGTCAGTGTCAGTGACCGGGCGGGACAAAGGAAAGGGCGCCCTTGTTGCCTCGTCGCCTTGCCCTTCAGTTGTTGGCCCACGTCGGCTGAGTGATGTTATATGCTATACTTTAAAAATGGTGGCGCTGGCTGAAAATTCGCTCACTTCCTACATCTGACATATTTTATAACTGACAGCTGTCACTTCGATATTTTTGTCGGAATTCGAATTCCAGCAAGAACCGTGCTGAATTCAAAGGGCTGTTGTAAACGCAAGTACATAAATTCGTATGTCAAATATCTACTTCGTAATCGGATTTCGAATTGTGCCCATGTCGAATTGGATGTAAATGTAACTTTACAGTTAACGAAAAAATGTGTACTGTGAAAAATAAGTTTTGTATATTTTTATTATGGATTTTTAGCCTATGTTAATCTACCATTAAAATGTATTATTTACAATCGATTTTTGTGTTTGATTTGCACAAATTTATTCAGTTATTATCTATGGCTGAAAGCTCCCCCTATGCTGGCCGAATGCTCCCTTGGTATGGGAAGCAATCGGCCATTTGCAACGAATTTTAAAGTGTTTTTTAATCCAAAACTTGATATTTTAAAATCTCTCTTCATGTATTCAACATTCACAATGAAATTATTTGTTTATATGTTAAATATCTAGTCAACCAATTAAAAAATATACAGGGTGTCCACACGTTCTGCCCTTATTCAATAGGGCCTCTGTTTGCAGAGTTATGAAAATATGTTTCATACAAAAGTTGCTTGGATTTAACTTCTCTATTTCCCAAAATTATTTTAAAGTATACAGGCCGTTCCATTTCTTCTGCAAGGCACCCAACTTTGCATTTTTAAATGGAACACCCTGCATCTGATTGCATTTTTGAATTCCTTGTTGAATTTAAGGGACACCTTGTTAACATTGGGTTTAACTCTCATAATTTCGGCGTTATTTGACGTTAAATGTCGCCATTTTTCAAATTTTATCAATTATAACTTGGAAACTGCACGAGATATTAAAAAATGGCTTGCATGTCCCTACCATAGTTTTTAATTCTCTGTCAAACGGGGGTGGAAAATACTGCTTCCCGAATGGTCACTTTTTGGTCATTTTTGACCCATTCCAAAGCAGTATTTTCTGCCCTCTTTAGATAGAGGATTAAAAACTAGGGTAGGGACATGTAAGCCATTTTTTAATATCTCATACAGTTTCCAAGTTATACATAATTGATAACATTTTAAAAATGACGATATTTAACATCAAATATCGCCGAAATTATGGGAGTTAAACCAAATGCATGGTTAACAAGGTGTCCCTTAAATTCAACAAGGAATTTCAAAAATGTAATCAGATGCAGGGTGTTCCATTTAAAAATGCAAAGTTGGGTGCCTTGCAGAAGAAATGGAACGGCCTGTATACTTTATAATAATTTTGGAAAATAGAGAAGTTAAATCCAAGCAACTTTTGTATGAAACATATTTTCGTAACTACGCAAACAGAGGCCCTATTGAATAAGGGCAGAACGTGTGGACACCCTGTATAGTGTTATGTGGTCAAATGCTCCCCTACCTCCCCTACGCCTAATATCGACTGTGCATTTGGAATCGCGTAACAAATCGAAACAATGTGTTCACAGTGCGCCACAGAACAGATCATCGTAACACAACCACAACAGACGGCGTCAGAGAAATGTGTTCCCAGCTTAAAAGTCGCGTTTTGTTAACGAACGGATAGCTAAAAACTCTATAATGAGCCATCATAATAAGTGTCCCTATTCCCAAACTCACTCGTTTTTTGATATTTTGAAAAATACATCAATTTAACATTTCTAGGTAGGAAAACTACGAATGATGTCAATAAAATGCGTCTTTTCAGATTTATTGCAAATACTTTTCAGACAATCATTTTTCTACTTCATTTAAAAATAGTTACCTACTATTATTCTTTAATCTAAATGAATCCCTGAAATGAATTTGCGACAAATCTGAAAACTCATTTGATTTAGCAATAACTTGACGAACTTATTTAAAGTCTTTCTACCGAGAAATAAAAAAAGTACGATTTTTAGAATTTTTGAAAAAATCTCCAAACCGTTGAGTTTAAGTAAACCTAATATGGTTCTTTAACAAGTTTTCTCGGTTATTCGGGGATCTGATTTAAAACTTGGGGTTCCAATTTAAAAGTAATTGCTTCAAATATGTGTCCATTTAAAAGGCGTTTCATTCTGTAAAATGGTGAATACAAATGATTTCTCAGATAGCGGCATTCACCTAGTAATGAAATGGTTCGAATTTTAAGCTCTTTAGTGTCCTGGATCAAAAGTTATTGACTATTTCTTAAGAGACGGAAGTGTAAAAAATTAAAAAATTCTTAAACACGATACAAGGTGACAAAGAATTAAAATTTTGTTCTCTGATCTGATAATTGTGTTATTAAAGAATTAATTAAACGAAAATCTATATGCTGAGTAATCCAAAGTTTACATAACGTAATTTTTTAATACCCCTAACACAGCATTTTTTGAAAAACAACAATTTTTCTCTTTAGCCCAAAATATGATCTATTTGGAAACATCGTTTCTTTCTTGCAACTTAAAACAGTATGGTCTAACCAGACCTGCCCAACGATTGTAAATTGAAACAATTTTCTGCAGTTCCCCGGCGAAATAAAATACCGCCCTCTTTAACTATTTAACTACGCCTTGCCAATCTTTGCGGATCAACACTGGTCACCTTGCAGAATAGGCTTCCTTTGCCTACTTCTTAATTTAGCAAACCAATATAAATACGACTTTAACCATACTGAATAACTATAAGAGTTTGACAAGCAAGTAACAAATCTTATAAAAGCCATTGTCCTGAAAAATCGTGGTAAGTAATTCGTCAGGATCAGTATTTGACAATTTAACCCATAAGAATCAAAAGAAGCTTATTTACAATTACGAAGTCAACACACGTCAACCCGGGCAGTCGTCAGCTGTTTTCAATGATACTTTTGGCGCCGCCATACACGTTAAAGAGATGTCGGAAGCACAAAGTCAGCAAAACCGCCGAGTGGTTACTCAGTAACGAAAATTATAAATAGTCTTATTTTTTTCATTTAGGTAATATCTTTACTAGTACGACTAAATTTCCTTGCGAGCCTTTCGAAGGGCTAAGAATGATTCACTTGGAAGCTGCGTTACTTTTTCAAATTAAGCAGCGTTACAATTTTAGAATTCCAACAATTTTGACCTTCTGCTTGACAGTACTCAATTACTCGAATTACTCAGCACTCGACCATGGGATTTTAAGGGTAGATAAAGCGGGCATTCACAGGTTCCCCATTTTATTTTTTATGCATAAAATGCATTAAATTCGCAGTGGTGACATGTTATTCTGAAAATAGATTTGCTTTTCGCATGACAGAGGGTGAACTATTTAAGCGAAAAAAAAAATAATTTGCTAGAAATCAATACCGATGTGAGCGTCAGAAGACCAGGTACATGTTTGGGCATCGACGATCGCCTGTCCATAGAATGACTAAAGAGGAAGCCTATCTCCTTTAGAAGGTTCAACACGAGAAACAGGAAAATTCTCCTTCCCATGTAGATTTATTTTACCGTATGGGTAATGCGATGTTCGTGTCTAGATCAGACTGCTGTTCGCAAATAGTTGGGGATGCAGGATGTTATACTTTTGGCAAAATGCCTAAGTTAGCTCAAGGTAAAACGGGCGGACTAGTATACGGACTAATAACTTTGTGATGATAATCCTTTTGTTAATAAGGTTCGGAGTTATCGTCTAGCGTTTACATTTTTATAGGTTACACTACGACCGTAAATATTATTCACGCCGAAACGAATTGTTACTTCCAAGTAAATATTTTAAAAAATCGTTCATTAACTTATCTTCGGTATCTTTTCGGCTTATTGAGATTTGCCTTAAAGCAACTTTAGCACCTTCGCCAGCCGCCGAAATGACGGTATAAACCACTCAGAACATTATTTAATCACAATGTATGCACTATGTATGCATAATTATACTAAAATGCATTAACTTTCCAGGGCGAGGGCGACAAGGAAGAAGAAACAGAATACATCTTTTCGGGCAGGTAATGCTGGTCAGTCATCGCAGAAACTAGTGTTGCTGGCCTTGCGTGATCGTTGCAAGCGGTAAATTTGTCTGAACTTCCCAAAGTCGCATATCCACCTCGCCTGACTCAAGAAGCACAGGATACTAGATCTAGTTTATCTAAAAATGCATCTGCAAGGGTCATCTCAATTCACATCCCTGCAGAAACCAATCACCTCGCAACCATTTCTCGTTCACTTCAAACCGTATCCGTGTCAAACCCATTCCAAATCTCATCTCCGCCAAGGAGATCTAGAACCGTATCACCGTTCCATCTATATTCGGGGTTAGTAAATGAGTACCGATTGTTTTAAACGAGATGAAAGATCGTTATGGGTGCTCTGTGGGAAATTTCATAACATAAATTTTGAAAATTGCAAAGCCCAGTATAATCCATTTAGAGTTCAATTAAACTCACATATACCTAAAGCCGGATCCCAGCCCCGTCTCCCCCAATAATGACTTTAACCGCGTGTTTCAGTTTAGGTGTAGTTGTTAAACATTGTTCTCAGTCTTCTAAAACAAAATATTAACAGACGTTAGCAGCCTATTCTTTAAGTTTGTGAAAAAATTGTACCTCTATATAATCCTGACTATTCAATACTAAAAAAAAAATATTTAAACCATTTCAGATTGTACGTACCACTTATATTAAATACAATGTTCTAAAGTATTTCTATGCATATTTTATTTCATTATCCACGAAAATATATTACTACTTGTACTAATTCAAAACATTACTTACGCAAATTTCAGCAGCAAATGAATAATTACGGCCCTGTGTTGCTCAAAATTCCCGTTTTTTTTCAAATGTTCTTTAGAACTATATTAAATAGATGAGTACATTTATTTACCCTTTTGTTCCAGTATTCGCGAACGCAGCTAAGCGCCACGTCGTCTGGTGGTCAATTTATAAAACAAAGTGTGAGTAGCGTCCGCCCTTTTCCCGCTGTTTATATTTCGTCAAAGACGTGTGTTTCGTGTTATCCTTTGTTTGACGTGCTTTTGCGGACAAATACCTACTGCTGAAAGTGTGATAAACTGGCTGTAAAATGGAAAGAAAAAGCAAGTCGAAAGTATTTTGTTGCGTATTTAATCGCAATTCGCTCGCCCGAAGATCGCCAAATTTATCGTTCCATACTTTTCCCGCAAAAGGAAGCCGACTTGTAAAAATCACAAACAAATTCGGACGTGAGGAAAGGATCGGTGTTCGTAAAGCTTGGAAAGGAGCACTTAAAATGGGAAAACCCGCTTCCAATTATATGCGAGTATGCTCACTGCATTTTGCTCCAAGCGATTATTTTCCAAGTGCAAGTAAGTATATTTTTGTTCTTAGTTGATTTTCGACAATTGTTAATGGCATTTTGTTACAGGCACTTCAAGGAAAAAATTTCTCAAAAGAGAGGCACTGTCCCATCAAAACATTTGCCCAAAACATCTCATCCGAGCCCTGATAAGAAGCCAAGAAAAAGGCGAGACTATAGTACACTAAATATACTACAATCTCTGTAGTTCTAATAGTGTCCGAGATACAGCTATTCAAAATTTCGCAAATTTTTCATATTTTGTAATGTTTAGAAATATTTCCAGTTTTGCTACATACTATAAGAGTTTAACAAGCAAGTAACAAATCTTATAAAAGCTATTGCCCTGAAAAATCGTGGTAAGTAATTCGTCAGGATCAGTATTTGACAATTTAACCCATAAGAACCAAAAGAAGCTTATTTACAATTACGAAGTCAACACACGTCAACCCGGGCAGTCGTCAGCTGTTTTCAAAGATACTTTGGGCGCCGCCATACACGTTAAAGAGATGTTGGAAGCACAAAGTCAGCAAAACCGCCGAATGGGTTACTCAGCAACGAAAATTATAAATAGTTTTTTTTTCGTATAATATCCTTACCAGTACAATTAAATTTCCTTGCGAAGCTCTCGAAGGGCTAAGAATGATTCACTTGGAAGCTGCGTTACTTTTTCAAATTAAGAAGCAACAATTTTGACCTTCTGCTTGACAGTACTCAATTACTCGAATTACTCAGCACTCGACCATGAAATTTTAAGGGTAGATAAAGTGGGCATTCACAGGTTCCGCATTTTATTTTTTATGCATAAAATGCATTAAATTCGCAGTGGTGACATGTTATTCTGAAAATAGATTTGCTTTTCGCATGATAGAGGGTGAACTATTTAAGCGTCGGAGCGAAAAAAAATAATTTGCTAGAAATAAATACCGATGTGAGCGTCAGAAGGCCAGGTACATGTTTGGGCATCGACGATCGCCTGTCCATAGAATGACTAAAGAGGAAGCCTATCTCCTTTAGAAGGTTCAACACGAGAAACAGGAAAATTCTCCTTCCCATGTAGATTATTTTACCGTATCTCATAAGGTAGACTTTATGGGTAATGCGATGTTCGTGTCTAGATCAGACAGCTGTTCGCAAATAGTTGGGGATGCAGGATGTTATATTTTTGGCAAAATGCCTAAGTTAGCTCAAGGTAAAAAGGGTGGACTAAGTTATGATGCCCAGAACAATCTACCCCATTCAGTGATTGTGCTGACATGACGTAGTCTATGTGCTGATGTGACGACACGAACTATTAAATAGGACTACAGCAAGATTATTACGCATTCATTATTCATTCGACCCATAATTGACATTCGATTCATATTCAAATTATTGTATTCCAAATTATGTATTAAAATTATTAATTGTCTTTTTCACGTTATAAATCATTTAATGTATTTGTACTAAAATACAAAAAGTATAAAGTAGTGTAAAAAGTTAAATAAAAGTTTTTTAAAAACAAGTTTTCGTGAACGAGAAATATATTTGGCGCAGTCGGTAGGATTGGCGACTTTTCTGGCTGAAGAAATTTGTCAAGAAAAAGGTTCGTTCCAACGATTCACGTCAATTCAAGAAAGAACTACAAACCCAGAAGAATTCAGATTGGACTAGGTAAGTCGAGCATTCCTTTATTACTTGATTCCTAATAAAGTTGTTCGTTTGATGCCAAATTCTAATACTGATATTGATTTAATTTTAACTGATATTGTTGATCAAATTTCTAATATAAAATTAGAGGACAATATGGTATCCATAATCTCAGCAGAGAAAATTTCAAACTGCTTACCACGTTTTAATGGTAACAGTTTAACTTTAGAATGTTTTATAAATGCTTGCGATAAATTTTACGAGAGGTATGGCAGGACACAGGATCCTTCCTTAACTGAATTTGTTTTTGCATCAATTTCAAGTAAATTGACAGACGAAGCGGCAGCCTACATATTTTGTAGACCTGACTTACAAAGTTGGCCTCAAATTAAAGAGAGCCTAAGAATTAAATTCGGCGACAAAGTAGATCGCGAAACCTTAAATCAAGATTTTTTGTTTTTAACGAAGCAACGCAATGAAAGTAATTTCGATTTCATTGATAAAGTTCAGCGAATGAAAAGTTCACTGCAAATAAAAATTCAAAGCGATAATACATTAGCGGAAGCTATGAAACAACTTTTAATTCAACAAAGCGAACGTAATGCAATAGATATTGTAATCGGTAATATGAACCATGAATTGCGAACAGTTCTGCGTTTGTATCGCCCTGAAACAATTGACGCTATTATTACGTTAGTTTTAGAATATGAGCACTCAGAACAGAGGATTGCTAGGTACCAAAACAGGCAACCTCAGCATAACAAACCTATTTATCCTAATCATGTGAATGTGCAGAAGCAACATACACAATTTTATCAACAACCTTCCTATCCATCTCCGAGATTGCAATACAATGCATCTACAAATCACAATTTTAATCAACGTCCTACTAACCTAAATTTTAATCAACAACCAAATAATGCTTTCAGAAATCCTTTTCAAACAAATTATTTCAATCAACCCCAAAGAACAAATTTTCCTTCTCCTAGGCCAATGCCTGAACGAAAATTCTTTACAAACCAACAAGTCTTTGGTAATCGTAATAACATTCCACAAAAAAATGTTTTCGCACCGAAAAATTCGAGACAACCTCCACCTAATTATTATGAACCAATGAGTACCACTTCCAGAAATCCAAATATTAATCAGCCCTCTACTTCAAATTTCCATGAACCTATGAGCACGAACTCACGGAATCGCACTACACCAAATGTGCAACGAAATCATTTTCGACCCTCTGGTCCCAGAAATTTCATCTCTGAAGAAATTCACAATTTAAATACTAATGATCCTGAACCCCTTACTCAGTCTGATGAACCCACTGAATATTTCGATGAATATCAATCTCTTGACGACAGCCCTCAGTCTGACCAACAAAATTTTCAGTTGGACCCCAATCCAAAAGGAACGGGATAGAATTAAACGCAATGGAAATGAGTTCTTTACCCTACATTACCATTAAAAATCCCCCTTGTAAACTACTAATTGATACTGGATGTTTTCCTTCAATAATAAGACCTTCAATAATTGAAAAACATTTTCCTCACTTAATATTCCGCAAAGAAACAAAAATAACTACTTGTACTGGAACACATGCTCCTGAATTCCGTGCAAAAATTCCTTTATTTCCTGAATTCGAAACTGATATGGAAGTCGAATTTATCTTATACAATTTTCACGAATATTTTGATGGCATTATAGGTTTGGAAACTTTACAAAAATTACACTTAATGATAGACCTTAATAGATCATGCGTATCTAATTCAAAAATAACAATTCCTTTTAAATATAGAACTGATTTTAACAAAATAAAAATTGAGGTACCACCAGAATCCTCAATATTCAAAACAATTTATGTAGATAAAGAAGACCAAGAAGTCCTTATCCCTCAAATGTCATGTGAATCCCTTTACATTCCCGAACATTTAAATAAGGTAGAAAATAAGTCAATTACAATCGAAATTGTAAATCCAACTTTGGAAACGGTTTTGGTTAATGTACCTAATAATTTTTTGAAATTCGAAAATCCGTCTGATTACGAGATTCACCACATTTCTGAAATGATGGAACCTTTCCAGCAACGAAATAAGAGTAAACTTAGTGAACGAAGTGAATTACTAAAAAATTTAAGAACGCAACATCTAAATAAAGAAGAAAAACAAGCTATTGAAAAACTTTGCCTAAAATTCAGTGATATTTTTTATCGTCCAGACGCACAGTTAAGTTTCACTAATCAAATCAAACATGAAATCAAAACGACAGATGAAGTACCGGCTTATACGAAGAGTTACAGATACCCGTACATTCATAAACAAGAAGTGAAACGTCAAGTCACCGAGATGTTAGAAAAAGGTATAATTCGTCCCTCAAGTTCACCATGGAGTTCCCCGATCTGGATAGTCCCTAAAAAATTGGACGCGAGCGGAAAGAAAAAATGGCGTATTGTCGTGGACTACAGGAAAGTCAACGAGAAGACAATAGATGATAAATACCCCTTGCCGAACATAAATGACATCCTTGATAAACTAGGACGCTGCCAATATTTCACCACATTGGATCTCGCCTCTGGTTTTCATCAGATAGAGATGCAGCCTGACTCAATACCAAAAACTGCATTCAACGTAGAAAATGGACATTATGAATATCTTCGCATGCCATTCGGATTGAAGAATGCACCAGCGACCTTCCAAAGAGTAATGGACCATGTTTTAAAGGACCTTCAGAATGATGTATGCCAAGTCTACATGGATGACATAATAATCTTCTCCGCATCATTACAAGAGCACATTCAAAACTTGCAAAGAGTATTCAAAAAATTTAGAGAAGCAGAATTCAAAATACAATTAGACAAATCGGAATTTCTCCAAAAAGAAGTTGAATTCTTAGGACACGTTATAACACCAGAAGGAGTCAAACCAAACCAGAAGAAAGTCGAAGCAGTTAAGAAATTTCCAGTTCCAAAAACTGCGAAAGAAATCAAATCTTTCCTAGGATTGTTAGGATACTACAGAAGATTCATCCCCAACTTTGCAAAATTAACGAAACCACTTACCCAATGTTTAAAGAAAGGAGAAAAAATTCAACATACACCACAATTTTTAAATACATTTAAACTCTGTAAAAATATTTTAATAAATGACCCAATTTTACAATATCCCGACTTTACCAAACCCTTCAATTTAACAACAGATGCTAGTAATTTCGCGATTGGATCTGTTCTTTCACAAGGACCCATAGGAAAAGATCTTCCTATTGCTTATGCATCGAGGACATTGAACCCTGCCGAATGTAATTATTCAACAATCGAAAAAGAATTGCTAAGTATAGTTTGGAGCTGTAAACATTTCAGGCCCTACCTATTTGGTATGAAATTCAACATTATAACAGATCACAGACCACTAGAATGGTTATTTTCTCTCAAGGAACCAGGTTCGAAATTAGTACGTTGGCGCCTAAAGCTTGAAGAATATGACTACAAGATTATCTACAAGAAAGGTAAGCTGAACACCAACGCCGATGCCCTATCTAGGATTGAAATACACGCAAAAGAAGAAGATAACGAATCAATAATAGTAAACCCCGGAGACATAAATCAAGAAAGAAATGAATATCTACAACCCTCTCAGGACATTTCCCCTGAAGAAGCGTACCGAATTCTCGACGACGAATTAAATAGACCATCATCATAAGGTTCTCAGTCCGAAGACTGGTTGGATGCGTACCTCCATTCTTTTCTATCCTGAGCTAACCTACGCATTTCCCTAAAAGTAGAACATCCTACATCCCTAACTATTTGAGAGCAGTAGTCTAATCTAGGCCTACCCCTACCTCTTTTTATTCCTATCTCTGACTCTAGTATGTCGCGAACTATTCCTTCGTGTCTTAGAAGGTGTCCTACCATCCTATCTCTCCTACTCTTTATTGTTTTCCATACCTTTCGCCTTTCCCCAACTCTTTCTAATACTTCCCTATTGCTAACCTTATCTATCCACGGTATCTTCATCATGCGTCTGTAACACCACAGTTCAAACGCTTCTACTCTTTTTCTATCCGCTTCTCCTATTGTCCAAGTTTCGCACCCGTATAATGCCGTACTCCATACATACGACTTTAAGAGTCTCTTCCTAGTCTCTATATTAACCGTTCTCGAACATAACAGTTGTTTCTTTTTGTTAAACGCAACTCGGCCCTGCGCCATTCTTTGTTTTATATCTTTAGTGCTCCTACCGTCTTGGGTTATTTTACTTCCTAAGTAGCAGAAATCCGCGACCTCCTCTATCTTCTCATTTCCTATTTGTATTTCAATTTTAGTTCTATTTTCACTCCATCTACATACCACATCTACATAGACCACCAAATCCAAAAAAAAATAATATTCTACAAAATATTATACTGAAACCCGGTAACAGAAATAAAGAAGAAGTTGAAGACGACTTAGAAACTGCTCACTCAGCAAACGAAAACCCAATACAAGAATTCCCATTCACAGAAAAATCTCTAAATTCATATCATAACCAACTAATTATGTCAACAGTCACAGACGACTCAAAATTAAAAGTTCAAAATATTAAAATCTTCGATAAGACAAGACTAGTCATTAACATATCTAATAAATTATTAGAACCACAACTTATCCAACTCGTAAAAGAATACATTAAACCCAATCAGACATACTGTATATATTTTAAAAATAATCCCGATTTAAGTTTTATCTTTTCAAGAGTCTTACAGACCATTTTCAAAAATAATTCGTTCAAAATATATATTACATGTTCAATTTTAACTGATGTAACGGAAAATGATGAACAACAACTCAAAATTCAATATCACCACGAAACGAAAACGAGCCATCGTGGAATCACTGAAACAGTAAATTCTTTAAAACAAAACTACTATTGGCCAAATTTGGAAAGAGACGTTACCAATTACATTAATATTTGTGAAATATGTCAGAAAACAAAGTATGAACGACACCCGAATAAAATAATTTTCAAACCAACACCAATTGGAACTGAGCCCTTTGCCCACATCTACATTGATAGTTTCAAAATTAAAGGAGTAATATTTATAACGATAATTGACAGTTTTTCAAAATTTGCTCAAGCATACCCTGTTGAAACGTTACACGGAGTAGAAACGTTTAAAGCACTTTTAAAGTTTGTCTCAAATCATGGAATTCCCGCTAAAATAACTTTCGATCAAGGCACAGAATTTAAAAATAACATTGTTCTTCAGTTTTGCGAATCTCACAAAATAGAAGTTCATTTTACAACAGTCTATAATCCTTTTAGTAACAGCCCTATCGAAAAATTTCATTCTTCTCTAATTGAGAGCCTACGAGTTCTACAAGAACAAAAAACTGATCATTCTCTTCAAGAACAAATGACATATGCTGTTTTAAATTACAACAATTCAATTCACTCAGCAACAGGTTATACACCCTTTCAAATTATTAAAGGAAATTTAAATTATCAAACACCGTTTGATTTCACAGAAACTCAAAAGACAACTACTTATATGCAAGATCACGCTATTGCCTTAAGAACCATTAATGACACCATTCGACAAAAATTAATAACCAAACAACAACAAAATTTGGAAAAACGCAACATGAATAGACAAAATCCAACCGAAATAAATGAAAATATACCACTGTATGTACGAACCCAACCGAAAGGTACGAAACTTAAAAATAAAATAGACAATCCTTTTAAACCCATCAAAGCCTCCAATTATGACGACATAAAACTAACACGATCAGACAAAAAACAAATTTTACATAAACAGATGTTAAAACCACAACGTTTTGTTACAGACTTACAACATGACCCGGACGTGTATCCTTTTAACCCTGACCCTGGTCCTAGTAATCGCTAAGACTCAAATATCTATTAATCCCATAACTAATCCACTTTTAATACTTAAGTTAGGTAAAGCTAGAATTATTAATGATCAATATACTTTATTTTATTCAATTAACCTTACTAAAATAGAAACACATTTATTAAATGCTAACAATCAATACGAAATAGTGAAGAAGACAGTAGATACTGAAAGAACTTGGGCTCACTCTAATTATCAAACACTTGTCAAATTTGTACAGCAAATCGAATTTTTATTACACAGTGTAAACCACAAATTTACAGCATTAAAACCACACAAAATCGCAAAGAGAAGTCTACTGGATGTTGTAGGAAAAGCTTCAAAATGGTTATTTGGTACTTTAGATAATGATGACGCTCAAAAATACGACAGTCAAATAGATGCACTGTTGCAAAATCAAGAATCTCTAAACAAGGATCTCCAATCTCAAGTAAAATTCTTGCAAGACATGACACAAAAATATAACAAATCATTCACTACTTTGGAAAACAATCAAAAACTCATAGAACAAGAAATTAAAAAGGTTTTGAAAATTACAGAAACGATAGGAAAATTAGAAACAATTCTTAATACTCAAAACGCATTAGATTTACTAATGTTGTATTTACTCAATTTGCAAATCATCCTGCAAGATTTAGAAACCGCTATATCGTTCTCTAATTTAAATTTATTACACTTTACAATTTTAGAACCACAGGAATTACTTAACAATTTACAGAATATTAGTGTATACTCCAGGATTCCAAAAGTCAATCTTGACAATTTATTTAAACTTGCTTTCACACGAAAACGCATTTCAGATGAACAACTTCTCTTTATAATACAAACTCCGTTAATCAACCACCCTGTATATGAATATTATCATATAATATCCTTACCATATTACAATCAAACCTTCATTCCTCAATACCCTTTCCTTCTGCTCGACGAAGAAGAAACATGGAATAGCCTCAAACCCTGTCAGAAAATAGAAGAGTACTTCTATTGCGAACAAGAAGAATTAAATTCAGAAACAACCTGTGTTAAAGAAATCATCACCCATGGAATAAATAAATGCTCTGCGATACCAATAGATCTTCAAAATGACTTAATCGATGTCATTTCCAATCACCTAATTGTTATACCAAAATTTCCTGTTATAATAAAATCATTTTGTACAGAAGAATTAATCAAAGTTCAAGAACCAACCATCATCTCAACGCACAACTGTGCAGTAGCTGTAAATGGAACTACGTATTTGGACCATGCAACTATCCAAACAGAAATATTTCATCTACCGAAATTGGAAGAGCCGAATTCTGGTCAATCAACCCAGTTGTCACCACTGATTCTAAAAGATGTCAACCTCAAGCAAATTCAAGACATCGCTAAAGCTGCTCAAACACTTAGAGTGGAACCGCTAAGGACGCTTCCAGTGTCTCACTTATGGACCAACACTGGTATATCATTAATTACAATAATCGTTCTACTTTTCGTAGGAATACTTTTATACAAAATCTACCCCAAGAGAACTAAAGCCAAAGCAGCAACCGTAAAAATGGAACTTTCGGAGAAGCCTCAAGAAAGACGTTCGAACTTCATCCCTCAGTTCTCATACTTACGGAGGGAGGAGTTATGATGCCCAGAACAATCTACCCCATTCAGTGATTGTGCTGACATGACGTAGTCTATGTGCTGATGTGACGACACGAACTATTAAATAGGACTACAGCAAGATTATTACGCATTCATTATTCATTCGACCCATAATTGACATTCGATTCATATTCAAATTATTGTATTCCAAATTATGTATTAAAATTATTAATTGTCTTTTTCACGTTATAAATCATTTAATGTATTTGTACTAAAATACAAAAAGTATAAAGTAGTGTAAAAAGTTAAATAAAAGTTTTTTAAAAACAAGTTTTCGTGAACGAGAAATATATTTGACTAGTTTACGGACTGATAACAAGGTTCGGAGTTATCGTCTAGCGTTTATATTTTTATAACTTTTCTTGTCAGCCGGTTACACTTCGACCATTAATATCATTTACGCTAAAATGAATTGTTACTTCCAAGTAAATATTTTAAAACATCGTTCATTAACATATCTTCAGTATCTTTTCGGCTTATTGAGATTTGCCTTAAAGCAACTTAAGCACCTCCACCAGCCGCCGAAATGATGGTATAAACCACTCAGAATATTATTGAATCACATTGAATGCACTAAATATGTATAATTATACTAAAAATGCATTAACTTTCCAGGGCGAGGGCGACAAGGAAGAAGAAACAGAATATATATTTTCGGGCAGGTACTGCTGGTCACCGCAGGAATTAGTGTTGCTGGCCTTGCGGGGTTGTTGCAAGCGACAAATTTGACTGAACTTCCCAGAGTTGCATATCCACCTCGCATGACTCAAGAAGCACACGATACTAAACCTAGTTTATCTAAAAAAGCATCTGTGCCAGGGTTATCCTAATTCACATCCCTGCAGAAACCAATCACCTCGCAACCATTTCACGTTCACCTCAAACCATATCCGTGTCAAATCTCATCTCCGCCAAGGAAATCTAGAACCGCATCACCGTTCCATCTATATTCGGGGTTAGTAAATGAGTAATGATTGTTTTAAACGAGATGAAAAATCGTTATAGGTGCTCTGTGGGGAATATCATAACATAAATTTTGAAAATTTGAATTAAAGTCACATATAACTAAAGCCGGATCCCTGCCCCGTCTCCCTCAATAATGACTTGAACAGCGTGTTTCATTTTAGGTGTAGTTGTTAAACATTGTTCGCAGTCTGCTAAAACAAAATATTAACCTATCCCTTAAGTTTGTAAAAAAATATACCTGCATATAATCCTGATTCTATTCAACACTGACAAAAAATATTTCAATCGATTCAGATTGTACGTACCACTTATATTAAATACAATGTTCTAAAGTATTTCTATGCATATTTTATTTCATTATCCACGAAAATATATTACTACTTATACTAATTCGAAACATTACTTACGCAAATATCAACAGCAAATGAATAATTACGGCCCTGTATTGCTCAAAATTCCAATTTTTTCAAAAGTTCTTTAAAACTATATTAAATAGATGAGTACATTTCTTTACTCATTTGTTAAAGTATTCGCGAACGCAGCTAAGCGCCACGCCGTCTGGTGGTCAATTTATAAAACAAAAAGTGTGAGTAGCGTCCGCCCTTTTCCCGCTGTTTACGTTTCGTCAAAGACGTGTGTTTCGTGTTATCCTTTGTTTGACGTGCTTTTGCGGACAATTACCTACTGCTGAAAGTGTGATAAACTGGCTGTAAAATGGAAAGTGCCGAAAGAAAAAGCAAGTCGAAAGTATTTTGTTGCGTATTTAATCGCAATTCGCTCGCCCGAAGATCGCCAAATTTATAGTTACATACTTTTCCCGCAAAAGGAAGCCGACTTGTAAAAATTACAAACAAATTCGGACGTGAGGAAAGGATCGATGTTCGTAAAGCTTGGAAAAGGGCACTTAAAATGGGAAAACCCGCTTCCAATTATATGCGAGTATGCTCATTGCATTTTACTCCAAGCGATTATTTTCCAAGTGCAAGTAAGTATATTTTTGTTCTTAGTTGATTTTCGACAATTGTTAATGACATTTTGTTAAAGGCACTTCAAGGAAAAAAAATCTCAAAAGAGAGGCTGTCCCATCAAAACATTTGCCCAAAACATCTCATCCGAGCCCTGATAAGAAGCCAAGAAAAAGACGAGACGATAGTAGACTAAATATACTACAATCTCTGTAGTTCTAATAGTGTCCGAGATACAGCTATTCAAAATTTCGCAAATTTTTCATATTTTGTAATGTTTAGAAATCTTTCCAGTTTTGCTATATACTATAAGAATTTAACAAGCAAGTAACAAATCTTATAAAAGCCATTGCCCTAAAAAATCGTGGTACGTAATTCGTCAGGATCAGTATTTGACAATTTAACCCATAAGAACCAAAAGAAGCTTATTTACAATTACGAAGTCAACACACGTCAACCTGGGCAGTCGTCAGCTGTTTTCAATTATACTTTGGGCGCCGCCATACACGTTAAAGAGATGTTGGAAGCACAAAGTCAGCACAACCGTCGAGTGGGTTACTCGGCAACGAAAATTATAAATAGTTTTATTTTTTTCATTTAATATCCTTACCAGTACGATTAAATTTCCTTGCGAGGCTTTCGAAGGGCTAAGAATGATTCACTTGGAAGCTGCGTTACTTTTTCAAATTAAGAAGCGTTACAAATTTTAGAATTCAAACAATTTTGATTTTCTGCTTGACAGTACTCAATTACTAGAATTACTCAGCTCTCGACCAAGGAATTTTAAGGGTAGATAAAGTGTGCATTCACAGTTCGGCATTTTATTTTGTTGCATAAAATGCTTTAAATCGCAGTGGTGGCATGTTATTCTGAAAATAGATTTGCACAAAGATAAAGAAGTTTTTTGTTCTCATTGTGCACAGACGAAATTCACCTGGTTGGTATCATCCTGACGTCTCATTTAATATAATGTTTATTTTCACATTTTAAATGGGGTTTTGTCAGGTGAGCCCCATCTGCCGTCACAATACTTTTGGCAAAATGCTTAAGTTAGCTCAAGGTAAAACGGGTGGACTAGTTTACGGACTAATAACTTTGTGATGATAATCCTTTTGTTAATAAGGTTCGGAGTTATCGTCTAGCGTTTACATTTTTATAGGTTACACCAAGACCGTAAATATTATTCACGCCGAAACGAATTGTTACTTCCAAGCAAATATTCTAAAACATCGTTCATTAACTTACCTTCGGTATCTTTTCGGCTTATTGAGATTTGCCTTAAAGGAACTTAAGCACCTTCACCAGCCGCCAAAATGACGGTATAAACCACTCAGAATATTACTGAATCACAATGTATGTACTATGTATGTATAAGTATACTAAAATGCATTAACTTTCCAGGGCGAGGGCGACAAGGAAGAAGAAACAGAATACATGTTTTCGGGCTGGTAATGCTGATCAGTCATCGCAGAAACTAGTGTTGCTGGCCTTGCGTGATCGTTGCAAGCGGTAAATTTGTCTGAACTTCCCAGAGTCGCATATCCACCTCGCCTGACTCAAGAAGCACACGATACTAGATCTAGTTTATCTAAAAAAGCATCTGCAAGGGTCATCTCAATTCACATCCCTGTAGAAACCAATCACCTCGCAACCATTTCTCGTTCACCTCTAACCGTATCCGTGTCAAACCCATTCGAAATGACATCTCCGCCAAGGAGATCTAGAACCGCATCACCGTTCCATCTATATTCGGGGTTAGTAAATGAGTACCGATTGTTTTAAACGAGATGAAAGATCGTTATGGGTACTCTGTGGAAAATTTCATAACATAAATTTTGAAAATTGCAAAGCCCAGTATAATTCATTTAGATCTTTTCGGTTAGGCAATGCTGGTCAATCATCGCAGGAACTAGTGTTGCTGGCCTTGAGGGGTCCTTGCAAGCGACAAATTTGTCTGAATTTCCCAGAGTCGCATATCCACCTCGCCTGACTCAAGAAGCACACTAAACTAAATCTAGTTTATCTAAAAAAGCATCTCTGCCAGGGGCATCTCAATTCACATCCCTGCAGAAACCAATCACCTCGCAACTATTTCACGTTCATTTCAAACCGTATCCCTGTCAAACCCATTCCAAATCTCATCTCCGCCAAGGAGATCTACAGCCGCATCACCGGTCCATCTATATTCGGGCTTAGTAAATGAGTACCGATTGTTTTAAACGAGATGAAAGATCGTTATGGGTGCTCTGTGGGAAATGTAACAGAAATTTTGAAAATTGCAAAGCCCAGTATATTCCATTTAGAGTTCAATGAAACTCACATATACCTAAAGCCGGATCCCAGCCCCGTGTCCCCCAATAATGACTTTAACCGCGTTTCATTTTAGGTGTAGTTGTTAAACATTGTTCTCAGTCTGCTAAAACAAAATATTAACAGACGTTAGCAGCCATTTCCTTAAGTTTGTGAAAAAATTGTACATCTATATAATCCTGACTCTATTCAATACTGACAAAAAATATTTAAATCATTTCAGATTGTACGTACCACTTATATTAAATACAATGTTCTAAAGTATTTCTATGCATATTTTATTTCTTTATCCACGAAAATATATTACTACTTATACTAATTCGAAACATTACTTACGCAAATATCAGCAGCAAATGAATAATTACGGCCCTGTATTGCTCGAAATTCCCGTTTTTTTCAAAAGTTCTTTAAAACTATATTAAATAGATGAGTACAATTCTTTACTCTTTTGTTACAGTATTCGCGAACGTAGCTAAGCGCCACATCGTCTGGTGGTCAATTTATAAAACAAAAGTGTGAGTAGCGTCCGCCCTTTTCCCGCTGTTTACGTTTCGTCAAAGACGTGTGTTTCATGTTATCCTTTGTTTGACGTGCTCTTGCGGACAATTACCTACTGCTGAAAGTGTGATAAACTGGTTGTAAAATGGAAAGTGCCGAAAGAGAAAGCAAGTCGAAAGTATTTTCTTCCATACTTTTCCCGCAAAAGCAAGCCGACTTGTAAAAATTACAAACCGAAATTAAGGTATAAACCACTCAGGGCGAGGGCGTCAAGGAAGAAGAAATAGAATACATCTTTTCGGGCAGGTCAGTCATCGCAGAAACTGGTGTTGCTGGCCTTGCGTGATAATTGCAAGCGGCAAATTTGTCTGAACTTCCCAGAGTAGCATATCCACCTCGACTGACTCAAGAAACACACGATGCTAGATCTAGTTTATCTAAAAAAGCATATCTGGCAGGGTCATCTCAATTCACATTCCTGCAGAAACCAATCACCTCGCAACTATTTCACGTTCATCTCAAACCGTATCCGTGTCAAACCCATTGCACATCTCATCTCCGCCAAGGAGATCTAGAGCCGCATCACCGTTCCATCTATATTCTGGGTTAGTAAATGAGTACCGATTGTTTTAAATGAGATGAAAGATCATTATGGGTGCTCCGTGCGAAATATCATAACAGAAATTTTGAAAATTGCAAAGCCCAGTATAATCCATTTAGAGTTCAATTAAAATCACATATACCTAAAGCCGGATCCCAGCCCCGTCTCCCTCAATAATGACTAACCCCGTGTTTCATTTTAGGTGTAGTTATTAAACATTGTTCTCAGTCTGTTAAAATAAAATATTAACAGACGTCAGCAGCCTATCCCTTATGTTTGTGAAAGAATTGTACCTCCATATAATCCTGACTCTATTGAATACTGACAAAAAATATTTAAATAATTTTAGATTGTACGTACCACTTATATTAAATACAATGTTCTGAAGTATTTCTATGCATATTTTATTTCATTATCCACGAAAATATATTACTACTTATACTACCTAATTCGAAACATTACTTGCGCAAATAACAGCAGCAAATGAATAAATACGGCCCTGAATTGCTCAAAATTCCCGCTTTTTTCTAAAGTTCTTTAAAACTATATTAAATAGATGAGTACATGTCTTTACTTAGAAATGTTATAAATGCTGTGAACTCTTTTGGGAATTTATTGATGCGTACGATTTTACCTTTTTAATTTAAGGAAATGATACGTTGGCAAATTAAGAATGCTGCAGTCCAGAATTAGGATGAAAGAAATTTCACTTTCATTTTCGTCTGCTTCTGCGCATGACGCCTGCGGCCTAAATGTCAAAATGCTGCTATTTATTTTATTTACTTCTGCCACTGTTAAAGCCTGCCTGTTGGCAGAGGAAGCGGTGGAAATAGGAAATTTTCCTCACATACGCCTACGTTTCCGTCAAGTGACTTCGGTAGACTTAAGCCTAGGCCGCATGTGCGTTATGCCGCTCCAATTGTGGGGTATATCGCTAAATTTTACCCAAACAATCTGTCGTTAACAGTGGTCAACGAATGTTCGCTAAGACTTGACGCCCCATCGACCTTTGGCGGCAGGTCGTTGCCTTACGATGACTTCTCTCCCCCCTTTCTGTCTCTCTCTCTGCGAAACAAGGATGCTCAACTTTAACTCGTATTACCTAAGCTGTATGTTAATCTCGTTTTTGCTTTTGTTGGCAGTTCTCGAGAAGCTGAAAAGTGCTCAAAGGAAAGTAAAGTAATGTAAAATAATAATTACCTATTATTAGAATAGCAACACGCTTAATATCCCCTTTTCTACCGTGTTAAGCCCAAACGTCGCAACTGCAATTTTTGTCGATTTTGAGATAAATATATGTGTGGGTTCCTTACGACAAAATCTATTTTTCTGTTAAGATCATATATCGTAAATGTGAAAGGTAGAGCCAGTATATGCTTTAAAAAATATGCCGTATCTGAAAATTATCGCAGAATGTTAAAGTCTGAAGTCGTATCTCTCAGTGTTAGGGTAAGTGGTCGCATGTGGACGAAAAACAGCTTGTATGTAATACGACTTTGGGCTTTAACAGCTTTCGCGCCATTTGCGGTAACATAACCTCAAAATACTTATAATAGTTCTTAAGAGATTTACGAAAGGTCTTTGATAGTCAGGTATAATTAATACCAGTGCTTAGTTTCTAATACCAGTTTTTTCCAAAATTATTTCTGAAGCGTGGAGAGTTATATTGCGTATTATAACTAGTAGTAAGTGTCCGAAGAAATACAGATTTTATTTTAGGTTAAAATCATGAGTCGATCCCGCAAAATGTTGACTCTTGCTTTAAACAAAGAGCTTGCGGAGAAAAGAAACAATTAAAAGAAACATTCCTCTAAAAGGAAGCTAAAGGTTGAAGAGGACGATGTTTTTGTGCCTGAAACATCTCCGAAAAAGGTACATTCTTCTAAAATAACTACATGTAGCCAAGACAGCAAAAATAGGAATGACGGTAAAATTGCGATTTTACAAAATATTATTTTATGCAAGTCAAACACAAAACACAATCACGAATGAACATAAAACTGAAAATGAGGATATAGAGAATGTGTGAAACAAATTTCGTCCTGTTTTTGTTACGGAGACAGCAACTCCGCGAATTGCTGCGAGTTTATTCCGCAAAGCAGCAACACTGTATTAGTTGGAGAAATGTTAGACGAAATTTTGGAAGACGTTTTTACCATAGCATATTCACTTTTGTATACAAAGAAAGGTGAACTTCGGAAAATAAAGAAGTATATATTGTCTGTCAAAGAAAGGAAGAAAACTAAAATTCAGAAGCAAAAAAGTGTTCGCTATGTAAAGAAATCATATAGCTCTAAATGTATAAAGAAATGTACGGAGAAAATTCCCTACAATGAAGATCGGATATTAATAAACAATTTTGGAATCTTGAAAAAGCTGAGAGAGATGCTTTTGTTTTCCATCGCGTGTGGCAGCAAGCCACGAAACGAAAAACGACAGTTGAAGGAAGTAGTTCTCGGAGATCAATGATTTATCAAGATTTCCTACAAAAATATCCTGAAATGCATTTTTCGTATTATTTGTATCGGCAAGTTGTAGCGGATGAAAATATTACGTTTGCAAAGCTAGGTCACGAGGAGTGTTGGAAATGCGAAGAATTTGATCTTCACGAGAAGAAAGCAGGGCATAATAAACAAAATTTGATAGAAGGATGTCAAAATTGTAAACTGTGGAAGGATCATCGGGAAAAATATACCAGAGCTCGTAGAGAATATAGAAATGATTCCGAAACCGCAACAGCAGGAAAACTTGTTATAGCCGTAGATTTACAGAAGGTGAATTTGCTTATTTGTTATTTTAAAGGTCAATTTAATAATAAAAATATATGTGTCTTTTAGGCAATTATGCTACCGCGATGCGAAATGTGTAGAAATAATATTTACTCCCCGCCTAATTGCATTCAATGAAAGCTTCGTGCCTTCTTGTGGACCTACAAAAAAAATATTGGACTAACAGCCATGTTATGGCATGAAGCTATTCGGGGTCGTTCTATGGAAGATATCATAAGTACGTTTTATGCCTTCCTATGTTCTGTGCGAGACGTTGAGCATATTGTTCTATGGCTCGACAACTGCGCTGCCCAGAACAAGAACTGGTGCTTGTATTCCTTCTTTTTATATTTAATTAATAGCAGCGACACGACCTTAAAACATTTAAAAGTTAAGAGGAGGTTATACCGCTCGATTTTAGGCGAAAACAGCCTTTCTAATCTAAAATATTACTAGAAAATTTTCTAGTGCATAGTTAAAAGGTTGGAATTGAATCAAACATGCGACTTTTTCAATTTTCTCACTGTGAAATCAAGAAAAAAATATTTAAAATGCACAAAATTAACGCAATTTCAGTCATATTTACGTTCCACTGCATGTTACTGTTGCAAATTTATGAGAAAAAACTCGATGTAGGCAACATGCTCAAAGTTTTGCGATGCCAGCAAGCTTTTTAAAAATTTTTTTAGTAATATTTGTGAAATTTATGGCAAATGAAACACTATGTAAAAAATATTATCGACGTTTCGCTTCTGGTCGGAGGCTTTATCAAGATTATATATTTAGAAGTTTACAAAATGTATAAAAGTGACAAAATTTTTTCTTAATAAAAATGTAAATAACAGTAACTAAGAACTTATATTAAAAATAGAAATTATACGTAGCACACATGATTTTGTAAAAAATATGAAGGAGGAAAGAAATGTACATAAATTAGAATCAAGTGGTAGAGAACAGATTTACGTTATTATATAAAACACATATCACATAACATCAATAAATTATTATTAAAACATAATTTTGTAATTGCTCATAAAAAGCATAACAACTTACAATTTTTATATTCTCGTTTAAAAACTCCAATTCCAAAATTAATGAAAACTCATATTGTATACAAAATTAATTGTAATAACTGTAATAAAACATACATTGGGCAAACCAAAAATCACCTTGAAACTAGGTTAAAACAACATATTTACCAAAATAGTAATTCAGCTATCAGTAAACACATAAAAGATACTAAACACAATTTCGATTTTCACAATACTACTATTTTAGAACAAGAAAAAAACTTAAAAGCTAGACTGGTTTTAGAAATGATACACATCCAAAAAGATAAAAATTCCTTGAATGACAGATCTGACATTCAAAATTTAAGTCAAATTTACAGTGACATAATAACGTAAATCTGTTCTCTACCACTTGATTCTAATTTATGTACATTTCTTTCCTCCTTCATATTTTTTACAAAATCATGTGTGCTACGTATAATTTCTATTTTTAATATAAGTTCTTAGTTACTGTTATTTACATTTTTATTAAGAAAAAATTTTGTCACTTTTATACATTTTGTAAACTTCTAAATATATAATCTTGATAAAGCCTCCAACCAGAGGCGAAACGTCGATAATATTTTTTACATAGTGTTTCATTTGCCATAAATTTCACAAATATTACTAAAATTATTAAAAAAATGGCACAAATAATTATACAATTTATAAGCTTTTTAAAATTAAAATCGGTTAAGAATTGGTAACACAAAATTATATTTTGTAAACCCTTGCAAAGAGCCGGCAACGCAAGAAATACATGGGCCTCTTACGGACAAACTCGACAAATCGCTCGCGGTATAACCACCTCTTAAGTATTTTGAATCTGACCATATCTAAATGGCGGCCGATTCGTTTCTAATGCCTGAAAATAGAAAAGGCTTTTAGCAAAACTTACCTGTTGTTGTTGATAGAGCCAGAATTAGGTGATGGCAAGTAATATGGTATTATTTGCCATCACCTTAGTATGAATAGTATGAACTCGTATAAATAATTATTAATATTTAATTGCAAGTAATAACTAATCATACGAGCCCCTTCCCATTTCAGTTGGCCCACCCCATTGAAATCTCAGTTTTTTGGACAGCATCAAAAAATAATAAATACTACATGCTGTTTTTGGTTCCAAATTAATTAACAAGGCATATTTAATAATATGCAGTAGAAAACACCAACTTGTTCCCTATTCAAATTTGTAACAAAGAAGCAAAAATTTTCCAAGTACGGCGACATCAACCCATTTTTATTTAGTTACAAAGTAAGCCTATAATCCAAAGGTGGTCGTGGAAAACAGACGCCACGGCAATTGCTAATACTAATGCTAATACTAATTGCTAATACTAATGCATTTGATATACCTTCAAGGTAGTTGTGTTCTGTAAAATGGTCAGAGCAAACATTATCGATGACAAATTTCGTTCACTTATTATTAAATTTGTCAATTCTGGGAAATAAAACTCGGAGATTGCTAATTTATTAGAGTTGTCGCGGTATAGTGTAAGAAATATAGTTAGAAGATATAAAACTACAAGTTCAGTCGCCACAAAACCCCGACATGCGAAAAAAGCAAGATTACAAATGTCGATAGAAGAGCATTAAGAAGAATTATCCAGAAAAACAGGCGTGTCAGTTACCTTGAGTTAAGTGCTCTATGGAGTGATGCTGTTGGAAGGCAAATTCCGAGACCCACATGTCACAGGGAGGCTCACAAAATGGAATTTGGAACTTACAAGGTTAAGTTAAAAAAAATTAACTAGAAAAGGTAAAAGTGACAATTTTGCTTTAGGCCAAGGAAAAACCACTTTTAACACCATGGCAGAAGAAAAATAGATTAAGATGGGCAAAAGAAAGTGAGGATTGGACATCTCAGCAATAGCGTGCAATACATTGGAGTGCGATGAGACCCGATTCGAAGTGTGTTGGAGACAGTCGAAGTCGAGTTATTCGTTCCATCCTGACTGTCTCAAAAGAAAGGTAAAATTTCCTGCATCCGTCATGGTCTGGGGCACAAAAGTACGAATATCTCGATTTCAGTTACTGGGCAGTTATAACTAATGGGCCTAACACGGCAGTATGGTCCTATCTTATTTATTGCGAAGATTGCTCTAGGCTAGTTACCTAGTAATTCTTTATGCGAATACTACGGAGTGGAAGAAATAAGTCAGAGTGAAAAAACACAGAGTTCGGGAAGTAATGTGTATAATTGAAACAGTTTTATTTTATCTACAGAGTACCTCGCATCGCCAGCAACCTCACTGTTTCGAGGAACTTTTAATAGAGGAAGTGCAAAAAATACCACCACTGTTAAAAGAACGGCACAAAACCACATAAGAAAAACTGTGGATACAATGTTTTTGGAAGCTCATTTCATTAAATTAGTTTTTCTTATTGTAAAAATGAATTAAATATTAGAGAAGTTTTCCATGGAATCGTTGCTTCAAAAACGGAAGAAACTAAAGGACACCCACATAAAAAAGAAAGGTGAAGGCGAGTCCTACGTTCCAAGTGGGTATGGCGCTGTTAAAAGAAGCGCCAAAGTTTGGGAGTAAGGGCCAATTCTCACATAGCAGCGCGTCGCGTCTATTTGCTGCTTTTAAAATTAAACGTTCCTTTAAATTGAGCAATTCTCACATTAGCAGCGCGTTGCGTCAACAGCGCGTCGCAGCAAACCCTAAAAATGTTGAGAGCGTTGGATTGGTGCTCAGCAGCGAAAAAATGCAAGGTGCTGCCTAGTGAGAACTAAAAAGTACCGCTGCAGGTGCCAGCAATTGCTGTAGCGCATACGAATACTTCATATCATTCAAGAGCTTAGTACGAATCAAGATTGGACACGAAAGCGGAGGGAAAAATAGAACAATTAATTGTATTGGTAGAATTGGTAGAACTGTATGACATGACACATGACCAATAAACAATATTTTAAGGAGAGAAAACTTATGGAGGGAAATAGCAAGTAAACTAAATGAAACAGGTAAATAAAGTCAATTTTAACAACCTATTTCAAACAACTCTATCAAGGCCCCGCGGTGGAGAGCCAAATCTTATTACGGACAAGGCTGTCTAAAACTAAATTGCTAACAATAATCCAAGGATTAACGAGCCACTGGAGCTCTTTGGCCTCGGCTAGGTACGAGTCGAAGACAGGTAGTGAGTCAAACGACGAAACACAAACGAGGTTCTTGAAAGCTAAGTCAAACTCTGGAAAATATTGGGGCGCCACCTAGCAAAATCTCTAAAGTACTAACCAACGAAGGTGCCTAAACAATATAGCTTACAAACAAACTTTGCTAAAACTTTAATTAGAAGCTTATTTCAATAACACCTAAGCAATTTACATCAACAAAAAGCGTGACTCCCTAATTCTACGCTAATGAACGAAAAACCGCTAACGTCGAATCTAATATACTTATATGAAGTCTTCCCACTTAGCAGAGTCGCAAAAAGGGTTGCCCAAAAACCGAGCGGCAAAATACAATAAAAATCGCTATTCTGAAGTAAAATCAAAGATCACGGGATCGGCGTTTTTACACTGTTACAAGTAACATTCATCTTGATTGGATTTGGCCTGATTGGCCGTGGATTGAAGAAATTGAAAGGCTGCCACTTTTATGTAGTTAATATTATCTTCTATTACTTTTTGGTAGAAGTTCATGATGAAACAAATATGTAATACTATATATTGGTAGTTCGCAGAGTAACATTATTTGCTGCCACTTTTGTTTTTTTCTGGGCCTTAATGGGTTCTCTTTCTTTCTTTTGTTTTGAAGTGTCTCCGGAACGCTATTAGATTCTTCGTCTTGAGGTACAGAATCACCAGCTTCGGCTGGTGGTTCAGCTTCGACCGTGGGTTCAGCTTCCTTTTGAAAATCAATTTCTTCTTTTTGTAGCCGCATCTGAAATTAGAAAAAAAACAAATACAGCTATGTCAGCTATGTTACGCTGCATTTTAAAATACCCCCGTTTTCGAAATATTTAAATCAAGCTCGTCAGTTCATCGTAAAAATTATAGGTACTGTCATATTATAGATTCCGGGAACACAAGGATAGTTGTAATGTGCAAAATAATAAAATACTTTAATTTCCTTATTTATTTATTTTCAGTACAGGTAGCTATCAATAATTTACAGATAATTTTCGTATTTTTCATAGGCGCCATCTGTTGTCCCATGGCAAAGTTGCAGACCTTTAATTCATAATTTTCCTAGAAACCTTTTCATCGGAATTTTAAATAAATCCTTCCAAGTTTTTTCCAATTCTTTTTGAATTAAAATTTTCTAATTTTTGGATTTCTTTCGTGGCAAATTTCCTTTGTGTGTAGCAGCAGGTTTGATAGCGTCTGAAGGTGAGTGCTTAAATTTTAGCTAAACCATTTTATTGGGATATTTTGGATACTTCTATAAGCAATATTGTTGATCTTCGGTTTAATTGTCAGTTTGGAGCAATTATTGCTTCCTTTAGAGATATTTCCTGTTTTTGCTGCTTCTAGAAATTCACTCATTTTTTCATCAATTACACCCTTAATTATCCCACATAACACAACCGGGATATGGGACATCCACATAACGTCCCTGGACATCCCGGATGTCCATATGACTGCCAATGTATGTCCTCAAAATGTACATACTAAAAAGGATATCCATAGAACCGCCCACTTAATAGAACTGGGATTTGATATATTCATATAACGTCCCGGGACATCCAGGATGTCCATTACCGTCCTGTCGACGTCCGTAAAATGCATGTACAAAAAGGGACATCCATACAATGTCCGTTTTAGTACGTCCCAAAGTATAAAAAAGGATGGCATATGGACATCCATAGGACGTTGGGGTGCAGAATTCAGGCGCGAAACGCAATGTGCAATCTGCGAAAAGCGGCTCTCTGGTACATTATTCGGCAATTGGCTAGCATTTGTTTTATTTGTAGGGTTGGATCTACATCGTGTGATCGTGTGTTGTGTTGTGTTTGTTTACTCGTGTTTCAAGAGTGGTGTAGTTAATCTTGAAGAGAAAAGTAGGTAAGTTTTTTAGAAACGCAACAAATTAAACGCTTCGTAAAAATATGTAAATGCTAGCTGAAAAGAATTAATGGTTGGGTAAATTCAGTTTAGTAGGTACCTATAACTTTACTACGGCAAGTCAGCAACGAACAGTTTAATCAACATAGCATAAATGTACCTACAAAATAAACTGATGAACTGAATTAATTACCTCTATAGATTTCATTGTTTATTATAAAATATTATTATTATTTATCATAAAATGCCTCTCGTACAGTTCATTATCATCCTTTCAGAAATGTAGCAATTATTTATACCTACCAGTTTATTGCAAGAAAATTTGAACTCAGTAGCTTTCGTAGTCTCAGAGAAATTAAAAATAATATTTTCTTTTTTCCATTTTAGGACACATGTCCATAGAAGCTTTTCTTGTTATTTTGACCTCAATGTTAGCTTCAAAATATGCCAAAAGAGTAAAGTATCTACCTTTAATTCGTAAAGTTGCAAAAAATTCTATAGGACAAAGTTACTGCAAATTCAAAACTTTATTTTGACACGAAAACTTTTAAGGCAGAAACATATTAGAGCGACGCGACGCGACGCTACACCACGCGACGTGACCGAGATCTGATCAAAATCTATTCCATAAGAAAACGTTGATATTCTCTCCCGCCGTGCACACTTGTCTGATGCAACGTGATGCCATGCCACGCGACGCGATACGACGTTGTCGACATCCCTTCCTCCCAGATTTTTGTAGCATCGCGTAGCGTGGCATCGCATTGCATCAGACAAGTGTGAACGCGAAACACGCGGACATAACAGTGGACGAAACTTTATTAATAGAAAACGTCAGGAATTATGAGTGTATATATAGTTCAAAATCAAAGCACTATAGAAATCAGCAAATGAGGCTTGAAGCGTGGGAGGAAATTAGCAAGGAACTTAACACAACAGGTAAGAATCAAATCAGTGCAGAATATAACGTAGTAATTAGCGCATTCTTCAATTTCGTCTTCGAACTCTTTAGAGGACGAGGTTTCCATTATGGCTACACGCACGAACAAACAAATGAACCAGCAACAAAAATGATGCACACCGTCACCTCTCGTTGCGTAGTGTAGCGTAGCGTCGCGTCGGTTAAATATGAACACCCGCGAAATTTTCACGTCGCGTCGCGTCGCGTCACATCGCGTCGCGTCGCTCTAATATGTTTCCTCCTTTAGTCCTGAGAAACCAAATTACAAGAAAAATATTGTATTGTATCGTTCAAAGCATGAAATGAGATGTCAGTTGAAAACAAATACGAGTCATTACATCCAGTAGTTTTTGGAAACAAGCATGCAAAAGTACAAAAGGACACACTAGCCATAAAAAAGAGTTTTTGTATCAGCAGCAGAAGCATACCTTAATTTTATTTAAACATCAAAAATGCCACATATTACAAATTTGAAAGTAACTAACAATTAAGAATATTATCAAGGTAAGTTACTAAAAATGCGCTATTTAACTCGCAGGCACACAGAATTAACATTTTGATTATAATGGCTGTGGAGATAGGTCGTTTCTAAGGTTACTACTGCAAGAACTATTTTTTTCTTGGTTATAGAGTTATAACCAAGAAAACAATGGTTTTTGTAGCAGTAACCTTAGAAAAGACCTATCTTCACTTTTTTCAAAAATTCTTCTAAGGAAATAAAAATATTCGAAGTGACTCGTATTTGTGTTCAACTGACCTATTCAACGAGATAACTTAACGTACATAGGTATTATCATGCTACTTAGAATGTGGAAAAGTAAAATGTGACGCCATTATATTCGTGATCACGTGACGTAATTATTTTGTAAGTTACATTAAAATATGTGCAATGAAACTAAAATCGACGTGTCCAACAATTTTGCCATAAAAACACTTTTTTGAAGAATTTAGTCATTAAAAAATTCCACGCTGTATAAGAATCTCCAATTAGCCACTAGTTTGAGTGCTACAAAAGAAAATGTTTTCTAGGATCAATAAACACCAATGGTGTGTATGACGTTACAAAACTTTTCTGATGATTTTAGCCAACTAGTAATATTTTTCAATATTTTCAAACAATTTGTTTACCCAATTTAATAAATATATTGCTCTAACATTTTTTATAGTTAAGGGTTTAAACGAGGGTTTAAAAAATATTAAAATAACCTGTGCTACGAAAACCGCAGACAGGTTATTTCAGCATTTAATAAACCCATATATAAACTTGGATTTTGAAAAGGACTTCAGTAAATTTAGAAATGCTACAGATTTTTGAATTCAGGAAGACCAATTCTACACAAATACTGAAGAATATACCGGGTGGTCATTTTGTGATAACCACCATATTGGAATCTCACTCATTTAAAAAAGATAGAGGGTGGGCTTAAATTCGGTACTTATACAGAACTTGATGCTCATTAATATTCGTTGGAAAATCTAATCTATCTCTACCTTTATACAAGTTATGGCAAAAAAACAAAAAAATCTTCTTTCGTTTTTGCCTTATAACTCATCGACTATTTGATCTCACGCCCTCATGGATTTACAGAAAAACGTTTGGTTTAGGTAAGACCGCCATCAACTTTTCTTATAGGCATAATTATTTTGCATTTTGTCGAAAGAAGCACATTTTTCTGATTCAATTTGAGACACAAAACTTGTTCGTATTACAATCGAATATTGAGGACATTACAGCTGGAATTTTTTTCAGCAAAAATCATGTGGGTCTTGCAAGAAAACAAGAAAACAGTCAGCAGTTTGTTGTAATTTAAGCAAATATGTTAAATATTCTTTGTGCTCTTACCGAGACGCATTTTATGAAGAATAATAGGTTCCTATGTCACATATTAGATTTTGACAGTTTGATTATTGTTTACGGTTCACGTTCTTTTTCTAAACAAGACTAATAATAAATTATATTATTTTTCCAAATTTTATCTTACTGTAATGTTCACTAAAATTCGATATAATATGAACAAGTTATATGTATATCAAAGAAATCATAAAAAATGCTTCTTTCAACAATGTATGAAACAAAAATGGCGCCCATAAGAAAAAGTAGAGTTGGTGATGATCTGACCTAAACGAAACGATTTCCTGTAAATTCTCGAGGATGTATACTGTTAGAGCACGAAAAAGTGCTCTAATAATCATAATGTATGCATATCTTTCCGATACGAGGTCGAATAGTCAAGATCACGGCAAAAACAAAAGACCATTTTTTTGTTTTTCGGCCGGAAATCATATACCGTTTGAGATAGATCAGATTTCTAAAGTACTAAATTCTGCAAATGCCGAAATAATAAGCAAGATGATAGCCCTGTAGGGCGTTTTTTTAAAATATGTTTATGCGATAATCGCATTTTGTGATTGTCTTTTGTTCTCTTTGACGAAGAATTTTTGCGGTTCAAGAACAACCCTAAAGTTTTTGTATTTACAGTTGGCAAATCTGGTGCCATTTCTATACCCCTATTTGCATGTTGTATGTTTAATGATTGTTATGTCCAGGGTCGTATTTATTTTTTTTTTCTCTTGAAGATGCCAGTTTAGCGACCGAAACGCCAGAAGGCATTTATGTATAGCGCAGCCTTGTATGAATTTAGGATAACAAGATTCGACCATTTAGAGGGTACTACACTACATATATCTTAATTATTATAACCACATTTTTACAGATATTAACTTTTCTGTTTCAGGTTATGCAACAGCTAATTTAAGCCCGCGCACACAGATTAATAATAGCCCAGTGCCAATAAGTAGATTAAGTACACGCCATTCTAATGGACTCGATAATTTGGAAGGTATAGTATCTTAATTATTGTAACCATATTTATACAGATATAAAAAATTCACAGACCTCGCATCTTGCGCAAGTATCATAGGCGTATTGAAAATACCGACACAACTGCTCGGTTTCTACTTTCTAAGATGTCCAACAAAAGTGATCTGTGCCGTTTCAAGGTGGTATATTGATAGAATAAAATAAATGATTTGTGACAAGCACAAGGCACATAGTCAAACTGACGCAATACATAACAAAATATTAACGCATCAGTTTTGTACAGACTTATATTGCAACGCGATATCCCTCGCACGGAACTCGCTCTCACCGTACCTTAGTTTACATCTGGCGATCTGGCTAGCGCTCTCCAGTCTCCATCCAATTTATTAGCGGCCTCGACTGCGCGCGCCGCCAACAGAATCTGTCGCCTGTCGATACACTTTTCGTAAGATGAGTCCCATATACACGAACCCAGTAGTATTTTCAATACTAAAAATTTCGGTTTTAGTTTCACGGGCACAGGCGAACACCGAAACACCGAAACTGATGCAGGTCTCATCTGGTAATTTTTATTTATACTTTCCTCGATAATTTTAATATCTATTTTAATTGCAGAATTTGAAAGACAAGTACATACTGCGTCAATTAAATTTGTTACAATTAAAAATTGACCAGCAAGGATAAATTATTAATCCTCTGTGCGAGATGATGCTCACGAAGACAACGTTATCGTCAGCAGAAGATCCTGTAACTTTTTTGGCAGCAAATAATTTTCCGCTTTCCACTATCGAAAGTTTGCAGGAAGTGGAAAATAACTTGGAAGTTGAAGAAAATCAACAGCTTCTTGTGAGCGATTTATACTTTTCTGTTTTGTTTGGAATGACCGTGTCTTTAATTTAAGGAAACTGGAAGAATAGGTGGTGACACTCCCAGAAATTGTGTTAAAAGGATTATGGAGAGGTTATTCACCTACAACTTGGCTCAAAACTATTCTTGGGAAGGGCTGAAGGGAAAACAGAAGTATGGAAACTTAATGTTGGATACGATCACTAAAAGTGAGTATAAACATTGTCTCCTTTCCTTATAGACATTCATGTTTTTGGCTTATTTGGATATTTTCTATCTGGCAGCCTTAAAAATGTCATTTTAGAAGGTTTTGTACGGTGTTGTAGATGTAAATTAAAAAACGCGTTATTGATAAAATGCCTCCCCTTGATGCGATTTATTCAATATTTTTTTAGGGGCAATAATGAAAAACCCGAAATTTTTGACGGACGAAAATGAGGTGGAAAAATGCATAAAAGAGTTTCTTAGAAGGGCCACGATAGAGAGGGCAAATTCCAAGAAACGGGCCGAATAAAATTTAATATGTATATTATTTTATATAATTAAATTTTGTTATGGGTAGGTAGTTCAAATATAGGTTTAGGTTAGATAATAATTACAAGTTGTTTAAATGCAATTATTTTTTATTTATTGCTACGCATAGTTAATGTAGTTTTGTATAAATTTGAATTTATATATTTTTTGTTTAAGGAATAGGTTCTATTATGCCATGGAACTTTTGGGTTTTACTTTTACGTTTTACGTTTTACTTTTTAGTTTAATTTTGGGTCATATCTGTAGACTAGAATTCATTATTTTTTGATATATACCTAATATTTTATTATAGCCAATACGACTAAATAAATGTATTATTATTATTGTTATTATTGTTGGTTGTTATTTTATTGTGATTATTGCTTAATAAATAATGCCTAATAAATAATCTCTATGTTTCTATTAAATGCTTACCTACTCTTAAAGTCTTAAACTGTGAAAAATTTCTGGAAAATGTCATTAAGACAATTTTCCAGATATTCTTCACATTTCACTGGAGATGACTAATAGAAATTAATGTACATCCGATTTTCTAATTTAGGGATATCCCTGTGAAGTCCTATTTATGTACTGAATAGGACATCCTGGGATGTCCCTTTTACATCCTAGTACGTCCTAGGATATCCTGGGATGTCCATGTGGGGTACAGTGGACATGTGCAGCGGACGTCCACTGGCTCAATTATTACCATCCCAAAGTGTGACACTAGGAGGTCTATATGACAGCCAAATTACTATAATGATGGGATATTGGTACATCCTAGGGACGTCCCAAGTCCTAAAAGGGATGTACAGTGGAGATCCTTAGGATAGCCTTGTGTTATGTGGGATACAAGGGTGGCTTAGTCGAGGGGCTAGTGGCTAGTCTAGTGACTGCGTAGCCAGTGATTGGGTTGATTGTACATCCCGTAAAATCAGGCGTAAGGTACGTTTAGCTGTCGTGAACGATCCGTTGAGAGAAGTGACATCCAAGTTAGATGATCGATGTGTTAGGGAGCTGAAGCGATCCTAACGAGCTATACGATCTTTGCGTCCGAACATCAACTTGGGGATTACTCGAACCAGTACTTCCAACGGTGGGAAACTTGCTTCGAGATACATATTAATAAAAGGTCAGGCCACCTTATTTAATTCTCTCCGATCGTACCTGGGATACATACAGTTTTTATGTGGACAATTGGGGGTTTCAATTATTATTGAAATTGAAATTATTTACTAGTGAATCATCATTTTAATATATATTTTGTTTTGGTTGTGTAGTAGTTATTTGTTTGATCTGAAAATGAACCGTATTAGTTAGAAGCAGTCACAGGTTGCTTTCAGTTTGTTAAATTTTTAATAAAGTACATTCGGTACTTACTTTATAATAGTGTTCTTTCATTATTCATCGTTTTGTTTGTAAAATCTCCGAAATAAATATTTGAATTTTGATTAATAGTTTGAGTTTTGTTGGAATAAAAGTAGTTCTACAATACGCCAGCATTTTATTGTAGGTTACGTCAATAATTATTGTCAAATGTTTGACTCTAGTTTATATTAAGGTTATTTTTGGTCAGTGTACCCGCCACGTCACGAGGTTCTTTCTTGGTAACTTACCGTTCGTCGCGCTTGCGCATTCAATATATATTTGGAACTCCTTGAGTAAAAAAAATTATAGTGCTGACAGTTGCTTTGCTACATAACTTTTGGCGACGAAGACCTGACAGATAGGAGTTGGAGAGGAATGGTATCTGAGGATTCGGGGAATTTAATTCATTATAATATATCCTCTGAGAAATGTACCACGCAGAACAAAGCCAAGTTTTTTGAATGTGCGGGAAGAACTCGCCGATTATTTCATTAAAGAAGTACAGTTTTTGTGGCAGAACGAAAAAAGATGCAATGCAGCATTATAAATAATGTTCTAAAGTATTATTTCGAGATCTTATAAGTAGAGCCCGGATTCTAGGCCACATGCCTTCTTGTCAATTTTTCAGGCTAAACTCTCAAACCATGTTATAAATATAACTCACGAAAAACTGAGACGAATAACACCTATTTGTTCCGGCCTAAACGTCTATTTTGATCAAAAGTCCGATTTTCTGCCTATTTCGTGTTTTTTAGAGCCTAAAATAGGCCAATTGCATTAATTAGCAGTGTATCTGTTCTGGCTCTCAAAAAATGGCATTTCGTGTTAGAATTTTGTTTTTCTAAGTTGGCAGTAAAGTTAGAGTTGGCAAGCCTGGTTAACTGTAACTGTCAGTGTCAGTTCGTTCAGTGTCCACAGTTTGGCGTTCATATAATCTCAATCTCTCTTTGGGTGAAAGTAAGTTAAAATGCCGAAAGTAATAAGTTCACTTCTGGAAAGAATTAAAAGCTAGTTGTTCTTACTTGACAAGGAGAAGGTCTTTGAGGTGCACGAAAGTGGTTTGTTTTGAAAAGTTTGTTCAAAGGTGCTGTTATAAGTAAATTCCTACTTGTTGATTTAAATTTATTTACAATTACGTTTACGTTATTATTTATAATTTAAAAGTAACAAGAAGTGTCACCTTGAACAACACAAAATGCGCCTGGGCATAAAGTAAATTTAAATAAACCGCAGATAGATACTTCTCAAAGTTATTATATGGGAATTTGCCTAATTCGAGGTTCGTTCTTAGTCGGCAGTAATCGGAAATTGACGTCACCGCGGGACCGCAATTTCCTGCCGTACATTAGCCGATAAGCGGAGCGCATAGAACGGTGGAATAAAATAATCATCGTTAGGTATAAAATAATAATTATTTATTATTAACCCAAAAACTAAATTTCGGTGAACATCTGTTTCAGTAAGTACGTACACTTTCTTCGCCATGATGAGTGATGAATCAATGAATACACAAAATTCAGTACTTACGTACCTAATGGACACTTCAAGATTAGTCTCGGGAATGATATTAGGCAAGTAGGTACGTATTTATTCGAGTAGTAGTAGGTATGAAGGTAGGTAGGTATTAGGTAGGTACATACTTAGTTTTGCTTTCAAAAACACATCGGCGAGTAGAAAGTGTTTAGAAGTATGTATTTTTATTCAAATAACTGTACATAATGTTATCTATATCTATACTGCCTACTGCATTTCAAGTTATACGCATACTTTTTTCAACTTTTTACTTTGTTTGGAATTAGTAGATGTATGGGTGTATGTATTTATTTCTGAAAATAAAATACTGGCTGTGGATTTAATTTTTAGTAGGTGTACTGTTATTTTAATCATCTCCAGTTAAAAATGAACGGCATCGAGGGCGATTTCATTTTCAATCTAAATTTAACTTTTTTAGGTTAACATTGCTAATTCAAAAATCTAAATTACTCTACAATATTAGAATACGATAATTTTCGCTTTAAATTTCACAAATTACCTATCCATATAGGTAGTTAAGTTTCAGTAATAAATCTTAGGTATACCAGAAATAGTCAGGCCCACGCCCAGAAGAAACTATAGAATCCGTGAAAGTTCGTAAGAATCGAATGAATGAAATTCCAATTTGAACCTAACTATTCTCAATGAAATGATCCGCCGTTTTTACAATTACCTACCTACGGAAGTAACAAGTGTCGGAAATTTAGTGCGGGAATTTGAGGTAGGTAAGTACCTACCTTTAGGACCTTTACTTACACCCTGCAGAACGATGAAACTTCATAACACCACAGGTTTTACATAAATTTATGCCATCAAATGCATGCATAAAGCGTGGGAACCGGGAAACACATGCAAACGTCTGTACAAATATGCTTGCGGAGCGCGACTGAGGTCCGACGCTGACGTCACATGCTTCCCCCACTCGTACTTCACGCGGTGCTACAGCGCTTTACGGGCATTAGGCAACTTCCTATATAATAACTTTGGATACTTCTTACTGATATTCCATCAACAACTGAAAGAGAGAACCAACTATTTCATTTAGAGCTTTGCAATGCACTAATTTCAGCAAATATTCCTTGGAATAAGCTGAAAATCCCCAACTACTTGGATTTTAAAAAAATACACAAATAAAAAGATTCCGATGAATCTCTATGAATCCGATGAAAACTCTATTTGACAAAATGCTATGGAAATGTCAGTTTCAGTTCAACATTACCAAACTTGTGTTAAAATAGTATATTATACACGAATTTATAATGAATGCTATTATTATCGAGGATGAAGTTTACAGCACGAGCGAGTGAAACGAGCGAGTTTTGTAATAATCCGAGGTAATAATAGCATCATTATAACGAGTTGTATACTATACTTTGTCCACGACTATCAAAACAGATTCCCAGAAACAATTTACCTTCATTTCCCTTCTCCAGTGTAAGAAGATTCATACATACGCTCTCAGGTATAATTTTCTTGGTTTTTTGGGCAATGAATCTAATGAGGCAAGTTCTGCAGCTTCTTTTATTGCTGGTGCTGTTAAAGAAACCTCTTTTTCACTCTCACTACTCATTATATCTTCTTTTTTAGAATATGCATTTCAAATTAAAAGCAAACCATGCTGATTTGACGTTTCAATTTGAACTGACACATCGCGATCGCGGCCTACTAAATAAATGTAAAAAAGGGTCAAAGCGATGTTCCTATTGGTGTAGTGAATAATATTCATTAATCACTGCAGTGATTAATGTATCTAATTATGATTGAAGAAACACAAGTATAAAGAGTAGGTATATTATAAGATAGTCGTGGACAAAAATCATTATTTAATTAGTTTATTGAAAATACAAGAAATAGCTTTGGCGAAAATCGAATCTGGATGTCTGTGGATGAATCTACAGATTTTAATGGCCGTTATATTGCCAATATGATAATCGGAAAATTGACGGATGAATGTGCAGGCGCAGCAATAAGAAAAAGCAAACAACTTAACCGTGGCACGGTTTGTCAACAAGGCTTTGGGTAAATTTTTATATAAAGTTATACAAGTACAATAAATTTAGACTTCAACCAATGGATTTTTAGAAAAATTATGGCATCTTGGCATTCAACATGAACGGGGACGTTTGTTTTTGACTGATGGAGCAGCGTACCGTATGTAACAGGAGCATGGTACACCCCCTTTTTTTGTTTATTTTTGAAACTGAAATAACTACAGCAAATAGAACACAGCAGATTAATAATGAAGAAACTTTGCCTTCCGTAAATGAAATTACAGAATTGAAGGCTAGGTGGTTAATATATTCTGGTAATATTGTGAACAAACTTGAAAGAGATCCCAACAATTTTATCCTGCTATAAAATCATACCTAAATAACGTAGATCAATACGCACGCAACACCACTTCGTTAATCAGTGGAATGTATACTGCATTCAAATATATAATAATAATAATAATAATATCTCTACTCACTCCAAACTAACCCTAAGGTTAGCCCCAGAAGCTAGTGCTAGCTTGTGCGGCACGGAGGAGGCGGCATATTACTATTGGCCGCAGGTGCGTCACAGGAACGACCTACAGTTGTTAGTACTCTACCCACCATTTAGTGCGAGAATGAGGAAAACCTGGAAAACCTCATTAGGTAAAGCTGGATAGGCGATCCAAGGCGCGCCCTAGCCACAGCGCAGAAATGGGTCACCCATCCATAGCCAAACCGCGGGCACTGTTGCTGAGCATTAACGACTACTCACTCGCGCATGCCAGCAAGATCCCACGGCTCGCATATATATTTCTTCAAAAAGTCAAAACTGCCACTGCAACTCGTAGAAAAGGCAAAAAAATTCCTATTCAGCCAACGTCAGCAGCAAGAAGAAGAATGGGAGGCAAAAATACTTACTCTGGAAAAAGGTCTCTTGGGACAAGTGGGGGGAAAAAAGGCAGAACACTCATTAAAAATTTGCACAGAGAAAAATATAGGGCTTGGAGGCAATACGTCAAGAAAATAAACAGAATGCTTTATATCTATATAGTTATGTTAATAAATCAATATACTTTGGTCCGAGAGATGTTATTTATGAACGAGTTTGATTTCGAAATTGAACACATTCGAGGACGAGATAATACTGTCCCTGATACCCTTTCTCGCTTTCCATCTACATTATTAAATTCCCCGTTATCGTACAACATACGCCCTCTTGTGGCCATCTTCTGCAAGAATCTCCCGACTGGCTTATTCGAAATCAACAATTTTAAAGAAAGTCGGGCAGCCTTATAATCTTTAAAGCTGCATCAACATAACGATGAATTTCTGTCATACATACTCAAACATAAATTAAACTCGAGTACCTTCGTTGACAATGATTTTAAAAACTGCAAAATAATTTTCAAATCCATACCGATATCTTACTATACTTACTAATACGTACTTATCATAATGAAAAAGTAAATAAGGCACGTATTGCTCTCTCTGAAAATTTAGTAAAGCTTTTAGTTAACAGTTATGACCAACAGTTTGGACATTTTGGTATCAACCAAATTTATTCTGTTTTGAAGCTGCATTTTTATTTTCCAAAGATAAGAAAAATCAAATTTATCATACGTTCCTGTGACATCTCTCAAAAGTCGAAATACTCACAGCGTCAGCTAATTGGAACACCAAACGCCGTATTGGTGGAAAACCCCGGCGATTTAATTACCGCATCTATCTAATCGCATCTCTTCTCTGTTACCCTCAGTACCCCCAAAATCGCTAGATCAGATTCGCCAGGAAGACGGACAAAACTTGGAACGCGCCGCAGAACAACGAGCTAAACATACTAAAACTTATCATGACCAATTAAAGATTAATGACTTCGTACTATTCCGTGAAAACCCAGTATTTGATGCTGCCAATAAAATTATTTCTAAATTCTAAATGCCCCCTTTACTCTGGCCTTTATAAGATTTCCGCAATACCCTTTCCCAATGTCTACACACTCATGGATTCGACTACTGGCAGCAAGAAAGGAAATTACAATATCAATAATTTGAAATTTTATTATCAACCAATTCATTAACATCCTTGTGTTTTCTTGCGACTGGGACCCGCATTGCCTAAAGATGATGTCAAAACCCATAGGTAACTGACGGATCGGTAGTCTGCCATATGCCCACAACTGCACCAAGCAGAGACAAGGAAAGAGAGAGAGGCACACCATCATGCGCATCCAATCATCAATCATCAGAGTCTCCGCCACTCCAGGGAAGGGTCTCTTCACTCCAACATCAGAAGAGGAAACCTGGAAGTGTTTTTGGTCCTCCTGCTTCATATTTGACTATAAGCACTTGGGGGCGTCTGTAATGATCCAGCTCTAGGAGTCAACATCTCATGTACTGAAAAACAAATACTAGGCCAGCGTAGAGAAATTTACCTCCAACTAAGAAAAGGGGACGCATTTTAAAGGCATTCCTGGTTTAACTAACAAACAGCTTTCCCGTACGTATTAAAAAAAAGGTAACTTATGTTTTCTTTGTTGCTCAATTTGTGAGTGTTAAATTGTGTTTCATAAGGTAGGAACTTTTATTCTGTTTGTTCTATCTATGTGTCGTATTAAACGATGTTTAATTCTTTCATTTACTTGTTTTGTTGCTGTCGAATTTACGAATTGAATTTATTAGTTTTAACTCTTTCGTTCATTTTAATTATTCATCCGTTCATTTTAAATTTATGGCTAATCAATTTATTGTGTAACTTAATGCTTATTTCATTTTCATTCAGCTTTTACTTGTAGTACGCCGGATAGCGACAATTTTTATAACTCATTTCAGCGCCCTTCGTATTCATATAAAATTGTAAATTATCTGTTGGAAATCAGGAATATCCATGTGCGAGACCCCAGCGTGGGACATTTTACAATTGGTAGGTCTTCAAAAATGCCAAAGAAAAAAGTTAACCTAAATCTTTTCAGTGCCCCTGCCTTTTGATAACATTTAATAATTAAATCATAAAGAACAATAAATTACCCGAGGCAGAGATCCTGAACAGCTTCAGAACAGAGGAAGACGTTTTAAATGTGTTTAGAAAAGTAGCTCTACTTAGTCATTTCAGCTCGTGTGAATCTAAGTAGGCCTACTTTCCAAGCACTTTCAGAACCTCTTCCTCTGCCCAGGGACTTCTCAGAACCTCTGCCTCGGGTATTTTCTCGTTTTTTATGATTTAATTAATAAGTTGAATCATAAGGCAGATTCGCTGAAAAGGTTTACGTTAACTTATTCTTTCTTTAAAATTTTTGAAGACTTGTCAATTGTAAAATGTCCGACGCGGAGTAGGCAGAGGTCAATTTTTCTGTTTGCCATCACACAAACTACCAAATTTACAACCTCTGCCACACGCTAAAATCATTTAAAAATTGATGTCACTATCCGGCGTACTATTGTTACTCATTAAAAATTCCATCTTTGTTTGCCGATTTTAAATTTATCATTTGAATAATAATATGTAGGAAAGCGAAAGAGCGAAAGAGCAATGGATCGATGATAAGTGCAAAGAAGTGGAAAATAAGTTCGAAATAGGAAAGACTGATGAAGCATATAAAATAATTAGGAGAAATTTTAGAGAAATTGGATCTAGTACAAAAAGCATTAGGAATGAGGCAGGAGATATCCTAATCGAAAGCGGGGAGAAGGCAGATAGGTGGAAAGAATATTTAGGAAACTTATATGCGGGACAGGAAGTGCAAGATATATTAGAAAGTGAAAGCAGTGTAGAAGGGGATAACCTAGGGAGTCCTATAATGAGAGAAGAGTTTGAGCTAGCACTAAAAAGTTTAAGGAATAATAAAGCACCAGGTATAGATGGCTTGCAGGCAGAAATCTTAAAGTGCGCAGGTCAAGAGGTAATAGATCGTTTATTTAAATTGGTTAGTCGCATATACCTGACAGGCGAGATTCCAGAGGATTACAAACTGAACATCATGGTAGCTTTGCCAAAAAGGAAAGGCGCGGATAGATGCGAAAATTTTAGAACTATCAGTTTAACTTCCCATGCGTCAAAAATTTTAACTAGAATTGTGCAAAGAAGGATGGAGAAAAAGGCGGAAGAAATATTAGGAGAAGATCAGTTCGGATTTAGACGAAATAGAGGAACGCGTGAGGCCATTCTAGCTTTACGAGTAATTATAGAAAAAACGATAGAAAAGAGAAAGAGCGTATATATAGGATTTGTAGATTTAGAAAAAGCCTTCGACAACGTAAAATGGGGGAAGATGTTCGAAGTGCTGAGAAAGGTAGGGATGAAATACAGGGACAGAAGAATAATGCATAATCTCTACAAAGAGCAAAAGGCAGTTATAGAATGTGAGCAGGAACGAAGGGAAGTAGATATCCGGAAGGGAGTGAGACAGGGATGTGCATTGTCACCTCTAGTTTTCAACTTATATATCGAAGATGCGATTAATATTGTTAAGGAAAGAACAGCCTCAGGGATCAATGTACAGGGCCAAACTATTAACATGCTCAGATTTGCGGATGATATAGCAGTGTTAGCATCTAGCAAAGAAGAATTAGGAGCGGCTTTGAATGAAATGGAAGCAGTTTTGACACAGGGCTACGGCATGAAAATCAATAAAAAGAAAACTAAAATTTTGGTATGTAGATGGAGTGAAAATAGAACTAAAATTGAAATACGAATAGGAAATGAGAAGATAGAGGAGGTCGCGGATTTCTGCTACTTAGGAAGTAAAATAACCCAAGACGGTAGGAGCACTAAAGATATAACACAAAGAATGGCGCAGGGACGAGTTGCGTTTAACAAAAAGAAACAACTGTTATGTTCGAGAACGGTTAATATAGACTAGGAAGAGACTCTTAAAGTCGTATGTATGGAGTACGGCATTATACGGGTGCGAAACTTGGACAATAGGAGAAGCGGATAGAAAAAGAGTAGAAGCGTTTGAACTGTGGTGTTACAGACGCATGATGAAGATACCGTGGATAGATAAGGTTAGCAATAGGGAAGTATTAGAAAGAGTTGGGGAAAGGCGAAAGGTATGGAAAACAATAAAGAGTAGGAGAGATAGGATGGTAGGACACCTTCTAAGACACGAAGGAATAGTTCGCGACATACTAGAGTCAGAGATAGGAATAAAAAGAGGTAGGGGTAGGCCTAGATTAGACTACTGCTCTCAAATAGTTAGGGATGTAGGATGTTCTACTTTTAGGGAAATGCGTAGGTTAGCTCAGGATAGAAAAGAATGGAGGTACGCGTCCAACCAGTCTTCGGACTGAGAACCTTATGATGATGATTTGAATAATATGTACTTTGTCGTGGCCGACTAATTTAGTGATTGTGGGTAACATTTGCATCATAATCCAACCAGATAATGTGTGACTGAGCCTTGCTGTTGTATACTAACATTTTCCAGCGAGTGCGAAAGCCACTAATTGCGATAAGTCCTTGATTACCGGTATCCATTGACCTGGGTTGCTCCATTTAGTAACATTTCCTCTGTTTTAAGTGGAAAATTTATGTTTTGACATTAAAAGCCCTCTACCCCTTCACAATAAATTATAATGTCTCTATGGTAATGGATCAGGGTGGGAGTTTAATGCACTTTACTGCTATTCATTTGCGACATTATTTCATTCAATAATAATTGTAATAAATTTGTTTTGATAATTTCTGCTTCTTAATTTATAACACCTGCATTCTCACCCCTTTGTGTCAACTCTTTGTATTCGAACTTCTAATTTAATATAAACACAACGTAGGTAAAGACGATCACGCGGCTCGTAGGCTTTTTTGTTCATTTACATTTTTTGATTTAATTCATTTTAATGGTAAATTATTCAGATTCGGGCGAAATTAATATTACTTTTATTAATTAGGGGGGTATGGGGGGATCACTACAGTACAGAGGCCAGTTACTAATCAAATCGAAAAGGAACGAGGTCCAGTGTTGAAAATGAAAAGAAAACGTGATCCTTTAACCTGGAAGAAAAATGTTCGGAAGCAAAAGAGACTTAAAAGAGAAGCTTATTTGGGAACAAATAAGAAAGAACAAACTGCAAGACCAATATTGCCCCCACTACGTGCATTGAAAGAATAACATTCACTATGTAATTCTGTAAGAGATGATGCCAGACAACATATTTATAATACTTTTCGAAATCTTCTCTCCATTGAAGATCAGCGCCAATTGGTAAGTAAACACATTGCTCGCAGACCAAAAAGTAGAAAAATAATAAAAATTTTGAATTCTAGAAAATTCTATACTCATGAATATTCATTCACATTGGAAGGTAAAAAAATCTTTCAAAAATTGGGCTACTATAGAAACAAGTTAGCGGTTCCTACAAGACCAATCAAGGTACTCCATATAACGCTTGAAAAATCAAGGTTCTTGGAGAACAGAGTTACGTTCAATGGTCATTGCGAAGCTACCGTCATAATAGACAGTACGAAGAGGCGTAAAAAATCAAATCAGCAACACCCGCTTACAAGAAAACGAAATCTTTTGCCTGGAGAAACCTACACCGCACCAATACCTTTGCCCAATAAAAAGTGGAAGGATTTGCAGGATTGCAGGTGATTCTTGTACTGGTTGAAATGTTCCGAAATCTTATACATACATTATTTTTTTGAGCTTAACAAAATGTCAAGAATAAAAGGATTTTTATTAATAACCTGCCTCATTTTAATACGGCGCAAGATTGCGATGCCGAATGAGTTCATCTTTTTTATAATTAATGACCTTGTTATTTTTTAATTATTAATAATGACGAGGAATAAAACTTTGTATCTTTGTGAATATTTCTTTCATTTTTCCATTAATTTTCTATTTTTTCTTTCTTATTTCTTTAGGGGGGAGGGGTTTGGATAAAGAAGTGGGGGCGGTCTTCTTGTTATGAACGGTACGTTCAGATATCTTGTATTTTGTATTTGAATTACATATAATAGGTGTTTTGTATTTCAAATACAAATTTTAGTAATATTTGTGAAATTTATGGCAAATGAAACACTATGTAAAAAATGTTATCGACGTTTCGCCTCTGGTTGGAGGCTTTGTCAAGATTATATATTTAAAAGTTTACAAAATGTATAAAAGTGACAAAATTTTTTCTTAATAAAAATGTAAATAACAGTAACTAAGAACTTATATTAAAAATAGAAATTATACGTAGCACACATGATTTTGTAAAAAATATGAAGGAGGAAAGAAATGTACATAAATTATAATCAAGTGGTAGAGAACAGATTTACGTTATTATGTCACTGTAAATTTGACTTAAATTTTGAATGTCAGATCTGTCATTCAAGGAATTTTTATCTTTTTGGATGTGTATCATTTCTAAAACCAGTCTAGCTTTTAAGTTTTTTTCTTGTTCTAAAATAGTAGTATTGTGAAAATCGAAATTGTGTTTAGTATCTTTTATGTGTTTACTGATAGCTGAATTACTATTTTGGTAAGTATGTTGTTTTAACCTAGTTTCAAGGTGATTTTTGGTTTGCCCAATGTATGTTTTATTACAGTTATTACAATTAATTTTGTATACAATATGAGTTTTCATTAATTTTGGAATTGGAGTTTTTAAACGAGAATATAAAAATTGTAAGTTGTTATGCTTTTTATTAAGAAAAAATTTTGTCACTTTTATACATTTTGTAAACTTTTAAATATATAATCTTGACAAAGCCTCCAACCAGAGGCGAAACGTCGATAACATTTTTTACATAGTGTTTCATTTGCCATAAATTTCACAAATATTACTAAAATTATTAAAAAAATGGCACAAATAATTATACAATTCAAATACAAAATAAAAATGTATTTTGTATTTTGTAATTTGAAATACAGTATAAAAGTATTTTGTATTTGATATTTTAAAATACATTAGGTAGTGTATTTTGTATCGAAAATACATTTTTCATGTATTTTGCCCACCCCTATATATATGCTGCCGCGCTCTGGATAGATATCAGCAAGTGACAATTATTTTGAGTAATTGTGTGGGACTAATCAGCGGTACTGGACCGTTCGAACAACTACTCCTCGGGCAAATACCCCGTCAGGCATTCAATTATAGAACTAAATCCAGTACCACTGATTAGTCCCAGATAATGACTCAAAGTAATTGTCACTTGCTGATATCTGTCCAGAGCGCGGCAACATATATAGCAAGCTAACTTGCATGGTTTGATTGTGTACGGGAAAGCACCGTACTGATGAGTCCCAGAAAAACCTGCAATATTTAAACAAAGACCTGCTTAAAACCACGTACGTACATGAAGACACATTATGATTGCTTCAAAGCCGCCTTAGATGGGGTAGCATTCTGTGACGTCTCGCAGTACAAAAAATATGGATTTAGTTCTATAATTCAATGCCTGGCGGGGTATTTTCCCGAGGAGTAGTTGTTCGAACGGTCCAGTACCACTGATTATTTCTAGCTGTTGAGAAATTCTCGTAAGTCCCCAACCGTTATTTTAAAAGCGAAAATCTCGTAACTCCGGTCTGTATAATGGCTGCGCGCATACTGGTAGAGTGCTTTGTGTGTTGATATTTGTGGTAAATTAATAAAATTTATAAAAATATCGTGGTAAGTTATTGTTAATGAAGTCTTAATTACCGTTTAATATTTTTCGGGCATTTTAGTTTATTATTTACTAAAGAATCAGTCAGACAAACGGTTCCTGGAGTTGCGAGATTTTCTATTACAATCCAGACGGAGTTACAAGATTTTCTGTCTTCTTACCAACTTACTTTCAACACGAAAGTACCAAACCATGGCATCTTTTTCATCCCACCGGACGTTAAAACTTATGAAACTAATAAAATAAAATTATATAGTGGCATCTGACGGTCTTTTAGTAGCTCATAATTCGCAAATAAATAATATTGAAACGGTAAGTCTTTTTATATTAGTAATTCCACAACGCTCCAGTTCTCTGTTTCACAGAACATCTCTCAGGTTGAAAATGGAGACGTACATGAGAACTCTCTTGAATATGACTATTTTGATCATGTCGAACAAAATAATATTATTTTAACTGAACTTGATCCAACAGAAGAAATTATAAATTTGGGAGAGGATGTATTAGGCCAAAACAGCGGATCTGTAGAAGTGGTATTAGGTACATCACAACAAAATGTTGAATCTATCAGTTTCAAGGATCTAACGGAGATGGTAGAAAAAGAAATTGCAGATGATAGCCGCATACTTATAGCAATTTTGCTAGAACACAAAAATAGTAGTACAGTAGCAATTCTCTCAGAAAAAGATCGACATTGTAGAAAATCTATCTTCTCAAACCTTTGATAAAGCCGAACTAAATTTATTAAACAAAGGCTTGAAGTTTAGCTTGCCAGAATCTCGTCGCGTAGGTACCGAAAATGTAATAGCTAGTATTGAATCCTCAATTCAGTGCTTAACTGAATCCAAAAAAAGTATGATTAGGGGAACGGTTGCACAGAAAATATCCGAAAATATTATTAAATATCATGGTTCTCTTCTCCGCCACAAAAACCACTCTAAAACTATCAAAGGACTGAGAGAAAAAGATTGCTTTTATCTTAAGGCAGATAAGGGTAACAAGGTTGTTATATTGAATAAATGTGACTATTACGAAAGAGTAAATAATTTAATAGAAAACGGTCCATACGTGAAAATTAACAAAGATCCGTTGCCTAAACTGATTTCAGATACTCGGAAAACATTTAAACTATGTAATAACTTCATTTCCGCAGATATCAAACGTAAGCTACATGTGTCTAACCGTAGCCGGTCGGCTACGGTCCAGTGGCGGCTCGTGACTTTAGAACTTGGCAGTGCTCTGGAATGAAATCACCGTTCAGGGGTTGGGGGGGGCGGGGTCTGGCGGTTTCTCCCCGTATTTTTTATGACGTGCTTTAGAAGCCATTTTAAAACAAGAAATTTCACTCACCGCAATATTTGACGAAAATCCCAAATCCAAAAGGTTAAACTTTCGCACACAATTTTTACCGCGACCTTTCGAAAAGTATTTGATAATTCGCTCAGACTTAGGACGTCAATTTCGTTTTATTTCAAGTTTTTCGTCTCCATTATACATATATTTAGAAACCATATTCACTTTTAACTGAATGAAGTAAGTATTACAACACAATAATAATATTGAAAAATGCTAAAATCAGGCGACCACTTTGTTAAAGTTCACTCCACAATATTTAAGTGTTCACTTGAATCTGGAACGCAAATTCTGTACTAGCTTGCAAGTGAGCTTTGGACACTTCGTGCTTTCTTATTTTTTCATGCAAATGGTTCAAGTCAGTAACGCCTATACTACTCCAATTCTTATCCATATTTGGAGTAAAAAATAACAGGCATTGAAAACAAAAAAGATAATTCCTTACCGTACATCCACATATCCATTTGTTTCGTTTGTAAATGTCGCTGGTGAAATGCCTGGTGAAAGACCGACCTTCCTTTTTCTTCGCACAAATTTGATTTAGTTTTAACTTTTAAAACCGGTGTCGGCCTACCTAACAGTTTTATTTCAATTTTTGTGCTCAAGTCCAATAATAAAAAGTTAATTTTAATAATATTGTCAATGGAATTTATGCCGCTATCACTACATAACACGCGCCACCACCACAAACTAAACCACTGGAAATTTCAATATTTCAAAATAATAAACACGATAATACAGCTAATTACTCAAGTTATAAGCAAAGCCAGGAGCTATCTCAAACTTAAATATGGTAAACAAAAGAACAACGCCGCAGAAGTACCAATTTCCGTATTATATTATACATATGCTTAGCACAACCGAAAGGTTCAACTTCCAAGTGTGTACTGAAAAGGCACACGGATACGAGCTAAACTAAAAGCATATATGACGAATTTTCCCACGTCTTGCCGAGTTTTGCCGATCTCGCTCCCATATCGAATGTACGAGTACCACACCCCACAGTTTCAACACGCCAGACGCTACACTCGAACGCCAGACGGTTTGGATGTATTTGCACATTTGCACGTGTATTCTCTGCTAGGTATTTTGAAACTGACGACGCGGGATGCTTGGCTCGCATACTATTTATTATCTAAACGCTGGAGATTCAAAAAGTTTTAAACTTTAATTTGAACCTTATCAAAAAAAGGTTAACAGCAGTTTTTTGTAGGCAGTGCGCGCGCACGAGCGCACTTATTGAGGAGCCGCCACTGCTACGGTCTAACCCAAAAGTACCACGCATGTATTGTTTAACGAAGATCCATAAAGTAGGGAAAGCCGTAAGGCCCATAGTTTCAGATATAGATTCTCCTACTTACAATCTGTCCAAATGATTAGTCAATGAATTTAATAACCTCGAGATCAAGCAGTCTACTTTTTCAGTAAAGAACTCTTTAGAGTTTATAAACAAAATGCAACACATTACATTGCATGATAACGAATTATTAATTTCATTCGACGTCAGGTCACTTTTTCCCAGTGTACCTGTACCAAAGGCTTTGGAGTATTTGTATGAACTCCTTAATAAAAATAACATTGATGAACAAACTGTCAAAGAATACATTAATTTAACCAATCTGTGTATGCAGCAGAATTATTTCAAAGTCAGTGGATCATTCTTTCAACAAAGTGAAGGCACAGCCATGGGAAATTGCCTCTCTTCTTTCATTGCAGAAATTTTCATGGGAAAATTTGAAACCCAACTGAAAGATGAGCTCCCATATTTTCCAAAGGTGTGGGTGAGATATGTAGTCGATATATTTGCCATTTTTGGCACTAGTAAATGTAACTTGAAGATTTTTTGAGCGACTTAAATAGTAGATTCAATTCAATCAAATTTACCCAAGAAATAGAAAGAGAAGGACTGATTCCATTTTTGGACATTTTGGTAATTAGGAATAACAGTAAGTTAGAATTTGACATCTATAGAAAAGAAACCAGTACAGCTCGGTACGTAACTGCAGATTCGAACCACTGCAGTCAGCACAAAGAGGCTAGTTTTGGTTTTTTAGATAAGACTGTTGAGTCTACCATTATCCGTTGAAAGATACCGCAAGGAAGTAAATACAATTAAAGATATAGCGAGATGTAACGGTTTCGATCCAGAAATTGTCAATAGGTTAATTAGGAAACGTAAATTTAAAATGCTATTGCGAAATTCCACCACTTTAAATGGGGATAATAAAATTTAAATTTATAAAAATACCATGTGTACCGCAGATAACTAGAGGTATGAATACTATTTTCGGGAAAGCAGGCTTCAAAATGGTTCACACTTCAAGCAACAAGTTACAAAATCTACTTGGAAATGCGAAAGATAAAACGGAACCCATTCATAAAGCGGGAATTTACGAAATAGCATACGGAAATTGCGAGGAAAAATATATTGGGCAGTCAACTCGGTCTATTTTAACCCGCTTCAAGAAGCATCAAGCCGATTACAAATACGGCCGTCCTGATAAGTCTAGCATGGCATCACGCGCGTTGGAAACGAGCCATAAATTCAATGTCAATAATCTCAAACTCCTAAAACCAGGAAATAATAAATTAGATTTAAACGCCTTGGAAAGGATAGCGATATATAAAAATAAACGTAACTGTCTTAACAATAATTATGGTCCGATTCCGAACTCGACCCTGTATGTATCAGGTAGATAGAATTAAGACCAGCCATAAAATACGCACCTTCCAGTTCTAGGACACCAATTTTATTGCTCTTATGTTCAAAATAGTTCTAAGAAACCTTGTAGGTACGCCGACCCCTTTCGCCTGGGAGACCAATTTTGTTGCTCTCGTGTTCGAGATGGTTCTAGAATTTCAGGGAACTATTTTGAGCATGGGGGAGAGATGGAGTTGGTTTCTTGAGTGGGAGGGGTTGATGAAGAAACCCTGTAGGTTTATCGATTCTCTTCACTTTAGGAGTGGGGGTTGCGTATTTATAGCCATGTAATTTAAGTTTAGAATTAGATTAATCTTCAACTCCTGAAGATGCTGACGTTGTCAGCGAAACACGTGTCGAATTTAATTATTGTGTCACTGTCTTTTGGCGTGTGAGGTTAACTTATTAAGAATTCATAGTGAATTTACGTCAAAGTTCTTGATCCATCTACTGTGTGTACAATTTTTGATTTAAAATCGCACGAGGGATTTTGTTAGTTGTGGAATGAGACAGGAGGAGTAACTGCTGACAACTTTGCTTCACTACTGTGTAACTTTTTAGTGAAAGAGGTAATTCCGAAAAGGAAAGCGGATCAAGAAATAATTATATACATAGGTATAGTGACGGTTGTAACAGTCAGAATAGAAACACAACACTGGCGAATGCTCTTTTGAATATTTCTCTATTCTATGGTGTGACAATAATCCAGAAATACCTATAAGTGCCATACCCAACTGGAAATTGAAACAATGCTCCACTATAGAGAGAAGAATGAGGAATGTCAAAATTAATGTTCCTGCTGACTATGGGCAAATTTGTAAAACAGCACGCAAAAATCCCCACCCTTATAAGGTTTTTTGTGTCACGATTTTTTCTAAAAATTTAACCAAATTCACGTTTGCTCGAATATAAGGCCCGGAAAAAAGCTGGCGGATCCTCAGGTAACAGATTTACGGCAACTAAAATACATCCAGGGGGGAAAAATTTACTACAAGTTAAGCCATTCTGACCAATGGAAAGAGCTAGAAGTAATTACATTTAAATTTTTGTAATAATATTTTTAACTAATTTTATTTCAGTGCCGTGTTAAGAATATCCCTTGTATTGATCCGGAACAGCTCCCCTATTTATATAGGTCTAGACTGCCAATTAAGAAAACAAAGTACGATCACTTATAATACCTGAAGAGGTCTTTGCTTCCAGATTATCATGCATTTTACGATGACTTACCTTTTCAATGAATGTAAAAATAAAGATATTGTTTTGCAATAGACAAACTTGCATTATTTTACTCATATTTGCATGAATTATATCTGTGTTGTAAAATTTTTAACATTGTTTCTTAGTGGCAGCGAAAATCACTTAAATCGAAAAAGCTGCCATAATTTAAATCGAATATCTCGTAATTCCGTTAGTATTTGCGAAATGCAATTTCTGTAGAAAATCATGTTAATAATCTAATTCTTAATGTATATTATTACATAATAAAACAAAATATAACAACAGTTGCTACGCAGTATTTTTCTGAATAGTTTTTTGTTCGACCTGTAAACTTGTGCACTTTGGACTTACGAGTTTTTCTAACTAAGCCGACGATATGTCTGTAGATAAAGAATTAAAAGACAAAATATTAAAATTAGGTCCGTGTCAGCCAATAGTTTCTTTCAAAAAAGATGCAAAGGGAAGGAGCTTTTCTTCCTCTTATTACAAGTTCACCACCAAGACAGGTCAAACCGTGGAACGAAAATGGTTATGCTATTCAACAAAAGCAAAGCAAAAAACGGTCACTAAAAAAATTTACCGAAGAAACTTGATAACTTAATCAGTTCTGCAGTATGTAGCTGCAACAACCTTTCAAGAAAATTTAAAGGAAACAACGACGGGGAAAGAAAAATACTACCAACAAAACATTGCTCTGATGCGGAAGAGATTAACAATTGAGCTTCGAAAAGTTAAAAGGCTGAAACATATTGCCAGGGCAATAGCAACTAAAAAAAAAACATTGCGCAGAGGAAAACAGGCACATAAATTTGGTGTTATCTATCGCTTTTATTCATTCCCAAATTTATATGTGGCTTTCTGGGATATATAGGCAAATCTTAAGAAAACTAAATTTTATGAAACGCCTTTTCGTTTAAGTTTAGGTTGTTGGTTCCTAACAGCCACATTGTTACAATTTTGAAAGACAGTGAAATTATTTTAGAATAATTTGCTAGCGTATATTTGTATTTTGGGAGAGTAGCTGTTAGGAATGAATCATTATGTGTATCAATTTAGAGCGCCCGTTAGCTGAAATATTTTGCACGTAACTTTTCCTGAATGTCTTAAGATTTCTGTTAAATTCAATTGGCGATTTCTGAAAGAACGTATGAAAATGAAACACTTCTACATGTACTTGTGACTGTCGATTAACATCAATATAGCAATATTTTTATTAAATTATCTTGATTGTTATTTACAGTCAACGGCAACATGAGTGAAGTGGTTGTAAAATTTGAACATGTGGATTTGAACATTTTTTGCATCTTATTTGCAGTTCACTTAGATTTGATTTATTTAATTTTGGTTGCAAATTTTGCTTACGAAACCTATAATCAAATCAACCACAAGAAATATAAAGTTAAATATTAATTATTATTCCATATTGTAACAACAGCAATAACCAAAGAATTTAATATTGCACAGTAGGTAAATGAACTAAAACTATAACATACGAGATGTTATTAATGATTAGTTCTGTGCAAGACTCCAGCCACTTGTCTTGTAGCCCTTCTCCCATCAGCTATCTCAGCATTTATTCTTCTGGCAGCATTTTCCTCTTCGCCTAAATTATCATCCATCATACCTAAATCCACTTCTTCGACTATTTATTTCTTCATCTGCATCCGGATTATTATATCCAATCCACATGTTGTACAAAACAACACAAGCGTTAATAATTCTGCAAGCCACATCAGGCTTATAATGCAGGACTCTGTGTTTTAATAATCATCGAAACCGTCCTTTTTAACACCCCGTTGCAGCATTCTATTTTAGCTCGGGTATCCTTATGCATTATATTAAATAAATAAATAATAATTTATTTTCCCAAAATGTAATTCATGCCGTCAACATCTATTCAAAAATAATAATAAAGAAAAACTATTTCTAAGTTAAACAATATTAAACAAAAGAAAAAAATACAAATTAATACAATATTATCGTTAAGTTGACATTTAGGCATGCATCACAAAGCCCTGGAGAGCATTATGTGTATTCAAGAGTATAAGACTCAACTGCATTAAACGGTGTGAGCAACCACGTTCGAAGGCGGTAGCAAATTTAAGTATGCAAGGATAGCATGTGCGTACGATGATAATAAAAAGTAATCAGTGTGGTCATCAGCGTGAATATTCCGTAGAACTCTATACAGGTTAGACTTGCTCAAAAGTCAAAATGTAAGCATCATTTGTGCTTCCAGGACATCTTGCACTAACATTTAAGATTTTGAGGGTTGCATCACATATCTAAAAATACTCACTTTACTTGCAGTATAATTTAATGGAAGTGCCTCCGTAACCGGCGCCGGCTACAATTTTATAGGTGTATTGTTGCCGGAGCCTGCGTGTGTCTGGTGCGAGAGGGCAGCTAAGGGGTCTGTATAAAATGCATATGCGTTGTATCAGTCTTTTCGTTCCCAAATAGAAGCGCGCCGGCAACTATACGTAAGTCCGGCGCCGGCTACGGAGGCACTCCCTAATTTAATTTATTAGTTAATTATTTACCAATTGGACATTTATGGAGTGGTACTGTTTGTTTTCTGTTTACATATAAATATTCTGGGTATTCTGGGTCGTTAATATTAGGAGGAATAATCGCTACATGGGTACAATCTATACACACTATAACACCGGGGAATCTGTGTTTTTCATCAAATCTAAAATATGGGGCCAAATCAGTAGTTAAGGAAAGGAATTTTCGTTGATTCAAATACTTCATACTGTTGCCTAATTATTGTATTTAATTGTTTGAAATTATTGGAAAATTGAGCCCAAGTATTAAAAATGGCACGTTGTATTAATGCTTCTGTCACTTCTTTCACACATCGACTGACCGTTGACTGGCATATATCGTCACTGAAGTAACAATACCTCCTATCTGACAAGAGTTTCAAAATTACGATTTATACGTCAACTTCGACTTTACTGCGCATGATTCCAATAGCGCCTATATGCAGAAAATTTAAAATTGTCCGCAAACCAGGACAAAAATAATACTTCCTATTTTCAAACTGTAATTCTAATACCTCCTATCTAACTAGTCACTAGTTGCGTTACAAGTCTTGGCGGAGTGGTGCGGTAGGTGTCATTTAATAGTTGTAAAAGTGATGAAAACTCAATATTTTTGTAGTAACTCGAAATAGTACTTATTCGAGAAAATTGTTAAGTGATTACATACAATAGTCCCATCGAATGACCGTCATTTTCATTCCCAATTTCATTCGAAAAATTTTCAAGGTTAGGTAACTACCTATTAGTTCTTATATAAAACGAACTAAACTTTCAAAAAACATCATTTTTGCAGGAAAAGTTCTAAAGTGTTTTAAGTTTTGATAATAATTATAAAATTTTAAAAGAAAATATTATTTTATTTAAATTTTTGTTTTGTTAGGAGGTATTGTTATTTAGATAAATTTATTTCAAGTGTCAGTTAGGAGATACCGTTATTTTCTTACAGAATAAAAAATGAGTTCTCGAACACTTAAAATTCATCAGTTGGCTGCTGAAAATCAAAAGAAAATCGAAATAGACCCTCTATTTGAAGATGAAAATTCGCAAATTGATTTGATAAACATGCCTATTATTGTGTTTGAAGGCGATTTAGTCATTGAAGGACGTGCTTCGGTTCCGGTCCACGAAGAATTACCGTTTCCACTTCGGCTCCGAGGCTTGCGCATGCGTATCTGTCAATTTAAATCAGCTGATGGCATATTTGTATTTTTTAAAGTTTCTTAATTGAGTCAATGAGTCCGTTGAGCGCTTAAATAATTAATGTGTTGTTTGCGATTTATGAAAGTGATTCGTATATTATTATTATTATTCGTTCAAAATTGTGTATGTACGTCAAAAGAGAACTAGCTGCATATTGTCATGGCTAACTTTTGTAAAGTGTGCAACAAAAACTTTTCTAAACCCGCTAATTTAAGAGCACACGTGAAAAAGTTTCATTCTGGTAAGTCCTTATACAAAGTTACAAAGAAAACGAAAGTTGCAAGTACACAAAATTATGAATTTCCAGATAGAATAGATGAACTTGCCCCATACAAAGAATATAAAATATCTGCAGTTTGCAATCAATGCTCAAAACATTCTCCAAATATGCCAATCTTACAAAACATGTCAAAAACTTTCAAAGCGGTAAGTAATCTCAGTAATATTTAGGTTTCATAGGTCGAAATTAAAAATAAAAAATTGCAGATAAAGAAGATATCCTAATCGCCAAAAAAGTTTACCAATTCACATGCCAAGAATGTAACGCACATTTTTCACATAAAAGACACTTTAAATTCCACCAAAAAGTACACCAAAGTCAAACTGAACAACATAAGGTATCCATAACTTGTCCCTTATGAAAGTGTGAAGATTATACAAAGGCAAACAGATAGATCTGAAGGTGAAAGAATTGTACTGGCTGATCGGTAGAAAGTCTAACTTGTTATTGGAAAACAAAATTCTTCTATACAAGACCATTATCAAAACGATTTGGGTATACGGAATAGAGCTTTGGGGATGTGCCAGTAAATCAAGTGTAGCCATTATACAAAGAAGCCAGTCGAAAATACTACGCATGATCACAAATGCACCTTGGTACGTCTCAAACCAAACACTGCATGAAGATCTACAAGTGCCATATGTCAAGGACGTTATCAGGGAAAGAAGCATTAAACATCATGACAAACTGGAAAATCACACTAATACCTTACCACAGCTTAAGAAATTCTTATAGCTCCGCCACTTGGCCATCCCCACCGAGTAACGAGACGGTTCGGCGGACTGAAGCCGGAATGAAGAGAACTCATTTCGTAGTTGGAGCCGACAGGAGATAGAACGAGCGGTCCTGGGGCGTATTAAGAGCGATTTTTGCGGGTTTATAGGTTGTTGAGTTGTTGCCCCTGTATTTCAGTTATCAATGTTGCACTTTTAGTGACTGATATTTTTGTGTTTGAACAATGGGCAAAGGAAGGGAAAGTTGTGCAGCTCTTGGGTGCTTAAATAATTATAATAATTGTTCCTATAGTTTTTTAATTTTCCCAAAGAGGAAAATAGGTAAATTATAAAAGTAAAGGTAGCGATACACTTGGCGAACCGGGCCTGTATTGTAACGTGTAATGTAACAAATTCGTTAAATTTGGCCGTGTTTATGAACACGCCGCGAGCGCACTGCGAGCACGCCGCGATCTGCTCGTGCCGCTCTATCCGCTGTCGGTTTTTCTGACGAAATTTTAAATATTCCTGCAACCGAGCAGTAGATAAAGTCAGGAAAATATGAGTGCCCATCTGGAGATTTGTTTTCTGAAATATATGTTTTAAGTTTTAAGTGGAAATGAAAATTTAATATTAAGTGCAACCTATGTGCAGTAAGGGAACTTGGACTTACTTTATAACAGTAAATTGTAGATCGTACAAATTTTGAATATTAGATTACATAATTCAAAAAATGTGTTGAGTTGAGAGTTGAGTTCTGTTAGAAATTATTTATTTTTATTAATAATAATCAATGAATAACAGTTATTTATTTATAATTCCGTTATTTCCAAAGTAAAAATCAAATATTTCATTCAATTCTGTGGTGCCCGCAAAATTTTTAAATACGGCTCCTGCTGGTTTTGCGTCGCGGTCTCCCCACCATCGCGTAAGAAAACTGGCCTCGCATACATCAAAGGAGCCGCTCGGGAGATTCGGAGCTATAATTGGTTAGGCTATGACCTTACTTCACCCCCTACTGGAACAACAAAATGATAGAAGACTTCAAAGAAACTGGCCAGCAGACCTGAGAGAAGGCTAAAGAGGACTTGCCATTGGGTGAAGCCTCATCACGTCATTAAAGGGCCGTATAGCTCTTAAGATATCACATTAGCCTATAGATTTGTGTATTCTGATTGCTAATAAATAAAAAAAAGTATTCATGACTTACCTGTTAGTTCAGAGATTTTAACGTTTTCCAGTTCAGTAGAGTTCATTCAAAGGAAGACTGATTTAGAAAAAACAAATTATTTATTTGTTAGTAAACATGGTACACGTAAAAATATTAATTTGAACAAGACAGTATTAACGTGCCATCGCTCTGGAACTTATAGACCGAGAGGAAATAACATTGAAGATTCAAGGTACGAGCAAAATTGATGGTTACTGCCCTGGGAAAACCCTTACAAAGAATTGGCGTCAGTGGCATTATCATTTTTAGTGCTCCCATATTCAAATGCTGAGGTGGAAACGCTCTTTGGTGAGATTAATTTATTAAAAATACCGACAAATGGGGTGCAACGAATAATGCGGGGTAAAGTGGGTCACTACCATAATTTTTAACTAACGCTAGCATAATGTCACGCTACAGAATTGGACACGCGCTGGGGTCCATTGAACAGCTGATCTCAATCATTGTTCTGATGCCGGTTGTGGTGCTATAGCCTAGGTCAGTTCCTCGCAAATAATTAAAGAAACTTGGCGCGACTTTTACGCATGTGAACAACTTGCAATTCCGTATATAACTTTAAATCGGATCGTGGACAAGGATAACAAACTTTTGGCATATGATAGGTCACAAGCGTTACGAACTTTGCAGAAGTAATTAGTTCAAATTCTTGTAATGGGGATTTCCCAAGAAAAGTCATGATGTAAGATATATGGTGCAGCAATATTTCAATAAATGTGGGAAACATGAAGAAAGGTTACATGACAATTTGCCTAGTCTGTATCGATTTAAGACCTTTATGCTAAGGCATCTAAATTTAACAATTAAGTTAGCTGAAAATAATAAAAGAGTCTGATCACTTAAGAAGTTGTAATTATACGTAACGTACGAAAAATTAAATTCACCCATTTACATCAACTTAATTGGAACGAAGTTCCTTACGGCAGGCTTGGAGGAGATAGGGATTTTGCTGCGCGACCGAACTGAAATAAATGTGATAGTAAAACCGTAAGAAAAAGTCCGTGGAATAAAACCGTTAAATGAGACGTGCGCAGGCGCGACAGTCGTATACACAAGCGAGTAGTGTATAATACCTTTCTCTTTCTCCCTCTTTCTTTTCGTTCTCTCATCCCTTCTCTCTCTATTACCACTCCACCCCGCCAATGCATAGTATATACTCATGAATTCATGGACAAGCACGTGGCGAATACTCACATTATAGATACATTTTACTCGTGAGTAGCCACGTTTATTTTCATATAATTTCAAATCGTCAAAACAATAATAAATATAGTAACAATGGCAAGTTAACTAACAAGTGACTTGAATGCAATTGACAGTGATAATAGTGGGAAATTATTCAGTGCAAAAGAATTAAATACGTAAGTATTAGTTTATTTATAAATATAAAAAAATATTTTACATTGGTTAATATTGTGTGTACATACTAAAATCTTTGTAAGGTTTTCTAGGTTATCTTTCTTGCTGTTTTGAGGGTCATACGGAAAAATTGAGAAAAAAAACTACGAAACTTCATAGAGATTATATATACATATATGTGTGTGTGTGTGTGTGTGCGTGTGTGTGTGTGTGTGTGTGTGTGTGTGTGTGTGTGTGTTTTTTTTTTTTTTTTTTTTTTTTTTTGTAAGAGGGGGGAAATGCTTTATGCACCGTAGGTATAGTATACCCGTGTGTCGGACTCCATTAGTGTGCCCTACCGACTAAAACCCTAAACTCTCATCGTCATTTGCCTCGTGTTGTCCCCGCGGAACCGCCGCTAAGCATTACTTCGCGGGGGCGGCCTCAGCTATTCAGCTCTTCCCCGATTTCAGATGTTCTTCATCCCTCACAAATGATTACGAGGAACCGTTGTTGTTGGTCCCCTCGTCTTTCTCCGCTCCTGCTCCTCTTCCCGGAGTCTCGTCATGACGGCCGTGACGAAAGTGCTAACCGTCAACCAGTTGTCCTCCGTTTCCAACATCGACTCCACCAGCGTTTCTGGCTCTGGTGTTGTCCCAAGCGCATCTACCACCTCTTTTCTCCCCTCAGCGAAACGTGGGCACCAGAAGAATACGTGTTCTGCATCCTCCGGCACTTCACACCCCGCCGGGCAATCTGGTGAATCTTCGTGCTTGAACCGATGTAGGTAGGCCCTAAAGCATCCGTGGTTCGAGAGCATCTGGGTCAGGTAATAGTTTACCTCCCCGTGTTTGCGGTTCACCCACCTCTCAACCTGAGGGATGAGGCGATGAGTCCACCTTCCCTTCTCAGATGCATCCCATTTCTCTTGCCACCGTTGGAGGCTATCCTGCCTCATGGTCTTCTTCAGCTCCTTTTGTTCCTCCGGGATGCTACTTCGTTGCTCGTAGAGCTGCTTCCTTTCCACTGCTAACACCTCTATGGGCATCATTCCCGCAATAACGCACACGGCATCATCGGATACCGTACGGAAGGCAGATGATACCCTGAGTGCGCTGAGCCGATGAACTGCTGCGACCTTCCGTCGATACTCCTCAATCTTAAGGACTTCACCCCAGATGGCTATTCCGTATGTGAGTATGGAGGTCACCACCGAGGCTAGAAGTTTTCTCCGGGGTTGACGAGGTCCACCAATGTTTGGCATGAGCCTCGCCAGCGCAGTGGCCACTTTAGCTGCCTTGTCTGCAGCGTGTACCACGTGAGCCTTGAAGCTAAGTCTTGCGTCGAGCATCACTCCCAAGTACCTAATGAAAGGCTGAGAAGTAATGGTGCACTGTCCCACGTCAAGGGTGATGGTCTCCACTCTCTTCCGGCTCGTAAACAGCACGGCCTCAGTTTTGTGATCAGCCAGTTTGAGACCGACTGAGTCCATCCACCGCTGCACTGTTTCGTAGCCCTCTCCGAAGATGCGCTGAATCTCCTCCAGGTATTTTCCAGTTATAACTAGCCCCGCGTCGTCCGCGAAGGCCACCATCTCGGCTCCCGATGGCAGTTTCACCTTAAGCAGATCGTCGTACATGATATTCCATAGAAGAGGCCCCAACACCGAGCCTTGAGGAACTCCTCCAGTGACCCTATAGTGCTTTGGACCCTCTTCCGTATCATATATCAATAGTCGGTTCTCCAAATAACTCTTGATCATATTCTTCAAGTACGCCGGTACACCAAGCCTATCCAGGGCCAGGCAGATGCTTTTCCACCTGGCTGAGTTAAAGGCATTTCTCACATCGAGGGCCACAAGCATGCAGTACTGCTTACTTCCACGCTTCCAACGCGCTCCAGAGTTTGCATCCTTCCCTTTACTGACGACTTGGTTGATGGCGTCGAGGGTCGATCTTCCTTTCCTGAAGCCGTACTGGTTTTCTGCCAAGAGATGTCCAATAGCGGCCTCAATCCGGTTAACAATAAAGCGTTCCAGCATCTTTCCGGGCGAATCCAGCATGCACAATGGACGATAGGATGACGGATCATCCGGTGGCTTGTTGCCCTTGGGTAAGAGCACCAGTCTCTGCCGCTTCCATCGCTCGGGGAAAGTTCCCTCTGCGAGGCACATATTGTACATGTCTAGGAACATCTGCGGGGCTGCCTTCACTGCTGTCTTCAACGCCACATTGGGGATGATGTCCATACCCAGTGCTTTCTTGTTCCCAACTCTGCCGCTCGCCCGGAGCAGCTCCTCTAGGGTTATCTGAGGGATGTCCTCGCCTTGTTGCTCCACTCGGTAGCTGAAGGGCTCCTGCTTCGGGAACAGAGTGCCGACAATCTTCTCCAGCTCTTTGGGGCATGTGGGTTGCTGTCTTGTCTGGCTCTTGATCCGAGTCATGACGACCTTGTAAGGTCTCCCCCACGGATCTTCATCCACTATCTCGAGCAACTCCGTCCAACACTGCCGCTTGCTATGCTTGATAGCTTTGGTCAGTTTGGTCCGGGCTGACCTGAACTTCTCCTCCAATTCCGGAAAGGTGAGTTTCCCCTTGGCACGCTGTGATAGCCTCCTCGCTCTGTGGCACTCCACACGGAGTTGTGCGATGTTATCGCTCCACCAATAGACTGGCATGTGCGGGTTCCCCTTTCCTCTCCTCGGCATGGCAGCATCGCAAGCATTTGCCACCTTGGTCATGACGTCGTCGACTTTCTCCTCCGCTGTTGTTCCATTGGCGTAGCTGTCTTCGATGCAGATACGCATGGCATCCGCATCGAAGCCGCCAGTTTTCCAGCCGGTGAATGCATTCTTCTTTGGGGGTCTCTTCTTGGACTTCTGCCGCCGTGGGACTCTCCAGATTATAGCACAGTGATCGCTGTGCGTGTATATACCAGACACACTCCAGCAGGTATTGCCTTTGGCCAGGCCGCTGCTGAGAAACGTGAGGTCGATCATCGAACTGGCTTCTCCCCTGACAAAGGTCGGCTTCTCTCCGTCATTGAGTAGTGTAAGGTCCAGCACTGAGAACGCTTCCAAGAGTGCTTGCCCTCTTTTTTTCGTTTCCCTACTGCCCCATTCCACCGCCCATGCGTTGAAATCACCAGCAATGGCTACTGGACTTCGTTTTCTGGCGTCGTCGACCAGTCGATCCAATGCCCTTTCGTAGTCTTCCCGAGGCATGCTCGGCGGCATGTAACAACTGTAGATATACACGCCGCCGATCCTTACCCTCACAAAAGCCTCCTCGGGATCTTCCATTACCTCCTGGAAGGGTCGTCTGCCACAGGCCCAGATAGCTGCTAAGCCCGTCGCATCAGTCCTCCAAGAAGGTCCGTCAAGGTTCCTATACTGGTCGGCGATAATGGCCACGTCCACGTTTTCCTCGCGCACCGTTTGAATCAGCAGGTCTTGTGCTGCCTCGCAGTGGTTGAGGTTGATTTGCAATACTTTCATCGCCATTTTCGAAGAAGAGCTTGGTACGCCTTCTCGTATACTGGGCACTTTCTGCTCCCAGGCACGTGGTTCGTCTCGTTACTACCTGTCTCATTGCATAGACTGCAGCATGGTCTCGCCGTGCACTTCTCCGCTTTATGGCCCTCCTCGCCGCACTTGATGCAGCAATTGGACCTATCCGTTTGCGAGGTGCAGTTCTTTGTAATATGACCGTACTGCCAGCATTTAAAGCACTTGGTAGGCCTCGTGACCTCTCGTACTCGGCAGTTCGACCAATTGACACGTATCGTGGGCTTCTCGAGGAGTTTCTTAGCTGCCTGCGCTGGCAGTCTAAGTAACGCCGTCTGCATTCCGCCATAGGTCTTCCTCACTGAAACCACTGCATCCGCGCCTACGCTGTGACCGTCTCCAAGTTCTTTGGTCACCGCTTCGCAGACTTCTTCTTTCGTGGTCGTTCCATCTAACCGTGTTACCTCTAACGTCACATGTTGCACCCGAGCATTGATGGTCGCATCTTCGCCGAGCGCCGTGCTAATCCTCTCACAAAGCTCTGCAACCCTGTGCAACCCTGTGTGTGTGTGTGCGTGTGTGTGTGTGTGTGTGTGTGTGTGCGTTGGTACTCCATAAGTTATGGGGACTTGTGTTGAAATATAACCTGAACTATGGGGACATCCTAATTTATGTGGACATACATCCGTCCCCACAATTTAAATCCGTTTTTAAGGCGTCTTGTGGGTACTTCTTTACTGCGTCAGCAACTTTTTATGAAATGTCCCCACAAGATTAGTAAGAAACTTGTGTTACATGACAACTACATTTGTGTGGACTTATCACGTTGTCATGATGTGCTGCCCTCTACATTGAAATTGCAGTGGAACTAACCAGTCGTATGTAAATGTAGATTTGATTTGTTCTTTTGGTGTTTAATCGCATCTTGCGCTTGATCTATGTACATGTGCTGCTCGTATAAAAAATTAACTGGCGCATGTAGGATGTCAGGAAGTGTCTACTAGAAATAAATTTATGAAATTCTTTAAAATCACTTAATATTATAATCACTGGTAGTAGGTTACAATTTTCTGAAAACACGCAGCATGATTTTTCCAATAGTTATTTAGGCATAGTAAAATTAATTCTTTGGAGTTATATCCCCATTATAATAATCATGCACTTACAAATTCCTACTCGCGCAGATGTTGTTGAGCAGCGTTCTTTATTCTAGAATATTAATGACTTGATGAATAGAATATACCCCATGCAACATAAATTTTGTTTTCAAAATTAACTAAATTCAACAAATTTTTGGAAAAAGCCGTAAGGAAATGAAGATAATTTTTACGTATTATACAGTATGTCTCGGATGGGGTTACAAAGTGGGAAAAACTCTACGTGTTCATAAATTCCCATCGCACTTATTAACTTTTATCCAACTATTTTATTCTTTTATTCACGATTTTTTTTTTGCAAATTGTGTCGATTCTACATTAGCCGAAGGAACTTCGTTCCTACCTGGTGTCCCACGACACCACATCGTTAATTTTGTTAATTGGGGCTTGCGCAGTTGATGAAATCAACAATTCAGCTTCATGTGTTTCTGCGTCACTTTTAAGTTTTCAATCTGAGTTGTCACTTCGAGTAAATGAGGTTATATCTTACTTTTGTTTTTACTTAGTTTTGTATCTTAAATGTTGGTGATTGAGTGAAGAGAATATACTGAAAATAATCGGGAAAATGAGCAGCGTTGTTGATAATGAATTATTATTGAAAGTGTTGTTAATGTTGTTGCTTACAACAGGTGTTATACTGGGATATGGTAATATTCGCAGCAAGAGCAACGGACGACACGAAGGTAAGCTAAGCTCTTTTTCTCCGTTAGTATACATTTATTAATTGTTTGCAATTTTAGGTGGTGGGTGCGACCAATTTATCATAACAAAAGGGCTCATAATCTTATGTCAGAAATGAGATCATACGATCCTGAAATGTTCTTTCATTTTACAAGATTAACTATCCAACAATTTGATAATTTACTTTCAATTGTGGGACCTCGTATTAGAAAGAAAAGCAACAGAGAGCCCTTAAGTCAGGATCATCGTTTGGCTATAATTTTAAGGCAGGTCCACTTGAAAATATTATTTTTAATCTGTCGTCTTTTCCAGATTTTTGGCAACAAGGTGTTCTTTGCAAAGTTTGGCAAGCGGATTACGACATGTCTTAGGAACAGAAGCGGTCATTTGAACGATATTATTTTCATGTGTAATTGTAATGAATCAACTTAAAATATTGAGTACAAAAATACATTGTTTGAAAATGTTCCAGGTTCTCTTTAATATCTTCATGTGGGAACCTAAACTGAATCACCTTTTATATTTAATTACCTTTCAAATTCTTCAAATGAGCACTAATTGTGGAGGGGAGTTGAAATGAAACGTCCATGCCTAAATATAATTAAATTGGTAAATTGAAATTGAATATTACAAATACAAGAAAGAGGGAACTCTACAAGCTACAACAGTGTTCATTCTCTCGCTTTCTACGAAGAAATGGATGAAATGTTGGGCGGTAGGTCCACTTCCCAACCCCAGCGATTCGACAACATCGCAACATGTGTACTCGATTTACTAGAACTTCAACGTAAATACTGTGCCGTAACGTAGGTACGGCCTCAGGGTTTTGTGGGTTTACCGATTCAATAAAACACCGCCTCGGGGACAACCATTTAATACCCAACACGTGTTAAACAAAACTTACAAGCAATGTGCTGGCGGTTTAATATTACTCATGCAAAAACCTGAAATGAAGTAAACCACGTACAATAAACAAATGATGGATCCCATGGGTCATGCATACCTGAACACCAGGGAAACCTCTGATCTAAAATCGTGGTAATAAATAACCTTGTGGATGCTGCAGGAATCAAAATAAGCAGTGCGCTTCACACACAAACAACGAATGAATAAATTCTCAAACGCGCTCAAAAAAATTAGACAGAGACCGCAAATCTTGTGGCCCAACAACTAGGAGCTAATTCACCGGCATACAAAACAGATTTCGTTTCAATACTTACGAGCAGTTTGTCGATCCGGCAACATGAATTTATGTCAAAAGATACAAAATTACTCAATAAAGTAAGACAATCACAAAATACACATTAAAATAGAAATAACAAACTATCTCGTGGCAAAATGACGTTAGAATTTTTTTTGTTTTAAAAATCAAAAACAAAGCAAATCAGAACGAATTACAGGAAGCCATCTATGATCCCGCGGCCAAACCACACTAAACATTTGTCAAACTTATACAGGAAACTATACCGATAAAAGTGAAGTTCGAACTAACCAAGGTAGGTGGAGTCGTGCGCACACAGAGCATAGGGTCCCTGTATTGAGAGAGTACCGCAATCTCCGCCATGTTTACTCACAATAACGGGCCCCAAATTTGAATTGTGTCGGAACGTCAGATTTTATATTTGACATGTGTTACAAATTGCGGATTCACCTTCTGATTTTTGATCCATAAACAAATAAAATTTGACTGTAATACGTTGAGGAATAATACTACAGACCAGATTGTGGAAATATATATCACTGATTCACAAAAGACGATAAAACATAAACACCAAACAAACCAACATATCAGCTGGACTTTGACTGACATATGACATTTTGCTGCTGACACGGCAGTCCGCCATGTTTACTCACAGTTCTGAAACATAGTGGAGCTATTGATTGCGGTACTCTCTAAATACAGGGACCCTAACAGAGCAGAATTTAATTTGAAAATAAACCAACAAATAGATCGTTCGTTTTAAATACTGTACGATTATTTAGTAAAATGTCAGAATTAGTGTTGTGCCGAGTGATCTCCAAAACATCCAGGTAATCTATTTCCAGGTCCTTCTATCTTCCACAAAGTGCAGAATTTTTAGGATATTTTCAGGATTATAATTATGTCCCGAAGTGAGAATATGACCTGCAAAGGCAGATGTACCGTCGTTAAGCCTAATGCAGCGCATGTGTTCCCTAAATCTAATTTGAAAAGATCTCATAGTGCGACCTATGTAGAATGCTGGGCAATCATTACATTGGAGTAAATATACACCCTTCCTATCATTATGAGGGATGGGATCCTTCGCAGTAGCAAAGAAATACTTAATTGCAGAAGCAGTGTGGAAAGAGACTCTAAGAATCGGGCTGTTCGGAGGCAAAGCTATTCTGAGGGATATGGCGCCTATATAAAGCAATTTGATGTATCTCTCAGGCGCCTCATGAACGGAGGGGCTCAAGAAACTATTAAAATAGAGGAAGATAATCCTCTTTCTAGTCTGTCTCGTGAAGATCCTATCTATCCGATATGTGTCAAAATTATTCTTATGAGCTATTTCTATGATAATATCAAACTCCTTATCGAAAGCCTGTTCGTCAAGAGGCAGACTCAGTAAACTGTGGATAAGGCAATTAAATACAGCATATTTATGGGAATCCAGATGACAAGACAAATTATTGATAGAAGTACCAGTATGGGTAGGGTTTTCTAAAGACTTCAAATACATGCTTAATATTTCTATTTGTTATTTTCAAATCTAAGAAATTTATTGCTTTGTTGATAGTCTGAAACTCAAATGTGAAACTAATTTTAGGGTGCAGCGTGTTCAAAAAGGTGACAAAGGATTCAAGGACATCCTCCGAGGAGTCCCACAGCAGCAGGATATCGTCCATATAACGGAAGTAATACTTTATGAATCTACTATTGTTTGGGTCGGATGTAATGAAGGATTTCTCGAATTCGTCCATGAAGATATTTGCAAGCAAACATGAAATGGGGTTTTCCATAGGGAGGCCCTCCGTGCGGTAGTGGGAAAATCGAATGAGAAAAAATCCTGCTCCGATGCAGCCTTTAAGAGTCTATGGATATCAGAATCATTTAAGTAACTAAAGTAGTGGTAGCATTATTGCTCGCATTTAGTTATTTGGTTTTAAGCCTGGTAGGCAAAATTATGTAGAAGCAAACATGTCCGTCGTAGTTACTGGAGACTTCGCCCAAAACCACGGGCTGAGGAGTCTTCAGAAGAAAAGTTTACCAATCGTTCAAAACAGGTTAGGTCTGAAAACCCCACCCAATTTGGTGATAAGACAAAGAAACCGTGGCCTAAGAAACCATTCGGTAACGCTTTTAAACCTCGAGGCGTTAGTGATAAGGATTCGCACGTTAAAAACGATCCACTCGCAGTCAATGCAGTTTTAATTGAAGGATTAACTGTAGTAGCCCCATCACCAAAATTATATTTTCATGTTGATACATCACAGTTTTTTCTGATTGTTAGGGACGTCTACTTATTTATGACTCGCGACAAACAATTCAAGCAGCGTGTCTCACTAGCTATGTTCGAGTATTATTGTACAATCTTACCCTGGAATAGGATTATATATATCTTATCAGAGGAAGAGAAAGATCGGACAAAATCGGAAAACTTCGAAGCATCTCTTCCAGCCGAGATGTCAGTCCCAGAAGAAATTGGGAGATACTTAGACCGACTGGGAAATTTCACGGACCATGCCGGAAGATCAGCTATGTTACGTTTGTTACGTCAGCTCAACACCCAGAGGTATTCTGGGCTTCCTGGACACTACGGAAAGTTGGATGTTGACACCCACACTTCTTATGAAACGGTACCTGCTCCTATCGTTGTAGCATACAGCATGTGCTATGAGTATGGTCGATTTGTAAGTCAAGGCCCAACCCTCCTCCACCTTTATATGAGGATGATGAAGAAGAGGAACCCATGGTTGAGTGGCCCAGAAGTTGGGATCTTCCTCCTCCTTTAGCGCCTGAGAGTGATCTCATTCCAAACAGAAATCTGCTCGGTTGGTATGAAGCCACCAATATAACCCGAGAAATGGCCAAGGAGTTTGAACGTCATGTTGACGTAGATATAGGAACACAAATGTTTGAAATTCGTGTTAGGTGTGTGGAAAACATACCAATCTTCTAAACCTTCACCTCGAAAATATAGCCGAATTCATTTCATTTATAAATAGGGCACATCCAGCCATACTATTCCGTAAATATAAGGAGCTGTATACCATCAGGACCAGCGTGGGCACCACCATCTACTTTAACAGAGAATGCAGAAGAAACTTGACCCCGAGGTACATAACCATCAGGATCAATCGCCAGCAGTCGTTTAGAAGTAGGAAGTTTATAAGGTTCTTAACTAGGAGTATTTTGAGCGAAGAAATTAGGAAGGCCATATTTAAGGATAGATCATATCAATCAGAAACTATTTTTTTTGTACGATAGGTTAGTTAGACTAGTTTCACATTATGAAATAGATAATTTCATGGCGTACGCACATAGATCCACCGAAGTCCTTGGAATTAGAAAGATTGGCATTTGTGATCGGAAGCTTTTGAGATTGGAGAATGGTCTGAGTTGAGTGACTGATGCTGCTTCAGCTGGGGAAGTTTCACAGACGATTGCGCATACCTTTTACCCGAATTTAATTAATTTCTCTGACGCAGCTTTCACGGAACCGGAGTTAGAGGTCCTTAGTTTAGGTTGTACTTTTGCCACCCGCCTCCGTCCTTTAAACAAGTAATTTAGAATATTTGACAGTCGAGATAAACGGTTTCTTTCGCACGTCTGATATACCGAATAGAGATGCTATCCTAAATAAGATAAAAGCAATGATTTACTCCCAATATAATTTAACTTTAAATCAATATAGCAATAACAATAGAAATAACAGTTTGGCTTACTCGAAGATTTTGAGGAATATCGGGGAGAGGATAAAACCTAATAATTTGGTAGATACAAAGGCGGATAAAGGAAATAGCATAGTGATTTTGAATAAAGCGGATTACATAACAAAAGTAACTCAATTTTTGAATTCTAATAATATAAAGCCATGCAGAGTAAATATGCAGAACTATAGAAAGAAACTTAAACCATAAATTCTACTTCTATACAGGGTGATAGTCTGAAATACTCAATGTCCACCGACCTAGGATCTATTCCGAGACTATATGCTCTCCTGAAGATCCACAAGTCTGACGTTTTCGAGGAGATTCCTATCCGTTCCGTTGTTAGTTTCGTTGATGCCCCAGCGTATCGCCTCACAATTTTTATTAATAAGACCCTCTCAGCCATCCTTGCTGAAACATGTTCATATACTGTAAAGAATAGTTAAGAGTTAGTAGATAAAATTAAAGACATCCCTATTGAGAATGCTGCTTTCGCCTCTTTAGATGTTACAAACTCGTATACAAATGTCCCAATTAGTGAAGTAATACAGATAGTAAAGGTTAGACTGCAGAATAGTAACTTACCCGATCACCACGTTTCTGATATCCATAGACTCTTAAAGACTGCATTGGAGCAGATTTTTTTTCTCATTCGAGTTTTCCCACTACGGCATGGAGGGTCTCCCTATGGGAAACCACATTTCATGTTTGCTTGCAAATATCTTCATGGACGAATTCGAGAAATCCTTCATTACATCCGACCCAAACCATAGTAGATTCATAAAGTATTACTTCCGTTCTGTGGACGATATCCTGCTGCTGTGGGACTGCTTTGTCACCTTCTTGAACACGCTGCACCCTAAAATTAGTTTCACATTTGAGTTTCAGACTATTAACAAAACGATAAATTTTTTAGATTTGAAAATAAAAAATAGAAATAATAATTTGAAGTCTTTAGAAAACCTCTATCAATAATTTGTCTTATCCACAGATGACTGAGTCTGCCTCTTGACGAACAGGCTTTCGATAAGGAGTTTGATATTATCATGGAAATAGCTCATAAGAATAATTTTGACACATACCGGATAGATAGGATCTTCGCGAGACAGACTAGAAAGAGGAATATCTCCCTCTATTTTAATAGTTTCTTGAGCCCCTCCGTTCATGAGGAGGCGCCTGTTAGATACATCAAATTGCTTTATATAGGCCCCATATTCCTCGGAATAGCTTTGCTTCTGAACAGCCCGACTCTTAGAGTCTCCTTCCACACTGCTTCTGCAATTAAGGATTTCTTTGCTACTGCGAATGATCCCATCCCTCGTAATGATAAGAAAGGTGTATATTTACTCCAATGTAATGATTGACCAGCATTCTACATCGGTCGCACTATGAGATCTTTTCAAATTAGATTTAGGGAACACATGCGCTGCATTAGTCTTAACGACGATACATCTGCCTTTGCAGGTCATATTCTCACTTCGGGACATAATTATAATCCTGAAAATATCCTAAAAATTCTGCACTTTGTGGAAGATAGAAGGATTATCGATGACCTGGAAGTTTTGGAGATCACTCGGCACAACACTAATTCTGACATTTTACTGAATAATCATACAGTATTTCAAACGAACGATCTGTTCGTCGGTTTATTTTCAAATTAAATTCTGCTCTGTGTGCGCACAACTCCGCCTATCTTGGTTAGTTCGAACTTCACTTTCTTATCGGTATCGTTTCCTGTATAAGTTTGACGTATGTTTAGTGTGGTTTGGCCGAGGGATCATAGATGGCTTCCTGTCATTCGTTCTGATTTGCTTTGTTTTTGATTTTTAAAACAAAAAACTTTCTAACGCCATTTTACCACGAAATAGTTTGCTATTTCTATTTTAACGTGTATTTTGTGATTGTCTTACTTTATTAAGTAATTTTGTATCTTTTGACATAAATTCATATTGCCGGATCGACTAAAACTCTGGTTTCTTTAGTCGTTACTACATATTTGTTCATTTTCTGGCCTAATTTATTATTGTTAATACTTTTATGATCGAAGGAATTATTTACCGGTATGTAGGGCTGGTCATACACTGACAAAAAGTTTCGTGGATTTGTATAGTAAAGAAGTCGGTGTGCGACAATTAATAATGGGTAAACTAGAGGAGATAACGAATTATAAAAACTTGTGAAGCAGCGTTTCTCATTCATAAATAATGGTAATATTATGTAGTAGGCAAACAAAAGTTGGTTTGATTTTTGATTAATCTTCGAAGCACTTTGTTTGAAGTAAAAAACCGTAATGGTTGCACGATTAATAGAGGGAGAATATCTTGCCAATAATGTTCGTTTTTCTTTTACTACTAGACCTTCTTCGGAATGTACTGACGATTGTTTTTAAGCAATTACCCAACAAACACAACGAGGGACCTTTAATTGATCATGATATATACGTTCGTATGAAATCAATGTCAAGAGCTGGGAAATAACTACTTTTTGCTAAAAGAAGGTAACTGTATTGGTGTGCAGAATATTGAGAAAAATTCTGAAATTAGGAGTTCGAGACATATTCAAACTACTTCTGAAGTTTGTATAATTAAACCATGTGACTCAGTAGATGTTGGCATTGTTTTATTAAGTGTTCAGAATGACTTATTAGTACGTTCCAAAAAGGTTGTTTTTGTATTTTTTATACATTTTTTATTTCATGAACGATATGCAGTTGTGGAGTTTTCTGGTGGGTTAGCTTTGGTAGCAGTAAATTGGTTATTTCAAGATAAAAATAAATGTTCTAACCTTCACACCCCAATCAATTGAAACATGATAAGGATGTTTCAAACGAGACAAGTTCCGGGGAAAGAATATAATGTTAAACGCACGTTTTGTCTTGTAGGTACAGTATAACTGTTTTCAGTATCAGATAACTCGTTGTAGAATAAAAATCAACTTTTCCAATTTAATTTTATATTATGATATCTCATAATATCATGGCATCTCACACACTCATGCCTCACTCTACACAGCTTACATAAATTTTGCCAATTTCTAAACTTTTTACCGCCAAATGCTGCATCTTTGCATGAGCTTCTCTTGTGACGGCCGTTAGCGTTGCACTGTATAAATTTATACATTATTTTGAATTTTATAGAATTTGAGCAGGAACGAAGAGAAGTAGATATCCGGAAGGGAGTGAGACAGGGATGTACATTATCACCTTTAGTTTTCAACTTATATATCGAAGATGCAATTACTATTGTTAAGGACAGGACAGCCTCAGGGATTAATGTACACGGTCAAACTATTAACGTGCTCAGATTTGGGGATGATATAGCAGTGTTAGCATCTAGCAAGGAAGAATTAGGAATGGCTTTGAATGAAATGGAAGCAGTTTTGACAGAGGGCTACATCATGAAAATCAATAAAAAGAAAACCAAAATTTTGGTATGTAGAGGGTGTGAAAGTAGAACTAAAACTGAAATACAAATAGGAAATGAGAAGGAGGAAGTCGCGGATTTCTGCTATTTAGGAAGTAAAATAACTCGAGATGGGAGGAGCACTAAAGATATAAAACAAAGAATAGCGCAGGGTCGAGTTGTGTTTAACAAAAAGAAACAACTGTTATGCTCGGGAACGGTTAACGTAGAAACTCGGAAGAGACTCTTAAAGACGTATGTAAGGAAGACAATAAAGAATAGGAGATATAGGACGGTAGGGCACCTTCTAAGACACGAAGGAATAGTTCGCGACATACTAGAGTCAGAGATAGGAATAAAAAGATGTAGGGGTAGGCCTAGATTAGACTACTGCTCTCAAATAGTTAGGGATGTAGGATGTTCTACTTTTAGGGCAATGCGTAGGTTAGCTCAGGATAGAAAATGATGGAGGTACGCGTCCAATCAGTCTTCGGATTGAGAACCTTATGATGATGGTGTAAAATTAACGGAGAATTTGTGTTGTTCAAGTACAGCATGAACAGTTACTTTAATTTACCTAAGGAAGTAATTTTTAGAGTACCTTTTAGAGTAGGATGAAACAAAGTCAGTGCCTAGGGCTTTTGTTAGCGGTATCTTAAGATATAGAAAAGTAAAACATTTGACTTAGACAAGTTCGTGGACGTGCAGATTAATTAAAACTTCGTATCAATGCAAAAAATCGTATCAAAGTTTTCGTGTTTGCTACAGTAATTTTGAACACTCAATGTATAATTGCCCTCATCAATGGCTATAGAACAATAATTCGCGTCCACGACTGTGAGAAACACTAATGAATAATAATTTTTATAATTAAAAAATAGAGATCCGCCATGATTGGGTTTAACCATTCTGATGAGTTTACCATCAATGGCTCCAATGCAATTGCGAAAGTTGGTTCGGCTTTCAAATTCTTCCGCAATTTTCTGCCAATTAGCTGTAGATGGTTCAGGTAAAAACTGTTGTCTCATTGTGTCCCAAATTGCTTCGCATGTTTCTTTTACTATGTCCGATATTGTTGCCCTACCAATGCGAAACTCAAATGACAACTCTCTATATGTATGTCCAGTTGCCAAAAACCTAGAAACAAATATCTATAATGAATTTTGTTGTAGTTACAAATCTTCAAAAAAGATGGAAATCAATTCCAGATTGAAATAGAAAATTACTATGCGTACTACCAATAAAATAATTTATTATACTTATTGGTAGTACGCATAGTAATTTTCTATTTCATCATGGATTTCTACCAAATAGTCAAAACAGAAAATATTAACTACAATTCCAGATTGTTTCGCGAGAGAATTACGCCAACAAAAAAATTCTCCCAGTGGTAGCGGAAAGAAAAATCGAAAAAAGTATATCTTCTATGGCCAGCTTCTGTTTCTCCTACCTACAGTAGCAACTACAGAAACCTCTTCTAACGTAGAAAATCCAGAACCAGCAGAAACCACTCCTGCAACTGACCGAACCTTAGCAAATGAAACTGTTCCTGATGGCAATAAACAGCACAATACTTAGAAAGCGCCTCCATCGGGAAAAAGAAAAATGCCTGCTTTTGAAGAAACGGTTTTGGAATATTTGAACAAAACAAACAAACCCACAGATGATACCGTTGATGAAGATGACGACAAGTTATTTTGTTATCTGTTTTACGTTCAATAAAAGCATTACCCCAGCAAACAAAGTGGTGGGTACGAATGCAAATGCTTCAAATTGTGTAACAGGCTACACAACAGCAACCACAAATCCAACAGCGACAGCAGTATCAAACATCACAACAGTACCAACCGCTGCAGCCTTATCAGCACCATCAACAACAACCTTGTGGATCACAATTTTCTACTTCCGTGCCAATTCTTTCTTCACCGACAACTACTAAAAGTACTTATGAAATCACCGACCCCCCTTCGATTGAGTCACAATTAAGTACTCAGTCAGAGTCAGATTATAACTTCCATGATTAAATTACGTTTACAATGTTTGTCTATTGTTTTATAACATTCGATAATAAAGTATTTTTAATTCTGCACTTACCTAATTGTTACAGCAACTCGTTCTTTTACCGAAATCGATCGTTTAAATTTAGTATTTTGTTTACTGATTGTATGTTCCACGTATCCGCGTAACTCCTCGAATGTTGCGGGATTCATTCGAAAATAAGCGAAAAATTTTGCTTCGTCCGTTACCAACAAATAATACAAAGTATGGAACTGACCATGTTTCTTTGTCTCCATATTTATAGGATGAACCGCAAACTGTTTCTTCTTCTACGATACCGTGAAATCGCAATTGCTAACAATACGTCTTCTTCGGCATCCATTTTCCTACTACAAGTCGCTTGATTTAGTCAGGCATTTTAATTACATCTCGCGGCGTTCTTGTCGCGTCCCACAACTTGCATGCATGGTCTCTCGATAATCTGCGGAAAACCAGAAAAAGAAACTTCCAGCGAAGTTTCAGCGTTAATGTTTGGGCGGGGATATTTAACAACAATGTATTGCCAATTATTTTCTTCAATTACCGCCTTAATGTAAATAACTATTTCAATTTTCTACAAAACTGTTTTGAAGAAATTGTGGACAATTTATCACTTGGGAAAGGATTAAGAATGTGGTCCCAACACGATGGGACACTCCCCCACTTTGGGAGAAATGCAAGAGATTGGCTGAACAACCAGTTCCCCAATAGATGGATTGGACGCGGAGGCCCTGTTCCTTGGCCACCATGATCACCAGATATGAACCCTCTGAATTATTATTTCTGGGGACACACAAAACAAAAAGTTCATAGTGTTCCAATAAACACCAAACAAGCAACTGCAGGAAAGAATATTGAATGCTGTCCAAGAAATTAGAGAAAACTATGAAGAGATATACCCAAAAGTATCCGAATCTTTTTTCCGTCGGTGCAATTCTTGTGTTCGCGCACACGGAGGACATTTTGAACATTTACTCTAATTTGTTTTTATATTATTCTGTTTGAAATTTCTGTTAGGAACATCGGCCCTTGTTCTGTTTATTATTTGTTAAATTATTAAATTTTTGAATTCATCAACCTTTAGAAAACTTTTAAACCCATTTATCTCAGTTATGTTAAAGAATCTGGCATATGTTAATATGAACTTTTCTGTTTAGAATTGCTTCCTCTATTGGCCATTTTCGTTTGGCATACTCGAGGCGGAACAAATTATACAAATAAAAATTGACTAATGGATTATCGGAGAAAAATATATACAATTTTGGAGGGTGAAATTTTCGGAGGAAATTAACAATTTTGAAAAATTTGACAGGATGCAAGTTTTAGCGGAAGACATTTTGGATTGAATGCACAACATTTATGGAAATTTTCTTGAGCGAGATTCCATAATATGTATAATTATATTGCACTATAAAAAACTGTGGGCGTGGTCGCCACGCGCGGTAGAAGTGAAACTTCAACGTTATTAGAGGAATTAAAAATTTGTAGGGTAAACAGATGATTGGAGTGTTTGCATTTATGAGTTTCAAATATATCTTTATTCATCAATTTCCATGTCTTCACTTAAATCTAAAACTGAAATAATAGGTCTATGTGCGGTTTGATTTTCTCAGAAAACAAAAACAAAGAAAAAAACAAAAAAAAAACAAAAAGTCAAATATTTTATATCTTTTTATACGTTTTTAATAAATCTTGCCAAAGCCCCCGAACGGGGACGAAGCGTCGATATTATTATATAGTTATACAGTTATTTATTTACTATATGCCAGAAATTCATAAAATTTAAAAAATTTAAATTTAAACTGGCACAAATTAAGCAAGACTATTTTAAACGTTTATTCTAATTTTCGTAAAACTGAAATATACCGAAGCCACCGTAATATATAGAAAGCCTAGCACATCGCCCCACTCCTCGAATGATACGTCACAAACGGTGGTGGCTCTCCAGGCACTCCCGGTCGCGACTTTTCGTATTGCTGCATAAGAATGCGATAATAATGCAATGGCAACATATTACATTTTTTATTATACATACTAAAATCTTTGTAAGGTTTTCTAGGTTATCTTTCTTGCTGTTTTGAGGGTCATACGGAAAAATTGAGAAAAAAAACTACGAAACTTCATAGAGATTATATATACATATATGTGTGTGTGTGTGTGTGTGCGTGTGTGTGTGTGTGTGTGTGTGTGTGTGTGTGTGTGTTTTTTTTTTTTTTTTTTTTTTTTTTGTAAGAGGGGGGAAATGCTTTATGCACCGTAGGTATAGTATACCCGTGTGTCGGACTCCATTAGTGTGCCCTACCGACTAAAACCCTAAACTCTCATCGTCATTTGCCTCGTGTTGTCCCCGCGGAACCGCCGCTAAGCATTACTTCGCGGGGGCGGCCTCAGCTATTCAGCTCTTCCCCGATTTCAGATGTTCTTCATCCCTCACAAATGATTACGAGGAACCGTTGTTGTTGGTCCCCTCGTCTTTCTCCGCTCCTGCTCCTCTTCCCGGAGTCTCGTCATGACGGCCGTGACGAAAGTGCTAACCGTCAACCAGTTGTCCTCCGTTTCCAACATCGACTCCACCAGCGTTTCTGGCTCTGGTGTTGTCCCAAGCGCATCTACCACCTCTTTTCTCCCCTCAGCGAAACGTGGGCACCAGAAGAATACGTGTTCTGCATCCTCCGGCACTTCACACCCCGCCGGGCAATCTGGTGAATCTTCGTGCTTGAACCGATGTAGGTAGGCCCTAAAGCATCCGTGGTTCGAGAGCATCTGGGTCAGGTAATAGTTTACCTCCCCGTGTTTGCGGTTCACCCACCTCTCAACCTGAGGGATGAGGCGATGAGTCCACCTTCCCTTCTCAGATGCATCCCATTTCTCTTGCCACCGTTGGAGGCTATCCTGCCTCATGGTCTTCTTCAGCTCCTTTTGTTCCTCCGGGATGCTACTTCGTTGCTCGTAGAGCTGCTTCCTTTCCACTGCTAACACCTCTATGGGCATCATTCCCGCAATAACGCACACGGCATCATCGGATACCGTACGGAAGGCAGATGATACCCTGAGTGCGCTGAGCCGATGAACTGCTGCGACCTTCCGTCGATACTCCTCAATCTTAAGGACTTCACCCCAGATGGCTATTCCGTATGTGAGTATGGAGGTCACCACCGAGGCTAGAAGTTTTCTCCGGGGTTGACGAGGTCCACCAATGTTTGGCATGAGCCTCGCCAGCGCAGTGGCCACTTTAGCTGCCTTGTCTGCAGCGTGTACCACGTGAGCCTTGAAGCTAAGTCTTGCGTCGAGCATCACTCCCAAGTACCTAATGAAAGGCTGAGAAGTAATGGTGCACTGTCCCACGTCAAGGGTGATGGTCTCCACTCTCTTCCGGCTCGTAAACAGCACGGCCTCAGTTTTGTGATCAGCCAGTTTGAGACCGACTGAGTCCATCCACCGCTGCACTGTTTCGTAGCCCTCTCCGAAGATGCGCTGAATCTCCTCCAGGTATTTTCCAGTTATAACTAGCCCCGCGTCGTCCGCGAAGGCCACCATCTCGGCTCCCGATGGCAGTTTCACCTTAAGCAGATCGTCGTACATGATATTCCATAGAAGAGGCCCCAACACCGAGCCTTGAGGAACTCCTCCAGTGACCCTATAGTGCTTTGGACCCTCTTCCGTATCATATATCAATAGTCGGTTCTCCAAATAACTCTTGATCATATTCTTCAAGTACGCCGGTACACCAAGCCTATCCAGGGCCAGGCAGATGCTTTTCCACCTGGCTGAGTTAAAGGCATTTCTCACATCGAGGGCCACAAGCATGCAGTACTGCTTACTTCCACGCTTCCAACGCGCTCCAGAGTTTGCATCCTTCCCTTTACTGACGACTTGGTTGATGGCGTCGAGGGTCGATCTTCCTTTCCTGAAGCCGTACTGGTTTTCTGCCAAGAGATGTCCAATAGCGGCCTCAATCCGGTTAACAATAAAGCGTTCCAGCATCTTTCCGGGCGAATCCAGCATGCACAATGGACGATAGGATGACGGATCATCCGGTGGCTTGTTGCCCTTGGGTAAGAGCACCAGTCTCTGCCGCTTCCATCGCTCGGGGAAAGTTCCCTCTGCGAGGCACATATTGTACATGTCTAGGAACATCTGCGGGGCTGCCTTCACTGCTGTCTTCAACGCCACATTGGGGATGATGTCCATACCCAGTGCTTTCTTGTTCCCAACTCTGCCGCTCGCCCGGAGCAGCTCCTCTAGGGTTATCTGAGGGATGTCCTCGCCTTGTTGCTCCACTCGGTAGCTGAAGGGCTCCTGCTTCGGGAACAGAGTGCCGACAATCTTCTCCAGCTCTTTGGGGCATGTGGGTTGCTGTCTTGTCTGGCTCTTGATCCGAGTCATGACGACCTTGTAAGGTCTCCCCCACGGATCTTCATCCACTATCTCGAGCAACTCCGTCCAACACTGCCGCTTGCTATGCTTGATAGCTTTGGTCAGTTTGGTCCGGGCTGACCTGAACTTCTCCTCCAATTCCGGAAAGGTGAGTTTCCCCTTGGCACGCTGTGATAGCCTCCTCGCTCTGTGGCACTCCACACGGAGTTGTGCGATGTTATCGCTCCACCAATAGACTGGCATGTGCGGGTTCCCCTTTCCTCTCCTCGGCATGGCAGCATCGCAAGCATTTGCCACCTTGGTCATGACGTCGTCGACTTTCTCCTCCGCTGTTGTTCCATTGGCGTAGCTGTCTTCGATGCAGATACGCATGGCATCCGCATCGAAGCCGCCAGTTTTCCAGCCGGTGAATGCATTCTTCTTTGGGGGTCTCTTCTTGGACTTCTGCCGCCGTGGGACTCTCCAGATTATAGCACAGTGATCGCTGTGCGTGTATATACCAGACACACTCCAGCAGGTATTGCCTTTGGCCAGGCCGCTGCTGAGAAACGTGAGGTCGATCATCGAACTGGCTTCTCCCCTGACAAAGGTCGGCTTCTCTCCGTCATTGAGTAGTGTAAGGTCCAGCACTGAGAACGCTTCCAAGAGTGCTTGCCCTCTTTTTTTCGTTTCCCTACTGCCCCATTCCACCGCCCATGCGTTGAAATCACCAGCAATGGCTACTGGACTTCGTTTTCTGGCGTCGTCGACCAGTCGATCCAATGCCCTTTCGTAGTCTTCCCGAGGCATGCTCGGCGGCATGTAACAACTGTAGATATACACGCCGCCGATCCTTACCCTCACAAAAGCCTCCTCGGGATCTTCCATTACCTCCTGGAAGGGTCGTCTGCCACAGGCCCAGATAGCTGCTAAGCCCGTCGCATCAGTCCTCCAAGAAGGTCCGTCAAGGTTCCTATACTGGTCGGCGATAATGGCCACGTCCACGTTTTCCTCGCGCACCGTTTGAATCAGCAGGTCTTGTGCTGCCTCGCAGTGGTTGAGGTTGATTTGCAATACTTTCATCGCCATTTTCGAAGAAGAGCTTGGTACGCCTTCTCGTATACTGGGCACTTTCTGCTCCCAGGCACGTGGTTCGTCTCGTTACTACCTGTCTCATTGCATAGACTGCAGCATGGTCTCGCCGTGCACTTCTCCGCTTTATGGCCCTCCTCGCCGCACTTGATGCAGCAATTGGACCTATCCGTTTGCGAGGTGCAGTTCTTTGTAATATGACCGTACTGCCAGCATTTAAAGCACTTGGTAGGCCTCGTGACCTCTCGTACTCGGCAGTTCGACCAATTGACACGTATCGTGGGCTTCTCGAGGAGTTTCTTAGCTGCCTGCGCTGGCAGTCTAAGTAACGCCGTCTGCATTCCGCCATAGGTCTTCCTCACTGAAACCACTGCATCCGCGCCTACGCTGTGACCGTCTCCAAGTTCTTTGGTCACCGCTTCGCAGACTTCTTCTTTCGTGGTCGTTCCATCTAACCGTGTTACCTCTAACGTCACATGTTGCACCCGAGCATTGATGGTCGCATCTTCGCCGAGCGCCGTGCTAATCCTCTCACAAAGCTCTGCAACCCTGTGCAACCCTGTGTGTGTGTGTGCGTGTGTGTGTGTGTGTGTGTGTGTGTGCGTTGGTACTCCATAAGTTATGGGGACTTGTGTTGAAATATAACCTGAACTATGGGGACATCCTAATTTATGTGGACATACATCCGTCCCCACAATTTAAATCCGTTTTTAAGGCGTCTTGTGGGTACTTCTTTACTGCGTCAGCAACTTTTTATGAAATGTCCCCACAAGATTAGTAAGAAACTTGTGTTACATGACAACTACATTTGTGTGGACTTATCACGTTGTCATGATGTGCTGCCCTCTACATTGAAATTGCAGTGGAACTAACCAGTCGTATGTAAATGTAGATTTGATTTGTTCTTTTGGTGTTTAATCGCATCTTGCGCTTGATCTATGTACATGTGCTGCTCGTATAAAAAATTAACTGGCGCATGTAGGATGTCAGGAAGTGTCTACTAGAAATAAATTTATGAAATTCTTTAAAATCACTTAATATTATAATCACTGGTAGTAGGTTACAATTTTCTGAAAACACGCAGCATGATTTTTCCAATAGTTATTTAGGCATAGTAAAATTAATTCTTTGGAGTTATATCCCCATTATAATAATCATGCACTTACAAATTCCTACTCGCGCAGATGTTGTTGAGCAGCGTTCTTTATTCTAGAATATTAATGACTTGATGAATAGAATATACCCCATGCAACATAAATTTTGTTTTCAAAATTAACTAAATTCAACAAATTTTTGGAAAAAGCCGTAAGGAAATGAAGATAATTTTTACGTATTATACAGTATGTCTCGGATGGGGTTACAAAGTGGGAAAAACTCTACGTGTTCATAAATTCCCATCGCACTTATTAACTTTTATCCAACTGTTTTATTCTTTTATTCACGATTTTTTTTTTGCAAATTGTGTCGATTCTACATTAGCCGAAGGAACTTCGTTCCTACCTGGTGTCCCACGACACCACATCGTTAATTTTGTTAATTGGGGCTTGCGCAGTTGATGAAATCAACAATTCAGCTTCATGTGTTTCTGCGTCACTTTTAAGTTTTCAATCTGAGTTGTCACTTCGAGTAAATGAGGTTATATCTTACTTTTGTTTTTACTTAGTTTTGTATCTTAAATGTTGGTGATTGAGTGAAGAGAATATACTGAAAATAATCGGGAAAATGAGCAGCGTTGTTGATAATGAATTATTATTGAAAGTGTTGTTAATGTTGTTGCTTACAACAGGTGTTATACTGGGATATGGTAATATTCGCAGCAAGAGCAACGGACGACACGAAGGTAAGCTAAGCTCTTTTTCTCCGTTAGTATACATTTATTAATTGTTTGCAATTTTAGGTGGTGGGTGCGACCAATTTATCATAACAAAAGGGCTCATAATCTTATGTCAGAAATGAGATCATACGATCCTGAAATGTTCTTTCATTTTACAAGATTAACTATCCAACAATTTGATAATTTACTTTCAATTGTGGGACCTCGTATTAGAAAGAAAAGCAACAGAGAGCCCTTAAGTCAGGATCATCGTTTGGCTATAATTTTAAGGCAGGTCCACTTGAAAATATTATTTTTAATCTGTCGTCTTTTCCAGATTTTTGGCAACAAGGTGTTCTTTGCAAAGTTTGGCAAGCGGATTACGACATGTCTTAGGAACAGAAGCGGTCATTTGAACGATATTATTTTCATGTGTAATTGTAATGAATCAACTTAAAATATTGAGTACAAAAATACATTGTTTGAAAATGTTCCAGGTTCTCTTTAATATCTTCATGTGGGAACCTAAACTGAATCACCTTTTATATTTAATTACCTTTCAAATTCTTCAAATGAGCACTAATTGTGGAGGGGAGTTGAAATGAAACGTCCATGCCTAAATATAATTAAATTGGTAAATTGAAATTGAATATTACAAATACAAGAAAGAGGGAACTCTACAAGCTACAACAGTGTTCATTCTCTCGCTTTCTACGAAGAAATGGATGAAATGTTGGGCGGTAGGTCCACTTCCCAACCCCAGCGATTCGACAACATCGCAACATGTGTACTCGATTTACTAGAACTTCAACGTAAATACTGTGCCGTAACGTAGGTACGGCCTCAGGGTTTTGTGGGTTTACCGATTCAATAAAACACCGCCTCGGGGACAACCATTTAATACCCAACACGTGTTAAACAAAACTTACAAGCAATGTGCTGGCGGTTTAATATTACTCATGCAAAAACCTGAAATGAAGTAAACCACGTACAATAAACAAATGATGGATCCCATGGGTCATGCATACCTGAACACCAGGGAAACCTCTGATCTAAAATCGTGGTAATAAATAACCTTGTGGATGCTGCAGGAATCAAAATAAGCAGTGCGCTTCACACACAAACAACGAATGAATAAATTCTCAAACGCGCTCAAAAAAATTAGACAGAGACCGCAAATCTTGTGGCCCAACAACTAGGAGCTAATTCACCGGCATACAAAACAGATTTCGTTTCAATACTTACGAGCAGTTTGTCGATCCGGCAACATGAATTTATGTCAAAAGATACAAAATTACTCAATAAAGTAAGACAATCACAAAATACACATTAAAATAGAAATAACAAACTATCTCGTGGCAAAATGACGTTAGAATTTTTTTTGTTTTAAAAATCAAAAACAAAGCAAATCAGAACGAATTACAGGAAGCCATCTATGATCCCGCGGCCAAACCACACTAAACATTTGTCAAACTTATACAGGAAACTATACCGATAAAAGTGAAGTTCGAACTAACCAAGGTAGGTGGAGTCGTGCGCACACAGAGCATAGGGTCCCTGTATTGAGAGAGTACCGCAATCTCCGCCATGTTTACTCACAATAACGGGCCCCAAATTTGAATTGTGTCGGAACGTCAGATTTTATATTTGACATGTGTTACAAATTGCGGATTCACCTTCTGATTTTTGATCCATAAACAAATAAAATTTGACTGTAATACGTTGAGGAATAATACTACAGACCAGATTGTGGAAATATATATCACTGATTCACAAAAGACGATAAAACATAAACACCAAACAAACCAACATATCAGCTGGACTTTGACTGACATATGACATTTTGCTGCTGACACGGCAGTCCGCCATGTTTACTCACAGTTCTGAAACATAGTGGAGCTATTGATTGCGGTACTCTCTAAATACAGGGACCCTAACAGAGCAGAATTTAATTTGAAAATAAACCAACAAATAGATCGTTCGTTTTAAATACTGTACGATTATTTAGTAAAATGTCAGAATTAGTGTTGTGCCGAGTGATCTCCAAAACATCCAGGTAATCTATTTCCAGGTCCTTCTATCTTCCACAAAGTGCAGAATTTTTAGGATATTTTCAGGATTATAATTATGTCCCGAAGTGAGAATATGACCTGCAAAGGCAGATGTACCGTCGTTAAGCCTAATGCAGCGCATGTGTTCCCTAAATCTAATTTGAAAAGATCTCATAGTGCGACCTATGTAGAATGCTGGGCAATCATTACATTGGAGTAAATATACACCCTTCCTATCATTATGAGGGATGGGATCCTTCGCAGTAGCAAAGAAATACTTAATTGCAGAAGCAGTGTGGAAAGAGACTCTAAGAATCGGGCTGTTCGGAGGCAAAGCTATTCTGAGGGATATGGCGCCTATATAAAGCAATTTGATGTATCTCTCAGGCGCCTCATGAACGGAGGGGCTCAAGAAACTATTAAAATAGAGGAAGATAATCCTCTTTCTAGTCTGTCTCGTGAAGATCCTATCTATCCGATATGTGTCAAAATTATTCTTATGAGCTATTTCTATGATAATATCAAACTCCTTATCGAAAGCCTGTTCGTCAAGAGGCAGACTCAGTAAACTGTGGATAAGGCAATTAAATACAGCATATTTATGGGAATCCAGATGACAAGACAAATTATTGATAGAAGTACCAGTATGGGTAGGGTTTTCTAAAGACTTCAAATACATGCTTAATATTTCTATTTGTTATTTTCAAATCTAAGAAATTTATTGCTTTGTTGATAGTCTGAAACTCAAATGTGAAACTAATTTTAGGGTGCAGCGTGTTCAAAAAGGTGACAAAGGATTCAAGGACATCCTCCGAGGAGTCCCACAGCAGCAGGATATCGTCCATATAACGGAAGTAATACTTTATGAATCTACTATTGTTTGGGTCGGATGTAATGAAGGATTTCTCGAATTCGTCCATGAAGATATTTGCAAGCAAACATGAAATGGGGTTTTCCATAGGGAGGCCCTCCGTGCGGTAGTGGGAAAATCGAATGAGAAAAAATCCTGCTCCGATGCAGCCTTTAAGAGTCTATGGATATCAGAATCATTTAAGTAACTAAAGTAGTGGTAGCATTATTGCTCGCATTTAGTTATTTGGTTTTAAGCCTGGTAGGCAAAATTATGTAGAAGCAAACATGTCCGTCGTAGTTACTGGAGACTTCGCCCAAAACCACGGGCTGAGGAGTCTTCAGAAGAAAAGTTTACCAATCGTTCAAAACAGGTTAGGTCTGAAAACCCCACCCAATTTGGTGATAAGACAAAGAAACCGTGGCCTAAGAAACCATTCGGTAACGCTTTTAAACCTCGAGGCGTTAGTGATAAGGATTCGCACGTTAAAAACGATCCACTCGCAGTCAATGCAGTTTTAATTGAAGGATTAACTGTAGTAGCCCCATCACCAAAATTATATTTTCATGTTGATACATCACAGTTTTTTCTGATTGTTAGGGACGTCTACTTATTTATGACTCGCGACAAACAATTCAAGCAGCGTGTCTCACTAGCTATGTTCGAGTATTATTGTACAATCTTACCCTGGAATAGGATTATATATATCTTATCAGAGGAAGAGAAAGATCGGACAAAATCGGAAAACTTCGAAGCATCTCTTCCAGCCGAGATGTCAGTCCCAGAAGAAATTGGGAGATACTTAGACCGACTGGGAAATTTCACGGACCATGCCGGAAGATCAGCTATGTTACGTTTGTTACGTCAGCTCAACACCCAGAGGTATTCTGGGCTTCCTGGACACTACGGAAAGTTGGATGTTGACACTCACACTTCTTATGAAACGGTACCTGCTCCTATCGTTGTAGCATACAGCATGTGCTATGAGTATGGTCGATTTGTAAGTCAAGGCCCAACCCTCCTCCACCTTTATATGAGGATGATGAAGAAGAGGAACCCATGGTTGAGTGGCCCAGAAGTTGGGATCTTCCTCCTCCTTTAGCGCCTGAGAGTGATCTCATTCCAAACAGAAATCTGCTCGGTTGGTATGAAGCCACCAATATAACCCGAGAAATGGCCAAGGAGTTTGAACGTCATGTTGACGTAGATATAGGAACACAAATGTTTGAAATTCGTGTTAGGTGTGTGGAAAACATACCAATCTTCTAAACCTTCACCTCGAAAATATAGCCGAATTCATTTCATTTATAAATAGGGCACATCCAGCCATACTATTCCGTAAATATAAGGAGCTGTATACCATCAGGACCAGCGTGGGCACCACCATCTACTTTAACAGAGAATGCAGAAGAAACTTGACCCCGAGGTACATAACCATCAGGATCAATCGCCAGCAGTCGTTTAGAAGTAGGAAGTTTATAAGGTTCTTAACTAGGAGTATTTTGAGCGAAGAAATTAGGAAGGCCATATTTAAGGATAGATCATATCAATCAGAAACTATTTTTTTTGTACGATAGGTTAGTTAGACTAGTTTCACATTATGAAATAGATAATTTCATGGCGTACGCACATAGATCCACCGAAGTCCTTGGAATTAGAAAGATTGGCATTTGTGATCGGAAGCTTTTGAGATTGGAGAATGGTCTGAGTTGAGTGACTGATGCTGCTTCAGCTGGGGAAGTTTCACAGACGATTGCGCATACCTTTTACCCGAATTTAATTAATTTCTCTGACGCAGCTTTCACGGAACCGGAGTTAGAGGTCCTTAGTTTAGGTTGTACTTTTGCCACCCGCCTCCGTCCTTTAAACAAGTAATTTAGAATATTTGACAGTCGAGATAAACGGTTTCTTTCGCACGTCTGATATACCGAATAGAGATGCTATCCTAAATAAGATAAAAGCAATGATTTACTCCCAATATAATTTAACTTTAAATCAATATAGCAATAACAATAGAAATAACAGTTTGGCTTACTCGAAGATTTTGAGGAATATCGGGGAGAGGATAAAACCTAATAATTTGGTAGATACAAAGGCGGATAAAGGAAATAGCATAGTGATTTTGAATAAAGCGGATTACATAACAAAAGTAACTCAATTTTTGAATTCTAATAATATAAAGCCATGCAGAGTAAATATGCAGAACTATAGAAAGAAACTTAAACCATAAATTCTACTTCTATACAGGGTGATAGTCTGAAATACTCAATGTCCACCGACCTAGGATCTATTCCGAGACTATATGCTCTCCTGAAGATCCACAAGTCTGACGTTTTCGAGGAGATTCCTATCCGTTCCGTTGTTAGTTTCGTTGATGCCCCAGCGTATCGCCTCACAATTTTTATTAATAAGACCCTCTCAGCCATCCTTGCTGAAACATGTTCATATACTGTAAAGAATAGTTAAGAGTTAGTAGATAAAATTAAAGACATCCCTATTGAGAATGCTGCTTTCGCCTCTTTAGATGTTACAAACTCGTATACAAATGTCCCAATTAGTGAAGTAATACAGATAGTAAAGGTTAGACTGCAGAATAGTAACTTACCCGATCACCACGTTTCTGATATCCATAGACTCTTAAAGACTGCATTGGAGCAGATTTTTTTTCTCATTCGAGTTTTCCCACTACGGCATGGAGGGTCTCCCTATGGGAAACCACATTTCATGTTTGCTTGCAAATATCTTCATGGACGAATTCGAGAAATCCTTCATTACATCCGACCCAAACCATAGTAGATTCATAAAGTATTACTTCCGTTCTGTGGACGATATCCTGCTGCTGTGGGACTGCTTTGTCACCTTCTTGAACACGCTGCACCCTAAAATTAGTTTCACATTTGAGTTTCAGACTATCAACAAAACGATAAATTTTTTAGATTTGAAAATAAAAAATAGAAATAATAATTTGAAGTCTTTAGAAAACCTCTATCAATAATTTGTCTTATCCACAGATGACTGAGTCTGCCTCTTGACGAACAGGCTTTCGATAAGGAGTTTGATATTATCATGGAAATAGCTCATAAGAATAATTTTGACACATACCGGATAGATAGGATCTTCGCGAGACAGACTAGAAAGAGGAATATCTCCCTCTATTTTAATAGTTTCTTGAGCCCCTCCGTTCATGAGGAGGCGCCTGTTAGATACATCAAATTGCTTTATATAGGCCCCATATTCCTCGGAATAGCTTTGCTTCTGAACAGCCCGACTCTTAGAGTCTCCTTCCACACTGCTTCTGCAATTAAGGATTTCTTTGCTACTGCGAATGATCCCATCCCTCGTAATGATAAGAAAGGTGTATATTTACTCCAATGTAATGATTGACCAGCATTCTACATCGGTCGCACTATGAGATCTTTTCAAATTAGATTTAGGGAACACATGCGCTGCATTAGTCTTAACGACGATACATCTGCCTTTGCAGGTCATATTCTCACTTCGGGACATAATTATAATCCTGAAAATATCCTAAAAATTCTGCACTTTGTGGAAGATAGAAGGATTATCGATGACCTGGAAGTTTTGGAGATCACTCGGCACAACACTAATTCTGACATTTTACTGAATAATCATACAGTATTTCAAACGAACGATCTGTTCGTCGGTTTATTTTCAAATTAAATTCTGCTCTGTGTGCGCACAACTCCGCCTATCTTGGTTAGTTCGAACTTCACTTTCTTATCGGTATCGTTTCCTGTATAAGTTTGACGTATGTTTAGTGTGGTTTGGCCGAGGGATCATAGATGGCTTCCTGTCATTCGTTCTGATTTGCTTTGTTTTTGATTTTTAAAACAAAAAACTTTCTAACGCCATTTTACCACGAAATAGTTTGCTATTTCTATTTTAACGTGTATTTTGTGATTGTCTTACTTTATTAAGTAATTTTGTATCTTTTGACATAAATTCATATTGCCGGATCGACTAAAACTCTGGTTTCTTTAGTCGTTACTACATATTTGTTCATTTTCTGGCCTAATTTATTATTGTTAATACTTTTATGATCGAAGGAATTATTTACCGGTATGTAGGGCTGGTCATACACTGACAAAAAGTTTCGTGGATTTGTATAGTAAAGAAGTCGGTGTGCGACAATTAATAATGGGTAAACTAGAGGAGATAACGAATTATAAAAACTTGTGAAGCAGCGTTTCTCATTCATAAATAATGGTAATATTATGTAGTAGGCAAACAAAAGTTGGTTTGATTTTTGATTAATCTTCGAAGCACTTTGTTTGAAGTAAAAAACCGTAATGGTTGCACGATTAATAGAGGGAGAATATCTTGCCAATAATGTTCGTTTTTCTTTTACTACTAGACCTTCTTCGGAATGTACTGACGATTGTTTTTAAGCAATTACCCAACAAACACAACGAGGGACCTTTAATTGATCATGATATATACGTTCGTATGAAATCAATGTCAAGAGCTGGGAAATAACTACTTTTTGCTAAAAGAAGGTAACTGTATTGGTGTGCAGAATATTGAGAAAAATTCTGAAATTAGGAGTTCGAGACATATTCAAACTACTTCTGAAGTTTGTATAATTAAACCATGTGACTCAGTAGATGTTGGCATTGTTTTATTAAGTGTTCAGAATGACTTATTAGTACGTTCCAAAAAGGTTGTTTTTGTATTTTTTATACATTTTTTATTTCATGAACGATATGCAGTTGTGGAGTTTTCTGGTGGGTTAGCTTTGGTAGCAGTAAATTGGTTATTTCAAGATAAAAATAAATGTTCTAACCTTCACACCCCAATCAATTGAAACATGATAAGGATGTTTCAAACGAGACAAGTTCCGGGGAAAGAATATAATGTTAAACGCACGTTTTGTCTTGTAGGTACAGTATAACTGTTTTCAGTATCAGATAACTCGTTGTAGAATAAAAATCAACTTTTCCAATTTAATTTTATATTATGATATCTCATAATATCATGGCATCTCACACACTCATGCCTCACTCTACACAGCTTACATAAATTTTGCCAATTTCTAAACTTTTTACCGCCAAATGCTGCATCTTTGCATGAGCTTCTCTTGTGACGGCCGTTAGCGTTGCACTGTATAAATTTATACATTATTTTGAATTTTATAGAATTTGAGCAGGAACGAAGAGAAGTAGATATCCGGAAGGGAGTGAGACAGGGATGTACATTATCACCTTTAGTTTTCAACTTATATATCGAAGATGCAATTACTATTGTTAAGGACAGGACAGCCTCAGGGATTAATGTACACGGTCAAACTATTAACGTGCTCAGATTTGGGGATGATATAGCAGTGTTAGCATCTAGCAAGGAAGAATTAGGAATGGCTTTGAATGAAATGGAAGCAGTTTTGACAGAGGGCTACATCATGAAAATCAATAAAAAGAAAACCAAAATTTTGGTATGTAGAGGGTGTGAAAGTAGAACTAAAACTGAAATACAAATAGGAAATGAGAAGGAGGAAGTCGCGGATTTCTGCTATTTAGGAAGTAAAATAACTCGAGATGGGAGGAGCACTAAAGATATAAAACAAAGAATAGCGCAGGGTCGAGTTGTGTTTAACAAAAAGAAACAACTGTTATGCTCGGGAACGGTTAACGTAGAAACTCGGAAGAGACTCTTAAAGACGTATGTAAGGAAGACAATAAAGAATAGGAGATATAGGACGGTAGGGCACCTTCTAAGACACGAAGGAATAGTTCGCGACATACTAGAGTCAGAGATAGGAATAAAAAGATGTAGGGGTAGGCCTAGATTAGACTACTGCTCTCAAATAGTTAGGGATGTAGGATGTTCTACTTTTAGGGCAATGCGTAGGTTAGCTCAGGATAGAAAATGATGGAGGTACGCGTCCAATCAGTCTTCGGATTGAGAACCTTATGATGATGGTGTAAAATTAACGGAGAATTTGTGTTGTTCAAGTACAGCATGAACAGTTACTTTAATTTACCTAAGGAAGTAATTTTTAGAGTACCTTTTAGAGTAGGATGAAACAAAGTCAGTGCCTAGGGCTTTTGTTAGCGGTATCTTAAGATATAGAAAAGTAAAACATTTGACTTAGACAAGTTCGTGGACGTGCAGATTAATTAAAACTTCGTATCAATGCAAAAAATCGTATCAAAGTTTTCGTGTTTGCTACAGTAATTTTGAACACTCAATGTATAATTGCCCTCATCAATGGCTATAGAACAATAATTCGCGTCCACGACTGTGAGAAACACTAATGAATAATAATTTTTATAATTAAAAAATAGAGATCCGCCATGATTGGGTTTAACCATTCTGATGAGTTTACCATCAATGGCTCCAATGCAATTGCGAAAGTTGGTTCGGCTTTCAAATTCTTCCGCAATTTTCTGCCAATTAGCTGTAGATGGTTCAGGTAAAAACTGTTGTCTCATTGTGTCCCAAATTGCTTCGCATGTTTCTTTTACTATGTCCGATATTGTTGCCCTACCAATGCGAAACTCAAATGACAACTCTCTATATGTATGTCCAGTTGCCAAAAACCTAGAAACAAATATCTATAATGAATTTTGTTGTAGTTACAAATCTTCAAAAAAGATGGAAATCAATTCCAGATTGAAATAGAAAATTACTATGCGTACTACCAATAAAATAATTTATTATACTTATTGGTAGTACGCATAGTAATTTTCTATTTCATCATGGATTTCTACCAAATAGTCAAAACAGAAAATATTAACTACAATTCCAGATTGTTTCGCGAGAGAATTACGCCAACAAAAAAATTCTCCCAGTGGTAGCGGAAAGAAAAATCGAAAAAAGTATATCTTCTATGGCCAGCTTCTGTTTCTCCTACCTACAGTAGCAACTACAGAAACCTCTTCTAACGTAGAAAATCCAGAACCAGCAGAAACCACTCCTGCAACTGACCGAACCTTAGCAAATGAAACTGTTCCTGATGGCAATAAACAGCACAATACTTAGAAAGCGCCTCCATCGGGAAAAAGAAAAATGCCTGCTTTTGAAGAAACGGTTTTGGAATATTTGAACAAAACAAACAAACCCACAGATGATACCGTTGATGAAGATGACGACAAGTTATTTTGTTATCTGTTTTACGTTCAATAAAAGCATTACCCCAGCAAACAAAGTGGTGGGTACGAATGCAAATGCTTCAAATTGTGTAACAGGCTACACAACAGCAACCACAAATCCAACAGCGACAGCAGTATCAAACATCACAACAGTACCAACCGCTGCAGCCTTATCAGCACCATCAACAACAACCTTGTGGATCACAATTTTCTACTTCCGTGCCAATTCTTTCTTCACCGACAACTACTAAAAGTACTTATGAAATCACCGACCCCCCTTCGATTGAGTCACAATTAAGTACTCAGTCAGAGTCAGATTATAACTTCCATGATTAAATTACGTTTACAATGTTTGTCTATTGTTTTATAACATTCGATAATAAAGTATTTTTAATTCTGCACTTACCTAATTGTTACAGCAACTCGTTCTTTTACCGAAATCGATCGTTTAAATTTAGTATTTTGTTTACTGATTGTATGTTCCACGTATCCGCGTAACTCCTCGAATGTTGCGGGATTCATTCGAAAATAAGCGAAAAATTTTGCTTCGTCCGTTACCAACAAATAATACAAAGTATGGAACTGACCATGTTTCTTTGTCTCCATATTTATAGGATGAACCGCAAACTGTTTCTTCTTCTACGATACCGTGAAATCGCAATTGCTAACAATACGTCTTCTTCGGCATCCATTTTCCTACTACAAGTCGCTTGATTTAGTCAGGCATTTTAATTACATCTCGCGGCGTTCTTGTCGCGTCCCACAACTTGCATGCATGGTCTCTCGATAATCTGCGGAAAACCAGAAAAAGAAACTTCCAGCGAAGTTTCAGCGTTAATGTTTGGGCGGGGATATTTAACAACAATGTATTGCCAATTATTTTCTTCAATTACCGCCTTAATGTAAATAACTATTTCAATTTTCTACAAAACTGTTTTGAAGAAATTGTGGACAATTTATCACTTGGGAAAGGATTAAGAATGTGGTCCCAACACGATGGGACACTCCCCCACTTTGGGAGAAATGCAAGAGATTGGCTGAACAACCAGTTCCCCAATAGATGGATTGGACGCGGAGGCCCTGTTCCTTGGCCACCATGATCACCAGATATGAACCCTCTGAATTATTATTTCTGGGGACACACAAAACAAAAAGTTCATAGTGTTCCAATAAACACCAAACAAGCAACTGCAGGAAAGAATATTGAATGCTGTCCAAGAAATTAGAGAAAACTATGAAGAGATATACCCAAAAGTATCCGAATCTTTTTTCCGTCGGTGCAATTCTTGTGTTCGCGCACACGGAGGACATTTTGAACATTTACTCTAATTTGTTTTTATATTATTCTGTTTGAAATTTCTGTTAGGAACATCGGCCCTTGTTCTGTTTATTATTTGTTAAATTATTAAATTTTTGAATTCATCAACCTTTAGAAAACTTTTAAACCCATTTATCTCAGTTATGTTAAAGAATCTGGCATATGTTAATATGAACTTTTCTGTTTAGAATTGCTTCCTCTATTGGCCATTTTCGTTTGGCATACTCGAGGCGGAACAAATTATACAAATAAAAATTGACTAATGGATTATCGGAGAAAAATATATACAATTTTGGAGGGTGAAATTTTCGGAGGAAATTAACAATTTTGAAAAATTTGACAGGATGCAAGTTTTAGCGGAAGACATTTTGGATTGAATGCACAACATTTATGGAAATTTTCTTGAGCGAGATTCCATAATATGTATAATTATATTGCACTATAAAAAACTGTGGGCGTGGTCGCCACGCGCGGTAGAAGTGAAACTTCAACGTTATTAGAGGAATTAAAAATTTGTAGGGTAAACAGATGATTGGAGTGTTTGCATTTATGAGTTTCAAATATATCTTTATTCATCAATTTCCATGTCTTCACTTAAATCTAAAACTGAAATAATAGGTCTATGTGCGGTTTGATTTTCTCAGAAAACAAAAACAAAGAAAAAAACAAAAAAAAAACAAAAAGTCAAATATTTTATATCTTTTTATACGTTTTTAATAAATCTTGCCAAAGCCCCCGAACGGGGACGAAGCGTCGATATTATTATATAGTTATACAGTTATTTATTTACTATATGCCAGAAATTCATAAAATTTAAAAAATTTAAATTTAAACTGGCACAAATTAAGCAAGACTATTTTAAACGTTTATTCTAATTTTCGTAAAACTGAAATATACCGAAGCCACCGTAATATATAGAAAGCCTAGCACATCGCCCCACTCCTCGAATGATACGTCACAAACGGTGGTGGCTCTCCAGGCACTCCCGGTCGCGACTTTTCGTATTGCTGCATAAGAATGCGATAATAATGCAATGGCAACATATTACATTTTTTATTATAACTGAACAAGTAACTAATTTTACAACTTTATATGCCAAAATATTGTTGCTTTCCTTTGTGTAGGAGCAATTACGTTCCCACAAGTGAAAAAATGTCCGTGTTTCGATTTCCCAAAGACGCAAGCTAAATTTCCTGCGAGCGAAATTTTCAGTACCTAGGTAGTACGTGCAAAACAAATAATGAAAGTTAACGTCATACAGAACAACTATAAACACCAGAAATAGGCACTATTTTTAAAGTTTTCTATAACATTCTCTCGGATTTGCGCTTAGTTATTACTTATAACAACTATGTTTGGGTTTGTTAGGGTACAGTTCTCTATGTAATAGCTGGTTGAAATTAGGGAAAATAGTGGCTCAAATTAAATAAAAGTTTGTGTAGAAAAAGTAATGAATAAATCGGCGTTTGATAAAATTGTTTTTTAAGTGAACAATTAGGGTTGATATTAAAAAAAAATTACGTATTCACCGAATATGTTAATTTAGTCATTTGCCCAACTAGAAATTAGTTTTTTTATTTGTCTTCAATACACTTGTTTAATAAAACGAGGCAATATAATTAGTAAACCCTACATTATTGACTTTGTGAATACTATTATACCTAAATAAGAACAAAGCTGTTGACTCTTTGCAGTGCCGTTTTGTCTTAAGTTTTAACTATTAATAGATTATTTTACCTAGATAATTGCATTCCCTTAACGTATTGACAGTAATATAATTACGATACTACAATTCATTAAATAAAAATTACTATTTCCCAATATTAAGCCGAGAAACTCTACCCGCAGTATATGCTCGCCAGGCAGAAATCTACAACCGCGTGTGACGTCACCAGAGCAGGGTACAGGCTTTCTATATTACGGTGGCTTCGAATATACTCATTAATTTATAGACTACCAATCGCACTTCAAATACACAGAAAGTCGATAATAAATATTGTGGTGTTACGAGAACCGAACGCTGTGTCCTCGCCTTACTCACGCTTGCCTGAGAGAAACAGCGCGAAGCATGAGGCAGCGCGTGGCTAAATAGTGGGGCGTCCGATATTCCTTTTCCCTCTGCCCGTCTTCTCAGACTGCTCCCCTCCTTTCGTTTCACTTTTCGTAACGCTCGCATTTGCCAACACAGGAACTTACTCTGCCGAGACAAAAGAAGTTTCACTTTATACATGATGCATTCAACATGCAACAGCTCAAGATATTTACTGCAAAATCAATTCTATTCTTGATCATGTAAATTTATCGAAGCGGAATTTATTAACTCTGGGAAGTAATGGACCTAATGTGAATAAGAAAGTTTTTCAGCTGTTCAATGATGAACTGAAATTAATTAGAAATATGCCGTTGGATGATATTGGAATGTGCAATATCCATATAATTAACAATGCATTTCTTAGTGATTTTTTTAACAATCCCTCCAGGTGATCTGATATAGTCCATTAGTGTAACGGCGAAATCAGCGCGCGAAATAAGAGAGGAGTTGGATAAAATTTTTCAATTCATTTTAAATGGAGCTTAGATGACCTTGCACTTCACATTCTATTTTTACCTTTCATATTGATTTCTTAACATTAAATCAATATATGAGGCGCTGAGATGCAAAACTTGTCTTATCCAAAAATTCACAATTTTGAGTTAGCGGCACTGTTTTGTTCAGTTTTTTAAGACTAGGTAATCTAATGGTAGTATGATTTATCTGCAAACTTCGCATTATCCACATAAAATTTAGATTTAAAGTCTTGTTTTGTTTGCAAAACTGGCCTTATCCACGCTACATTTGGTTGCAAAAGTAGTTTTATCCAAAAAGATATAATAAATTATCTGAGGAAGTTGAAAAGCTCATCAAAGAACATATTCAATCTTTTAAGGCTCGGCAGAGTCACTATTCCAGACGAAAAAATTCAGATCGTCTATACGTGCCAGAAACTCTTTCCATTAAAAAGATGTTTAAAATGTTTAGAAAAATACAAGATTCGGCCTAATATATCAGAGAATCAGCTTTCAGAGTCTGCATCCGATGAAATTGATAGTAATTATCAGTACCAACAAGAACTATAACATTACTTAGAGGCAATAAATAAGCTGCGGATACCTAATAATATACAGAAACTGGAAAATAACCGTAAGGAAAGTGTTGAAAATATTAGCAGACCATCTGGAGCAGTCGAAATTTTCACGGATAGCCACCAAGAAATTGTTACTCAAGAAGCTACTGAGGTACGTTATATATTATCAACATTCTTTGTAAAATGTTAAGTTTATTATACGGTGTAATTTAATTAGATCCAACTCCGAACATCAAAGAATCACAATCAGAGTGAGCAGGTCCAGCCTTCAACATCTGAGGCCCCTCAAATTCAGACCGTTTATAAAAGGATGTACTGGAGACAGTCACAGTTTGAAGTACTTCAACATACAAGGTGAAAATGACAATTTCGTTAAACGATTTAATTTGGCGGGACGAACCATAAATGTGTCGCTCAATCACGAAAACTTTGGAAGTAACCTGTTTTCTTGGCTCCAGGTAACTTTTATTTCAATTAAATTGTATACATTTTAATTTTATATAATTATTCGTGCCAATTTTCTTCTTTAAGTTTATAACTTTTGTGAATTTTTTGGCAAAATTGAAACTTCTTTTTGTAAAACACCAACGTTTCGCCTCCGTTAGGGGGCTTTATCAAGGTTTTATTCAAAATTGTATAAAGTATAAAAAAGTGACATTTTTTTTCTTAATAAAATTTGTAAATAACAGTAACTATGTTAAACTTAATAATAGAAATTATATCTAGCACATTTGATTTTGATAATTATGAATAAGGAAATAAATAATGTACATGAGTTAATTTAGAATCAAGTGGTAGAGAACAAATTACGTTATTATGTCACGGTATATTTGACTTAAATTTTGAATGTCAGATCTGTCATTTAAAGAATTTTTGTCTTTTTGGATGTGTATCATTTCTAAAATAAGTCTAGCTTTTAAATTTCTCTCTTGTTCAAGAATAGTAGTGTTATTAAAATCGAAATTATGTTTAGTATTTTTTATGTGTTTACTGATAGCTGAATTGCTATTTTGGTATGTATGTTGTTTTAACCTAGTCTCGAGATGATTTTTGGTTTGTCCAATGTATGTTTTATTACAGTTATTACAATTAATTTTGTATACGGTGTGAGTTTTCATCAATTTTGGAATGGGGGTTTTCAGATGAGAATATAAAAATTGTAAATTATTATGCTTTTTGTGAGCAATTACAAAATTATGTTTTCTTAATAAGTTACTAATATTGTGTGATATTTCTTTTATATAGGGTAAGGAAATGTAGTTTTTAGATTCTTTTTGGTTCTGATTAATATTGTTGTTATTATAAAATTGATGTAGTCTGTTTTTTATAATTTTGTCAATAAAATATCTTGGGTAGTTATTTTTTATTAAACAATTTATGGCTTTGTCAACTGCAGATTTTCTGAATTGTGGACTAGAAAGTTTGATTGCTCGATCGGCTAAACACATAACAATACTTCTTTTGTGACAAATTGGTTGTTTAGAATTAAAGTAAATGTAACGGCCAGACCAAGTGGGTTTAGTGTGCCATTCTGTTTCTATAGAATTATTAATTTTGTAAAGAGTTAAGTCTAAGAAGTTAATTTGGTTATTTTTTGAAATTTCTATAGTAAACTGTAATTTGGGATGATAGTTATTAAATTGATATAGTATTTCATTTTCTTTGCCAGGAGGAATAGCAGTGAGACAATCGTCCACATATCTTACAAAAAATGGTAAATTAAAAGATAATTTGGGAATAACAGTGCTTTCTAAATCTTCTAAGACTAATTGGGCAATAGTGCTTGAAATTGGAGAACCCATAGCACAGCCATCAGTTTGTTTGTAAATTTTATCTTTAAATTTGAAGTATGTAGTAGTTAAAGTAAGTTCAATTGCAGTAATAAAATTGTTTAAAGTAAGTGATGTGAAGGGTTCGATTTTATTCCAGTTTTTTTTGATAGTGGTAATTGCTAGATTTATTGGAATGTTTGTATAGAGTGATACAACATCCAGTGAAATTAAAGTAAAATTTTCCGGAATATAAAACGTTTTGCTTTTTTCTTTAAATGACCATGAATCTTTAATATAAAATTCATTTTGACCTGTAATATTAGATAAAATGTTGGATAAAAATTTCGATAATTTGTAGAAAGGACTTTGTATACATGATACTATTGGTCTAAGTGGAATATTAGTTTTATGTAATTTAGGGAGGCCATATATACGTGGGGGGAGAGAATTTTGTATTTTAAGTTTAAAGCTAAGATTAGGTGAAATGTTATTTTCATTTAATAATTTAGAAATAAAATTGTTATTTTTAGTTTGTAAACTTATTGTGGGATCTTTAGGAAGAGTTGTATATATTAGTTTGTCATTTAATAGATTAAACATTTTGTTTTCGTAATCAATGGAGTTCATAATTATGAACTCCATTGATTACGAAAACAAAATGTTTAATCTATTAAATGACAAACTAATATATACAACTCTTCCTAAAGATCCCACAATAAGTTTACAAACTAAAAATAACAATTTTATTTCTAAATTATTAAATGAAAATAACATTTCACCTAATCTTAGCTTTAAACTTAAAATACAAAATTCTCTCCCCCCACGTATATATGGCCTCCCTAAATTACATAAAACTAATATTCCACTTAGACCAATAGTATCATGTATACAAAGTCCTTTCTACAAATTATCGAAATTTTTATCCAACATTTTATCTAATATTACAGGTCAAAATGAATTTTATATTAAAGATTCATGGTCATTTAAAGAAAAAAGCAAAACGTTTTATATTCCGGAAAATTTTACTTTAATTTCACTGGATGTTGTATCACTCTATACAAACATTCCAATAAATCTAGCAATTACCACTATCAAAAAAAACTGGAATAAAATCGAACCCTTCACATCACTTACTTTAAACAATTTTATTACTGCAATTGAACTTACTTTAACTACTACATACTTCAAATTTAAAGATAAAATTTACAAACAAACTGATGGCTGTGCTATGGGTTCTCCAATTTCAAGCACTATTGCCCAATTAGTCTTAGAAGATTTAGAAAGCACTGTTATTCCCAAATTATCTTTTAATTTACCATTTTTTGTAAGATATGTGGACGATTGTCTCACTGCTATTCCTCCTGGCAAAGAAAATGAAATACTATATCAATTTAATAACTATCATCCCAAATTACAGTTTACTATAGAAATTTCAAAAAATAACCAAATTAACTTCTTAGACTTAACTCTTTACAAAATTAATAATTCTATAGAAACAGAATGGCACACTAAACCCACTTGGTCTGGCCGTTACATTTACTTTAATTCTAAACAACCAATTTGTCACAAAAGAAGTATTGTTATGTGTTTAGCCGATCGAGCAATCAAACTTTCTAGTCCACAATTCAGAAAATCTGCAGTTGACAAAGCCATAAATTGTTTAATAAAAAATAACTACCCAAGATATTTTATTGACAAAATTATAAAAAACAGACTACATCAATTTTATAATAACAACAATATTAATCAGAACCAAAAAGAATCTAAAAACTACATTTCCTTACCCTATATAAAAGAAATATCACACAATATTAGTAACTTATTAAGAAAACATAATTTTGTAATTGCTCACAAAAAGCATAATAATTTACAATTTTTATATTCTCATCTGAAAACCCCCATTCCAAAATTGATGAAAACTCACACCGTATACAAAATTAATTGTAATAACTGTAATAAAACATACATTGGACAAACCAAAAATCATCTCGAGACTAGGTTAAAACAACATACATACCAAAATAGCAATTCAGCTATCAGTAAACACATAAAAAATACTAAACATAATTTCGATTTTAATAACACTACTATTCTTGAACAAGAGAGAAATTTAAAAGCTAGACTTATTTTAGAAATGATACACATCCAAAAAGACAAAAATTCTTTAAATGACAGATCTGACATTCAAAATTTAAGTCAAATATACCGTGACATAATAACGTAATTTGTTCTCTACCACTTGATTCTAAATTAACTCATGTACATTATTTATTTCCTTATTCGTAATTATCAAAATCAAATGTGCTAGATATAATTTCTATTATTAAGTTTAACATAGTTACTGTTATTTACAAATTTTATTAAGAAAAAAAATGTCACTTTTTTATACTTTATACAATTTTGAATAAAACCTTGATAAAGCCCCCTAACGGAGGCGAAACGTTGGTGTTTTACAAAAAGAAGTTTCAATTTTGCCAAAAAATTCACAAAAGTTATAAACTTATACATTTTAACTTATATATGTTGCTTTTATAACATTAGAATTGTACGGAGGAGCTGTTAAGTTACGGCCTAAGGACTGTAGATCCAGAAGATGATGAATGTGGGATTGATACTAAGAAACAACTACGCGGACAGACCCGTAACCGTTTCTTTACGCAAGAAGACTCAGTTGTCATTAAACGTTATCATGAGAATCACAGGAAACGTTATGCAGAGAAATGCCATGTTTTTCTCGTCGGATGCCCTTACATTACAGGTAGATTCTGTAAAACTGCCTGCAGGTAGGGGTCGACAGCTAAATATGCGCTAGGTTAGTTTCGAAGAATACAGTCGTCGAAAGGTAGGTGCAATTGTAATCCGGTATGGAAACGATAGCAAATGTATAGAATATGCTTTAATTATTTCTACTGCACATGATACAGAAGACAGAACTTAAAAATTTGAAAAAGGGGAGCGCTATTCTACGGGAACGTGCAGAAGAAATATGTATGGCAACGGATGTCAATTTAGAACGCGGTGGTAACTTTGAAAACGTTGAAAAATTTCAAAATTATTCAAGTAATTATACTGTGGTTATCTACAACTCTCGGACTGGTAGTAATACCTATTTCGAGGGTCCTAGATCACAGAATAGAAAGGTTTTAAATTGAATCATGGAAAATAATCATTCAAACGTAATCACTAGTGTGTTGTCAGAGTTTTCGACCTGTTAAGAGTTTCAAATAAAAACCGTTATAAAAATTGCAAGTAAGTCTGCCTCTGCTGTCATAAATAATCATCCTGTAATTTAAATTTAAATTAAATTAATTGTGACATTTGTAATAGATTTTCGAGGCAGTGACTGTCTTAAGAGCCATGAAAGTTCAAAATTAAGCGAAATACTACAAAGATGTTTCAGCTGTCTATTTAGCGTGTGAATTAGTAAAAAAATAATCACAAATGCGGCTTTAAATATTGTCGAAATTATCGTAGTCAACAACAGCCGATAAGACATCTCTGCTCTATGTCAAAGGTTATTACGAAGAAGGCGGAGGGAAAATCCAAACCACATTTGTGTGTTGCACAGGATGTATGTCTGCAGTGTAGATAACATTCAAATTAATTGCAACACATGTGGCAAGTGTGAGCATATTTCTAAGGAGGATCCAGTAAAAAATTTTTTGAAGTACGTAGTTCAGTTTGAAACGAAATTTTCCGTCACTGTTATAGCACATAATGCAAAGTCATATGATAGTCGTTTTATTCTACGCGAAATGCTTTGCTCATCAAACGGGTGGGGATTAAGCTCATTTCTATAACATGTGGAAAAATTCGATTTATTCATTCAATTAACTTTGTGCCATTGGCGTTGTCAAAACTGCTAAAAACTTTTAATTTTGAAGGGTCAAAGGGATATTTTCCACATATTTTTGAACACCAAGGAACATCAAAATTATTTAGATCAAATGCCCAAAATTTAGTATCATAGCCCATATCAGATGAGTACAGGTTCGAGAACAACATTTTTAGATCGGTGTAACGAACAATGTTCCTTAAATTATCGGTTTGATTTTCAATTGGAAATCGTAAAATATTGCATCGAAGACGTTAATATTTTAAGTAAAGCCTGCATAAATTTCATGAACACTTTTGTATCAGCTTGGTGTTTACAGGCTCGGTGATGGGCAATCTACAGCAGCTCTACAATGGTTAACATGGCAGACTCATTTTACGGGTACAACTATTTTACATAGCGGTATATGTAGGGAAGTTTGCTTGCTAGGAAACTTCTTGGTCAACGCGTTCTGTGCTGAAACTAATACCGCATATGAATTTTACGGTTGTTTTTCCATGGGTGTGAAAAATGCTTCCCAAGTCAGACTCATAGCCTAAACGATAAAAATCGAGATCAAATGTTGTTGAAGCGAGAACGAACAGAAGCTAAAGCTACTCGAATTCGATCGTTTGGTTATATTCTCGTCGAAATGTGAGTTTAAACAATTTGTTAAACATAGTGAAGACGTCAAACAATGCTAGAATCAAAATTTTTCTTTCTGAATTTTAATCTTTAAATCCCCTAAATGGTTTCTTCGGAGGTCGCGTTAACGCGACCAAATTCTACCATAGGGCTGACTCTGCAGCGGGGGAAAGAATATTATATTATGACGTAAGCTCCTTCTACCCATTTGTAAATAAATATTGCAAGAACTCTGTTGGGCACCCTAAAATACACATTGGCTATGAAGCATGTGTTAAACTCGGAGAAAACGTTGAGGGGATTATTAAATGTACCGTTCTGGCTCCTAAAAACCTGTACAATACTGTATTACCGCTCAAAATGTTTAACAAATTATAAATTAATGTTTATACTGTACCGCACATTTGCAGAAACGTTTAATCAAGAAGAGTGCACACATTCTCCCGCGGAAATGCAATTAATTTAGCGGCACGTACGTTGCAGATGAACTAAGAAAAGCTTTGTCACTAGGATATAAAATAGTCAAATATTTTGAGATTTGGGAATACCAAGTAGCTGAATATGACAAACAAGCTAAAGTTGATGGTTTATTTGCGCATCATATTAGCAATTTTTTGAAACTAAAGCAGGAGTACAGCGGTTGGCCTTCTTGGTGTAAAACTGAATCGGATCAATTGAAATTTATAAAAGATTATTTCGATAAAGAGGGAGTCCTGTTAGAGCAGGGTAAAGTTCAAAACAATCCAGCTTCCAGAGCAATAACCCGTCAAGCACGGCTTTGCATTGAAGAAAATTGAAATATTTTCGAGCAGTTATTGTAACCATTCGGTTTTAATCATTAATTTGTCTTCAATATTAAATTGGTAGTCAACGCCAGTTTTGTATTTCATGGTTAAATTGTTGAACTTTATCATTGGTATCGTTGGTAAAATAATTTTTTAAATCGATTTTATTCCAAAACGGTTTATTATATGGGAAGGAGACAAGTGAGCATTTTTTAGTAAAAGTTGTTCAAATTTTCAAATTTTGGTTTCAAATTTGAAAAAGTTATAACGATACAAAATAAAATGAAACAATTATTCAAATAAATGAATAATCATTTTCTCCGATCGTATGAAGCGAGATGCCCGCTGCAAGATTTTGGGAAATATGTTCGCGCCGCACGCCGAAGTCTCCTTCCAAAATCTCCTACCACTGGCCTCTCGATATACGCCGACCGCGAGAAGGCTCAGCAGCAGTGTTGCCAGATTCCGGGATTTATCACAAATTTGGTGAATTTCAAGTAGTATTTTTGACACTTTTTGTTACGAACTCGCAAGTCGCAAATTTAGTGATTTTCACCTAATCAAGTTGGGATTAATAATTTTCTGCTTCTGCACGATTCACGAAGCAAGAAATAACAAAACATTATTTTCCCGCTAACCGTTACCATAGCCATAGCCAAGCCTATATACCAGTTTCGCGTTCTACGAGCCCTAACAACTATATGTTGGAACAAGCAGTTTTTTTGCGAATAAAATGCCAGTTTATGGAAATTCTTGTATTTATTTTTTTTTAATTGTACATATGAAATTAACAACATATTTTATCATGTATGGACTTATTTTTACGGTTTAATTAGATATTCAATCAAATGCTTGATAATCGAAAAATGCTGACCACTAAATATTGGAACATGTGGTTTTTAACAAATTAAACTAAAAATTAATAAGGCGTAACGTCGCCCTTAGCTCGAATAACAGCCTGAACTCTATCAGGCATTGTGTTAACTAGGCCTTCACAGAATTCAGGGGTGAAACTATCCCATATTTCTTGCAATTTAGCACGTAGTTCTGGTAAAGTACGCTGAGGATTATTTCTTAAGCGTTGTTTCATTTTGTGCCAAAGTGTCTCTATCGGATTAAGATCCGGGCTGCTAGAGGGATGTGACAAAACTTTAATGTCATGTTCTCCTATCCAATTTTTGGTAGATTTAGCCGTATGGCATGAGGCTCCGTCCTGTTGGAAGATAAAATCTCCGGATGGATATAACTTTGCTGCACTTGGTAAAAGCGAATGTTCAAGGATATCTTGATATTTAGCTGCGTTTACAATGCCATCAATAAAGTGTAAAGTTCCTAACCCTTTGGCCGACATACAACCCCACACCATGATACCCTGTGGAAACTTTACAGTCCTTTTCAGGCAATCCTTATGGAATGCTTCTGTTTTGTCCCGAATCACACGCTTTCGGTAATCTCCCACACAGACATTAAATTTGCTTTCGTCGCTATAGATAACTTTGCCCCAGTCATGTTTGGTCCACGAAAGTTTTGATTTGGCCCAAATGTAACGATTCCTTTTTTGCTTTTCCGTCAACAATGGTTTTTCTTTGGCCTATACTCGGAAGTCAAAAAATAGAAAATTTATACCACAAGGAAGTACCTATCAAACATACCTTATAAAAACTAAGACCGCTCTTGTGGATATATTTGCGACAGCATTCTCTGGATACATTCATCCCAGTTTCTTTATTCCACCTTGCGGTTACTTCTCGTAGTGTATTTCTTCTTCCCGACTTACATATTCTAACTAAATGCCTTACACTCCTTTGAGAAACAGCTTTTGGACGGCCTGAGCTTTTACCGCGAACATCAGTACTGGCAGTTTCACCGTATTTCTTAATTATATTAAACACAGTAGTAGTTGCTATAGTCAATTCACTGGAAATTTCACGCATAGTTTTCCCTTTGTGGTACTGATGAATAATAATTTCTCGCACTTTTGGATCAGTAGGTTTTCCACGTACCATTATTGTATTTTACTTGTAATAAAACTTACGGTTGTTAATTATTAATACTCAAATGACGCGTGACAGTTCTTGTTAACAATACACCACTTACTCCTATGTTTCATTTCAAAGCCTCCTTTGCTTCAGGCTGATAAAACTCAAGAAACGTGAGGAAAAGCAAAACATGTTCCAATATTTAGTCGTCAGCAATTTTCGATTATCAAACAATAATTTGAATAGTAATCATCATAAAATATCTAACTAAACCGTAAAAATAACTCCATACAAGATAAAAAATGTTATTAATTTCATATGTACAATTAAAAAAAATAAATACAAGAATTTCCATGAACTGGCATCTTATTCGCAAAAAAACTGCTTGTTCCAACATATAGTTGTTAGGGCTCGTAGTAATCGCGGCTCGCAGCTCTCAGCGTCGCAGTCGTGCCGTCGCGTCGTCTTATTTCTAGCTTCTCCTTCTCGCTCTCGCTGTCGTCTCGTTTCTCTGGTCTCTCGTCTTCACTTATCACTTCTCACTTGTTCTTTGTTCTGTTCGTTGTTCAACAGTCAACAGTCCAACCAACCCAGCTGTAGGTACGGTCGGTTGCTTTTGTTTGTTTTACATTGGCGATTGGCGATTATAATAATGGGAAAGTGGGCTAAATATTTCCAGAAGCATTGCAAAGAATGGGAGCAATTTATTGTGAGCGAAATATGTAAAACTGTTTGAATAAAATTATTAGATGTAAAGGGTATTATTATTACTATTATTTAACTATTTCCTGGGCTGCGACTTTTTGCGACATCTAGTGACGGGATTTGCGACTTGCTCAAAAAAAATCTGGCAACACTGCTCAGCAGCACTCCTCTGCGATCGTTCACGCGTACCAGAAATGTTAGAGTGGTAACTCCGAAGACGATAACATTTATGAGATTGAATGTTTATTGTCGTACCGCCGATATAACTGTTAAATACTTATTAGTTATTAACCGAAACGGCCGCTAGTGGTCGTTGTAATACCTGAGGTACTAAATTAAATGTGGACCTGAACATACACTTGAGGGGACATTGTTCAATAATACGTAAAAGCAGGTAATGAATTAGGGCTAGTCGAAAGGCAAGCATAATTCATTACAAACCCAAGTTGATAGGAGGTGAAATACCACCGCTCTTGGGGTTAATTACAGTGCAGAGTTCTTTGGCATAGTATTTTAATTGCTAATACACGATAAAAAACACCATTGAAGGGAATCGAAAGACGGAATAATTCTCTTCTCCGCGCATTCATTAGGGAAAGCTAGCGTCGAAAGGCTGCGAGAGTCCCTAGCGGTTATATCACACCGAAATAACATTTACTCCCAGCGAATAACCACAAGGTAGTACGATTTACATGCCTACGTTGATTTTGGTTTTTGATTTTCCGAATGTAGGTGCCCGATCGGTAACCTACATCGCCAAGAGCGAAATAAGTTATCTATCAGTCACGCGCTCCTTATATACAGCCGTACCGAATTTGACCGCCAGATACCGCTGGCTGTCACTATTTTGATTAAATTTGTATATATCGTTTTACTGTACATTCTAATTTTCTGAATATAGTTAAAGTAATAGAGTTTGTTTAATTTGAACCGAGAGTATTATTTTTGTTTTTGCAATAGTTCCAGAGAACCCTATCTCTGACGACCAGAATTCCACCGACCGACCGACTGACCTATATGGTCACAAAAGGTGACGCAACGGGATAGGTCGTTGTAAAGTCTTCACATAAAAAAGTATGGGCATAATTTTCCGACTATCTTATGAAATGTAGAAAGTTTAGTAGTTGTCTCAAATTTGATTCAGTTATCTTTAAAAGTGACCAAAGTATTTATAAAAAACCATCTTCATGACCGCACTTTCAACACTCTGTAGCCTCTATAGAAAACATTTCTCGAGGTATGTTGTATAAACTTTTTCTCGCGTTTTTCTGTATAGAGCCTACTCTTAAAGTCTTGCACCCTAATTTTGGGACATCCTGTATAATATGCCGCACTTGTTAAGATAATACCATTTCTTTCCGACATTGTTCTCATTACGAATATGTACGAATAACTGATACAACCGGATCGGGATTATGCGCACAAACAAGAAAGTTGAGTGTACAAAATTTTTAATCCGCACGCACGTTCGTGCGCCGAAAAATGCTCAAGTCAGTACGCAGCTTTAGAAATTATCGACAACATAGGATTTCCAGGGTGGGTGGCTGCATAGATTGCACACATCTTGCAATTTTTCCTCTCCCAATTGATGATCCAGACCAACCAGAGCACATTTATGTAAACAAAAATTACCATTCCATTAATGTGTAGTAATAGGTGATGTTAAGGTAGAGGGCGTTTGTGATGGCTTTATGTGCACGAACATAACCTCACTTTATTTGTTTATGGATTTAACCTGTAATATTATGTTCACCGATAGGTGTTCTGCACTTTTTGCCTTCTAAATGAAAAGGCATGTGCTTCTTGGAGTATTACACAATTGTAATGTAGTTTAAGGTGAGTAATTAGTCCAGTGGAAAAAATATGCTTAATATTTTGAATTTTTAGCTGCAAATATGGATGTAAATTGTTGTATTACTGGATGCAATAGTGTAAATAATAAGAACAGAAACTTAAAATTCCACAAATTCCCAAGGATAAACAGCATATCCAAAAACAAAACAGCCGGAAGTTAAACAATTATTGCGAACTTACCACATGAACGATGAAGAAAAACAACTTATAATTAAGTTAAGCGATCAATATTCAGATATATTACACTAACTTTTACAAACCAGGTAAAACATGAAATAAAAACGACTGAAAATGACCCAATCCATGTTAAATCGTACCGCTATCCTTACGTCCATAAGGACAACAAATAATTAAAATGTTGGACGATGGAATTATTAGGCCTTCACAAAGTCCATATAGCTTACCCATTTGGATCGTCCCTAAGAAACTAGACGCTAGTGGAAAAAAGAAATGGCGAATCGTCGTTGACTATCGGAAATTAAAAGAGAAGACCGTTAACGATAGGTACCCCTTTCGATATTTTCGATATTTTGGATAAACTCGGAAAGTGTATCTAGCTTCGGGCTTTCATCAAATAGAAACGCACCTGAATTAGATTGAAAAAACAGCATTCACAGTCGAAAACGGTCACTGTGAATATATTAGAATGCTGTTTGGATCGAAAAATGCCCCGGCAACTTTTCAAAGATTCATGCACAATATTCTCCGCGACTTACAACGAAAAATATGCCTTAAATATATATGGATGATATCGTAATATTCTCAACATCTCTTCAAGAACACATATCAAATCCAAAATAAATTTTCGAAAGATTAGGCGAAGCTAATTTTAAAGTTTCAATTAGATAAGTCAGAGTTCTTAAAACACGACGTCGAAATTTTAGGTCACATCACTCGCGACGGCGTTAAACCAAACCCGAAAAAAATTTAGGCTGTTCAAAATTTTCCAGTTCCGAAATCTGTCGGTCTTACGGGATATTACTGCAAATTTATTAGAAATTGCGCCAAAATCGCGAAACCGTTAACTCAATGCCTAAAGAAAGGAGAAAAAATAAATAATTCTGACGAATTTATAAAAGCTTGCCAATTACTTAGACATACTGTGTAATGAATCTATATTACAGTACCCTGAATTTACGAAAAATTTCCTCTTGACTACTGGTGCCTCCAATGTAGCAGTTCTGAGCCAAATGCATTCTGGGAAAGATCTCTAATTGCTTATGCTAGCCGAACACTAAATGACGCAGAACTTAATAACAGCACTATTGAGAAAGAACTTCTAGCCATAGTTTGGGCAACTAAACACTTCGGGCCCTATCTATTCGGGAGAATAAACAACTTCAATTGTTATTTTCCTTGAAAGATCCTCAATCTCCACTAGCTAGATGGAGACTAAAGCTAGAAGAATACGACTATGACATTAAGTACAAAAAAGGTAAAAGTAACACCAACGCTGACGGCCTTTCTAGAATAGAAATTCATGCTACCGAATAAAACTTAGAAGTACAAGTCGATTTCTCAGTATTAGGTAACCCTGACGATTCAATGATAGATCATGCAGAGATAGACAAAACAATATAAGAACTCAGTGCTAGTTCCAACAACTCCAGCCCCACGATAAACATCATATACGACATTAGAATACCTCCACCAGATAATAACACCGTCCATACACCTTATGAAAATCCTATATTATCCTTACCCAACATATAAACCTATAAAAAATTATTTTTTTATTTAAGCAATAACAATTTAATCACAAGAGAAACGTCTGTTAAACTTTTTCAATTAAAAAGAATAACAGCCACCTTTTCACCTATTCAACTTGAAGAAAACATAATAAAAATAGTTCAAGAGTACTTTTCTCCCAACCTAACGAACGCTATTTACTTCAAAACTACCGAATTAATGCCAATTGTTTGCCATGTCCTTAAGACATTCTTCAACCCAAGTAGAAGTAATGCTACTTTCTCTTCCTGACCTATCAATTACCTTTTATCATCCTTCATTAGGAATATTGCTAATTGACGAAAGCACTTTAGATTTGTTTGTGATTATTCCGAAATGAATGAATGTTAATGAATTATTAATGGTACTGTTTTCCCTAAATTGTAAAATAGGATTTCGAATTTTGATAAGGACTTTGTCAGGTAATAATATATTGCTTTGTTAAAAGGAAATAAAACCTGCGTAATATTTTTGTATCCTCTACACGCAAAAAGAGCATATACGACTTTCATCATTCTTGAGATTGTTCGGCTGCGACGCTATCTTCCAAAGGTTCTTGGTAAACATGTTGCAAATTCTCCATGTCAATTCAATAAAAGATGTATTTTTTAATTGTTTCTGTAAAAACGGGTATTAATATCCAGTAGAAAGCGGTATTACTCTAAACAATTACGTGTAAACTCTTTATACTTGGGACAGTTGGAGTTTTAGCGAAAAGGCACCTGAGCAAATCTTCGAAAACCAATTTTTATGCTGGAGCCGCTGATGAAAAAAGCTGAGAGATGTTGAGAAAATCCAATCGTAAACGAAGTTTCATAGGTCTCAGAATACACAAAGTTTCTTGCTACGAGGATCTGATCCACACTGTTCTAGGAAAGAGAAAAGAGGGTGATTTAATAAAATAATTTCATTATCTTAAAGATTTACCTTCAATACATCGCCTGTGTGGAATAATTGGGCTGATTTTGATTAGCTGAGGGTCGAGTAAGCATATCGTAATTATTTATGCAGATAAAACAATCTTGGGAAATCATTGTTTATGTTTGTAGACTTATAATTTCAGTAAGTAAGACGAAATTCCAGGAGAAGTACTTGTGGTACGCAAAATCGCCTTGCAGAACGCCTCATCACAGATCATTTCCTAATATTTTTTTGTTTTAATAAATTAGCTTGATTCTTATTTATTTACCTGTAATAGTATGCACTTTATATAGCAATAAGTTTTAGGAGGACCTCTCCTTGAACGACACCTAGGAAAAAAATAGTGCCACGCCCCAAAAATTTTATAATTTTCATTTTTTCTTCAAATAGTGTGTAGGTTTTTCTAAAATATTTATAGAAGCTGAAATAACACACTTTGTGCATATTACAAAAGTTTACCTGAAAGATATTTTACTGGAACGGTTAAATAATTTCCATTTTTCAAAAAAACAAGTTGCAACTACACTTTATATAAGTTTCCACGTTATTCTTGCCAATTTTTCATTTCCGGGGCGTAAGTAAGTAACAGATTCTACATTATTTTAAATGTTAATAACTAATAAGAGTTTAATTGTGAAAATAAAAAAGAATATCAACACACATGTAAAACTCGCTTAAACATGCAGCGGCCATCTTCTTAAAACCTCTAGAACTGATATCAGTGTTCAGTGGTCAAAAATTGAACTTACCCTTCAAATTAGAATAGATAGATAGTATAACAGAATACTGCAATTTTCTATTAATGTAGTTTCATGGATGTTCTCATAAAATTTTAAAAAAAACTGGGTTGAAAGTCCTGTAAATTTATATTAAAATATATTTGGAGGCTTGAATAAATTTAATTTTAAAGAAACCTCAACTTAATATGCAATATTTCTTCTTTTTCTGTACTTTCCTGTAAAAACACATCTTATAACATTAATTTAAAGTTCACGTGTTTTGTAAAAAGATACATTTCTTTGCATCTAAATATTAAATTTTTCACAGGCCTTAGCCCCCGACAAAAGTCTGAGCTGCCGTGAAATGGGGTGAGATTGATTTCACGGGTTGAGATTGATCTCCGGATGTTTTTGTGAATAAATTCAAATTCTTGCGCCACATTGGCACTTGGAGTAGGCATGTTCGACCATTTAAATTGCGCACACATTTCCTGTTTCGAATTAGTTCTTCGCCGTACTGTCTGTTGAACGCACGTGCGTTTTTGAGGGAGCTAAACTAAAGTGTGAAAAAGCGTCCATTTCTAAAGGTAGATAACTTTTAGTTACACTAACATTATCTATCTAGGTATATTTATCACCGTGCCCTACAAGAAACCTTTCATTAATTAATTGGTGAGGCCATCGTTAAAACTGCAGGTTAGTAAATGTTTTTTTTGTCTGTTTTGACCTCAAAGAGACAACGGGGGGAGTTTGATCACAACACGCAACAGTTGATCAATCTCACCCCGCCACATATTAGATAATTAATTTCGCTTTAAAAGGTAGGTTCATTGCTCTATTGTTACAGATTATACACGTAAGATGGGTAAAACATACAAAAGGAAGCTTGGCAGCAGAACCTATGGGAATTTTTCCGAGGAACAAATCGAAAATGCTCTCCGAGACGTTACAAGTAACGTCCTATCGCTTCGCAAAGCAGCCAGAACATACAATATGTCTTACGGTACTCTTCACAATAGATTTCATGGGCGAAGAATAGAGAAAACAGGAGGGCAGACAGAACTGACAGCCAACGAAGAAGAAGCAATTTTGACCAGTATACTAAAATGTTCTAACTGGAGCTTTCCTCTTACACCACACGAACTCAGAATGTTCGTAAAAAGCGATTTGGATAAAACTGGCAGAATCATACATCTTTTTCAAAACAACTTGCCAACTCAAAGATATCTTGGCACTTTTACCAGATCTAAAGTGTGAAAAAATATCAGAGAATCATAAAATACCATTTTCAAAGCGATGTAAACATTAAGGAATGTTAGATTTATTTTTGTTCTGCTTCATTTGCTTACCAAGATGTTTAAGATTATAAAAATTGTGAAATGAGATCTTATTTTTAACAGACTTCGAAAAAGGAGGTAGCTCTCAATTCGACTGTATTTTTTTATGTGTGTTACCGCAGAACTTTTTTCTAGGTGAACCGATTTTGATCTTGAGCTTGGCACTGGAGGTCGCTTAAAAAAATAGCTGCATGTACTTAATTTTGCATTTAAAACAGGAAAGTTTGTACATATCCATTTTTCATGATTATTTTTGACGAAAATATTTAGAAATCCATAGTAAACAAGATATTAGCTTTAGAAATTTATATGATTCCGTAAATTTCACCCAAAAGTATTTAACAACACATTACATTATCTTATTCAAGCAAACTATCACTTCAAGGTATTTTAATTTTTGTAAATGCATAAATAGATCCGCCTTAATGAGTATTGTACAGTTTTATTTTACCTTCTTACTTAAACACGTCGAGTTCGAGTGAGTAAAAATTTTTCGCATTTTGTGTGCAATGGCTGGCTGCGAGCTATTTATAAATAATTTAAATGTGGCCCAAATCCTTAACATGTACCGCTGGGAGGTATTTTAAGGAGAGTAGTCATATTTTAAAGGCCATGAATGTTCTTTTTTTTTTAATAACGCTTCGACCGCTGGGGTCATTAGCGTGTTCTATGGTGTCGATTCACAATTTACAAGTTCCACTTTTTAGATTTGGCTCCAGATGTTAACGCTTTTAAGAAACTTTATAGTTTTTTCATAGTTTTCCACTAGAGCTTCCCTTATATTTCCAGGGACTTCGTGTGTTCTTCTCCACCGGTCATACTCGGGGCATTCGAATATTATGTGTTTTACAGTCACTCGTTGGTGGCAGGTGTCACATTCTGGAGGCTGCGTTTTCTCTAGCAGGTGTTTGTGTGTTAAGTTGGTGTGGCCTATCCTAAGTCTCGTGATTTTGACTTGGTCCGACCTACCCGAAGGCAGAGGTAATGAAATCATCACACGAGGCAGCGCAGGTAACAGTTTAGAGGGTGTAATGAACCATTTTCGTTGCCAAATGTTCTCGATATGCTTCTTTATTATATTCTTCAAGTCCCCTGGAAGATACCTATTTTCATTGTTGGACTGACCAGACGTGATTGCGGTGCGGGCCTGTTTATCGGCAACCTCATTCCCCGAGATCCCAATGTGAGATGACACGTGCATCAGGGTGACTGTTTTAGTGAGGCAGGTGATTTTGTTCCTAATCATTTTCGCTAGGGCTTTGGCCGGATATAATTGTTGGATGGTAAGAATTGAGCTTAGAGAGTCACTGCAGATTATGTATTTTTCTCCTTTGTTATCGGAAACGTATTGCATGGCCTGCATTATCGCGTATAATTCTGCTGGATATATGCTCCAGTCAGCAGGTAGTCGGAACATCTGATTACTATCGGGGGTGACCACGGCTGCTCCCAGCCCAGGTGTTCCGATATATCAGACAACAGTCGATGACGATGGATGAGCAAGAGCTGACACGAACGATTATTCGAATGACTAATCCGGCTCAACATGTTCACGACGCCACCTATCTTTTTTTGCATTAATGTTATTGCTATTATAGGTTTTTCCCTGCTACTGAAGATGGCAGCTTAGCTGCCGAAATGCGTATATAGTATTTCAAAATTTATGTGGTTAGGGGTACAATTGATTCTTGAATTGATTATTTAACCACAGTCTCTTACATCTTAATCCTTGATACTTACCAAAATTTAGTGAATGAAGGACTAAAGATTTCAGAGCGTGAAACGCGTCTGCAACAAGTATCTTCAACTTCGGGGCAAATAGAAGAGGTAAAAAATATTAATTAGCAAAAAATATAATTTAAATTAAAAATTAAATTTGTTAAAACAGAGTGATCTGCAATTTCGGAACGTGCGGCGCTTTTACAACAAGCACCTTCAACTTGGGAACAAATAGTAGAGGTCAGAATACTAATTAGTAGAAGATAATTTAAATTAAAAATGGAATTTATTTAAACAGACGGATTTGAAAATGAGGAACCGTTAGTAATTTCCGATGAAGATTGGCTACGAATAGACGCCTTGTTCGAAGAATGTCTTAGACAACGGTCATCTTTATATTCTGGACAGTGGACAATCAGTAAATGTAAGTGTTTCATAATGAAGAACCTCTAATGATTACGGCTCACGAATGGGATCATATAGACGCTGTAACAGAAGAAATCCAAAATGACGGTCGGATACATAATCCTACTAGGGGACGCAATTTGGATTTGCTTCAACATGGTGCCGGTGAATCGAGAAAAACTAAAGCCTCGTTCTCATTAGTCAAGTTACTTGACTTCAAGTCGCTTGAATTCAATATGAACTTATAATTTACTTGACTTGAAATATTCTTTCAAGTTTGTTTCAAGTTTCAAGTGGAGTAGACATCCTTTCAACTTTTGACTTGGCTTGAAGGAGAAATTGCCAAGTGTAAACTGCTTTTCGCGCTACTTGAAAACCGTTAGTTGTGACGCTTGAGATAAAACGTGTGAAAAGTGAGGTTATCTGCTGCTGTTTTGCATACTGATAAAATGAGCTAGTGGAGAGATCATGGTATAAAAAAACTGTTGCAAGAATTTAATACGAACATTGAAGTTTGAAAGAAAATTAAGACAATTAAAACTGGGTATGATTCTCACATAACGGGCGAATTTATGTCACTATTGGTTTTCGGGGCCTAAATTCACGTAAAGTCAAAATCGAAATATGTTATATGTTGAAGCTGGTGTTTCTGGATTTTGTCCACGTGAAGATTTTTAACAAAATGCTATTTTTAATAATAATATTTGCAAAAAAGTGAACCAAACGTCATTTCGGTAATTGTCACATACATGATGTTGTCAACTTCAAGGTCCTATAATGCGTGTACACGTTAATGTTGAATATGATTTAAATTTTTTTGACAATAAATATACATACGTAGAAAATATTACACAAAATATTACACGTATCAAAAACGCGTTTAAGTAAATATTAAATAAAGTGTCTGTGTCACACCGTTTTGCATCATTCCGGTAATGCTGCTTTCAAATGCCTGTATTTTGACAATGATAGGTAGTATTCTGTAGTTTGTATGAAAGAGGTGTTGTGCTGTGTCGTGTGCTTTGAAGTCAGGCGGGTTTTATATGCTTGCTTATCTTCTAAAGCTAACTGTTTTGAGACGCAGATGCACCAAGACGATTTCTTCTGTTAATCCACTTCCTTATGCAAATCGACTTTTCCGTTTTCTTTTATTGTCAATTATTTTTAACAATTCGTTCACAATTTCACTTGCTATTACAGAAATTCAAGCCAGTGGCGGAATTAGGGGGAGCTAGACCCCACATGCGGGGGGGGGCGGTTCCCAAGGGGGCCAGTAAGTCAAACGCCATTTCACCATCACGGGGGCACCGACAAAGTTTAAACCATTGAATATAAAAAATGCAACAGCAGTTAATTTTTCATTTGAATTTTATGCTTTCGCAGAAACATGTGTGTTGTAACAGGAAACAAAGGCATCATGCCTATTATACAATAAAAGATTGACCAGCTTTTAAATTGTCGTCGTAACAGTCCTTTTATTATATTTAACTTTGCCTGTCACTACGGCGTCCCCGGAAAGGCCATTTTCAAAACTTAAACTAATCAAGAACTGCTAAGAACTACAATGACTGAAGATCGCCTAAGCAACCTGGCAGTTTTATCGATTGAAGCAGATGAAGCTTCAGCAATGAACGTGAAGGATCTCATCCAAGACTTTGCCAACGCAAAGGCAACGCGCAAGTTTTTTAATTAAGTACTTACGGGTATGCATGTATTTATATAACTGCTTAGTATAAAATTTATCATGTTCATATAACAACTCCATTGAAGCAAGTAGCGCTTTAAAATGGCGTCGAATGATTTGGTGCATGCTGGCATCAGTGGCGGAACTTAAAATCATTCGACGCCATTTTAAAGCGCTACTTGCTTCAATGGAGTTGTTATATGAACATGAACTTGAAATCAAGTTACTTGAATTCAAACAACTTTATATCAAGCGACTTGACTTATGAAAACGATCCTTAAGCAGGTTCAACCATTGGCGCCTAGCGGACCGAATTTTCAATCGAAATATCTCAAGATAACATCTGAAAATGAAAAATTGATGAACCGATTCAATTTGAGGGAGCAATCTATTAATTTTTCATTCAAAGATATGCCAGCTAACAGCAACTCTCTTGCGTGGATACAGGTAATTATATTAGATTTTTGTATTCCATTCATAATAATAATAATAATAATTATTATTATTTTCAGAGTGGTATGGAGGACTTACTGAACAGAGGACTGCAGGATATTGACGCCGACGACTATGTCGGACTGGTCCTGAGAAATGCTATGCATCCGGACAAACCAGTAGCCATTTCATTCAGGAAGAGGAATCTGCTAAATATTGCTATCGTCATGGATATCATAGGGAATGTGTTACCGAGCAATGCGTCGTTTTTTGAAACAGACGAACTTATTTTACAGGTAGATTCTGTAGAGCTGCCTGCAGGTAGGGGACGTCTGGTTACATGCGAGGCGTAAGTTTTGAGGAATACTGCAGACGAAGGAAGGCATAATTGTAACTCCCTATGGAAGTAATAGTAACACGTGCTTGGTACAATTTTATAGACAAGACGATGGCTTGTGAATGGCATCAGGAATTAATTTAGAAAACGGTGCTGATTACAGTCATTTGGAAAAAGTTCAAAATTATTTACGTGATTACACACTGGTTGCCTATTTCGAAGGTCATAGATCACCGGAAAGGAAAGTTTTACATTTGTTAATGGCTAATCAATATTTCAACGTGATTACTAGTTTAACTTCCCCATTTTGAAGTTATTTTTGCGAATTATGTAAAGTACGGTTTTCAAATAAATTTCTTCATAGACAATGTAAGTATGTATATGTGTCCATGCTGCCATACACAAACACCTTGTAATATAACTTTGCAGACGATCAAATGTGAAATTTGTAACCATGATTTTAGGGGTATTGACTATTACAACTATCACAAAAGTTCGAAATTGTGTAAGCGTTTACAGAGATGTCTCACTTGTTTACACAGTGTGTGGGTTAGCAGTACAGATAAACACAATTGTGGTTTCAAATATTGTTACGCATGTAATGCTAAAAATCCAGTTAGGCATTTGTGGTATATGCAGCCCATTGTTGAAAAGGCGAACAAATCTGAGCGTAAATTGTGTTTTATTTTCTATTATTTGGAGTGTACACATGATACAGCATTTGAGGCAAACTCTTTTCTTCATGAACCGAATTTATGCGTGGCTCAGAATGTAAGTTTGAAATGCATTAAAATACAGGATATGAATATCGAGTGTGAAGTGTGTGGGAAACGACAGCATATATTTAAGGATAATCCGGTGAAAAATTTTCTGGCTTACGTTTCACGATTTCAGAAAAAATTTTCAAACTGCTTTAGCTCAAGATTCCAAGGGGTACGACGGATGTTTCATTCTTAGGAAGATGTTATGCTCAGACAATGGTTGAAAGCCACAAATTATAAGCACGGGTACGAAATTAATATCCATAACATGTGGAAAAATTACGGTTCATAGATTCGATTAATTTTATGCCTTTAGCAAAATTACCAAAAACGTTTAATTTTTAGGGTAGCAAGGCATATTTTCATCATTTATTTAATCTAAAAGAAAACCAAAATTATTTAGGGCCTATGCCAGGCATACAATTTTATAATCCTGATCATATGTCTTCATCTGAACGTCGAACATTTTTAAGCTGGCACAGAGAACAGTGTTTCTTAAGTTTTGAATTCGATTTTCAAGCAGAAATTTTAAAATATTGTATGGAATACGTAAACATTCTGAGGAAGGCTTGTTTAATTTTAGGGACTCTATAACTATAGCTGGCTCGTGTAATTTAGGGTTCAGAAAAAAAATTAAAACAAAACACTATAGGCATCATTCCGGCAGAGGGATATAGGTTACATGATAAGCAATCTGCAATAGCTTTAAAATGTAGTTAATATTTTCTTCTTTAACTTTTTGGTTCATGATGAAACAAATAATTATTTGTTTCAGCTTTAAAATGGTTGACGTGGATGGAACATTGCACCGGTACGGAAATTCTCCACAGCTGTAAATGTGAGGTTTGCATTAAAATCTTTTGATTGATGGTTTCTATTATGAGTACAGTAATACAGTACAGTAATACTGTATACGAATTTTATGGTTGTTACTTTCATGGGTGCGAAAAATGCTTCCCAAGTCAGACAAGTAATTTAAACGAAAATACCCGAGATCAAATGTTTTGAAGACGTGAAAGAACTGAAGTCAAAGTATTAGTAGTCACAAACTGCTCCTAACATGTCATCCCGTTTGCACTTCGTTGCTAAAAGCTACGACCACTTTTAAATGATTCCCCATATAAAAAGAAAACGATTTGACTTGGTCGTACAAAAATCGCCCTGTACAGGGGGCAGTTAGGGGTGTTTTGTCGAAAATTCGCACCATTTTTTTGTGTATTGTTAATTTACGAAATTTCGGCTTCCATCTACTCGATTCCTGAATTCATATCTCAGTCGGAAATGTATGTTTTTTAATTTTAAATATGACTCACAATGGTTTTATATGGAGCGCCTAGAAGTTCGAACGCTCGCCCTGAAACACGCTATTTGCGCATTTTTTCAACTCGTCGTCACTGGAAAACGCGTCAACCAATCAAAAATTATGCTTTGTCACACGCAAATTCCGAAATTCCCCAAAAGGGAACACTAAGGGGGTGCAAAGCCACGGCTAGACCCAGTGGAGATGGCTGGGTTCTAAGGCAAAATACAGTTGATAGAGGGCGCCAAGAGATTGTTGCCTCTCTTAGATGTGACACGCAATACTCTTCAATCTCTAATAGAATATCGCAACAAATTATTGCGGACATCAAAATAAATCAAACGCAATGCGGTGAATAAACAATGTAATTTTAAGGAAATATTGAAATTTACAATAAACAAAAGTGGTATAATAAATTTAATGAATAAATGAATAAAGCAGCAATCTGAATGAAACTTAATAAAGTAAAAGTAGGTGAGTAAGTCCTGATAGTGTGTAAGCAAAACAAAATAATCTAAATATCTATAAACTAAAAGTGTTAAATCTCCCACCTGTCGCAGGTAAATAAATTGCAGGTACCAAAATGTATGGTGTAAATACAGAGTCGAACGCGGCGTATCCGATAAGTAGCGCTGGCCAGGGCACCGTAAGGAAAACGCAGTAATAATAATTAATAAAGTCCAAACTAAAACAGCGCAGACGCAACGCGAGGTGAATATTAACCGCACGACAAGGGAGACTGCAGACACAGCCAACAAGATTATGACAAAAGCGTTTGACAGATGGTCAAACGTAAACAACGGTAAGTATAAATTATTCTATATTCAGCAAAATTTAACAGTAATAATTAACTTTAATAGGTACAACTATCAAAATAATACATGTGTAAACAAAACAAACTGTCGTTTAGGACGACGAAGCAGGTGACGAGACTTGAACGTGTAAGCTGTTCAACACTGGCTTGGTGCACAGGAAAATGGGGAAAATAAATGCAACACCTGACCTTAATTTATTAGTTGATGGTTTGACTTGGAGTGGTAGTGATTCTAGTGGCAGTAGCGTGTACAACCAGACAGCGATAGACATAGGAGGACGACATCCGATTGGGCTCACGAGCCGAAGGAGGTTTTCTCAACCAAGACGGTACAATATTAAACCACGCAGTAGTTTCCACTTCCAAATGTGTATGCAGATTCCAGCCACGAACCAGAGCGAAGACAGGGTACGCAACACCAAGACCAAGGACGTACGTAACACCAAGACGAAGGACGTGCGTAACACCAAGACGAAGGACCCTAAATATTCGAATGAATTAACAAAAGGACAGATCGGTAGACCGGAAAGCCATCACCAACAAAACACAACAGCCTCACAGTGAATGGATCACAGGAGAATGCATAATCGGAAGGGGCGATGGGTATCGGGGCTGAATGATAAAATGATCAATGTAAAATAATGAAATAAAGTGAGAAATACAGTGACTAAATCTGACTTGACTTACCTTCTAAGAATCAGAAGGGTTCATCCAAAAAAAGACAATTAAAGGTACTTCTATGATGGGTTTTGAAGTAAGCACATGGGACCGCAAGCAGTAAATTGGAAATCCCAAATAAATGGTATACTGAAATGGTTGCCAAAATCAAAAATTGCAAAACCAAAACCAGCTCTATTGTGGCTTCACGATGAATCCCTTTATAATTAGGAAGTTGCACTAAGCACTAACAAAATTCGTGAGAACCACACAATCTACTTCTGCGAACAATGGCTACAGGAAATCAAAATTGCCAAGAAGTTTTTCTTTTAAAAAAAAGTAGGAAGTACAATCAAAATTTAATCCCTGTGGGTAAGGAGGCAGAAGACATCAATTTAAAAATACCTGAGAAGAAGGTACAGGCGTTTCTACCCTACAACAGTAGATGGTGCTTGAACTGCTACAAATAAACCTACCTTTAAACTAAAACAGATACCTGTAGATAAGCTTAAGTTACCTGTAAAATGTTTACCAATAAGAAATTAAACGCACTCAAAAATAACTGCTATATTCATTACGAAAAATAAAAGGTAACAGCTTCTATAAACGATGAGCGCCGTTAATCGAGGATTAATTTGGTATAATCATTAATTACGTTATTGTGAGTATTTTAGTCAAAATATAACAAAATATAGCACGATGTCCGGTTGCAAAGCGCCGTCCGTAGAGATGCGAGTAGGATTCATAGTCCAAGCGCCAGGCCAAGCAATATTCGACTCCGTTATTGTATGCGTACATAAGGTCGATTATCGTTTGCGCCCTCTCCGACTTGCGAAAGCAAAGGAGGAAGCACTGTTATGTTTACATTGATACGCGTTGTTAACAAGAGAAGACGTGTTAATATCCTCAATGTTTAGCTCCATTTTTCATTGACATCACCTAATAGCTAGTGTACTTAATTGTGATTTATGAGTATGGTGGTTGTGTAAAAATTAATTATGTAAATATCATCTGTTTTTAGTCTTGAAAGATGGATACAAGTAGTTATAAGAGTTCCGACAGTGACCTTGAGCCCAGAATAAAACTAAAAACAATTCAAAGCGAAACTATCTCAAAGAAATCTCAATTGAATTATAATGCCTGCATTATTTGTCAAAAACCGAAAAAATTAATAAAGCTGCAAGAAAGATCGAAACAAAAATTTATAGAATGCTCAAAGATTCGTTTTGAGGTTTCTCGGGGAGAAGATGACAGTTTGTCCCACATACTTTTAAATTTTAATGATTTGGCGCAGTGATGGTATTCTATGGCATAAAAATTGCTATAAATCGTACACTAGTTCGAGAAACATCACGTGCTATAAATCTAAATACACTAAATCGAATCGAGAACATCCCCGAGCCATATCATCAATGCAGCGAAAACATGACTTACGTACGTGTAAGTTCGACATACATAAATGTGTCTTTTATCAAAAACGTGTATTAAATCAAAAAGTATGTCAGGTTATGACAATCAACATGGAAAGGAAAATTAAGGCTATTTCACAAAAAATACTCTTCTACATTCGAGGATTGGTGATATGGATTTAATTGCCTACGAAATTAAATATCACGCTTCCTGCGTGGCGACCGAGTTCCGGAAAATAGGGAACAAACCCAACACAAGTCAGGTAACGGCAATAGAAAATGGAAGTGAGTATCTGAAGCAATTGTTTATTGAAATGGAAAAGGGTTTGGAAGCAGGGAAAGGCTACACTACAACATCGGTGTGCAGAAGATATAGCGAAATCGCCGGTAATAAAGATTTCAGTGATCGGCTGTTGATAACAAAAATAAGTGAACATTTTGGTGCCGTTGCAGAGTTGGTAAAACCTGTCAGACGAAATGATCCAAAAATATTTGTGAAGAAGATTGATAAACAATATTATGTTCACACAATGCTCCATTCTGAAGAAACTAAAGATCAGCGGGAAAAGCTAACTTTTGGAACCTCAGATTTACAAATTCTATGCGTACTACCAATAAGTATAAAAATTATTTTATTGACCGGTTTCAAGATTCACAAACGATCTCATCATCAGAAATGGTAAATAAAATTGTAAACAAATTATTATGACAGTTGACAAGGAAACTAAAATTGATAAAACAATACAAAAAATAATGATATCCATGAAACATGTTAACTAGATAACTGAATTTCAGTATTTACCTACGGGGCATAAGAAAACGCAAAGGAAATTCGAATACCTCGTACCTTGAAGGGAAAAAACAATGAATTTAAAGAAAACCAATTCGGGAAAAAACAATAAATTCAATTGAAAAAACCTTCAAGTGAAATATCAGAACAGAAAAAATAAATCAATCAATATCCAAGAAATCTTGACAACTGCCAACTGCTAAACTTGAAAAAACTGCGAGGTCAAGTCTATGTCGTTCTGTCTTGACAACAGCCAACTGTTAATCTTGTAATAAACTAAAAAAAAAAAAGAGAAATAAGTCAATAAATGTCATAATGAGAGAAACTGTAATACCGACACCTGAGAATTATAATTTTGATCAAAAGATAATTACAAAAGTTTAAATAAACTAGATTGTATTAAATCGACCTGGTCATTAAGTAAGTTATAATTTGTATCATTTTTATGTTTATAAATTTCTATAGACTCTAATATATCTAATTGATAACTCTTTACAAAATTAAACAATAATTTAGTATTTTCTGGAGGAGGGAATTGATGATTGTTATCGAAGAAATGATTAGCAAAACTTGAACGATCATTTTTTAAACGAAATGACCTTAAATGTTCATTGTACCTAATACGTATAGATCTGCCAGTTTGTCCGATATATATACTGTTACAGTCTAAACAATTTAGTTGATAAACACCTGTGTGGTCAAGTTTATGTGTTTTGTCTTTACTGTTAAACAAAATATGTGATAATATATTTGATGGTTTAAATGTGACTTGTATGTTATTTTTTCTTAAAATACTGGCAATCTTTTCAGAAATATTTCCAAAATAAGTAATCCTGCAAAATTTGGTAACTTTATCATTAGATAATTTAGGATATATGTTGTTACAAGCAATTTTAAATTTTTTATTGTTAATGATTCTATTGATGATTTCAATCTTAAATCCGTTATTTATTGCAATTGTTCTAATTATGTTTAGTTCTTTATTCAATTTATCCAAAGATAGCGGTACTGTAAAGGCCCTGTGTATCATAGAATTATAAGCAGAAATTTTTTGACAAAAGGGGTGAAATGAATTTGATGAAAGAGTAATATCTGTATATGTTGGTTTCCTAAAAATATCGAAATTAATTTTATTATATTCATTTATTAAAGTTAAATCTAAGAAATTAATTTTATGTTCAGTTTCTATTTCTTTTGTAAACTTAATTTTTGGATGAATACTGTTCAAAAAATTTTGAAAATTGTCTAATTGTCTTGTTGTTCCTTTAAAACAAGCAATAATATCATCTACATATCTATACCAAAATAGAATATGTTGATTGCCTAATTCTGAATTCATAATTTTATCTTCAATATCTGACATGAAAATATCTGCTAATAAAGGACTAATAGGTGAACCCATAGCAAGACCTAAATTTTGAGTATAATATTTATTATTGAACTGGAGATAATTTTGTTCAATACAAAGTTGGAAAGCAGTAATAATATCATTCTTTATAACAATATTAGTGTGAGTTTTATCTAAAATATTTTCAATTAATTTTAAGCATTCATTAGGAGGAATATTAGGGAACATATTTGTAACATCAAAAGAAACCAAAAAGGACCCTGCTGGAATATTTTTATTTTTGATATTGGTAATTAATTCTAAAGAATTTTTTAAACTAAATTTGGATTTAAAATTTGTTGTATTTCTGAATATATTATTAATGTTTTTAGCTAAATTTCTTGTAGGAGCATTAATATATGATACTACTGGTCTTATAGGTGTATTAATTTTATGGTTCTTGATAAGTCCATATAATTTAGGGGCACATGCATTCATATTAATTAATCTTAATTTTTCAAAATTGTTATTAAAAATACTGTTGCAATTTTTTAACCAATCTTTTAATTTTGTTTGAAAATGTTTTGTTGGATCTTTTTTTTTTTCACACACATAGACGGTGCAATTTTTTTACTTCAACAAAACTTCTAATAAGAGTGTTCATTTAGAAATCAATTAGTGAAATTTGATAGAACTCTTGAGATGGCTGCAAGATCCACGGGCACGTCTACATCAGAAATGGATGACCTTGAGAGAATCTTAAATGATCTGAAAAGTACGGATGTCGTTTTCACGGCAGCTACTATCTACGAAGGTTTTAATCCGTCACTGATGAGATCAGTTTTAAGATCACGAGAAGGGTCATTTACTCAATTTGCTGAAGATTTAAAGTGTCTACTTACTCTTTTCATCACTAGAGGGGCAAACATTGAATCAATATGCAGAAAAACCAGCAAGGCAGGAGTTGATCTAATAAGGAAACTGCAAGTTAAGTACCGCATCATCTCCAATCTCGAGGATGATCGAAAGGGTGTCACACTGACAAGAATTGCTCAGTGTTTTCCGATTCAGACCTGCAAAGGCTTTGCTGACATTGCTGTCAATGAGGTAGTCAGTAGTGAAGATCTTCCAGTTGACTACCCTCAATGCATGAAGACACCCATTTTTGCAGCTATCATACCTTCTAGTCTTGGAGCCACAACTGATCATATTAAAGCTGCTCATATGACATTTTGCATTGAGTTTGATTCCATCATCAATGAGAAGAAAGAGAAATCAAAATACAGAGATCTCATTGAGTATCAAAAAAGATCCAACAAAACATTTTCAAACAAAATTAAAAGATTGGTTAAAAAATTGCAACAGTATTTTTAATAACAATTTTGAAAAATTAAGATTAATTAATATGAATGCATGTGCCCCTAAATTATATGGACTTATCAAGAACCATAAAATTAATACACCTATAAGACCAGTAGTATCATATATTAATGCTCCTACAAGAAATTTAGCTAAAAACATTAATAATATATTCAGAAATACAACAAATTTTAAATCCAAATTTAGTTTAAAAAATTCTTTAGAATTAATTACCAATATCAAAAATAAAAATATTCCAGCAGGGTCCTTTTTGGTTTCTTTTGATGTTACAAATATGTTCCCTAATATTCCTCCTAATGAATGCTTAAAATTAATTGAAAATATTTTAGATAAAACTCACACTAATATTGTTATAAAGAATGATATTATTACTGCTTTCCAACTTTGTATTGAACAAAATTATCTCCAGTTCAATAATAAATATTATACTCAAAATTTAGGTCTTGCTATGGGTTCACCTATTAGTCCTTTATTAGCAGATATTTTCATGTCAGATATTGAAGATAAAATTATGAATTCAGAATTAGGCAATCAACATATTCTATTTTGGTATAGATATGTAGATGATATTATTGCTTGTTTTAAAGGAACAACAAGACAATTAGACAATTTTCAAAATTTTTTGAACAGTATTCATCCAAAAATTAAGTTTACAAAAGAAATAGAAACTGAACATAAAATTAATTTCTTAGATTTAACTTTAATAAATGAATATAATAAAATTAATTTCGATATTTTTAGGAAACCAACATATACAGATATTACTCTTTCATCAAATTCATTTCACCCCTTTTGTCAAAAAATTTCTGCTTATAATTCTATGATACACAGGGCCTTTACAGTACCGCTATCTTTGGATAAATTGAATAAAGAACTAAACATAATTAGAACAATTGCAATAAATAACGGATTTAAGATTGAAATCATCAATAGAATCATTAACAATAAAAAATTTAAAATTGCTTGTAACAACATATATCCTAAATTATCTAATGATAAAGTTACCAAATTTTGCAGGATTACTTATTTTGGAAATATTTCTGAAAAGATTGCCAGTATTTTAAGAAAAAATAACATACAAGTCACATTTAAACCATCAAATATATTATCACATATTTTGTTTAACAGTAAAGACAAAACACATAAACTTGACCACACAGGTGTTTATCAACTAAATTGTTTAGACTGTAACAGTATATATATCGGACAAACTGGCAGATCTATACGTATTAGGTACAATGAACATTTAAGGTCATTTCGTTTAAAAAATGATCGTTCAAGTTTTGCTAATCATTTCTTCGATAACAATCATCAATTCCCTCCTCCAGAAAATACTAAATTATTGTTTAATTTTGTAAAGAGTTATCAATTAGATATATTAGAGTCTATAGAAATTTATAAACATAAAAATGATACAAATTATAACTTACTTAATGACCAGGTCGATTTAATACAATCTAGTTTATTTAAACTTTTGTAATTATCTTTTGATCAAAATTATAATTCTCAGGTGTCGGTATTACAGTTTCTCTCATTATGACATTTATTGACTTATTTCTCTTTTTTTTTTTTTTTAGTTTATTACAAGATTAACAGTTGGCTGTTGTCAAGACAGAACGACATAGACTTGACCTCGCAGTTTTTTCAAGTTTAGCAGTTGGCAGTTGTCAAGATTTCTTGGATATTGATTGATTTATTTTTTCTGTTCTGATATTTCACTTGAAGGTTTTTTCAATTGAATTTATTGTTTTTTCCCGAATTGGTTTTCTTTAAATTCATTGTTTTTTCCCTTCAAGGTACGAGGTATTCGAATTTCCTTTGCGTTTTCTTATGCCCCGTAGGTAAATACTGAAATTCAGTTATCTAGTTAACATGTTTCATGGATATCATTATTTTTTGTATTGTTTTATCAATTTTAGTTTCCTTGTCAACTGTCATAATAATTTGTTTACAATTTTATTTACCATTTCTGATGATGAGATCGTTTGTGAATCTTGAAACCGGTCAATAAAATAATTTTTATACTTATTGGTAGTACGCATAGTAATTTTCTATTTCATCATGGATTTCTACCAAATAGTCAAGACAGAAAATATTAACTACATTACAAATTCTTCATCGCGTGAGTCAAACTATAAAATCAGAAATGAGAGAAATACGTCCACTGACAGAGTTTGTAAATCTAAAGATCGATTATCAAACACACATTCCAGCATCACTAAAATATCTTGTCAGTCTCCTTGTGTGTGACGAACCTACCGATGCTGACAACAAAGAGCTTCAAATACTGAACATATGTCAGGATATAATTTTCGCTCACTCAAACGGGAAGAAGTACACTCCTAAACATATTGGTTTGGGAATTTTAGTTCATCAAGCTACCCGATCGAAAAAAATTGGTAGAAGCGATTCATGCTTGTGGGCACTCAATTTCCTATACCAATACTTTAAGAATACTTAATACAATCGCACAAGAAGAAATAAAATCTTATTTAGAGAATGATCATGTGACAATACCAAGGCAATTAGTTCCTAACAGGTTTGTTCAATTCGCCGCGGATAATATCGACATTCTCGAAGAAACTTTGGACAAAGCACAGACATTTCATGGAACTCAGATGGTTGTGTTTTAGAGAGGTCCGGTTAATGAAGCTGCTTCAAGAAATGTTACAATTTTGCAATTGTAAAAAAGGTAAAAGTTACGGTTGTTTCCAGCAAGTAATTTTAATGAAAATAATGTTCGTTTTAGGCTGCACCGGGAGGCACTGCTCGTGCAAAAAGAAAAATATTAAGTGCATTGGATCTTGTAAATGTATGGCCCAATCTGCCACTTGCAAAAACACCAATTCTAGCTACCTCAACAAAGATTCGGAACTTGATGTCGAGTCCAGTTCAGACACCGAAAATGAAAATGAAAATGTTTATTGTTATTTACAATTTAGTTTCTCGAGTTGTTTTCAATTTTCATTTTAATGTACCTACCCCAAATTGTACCTACTTATATCAATAAGATTGAATTTGCAAAATTACTTGACCATTTTGATTTTTCAAAACCTGATGAAAAGCAATAATCGAGGCAATAATCAATAAACTATCTTATTACTTATTAGCGAAAAGAAATAAATGCACATTTTTATTAACTGAAAAACAAATCCATGTGTACAATAATACAGATTTTGCCATTTCTAGGGAGCTCAAGCGAAAATCGACCTTATGTATGTTTAGAATAACAGAGTCGAATATTGCTTGGCCTGGAGCTTGGATTATGAACCTTACTCGCATCTCTACGGACGGCGCCTCGCAACCGGACATCGTGCTATATTTTGACTAAAATACTCACAATAATGTAATTAATGACTATACCAAATTAATCCTCGATTAACGGCGCTCATCGTTTATAGAAGCATAATTTTTGATTGGTCGACGCGTTTTCCAGTGACGACGAGTTGAAAAAATGCGTAAATAGCGTGTTTCGGGGCGAGCGTTCGAACTTCTAGGCGCTCCATATAAAACCATTGTGAGAGTCATATTTAAAATTAAAAAAACATACATTTCCGACTGAGATATGAATTCAGGAATCGAGTAGATGGAAGCCGAGATTTCGTAAATTAACAATATACAAAAAAACATTTGTGCGAATTTTCGTCAAAACATCCCTAACTACCCCCTGTACAGGGCGATTTTTGTAAGACCAAGTCAAATCGTTTTCTTTTTATATGGGGAATCATTTAAAAGTGGTCATAGCTTTTAGCAATGAAGTGCAAATGAAAATTAATTTCTAGAGCGTTTTTGCTTGCCCGCAGCCAACGATAAAGACCGGCCCTGGCGCTTGAATATCACGTGACCGTAGGAGTTCCACAACTAGAACAAACGCCGCCAGCTCCCAGTGGGCAGCCAACGGTTTTAGTATTGTGTGTTTACATCGCTTTGTAAACATTGCTCTTTGTCAAGTGATTTTAGTTTAATTTAGGTACTAATTAGCTCAATTAAAAGTTGCAAAAGGTTATTAAAATAGTAAATAATAATTAAATAAGTATAAATAAATAATAAAGTATACTTAACAAATGCTTAAACTTAACTTAAACAATGCCGCGAACGTGTAGTGTTGTTGGTTGTCGGTCCAATTATAAAACTGAACCCGAATATGTATCAACTTTTAATTTACCAGTGGATTTAAAAATGCGAGAAATTTGGCTTCGAAAAATTCCTAATGACTTAAGTGTTTTAAAACGTCCACAAGTTTGCATCAAGCATTTTTCTGACAAGCATGTCATTTGGTTTGATAAGTGTGTTGTAAAAGGTGAGCTAAAAGAGTTTAAAAGACAAAGACCTAAATTAAAAGAAAATGCTGTACCTACAATTTTTGAAAATGTCCCCAAATATCTAAGTAAAGAACCTGTATCTACTGTTCGATTAGCTGATGTTGAGGAGCAACAAATGGAAACCGCAATAAAAGAAAGTCTTGAAACTCTTCAAGCTCACAGGAATTCAAAGGTTTTATCAAATGTTGAGGACCTTTCAAAATTTTATTGTGCTAATAATAAAATAAACAGAAATTGGATTTTAACGCAAGAAGATGACGAAATCTTCCTGTGCCTAATGAAAGTTTTGGACAACAATCCATCACTGTTAGAATCGCTAGTTGTTGAGAAAGATCTGTCATTTTTTGAGAATGTTAACAATGTGCCGGTACAAAAAAAAAATTGCCAAGAAAACTAGGAGTTTTGGCTCTGGACACCACCGATATGCTTGAAGAGCTAATGCAGTTTATTGAAATGAAAGTAGAAAACATGAAAGAAATGGTAAAAGATAAAATAGATCAAGTAATAGACATCCTTAGTGACATTTTTGATAGTGACAGTGAAAAATGCGCGCAATTTTCTTTTCTTATTGAACAATTAGGTCTTTTGAAAGGTCACCTGAGAATCGAAGATATAGTGGATACACTTTATTGTTGGCTTCATCTTTGTTTATCCAGTCATCCACTGCATACATGTCAATTTACAAAAGTAAGGTAATATATCTTCCCTACCCTCGCAATATTAAAAAACTGATTTGTAAAATATCGTTAACAGATAGTAATCTCTCTGGTAGTGTGCAATATTTAAAAAGTAAAACACAACTTTTAAAACAACATGAGTTTGTAGTTAACTTACACATTGACTAAATATATATTAAACCGGAATTAAACTTTAAAGCTGGTCAAATATTAGGCAGTAGTAGCAATGATCCTCGCAAGGCTGCCAAAACTGCTCAAGTGTTTATGATTTCTAGTTCAACTTCAAAATATAAAGATGTTGTTTGCATAACACCCATAAGTACTCTGACAGCTGAGCCTTTAAAAGCTTTTCTATTAGATGTTATTAAAGAAGTTGAAGCTGTAGGTTTTCAAATTGTATCTATTGTTTCTGACAATAATGCTGTTAATCGAAAAGCTTTTCAACTTTTTACTGATAATGCAACTTTGGAGCCATGCATAACTCACCCTTTCGATCCTTCAAGAAAATTATTTTGTATATTTGATGTTGTACACATTTTAAAATGTGTCAGGAATAACTGGATAAGCAATAGAGTAAAACAAAGTATATTTAGGTATCCTGAATTTGAGGGTAATCATTCAGAAGAGATTTTCACAAAATTAATTTTTTAAAAGCAAATTTTAAACTTTTGGAACAACTTTATGAGAAAGAGAAAAATTCCTTAATTAAATATGAGCATCTTTTGTATCCGACCAACATTCCAAAACAAAATGCAAAATTAGCTCTAAAAATTTTTAATGAAAAAAAAAACATTGCTGCACTTCGAGTAGGCTTAGAAAACAGCGAGGATGTCCATGAAACTTGTAATTTTTTAAATATATTTTGTACCTGGTGGAAAATTGTAAATGTAAAGAGTGCTTTTGAGGGTCAGCGTTTTAATGACGAGTATAGGGAACCAATAAGGCAGAGTTCTTTTATACAACTTGAGTTCTTGAAAAAATTAGATTCTTGGTTAAATAAGTGGAGAAATACTGTGTCAAGCTATGAAGGACTTTCTGTGCCAACCTTTCAATCTCTTATAACTACATCAAAAGCTTTTTATCAGTACCCTATTTATTTCAAACCTACCCGCTTGAGTACATTTTGCTTAGCAAATTTCAAAACGACGTACTTGAGGGTAGATTTGGAAATTACAGACAATTAAGTGGGTCAAATTATTATATTAGCTACGTACAAGTTTTAGAAAGTGAAAGGAGATTGCTCTTTAAAAGTACCATGTTGCTATTTCAGAAAAATAAAGACACCCTCAAATATATCTCTAAAAAGTATTTTAACCTCGATTTCACCTTCTGATCAATATAATTCTAGTAAAGATTTTGATAATTTTATAGTTTTATTAGATGATACTAGTGGTGACCGTAGTTGTGTGTACCCTAACGGGCATAACACAGATTTGATGTTGGTGGAATAGTATTTGTTGGTGGAATAGTATTTTTTGGTGGAATAGTATTTTTTGGTGGAATCGTGAATACGGATCCATATTCGTGTGATGTTTGGGTTTATAGAGCGATTATATATAATCAACTTGCTTTAGCATTATTTGATTTAGATAATCTCCTGTTGTCATCTAGAGGACATTGAGGTCGTGGACGGGTGTCTCATGTTGGTAATTTACAGCCGTTGACAACTGATGTATTTTGACATGTCAAGTTGTAAAAATCGCAAATTTATTTGAAAAATATCGTAAAATAAAATTTTTAAAAAGGAAAATTGAGAACGGCTCTCGATAGATGTGGGTTAGTTGTTGAAATAAATGCGATGGAAATTTTGTTCTATTTATCGTTATTCGGAAAATTGTTATTTTTTTTAAATTTTTGTGTGCACCCTTCGGGCACAACACAGGATCCGAAATCTCCGAAAGTAAGAAATTTATAAAATAATAGCGTACGCCATTGAAAATCAGGGGGCAGTCATTACATTAACGTTTAAGAAGTTTTCGTCTATTTCGTGTAATAAGGGAGTTACGCAATCTTAATCTATTTGTAACTTTTTCTGGTATGTCACTGTATTTGAAAGTGAAAATGTGTGTAGGCTCTTCTTAACTAATTTATTTGGACACGTCTAATTGCTAGCCGGAAGCCACTGGATAGAGCTCGGTCAGTTAAAAGCGTTAAAAGTTTTGTTCTATCTTTTGTTATAAGGGAGTTGTGTAATTTTTATTTATTTTATACTTGTGTAAAGTAGGCCACTGACTTTTAATAACAACTAATATTTGCATGCATTCTTCGCACTATATATACTTCGGCATATGTAATTGCTTTGAGCCGAAAACTTTTTATGAAATTTCTTTTTGGAGACTTTATACGAAAATGATAAAAGAATAGCGCATGTCACTGGAAATTAGGGGGACAACCATTAAAGTCATATTTGGAAAGTTTTCATTTATCTGGTGTAATAAGGGAGTTACGCAACTTTCATCCATTTTTAATTTTCTCGGCTACGCCACTGCATTTAATACGCTCTGTATTTGTGTACGCTTTTCATGAACAATATATTTTAACATGTTTTGACAGGCCGTAGAAAGTTACTCGCATTGCAATCAAGTGATTAATTGTATGACAGATAATGGAACCTTTTTACGCTAGTGCCACTATTGACTACAGGAAGAACCAAGTCTTTCAGTAGGCTATTTAAACTTTAAGATATTTCATAATTATAAAATGCTTGAATGTGATAATTTCCACTTTTTATTAAGCACTGTTAACAATTGTTTCACTACACTGTAGCTTCTAATTGTTAACAGTGTTTAATAAAAAGTGCAAATTATCACATTCAAGTGTTCAAGCAACGGTTTAAACCATCAACAATTTGGTTACTACATAGTAATTTAAAATAATAATTGTAGGGACTGGTATAATTTACGTGTAGGAAGTAAAATTCTTAAAGAAGAAGCACAATAAATACATATAGTTAAAATACCGAGCACGTCCTGGGATAGACTTGTCATGAAAATATTGTTGTTGGATCTTTTTTGTATTTTCTCTATTAAATAATAAATAAGAGTACAACATTTTTAGCATACCTATTGTCTTCAATTGGGCAATGGAAAATTTGAGCTCAACACTGCATTATTCTGGAGGAACTTGTGAAATAATTGTTCACATAAATAATATGACTTGTCCAATTGAAATTTGTAAGTAATTGAAAAGTTTGTGTGCACCCTTCGGGCGCAACACAATTATTTTCAAACATTTTCCATTCGAAATGTTTGTAGAAAATTGTCGTTTGTAATCAATCGACACATCAATTTAAACGGTTCGCAATATTCTATTTTTTTAATTTGGAAAATATTTTGAATTGCAGTTTTAGGAGTGTTATCGTATTTATTTTGGTTGTAACGGGTAATTTCTGAAATTTGAAATGATATGAATTGCAGACGATTCTACAAATTTATAAATATCTGTGTCAATGTCGATCTAAATATTTATAAGTCACTGGTGACGTGGTGACTATCCGAAGAAAGAAAACAGAAAACTTCCTCACGATTGCAAGTGTCATACCGGAAAACAAAATTTATCAAATACTTAGTTGGGGAATTATTGCAGTAATTTTTTATTTGAGGATTAAAATGAAATGTAGATATTTAAGTTCATCAGTAGTATCATGTAGTATGCAACGTTGATCTTTCATAAAAAAACCGTTGACCGGTTGAACATTAATAAATTAATACTTTTGTTGTTCAAGCAGTGACAGTTAGAAAGCAGAAAGCTGTATTTTCCACTAACAAATAAGAAATGGAAAGCACTTTTAGAAGCGAGCGTACAACGTACCAAAATTGTGAAATATACTTATATTGAATTGCAAAGTATCTATTTACTCACCGAACAATTTAACGTAGACTCCGTGGGTACATTTCACGAAGTTCTAATTTGGAGGGATGAATTGTTTTTATAAAAATTAATCGTTCCACATAAATTGTCGTTCAAAAACGTATTTGTTGATGTAATCGATTTCACATATCGACATGCCATTATACAATATTGTTTAATTTCCGCCCTTTCGTCATTTTAAATACACTTTACTTTTTAACACGATGAAAATTGGGTGTGCGTATAAGTAAGCGTAGTAAACATACGGTGGGAAAATCCGAATACACTGTCACTGATGCACACATAAAATAAAACGGCGAATATAAAAAATAGTGGCAAGATTGTGACGTAACCTAAAAGACTAACGTCACAATGGAGTATCCTGCCGAAGATGGGGTGGGCTAAAAACAGGAAAAGGGCGCCAAGGAGTTGTTGGCTGATCCTCTGTAGCCAACACACAACGACTACAACTCCTAAAAGCCGCTGGTATACAATAGGGCAAACAGTAACAAAAGAAAAAAATGTAGTCAAATAGTATATCATATAATAAAAAAAAAACAAAATAGGTAGGAAACCCAGACATTGCAACATCTGACAATACACACATATATATATATATAATAGCAATATCAAAAAAAAACACCAATAATATCAACAAATTAATTATCAATGAATATATATGTATAATATAAATATAAAAAAAAACAATGAACATAAACCTGGGTGAAATTTAGACACCCGGCACTAACGTTGCGCTAAAAAAGAGAAAATCAAAAATAGGCGCCGATGACGCGGTAAATACACTACACGAATGGAGCTCCGCACGCGCAGCGCACCGACGGGTCAATCACACGCACGCTAACTACAACAATGAAGTCAGACGCAAACGGGAGTATCGACTGTTACTAAATCTTGACAAAAAAAATAGATATTACTATAAAGTCAAAATGGAAATTACAAACAGCAAAATTATTGAAGTGACTATAAATAAAATGAACCAAAATCGCAATAGTGACTAAATTGACTAAATTGAATTTTAAACAAGATAAACTACTTAACTACGGAAATTATACTATGGCAAACAAATTAAATTTTTAAAAAAAGTACCTACAGATTTTGTTCAAAAATAAACAAACAGATGACCACAACACGCCGTGACAAGGCAACTACATTAACAATAGCCGAACGAGGCGAAAGTTCGAACGGACGGGCGACGCGAAGTCACAAAAAACGAACACAAAATTGACACAAAAAGCTGTGACGGGCGCTACATAAAAACCAGCCGTTGGACGCGATGTTTCAGACGGACAGGCGACGTAATAATCAAACTTTGTATCTGACCTACCAGATGATAAGCAGGTCAGCTGTTACAACAAATCAGACTTGCAGCTCAGCACCAGGTGATCGGCACTTGAAATATGGGGAGAGTCGGAGAGTGCATCAGGACCAAAGTTTGCACGAAAAAATCGCTCCCTCGAAAAAAAATCGTTCCCCTGGAAAAAATCGTTCCACTGGAAAAATCGTTCCCCTGGAAAAATCGTTCACCTGGAAAAACCCTAAAATGCCGAAAAGACAAATTAGAAGAGAAAATAAGAAAAAGGAAAGGAAACAACACTGATGATTGAAGATTTAAATAAAAGATGAAAAATAAGACACTCACCACGTGGGGTTTCTCCTTGACAAATCCTGCTGAACCTTAAACGTGAATCTAAATCCCAAAAAAAATAGAGCAGATGACGATTTCTACAACTACAATAAACCGACATCTTCAAGAGGTGTACCAAGAAAATCCCATAACTGGCTAGAAAACTTAATTCCACAAAACTTGGAAACACCGCCCACCCACGAGAAGATCAACAGGAAGAGTGAAAAATGTCGAAGCAAATCGGAAAAACGGAAATTCCAAAAAAACCGCCGACTAATAAAATACAAGGTAGCCACATCCGAAACTACAAATGTACCCAGAAGTACCCCAGATTTCCAAATCTTCCAGAGGCGTCACCGGTAATAGAATAGGTAACTAAAGAAAAGAAAGCTTAAAACGACTTGCAAACCCAAAGGAAAAGAAGACAGCAATAAGAAAAGTCATAAAGAGGTCTCAAGAGACAGAAGAATAGATAAGACAATGCATAAAGAACCGAAAGATGAGACAGGGAAAATGAAAATGAGAGGGCGCGCCACTGAGCATCTAAATGGGAAAATGTCCTGCACAAGTTGGCAGAACCGAAAGTAACTAAATTAACCTCAAAAATCTGACAACAGACTAACAACAAATTGGAGGCTATTAAATGAACAACTATACGATCAAATCGTGAAAAGGGAACGACATTCCTCCTATGGTAGGCTCAGCAAATGATAAATATGAAAGATGAACAATTTCAAGACTCAACGTATGCAGCGACATCCAGAAAACTAAACTACCAAATACAGAGACAATAAGGGGACAACGATAGCAGGTAAGTGAGACAAACCCTATTAGAATAGAAAAGCAACTAGAATTAATAATTTTAAGACAGTTCTACCCTCAACCAAATCGATAGAAACTCAAACAGACTATAGACGGAGGCATAATCGGAGAGCGAGGCAAGAAATAGGAACAGTGACAATTAAAGCAAATAAGAAACTAAATATAAGTGAAAGACCTAAAATAGGAATACAAGAATGTTAATATGAGCATGATGTAAGTACTAGTCTATAATAAAACGTTAAAAATAGAGAGAATGTTCTAATAGCGAAAATTAACGTTACAAGATAATACCTATTTTGTTCGTTTAAACTTCCAAACACTTCTAATTCCAAGGGAACTGTCAGAAACCAATAGTACGCGCGAACTATGAATTTCCGTTTGGGACGCCACGATATTTGGCGCTAAATTTTGATTGTCGAATGTCATTCCAGAAAGAAATTTAACAATATTTTATTCGTTCCATGCAGCAACCATTTAAACTTTTGAGTTTATTTGTAGTGAAATGTTCGGATGTGATCTTTTAAGTACACAAGTTGCATATTTTTAAATATTGTTAAATTGTTATGTTTTTCGATTTTGCTCACAAATCGGCCGCCATCTATGATGAAATGGTGATAATACGGAAACGTTTTACCCCAAGAAAGTTCACATTATTTTAAAGTGGAAAATGCTCCAATGCTGAAAATGTAAATTTATTAAATGAAAATTCGAGAACGCTACGACAGCTTGCACAGACGGTAAAGGATGGCAATTTAGATGGAAATGCTGTTTTGACCAATAAGGATACGACTTGATTTGATAGACTCGTGGCGCAAAAATTTGAATGTAGGGTATAATTCTCGGCAGGAATTTATTGCATTTTATTCGTTTGTTGCAAGTGTCGTTGTAACTGTATACTTCTGCAAGAATTTATCGGTGTATGGTCGTATTCTAAGTATGTAGGGTGTCTATTATTTCAAATTATTACTGTTAGAATGTGTGATGTACATTGCAGCCATCTATTGTTCAATCGCGACACTTTTATTCGCAGGTACTGCGCAAATCAAGTGGAAAATTAACGTGTATGTTTTTCGTATCAAAAATTTAAATTTGAAAACGCGCAAGTGATTAAAATAAATAGTTGTTATTAAAGGCAAAGTGTTTTTTTTTATATTGTGTATATGTCACAAACAATAAAAAGTTTTTTTAAGTAAGCAGACGTTCTTAGTTTCCGTTTGATTTTCAATTGTTTAAACAATTAAAATAATAATTATTTATTGTTTAGAAATGGACGCCGTAAGTATGAAAATCACAAATGTTTGCTAATTTATTTATTAATTGGAGGATAATCGGTCAAAATTTTTGTTTTTTTTTACAGAAAATGGTAAGCGGCAGTGCAGATAAAGTTGTAAATATAGAAAGTGTAATATTCATTCAAAGATAGTTAACTAATGGGAATTTTTATTTTGTAAATTTAGAACGAAGCAGCTCCAGCAGCTCCAGTTGCTGCACCAGTTGCTGCCCCATCCAATGTAAGTAATTCAATTGTGCAATAGCAACAATTTACTTTATTTTCATGCATAAATCTGTTGTTTATTAGTAGAAAGTTGTAATATCGCAGATGACGTGTGGTGCGATACTGTATGAAAGGTAATACGGTTCGTTGTGTTTCAGTTGGCTGGTAGCAGCATTTCAGGGGATGTGAGTGTAGAATTATTTTTCACTGTTCACAGTTTCATGTTTTTTTTTGTTTTCAGAAAAAAATTATTCCAAAAGTGCCTTTGGCAAGAGAATATTTTTTATGATCGTGTTGTGTTCTGATTTTCTTTTTCATTAATATAGAAAAAGTTGGAAAGAAGGCGGTTGTGGGAGGAGAAAGTAAGTTTATTGTAAATGAAATAATAACTCAGTCTGAATTTTAATGTAATTTGCAGAAAAAGAAGAAAATCGTAAGTGAAAAAGACGAAATTTATTGCACAATTTTGAGCAGGTACTTAATTATTATGTTTTAGTTGCAGAGAAATGTAAAGGAAAACTTAATTCCTGTAAGTATACAATTTGAAAAATTCGACACATTTGTAATCCTGTATTTCATAATTTTTTAGAAAAAGAAGCAAGTGGAGAAAGCGAAGGAACCTGTAAGTTATTTTAATTGTTTAATTATTATATACTGTTACTTATGTTCAATTTTTTTCAGACAATTAGCGACGATAAGGCGATTAAAGTAAGGTCATACATCATAGACATAAATGTAAATTATTTCATTCATTTTATTTCAGAATATTTACATCACAAAATGTAATAATATCACAATACATTTGGATTAAATTATTATTGGTATACAGGATGTTTTTTTATGTGGTGTTAACATGGCTATCTTTTTAATCTTAATTGTTTCACTACACTGTAGCTTCTAATTGTTAACAGTGTTTAATAAAAAGTGCAAATTATCACATTCAAGTGTTCAAGTAACGGTTTAAACCATCAACAATTTGGTTACTACATAGTATAATTTAAAATAATAATTGTAGGGACTGGTATAATTTACGTGTAGGAAGTAAAATTCTTAAAGAAGAAGCACAATAAATACATACAGTTAAAATACCGAGCACGTCCTGGGATAGACTTGTCATGAAAATATTGTTGTTGGATCTTTCTTGTATTTTCTCTATTAAATAATAAATAAGAGTACAAAATTTTTAGCATACCTATTGTCTTCAATTGGGCAATGGAAAATTTGAGCTCAACACTGCATTATTCTGGAGGAACTTGTGAAATAATTGTTCACATAAATAATATGACTTGTCCAATTGAAATTTGTAAGTAATTGAAAAGTTTGTGTGCACCCTTCGGGCGCAACACAATTATTTTCAGACATTTTCCATTCGAAATGTTTGTAGAAAATTGTCGTTTGTAATCAATCGACGCATCAATTTAAACGGTTCCCAATATTCTATTTTTTTAATTTGGAAAATATTTTGAATTGCAGTTTTAGGAGTGTTATCGTATTTATTTTGGTTGTAACGGGTAATTTCTGAAATTTGAAATGATGTGAATTGCAATTTTGGTGGAATAGTATTTGTTGATGGAATAGCAACATTTCCGGTAAGGTTGCACGTTTATTTATATCCCAAGTACGTTTGCCAATATAGCGTTTTAACGCGCTGCTAATGTTTGGGTTTGGGGGGGCACTTAAACGCTCCGCTCGCTCCGCTTGCCCAAAGACCAGAAATAGTGGGCCGTGGAATAGTATTTTTTGGTGGAATTGTGACTTTTGGTGGAATGTATGTGTTGGTGGAATAGCATCATTCCCAGTAGGCTTGCATGTTTATTCATATCCCAAGTAGGTTTTGCCAGTATAACGTTTCAGCGCCCTGATAATGCTTGGGTTTGGGGTGGGGTACTTAAAAGCTCCGCTCGCTCCGCTTGCCCAAAGACCTGAAATAGTGAGCCGTGGAATAGTATTTTTTGGTGGAATCGTGACTTTTGGTGGAATAGTATTTGTTGGTGGAATAGCAACATTCCCGGTAGGGTTGCATGTTTATTTATATCCCAAGTAGGTTTTGCCAGTATAACGTTTTAACGCACTGCTAATGTTTGGGTTTGGGGGGGGGAACTTAAACGCTCCGCTTGCCCAAAGACCAGAAATAGTGGGCCGTGGAATAGTATTTTTTGGTGGAATTGTGACTTTTGGTGGAATGGTATTTGTTGGTGGAATAGTATTTGTTGGTGGAATAGCAACATTCCCAGTAAGGTTGCATGTTTATTTATATCCCAAGTAGGTTTTGCCAGTATAACGTTTTAGCGCCCTGATAATGCTTGGGTTTGGGGGGGGGGGGGGGCACTTAAAAGCTCCGCTCGCTCCGCTTGCCCAAAACCGGAAATAGTGGGCCGTGGAATAGTATTTTTTGGTGGAATCGTGACTTTTGGTGGAAGAGTATTTGTTGGTGGAATGGTATTTGTTGGTGGAATAGCATGTGTTGGTGAAATAGCAACATTCCCGGTAGGGTTGCATTTAAAATGATATGAATTGAAATTTTGGTGGAATAGTATTTGTTGACGGAATAGCAACATTCCCGGTAGGGTTGCATATTTATTTATATCCCAAGTAGGTTTTGCCAGTATGTTTTAACGCGCTGCTAATGTTTGGGTTTGGGGGGGGGGGGAACTTAAACGCTCCGCTTGCAAAAAGACCAGAAATAGTGGGCCGTGGAATAGTATTTTTTGGTGTAATCGTGACTTGGTGGAATAGTATTTGTTGGTGGAATGGTATTTGTTGGTGGAATAGTATTTGTTGGTGGAATAGTATTTGTTGGTGGAATAGTATTTGTTGGTGGAATATTCGTGTGATGTTTGGGTTTATAGACGCATTATTTATAGTCAACTTGCTTTAGCAATTTTGATTTAGATAGTCTCCTGTTGTCATCTAAAGGACATTGAGGTTGTGGATGGGTGTCGCGTGTAGGTAATTGACAGCCGTTATCGACTGATAAATTTTGACATGTTTAGTTGTAACAATTATTGTAAAATTATTTCAAAAATGTCGTAAAATAAATCTGTTAAAAAAATTGAGAACGACCCTGTCGTTAAAATTATGCCTTGAAAGGTTTTTTCTACCTTTCGTTATAAGGGAGTTACGTAATTTTTATTTATTTCGAATTTGTTTAAAGTACGCCATTGACTTTTAAAAACTAACATTTGTACATACCATTCACACTTAAGTTCTTTCAGCATAATTAATGGTCAGAAGCAGAAAACGTTTTTAGAAACCTTCTAAAATGCAAAAGATGTAAAATCATAGCGTACGTCACTGGAAAATAGGGAAGGAAGTTTTCGTGTATCTCGTGTCATAAGGAAGTTACGCAATCTCCGTCTATTTTTAAATTTTATCGACTACGCCACTGCATTCGATAATATAAATCTGTGTACGCTCTTATTAAACAATTTATTTTGATACGTCTAATTGAGAACCGTAGAAAATAATTTTAAAAATATCGTAAATTAAAAAAGTATTAAAAAAGTTTAGGGCGCCACTGGATAGGTGTGGATCAGTCGTTGAAATGGTGCATGGAAAGTTTGGTTCTGTATATCATTATAAGCGAGTTGTGTAATTTTTATTTATTTTGAATTTGTTTAAAGTACGCCACTGACTTTTGAAAACTAACATTTGTTCGCAGCTTTCACACTCAAGTTCCTTCGGCGTATTTAATCGTCAGAAGCAGGAAAGTTTTTTCGAAATCTACTAAAAAGAGAAGGGCATAAAAGAATAGCGTACGCCGCTGGAAATTAGGGGGCCAGCCATTGCAGTAATATTTGGGAAGTTTTCATGTATCTCGCATAATAAGGGAGTTACGTAATTCTTCATTTTTTTAAATTTTCTCGGCGACGCCACTGTATTTCACAATCGAAATCTACGTGCGTTCTTCTTAAATAATATATTTCGACAGCTTTTTTACATGCCGCAGAAAGTTACTCGCAAAGTCGCAATCAACTACAGGAAAAGAAAGCATTTCTTCGAAAAAAAATCTTTTTTAGGGTATCAAACGCGATAGGGGATGCTCCACGCTCTGTCACCTTATCCGTCATAACCCGCCCACGAATAATCTTTAATTTCTAATGGATATCGCGAAAACCGTAAGAACGTGGGTTTTTTAACCAGGCAAAAATTTCGCTCAAGTTTTATTTTTTTGGCCCATCCGGAACGCTTCGAAGGGATGAAAGTGGATCGGGCGTTCATTTTCTTCCAACCGACGCATTTTTTCCTCATTCGGGAAAACGGAAAATATTTTGAAAGGGTGGAAGCAAGAATGTGCACTTTTAACATTCGGCACCCTTGGACGGGGGTGCGAGGGAGTGAAAAGCGAAAAAACAAACCGGGACGTGTTCCCAGCATCGACTTCGACCTCCGTTCCGAAAATGAAACGAATTTAATTTTTTTTGCGAAAATTAATTTTTATACCAATGCATAATGTGTGCAGTCCCGGAAAAATAAATTAATTGCTTGTTTACATCCGAGATCATACCTCTGCAATGGGTCGCCGTATCGGATCCGTTGATGTCTCGTTGGATTAACGAAACTTGAAATGTTACCCCGATTCGCGGCACGTTTCGCCAAGACACGCCGGAAAGACACAAAAGGATAAGAAACTGTAAAAAACCGCGAAGAAACTGCGAAACGGCTTTCAATTTTTTCCGACTCGGGGGGTGGTCGAGCGGCGGCGGAAACGGGTGCAACAGGATCACTTCCTTGCTGCCGACAGATGGTCATACCACGTCGATTTTTCTATCTCTCACCTGTAGCGAGTTACGGCCGTCCAGTTTTAATCGGCCTCAAAATCTGTGAAATTGGCAAACATTTAAATTATAATTTTGGGCGAAAAAAAATTAAAATTATAATTCCCAGGTCGGAAACTTATTTCGCGTATCGAATACGACCCGCAATAAGTGCAAGATTTCGAAAAAATCGATAAAAAGACAAAAATTAGCGCGGCCCTGGATTCGATCTCCTAGCACCAAAACAGTTTCGAATTGGCAAAGTGGGAAACCGTGCATATTGGCAACGATCCATTTGCGCCCGCTTTAGTCCATTCTTAATAGGCCCATAACATGTACAGGGTGACCCAAATTGGGTGCAAGTATGGTGTATCTCGGTAAATATTAGTGATAGAAAAAAACTGATAGAGCACTTGCGATCTCTTTTTTTATGTTCAAGTCAATGGTGAAGAGAAACTTTTGAAATTGTTTTTCATTTCCGAGCTATGGACGAAAATTGAGTTTTTTGACATTTCGAGGAATGCTTGTATCTCGCTTGTTATAAGAGATGGTGAGATGTAATGTAGACATTCTTAATGCACTTTTTTGAGTAAAATACAGTGGCGTAGTCAGATTTTTAATGACATGAAGGGTTTATGAACTGCGTGCCAAACTTTTGTAATTTTAAACGGCGGCCATATTTGATTTTCACACAGCTGAATGGAGGATTTTTTTCTGATTTCAGAAATATATAGTTTGATAAATTTAACTTCAATATTAACGGAGCTATATTTTCTGTTTCATTAATTAATTCGGATAATAATGGTATCATTTTGTATGTCTGTTTGTGATAAAAATTTGATATATAGGTATTTATTCATTCATTACATGCATAATTTAATTCGATGTTATAAATAAATATTCATGCCAATTTAAAAAGTAGTGACGATGTGGACAATAATAATTATTATATCTGTCGAAAACATAAGATGGCTATGACTGTGAAATAAGCCTATACTTATAGGTAATGCTTAAGACAGAAAATTCGTCCAACTCCGCAATTATTGAAGTCAGATATGTCAAATTATACATTTTCTATTCAACGAAATGAAAATCAAATATGGCCGCCATTTAAAATTTCAAAGTTTGGCCTGCAGTTGCCAAACCTTTTATAATATAAAAATTTTGACTACGCCACTGTAATTTACTTAAAAAAGTGCATTAAGAATGTCTGCATTGCATAACACCAACTCCTATAATAAGCGAGATACAAGCATTACTGGAAATGTAAAAAAATTCAATTTTCGTCCATAGCTCGAAAATAAAAAACAATTTCAAAAGTTTCTCTGCACCATTGACTTGAACGTAAAAAAAGAGCCCGCAAGTGCTTTATCAGTTTTTCTCTATCACTAATATTTACCAAGATACCCCATACTTGCACCCAATTTGGGTCACCCTGTACATCACATGATGAATTGTAATGTTTTCATAATTTCCTTAAATACACAATTTTATTTATTAACACGACTCCTTTCACGTTATAAAAGGGGTCAGCGATGTGAAATTATGCGAAATTCCCGAAGAAAAAGTTATAACTAAAATTTTAATTTTGCTGCCTCCTGGCACCACTCTGATTTTTCGTCAATAACTTTTTCAAATCTCTGCCGATTTCAATTTTTCGACGGATATGGAAAGAGAGAGCTTAGGAGAATCTTATTCTTGCTTCGAAACACACCGATTGTTCCTCAGGTGAGGTGCACGGAGCCGTCTGGAGGAACTGCAAGATTTCAGAAAACACGTACGTTTAGGGGCGGCCTGCAACCCCAGGGAGACCTCTTTTTGAAAGCCGAAACTGATTTATTGAAGGGGACGGAACGGAGCGTCCACCCGTGCAAGAATTTTCGACCTGCGACCCCCTTTGACCCCCTAAAACATTAATTGAAAAGTCCAAAAAGCAGGGGAAATGCGTTTACATTTTGCCCGGATTTGCCGGCGCGAGAGACCGATCTCACATTTCGCCTTCCCTTCAAATATTGACCTATACTTGGGCCGCAGAACAGACGGAGTGATCACCCTGCAAGAACGTGCTCTAGGCGGGACCACTGTCAATTTAAGAGAACCGAACCGCAGTGATGCGATTTCTTTAGACCCAACGAAGTCGCAGCACTCCAATTCGGTCGTCATAAATTACTATTGGCCGCGCTAGAGCCCGTTTTTGCAAGGTGATCACTCCGTCTGTTGGGCGGCCCAAGTATAGGTATTATTTTTGCAGTTTGCGGGCTTCCGGAAATTAATTCTTTTGACGACCTTCCGGTGCGCTTGGACGGTTGAAAATTTCACGCGGCATCCACAAGTGTTTTTTCTTGCGGAAAATGAAGAAATTTAAAGAAAATATTTATTCGGGCCGGAGAAAATCGCAAAGTTGCGGCGTCTCGCAAAAAAACAATTTTTTTGGGGGTAAACGTTACGGGGGAGAGACGACAGTCGGTCCCGTCTTTACAGACACTCACTCCGGGCACGAATAATCCAGAATTTCCCGTCGCTATCTCCAAAACTACCAACGCTGGAAGTCCCGAATGAAGCCGTTGCGTTGAAATTTTCCGAAAATCTCGTCCAAGTTCGGATTTTCTTCCCGACCCTTTCGGAACGTTTCGAAGGGGTAACAGTGCATCGAGTGGACGCGCTCGTTCATTTTCTTTCATTCGACGCCACATTTTCCTCATTCGGGAGACAGGAAGAGATTTTGAAAAGAGGGAAGCTCAAATTCGCAATTTTTAACATTTCGCACCCCGGGACGCTCGCGGGAGGATGAAGAGGGGAAAATAGCCCTCGCTCGTGTAGAGCGTCGCGGATTCTCTCGAGAAAAGGCAGAAATTCCCTTCCCGGACGCTCCCTTTCGAAGCAAAAGGAAATTCCGCATTTTACACACCCCGAGAGTTTCTGAGGGTAGTTGAGCCGCGATAGGGGCGCAACTTTCGGAAACCGCCGCGTCTTGCAGCACGCCTCCATACACGAAGCCGATTTTCATTTCACCAGGTAGTTTTCGAAAAAAACGGGGGGTTTGAAAAATGCAGTCTTATCTCGGGGAGCCTCTGGCGGGAGGGAGAAACTTTTTGGGGAAAAACAGCAGAGGGACTTTAGACACCCCGAAGACCGTATTTTAACCTCCCGCTATTAGAAAAATTGCAGGTCTGAAACTAAGTCCGCCGCGGCGACGCGAAAAGTGAGTTTCTCGAGCAATCGTAGGCGAAAATGCACCCCTCGGGTTTTTCGCTAATAACTTTCTCAAACGTACACCGATTTCAATTTTTTCGACGGATATCGAAAGAGCGAACTTGAGAGAACCCTATTCTTACCACTAAACATGCGGAGCCTTCCGCAGGTGAGGAAGACGGCCTCGAGAAAATCGAAGGTTTCGGGAGACACGTACCACTTGGGAGCGGCCTGCGACCCCCGCGTAACCCTTTTTGGAAAATCTAAAGACACATTTGTAAAGTAGAAGTGACGGCTGTCCGCCTGTGCGAAAATCTCCACCCCGCACTCCTGTTCGACCACCTAAAACTTTAATTGGAAAGTGCAAATTTTCGTAAAATCGCGAAATCTACCCCGGAATTTTCGCTCGTCGCGTGGTGGAGACCCTGACTGGAGAGATCCGCATATCGAAATGTCATCTCGAAAGATTAAGTAATCTTTATCAAAAAAGAGCGCGCCTCGGGGCGGTCTGTGAAAGTCACCACGAGCGTAAGAAGATATGCAATTTCGGCGAAATTCTGACAGACGGGTATTTGAACTTGTAAGATTTCGACGTCTCGCTGGATTCTTGTTGTCTATTTTCAAATGCACTTTTCGCGCCGTGCCGCGCCCTGGCTACGATCTCCTCGGAGGAGATAGCTCCACAGTTTCGATACTTTTTTGCCCCAATCCGATCGACGCCGACGGGGCTATCGGGATCCGCCTTCGAAAATGCCCCGCAACCCCCGGTCCGGCCGCTATAAAAAACTACCCTTATTTTGGGGGCGCCGTAACTCGAAGACCGTTCGAGATGGAGAAGCCGGACCCGCGAAATAACACCCGCCGACCCTCGGAGTTCTCGTTCGCTCGCTCCCCGAAGTCGTCCGGTTCTCGGATCAAAAACGTAAGACCAGATAAGTTTCGGTCGGCGAGGGTTCACCGAGTTTGTTATCGCTTGGAAACGGGGTGTTTTCGAGGAGTTGAAAAAATCTCGAGGGTACCCGCGGATCCGGGACGAATTCGCCCGTTACCCCGTCAAATTTCGTCCCGATCGGCGCAGTTTTCGCGGAGAAAAATATTATTTTCGACGTTTTCGCCACCCCTCGCTTACGGCGGGGGATGACGGGCCGGGTCGCGCGGTTTTATTCGTTAAAAAACACCGTTTTTAAGCCATTTTTCATTTTTTGTGGGCGTGGCCAAAATCCTTGATAAAAATATTTTTTGTAGTATTTCATTAAGTATTTTTCGATTGAAAGTATACCAGAAGAAAAACTTCCAATCTTAACATATATTGCCGGATATGCCTCAAGAGAGGAATTGCGTCTTAAAAAATGCAATATATGTTTGGATTGGTTAAATCTTACAGGAAAAGTTGTCGATGTAGATTTAGAATCGTTACCGTTTGAACTTATCATGGAACTTGATAGGGGAAAACTTACGTTGCCAAGCGAACATGCAATCTTTGCAGTGTCTTTGTGCTGGATAATTTTTAAAAAAATTATTGATGAACACGTCATTCAGTTCATTGAATGTGAAAACCATCTCTCGCTCATTCATAAAATCACTTGTTTCTTTCTAGTGAATTATTGTGAAATGTTTGATATTGAAAATTTTTCTTTGGATAACCCTAGCGAGTGTTTGTATGGAGAGAAACTATTGTTGAAGCTTGAGAAAATCAGTTTAAGGGCATGTAAAGTTCTTTTAAATAATTTTATTAAAAAGCAAAATGATGTAGGGCCTGCTAATAAATCCCGGGATAAGAATTCAGGGAAAGATGACACTCAAAGGAAAATTAAAAAACTAAGAGCTTATTAACCAAAGAAAATGTAGAGATATTAGTGCGATTTTTGTATTCATTTACACTTAAGTTTTTCACTAATAAAAGATTACATCAGCACAATATTTTGTTAATTTTCGCTTATATAGGAAGAAAAAATGTCGTCAATCCATTTAAATTATGTATGTTGAAACAGATAATATAATAATATAATGCTGGAACTCCTAAGATCACGTGACCGCCGATATGTCATAACGCGCCATGGCCGGTCTTTATCGTTGGCTGCGTACATCCCAAATAAAGTCTTTCGGTTTCACTCTTGCTGAAACTTGGGAATGCGAGTTTAAACAGTTTATTAAGCATAATGATGAGGCCCGGGAATTTTTATCTCAAAATTTTGCTTTTGATACGGAAACCATTAACCCCCGAGACGGTTTCTTCGGTGGTAGAGTTAATGCTGTTAAACTGTATTATAGAGGTGACACTGAAGCTGGGGAGAAAATATTATATTACCATGTATGTTCTTTATATCCATTCGTAAATAAATATTTAAACTACCCAGTGGGTCACCCTAAAATACATGTTGGACATGACGTTTGTGTTACCATCGGAGAAACCGTCGAAGGACCCATTAAATGTACAGCTTTACCGCCTAAAAATTTATATCATCCTGTTTTGCCTTTCAGAATGCATAACAAATTAATGTTGCCGTACCTGTGCACAAACCACGTGCACACCAATGAAGTTAGGCAGTTTACAGGCACATAATATGGTATTGTTGAGTTGAGGGCTGTGTCTCTAGGTTATAAAGTAGTCAAATATTTTGAAATATGGGAGTACGAAGTAGCTGTATTTGACACAAACACAAAATCTGGTGACAGCCATAAAGTCTGCACCATATGGAAAACTTTTTTATTTACAGGATTATTGAAAAACGATTTTAGGCATTAGTTTCAGCATGATTAATAACTAGAAAATTGACAAAAATATTTGTCATGTCACAACTATGACAACGCCAAAATGTCATTCGAATTTTTAAAATGGCCCGAAATGCCCTTATTTATCAAAATATGGAAAAGTGCGATAAGGAAAAGTTATTTGTAATTAAATTAAGATTCTAAATACGCCATTTGGTGAGACAATTTCAATGTTTTAATTTTTCTTTTTTTTTCAAAACTTCAAATAATATTTAAGATACCTAAACATATTTTCAAACAATATTCTCTTCAATTAAATATTACATTTCTGTATGTCTTCCTTCTCTTTCCATACATGTTATTGTCCTGTTGAAAAATTATTTGGTTACGTTTCTGAAAAATCTTTAGTATAAATAAATCCACATCGGAATTTTCAGTTTTATTTGTATGATCTAAATGTAATTTAAATGAACAATAGTTTTTTTAATATTTACGCCCATTATCCTGCAAAATTCCACTGTAAGGGTTTAAAGTTGCTGAAAATAGTCCAAAATTGTACTGTTATTTTTCGTAAAAACGGTTATTTTGCAAGAAATCAATTAATTTAAAAAATAAATGTAACATTACCGTATTTTTGCATTGAAATATTTCAAATTAACTCAACCGTAAACAAATAACACCCACACAAAAGTAAATGTTAAATATTTTTGGAAAAAAAGGAAAAAATTAAAACATTAAAATTGTCTCACCAAATGTCGTATTTAGAATCTTAGTGTAATTACAAATAACTTTTCCTTATCGCATTTTCCATATTTTGATAAATAAGGGCATTTGGGGCCATTTTAAAATTTCAAATGACATTTTGGCAGTGTCATAGTTGTGACATGGCAAATATTTTTGTCAATTTTCTAGTTATTAATCATGCTTGAACTAATGCCGAAAACCGTTTTTCAATAATCATACAAATAAAAAAGTTTTCCATATGGTGCAGACTTTATGGCTGTCACTGTATAAATAATTTTCTAAAACTAAAGCAGGAATGTAGCGATTGGCTATGGTGTAAAAATGAATTAGATAAGAAAATTTATACCAGAATATTATGATAAAGTCCGATTAGAATACGACAAAGTTCAAAGTAATCCTAGTTTTCGGACAACGTCCTAACTTAACTAGATCAAAAATTGTTTACACGGCCGAAGAACTTTATAATATTCTAACGGATCCCTCTGCATTGGTATTGTCTCTGTTGTCGGTTTCGGATAATATTCTCATAGTAAACTGGGAGAGTTCCGAAGAACACATACCGGTTACAACAGCAAATGCTAGACTTGTACTGTACAGATACGTAGAGAAACTAGGCCGTCAAATTTTATATTACGATACTGATAGTATAATATTCACGGCCAAACCTGGAGACTGGATACCACCGACTGGGGACTTCCTGGGGAATCTAACAGACGAGTTAACTTCGTACGGTACTGTAGCAAAATAGCCGCCGCACATGTTTCCTTATTTTTTTTCCGTTAAACTTTCGTTCCGAGAACTATCAGTTGCTGACAAAGAGCTTCCTTCAATATACCATAAAGTGGCAATAAACTGGACGGGTAACATTTCATGTTTCTTTTTGTGTCCTGTTTAGGAAATTCACAGAGACCCTTAAATTATAAAGTCAACTCACAAACAATGCATCTGGAGTGATAACTTATTTTCAATGGCAGCTTCCTTTTTCTAAAGTATCAATTGCTCTGCAAGAATGTAACGCTCAAATTTCTTAAAAACCCCTTGTAAAAGTCTTGCGGCGCTCGTAAAAGAATCTCTCTTTTCTAAGAATTCTGAGAAGCCCACTTGTTTCAGACCACCCTAACAGCAGTTACCCCCAGTCTTGGACGGACGCAATTAATATTTTTTATATGACCTAGAGTAGCAAAAAGCTGACAAATTGATACGAGAAACTAAATATATTCATTTTGTCCATTAGGTTAAAGTTAAAGTTTAGATAGGAGTGAGTAATATTAGGTTTAAATTGTTGTCTGGCTAGCAGGTAACACGGGTTTTTCCCTAGGTGAACAATTCTAGGTTTTCCCCTCCGAAAGGTAAATTTAGATGTTCATTGATAGTTAATTCATTATGTTTATTTAGATAGGAGTTTTAAGTACTATTATGAACATTTTGTGAAGGCGTGATCGTAGGGCAAATAATCGGATGCCAAAAACCAGTAAGAACCAGCTTTCGGCAGACTGCCGCAGGCAAGCCAATTAGGGGCTGTTGCCAAAAGGGCCATATGAAGTGGCTCCTCCCTTAAACATTCAATAAGGATATTTCAAAAACGTAGTTGCATGTAAAATTAGCCGATAGTAGAAAAAATCACAAGTTAAAGTCAACTCCCTTTCCGAGATCACTTGTTTAGGCACGACAAATTCAAGTTCAGTTCCAAATTTACTTTCAAATCTCTCCGACGTGTTTGAATCTTCTATTCTTTTCGTAATTGGTCACTTATTGGGTTTAGCCAGTATCGTGTTAAATGTTTCGAAATTTCAGTAAATCCTTTCAATAAATGTCAAAGTGTTCTTTTGGTGAAAAGGTATTCTTGCTATTTGCTCACGGAAATTCTCTAAAATTTGTTTGGTTTTGTTGTTTTATTAATATTGTGGTTGTTGTTCCAATCATGGCAGTATTTGATTTTATTAACTTTTTGTGTGTTGTTTTCATGTTATGTTCGTTCTGCCATCGGAACAGTAGATGTAATTGCCTAATTTTGGTCACTTTGTTTGGTTGTGTTAAAGTCAATGCAAGATTTCAAGTAGCTTCTGTAAATTCCGGTACGATCACACCATCCGTTTTAGTGGACCATGTCTTATAACGTGTTTTGTAAGCAGTTTGCGACCGTTTTCTTTTGTTTAATTAATAAATCTTGTGGGCCGAAATGTTGCACGTTTTCATAGAGAATTTCCTGACACAAATATCGCTAAAGCCCGTTATTGCCAGGCGCTTTTTAGGCGGCTGAATCGTTTTAGGCCGCTGAAATTTATGCCGCTGAATTTTGTATTTAGGCAGGGTGATATTGCCAGGAAATGTAATTAGGCCGCTGAAATTGATGTGTCAGTATCTTGACGTTACGTCAGTATTTTAGCTTGTATTTTTGTTTGAGCGTAAAAATATAGAAAATAATAATAATCATGATTCTACCAATGGTTCAGAAACAATTAGTAAATAGTAAGTTAGTTTTGATGAGGAAGGTGGACGATGAAGCTAAATTTTAATATTTACTGATTACTGCCATTTTGACAGCAAATGTCAATACTACTTTCTGCCGCCTAAAAAATGAACGCGCTCATTTAAAAATGAAGCAGCTGAAAAAATGGTTTGGGCGCACTAACCGTCTAAAATTAGAAAATTTCAGCGGCCTAAAACGATTCAGCCGCCTAAAAAGCGCCTGGCAATAACGGGCTTTAAGCCTGGCAATAACTGGCTTTAAGCCCGTTATTGCCAGGCGCCTTTTAGACGGCTGAATCGTTTTAGGCCGCTGAAATTTTCTAATTTTAAGCTCCATATTGCCAGGCCCGTTTTAGGCGGCTGAATCGTTTTAGGCCGCTGAAATGTATGCCGCTGAATTTTGCATTTAGGCGGGGTGTTATTGCCAGGAATTGTAATTAGGCCGCTGAAATTGATGTGTCAGTATCTTGACATTACGTCAGTATTTTAGCTTGTATTTTTGTTTGAGCGGAAAAATATAGAAAATAATAATAATCATGATTCTATGAATGGTTCAGAAACAATTAGTAATTAATAAGTTAGTTTCAATTATGAAGGTGAACGATGAAGCTAAATTTTAATATTTACTGATTACTGTCATTTTGACAGCAAATGTCAATACTACTTTCTGCCGCCTAAAAAATGAACACGCTCATCTAAAAATTAAGCAGCTGAAAAAATGGTTCAGGCGCAGTAACCGCCTAAAATTAGAAAATTCAGCGGCCTAAAACGATTCAGCCGCCTAAAAAGCGCCTGGCAATAACGGGCTTAAGAGAAGTGAGCATAAAGTGTAGGGGTGTGCTACCTCACGAAGACGTCTGAGAGTGGTTCCAAGGCCAATTGGTTCAGGAGGGAACGGTGATCCGTGGTTTGTATTTTATAAAGTGATGTGGAATGAGAAAAATTCGATGAACTTAATTTATCTTACCACAGAGTGTTTTGAGTGAGTATAGTTAGTACAATATCAGGGCGATCGAACAGTCATATTTGTTGGATGAATTTCATCAGTAGAGTATGTAACGGCCCTATTATATTTTCAACCGCTCGGCAAACATGTTAATAGATAGAGAAAAAGGGGCTTTGTTATAGTACAAACAGTTATATCACGGAATTTGTCGGTGGCGACCCTAAAAATTATGCTTTTAGAGTATTTTCACAGACTCAAAATAAATATTTTATCGTTTGTAAAGTTAAAGGCATAACTTTAAATTTTATAAATCGGCCAAAAAATAAATTTCGATCTTATTAAGGACATGGTATGCAATAATGCTGAACATGTGTACGTTCTTAATGATAGAAAAAATGCAAGAACCGTAGCATACGAAGTAATTTCAAGACCAAAGTGTAAAGTCTATAGGGAGGTATACAACAAAAGACGCTGTCTAAACAGTTCCTACGATACCGTTCCCTATGGTTTCGTTATATAATTTTATGTGATATTTTTTATAGGCTATTTATTTATTTATTGTATTTTATTTTATTCATTTAAGTGCACTTTTAATTATTGCTGTAAATTTCTTTTCAGTTATTCTATTTTTGTCCTTAGTGCGCGTATTTTTTTATAAGCATTTCATTTTATACATTTTACAATTCTTACTTTTTATAGCAAATATAAATAATTTTTCTCTTTGACCGAAATTTTTATTGATATGTATTTTGCTATGTGTTAAGTTATTTTATTTCATACATATCAGTTCTTATTTTTTATTATAATCATAAGTAAAACAAATTTGTTAGACACATATGTTTTATTAATATTTGCTCATAAGTACATCCCACGGTTTTTCAAAAGCATGTCATTTATTTTAGTATCTGTATAGTATAGTTCAAATGAAAATGTCTTTATCAAAAAACCATTACTGGCTCACAATGTTCGCTAGTTGTAAATCACCTTTAATGTATTATCACAGGAAGTATATAAGAAAACATTTCCTAAGGATAGTTAGTCAATTATTCACCGTTGACGTTGTTATGCTTGTTTCAGTTTCAGTGTAAGATTCCTTAAATGTTAATAAAGTGCAAATACACTTTGCAATAAGTTGAAATAACCCTTATTTTAAAAATAACAACGGGCAGGCATATTTCCCGCCTATACAAGTAGCTGACAAACACTTATATACCTGGATGTGTACGTGTAGTCAACATACAGGATGGATATTGCTATATCCCAAATGATTACCCACACTTAGAAATCAATTTTCATGAACCCGTTGATGTTATACCAGTAGTTAGAAAATGAGAGCCTCAGATACGAACCCGTTCGGAGCACATAGCGCCATCGAGTTCTCGAGGTGCCATCGACTTCTTCGGCAGTGACCTTGAAAGAGACCAGAGGCTGCTGAAGGAGTCGTTGAGGCATCCGAAGAAGTGTCTTCAGCAGCGGCATCTGCAGCAGCAGCCTCTGGTGTCTTTGAAGGTCATTGCCGAAGAAGTGGGCATGTCTTCAGCAGCGTCTGGTGTCTTTCAAGGTCATTGCTGAAGAAGTGGTGTTCAGCAGCGTCCAGGCGCATGCGCCGGGGCTATTCCTCAGGTCAGTCCACCCAGTTCTTCGGCAATGACCAGAGGCTGCTGAAGAAGGGCCTCTGGTGTCTTCGGGGCCTTTGGTTGTGGCTCAGGCGCCTGCGCCGGGGCAGCCTCTGGTGTCTTGCCATTGCGCACCCAAGCCGCCATTTTGGCTGTGGGTCAGGCGCCTGCGCCGGGGCTGTCGCGTACAAAGCGCGTGTTGTTCAGGCCAGTCCATCCTGGCCCCATCCACTTCTTCGGCAATGACCAGAGGCTGCTGAAGGAGTCATGTCTTCAGCAACGGTGTCTTTGGGGCCTTTGGCCGTGGCTCAGGCGCATGCGCCGGGCTCTGGCTATGAGAGTGGGCGGGGCAACAGCCAATGAGAGTGGTTGTGGGCAGCATCCAATCAGAATTGTTGTTAGGTGCTGTTGGGCCTTTGGATGTGGCCCAGGCGCCTGCGCCGGGGTTTTCGCAAAAATAAAAACGTTGAATATATTTTTACATCAATATAATTAAAACTATAATCTGTATACAGAGTAGGCATGCGTGTATTTTCTGGGCAAATCGAAGCCCTGCAGCTTCTCATACCACTCTTCTGACCGATTCATTACCCGGTGTATACTCAACGATGCGGTCATGCAGGATGAGACAGTATGCGGTTGTGTTGGGCGGAAAATTCTCGCTCGACTCAAATTCTAGACGCATATCTATGGGTCCAGGCTTGATGCTTTCCGACTGCTTTGATGCGTCAATCACCACGATGGGCGCTAGATCCTTGAACTGTTCCTTGCCGTATAACGGCTCGCCAACTTTTCCATAGTATGAACTCTGGAAGTTCTGGTACATTTCGTATAGCAGGGCGTATTTCCCCGTGGAGAAATCCAAGTTTAAATTCTCGTAGGGGAAGCACTCAGAATTCAGGTACAGTTTGACGTTTGTCAGATTGCAGTGGTCAAATTTGCTTGAATCCGTGTCCAAATTCGCTTTACGATTCGTCTGGAAGGCGACAATAACGTAGCGGGGTTTCTCCAACCGTGTTGCAGTCTTGACGGCCCACGTTTGTTTCGTAGCTTGCGGCAACACCGGATACTCGTACAGCTCCCAGCTGCGAAAACATATCTGCAACGTTCTCTCTTCCTCGACAATATTGAGAAGTTTTAGGTATTCAGCATCCGATGGATAGACGTACGGCACCCTCCAATGAACCTTGCTCAACTCAATTCTGGTGTCCTCGTTACCCACGAAAGCGTTCCTATCGTTTTTCGATCGAGTCAAAATGAGCTCGTGACACACATTTAACAGAATTTTGGGGTAATCTTCCAAGAATCCCAGCAGGATTCTTCCCGGGATGCACACGTTAAAGTTCCCGTTCGCGTCGATAAGGTGGCTCGGTGAGTCTCCCGTATTCGTCCAGCCGGCATTCTCCAGGGCACCTACCTCACCCACATTCAGAGAAACTACACCCTTCAGTGTGCTCGTGATGCCCACGTTTTTTGTTCGATCCACCTCCACCCCGTTTATTTCATAGCGGACGTCGTCAAAGAGGAAACTGAGGGCGTTATTTGTTAAAGCCGCATTTCCGCCTCCTGCACCCTTGATGAACCTGCCCTCTATGTAGATGCTGCTTAGATGCGGGCGTACGTAAACGTCTTGTTGGTGGATTGGTATGCGAATTTCGTCATTGGCGTTGAATGTTGTTGTTGTCACGAACGGTTGATGTACGTGCACCTCGACACGGCGTGCTGACTCATCCAAAACAGCACCGTCCAGAACACGAAACGTGTCTACGTTTATGTGTGTCATTATTCAAATGCGGTTCCCTTGTTGAAGCACAAGTACTAACTGACAGCACCGTTAATTTTCTTGCTTAAATACTCTCCATACAACCGTGCGCATGCGCAGTCTTATTCTTGCTCGTGTCATCAGCCATGGTGTTTGCGAATACAGCTGCCTGTGTCAACAGCGTGTCATCAGCCATGGTGTTTGCGAATACAGCTGTCTGTGTCAACAGACAGCTGTATTCGCAAACAGACAGACAGACAGACAGACAGAGAGACAGACAGACAGACAGACAGACAGACGGACCGACAGACAGACAACTACTGATAAGAATTCGGAAGTAGGAGAATAACTATAGATTCCTTTTTGTCTCATCGAGCTGATTAATTTGATACCCTACATGATCTAGGTGGGCGGGGCAAGGAGCGTGGCCGGGGGCGCGGTCAGTGAGTGGCCACCCCTAAAAACCACCCCCAAAAATCACCCCAAGAACCGCCCCTAAAAACTACCCCTAAAACCACCCCCTAAAATCACCCCTAAAACTACCCCTAAAACCACCCCTAAAACCACCCCCTAAAAATCACCCCTAAAAACCACCCCCAAAAACCACCCCCAAAAACCACCCCTAAAATCCACCCCAATATTCGGATACCTCTAGTCGAGTCCTTTAATTTGACACCCCACATGACCTAGTTTTTACGTAGGGGTTAGCCTAAATTTAGACTACTGTTCTCAAATAATTAGCGATGTAGAATGTTCTACTACCGAGAACTAAGATGTTTGCATATATCAATCAGATGGTTCCCACACGTGTCCGAAACGCATTAAGATAACAAGTAATTTCAAATAAACAAACTGGAGAATGTTCTAGAATGTTTTTTTCCCACACGTGTCCGAAACGCATTAAGATAACAAGTAATTTCAAATAAACAATCAGAAGAATATTCTAGAATGTTATTTTATTGTAATAATACAAACAAACAAACGGGTCACCTTGTAGTGTCTACAACGTATTAAATGCACATGCAGAGCGTGGGATCAAACCTAAACACACATATCCTATCGGCAAGATGAAAGGTTATTTCCCATAATAAAAACAATTATAACATCTCTTATCGGCGGCGAACGTGCTTTTTTCTTAAACTTTAATATCAATATTTATTTAGTATAAACAATTGTAAATTTCCGAGAAAATAAATATTAATTCTGTAACTTCTGTTTACAATCATAAGTATATACGGATGATTTGAAAGACGGGCTTGTGGGCCGCCGATTAGCTCAGTTGGTTGGAGCGAGGGCTCCGGTGCGTGGGGACCCGGGTTCGAATCCCGGTCGGCGTCATTTCCAGAACGTTTGCGAAAACCCCGGCGCATGCGCCTGAGCCACGGCCAAAGGCCCCAAAGACACCGTTGCTGAAGACATGACTCCTTCAGCAGCCTCTGGTCATTGCCGAAGAAGTGGATGGGGCCAGGATGGACTGGCCTGAACAACACGCGCTTTGTACGCGACAGCCCCGGCGCAGGCGCCTGACCCACAGCCAAAATGGCGGCTTGGGTGCGCAATGGCAAGACACCAGAGGCTGCCCCGGCGTAGGCGCCTGAGCCACAACCAAAGGCCCCGAAGACACCAGAGGCCCTTCTTCAGCAGCCTCTGGTCATTGCCGAAGAACTGGGTGGACTGACCTGAGGAATAGCCCCGGCGCATGCGCCTGGACGCTGCTGAACACCACTTCTTCAGCAATGACCTTGAAAGACACCAGACGCTGCTGAAGACATGCCCACTTCTTCGGCAATGACCTTCAAAGACACCAGAGGCTGCTGCTGCAGATGCCGCTGCTGAAGACACTTCTTCGGATGCCTCAACGACTCCTTCAGCAGCCTCTGGTCTCTTTCAAGGTCACTGCCGAAGAAGTCGATGGCACCTCGAGAACTCGATGGCGCTATGTGCTCCGAACGGGTTCGTATCTGAGGCTCTCATTTTCTAACTACTTATACCGATTGGTCAATTTCATGAGGAAACAAAATTACGCCCTCTTCCCCCTTGCCTTCTATTAAGAAACTTTTACGAACTTCACATCTTAACCAGGAAAAAAGAAATGCTATTTATGAATTATGTATAAAATATCGATCAGCCTTTTATTATGAAGGGACAGACTTAACTTTCACTTCACATTTCAAGCATAATATTCGGACCACTAACGACCACCCTATTTACACCAAATCATTTAGACATCAACCAGCTATGGAGGAAGAAATTCAATCACAAATTCAAAAGATTCTTGACAACAAAATCCTACGACCCTCAATTTCTCCATACTCATCACCCGTATGGATTGTCCCGAAGAAAATGGACGCTTCCGGTAAAAGAAAATATAGAATGGTAATAGACTATCGAAAATTAAATTCCGAAACGATCGAAGATAAATACCCTCTACCCCGTATTGACGAAATCCCAGACCGTCTTGGCAAATGCCAATATATTACGACCTTAGACCTTGCCTAGGGATTTCATCAAATAGAGCTAGATTCGCAAGCAAATGAAAAAACTGCGTTCACTGTAAATAACGGCCATTTTGAGTATCTTCGTATGCCATTTGGGCTTAAGAGCGCACCAGCTACCTTTCAACGAATGATGGACGAAATTCTAAGGGAAGAAGTTTATAAAAGTTGTTTCGTCTGCATGGATGATGTAGTTATCTTTTCCAAGTCATTACAAGAACATCTAATGCATATTTCTAAAATCTTCAAAATGCTCTCAGATGTTAACTTGAAAGTCCAACTCTATAAAAGCGAATTCTTACGCAAAAGAGTTACCTTCTTAGGTCACATTATCACTCCTCAGGGTATAAAACCAAATCCTACCAAAATTGCAGCAGTTAAAAAATATCCATTACTTACCCAAAAATCCCAAGGAAATCAAGGCATTCCTTGGTCTTGCAGGATATTATCGCCGATTTATTAAGAACTTTAGTAAGATTGCTTCCCCCATTACTAAATATTTAAAGAAACATGTGAAAATGGAACTTTCAAACCCTGACTATATTAGCAGCTTTAAACAACTCAAAAATCTCCTAATTAATTCACCAGTTCTCGCGTATCCCCGATTTTAATAAACCCTTTGTTTTAACCACGGATGCCTCAAACGTCGCTATAGACAGTGTTCTATCACAACATAATAAACCTGTGGCTTATTTTTCAAAAACTTTAAATTCCGCTGAACGCAACTATTCGACTATCGAAAATGAATTATTCGCAATCAACGAATAGTGCAAGAATTTTCGGTCGTACCTCTTCAAGAAATTCACGATCGAAACCGATCATAATCCTCTCGTTTGGTAATCCAAACTCAAAGAACCAAACTCTAAACTTATCCGACGGCGACTACAGTTAGAGGAATATGACTTCAGTATAGTGTACAAAAAGGGCAGAGAAAATTTTGTTGCCGATACTCTCTCTAGTATCGAAATTAATATTAATGACAACGACAGTATAGTACCTAATGTTACCGAAACACCTGATCCCGTATCCCTAAGTTCTGATGAATTTCAAGAACTTTTATTACCACCAGACTATAAATCCTCTCCCAAAGAGGAAGCCGTAATAGACGAATTAGCTAGATCATTTGAATTTCTAGAACCACCACAGTTACAACCAGCACGAAAGGAACCTAACAATAAAATACTTTCAAACATTAAAATTCCGAAAAAACCCTATAAAATGACTTTCGTCCCTCCATAGGATAAACCTCCAAGTACCTCTTCTGAAAGTACAATACATCCAATCGCTTCTGACGATAATGGGAAAATAATCCCAATTTTGGACAAACCTTTGAACCATTTTAGACATCAAATTGTATTATACACCCATAAGGACAAGACAAAACAAACTATTAAACATTTCCAAAACACTCGTTATATGACAACAATGAACGAAAACAACCTAGTACAAGATCTCAAGACAAAATTAACTGAAATTATTATCCCCGATAAACTAATCCTACCAGGAACCACTCAAAATTTATTTAATAATTCATTCGATATTATTCTGACTAACATACTTTTACAAGATGTGAAAACTCAAGATCATCTACTGGCCAAAAATGAGCAAAACTATAGCCCAGATAATTAATACCTGCGAAATCTGCTTTGTTTCAAAATATGAACGCCATCCGTTAAAACCTTTATTATCAGACCAGCCATTCCATACATTACACATGGATATCTTCACTATAGATAAGACGATGTTCTTAACTATCATAGATACATTCTAAAAAAACCGCACTCGCTTACTATATTCCTGATAAGAATAGTTTAACTATCGCCAACACTCTCAAACATTATTTTATGCACTTCGGATTTCCGGGTCAGATAAAATGAATGCGACCCTGGAGGAGAATTTCAGGCAGCCGTAAAAGAATGTCAACTTTATGGCATAACGCTTCACTATACGACACCCCAAAATTCTAACTCAAATAGTCTTATGGAACGATTCCATTCAACGATAAAAGAAAAATACATTATATTAAAACAGAAAGACTCTTCCGCTAATCCGGAACAAGCAATTACTGACGCTGTTCTAATTTATAAGCAGTCCATCCATTCTTCCACTGGTTACCCCTTTTCATATCCTCTTCGGGCCTTGTGAACATAAATCACTATTAGACCAGCAACTCACTATGTACAACAGCACCGTGAAAAATAGAACCTTTTATTAAACAGATCCACCAAGAAGCTTTAAACAAAGAACAAAAATTTTGGATAAAAGAAATGGAGCGCGTGGTAAAAATATACCAGACAAACTACCTGAAACTATTTACGTTCGAAATTCCGAACGGATCAAATCAAAACCACCGTTTTAAAAATGTGACAGAAGTACAACAAAAAGGCACCAAGATAACAGGCAAAAAGAAAAATAAAACTTTACCCATTCCCATGCTTAAAATCAAACCTCATAGAAAAAATCTTTCTCTTTTACAGGACCTTCGCGATTCTTCAACTTCCGAAGACTCAGACTCTTCAAGTAACTGAATTACAACATCCTGTTCACCTTGACCGTCTAGGCGCCACCAAACTCCTTGACCATTACCACAAGTTTTACTATTCAATTAACCTCACTGCTCTAGAAACCAACTATAATACCTTCAACGACACTCCTTTTCATTTTACAAACCCCGTTGTTCTTACACAACACGAATTCTACCTTTCTGAGATACACGAAACGCAGAATTCACTAGCCAAACTTCATCATAGTAGAAAACGCCGAGGATTATTAAATCCCCTTGGTTCACTTATTAAATTTATTTCAGACAAACTTGACAATCATGATCTCACGGAAACCAATCATAATATGGAAATTTTCCAGAACAATAAAACTACACAACGCATCTCTGAAATTTCTACACTCGTCTTAATCATTACCAAATGATATGCTAATAATATAGAATCATTAGAATCCAATTTTAAATCTTTAGATCATGAGGTACTTGAACTAAAGGGTAAAATAGGCTCAATTCAATATTTTAATAATCAAATTTTCTCCATTTTACGATTACATAATATCATAAAAACTATAGAACGAACAATTTCATTATCCGCCTTGGACATCCCAAATTTAGAATTAATAACTTTACCTGAACTACAACTAATGCATGCACATTTACTTCAAATTTATGGACCAAATTATATAATACCTATTGATAACAATCATATTTTCGAATTACTTTACTTTTCTGATACTTCACTTGTAGTAACTTCGGAAGCAATTATTTTGTAATTAAATTCCCAATCCTTAAGCCCTCCACATGTCAATTATATCAAGAGTTTCCAACCCCCCTATCATTGTAATAAAACCTTTTGTTTTGATATCAATCCTTTTAAATATTATATTCATCCAGATTTATGGACAAACCTGTAAGAAAATGGGTAATGTCACAGTATGCCAACAAATTCAACGCAACACATGTACAACACAGCAGCAGCAGTGTGGAAAACTACAGATGATTATGACGGGAACTATCGTACATCAAACCCACCGTGGACTATTCGTATTTTTAACTCAGAACGTAACAGTTCTCGAGAAGTGTGAAAAAACGGTACGCTATACAACATTGATACAAAGTGTGATAATTTCATCACCTTGTGAAATCATAATTGATAATCAAATGTACTCCTCACCTTCGGTCGTAATTCCAATGGACTTACCGAAGATTTCTGGACTACAGGATGCTCCACGTCGACAGATACAATTTCAACATAGACACCTGGACGACGACTCAGATATACTCCACGAGGCTACGTGCTTACAAGATAACCCTCTTGTTATTCAACCTTTAATATACTACATTCATAGTGATGTCACATTATCATCGTAATTTTAAGTTCAATCTGTATCTTTATCTTAAGACGTGCTTTATACGAAACCTTATGCTATGAGAAACGTGTCACCACTGTTTCTCAGGAACAAACTTTAGATCTTACTCAAACTGGTCCTAAGAGTGAGGACACTCTTTCATTTAACGGAGGAGGAGTTATATATCACCTTTAATGTATTATCACAGGAAGATACGTCAGTTGTTTATTTATCTTAGTCTAGTATATAAGAAAACAGTCCCCAAGGATAGTAGTCAAGTATTCACCGTTGTTAAGAGCACTTCCCTTTATACGGGTTATGCTTGTTTCAGTTTCAGTATAAAATTCCTTAAATGTTAATAAAGTGCAAATACACTTTGTAATAAGTTGAAATAAACCTTATTTTAAAAACGCATTTTTGGAACTACGAAACTTATTTCGCCGAAATTACCAATTATGTGAACACTATTATATGCACTATTTGTCAACAGACGAAATATGAAAGACATTGGTACTCCCCAACTCATTTTTCAACCTACACCTAAGGGAACATTCCCCTTCGAACATCTCTATATCGATGCGGGACGTTTGCCATGGAATGGATGGCGTCTTTTCGAGAATGACGTTTCCCAGCTAACCCTAATTTTTGTGCTAAATTATGGGAAACAAAATGATAAAAACTAGCGCATACAGTATACAGAACGTTTAGGTAATATTTGATTCATATTTAGACAATGAAATAAATTCCAAGCGAATTGCAAACATGATCGGCGAGATTACGTCTTACGGAGCACAAGAATTTTCATTTAAATGAGGTACGTGTGTAGTTTTAGGCCTTCCTTAGCTCATGTAGTTATTAGATATGTGGTGTTTTTGTCAGCTTTTTGGAGCATTCTATATAACCTTTCGTGTTTATAAGTTGTTGTTAATGTTGAATCATATTTCGTTCCACTTAGATGCCCCGAAAAGTGAGAAGCAAGGGTTTTTCTAAAAAGGTCAAAGCCTCCAAAAGAATTGAAGCTTTAGCTGTAGCGTCACTTCCAAACAGTAAATGATCATTTTCTTCACATAAAAGTAGACATTGCTTAGAATTTCAGTTAAATATGTATAATGTATATCCATAATCCTTGCTGCCCAGAATTTAGCATTGTTGTGTCTGTCTACGCCTCTATATCGATAATGCAGTTCTCCAATGCGCCAACTTTATAATTTTATGGCATTTATTATGAACATAACCTTATTTTATTCTTAACTGATAAACGTGACACTTGATTTGAAGACGTAATTTCAAGTACATATAAGTGCATTTACGTCTTTCATTCCGCATTTTCATAAAATTATCGCACAAATTTATGTGCGCTTCGACATATTGTCCAACTAGATGGTGTTAATTTTCCAAATTGAGTGTTTGTGGGTTAAGCTTACCGTGAGTGGAGCTGGTCATGTGGTTGGCGTTGTGTATAGACCTCCCAATAATAACATCGATGCTTTCTTGGATTATTTTGAAAATATACTTATTGACTTATACTCTAAATTTGGTAGCATCCTTTTTCTTGGAGACTTCAACATTAATCTATTAAGTAACAGCGCTACGTCTGATAAATTATTGTCGATAACTGAGATTTTTGACCTTTCGTAGATTATTTGCGAGCTAACTCGTGTCACAGATTCATCTTTTTCATTGATAGATTTAATTTTTGCCAATACTGTTGAAGTCTGTGATGCTTTGGTGGTTGATGCTCAGATCTCTGACCATTTTTTCATCTGTTGTAGACTTAAATGTCAGTACAAGTATTCTGCGGTGCCTAGCTTTGCATATCGTGCACTTAGTAATGTTTATTTGGATAGATTCCAATATGACCTTCAGTCCTTGCCTTGGCACTATTTATTCGACTGAAAGTATCGATGGCAAAATTGATATCTTAAATTCTTTTATTCTTCAACTATTTGACTTACATGCTCCTCTACGTGTCACTAAACAACGCCTTGGATTACTGATAATATTAAATTTATGATTAAATTAAGGCATAAGGCACTAAACCGGTTCAGTCGTAGTAGATTGCCTGCGCATCGGGACTATTACAAACAATTGAGAAATTTCACCACAACTGCCATTCCGTCTGAGAAAAGGGCCTATCTCAGCTCAAAGTTTCGTAATAGTTCCGTGAAGGAGCGATGGAGGGAGCTGGGTAGATTGAGCGTTCTACGGCGCAAGTCACATAGATTGCCTCCTAGCTTATGTCACGTTGATGAGTTGAATAATTTTTTTGTGAAGAGTGGTAAGTCGGATTTGCTACCTAGCATTGATTTACTCGATTTTTATTCTTCCACTTTAATGCCTGGCGTTGCTGATACCTTGTCTTTCAGCTTTGTAGATATAACGTGCATTTCTCGTCTGATCATGGAAATTAAGTCCAAGGCGTATGGCAGTGACAATCTTAATATTTCCCTTATTCTTCTCTGTTGCCCATACATTCTTCCTTTTCTTACACATATTTTTAATGAGTGCATACGTGAATCGTATTTCCCGGGAGTCTGGAAGCACGCTTGCGTGGTTCCCTTACCTAAAGTTGCTGTTCCCAAAGACTTTGGGGATCTTAGGTCGATAAGTATTCTACCTGTTCTCTCTAAGATTCTCGAGAGGATCCTTGAATTACAGTTACGAGTGCACTTAAATTTATACAATGTACTGCCCTCGAGGCAATCAGGCTTTAGGCGGGGTTATGGCTGTGCTACTGCTTTGTCAGATGTTACTGATGATATTTTTCGAGCGTGTGACAGCAATAAAGTTCGTGTTCTTGTTTTAATTGACTATTCGAAAGCTTTCGACACGCTAAATCATGATATATTAATTTCGATTTTACATTACATAGGTCTTGCACCAAACACCGTCAATCTTATGGCCTCATTTTTGTCTGGACGCAGTCAGTACGTTATTTACGGTAATCAGTCGTCTCTGCCTCTTTGTCTGGAGTCTGGTGTGCCTCAGGGTAGTATACTTGGTCCTATTTTATACACTATTTATACCTCTTCTTTCCACCTGTCCCTTCAACATAGTAAATATCATCTTTATGCCGACGATACCCAGATTTATCATTAATTTGACGCGTCTGATGCTTCTCACGCAAGTTTTCTGATGAATAGTGACCTTGACAAATTATCCTCTATTTCTAAGCAACATCTATTAAGAATCAATCCTACGAAATCAAGCGCAATTATATTTGGTAATGACGTACAGCGGGGTTGTGTGTTGAGTGAAATGGTGTTGAAGATTGATAATAGGGTCATTTCATTTGAGAATTGTGTTAAGAATTTGGGATTGTTTGTTGATTGTAATCTCCGTTTCACTCAACACATTAGCTTCCTGTTAAAGAAAGCATATGTAGCACTGAAACTTATATATGGGCAAAGGAAATGCTTAGATTTGAAAACGAGGAAGATGCTGTGCGATTCTCTTGTACTTTCGCATTTTTGCGATAGTATTTACGGTCCTTGCTTGACAAGTCGCGACACTCGCCGTGTACAAAAAGTTCAGAATTCTTGTTTGAGACTCATGTTTGGGATTCGGGCCCGTTCTCGTATCTCTCACAAGTTGAAGGATGCTGGGTGGCTCAATATGTATAACAAACGCCGACTTCACATGGCTTGTTTCTTCCTCAGGATCGTTAAATGCCGTCAGCCTCCTTACTTGTATGGCAAACTTATTTTTCGCGTTGATGTGCATGGCGCCAACACACGTCGAAAGTCTATGATGCTAACAATTCCTCGGCACCGCAAGGAGATTTTTAAGAGATCCTTCTCTTATAACATCGCTTCGCTTTTAAATAGATATCACGAGTTTCATCTGTCTTCGTCTTGCGGTGCCTTCAGAAATAGAATGCATGGGATCCTGCTTGAGCAACAGTAGTGTCTGATTGGGTTTAGTTATATTTTAATTATTCTTTATCTTCTTCTCTCTCGTTTTCCGCTTATATTTTTTTCTACTAATTTTCTGTACAGGCCAGCATGGAAGATCAGGCTCCATAACTGTCACATGTGGAAGTCTGAATGCTGGCCTCTTAACACCAATGTCATGTGTATTGTATTTGTAGATGTATTCTTTGAGTGTGGTGTTAATAAATATATTATTATTATTATTATTATTATTATTATTATTAAATAATAGCTATGTAACACTTAAACAGTAAGCGAATTTACAGTGCTTAATGAAACCAAAAATATAAGTTACACTGTAATTGGATGTACATACTCATTTTAAATTATTAGAACAGTGTAAAATATCGCCATAAAAAAGTTTTGAAGAAATAACGCCGTTTCATTAAACAATGTTATAGAATGGACAACATGATTAACAAATATATAAACATTTGCCCAAGAATGAACTGATGCTAAGGTACTGTATTAGATTTGCAATGGTTTTAGATTAAAATTAAATTCGTACTGTCCTGTTTTTAAAATGCTGCACCGTAATCGTAGTATTGACTCATTCAACATTCTAGCATACGACACACCCGATGAAGACGACGCAATATCGCAACCCAGGCTTTTTGAAATCATTCCTGCAACGGATGATGAAGATTATCATGAAGAAACAATTCAAAACCCAGACAATAACATTGAAGAGGAGTTCCAAGACAATGCAAGCGAAGTAGATGGAAGAAGGAAGCGAAAGATAGAAACAGCTATCAGAAGAACTAAGTCTGCGGCCAAATCTACAACAAAAGGTAAAAAAACAACGAGAGGAAAAAACGATTCTACTGAATATAAATGGGAAAAGCGGGATATTAGAGCAGACAAAAGGACAAATTTTGTATAACCTGCTGACGATGTCGAAGAACTGAGTTCCTTAGAATATTTTTTGATGTTTTTTCTATGGAAATATTTGAACACATGGTGTATCACACAAATTTATATTCGGTACAGGAAGGAAAACCTGTAGGTACCAACACTAAGGAAATGACCGATTTTGTGGCGATATTACTTTTTATGGGCGTCATTTCTTTAACAAGTTTGGAAGACTACTGGAGTTATGGATGTAGAATCAATCAGGTTGCTGATCTAATGATTAGAAATAGATTAAGATTGCTTCGGCGATATGTTCATTTCAACGACAATACTTTGGCCACGCGATCAAATGACAGATTCTGCAAAATTCGACCGCTGATAGAAATGGCAAAAAAGAACTTCATAAAAGTTGATTTTGATCATAATTTTTCAGTAGATGAAACAATGGTGCCGTATAAAGGCACGCGTTCTGGGAATTTGAGACAGTACATAAAAGGAAAGCCCCATAAATGGGGGTTTAAATTTTTTGTTAGAGCTGATGGAAGTGGAATAGTTTACGACATTTTCCCATACCAAGGAAGAACTACCCATGAAATACTGAATGCCGACCCTGACGAAGAAACAAGAAATTCTCTGGGAATAGGTGGCACAACAGTTGTCAGCTTATGCAAGACCATCAACCGGCTGGACAATTCAAATGTCTATTTTGACAACTTCTTCTCTAATCTAGAATTGTTCATGTTTCTCAAAAATAGAATGAATCTACTAAGTTTAGGAACCCACCGAGCAAGCAGATTGAGAGGTTGTCTACTGAAAGATGACCGAGAGCCTTTACGTTCTGGAAGAGATGCCATGAACTACCGATCTTATGGTAATGAATTGATTGTTTTGAAGTGGGCAGACAGCAAATGTGTAACTTTGGGAAGCACAGTTTGTGGTTTTGAACCGAAAGGCACCATAAAAAGGTACAATAAAGATGAAAAGAGAAAAACAAATGTCAATGCTCCTGTTATTATATTGCAATACAATAGTCACATGGGAGGTGTGGATAAGTCAAACGCTTTAGTGGGCCTTTACAAAACTTCTTCAAAATCACGTCGTTGGTACTTTCCTATATTTACTAATATATTGGATGTTTCCGTAGTCAACGCCTGGTTGGTGTACAGAAATTATTGTAGAGGAAAGAAAAAAGTGCTCAGTTTGAAAGAGTTTCGACTACAAATCGCCACGGCCTTAGCCAAGACAGGTAAACCAAAAAGGGGAAGACCGGATGACCTCACCAGACGAGATATGAAATAAAAGAAATATTAAATTGAATGTAATATTACAACAAATTAACTCAATTCAGTTGAGGCAAACAAACAAACGTGGAAATCTAAATGAAAATTAAAACAAAGCAGTGTAAAATGAAACAGAAATGAAATAGAAATGAAACGGAGCCATGGCAAAATATGAGAGCTATAAAAACGATCACCCAAAAGCTTGAAACTGCTCAGCGAAAAGATCACGATGAAGAGTACTCTTAAATGTGATAAACTGTCCAGACTGTAATAAGTATTTATTCACATATTTATTGAAAACTTTTGGAACACAATGTGAGAACGATCTTTCAAAAACAGATGTACAGTGACACGGTGGCGTAATCAAACTTTTAAATCTACCGTTAATATTGTGGACATCATTTCTAAATTGAATTTTGTCATACAAAGGCGGGGTTCTTAACTGAACTATTTTGTAGTATGCACATGCCGAGTGATGCAGTCGTCGGTTAGACATATTTATCCAGTTCAAATCATGCAATTTATGTGATATATGTTCGCGCCTTGTAATACCAAAAATTAACCGCATGCATGCGTTTTGCATCATCTGAATTCTATGGGAATCGGCAAAAGTAAGGCAAGGGCAATAAACCACATCACAATAACAATAAGCACGGACAGCAAGAAACGCATTGTCACACTTTATCCACAATTCCAGTCGCACCAATTATAGGTACATCGATTCTTTGAAATATCTTTGGACATCTTTACCCCTATCCTTTGTTGTTTGTTTCAAATTCATTTTTGGTTTCGGTCGCCCATTTTCCTTTTTTCAAGGCGGCGTTCACAATTTAATGTTCCAGCTCTTCAAGGCAAATTATCTCCTCCACAACACTCATATTGTTCTGATCAAAGCAAAATTTCACAACAATCACAGCTGCAACTATAAACACTCCGCAACACGCAATCTGAGAAGAACTGATTAACTCAATTCTGCACAGTTCTCACAAAGCATTCATCGGGCCGTCGACCATATTAGCGATATAGGAGTAAAAGGTGACTCTCAATTTCACTCAAGAAATTCGCTACCTGCTGTCACTGTTCTTCTTTACATGCATTTATATACTTTGACCATCAGTGGTACATTGGGAGGATCCCAGCCTGCAGACACATTGTAAAATCGAGTTCCTCAAAGGCGACGGAGATGAATATCTATGATCAACTAGAGAAGATATACAAACAGTTTGTAATAATTTACGGGTTATTGTAGTCAGGGAGCAGACCGCCTGAAAGGTGCGTTTTATACACTCTCTATACAACTCGAATACACACAAGAAAATGAAGCTGATTCTTATGTAAAATGATCTGCCGGATTCGAATTTTGAGGTCGCGAAAAGATCAGGAATTGCGAAAATGCCGGAAAATCGGTTTTTCGTAAAATTTTCCTAAATCAATTTTCGACAATTTTAAAAACTTTTCTCGTTGTATTTCAGCAACGAAAAGAGTTAGAGATCTGTTTTTTTCGTGGAATATACACTGAAATGTGCTGATCACCACGTTGCCTCTACAATTTTCTAATTTTATGAAAAAAATGGTTTCTTGCTAGACCGCAAATTTGTTTCATGTATTATTCATGTAGCGGGTATGTAATCTTATTTTTCGGAATTAACATATACATATGCGAGACCAAACACGGACAAAGGCTCGAAATTATTTTTGGTGAAGAAACGAAACATTAATGTTGTTGCTGAAAAAAGTTACAGGGAGTTAAAACATAAATAATTCGTGCGCGCTAGCCGCGCTGATAGGTTCGGGCGCTTTTTTTCCTTGATAATACACACATAGCCGAAACTCTTGGACCCATTAATTAATTTGAAACGTAAGCAAAAATAATTCTAACAAATATGTGGATTCAATTCTACATTTGATTGAAATGCTTTATCACTTGTAAGGTTATTTTCATGGAAGGAGTACACGGCCAGGAATTGAATTTAAGAAAACGTTCAAATTATTTTTTTTTGAAAAGACCAAAGTCTTCCCAAATGTGAGAAACGAAGATGTCAATAACAACTATGTCCTGCTCTGTTCTCGAGCAAAACATTAGCACGTCTGTACATTCCAATAAAAAGGTTATTAATGGCTTCCTGCGGTATGTTGTTCCATTCTTCTCGAGCAGCAACAATTAGCTCCTGAAGGATGAAAGGGGTGTTATCTCTATTTAAAATGGCCCTCTTTAGCATGTCCCACACGTTCTTACAAGGATTCAAGTCAGGTCAGTTTGTTGGCCAATTCATTCTTCGAATATTCCCTTCCTGTAGCAAATTGGCAACCCTTCTTGTGCGGTGGGGCGTGGCGTTATCGTCCATGAAAACGAAATTTTCTCCAATGGAAGGATGATTGGTTGGTTTGCGGCACGTGAATAAGTGGAGTGCGACGACCATACAGTATACCCCCCTCAAAACATTACTGTTCCGCCTTGATAAGGAACAACTTCTCTGGCAAAAGTAAGTCTCTCTTGTCGTCCCGGTCCCCTAGAGACCCTTTCACGTCGATAATCACTCACTAACCCAATTTTTGTCTCATCAGAAAAATGATATGTTTTGCTTTCAGAGAGCTGCCTCCTACGGAAAAAGCATTTAACTTTCATGTTAAAAGAGATTTTTTCAGTGTGCTGTATATAAAACGGCTTGGCAAATAAGCCCAAATATTTCAAACATCCTGGAATATGTATGGTACATGGAAAATGACGTTATTATGCCAATAACATTCACAAATAACTCTAAACTGGATTGTGTTACTATAACACAGTTCTGTAAATGTAAACATTTTACCTGTTCTTTTCGATGTGCATGCATGAAATCTAAATGTATAATATCATGTTTATGTGAAGGGAAATACAATTTGTCGGAATAAAAAATACGAATGTTCTCGATATTAATGCAGCGTTTGTACGCCCGCACATAAACCACTACTACACGGCTCAGCGCGGCTAGCGCGCACGAATTATTTATGTTTTAACTCCCTCGCATATGTATATGTTAATTCCGAAAAATAAGATTACTTACCTGGTGCATGAAAAATACAATACACAAATTTGTAGTCTAGCAAGAAACCATTTTTTTAAATAAAATTGGAAAATTGTAGAGGCAACGTGAGTACACTGTGATGATCAGCACACTTCAGTGTATATTCCACGAAAAAAACAGATCTCTAACTCTTTTCGTTGCTGAAATACAACGAGAAAAGTTTTAAAAATGGTCGAAAATTTATTTAGGAAAATTTTAGGAAAAATCGATTTTCCGGCATTTTCGCAATTCCCGATCTTTTCGCGACCTCAAAATTCGAATCCGGCCAATCATTTTACTTAAGAATCAGCTTCATTTTTCTTGTGTGTGTTCGAGTTGTATAGAGGGTGTCGAATTAGAGCACCTTGCTCCCCGACTATTGCGTCTTACAGCGAATGGCTCTTTTGAACTAAAACGAAATGAAAAAATATTGCTAACAAGAAAAATAGGAAATGAAACAAATAAAGTATGGATTTTCTTCCTCGTATTAGTGTTAAAAGTAATTACTGTAAAAAGTGGTGCCTGCAATTTACATTTTTCACACTGACAATAAACGTTAAAAATTTTATTTTTAACAGTGTTTGTAGAAAAATAAAATTTTATTTATACTGTCAAAATTTTTTTTGTCAATTTTGTTGATTAGTTTGTGCCGATCTGAGGATGCCTCTGTGTCGGCGAAACAATTGTTATACATGCATATGAATAATAAAGTGAAAGTTTAACATATATGGTCTAGCTTTGAATATGAACAATAGAACCGTCATCAAGTAAATCCTTAATTCATTCAAATAGTTTTACTTTATTTCTAGGAAAACTCCTAGCTGCGAACCCTTTTGCTCAATTAATTAAAATCTTACTTGATATTATTTTAAAAGGGTTTTATACGTATCCAGTCTTATTCCATTTTGAAAATTAATAACAAAGAAATGTCATTCGATAATATAAAAATCTCGGCTACTGAACTTAATATATCTAGAAGAATTTTCCTGGAAATGATCTGTATTACTAATAATAATACTTCTAATATTATGACTGGTACTAATGATTTGAATGTGTTTTATACTTATTTATTGAGATTGATTAGGGACTTCTAAGTTCTAACACTTCCTTTTCCTATTTTAAATTTTACAGCTGCTTTCCTGGTGACTTTGAATTTCTTCTGCAGGCAGTTCATTTGTCATTGTCCTTCCCGCCTCAGAGTCTGTCATTTGTCAGATTAATTGAAGTTTGTTGTGAATGATAATGTTAAACAAAAATAATTTTATTCCCCTCATTTCCATGTGGATTATGACGTTTTCAACAGACATGGTTTAATTTTGTTTTCAATCATCATGTGATATTGTCCTCATACAATTTTAATTTGTGACTGCTGGGCATGTGTTACGAGACACTTGCTCTGTAGTTTAAGCTGTGTTTTTTAATTGTATATTGCAGTGGATGGTGAAGTTTTGTAAAAAAATGGTGTTAGTCGGAAAAGGAGTTTCAAAAGCCGGTGTTCCGATAATATTATAGAATTTAATAAATTAACCAGCTATGTCCAATAATGTCAAATCCGAATTTAGAATAACAGGATTGTTTCCATTCGATGTCAACAACGTTGATTTCTCTAAAATAATTATTAGAGAAGCTCCAGTAACGAAAACCGCTTACTTTGAAGAAATAAAACGCCATCTCCAGTACATAGAAACTAAAATAGATCCTGATGTTCTTAAACAGTTTAAAGATGCTAAAATTGGCAACTACGATTGAGATGGCAGTATTGAAGCTGTGATGTTATTTGACCTTTGGCTACAAATGACAAATGAAATTGAGGAACTTACTAATGGAAACATTGCCCAAATTTGTGAAAATTCAGGTTCGTCTTGAAAAGAGAACACCAAAAGGAAGGAGATATACAATGGAGTATAAGGAGTTTGCGTTAGCTCTTTATTTTTTGGGGCCTCGGGCATACAATTTTTTCGGCAAACTTATTTCATTAGCATTAAAACGCACACTGAACACTAAAGCGAATGACCCAAAAATTAAATTTCATTCTTGGCCTTGAAAATGATACTTTGTATAAAGCCCCTGAAATAAAAGTACAGTCTATTCCTTAGAAGATGTCCCCCACGTGATTATTGGGCACCGTATGAATTAACCGAAGGCCGTAGGTGTGTTTGCATTCCAGTCCGTTATCGCACATGGTCTACGTTGCAGTAGTAACACTAGCACAAGTATCCTTAAAATCCGACAATCATAAATTATTGTCATTTGGCATAATTTGCATCAAAGAATATAATAGTTTCGGATTTATAAAATAGTATCGACTTCTTTTAATTTATCTTAAGTACGTTGCTGTATTGATTTGTTCCATTACAATATTGTAGTAGTTTATTAGTTTTGTAATTATACAATTTGCAATTTATTCATAGAGCCTAAAACTCATTTTTTTGACTACTTTAGTACAATTTTGTAAAAAAAACAATGTAAGATATGGAAAATTTCTTCCGCTAAAACTTTACAGTTGTAAAATTCTTCAAAAATATCACCCCATCCAAAAATTGTAGGTCTTTTTCTTCGGAAATTTATTCTTCAATTTTACTCCAATAATTTATTCTCAAATATTGCAATTTCCATAGAAAACCCGGCAATTACGATTAAGTATGACAGCTGCAAATTATTATGGCATAAAAAACAAACGTAAATACCTAAGTGAAATGGCAGCAAAGGGTCCCCATTCTCCGAATCCATCTCAAAAGAGTGCGACACGGACAACACCATCGCTTGTGTATTTGAATTGTGCGATTTACTTCACTTTTCATTCGTCTGATTTTTATGTGTTTGAGAATGACGGTGGCTTTGTGACACTTGCCAAACTTGATAGGTAAATTCGCGCCTCAGTCTACACTTTTGTACCCGTCTTTGTTCATGTTATGCTAACCTCCATTTCGTGGCTGCAGATTCGAATTCTTAAAATGCCTCTTTTCTGTATGCAGTCGATCGTCGTGCGTAACTTGACATTTACGGATGTCACGTGGGAGACGTCTTCTAATGAATAGAGTGTAGAAAACATGCTTACGGAAGATAAGCATTGCATCCTTTGTATAGATGAAATGGCGATAAAGCCCCATTTAATATGTTGCTATTTTGGCCACCAATTGCTGTTTGTCTTGAAGAGATAAAAATAAGGGTCCTAAATGATCTTGATGTCCAACATGTGATTTAGTATAAAACACTTCGAATTTTGTTTTCTTTGCTCTCAGAATAATACTTTCTGGACACTAAGCGACAATTTTCTTACTCCACTTAATTTAGGAACAAATTTTCCAGATCGATGACAAATGTAATTTTTTATTAAGTAATTGAATGAAGCGTAAGATCCCTGTTTATTAATGAAAGATTTTGTTTGCTGCTCTTCTAATTTTCACGATTCAAATTCTTCTAACGTGTCAAACTCTTTATATTGTTTCAATTTAAGTATTGCGAGTTGTTTTAAAATGACTAACCAACTCTGATTTTGCGTAACTTCCATATTCGCAGAAGGGGCAGTTTAAAACAGAAGCTAATTTACGATTACCCGAAGAAAGTTCACTAATTTTTGAATACGTATTTAAATGCTTTGCGGGGGAGACATTTTTTGACATTCGTCACACCTATATTTGTATTTTTTATCCTGTACTAAATTATCTAATTCATCTAATAGAAATTTCAATTTATTAATAATTGTCATTATTAAATACATTTTTTGTAAATTACTTGGATGAAATTTTGTAACGTGCTATAATAAATTTCAAAATTTTGAAAAGCCCTTGTTGCATTTGCTGCTCTTATTTGGTGCTATCTCGCGAAGCTTGTCTGAAGAGAAAGTGGAGATCATTCAATATACACTGGCGAGCAAAAAATTAAGGTCACTTAAGAAATTGCAAATAATTTTAGGAACAATAAAAATATGGGCGTTATTGTAATAATAGGCACTGAATCATTTGTCATTATTTGACATAAAGGGGAACCGTATTTACGACTTCTATAAAATAGCGTGCATTCGCGTTAATTCAATATTCACATTTCGGTGCCCATTTTTCAGTTAGTTTATAAACTGATTTCTTTCTATAAAACCTATTGGTCGCTAGGTGTAGAGTTTATTTAACAGGCCGCAATGCCTTTAGATCCTATTGTTGCATCGAGAATTGTGGCGTTGTTTCAAGATGGTTGGGGGCAACGTGAAACCGCAAGAATTATTGGTGTGAGCCTTTGTGGTGTACAAAGGGTGTACCAGCGCTATCAGGAGACTGGCCTAATAACCAGAAGACCAGGATCCGGGAGAAAGTCACAACCCAAAAAGATGACCGTTTTTTGGTGTCGGCAAGTTTGCGGAATAGAACAGCTTCTGCGGTTTTGCTGCGAAATCAACTTTAAGTCTAGAGTTGTAAATGTTAGTGAGTGGGCCATCAGAAGAAGGCTTCATGCTGCTGGATTGTCTTGTAGAAGTTTGGCTACAGGTTCACCGTTGCAACGCCGAAATCGAATTGCAAGACTGGCTTTTGCCCGAAATCACCTAGCATGGAATGATGATGACTGCAGTAGGGTACTTTTTTCAGATGAGCCGCGTTTTTGCCTCACTGGATCAGACGGCCGTCAGCGAGTATGGAGGAGACCCGGAGAAAGATCGCTCCAGTTTATATTGAGGAGCGACTTCCATTAGGCGGTGGGTCAGTTATGGTTTGGGCAGGAATCTCCTCACAATCACGTACAGAGTTGGTCTTTGTAGGGAATGGCTCACTGACAGCTCACAGGTACATTACGGAGGTTATAGATCATGTTATGCCTTTCATGATCACTATGGGCAAGCATGGCATTTTCATGCAAGATAATGCTAAACCTCACACAGCCAAAGTTGTCAGGTTATCAATTGGGTATTTTAGAATCTATAGAAATGTATAAACGTAAACATGATAAAAAATATAACTTACTTAACGAAAAAATTGATTTAATACAATCTAATCTTTTTATTATGTCAGTCACTATACTTGGGCCGCCCAACAGACGGAGTGATCACCCTGCAAGAACGTGCTCTAGCGGGGCCAATATTAATTTATGACGACCGAATTGGAGTGATGCGACTTCGTTGGGTCTAAAGAAAGCGCATCACTGCGGTTCTGTCGTCCTAAATTGATAGTAGTCCCGTCTAGATCTCATGCTTGCAGGGTGATCACTCCGTCTGTTGGGCGGCCCAAGTATAATATTTAATTTTTGCAATTTTTTTCTGAATTGCAAGAGTGCTTTGGTTTGATTTTTTGAAGTTGTCTGGGTCCTACTGGAATTCTGTTATTTTTCAATAAGCATTCTCTGACGATAGAAAGAAAATTTCCGAAAATACATTTAGAAAGTGACTATCTATGTTATATATTTCGTAGTGCGCATATTTATTAATTTTCCTTCATCTCCTGCACGCGTTGAAAATTTATGATCTAATCATGGGAAGTAGGTAATATTGGAAACATATATCTTAGGAAATATGCACCTCACATAGGTATCTGCCTTTTAGAATACGCATAGTGCCAAAAGTTTTGCATCACAAGGTTCTAGTTTCTTCGCTTGCTTTTCATTGAAGAGGAAAGAAGGCCATGATTTTTTGTTTAGTTTTTAGTATCCTACAAAGCAGCAATGACAAAAAGAGGTTACAGTTGGCCCTGTAAATCACTTCATGTTTGACAGTGGTCAAGTGGTGTTCAATTTGTTGTTGATAGTATTGACTATAGTCTTGAAAAATGGTCCGAAACGTGATTTCGCAAATGGACAGATCCATAATAGTGACCCTGATAGAAATTGGTATTCTCAAAGAGAAGTCGCCGCACACTTGGAAATTAACCAAAGTGATGTATCCCGAACAAGGAATCGGTTCGTAGAAACGAATTGTTATTGATCGTCCAAGAAGTGGCAGGCCCCGTGTTGGAAATGCAAATTCTGACAGATCCATGTCACTGGTGGCCCGCCGGAACAGGTTTTCATCTATCGGCAAAATTTAGAGAGAGGTTAGACGTGGTCCTGGTGTTGCACTATCGCTTACCACAGTACGGCGCCGATTAGCTGGCCTTCAATTACGGCGTAGAAGACCTACAAGAGTACCAAAATTAATATTGCAGCACCGACAGACTCGATTGCAGTGGTGCCGTAGATACCAAGCGCGGGATATGGATTTCTGGCGATACGTGATGTTTTCGGATGAGACCCGTGTTTGCGTAACTTCCGATAACCGTAGAAACCGTGTTTGGAGAGAACCTGGAGATCAAAATCGACATGCCATTGAAACAGTGCCATATCTTGGGGGGAGTGTAATGTTTTTGGCAGGTATCATGATTGGTGAACGAACGCCACCGGTATCCATTCCAGGTACGTTAAATTGACAAAATTACATCGCACACATTCTCCGAAATCATGTTGCAGCATGGAGAGGAGCCGTTGGAGAAACTTTTATTTTTATGGACGATAATGCCCCTCCTCACAGAACTAATGGTGTCCATGGTTTCTTAAAGGAGGAAAGGGTCGCTCATATGGAGTGCCGCCTATGTCTCCAGACTTAAATCCCATTGAGCATGTCTGGGATGTGCTCAAGAGTGCAATTGCTCAACGTCCACAACCTCCAATGACCAGACAGGAGCTGATAAGGATTGCAGCAGAAGAGTGGCAAAAAATACCCATCCAGACAATAGATCGGTTACTTATGAGCATGGAGAGACGTATTCAAGCTTGAATTAACGCAAGAGGTGGTAATACGTTGTATTAATCAGTAAAAATTGTGTAACAAAAATATAATAAAATAAAACATAAGATATAAGATAAGATATTCGGGCCGTGGGATCTTGCTGGCATGCGCGAGTGAGTAGTCGTTAATGCTCAGCAACAGTGCCCGCGGTTTGGCTATGGATGGGTGACTCATTTCTGCGCTGTGGCTAGGGCGCGCCTTGGATCGCCTATACAGCTTTACCTAATGAGGTTTTCCAGGTTTTCCTCATTCTCGCACTAAATGGTGGGTAGAGTACTAACAACTGTAGGTCGTTCCTGTGACGCACCTGCGGCCAATAGTAATATGCCGCCTCCTCCGTCCCGCACAAGCTATATAGCTTCTGGGGCTAACCTTAGGGTTAGTAGGAGTGAGTAGATATTATTATTATTATTATATATTCCTGTACGTTGACAAAGTAAATAAATTCCTTGCAAAAAATAGTCTGCTCGTTCAGAAAAAGTGGTATTAAATCAAATTACAATAGTTTAAATCACCCCGAAGTAGGATTACCTACTAGAACCGGGTGATGCAAAACTTTTGGCACTATGTGTAGATCATTTCAGTTTGGTTATCAATAAACAACACTATATGTTATTCATGAGGCTATTCTGTACTTGGTATGTCGATAGCGCACGGAGAAAGAAGATTTATTCCTACGAAAAACAGGTACCTATGTAAATCGGATTAATGTTCTGCAGTTAAGAACTTAACAACTCGATAGGTGGTCGTATATCGACAGTTACCCTGTTGCAAGAAACCGATCCTACCGCATTTTCAGTTATGATTCAGCAATTTCTGAAAAACTTGTCTGAAGATGAATAAACCGTAGAATTTGGAACATATTTTCAAACGAATTACGCAACTAAAACTGAATCTTGGGCATACTGCCGTTGCTTGAATAGACATGCGCATTGAACGGATGCATTATGTGATTAAATCGAAAAGAAAAATGCAACAAACGTCTGGACAAAACAATTAATGCAATCTTAAAATTAGTGCGTGATGAGTTGTTTACAGACTGATAACTATCAACAAGGGGAAATTAAGTACTAAAATAAAAGATTTAAGTCTAAGACATAAAACAAGTCAAAATCTGAATCTGGATTTAGTTATAGCAACTGAAATAGGCTGTGAAATACCGTCGCCATCTTCGCAGGAAATTGATTTCGTAGTACTATGGTCAGGGTTGGCAAAAAACATGTTTTTTTATTTAAAACAAAAAAACAACAAAAAACCACGTTTAAAACAGTTTCTTATTGTTTTAATCATGATTTTTAATTAAATACATTAAAACAGTTTTAAACTCAAAAGAACTGTTTTAAACACAGTTTAAAACATATGCACCTCATAATATTAGGGGATTCACCGGGTACATTTGAATCAGTTTCAATTCCCCACCCCTCTAGTCAGTCCAGTCCTACTAAACAAGCAATTCAATCAGTGGAGCAGGAATGTTCAGAGCTTGTGTGTGATTGCTTTACAATATTAGGAATGACGGGAAGAAAAAGGGATTATATTTGGTCAAAGTTTGCTGTTAGTGAAACAACAGGAAAAAAGTGTGAAAAAATGTGAAACTGAAGTAGTGGGTTTGGTAGCTAGACTAAAAAAGCATTATGCAACTTGTGTACGTGAAGAAGATGAAAAAATGACTGAATCTGAATTCGGAGACGCAAAGGATACAGACACGAGCATAAGCGGTAAGTTGCAGTTTGTAATATTGCAATATTTTTGTATCATGTTCTTGTTACACTTTGTTAATTACTTTACGATAATTGTATAGTTTTGCAAAAGCTAAAATTCCATATTTAGGAAGTTTAGTATAGGCTATGCCAATATGCAGTTGCTCATTTCTCTAGATATTTTTTGTCAGTTTGTCCGCATAGAAATAATGAAATCTTTTTGGGGTGGCTGATTCAATCTAACTAAAATGTCGCTTAATTTGGTAATAATAGTTACTTTTTACCAATACCAAAATAAAAACACTTTAAGTTTGTTTAATTTTTATCTAGATGAAGCTGATATTATATTAGAAGAAGAAGCAAATTCTGATCCCAAAGGTCAAGCAGAAAGTATTGGCAGAGGTATTGGAAATAGAAACACCATTACTGAATCTGTTCCCGTTAAAAGAAGGAAAGCATAGGAACCATTTCATAGTACTGCATCTACTTCTATGAGCTCTATGGAAAATTTTTTAGTGCGGACAACTGCTGGGGATAAAACTAAGTTAGATATTCAGATTGGTAAGTATTTTTACGCAACAAATACTCCATTTCTGCATGTTGATCACAAAGAATTAAAAAAAATGGTCGAACTGTTAAGACCCGGTTATAAACCCTCTAGTCGTAGGCAGATTGGGGGTGAACTTTTAGAAGAAGTCTATAGGAATGTTATATCAGAAATGAAATGTGCGTTAAAAGGGAAAAATGTAGGTATGGCCTTAGACGGTTGGAGAAATGTTCATAATGAAAGTGTTGTGTGCATTTCTGCAACCGATGTACTTGAAAAAAATGTATACTTAATTTCAATAATCGACACTGCAGATAACAGCCATACTGGTGATTATTTATTGCAGTTATCTGTGCAAGCTATAAAACAATGTCAAGAATTCAAATGTAACGTAACAAGTTTTGTGACCGACAACGCGTCAAATATGACGAATATGCGAACCTTGTTGTCACAACAAAGAGAAATTGGTGATAACATAGATGTTATCACATATGGGTGTTCGGCTCATATTTTAAATTTATTAGCCCATGATATTGAAGTTCCAGGAGTTGTGGAACACATAAAACAAATAATGAAATATTTCAGAAATCACCATTTTCCCGCTGCTAAGTATAAACAAGCAGGAGAAAAGATGTTGATTTTGCCTAATGGAATACAGCTGCTGATTCTATTGAATCATATTTAGATAATTGGCATATTTTATCACGATTGTGTTTTGAAAACAGAGTAGCATTCGATACAAACATAATTTCAAAAGTAAATAATATTGCAATTAAGGTTAATTCACAAGACTATCTAGTGAAACTTAAAAAAATAGCTGTTGCCTTGGACAAAATTCAAGCGGATTTCTGTTCAATAAGTGAAGCAACTCACATATGGCTGACACTTTTAGAAGAGTTTCAGAATATTTCTGCTGATGACAGTGATGATGAAAAAGATTTTAAATTGTGCAAAAAAAGATCAGAAATGGCCCCGTCATCAGTACATTTTTTATCGTACTTGTTAGACCCTCGATATAGGGGTGAAAAACTCACAGACACTCAACTCGAAAGTGCAATGGAATATATTGACACTTATCATCCTACCACCATGCCTGATATTCTCAGTTATAAAGCAAAAACTTATCCGTTTAAAGAATACTTGTTTAAGAACAAACATTAGAAAATATTAATCCTTTGACATGGTGGTTATCACTTAGAGATCAGCTACAAAGTAATACCATAAAACTAGTAATGCAGCTCCTTAGTGCAGCGTCATCATCTGCTGGAACTGAGCGTATATTTTCGTCATTTGGTCTAGTCCACAATAAACTTAGGAATCGCTTAGGAATCGAAAAGGCTTCCAAACTTGTCACTGTTTTTAAGGTCTTAAATAAATCAAATATACCTAAAGAATTCGATGAAAGCTTAAACTAACATAATTTTAATTTTTTTTAAATGTTGATACTTTTAATTTTTAAGCACAATAATCGTTTTATTTTATATTATCCACCATAAGAATTCAATTTTGATTTCATAAGTGCACCAACTGATTTATTTATTTAAAATTAATACTTAAGATTTCTTAGTTTATTGTATTGTACATTTATTTTTGTTCATGTGCTTTGTTACATGTTTCTTGATTAAATGAGTTTTTCCAATAAGACTTTTAATATAGACCTTTCGGATTTCTGATAATGATTTAAAATTTATTTGTTTTTTCAGTGTTTAAAATTCAAATAAAACATGATTAAAACTATGTGTTTAGTTTTAAACAAAACTCGAGAATCCATCCTTAGTGTTTAAAACATGTTTTAAACATGTTTTTTAAATATTTTGTTTTAAACTTGCCAACCCTGACTATGGTATAAAAAAATACAACCAAGGCCCAAATGATCGACCGTACGAGACCACTGTAAAAAAGTTTTGTCCAGTTTGGTGTTCTGCCAGCTTTGCAAAAGAGAGTTTAAAGTTTCGGGAAATACATCCACCCGTAATCTGCGCCGAAAACATTTAGCAGAAATAAGTCGCAAGAGAGATGAGGATGTCACAAGTGAAGAACCTATTGCGGCAGGTAAAACTTTGAAGCACTTGCATCCTCTTCATTTATAGCGTCAGAGGCAACCCCAGACCTCTGAAACTCCAGATTTTCAACCACGGGCGTCTACTTTCGAGTGAGTCTCCTCAGATACATCTCCAGTCAATCACCTGCAACATCTCAACCACAAAACAACTGCGTCCACACCAAGTGAAACGTTCCCGTCAAATGAAACTATTTGTGGCAAGTAAAAAGACAAAAGTCTGCTTTAAATTATCGCTTTAAACTACCAGCCACTTTCGATTGTTGAAAATAAGGGCTTTCTGGAATATACCAACAAATTACAACTTCTGTACAAACCCCGAATAGAAAAAAGTCGTCAAATGAAATGTTACCTGCAATTTATGAAATCGTATTAAAAAGATTAATAAATAATTTAACAGATGTGAAAAATGTGCGAGTTACTACAGATGTATGGACTTTCCATAGCAATAGAGCTTCCATGGGCGTAACATTCATTTAGTGCACAATTTTCAGGTACAAAATTGTGTATTGTCAACCAAAGAGTTACCTGACGCTCACACGGCTTTCAATTTATTAAATGCGCTCAACGAAGAGAAGCATCTATAGATAGGCGTGCACGGCAACGGGCGTATTTTCTGCTGATATACTATTTTCGTAAACGTTTTTGGCACCACACCTTCGTGGCTCAGTGGTCGATGTGTCGGTCTCCCAGTTCGCACCTTACATCAGTTATTTTTTGTTACAATTTTTTTTCTTTTGAACAACAAATCGGTCAGGTCCAAAAGGACAGCTAGGATATCGCCATGACGCGAGACATTCACTCATTCCACATTAAATCATTTGACGTGCGTTGACGCGGGATTAGGAATCACAGTTGCACACATATTTGTAGATTAGTCATGGGTAACTCTTTATCGAACCGGCTCAAAGATCTGCTTCACTGGTTGAGCTGCGGAGAGCTGCTTCGCGGCGCATTTGGCTCGCAGTTCGCAACAACAGCACGCCACGCGCGTCGTTCGTAGATCAGGGATTTGGAAGTCGACGCGTGTCATGCTGGATGCAACGGCTCGATGCCGCGGGTCCTGCTTCTTCTCTGTTTCAGTACATCTGTCTATTCATTTATTTATCTCGGCTCGCCTGGTGCTGCATGCTCTGTGACGGCGCGTTGATTCAACGATGCGAAAGTTGTATTCATTGTGCATTTGCAGTGTTTTGTATTATTATAGGTTACAGCTAGACTTTTATCTTATAATGTGAAATTTAGGTAGGTAAAAAAATTAGTACAGGACACCGATTGCTTTACTTTTACACGCCACAGAATGCAGATGAACTCGTAAACTTATTAAATAGCTAGGGTTACATACGTTACATAGTTACTGATGCTTCTGTTATTTCGAGAATTTTTCAGGTCCCTATGTATATTCAATACTAGCAAAATACTTATATGTACATACATACTTAAAACATTCATTGAACCCATTATTTGAGTAAAAGGCATCGGGTAAATAATATTTGAAGAATAATGAATTTTACTTTTACACTGGATAAGTACCCAGAAATTCACCTCGTTTATGAAATTTATTTCAAATCATAATTCAATAGAAATACAAAATAAAAATAAAATAAAATATGGTGGTGAAAAATATTTTTTTTTATTATAACCTCAATTATAATGTACATAATGAATGGTCAAAAAATTAAATAAGACGGTTAAGTACGAATCGAAATATAGATTGATAATTTTGCTTTGCATTGCATGCAGCTCTCGAGTGCGTCCTGGCTCCCGAATGCTGTATCGCCTGTGCACTCCGCAGAAGGGTCATACAGCTGTATGAGCTCTTTTCAAGGTTACTTAAAATTCGGGGGGGTCGTAAAACCGAGGTCAGAGGTCATTCCAGACCGTCTTAGGGCTTTACGCGTAGATTTTTGGAAAAAAATGTGACGTGCATAGTGATACCATGGACCTATGGTCTTACTATGGTTCGGCTTCGCGTACCCCGTAATAGGCCCCATGCACTCACGAAATCGGCTGTAATTCCCTAGCGCGGCCGAATTTCGGAGAAATTCCGTCGCACGAATCTAGGACCACGCCTCATACATCGCTCCGCGAAGTTTTACGCGAGTCCGCGTATGCGTACTCGCGTGTCAGCGGAATTACGCGTAGAAACACGCCACGCTCGCGGCACGCGAACACGTAAAAGCGCCGTTACTCCGCGGCGTCGTCTCCGATTCTGATGCGGTTTTCGCAGAACGGAAGGAGACCCCCTCACGCAACCACCCCGCGATTTTTCCACGAGATCCGAATGCGGGAAGTCCCGGGGAAATCACAAAATAACAGAAAACAAGCTGTATTTCCGGTGTCGCCGCCAACACGGCGCCGGCATTTTCTCAGGCTGCCTCCTACATTTCAGAAAACTGGCCAATAGCATAAACTCGCGAGAAACAGCGACTTTCTCTGCATAAATACGAGCCTCCCTGAGCTTCAAATTCAGTCTTTTCCGCAGTCTTCGCTCAGTCCAGTTCGCTCATCAAGATACTTCTACAGGATCCTCAGGAACTCCAGCAGCTAGCAGCCCCAGCCGCCTTCGCCTAGCAGCATCAAGACCGGCCGACAGCCACCAAGCTTCGCGGCTTGCAGCCCAAGCGCCACTAGCGCATTCCGCCGAGACGCCGCATCAGCTCCGGCCACCGCCCGGCCTTCCGCTACTCGGACCCCGGCCGCCGCATCCGCTCGCCGAGCGCCCTAGCCGAGTCGGCGGACCGTTGCCTCCGCCCGGCCTTTCGCTACCCGGACCCCGGCCACCGCTACCAGCCCCGACTTGCCTAGTCGAGTCGGCCGGACCTTTGTCGCCGCCCGGTCTAATCACTACCGTCCTCTCAGAGCCCGCCGCGCTCTAGGAACCCGGCCTGCAGCCCCAGTGCTCGCTCCAGAGCCCCGCACCGTAGCCGCCTACCGGCGCGCTCCGCTCGTGTGCTTCCGCGCTACGCTCGCGCTCTATCACGCCAACACCTGGCGATTCGCGCTCCGCGCCGCGAATTAGTACCGCCCCGCCTACGTTCGCCGCGTTCCGACTAGGCCGCCCCTAGGACGCCGCCGCGCAGTGCCAGTAACTCGAGTGCTACCCCCTAGTGCTGCCCTAGTGCCCCACGACCTAGTGCTACCCCTAGTGCCACGTCCTAGTGCTAGCCCTACCTAGTATAAACCTCCCAGTGCTGTGCCTACTTACGGATTACCAGTGCCACCCGCAGGACACTGTCACCTGGACACCAACAGCAGCAAGGTCAGACGATATATTATTTTCTACATATTGTTTTTTTTACTTTGAATTTTGACTATTGCCAGAATTGTAAGTGCGCTTTGTACCCCCATATTTGTGTACTTCTACAGCGTCCTACCCCCCCCCCCCCGAACATTTGGGCATGCGCCTTCCAAAGACGTCCACCAGGAGCCACTACGAGGTCTGTCCAGACTTCCCGGAGATTCATAGGGGCCTCTTGCCTGGTTAGCTTACGCGCCAGCTACGTCCCTACTCCCAGAAGACAAAGCCGGTGCGCCCGCGCCGCGCTTCCGCGGATACCAGCCGATATGCCCCTCCAGCACGCCCGCCGACTCACGGGCCCAGCCAGCCATCGCCACGCACAAACATTAATAACACCGCCCTGCCACTCCGCCATATTGTGCCCATTTTCATCTGCGCTTTATTTCAGAAAGTGAAGTGCGCTAACTTTATTTACTTTATTTATCGCCATTTTATTTATGCAAGTACATTTTTTGTTTATTTCTTTGTTGCATAATTCGTTCTTTTCGGATGGTGTTAATAGGAAGAGACATATAGTTGTATGAGCGATGTGCATAGCTGTATGAGTTGATTTCGGGGTTACTTAAAATTCGGGGGGGTCATTCACCCGAGGTCATAGGTAATTCCAGACCGTCGTAGGGCTTTATGCGGGGATTTTGGAAAAATATGTGACGTGCATAGGATGGGTCATATAGCTGTATGAGTTGATTTTAGGATTATTTAAAAATTCGGAGGTCGGTATAGGGTTTTATGCGCAGATTTTTTGGAAAAATGTGATGTACTAAATTTCCGAGTGTCTACTAGGTATTCCGTGTAGATTATTAATTAAAAACGATTTGTCGAGAACACTGGTAATTTTACTTAATATAATTTACAGTGTATTTTTAGTTGTGCAATTTTATAAGAGTGTACATAAATTAAAACAGGCAAGATTGGAAAACTGCAATTTGTTAAGAATTTCGTGTACATGGTATAAATTGACGTACATTTCCGAACTCTACCGATCGAGAGGTCATCGAGCTGTTTGACTGCATTGTTTATACGTTCTAAGCAAGCAGGTGTTGTTAATTTTAAAATTTCTAAAGGCTGATTCAGAACCTCGTAATTAATAAATAAAATTAGTGGTAGTAATTAACGCAGAAGTTTGTATCCGCACAATTGAATGAGATTATTCAGAACCTCAAAATTAATGGCAGTATTTTTCACTTAGTGGAAAAAGTTTGCAAGGTTCAAGCTTTTTCTACTAATTATTAATTCGCGCACGCGCGCTGGCGAATTTCTTTGACGTTTGCTTGTTTGTCAAATGCAAGGTCAAAACTGTGGGGTTATGTTCTGTGTTTGTTTCTTGGTTAATATGAATATTATTTAAACGATGGCCCCACTTACAAAGATTTTGGGAGCGGTGGCGGTCTTGCTCGGTGCATACTATGTACATAGAAGAAATAAACGAAAACGACGTTGGTGGGTTCGACCTATAAACCGAAATCGTCGACTACAAGGGGACTTCCATAACTTAATTCAGGAAATGCGCTTGGGTGATCCTGATATGTTTTTTAACTATACAAGATTATCAGTGGATCAGTTTGATAACTTGCTGTCGTTAGTAGAGCCGCTAGTTTAAAAAAAAGTTATCGTGAATCGATTCCACCGGGAGCTCGACTTTGTTTAACTTTAAGGTAAGAACACCCACCCTGTCATATATATTCCACAAAATGGTAATATTTCAGACATTTAGCTGCTGGAGACAGCATTTCAACGTTAGCTTTTAGCTACAGAATAGGCAAATCAACTGTCTGTTGCATAATTAATGAAGTTTGTGCTGTAACCTGGGAGGCTTTGTGCGACAAAGTTTTGAAGTTACCTACCCAAAAGGATTGGATGAAAATTGGTCAAGGGTTTGAAGATAAGTGGAATTTACCCAATTGTCTGGGGGCCATTGATGGGAAGCACGTAACAATTAGAGCACCGATTAACAGCGGGTCATTGTATTATAATTATAAAAAGCATTTCAGTATCGTACTATTTGCTGTATGTGATCATAATTATAATTTTACGTATGTTGATATCGGGGCCTACGGTTCTCAAAGCGACGGTGGAGTTCTCAGATCTTCCTCTTTTGGTTACAAACTAAACAGCAATCAGCTGGGAATACCCCCAGATAAATGTTTTCCAGGACAAAATATACCAAAGCCATATTACTTTGTGGGTGATGAGGCTTTCCCATTACAGGAGAACCTTATAAGACCTTATAGCGGAAAGCAACTATCAGTAACGCAAAGGATTTTTAATTATCGAGTATCTAGGGCCCGAAGATGCATTGAAAATGCTTTTGGCATTATGGTTGCCCGCTTTCGTGTATTTCATACCACCATATTTAAAGATCCTCACAATGTAGACAAAATGATCATGGCATGTGTGTGTCTTCATAATTATATAAAGAAATACGAAGAAAGTATTCCTTATGCGCAGAGACGATACTGTGGAGCAACCTTCGCCGACTGTGAAGTTGATGGTATTTCTGGGGAATGGCGTGATGTGCTTCTAACAAATCCAGCTCTGAAGCCTGTGCAACAATTACGTCGCAGAATTGGTGAAAGAAATGGGAAGAAAGTTGCCGTCAATTACAGAGAATATATAACAAGATATGTAAACAGTAAAATAGGTAGTGTATCTTGGCAGAATGAAGCCATAAATAAATGATAACACTTTAGAGAGGCGCTTTATTCATATTACCATTATAAAAAGGAACTTATAAAAATCTAATCCTAAAGTTAATACTTAAAATATTAAACTCTAAACTGAAACTTTCAAAACATTTAACTTTTATATAACTTATACTAATTGCCTAATAATTGTTTCATTTCTCGTCTTTTACGCAATAGGACCTCAATAACCTCGTCCTTAAAATCTTCTAAAATGGTTTTAGGCATTTTTTGCATTTCCAGCTCGAGATTATGACAAAAAGTGTGCACATAGTCAGCTTGTGGGTTGGATATATTTGTTGCGATTAATTCTAAAGCGCTGGAGACTCGCTCATCCATCGTTTTCTTTTTCTTTCTGCCCCTGTCATTTAAATGTTATAATATAATCAGGTAATAATAGGTTTTCTTAAACTCACAGAATAGGGGTCGCATCTCCTCTTTTATTCAATGTAGGACCATCTGAACGAGGAGTATTGTGTACATTCCCTGCATCTGTCTCAACATCATCTTCTTTCTCGACAATCTGTTCCATGTGGTCATCATCTTCCATGGATAACACCTGTGTATTGCTTTTCAAGTCAGACGGTGAAGTAGATGATGTAGGACCAGACAGCGAGGCTAACGATAAGTTCAATTACATTGACATCGTCAATATCAATTGTTATGGAATCTACTTGTGTTGCCTGAGCTTCAGACTTGTCATTGCTTTCTTGTGATTGCGATAGTACACTGGCAATTGTACTATGAAAAGAAATAAATAACCATTCATAGGTACAATCACTACATCGTATAAAACAAAGTCGCTTTCTCTGTCCCTATATCCCTATGTATGCTTAAATCTTTAAAACTACGCAACGGATTTTGATGCGGTTTTTTTAATAGATAGTGATTGAAGAGGAAGGTTTATATGTATAATAACATCCATTAAATAGTGGAGAAATACTTTTATTTTTGAGGTTTCTAATGTGATGTCGTAAATAATTACATTTTTTCCGCTTACATTGCAAACGCAGGCTGAACCCTACGAGATTTATCAAAATAATGTACCAAGTATTGTACACATTGAAAAGGTCTACAGAAAACTCCGCGATGGTATATGTCTATCTCTTATGGATTTCCCACAATAACATTTTTTTGTCATTTACTTTTTACGACAAATAATGGCTAATTTTCGAAGCGATTTTAACCAATACAGCATTATTCCTTATCCAAATCAAAACTACTGGATCGATTTTAATCATTTTTTCAGTGAGTGACATAGGCTATATATTTTATACCCGTGCGAAGCCGGAGCGGGCCGCTAGTGTAGTATAAACAACTACTTACTTTCTAGGTCGGAACACCTCATCCAGAAACTTCATAAGTGCAAATAAATGCCACTCCTTCTTATTTGAAGCTTTTGCACCGCTTCTTGTTTCTTTCTCTTTCTTTATTCTTCTATATTTTTCCCTCAAGGACTTAAAAAATTTTTCGGCTTCTTGTCCTAAAAATTTCTTTATTGAAATGAAATGTATATTGCATAGATACTAGAATTTTTCCCATACTTACCAGTAATGCCACATTGCTTGCCAATTTCTTGCCAGGCCCTAGCTTTCTTCTTTGCATTTTTAAACCCCTCTTCACATTTATTATACAAATAACTATGAGACATAACCAAGTGTATAAATGTTTCCTCCATTTTACAGCTTTTGGCCACTTTCAGGAACAGACAGGAACGGAAACAAAGATGAGAGATGCGAGAAAACACTGAAAACAGCAAAGCGGGAAAGCAGCCGGCAAATAAAGTTAGGTTACGTCAATTATCACTTGTCAGTTGAGACTTTCATACATCAATTTCGAACTCTACTTTACCGAAACAAGTGCGTTCTGCTATTGCGACCATAGATGGCAGAGGCAAATTTCACTAATTTGGAAGATTAATTTTATGCATTGTGAACGACAATTTTTCGTTACGGCTACGTACAAATTGAGCGTTCTAATTTTATTTACTAATTTCGAGGTTCTGAATGTAGCTTAAATCATAATTTATGAACACGTGCAATTAATAACGGCGACAGTGCGAATGCGCCCACACAGCATGTAATCTGTTATATGCATACTTGGAATAATCGGAGACTGGCAGGTTCGCCTGTCCAAGGATGCAAGGATACAGCGATTTAAAAATAGAATATTATAATATATGAGGTCTTCGTTTATGAGAACTGCTAAATAAATTAGATGTAACACATTTAACATTTATTTATATTTTTTGTCAGTAAACATGTGTACGAGGGGATATTGAAATAAACAGATGCACAAACTTTTAATTTTTCTGCATAATTCTAAATTTCTGAGTGTCTACTATTTCGTTGTAGAATTAATAGGAGATTAATAATTAAAAACGATTTGCTGAGAATATAAGATTAAAAACGGAGGACCTCGCGAGGGACGACGAAGAGACAGAAATTATTAACAAAACTTTGAAAAAAAAACAGTTTAGTGAGAGTGGATGTGTAGTTTTAGTTTTGTTGAATCTCTACAAAAAAAACGAATTATTAAAACTTCATCATTTCAGATATGTTCTTGATAGGTATAGCATCAGTTGATAAACAAATTCTTCATGTTACATCCGGTAAAGGAGACGTATTCGCAGCATAGCTTTAAAAAGCTGATCCTACATTTATTTTTTACATCAATATACTGTAGTAGCGTACTACCCACTATGCACTGTCTGAATTCATTCGTCGAGCAGTAACATTAAACATTTTAAAATGTCAAAAGTTAATAATAAAATGTCATTAAAAAAGAATGCCGTTGTGATTTTGGAACACCGGGGTAAGTTTACTTTATTTCTATTTTATTTTTGCAGTGTTTCCAGCCGGAGACAATACCGGTTTTGTTCTGAGTAGCCAGCCTCCTCAGCAGCACTCGGGTAAGTGCAAAATATTTGTTATTGTATAATTATATTTTCTATACAAGTATGTAATTGTTATTTTTTAAGCAGCTAAATCTGAAGCCACCGCTCCTACTCTTCCTTCTCCTCCTCCGCTTCTCCATATAGGACCTGGAGATGAAGGCAAGTTTTGCTATTGCAACAAGTTGTATATCGAATTTTACACTAAAAATTATTTCTTACAGCCTCTCATTCAGATTTCGAAGCGCCGCTTCGAGATCTGGAGCTGATTACACCTCCACCTCCACCTCCACCTGCTGCTACTCCGGAGATCTTCATTGATCTCAGCTCCGAAGCAGAAGATTTCGAAGAGACTCCAGCAGCAGCAGCTTCAGTGTCGGCACCACCACCACCACCACCACCACCACCATCAGCAGGCCCTTCCGCGCTTCATCAGAGAAAACAGCAGAGGCAGCAGTCTCGTAAGATAAAACCATAAACGACCCGTTGTATTCTTGGGTGCATTATTAACACATTTATGTATTTTTACAGACGAATGAACCATCTCCCCAAAGAGTTCTTCAGAACTTTCTAAACAAGTTCCGGGGAATGAGAGCTGCGAGTTGGCAGAAAGATGAAAAAGCAGATGCTGGTGGAGGAGCGGATGGCGAGGCGAGATCGGGCTTGGCAGGAACTCCAGGAATCCGAGAGGCTTCTACGGGAGGCTGTGGAGGACCTCTCAAAGGACGACGAAGAGACAGACATTATTAACAAAACTTTGAAAAAATTAACAGTTTAGTGAAAGTGGGTGTATAGTTTTAATTTTGTTGAATCTCTACAAAAAAAGCGAATTATTAAAACTTCAGCATTTGAGGTATGTTAGTAAATAGTAATTACCGACTTCGTTACTTTTATAATAGTTCTTTTATTTTTTTGTTTAAGCCTACACTTGGTGTTTAAGACGTGAAAGAACATCATCCTCTCTCTCTGCTGATTCTCAGTTGTGGAATTATATGTGTTTTCAGGCGAGAGTAAATACCAACTTGTGTATTTTTAACAACCATGCTTATTATACAAATGATTAGTTTTTGTAATTTCAGAATAATTTCATTTCATGAAAGGGTTTCCCATCAAAAATTATTTATGCTGAATAGTTTTTCACTTAAGTACTAATCATAATATTAAAAGCGATCTGGCGCAACACTTAAATACGGATGGGAATATCGGTCGCTCGGTCTCTTTTCAACTGGCGGAGATCGTATGGGTGAGGTCGTGCACTCGATCAGGTGTTTCTTTAACGCAAATAAGAAAATTGCATCGGCATCATTCCTGTATAAAATGGGGACAATGGGTAATTGGGCCGATGTCGATTTATTTAAAAAACAAGAATTTATATACATATCACAAAAATAGCTTAACAATTAATTTTGACCTAAAGAGGAAATAAAATTTGCTGATTAGTTAGATGTCGACAGTTTGTAATATTAAGTGCTGCATTGAAAATTAAAAGCTTGCATTCTGAAAGAAATAATAAATTGTCGTTTTGTTGAATAAGCTTAAAAAAGTACTTGTGTGTTCGCAACCAGGAAATAGATATTTCACGGCTAGCAGAAAATTAATAATGAACTTCAAGTAGGTCAAATTAGTTTAGGAATTTACAGAAAAAATTAAATAAAGATAATTATGTTTATGGTTAAACAATTCCGATGGACGCTTGGATCTGCTCAGCGCTATTCACAGAATGGTTTTGGCCGTATTAAATTAAATGCAATTATTTAAGAATATTCTATGGGAATATTTTGTGGTGCACCTGGGATGCACCTACGTTTTAAGTATAATATACTCTATGTAAAAGTCGTGGAGCGTAGCCCACGGGTTCATCTAGTAATATTTATTTATCTATGTCAACTGCGCTAGATGCTGTTGCCTTTACTTGATAATAGACTTGAAAATGAGTGACATAACATATCAAAGTAGAACATCCTACATCCCTAATTGGACAAACAATTCCAATACATAGATCGATTAAGACGTGGAAGAACATCATCCTCTCTCTGCTGATTCTTGATTGTGGAATTATAGGCGTCTTCAGGTGAGAATAAATACCAACTTTCGTTATTTGACTGCGACTTCAACGTCGTAATAGAGTACTCTCTCTCTGGAAGCTTTAGCAGGTTATAAAGCTAGACATATAGCAGAATCGAAGATTCTAAGCGCAGTCCAGGGAAGCCTGGAACGTTTAGATCTACGTGCGTTAAGAGACACCATGAGCAGACGGATTAAGAAAGATCAACAACAACAGAAAATTCCTTTTGATAGAGGAACAATTACAGCCAAGAAGTATAAGACGGGAGATGTAGTGGTGATACTAAAAACTGATTACCCGGCAACAGGAAGCAGCAAGAAGTTGTTGCCCAAGTTTAAAGGTCCTTTTAAGGTGGTCAGAGAACTCATGAATGATCGATATGAGGTAGAAGATTTAAGAGGCTTTAAAAGGTACCACACCGTTGTGGCTGTGGACAAAATGAAACCATGGGTATTATTTAGGGTTGTGCCAGTCGCCAAATGTTATGATGGCCATCGAATTTATTGCTTAGCTTGAGAATTTATTGTTTATGTTATTGCTTTTTTATGAACGAATGTATCGCAAAACGGCTATGCTCGTTTAACGGGAACACGCCGGCATTCTATGATTGTACTTTGAAAGAATCAGTCGACTTTTTGTATGCTATGTTCCAGAATTATATCTTTTGTTTCATTGAGCACCTGGATTTTATTGTTAACCCTTACATATGCAAAATCAATTAATTCCACAATAAATATTTCTTACGTTTCCTTCTTACATGGTGTTTATTTATTTCAAACACCCGGTATGTAAAAAATTGTTTACAACAGTATGAAAGGTTTCTAAACATTTGCATTTTCGTAGCATCTTTATTAATTAAAAACAAGTTTTTACCCTTTTGTAACAGCCGTAGCTCCCTTATGTATAACGCATTTTCAACATATTCATTCATATGAACTTTTTTCTTATTTCATTAGAGGAATCTCCCCTATGTTTTTAGAAATCGAATTTTGAAAGACCATGTACACTTTACAAAAATCCTAGTCTTTACATTTGGCATATTATTTCGTTTCAGTTAAATATGCTTAGAAAGTTTCGTTCATTTGGATATGTTAAGTTAATTTTTATTCCAAATTCCAAATTCTGAAGCAACTTTTAGCCATAACTATGGTTTAGCGTTACTCCAAAAAAACAGAAAATAAACAAAGCTTCCTATAAGTTCTCAGATAACTTTATGCCCAAAGTCACTCTAATAAAATAGGTAAGTACATAAGTATAGGTAAGCCTGCAATATCTACTAATAACTAATAAGGCGAAAATGAACAGATTGTCTGCACTGATTTTGTAGGTATGTGTAAACAATAAATTGTGACTATGAGTTTGAGCCTTCAGCAGAATGACATTTCGACAATTTCATAAATGAGTTTAATAACTGATCACTGGTCTCAAGTGCAGTTCACAAAACACGTGAAAACAAAAAAAATAAAACTAGGGTTTTAAGTAAAACGAAAAACATATTGTCTCCTATATCGAGCAACACAACTAAATGTCAGCAATTCTGAAGGTCGCTCACACACGTGTGGTGTAGAAGATTTTATCCAAAAATGGCAAGTATTATTGTCTACGGCATGCTTTACATTTTTATTAAAATGTTATAATTGTTTACACAATCTAAAATGATGTGTCTCTTACCAAGTTCTATATGGATACAATGAAAGAGAATGAAATTTTCGTTAGGTATGTACATTTCAGGCTAAAATTCTTTCAATGAACTTAAAAGACCATAATGGATAACGGAATTATATTATCGTTGACAATTAAGCATATGTATTTGTATCCTGTGTCTATCGAAAGAGCGATATAAATTTCACGTTTTATCTTACGAAATACTGGGTGGTTTGTGCTCAGCATCTGGATATACAGGGTGATTTAGACCACCCGTACACTATCTTTTACGGGGAAAATATCGGAGCTACGGACCTGGGGAAAAATCCTGCTTACTAAATTGCCCGTGAAGAATTTAATGAAAATATTTTCATTTTTCTCGAAGTCACCCCTTCCGAGATAATAGGGGGTGGGGGTGTATTTCTCAAGAATTTCAAATAGGATGGGGTGTCGTGGTATACATCATTAAGAAGGAATTAGAAAAAGAAGCATTTTTTATCTAAACATCTTTTCAATTAGTCCAACCGTTTGAAAATGGCTGCCGATTTACAAAAAAAATGGGTGTTGCAAACATTTTTTTGTGATCAACCTCAACGATTAAGAACGAAAACAAAACTAGCTTATGATTGTACAAGAGTTTGCCTTTCGTATCATGTATTACAAAATGTTATTTTGCCAAAATTAGTATCATCCCCACACCGCTAAAATTAAGGATCATTCAGGGGAGGTTTTCTCGAAAAACTCAAATAGCAGTAGGGGTTGAGTTCCATCTCATCCGAAAGACCCTTTCAAACCTGACAACTTTTGTTTGAAAGTTATCTCAAATAAAACAAGTCACTCTTGAGGGATTGCTTAATTTAAAAAAAACTGCTAAATTAGCCCAAAACGATTAGACATTTGCATATTTTTGGATACCTACAATATCAAGAAAACCAATTCAATGTGCGCCGTTGACAAGTTATAACACAAACTCGCATGTTTTAAATGGAACACCCTCTATAGTTTTTTCGATCCCTTGTTCAATTCCACACATATTTCTTATAATACACTTTATGTAAAAACCAAACAGTTTTTAAACTATTTCAATCATATTAAAATCGCTGTTTCGAATATGGTGTTTTTTCAAATAATCGACTAGGCAATCATACAAATATTTCATATGGCCGTAATTATTTTTACTTTGTCCTTTTCTTAATACCTATTTCCTTTTTTTAAGTTTCTTACTGGATGTCATCAGGAAAAACGGGATTGGGATTAAAGCATCTGCATGTGGCGTGCATGCACCCTTTTTCGTCATTTTGAAATCTGCGTTGTTTTGAATCTGCGGTGTTTTTGAAATGTAATGTTATTGGGAAACTTGAAAATAACTTCGAAACCTAAAAATAAGGTGTATTACAAATACCTATTAAGAATAGTGCAATTTTTAACGTGTAGCAACTACAACTAACACAGTGTCCTGTATACACATCGAGTCCCGGTGACTTTATCGAACGTGCCAGAAATTATCAACAATTCTCTGGCCCCCAGTGAATAAGCAGATGTCACTTTATTTTTAATTTTGCATAACAATGTTTAGGAATCTGTGATAAATCATAGATAGCCAACTGCAATAATATTATTTTGTTTTTGCAACAAAAATATAGACAATTATAAAGAAGGTTATTGTTTTTGGGCATGAATGTCCCAAAAAGATGTTTTGAATGACTTATGTGGATATTAACACTTTATATTTTGGGTCGATTTTTGGACAAGTCAACATTTATGTATGTGGCTTATTTATTCATGTTTCTTTAGAAATAATAAATTCACGTATAAAATAACGTATAAAATAACGTAATATGTATACAGGGTTTCCCAGATAAGCCTCGACAGCATTGATATCTCACTTATCTTTAAAGATGCTTGACTAATTGCTGTCTCGAATATGACCAGGTTTTATGTCATTCCATTGAGGATTTTGCAGTTCCGAACCAGTTGAGATGACTGCTACTTTCGGTACAACAAAAATATCTACTTTGCTCTTTCCAACAGTCGCCATAACTTCTATGTGGTGTTTTATACCTGTCATATTGTTGTAGACTAATAACTTTTTCATATACTTTATAAGATACTAATCTAACATTTACCCTGTACATACCAAATTTATAATTTATTATCGCATAACTTCTATGTGGTGTTGTATACCTGTCATATTGTTGTAGACTTCATATACTTTATAAGATACTAATCTAACATTTACCCTGTACATACCAAATTTATAATTTATTATCGCATAAGTGCATTTCGATGTTAACATGATAGTTAAAATTCCTAAGTTGTTTAGATAAGACATAGGTTATGCAGAAACCAGTGAGTTACTTCTAGTCAAAATTACTTCTGAGAAAACCCTTAATGTCATGTTTGCAAATTCAATTTTAGGTTATAAATTTCACGCATAATTTTAACTAGAGCACAGTTTACCTAATAATGACACAACGTTTATAAAATATGATTTTAACCCCATATAGAAAAAACTAGTTTATGATCTTTTTCTAACATTTGCTAACGAAAACTCTTGTGCGCTGTCAACATAAATATTACCATTTGCATTAGGCCCTTGTACTGTTTATCCATAATGTCAAAGAATAATCTAAGTTACGATCAAAGTTTTGTATATAAGCACTGATTTTTAGCCACGAAATTTAGACTAGTTCCGAACTTCTTCAGTGTAACACATGATACAACGAACTAAAGATAAGCTATTGCGCAGATTCCCCTTCCACTGCCTACGTCAAGCGGTGAGCGCGGTTGCCCAGACGGCTCGGCGGTAGCATTAGCATGTGCATGTGTCGATGTCATTTTACGGGACAGAACATTGTCGCAGAAACGTAAACTTGCAAAAACTATTCTCTAATAATATCGTGTAACAATATCATTAAAGTTTAAAAATTTTAAATCTTATTTCCTCCTGTATAATCTGTATATTTCAAAATAACTTTACCTTGTACAACGAAGAAAACAGCAGTACCTACCTAGTTTTGGTTATTATTTTAAATTGATATCAAATTCTTTCATCGTTATAAAGTTTTCAGCCCGAAAACTGGTTGGACGCGTACCTCTATCCTTTTCTATCCTCAGCTAACCCACGCGTTTCCCTAAAAGTAGAACATCCTACATCCCTAACTATTTGGGAGCAGTTATCTAATCTAGGCCTACCCCTACCTTTTTTTATTCCTATCTCTGACTCTAGTATGTCGCGAACTATTCCTTCGTGCCTTAGAAGGTGTCCTACCATCCTATCTCTCCTATTCTTTATTGTCTTCCATACCTTTCGCTTTTCCCCAACTCTTTCTAATACCTTCCTATTGCTAAGCTTATCTATCCACCGTCTGTAGCACCACATTTCAAACGCTTCTATTCTTTTTCGATCCGCTTCTCCTATTGCCCAAGTTTCGCACCCGTATAATGCCGTACTCCATACATACGACTTTAAGAGTCTCTTCCGGGTTTCTACATTAACCGTTCCCGAACATAACAGTTGTTTTTTTTGTTAAACGCAACTCGACCCTGCGCCATTCTTTGTTTTATATCTTTAGTGCTCCTACCATCTAGAGTTATTTTACTTCCTAAATAGCAGAAATCTGCGACTTCCTCTATCTTCTCATTTCCTATTTGTATTTCAATTTTAGTTCTATTTTCACTCCCTCTACACACCAAAATTGTAGTTTTCTTTTTATTGGTTTTTCATGCCGTAGCCCTGTGTCAAAACTGCTTCCATTTCATTCAAAGCCGCTCCTAATTCTTCTTTGCTAGATGCTAACACTGCTATATCATCCGCAAATCTGAGCATGTTAATAGTTTGGCCCTGTATATTAATCGCATCTTAGATATATAAGTTGAAAACTAGAGGTAACAATGCACATCCCTGTCTCACTCCCTTCCGGATATCTACTTCCCTTCGTTCCTGCTCACATTCTATAACTGCCTTTTGCTCTTTGTAGAGATTATGTATTATTCTTCTGTCCCTATATTTCATCCCTACCTTTCTGAGCACTTCGAGCATCTTCCTCCATTTTACGTTGTCGAAGGTTTTTTCTAAATCTACAAATTCTTTCAAGAAAACCTTTAAAAAGGAAATTTACATGTTTTAAGTATTACTAAAACCAACATAAAACTGAAAACAAATATGTTAAAAACTGCTTCAAACAACCTCCTTTGAAGCATTTTTGAAAGTGTTAACATGTTTTAAAAATAAAAACCCTCTCCTCTTTGCTATTGTAGTGTATTGTCTAACGTGCAGAAAATGCATTATTTATTACATTATTTTGGTTCCATTACTTGTAAAATATTAAATAATCTTGCTTTACTACAGCGTTTAACAAATTATCCAAAGTACAGAAAGTACTTATTTATTGCATTCCCTAATCTCCAGTTCCTTCGTAGCTTGGTTTCCGCAGGCGCCACAACATACTCAGAGCTGTTGTACATAAGGTCGTTTATTGCAAATCCCCTCTCCGCGTGACGTCATGCGTAGAAGCGGACGCATTAAGAACATGCCAGTATCACCCCCTGAGTGTAACAAAAGTATGTTAAATAAAGTGTAAAGTAGCGACCTGTGAATTTTAAAGTGTTTTTCTGGTAGAAAAAGTAAATCCAAACTCCCAACATAACATTTTTGGCGCAGTCGAAGAGGATACTCACGTTTTTCCGAACTTAGAAAATTTTTGGAACACAAATTTCAAGAAATATCGGAGATCTAAAAAAGTATTTTTACTTGGTAAAGAAGAAAAATCTACAAGTTGAAGTGTGAACTTTTCTTTTGGAAATCATTGAAATCCACAGTAAGTACTTTCTTTTTTGAAATTCCAAAAGAACTAGTCTCCCTTTGATATACGTTCTTTGGTTATCATTTTATTTTATTTTTATAAATAATGAGTCGCATTTTACTTAATTAATTTCTAACTGCTTTTAAACGCTTTTAACATTAATATTAATATTTTAGTAATTTCATTGGTTATTTTTAGAGAAAAAAAAATTATTTAATTTTGTAAATTATTTTTTGCAAGGAAAAAAAATTCATTCATTTCATACGCTAATTTTTAGAAAAAAAATTAGATACTTATATCAGTATACATAAACATATATTAATCACAATAAGTTAATTAAAAATATAATAATAATAATAATAATAACTAGTATTTGCCGTTGTTGTGGGTACGCTAACGGGCACAATACAGAAGTATTTGTATGTGGAATAGTATTCTTTGGTGGAATCGTGACTTTAGGTGGAATAGTGAAAACGAGTTCGTGTTTGTGTGATCTCTGGGTATACTGATGGATTATTTAGAGTCAACTTGCTTTAGCATTTTTTTGATGTAGATATTCTCCTCTTGTCGTCTAGAGGACACTGAGGTCGGGGACGGGTGCGGCATGTACGTAATTTACAGCCGTTGCCAACTGATGTATTTTGACATGTCAAGTTGCAAAAATCGTAAAATTATTTGAAAAATGTCGTAAAATAAAATTTTTAAGAAGGAAAATTGAGAACGCCCCTGGATAGGCATGAGTTAGTTGTTGAAATAATGCGATGAATGTTTTGTTCTATTTATAGTTATTCGGAAAATTGTTATTTTTTTAAATCCGAAATCTCCGAAAATAAGAAATTTATAAAATAACAACGTACGCCATTGAAAATCAGGGGGGGGGCAGTCATTACATTAACGTTTAAGAAGTTTTCGTCTCTATCGTGTAATAAGGGAGTTACGCAATCTTCATCTATTTGTAACTTTTTCTGGTACGTCACTGTATTTGATAATTAAAATGTGTGTAGGCTCTTCTCAAAGTGAATAAGAGAAGTGCCTCCACTCCGTGCGGATACTGAGCTACGCAAATGTAATGTTTCTAGGCGACTGGAGTGGGGGAACTGGGCCGAGCGTCCGCGCGATTATACCGATGTCGAATGTATTGTGTATGATGCATTGATTTCATTACATTACCAAAAAATGGATTTATAGTGAAAAAGATACACGTTTGACGGTGGTCAACATAGACAGGTTAACCACTTATGTAAAATTATAGAAATTCCTCGGTTTCAACAAAAAGCGGTCAACTTATACGTCAATATTCACATAGGATTCACTGTATTTCAATTATTTAAAGTCAGGCCGTAAAGTAAATTCAGCAGCTCTTACAAAAGTCATATTTATTTTGAATATAATCTTGACAATTTCTTATTTTCTCAGTTCTGTTTTTTGAGGCCTGCATTTTGCTGCTTAGAATAAAATTGCATTCTTAACAATATGTACCTAATTATGACCTAATGACGCCAACACATATTGATTCGTGAGATTTACATTCATATTTTAAAGTACCTACTACAGTTACTTTTACTTAAGAAATCATATACACTGGCGAGCATAAAATTAGGGTCACTTTGAAAATTGCCAATTTTTCTAAGAATTCAAAATATTAAATTTAATTAATTCTTGAAGGCAATAACACTTGCATTTGTAGTTAGGTCGTAAGCATCTCTGGTATCAATATGCTTGGGAAAAAACGTTCTAGTTTTCTTAATAAACAATATGTAAGAACTGGGATGCCCAAGTTAGTGTTTCCCTTGTTAAAGTGACTTCGTCTGAAATATTTTCGGGGTCCAACTGGTTGTTTTCAAGCTAAGATAAGCAGTAATACAATAATTGGTAATTGATGACAGATTTTACAAATAATCCAGCCAGGTAAAATAAATAACAGAATCAATTATTACTTCCTTATAGCACCAACTTTGTTTTGCAGTACCCGCTTTAATTAAATTTTGTTTCTATTTGTTTCCTTCGAATCAAAATGTTTTTCAAAAACGGAGCCCTATCGAGAGCAATTGCCCGAGGCCATTTAGCTGCTAATTTTGCTTGTTTTGAAATGGAGAAAAATGCTGTTTTTCCGTACGAAATTATATTTTAGGATACAGCATTTACGCCCCTTTATTCACTTTAACCAGAGTACTTCCTGAACGCTAAAACGATATGTATTATTGCATATGGCCAAGCGGTACGCCCGAACGAATGGCCCAGTTTGCTGCACACGGCACCAATGCCAGTATTACAGTTGCGTAGCCCGCTCTTCTGCTGCAACAGCTATCAAGTGGAGACACTTCTCTTATTCACTTTGGCTCTTCTTAACTAATTTATTGCCGGTAGCTGCAGAGAGTAGTTTAGAAAATCTCGTAAATTAAGAAAATATTTAAAAAAGTGGGAACGCCACTGGATAGGGCTCGGTCAGTATTAGAATAAAGCGTTGAAAGTTTTGTTCTTTGTTCTTTGTTCTTTTGTTATAAGGAAGTTGTGTAATTTTTATTTATTTTCTACTTGTGTAAAGTACGCCACTGACTTTGAATAACTAATATTTGCATGTACTCTTCACACTATATTTACTTCAGCATATGTAATTGCTTTGAGCCGAAATTTTTTTATAAAATTTCCTTTTGGAGATTTTATACGAAAATGATAAAAGAATAGCGCATGTCCTGGAAATTAGGGTGTCAGCCATTAGTCATATTTTGGAAGTTTTCATTTATCTGGTGTAATAAGGGAGTTACGCAATTTTCATCCATTTTTAATTTTCTCGGCTACGCCACTGCATTTAATACGCTCTGTATTTGTGTACGCTTTTCATGAACAATATATTTTAACATGTTTTGACAGGCCGTAGAAAGTTACTCGCATTGCAATCAAGTGATTAATTGTATGACAGATAATGGAACCTTTTTACGCTAGTGCCACTATTGACTACAGGAAGAACCAAGTCTTTCAGTAGGCTATTTAAACTTTAAGATATTTCATAATTATAAAATGCTTGAATGTGATAATTTCCACTTTTTATTAAGCACTGTTAACAATTGTTTCACTACACTGTAGCTTCTAATTGTTAACAGTGTTTAATAAAAAGTGCAAATTATCACATTCAAGTGTTCAAGCAACGGTTTAAACCATCAACAATTTGGTTACTACATAGTAATTTAAAATAATAATTGTAGGGACTGGTATAATTTACGTGTAGGAAGTAAAATTCTTAAAGAAGAAGCACAATAAATACATATAGTTAAAATACCGAGCACGTCCTGGGATAGACTTGTCATGAAAATATTGTTGTTGGATCTTTTTTGTATTTTCTCTATTAAATAATAAATAAGAGTACAACATTTTTAGCATACCTATTGTCTTCAATTGGGCAATGGAAAATTTGAGCTCAACACTGCATTATTCTGGAGGAACTTGTGAAATAATTGTTCACATAAATAATATGACTTGTCCAATTGAAATTTGTAAGTAATTGAAAAGTTTGTGTGCACCCTTCGGGCGCAACACAATTATTTTCAAACATTTTCCATTCGAAATGTTTGTAGAAAATTGTCGTTTGTAATCAATCGACGCATCAATTTAAACGGTTCGCAATATTCTATTTTTTTAATTTGGAAAATATTTTGAATTGCAGTTTTAGGAGTGTTATCGTATTTATTTTGGTTGTAACGGGTAATTTCTGAAATTTGAAATGATATGAATTGCAGACGATTCTACAAATTTATAAATATCTGTGTCAATGTCGATCTAAATATTTATAAGTCACTGGTGACGTGGTGACTATCCGAAGAAAGAAAACAGAAAACTTCCTCACGATTGCAAGTGTCATACCGGAAAACAAAATTTATCAAATACTTAGTTGGGGAATTATTGCAGTAATTTTTTATTTGAGGATTAAAATGAAATGTAGATATTTAAGTTCATCAGTAGTATCATGTAGTATGCAACGTTGATCTTTCATAAAAAAACCGTTGACCGGTTGAACATTAATAAATTAATACTTTTGTTGTTCAAGCAGTGACAGTTAGAAAGCAGAAAGCTGTATTTTCCACTAACAAATAAGAAATGGAAAGCACTTTTAGAAGCGAGCGTACAACGTACCAAAATTGTGAAATATACTTATATTGAATTGCAAAGTATCTATTTACTCACCGAACAATTTAACGTAGACTCCGTGGGTACATTTCACGAAGTTCTAATTTGGAGGGATGAATTGTTTTTATAAAAATTAATCGTTCCACATAAATTGTCGTTCAAAAACGTATTTGTTGATGTAATCGATTTCACATATCGACATGCCATTATACAATATTGTTTAATTTCCGCCCTTTCGTCATTTTAAATACACTTTACTTTTTAACACGATGAAAATTGGGTGTGCGTATAAGTAAGCGTAGTAAACATACGGTGGGAAAATCCGAATACACTGTCACTGATGCACACATAAAATAAAACGGCGAATATAAAAAATAGTGGCAAGATTGTGACGTAACCTAAAAGACTAACGTCACAATGGAGGATCCTGCCGAAGATGGGGTGGGCTAAAAACAGGAAAAGGGCGCCAAGGAGTTGTTGGCTGATCCTCTGTAGCCAACACACAACGACTACAACTCCTAAAAGCCGCTGGTATACAATAGGGCAAACAGTAACAAAAGAAAAAAATGTAGTCAAATAGTATATCATATAATAAAAAAAAAACAAAATAGGTAGGAAACCCAGACATGGCAACATCTGACAATACACACATATATATATATATAATAGCAATATCAAAAAAAAACACCAATAATATCAACAAATTAATTATCAATGAATATATATGTATAATATAAATATAAAAAAAAACAATGAACATAAACCTGGGTGAAATTTAGACACCCGGCACTAACGTTGCGCTAAAAAAGAGAAAATCAAAAATAGGCGCCGATGACGCGGTAAATACACTACACGAATGGAGCTCCGCACGCGCAGCGCACCGACGGGTCAATCACACGCACGCTAACTACAACAATGAAGTCAGACGCAAACGGGAGTATCGACTGTTACTAAATCTTGACAAAAAAAATAGATATTACTATAAAGTCAAAATGGAAATTACAAACAGCAAAATTATTGAAGTGACTATAAATAAAATGAACCAAAATCGCAATAGTGACTAAATTGACTAAATTGAATTTTAAACAAGATAAACTACTTAACTACGGAAATTATACTATGGCAAACAAATTAAATTTTTTAAAAAAGTACCTACAGATTTTGTTCAAAAATAAACAAACAGATGACCACAACACGCCGTGACAAGGCAACTACATTAACAATAGCCGAACGAGGCGAAAGTTCGAACGGACGGGCGACGCGAAGTCACAAAAAACGAACACAAAATTGACACAAAAAGCTGTGACGGGCGCTACATAAAAACCAGCCGTTGGACGCGATGTTTCAGACGGACAGGCGACGTAATAATCAAACTTTGTATCTGACCTACCAGATGATAAGCAGGTCAGCTGTTACAACAAATCAGACTTGCAGCTCAGCACCAGGTGATCGGCACTTGAAATATGGGGAGAGTCGGAGAGTGCATCAGGACCAAAGTTTGCACGAAAAAATCGCTCCCTCGAAAAAAAATCGTTCCCCTGGAAAAAATCGTTCCACTGGAAAAATCGTTCCCCTGGAAAAATCGTTCACCTGGAAAAACCCTAAAATGCCGAAAAGACAAATTAGAAGAGAAAATAAGAAAAAGGAAAGGAAACAACACTGATGACTGAAGATTTAAATAAAAGATGAAAAATAAGACACTCACCACGTGGGGTTTCTCCTTGACAAATCCTGCTGAACCTTAAACGTGAATCTAAATCCCAAAAAAAATAGAGCAGATGACGATTTCTACAACTACAATAAACCGACATCTTCAAGAGGTGTACCAAGAAAATCCCATAACTGGCTAGAAAACTTAATTCCACAAAACTTGGAAACACCGCCCACCCACGAGAAGATCAACAGGAAGAGTGAAAAATGTCGAAGCAAATCGGAAAAACGGAAATTCCAAAAAAACCGCCGACTAATAAAATACAAGGTAGCCACATCCGAAACTACAAATGTACCCAGAAGTACCCCAGATTTCCAAATCTTCCAGAGGCGTCACCGGTAATAGAATAGGTAACTAAAGAAAAGAAAGCTTAAAACGACTTGCAAACCCAAAGGAAAAGAAGACAGCAATAAGAAAAGTCATAAAGAGGTCTCAAGAGACAGAAGAATAGATAAGACAATGCATAAAGAACCGAAAGATGAGACAGGGAAAATGAAAATGAGAGGGCGCGCCACTGAGCATCTAAATGGGAAAATGTCCTGCACAAGTTGGCAGAACCGAAAGTAACTAAATTAACCTCAAAAATCTGACAACAGACTAACAACAAATTGGAGGCTATTAAATGAACAACTATACGATCAAATCGTGAAAAGGGAACGACATTCCTCCTATGGTAGGCTCAGCAAATGATAAATATGAAAGATGAACAATTTCAAGACTCAACGTATGCAGCGACATCCAGAAAACTAAACTACCAAATACAGAGACAATAAGGGGACAACGATAGCAGGTAAGTGAGACAAACCCTATTAGAATAGAAAAGCAACTAGAATTAATAATTTTAAGACAGTTCTACCCTCAACCAAATCGATAGAAACTCAAACAGACTATAGACGGAGGCATAATCGGAGAGCGAGGCAAGAAATAGGAACAGTGACAATTAAAGCAAATAAGAAACTAAATATAAGTGAAAGACCTAAAATAGGAATACAAGAATGTTAATATGAGCATGATGTAAGTACTAGTCTATAATAAAACGTTAAAAATAGAGAGAATGTTCTAATAGCGAAAATTAACGTTACAAGATAATACCTATTTTGTTCGTTTAAACTTCCAAACACTTCTAATTCCAAGGGAACTGTCAGAAACCAATAGTACGCGCGAACTATGAATTTCCGTTTGGGACGCCACGATATTTGGCGCTAAATTTTGATTGTCGAATGTCATTCCAGAAAGAAATTTAACAATATTTTATTCGTTCCATGCAGCAACCATTTAAACTTTTGAGTTTATTTGTAGTGAAATGTTCGGATGTGATCTTTTAAGTACACAAGTTGCATATTTTTAAATATTGTTAAATTGTTATGTTTTTCGATTTTGCTCACAAATCGGCCGCCATCTATGATGAAATGGTGATAATACGGAAACGTTTTACCCCAAGAAAGTTCACATTATTTTAAAGTGGAAAATGCTCCAATGCTGAAAATGTAAATTTATTAAATGAAAATTCGAGAACGCTACGACAGCTTGCACAGACGGTAAAGGATGGCAATTTAGATGGAAATGCTGTTTTGACCAATAAGGATACGACTTGATTTGATAGACTCGTGGCGCAAAAATTTGAATGTAGGGTATAATTCTCGGCAGGAATTTATTGCATTTTATTCGTTTGTTGCAAGTGTCGTTGTAACTGTATACTTCTGCAAGAATTTATCGGTGTATGGTCGTATTCTAAGTATGTAGGGTGTCTATTATTTCAAATTATTACTGTTAGAATGTGTGATGTACATTGCAGCCATCTATTGTTCAATCGCGACACTTTTATTCGCAGGTACTGCGCAAATCAAGTGGAAAATTAACGTGTATGTTTTTCGTATCAAAAATTTAAATTTGAAAACGCGCAAGTGATTAAAATAAATAGTTGTTATTAAAGGCAAAGTGTTTTTTTTTATATTGTGTATATGTCACAAACAATAAAAAGTTTTTTTAAGTAAGCAGACGTTCTTAGTTTCCGTTTGATTTTCAATTGTTTAAACAATTAAAATAATAATTATTTATTGTTTAGAAATGGACGCCGTAAGTATGAAAATCACAAATGTTTGCTAATTTATTTATTAATTGGAGGATAATCGGTCAAAATTTTTGTTTTTTTTTACAGAAAATGGTAAGCGGCAGTGCAGATAAAGTTGTAAATATAGAAAGTGTAATATTCATTCAAAGATAGTTAACTAATGGGAATTTTTATTTTGTAAATTTAGAACGAAGCAGCTCCAGCAGCTCCAGTTGCTGCACCAGTTGCTGCCCCATCCAATGTAAGTAATTCAATTGTGCAATAGCAACAATTTACTTTATTTTCATGCATAAATCTGTTGTTTATTAGTAGAAAGTTGTAATATCGCAGATGACGTGTGGTGCGATACTGTATGAAAGGTAATACGGTTCGTTGTGTTTCAGTTGGCTGGTAGCAGCATTTCAGGGGATGTGAGTGTAGAATTATTTTTCACTGTTCACAGTTTCATGTTTTTTTTTGTTTTCAGAAAAAAATTATTCCAAAAGTGCCTTTGGCAAGAGAATATTTTTTATGATCGTGTTGTGTTCTGATTTTCTTTTTCATTAATATAGAAAAAGTTGGAAAGAAGGCGGTTGTGGGAGGAGAAAGTAAGTTTATTGTAAATGAAATAATAACTCAGTCTGAATTTTAATGTAATTTGCAGAAAAAGAAGAAAATCGTAAGTGAAAAAGACGAAATTTATTGCACAATTTTGAGCAGGTACTTAATTATTATGTTTTAGTTGCAGAGAAATGTAAAGGAAAACTTAATTCCTGTAAGTATACAATTTGAAAAATTCGACACATTTGTAATCCTGTATTTCATAATTTTTTAGAAAAAGAAGCAAGTGGAGAAAGCGAAGGAACCTGTAAGTTATTTTAATTGTTTAATTATTATATACTGTTACTTATGTTCAATTTTTTTCAGACAATTAGCGACGATAAGGCGATTAAAGTAAGGTCATACATCATAGACATAAATGTAAATTATTTCATTCATTTTATTTCAGAATATTTACATCACAAAATGTAATAATATCACAATACATTTGGATTAAATTATTATTGGTATACAGGATGTTTTTTTATGTGGTGTTAACATGGCTATCTTTTTAATCTTAATTGTTTCACTACACTGTAGCTTCTAATTGTTAACAGTGTTTAATAAAAAGTGCAAATTATCACATTCAAGTGTTCAAGTAACGGTTTAAACCATCAACAATTTGGTTACTACATAGTATAATTTAAAATAATAATTGTAGGGACTGGTATAATTTACGTGTAGGAAGTAAAATTCTTAAAGAAGAAGCACAATAAATACATACAGTTAAAATACCGAGCACGTCCTGGGATAGACTTGTCATGAAAATATTGTTGTTGGATCTTTCTTGTATTTTCTCTATTAAATAATAAATAAGAGTACAAAATTTTTAGCATACCTATTGTCTTCAATTGGGCAATGGAAAATTTGAGCTCAACACTGCATTATTCTGGAGGAACTTGTGAAATAATTGTTCACATAAATAATATGACTTGTCCAATTGAAATTTGTAAGTAATTGAAAAGTTTGTGTGCACCCTTCGGGCGCAACACAATTATTTTCAGACATTTTCCATTCGAAATGTTTGTAGAAAATTGTCGTTTGTAATCAATCGACGCATCAATTTAAACGGTTCCCAATATTCTATTTTTTTAATTTGGAAAATATTTTGAATTGCAGTTTTAGGAGTGTTATCGTATTTATTTTGGTTGTAACGGGTAATTTCTGAAATTTGAAATGATGTGAATTGCAATTTTGGTGGAATAGTATTTGTTGATGGAATAGCAACATTTCCGGTAAGGTTGCACGTTTATTTATATCCCAAGTACGTTTGCCAATATAGCGTTTTAACGCGCTGCTAATGTTTGGGTTTGGGGGGGCACTTAAACGCTCCGCTCGCTCCGCTTGCCCAAAGACCAGAAATAGTGGGCCGTGGAATAGTATTTTTTGGTGGAATTGTGACTTTTGGTGGAATGTATGTGTTGGTGGAATAGCATCATTCCCAGTAGGCTTGCATGTTTATTCATATCCCAAGTAGGTTTTGCCAGTATAACGTTTCAGCGCCCTGATAATGCTTGGGTTTGGGGTGGGGTACTTAAAAGCTCCGCTCGCTCCGCTTGCCCAAAGACCTGAAATAGTGAGCCGTGGAATAGTATTTTTTGGTGGAATCGTGACTTTTGGTGGAATAGTATTTGTTGGTGGAATAGCAACATTCCCGGTAGGGTTGCATGTTTATTTATATCCCAAGTAGGTTTTGCCAGTATAACGTTTTAACGCACTGCTAATGTTTGGGTTTGGGGGGGGGAACTTAAACGCTCCGCTTGCCCAAAGACCAGAAATAGTGGGCCGTGGAATAGTATTTTTTGGTGGAATTGTGACTTTTGGTGGAATGGTATTTGTTGGTGGAATAGTATTTGTTGGTGGAATAGCAACATTCCCAGTAAGGTTGCATGTTTATTTATATCCCAAGTAGGTTTTGCCAGTATAACGTTTTAGCGCCCTGATAATGCTTGGGTTTGGGGGGGGGGGGGGGCACTTAAAAGCTCCGCTCGCTCCGCTTGCCCAAAACCGGAAATAGTGGGCCGTGGAATAGTATTTTTTGGTGGAATCGTGACTTTTGGTGGAAGAGTATTTGTTGGTGGAATGGTATTTGTTGGTGGAATAGCATGTGTTGGTGAAATAGCAACATTCCCGGTAGGGTTGCATTTAAAATGATATGAATTGAAATTTTGGTGGAATAGTATTTGTTGACGGAATAGCAACATTCCCGGTAGGGTTGCATATTTATTTATATCCCAAGTAGGTTTTGCCAGTATGTTTTAACGCGCTGCTAATGTTTGGGTTTGGGGGGGGGGGGAACTTAAACGCTCCGCTTGCAAAAAGACCAGAAATAGTGGGCCGTGGAATAGTATTTTTTGGTGTAATCGTGACTTGGTGGAATAGTATTTGTTGGTGGAATGGTATTTGTTGGTGGAATAGTATTTGTTGGTGGAATAGTATTTGTTGGTGGAATAGTATTTGTTGGTGGAATATTCGTGTGATGTTTGGGTTTATAGACGCATTATTTATAGTCAACTTGCTTTAGCAATTTTGATTTAGATAGTCTCCTGTTGTCATCTAAAGGACATTGAGGTTGTGGATGGGTGTCGCGTGTAGGTAATTGACAGCCGTTATCGACTGATAAATTTTGACATGTTTAGTTGTAACAATTATTGTAAAATTATTTCAAAAATGTCGTAAAATAAATCTGTTAAAAAAATTGAGAACGACCCTGTCGTTAAAATTATGCCTTGAAAGGTTTTTTCTACCTTTCGTTATAAGGGAGTTACGTAATTTTTATTTATTTCGAATTTGTTTAAAGTACGCCATTGACTTTTAAAAACTAACATTTGTACATACCATTCACACTTAAGTTCTTTCAGCATAATTAATGGTCAGAAGCAGAAAACGTTTTTAGAAACCTTCTAAAATGCAAAAGATGTAAAATCATAGCGTACGTCACTGGAAAATAGGGAAGGAAGTTTTCGTGTATCTCGTGTCATAAGGAAGTTACGCAATCTCCGTCTATTTTTAAATTTTATCGACTACGCCACTGCATTCGATAATATAAATCTGTGTACGCTCTTATTAAACAATTTATTTTGATACGTCTAATTGAGAACCGTAGAAAATAATTTTAAAAATATCGTAAATTAAAAAAGTATTAAAAAAGTTTAGGGCGCCACTGGATAGGTGTGGATCAGTCGTTGAAATGGTGCATGGAAAGTTTGGTTCTGTATATCATTATAAGCGAGTTGTGTAATTTTTATTTATTTTGAATTTGTTTAAAGTACGCCACTGACTTTTGAAAACTAACATTTGTTCGCAGCTTTCACACTCAAGTTCCTTCGGCGTATTTAATCGTCAGAAGCAGGAAAGTTTTTTCGAAATCTACTAAAAAGAGAAGGGCATAAAAGAATAGCGTACGCCGCTGGAAATTAGGGGGCCAGCCATTGCAGTAATATTTGGGAAGTTTTCATGTATCTCGCATAATAAGGGAGTTACGTAATTCTTCATTTTTTTAAATTTTCTCGGCGACGCCACTGTATTTCACAATCGAAATCTACGTGCGTTCTTCTTAAATAATATATTTCGACAGCTTTTTTACATGCCGCAGAAAGTTACTCGCAAAGTCGCAATCAACTACAGGAAAAGAAAGCATTTCTTCGAAAAAAAATCTTTTTTAGGGTATCAAACGCGATAGGGGATGCTCCACGCTCTGTCACCTTATCCGTCATAACCCGCCCACGAATAATCTTTAATTTCTAATGGATATCGCGAAAACCGTAAGAACGTGGGTTTTTTAACCAGGCAAAAATTTCGCTCAAGTTTTATTTTTTTGGCCCATCCGGAACGCTTCGAAGGGATGAAAGTGGATCGGGCGTTCATTTTCTTCCAACCGACGCATTTTTTCCTCATTCGGGAAAACGGAAAATATTTTGAAAGGGTGGAAGCAAGAATGTGCACTTTTAACATTCGGCACCCTTGGACGGGGGTGCGAGGGAGTGAAAAGCGAAAAAACAAACCGGGACGTGTTCCCAGCATCGACTTCGACCTCCGTTCCGAAAATGAAACGAATTTAATTTTTTTTGCGAAAATTAATTTTTATACCAATGCATAATGTGTGCAGTCCCGGAAAAATAAATTAATTGCTTGTTTACATCCGAGATCATACCTCTGCAATGGGTCGCCGTATCGGATCCGTTGATGTCTCGTTGGATTAACGAAACTTGAAATGTTACCCCGATTCGCGGCACGTTTCGCCAAGACACGCCGGAAAGACACAAAAGGATAAGAAACTGTAAAAAACCGCGAAGAAACTGCGAAACGGCTTTCAATTTTTTCCGACTCGGGGGGTGGTCGAGCGGCGGCGGAAACGGGTGCAACAGGATCACTTCCTTGCTGCCGACAGATGGTCATACCACGTCGATTTTTCTATCTCTCACCTGTAGCGAGTTACGGCCGTCCAGTTTTAATCGGCCTCAAAATCTGTGAAATTGGCAAACATTTAAATTATAATTTTGGGCGAAAAAAAATTAAAATTATAATTCCCAGGTCGGAAACTTATTTCGCGTATCGAATACGACCCGCAATAAGTGCAAGATTTCGAAAAAATCGATAAAAAGACAAAAATTAGCGCGGCCCTGGATTCGATCTCCTAGCACCAAAACAGTTTCGAATTGGCAAAGTGGGAAACCGTGCATATTGGCAACGATCCATTTGCGCCCGCTTTAGTCCATTCTTAATAGGCCCATAACATGTACAGGGTGACCCAAATTGGGTGCAAGTATGGTGTATCTCGGTAAATATTAGTGATAGAAAAAAACTGATAGAGCACTTGCGATCTCTTTTTTTATGTTCAAGTCAATGGTGAAGAGAAACTTTTGAAATTGTTTTTCATTTCCGAGCTATGGACGAAAATTGAGTTTTTTGACATTTCGAGGAATGCTTGTATCTCGCTTGTTATAAGAGATGGTGAGATGTAATGTAGACATTCTTAATGCACTTTTTTGAGTAAAATACAGTGGCGTAGTCAGATTTTTAATGACATGAAGGGTTTATGAACTGCGTGCCAAACTTTTGTAATTTTAAACGGCGGCCATATTTGATTTTCACACAGCTGAATGGAGGATTTTTTTCTGATTTCAGAAATATATAGTTTGATAAATTTAACTTCAATATTAACGGAGCTATATTTTCTGTTTCATTAATTAATTCGGATAATAATGGTATCATTTTGTATGTCTGTTTGTGATAAAAATTTGATATATAGGTATTTATTCATTCATTACATGCATAATTTAATTCGATGTTATAAATAAATATTCATGCCAATTTAAAAAGTAGTGACGATGTGGACAATAATAATTATTATATCTGTCGAAAACATAAGATGGCTATGACTGTGAAATAAGCCTATACTTATAGGTAATGCTTAAGACAGAAAATTCGTCCAACTCCGCAATTATTGAAGTCAGATATGTCAAATTATACATTTTCTATTCAACGAAATGAAAATCAAATATGGCCGCCATTTAAAATTTCAAAGTTTGGCCTGCAGTTGCCAAACCTTTTATAATATAAAAATTTTGACTACGCCACTGTAATTTACTTAAAAAAGTGCATTAAGAATGTCTGCATTGCATAACACCAACTCCTATAATAAGCGAGATACAAGCATTACTGGAAATGTAAAAAAATTCAATTTTCGTCCATAGCTCGAAAATAAAAAACAATTTCAAAAGTTTCTCTGCACCATTGACTTGAACGTAAAAAAAGAGCCCGCAAGTGCTTTATCAGTTTTTCTCTATCACTAATATTTACCAAGATACCCCATACTTGCACCCAATTTGGGTCACCCTGTACATCACATGATGAATTGTAATGTTTTCATAATTTCCTTAAATACACAATTTTATTTATTAACACGACTCCTTTCACGTTATAAAAGGGGTCAGCGATGTGAAATTATGCGAAATTCCCGAAGAAAAAGTTATAACTAAAATTTTAATTTTGCTGCCTCCTGGCACCACTCTGATTTTTCGTCAATAACTTTTTCAAATCTCTGCCGATTTCAATTTTTCGACGGATATGGAAAGAGAGAGCTTAGGAGAATCTTATTCTTGCTTCGAAACACACCGATTGTTCCTCAGGTGAGGTGCACGGAGCCGTCTGGAGGAACTGCAAGATTTCAGAAAACACGTACGTTTAGGGGCGGCCTGCAACCCCAGGGAGACCTCTTTTTGAAAGCCGAAACTGATTTATTGAAGGGGACGGAACGGAGCGTCCACCCGTGCAAGAATTTTCGACCTGCGACCCCCTTTGACCCCCTAAAACATTAATTGAAAAGTCCAAAAAGCAGGGGAAATGCGTTTACATTTTGCCCGGATTTGCCGGCGCGAGAGACCGATCTCACATTTCGCCTTCCCTTCAAATATTGACCTATACTTGGGCCGCAGAACAGACGGAGTGATCACCCTGCAAGAACGTGCTCTAGGCGGGACCACTGTCAATTTAAGAGAACCGAACCGCAGTGATGCGATTTCTTTAGACCCAACGAAGTCGCAGCACTCCAATTCGGTCGTCATAAATTACTATTGGCCGCGCTAGAGCCCGTTTTTGCAAGGTGATCACTCCGTCTGTTGGGCGGCCCAAGTATAGGTATTATTTTTGCAGTTTGCGGGCTTCCGGAAATTAATTCTTTTGACGACCTTCCGGTGCGCTTGGACGGTTGAAAATTTCACGCGGCATCCACAAGTGTTTTTTCTTGCGGAAAATGAAGAAATTTAAAGGAAATATTTATTCGGGCCGGAGAAAATCGCAAAGTTGCGGCGTCTCGCAAAAAAACAATTTTTTTGGGGGTAAACGTTACGGGGGAGAGACGACAGTAGTATATATCTGGGGATTCTAGACCAAATTTCCTCCACCCTGTATATGCCTGCCGCGTCCGTTCTCTGCTCTGCGGGGTCAAAGGTCAGAGGGGGCCGGGGCGCGTGCTGGGGCCTGGCTGGGGGCCTGGCGGGGGCCCGGCGGGGCCAGGGCAGTGGCCGGGGGTCGGGGGAGGATGGTGGGGGGCGGGAAGACTGAAAAAGAAGGAAAGGAAACAAAACATGGAAGTAACATTCTTTTATTGAACAGACTGTATGTACAGAGTATCCGTGTATTTATAGAATATACGAAACAATTTCATTAATTAATGTCTATCGAGTTGATAAGTATTAATTTAATGAACAAACTTGTGTTTTACAAAGTACGCTACAGATAAGATTACAGAGGCAAGTAATAAAATACAAAACGTGCTTAATGTATCAAATTGAACAGAAATGCTGCATGGACCTGATGATGATGATGAATTATTTCGTAGAGCGTTCGTGTTTGAGACGGATGGATTGAAAGTAAGAGAGGTTTCGTTCAAGACGTCTTTCCACTGGCTTTCCCCGAAACTTTTATTAGAAAAGATTAGACGCAATTTATATTTCAAAATTTGAGTGGGCGTTGCGGGAATACCGGACACTGTCAAAACTGGTATTCTGTCTTGGACGGATGGATTGAGTCGTAACCAGTTTTCGGGAAAAGTATCGTTTCGTTCGTCGAAACAAACGAAACTGTCAGAGACGATAAGTCCATGGTGCAGAATAAATGTGTTCCGTATGACTACGGCAAAAATGAGCAGACTTGTGCTGAGAAGCGCCATTCCGTTTATACTGAGCGCTGTCTTGTGTGAAGGTGTAATTTATTCATGGGAAAATAGGTTGTGTTTTTGCGTGGTCCTATATATAACAAAGTAAACTAATTATTATTTTGCTCAATGTGATAATGACCCCAAGCGTATGTTGATACGCCGTCATCTCGTATGAACCTCTTATCGTCCAAATAACTTAACGAAATTTTGTTTACGTACTGAGTATAAATAGTATGTATTTTCGATCTAAACATTAGCATGCTGTTATGAAACAGTTTCTTTTTGTACAAACAATCTCTGTAATTATCCAAACTTAATTTATCGACGACCGTTTTCTTCACACCTTTAGCTTTTTTCACCACCTTACTGTCTGTTACATCTATAGAATACATTTTCGATCTCAAACCAATAAATTCTTTCATAATCAGACCGTTGTTTTCGTCTTTCATTAGTCCGACCTGTTTCTTATTGACAAGAGGTAAATTGTACGGGTTAGAGGGACTGTAGGCTGACGTGTCAAAGCGGCTGTGAACGTCATCTTTTATATCATTATAGAAATCGTCAGTGTGTATGGTATAGATGAAGGAGTCGGTATCCATATAATTTAAGAGCAAGTTGTTCTGAAATTTCGGTTTCATGTACTCATAATGGAAATTGTACATCAACCATTTAGATAACTCTAAAACTACAAAACCTAGGTAAATAGGTTTGTTGTAGAAGGTATTCGTGCGATTTAACTGAATAGCGACCATGTCCGGTGTGAACTGAGTTGCGCTGTGAAAATTTGGTTTCGCGATGAGCGATCGAGCACCCAGATGACGCCCAGAATTATCCCATTGCGTGACAATTCTGACATCTCGCCTTTTGTCTACGTTCTCCATTGTTTTACCGTACACTGCATTATTCATTAATTTAAAGTAATTCTTTTCGAATTCGTTTTCAGCTCGCGTGCGATGATATGTGTTTAAGTCGATATATTTTTTCAACCAGCAAGATTGATTAAACTTCATGGCTCGATGCACTTTAACTAATTTCAAACCGTAACGGAGACACTGCTGAAGATTTCGATAATGAATGATGTATTTTGTTTTGAAGCAAAAATCTGATATTAATTTGGGGAATGTAGAAATGGGACTACACTTGTTTTCTGCGCAAAAAGGTAGATCATTGTGAGAATCGTGCAAGGTCTTTGGATATTCCAGGTCAACTTCAAAGATGTATCCTATATCAGAAGTTTCCGGAATAGCCATAATATCGAGATCCTGCACACTATCTACCCATTGGAAACCGCTATGAGGTAAAATTTCTGACATAGCCCAGCCGTACAGGTTATTCACATCTAGATACATAAGAAATTTCGAGGGTTTAGAACTATCATACTCATCCATATACAGATTATTTGCTACTGAGTGGCGATTTATGCATTGAACTATACCCCCTCGTATACCTCTTTTTATAAATGAATACATGTTGATGTCTGTTAAGAGGTCGAGTTTCACTCCAGTATATTTTAACATGGCGTCCCACGCCAAGCCCGGAGCTGTATAATAATGAGCAGGATCAAGCGAATATATCCTATAGCATAGGTTACGAAAATTTTGAAAAATGTCTGTCAACAGCAAAACATCGGTTATTAAATAAATTTGTAAGTAGTCCCATAAATTGGAACAGTTAAATGTTTTCCAAACTTGTCGCGCATGTTCGTAGTCTTCATCAGAGCAGGCTTTGTTCGTTAATTTGCTAAAGAATTTATTTCGGTCGGGCAACTCGGTCTCATCCAAACGATTCCAAGAATTAATGTACTCGTAGGGAAGTACACCTTTTCTCGTAACCAATTCAAATTGAACCTTGTCGGTAAAGACGGAACGTACACAGTGAAAATCTGATGCAGACAAATTTTGAGCTAAACTTTCCAAGCTAGATGACATGAATCGAACAGAGTCTAGAAAGCGTAATTCTACAGTCTCTTCCTCGGTAACAGAGATCCACTTTGACAGGGAAATGTACAATTCTTTATTTAAAGGAAGTATGGAAATGCGTCCTTCTATTTCGTTTAAGACCTTAACAAACAGGTGGCAATCGTAACCGGAAAAATTGTGAAACAAGATGGGAAAGAATTTCGGTCTGCGAAATAACAGGTTACAAGTGTTGTGAGCGGCACCCCTGTACTTGCCGGTAAAGTGACAGTGATCAACCACTCTGTCAGTTCCCAGCTCCCCCTTGCAAATATGACAAACAGTAGAGTTGACGTGAACGTCCCATTCTGCATCACTCAAAGGTTCCATCGGTTTAGAGTTCTTAATGACATTGTTATAAAGGGATGTAATATCGCGAACGAGAGAGAGAACAAACTGTTGGGGCGAATCGTTTCCTTTATAAACTCTAAGTTTATTCAAACTGTTGTCGAACGAACAGAATATGTAATACGCAAAAGCGCAAGGCACGTGTAGCTGAATGTTGGTGGTTGAAGACCCTGTCGGTTGAGGTAAACAGGTATCTACGTCTTGTAAAATACACTCAAAGTCTGCATAGATAGTAAATGGTACTTCAATAGACCTGTGATGCTGCTTAAACTTTAGTTCACAATTATCTGAATTCGGCATGTGAGTGACTATTCGACTGCATTCACTGCGATGTACGGTCAGCTGTTGTTGCGTGTGAAAATGTATTAAGCAAACATTACACATATAGATTTGGCTGCGGTGACTTGTTATTTGATTTCGGATTAATTTAGAAATATTTTTTATCCAAACATAGTGGGATTTATCTCTGTCTTGCAGTAATAAAAGAGAAATGTGTCTTGGCTTCTCCGATTTTGTACAGTAATAGGGACCAACAATTTTTTCTTTCTCTAATCCGAATACGTTAACGCTGATATCATTATTTAACTCTTCGAAAATTGAAACGTCACTTACTTTCAAAGGAAAGGTTAAATCACCAAAATGGAGTGTTATATTCTTGGGTAAGTGGATGGTGCTGGCGGTAATATTTTCTATCATATAAGACGTAGCTCTATTGGAATGAGATTTTACAGGCGATAAGGCTGCGATAAGAGCCCACTTGAAACAATAGGAACCTGGGGAGTTAATGTTTACACAGGCTTTCTTGGCCTGGATGCTTTTGGGTAGAGGAATGAAATTTGAACCGCGAATGGGTCTGTACTCGTTGATATTTATTTCTAAGTGAATTATTTCTATCAGCGCCCAGCCGCTGTTTCTCTCTTGGAACTCGTCCATTTTCGCTAGAATCTGGCCACACATGTGTGGATACACCGAACGCACCTGAGACTCATCGTTAACTGTTACCATTTTAGTCTGGAAGGACTTGATAGAAAGTTCTTCATCCGTTTCCGTCATCTTTACGTACGTCGCAAAGAGTTCTATATTACACTTGAAAGCTTTGTGTTGTTGGAGTTGTTCAATCAGTTCTGGTACAGCTGTTTCTTCGACCAATTTCAGAAACTTCATGGCATCTAAATTATTGGCGTCCTTGTTTTCCATGATCAAAGTTTCTATTCGGCCTGAAAAACTGCTCTTAATAACCTGTTAATAAATAAATAAATGTAGGTTTGCATATAGAATAGAAAAAATAGAAGCACCTTACTTTAAATCCTTTGTCGCAAGGTGACGCTGCTTTCATTTTATGGTTTGTAGAACGCATATGAGCAGACCAGTGTGTAACTGGAACTTCCTCCAAACAGCACTCGCACATTTTCGTGAGAACTGGTTTGCTAGTTGACTGTTGTTGGTGTCTTTGTTGCGGATCTTTTGCGTTCGCTAGAACATGAGGAAATAAGAAGTATACTGAGAAAAAGTTAAAACAAACTGTCTTACCCGATGCCAATGATGATGATGCTTTAAAGTGATCCCTGTGATGTTTTCTAAAGACGCTCCCTAATGCAAAACTCAAACCGCAAATCTCGCAGATGAAATTTGTTTCATCTTCCGTCAACGGTTGTTGCCCTTCTGCACGGTGTTTTTGCATGTGAGTTTGCAAAAGAGCTTTGTGAACTGTCTGGCCACAAACGGTGCAAGAAACATAGTTGAAATTGTTATGTACCGTTCTTAAATGACGGTTTAATTCGCGGTTTTGTGAAAAAATCGCTCCACACAGGTCGCAAAACATGACTTTGCAAATATCTTAAAAGATTCCGTATACTTACACGCGTAACACGTTACGTTTCGGTGCGCTACTAATGTCCGTGTCCAATTTCGGCCATCGTATATATAGCAAACAGACACTGGATTATTCGGAAGAAGAAGAGGGGTTGTCGAAAAACATATTTAAAGCCCGACTAGAACGAAGGAACTCACACACAAACAGTCTACACCTTCACAACTACTACTACTAGTTGAAGCATAACAAAATGGAAAACAAACAAAACCAGCATAAAGCGAAGAGCAGTTCCGCTGCTGGTCCTTCTGTTGCGAGGAAGAACATCAACAGCAACAAGGTTAGTAAACATCATAACGCTATGGACAAGTTTAACGCACTTGGAGCTTATAAGTGGCTAAACCTAGAGGGTATGGTTAAAGATAGACCCTATATTGTAACCAACATGCAGAAAGGCGGTTCAAAATATGGAGAAAGGGTATTAGCTGAATTGGACGAAACTTTTAGAATTTACTTACCCGAGAGGTACAACGCATTTACAGAACGCCAATTACACGAACTGGGATGCGGAAATTTTTGCTTGGTAAATCGAGGTAAGGAGGGGAGGATGTACAATTTGCAATTGGTTAAGAAGAATGACGTGTTACCTCTTGCGGAATCTCCAGAATCACCAACACCGCAACCACCACCACCAGCACCACTGACGGAACCGTCGCAAGGTAACGATAACAACAACGCCCTTAAGAATAACGTTCTCGACGAGGGATACGAAGAGGATGATTCCCAGCAGTTCGGACAGCGATTCGTAACAAACAGTCCTCCGTCGCCTTTGAATTTTTATACGGCCAACTACTCGCGCATGTAAAATATTCGATACGTAGGTAACTACTAACATAAATACATTGGTAGTATAAGATATGTATTATAGTTGGAATGAATTAAATAAAAAATGTCTCGTGATTAAAACTGTCTTTATTATTATTTCCAGTTCATTAATCATGCTGATTCAAATGTCACCTGTGTAAACGGTCAAATTCAACGTTTGCTTACTTCTTCTATCTTCTCCTGCAACAATTGCAGTAAATGAAACGTTAGGATCTCAGCTCCAGTCATGTACAAAACCGCGTCTTTCAATAAAGACGTATATCCTTTCCTAGTTATATCTGAAAGAAAATTTTGGAAGTGCACCTTTCCGCTCAAATAAGTTTCGCAGATTTCCCTAATATCCTTGCTTTTGCGAAGCTCTTCCTCTAGCCACTGATTTTCACGTTCCCAGTCTGTTGTATCTTGATCATAATAAGGCTGTTCGCGGTAAATCTGTTCTACCACAACCCAGTGCTTACCCGGTATTCTTCTTACCGCTTCCTTCAAATTTTCAGACCTATCTGGTACGCTCACCGGGACCGCTTTCTTCGAACTTTCAGACATTTTTGATACCGGATACAAGAGCCCATACGACTTTATAGCACTTCTTATCTCAAATACTGGAACTAGCTGACCTCGCAAAATTTGAGGTTCGTTAAACTATTTAAAGCGCGTTATTTTTGCTGATTATTATTCAAAAAGTGGGGTTTCTTGAAACTATTTAAACAGCAGGCTTTAAACCAAGATTATTTACAAGTTCTTCAGTGCTGCTGTAACTTCAACAACTAAATAAATAAAAATGGCACCAACGAAACAAAGAACATCTACACACCAAAAATCATCCACGAAACCAAGATCATCATCTACGAAACAAAGAGCATCATCTGCAGCCTCACCGCTTGCTTCAAGAACACTGGTAAATAAATTTAACAAAATAGATTTATTTCGGTATATTTCCTTAGATGATATGGTGCTGGGGAGAGAGTACTTGATAACGGACGCTAGAAGGCATAAAACTCCTTATGGCGAAAGGGTGTTGTTAACCCTACAACACCACCTGAAGTTATATCTGGCTAAAGAATATAATAAACTGAAAGAAGACGAAATATTGGAACTAAGAAGAGGAATGTATGTGATAATAAAAAGCATTTTTAACTTAAAAATAAAAAAAGTTTAATTTTTTCAATGTTGTTTTTATTGCATACCATCATATACATCAACTATACTTAAATACATTATGTATACACATATAAGTACATAGGTACACTTAACTATTATTATCCAGAAAACACTGCAAAAGAAATACGTGCTCTAGAGCACAGGTTCCACTATGAGATGTACATCTAGGTAAGTTACAGCTGCTACCATAAGTTTCATGTAATTGTTTAAAATTACTACATGCGTTGTTCTCTGGGTGCTCATCCCAGTCCTCTACATTAATTATTGCAAATTGGTTGTCTAATAAATTATTTACCCATTTTATTTTCTCCAACCCCTTCAAGTAAACGGTCGTGCCAGATTGTATGTTCTCAATAAGAAACCTCTTGACGCTGCTGTAAGTAGTCGAGCCATCGTTCCAAGAAAGCCCGTGATGGTTCCTCTGCAACCATCTTGCTTGGCTTCGTTCACTGGACGTTAGATTGGTCTCATCGTATGGCGGTTTTACAATGAACACTTGAAATTCTCGTGTATCGTACAAAATTGCAATTTCCTTCAAGATGAAATTGTTTGTATAGTCTTTAAAGCCTTGGACGTCGATAATAACACGGCGTGAACGGTTCATACTGTTTGCGATCGAAGAAGATGTGTAGGAGAGAACTGGCTGTAAGCGTGTGTGAAGCTCTTTTTTATATGAGTTTCTTGACATCCCCGCTCAACGGCGAATATTCGATAATTCTGTCGTGTAATAATAAGCAATAGGCCGATGTGCTATCAGCAATGCCCCCGACATTCTCCGTCTCAAATTCTATTTTGACGTCAACCGGCCCCCCTTTGATCGACTCATTTTGATGGGAACAATCTACGACTACAAGCGGAGCCACATTTTTGAATTCCGCGGGGTTCAGCAGCGGATGAGGGTTGTTTCCGTAATACACCTCTTGAAATTTAGCGTACATGTAGTACAGCAGAGCATAACGGTTTTCGGTATAAGAAATATTTAGATTATCGTAGGGAAACACTTCGGAGTTCAAATGAACTTTGAAATTGATTAGATTACAAGTGTTAAATTCGCTGGGATTCTCCTTGAGATTGTTCATTTTATTCGTTTGCAATCCAAAAATTATTACTCTGGGCTTTTCCAGTTGGGTGGCAGTTTTTACGCGCCAGATGTTATGAGTAGATTTTGACACATTGGGATATTCGTATAGATCCCAACTGCGAAAGCTCATTTGTACAGGCCTCGAACTTTGAATTGTCTGATATAATTTAAGACGTTCGACATCACTCAAGGTGATGTGCGGTACTTTCCACGTAATTTTTCTGATATTGAACTGATACTTTGCAAGTTCTGTTTTAACCACGTTATCGTTTGTTTTCGCTCTTACCAACACTAATTCGTGTTTGGCGTTTGGAATTATCTTCTTGTAATCTTCGGCGAATCCCAACAATCTGTGTAAGGGTACGCAAAAATTGAAACGTCCTCCTGGCGAAGTTTTCACTAGCCTATTATCATTTATAGACCACCCTGCGTTAATGAGCAAAGCACTTTCGCTCGGATGTAACGAAACGTAGTTTTTCAAAGACGTGGTGATTCCTAGGTTTCGAGAATGATCAATTTCGATACCATTTAATTCATAACGAACTTCGTCAAACATGAATGAGGTACAGTTGTTGATGAGAAATAGGGTATTGACAGCTTCAGCGTTCTCGTTCAGTAAGGTTCCTTCGATGTATAAGAAGCTTTCAGATGGAAGTAGAATCAAATCTTGATGTTGAACGCATATTCGAATCGTATCACTCGGATTGTACGATTCTATGAACGGTGAGTAAGTGTGATATGACTTCCTCACTATCGATTCATCTACACGAGGTGATTGAGAAATGTTTAGCAAGTCACTCATCGCTACGAACCTTCAATCCCAAAGACTTTAAAAATTGTTTGTTTGCTCCTGTCAGGAAAACAGCTCGTTTGGGTTTCGATGTTAATCGTTTCAACCCTGAACCAGAACTAACTCTTCTTATCGACGAATGCGAATATTTATTTAAACTGTTATTATTATTATTATTGTTCTTTTTTTCGTTAAAAATTAACATCTCTATTTATTGATACTTGTTTATGCTAAACGTCCTTATATATATATTATCCCTTTGGATCACAAGTACCTTACTGAAGATTATTCTCCTTCACACGTTCTTTATATGTTGTTAATCATCCTTGTTCTATTCCCAATCACCTACAGATCATAACACGGTCGTAAATGTAACCTTATTGTAATTTTCTCATTACGAAAATTAATCACATTTCCGTCTTGATCTACCAATTTAACGAAAACTGAGCTTATGGTATTAACGTTGACGGGCATGTAGATTATACTTTTTGGAACTTCGTTTATTTTATACCCAGGCAAGACGTCTGGCGAAAATTCGTGGACGGTGTGAACGAGTTTGCCGTTCAAATAGGATCCTGTAATTATATTACATTCCACACGAATAGAATTGACTTTGTTTATGCTGACAGCCAAGTCAGATTCCACTCTCGCATTCGGACCTATTTCGCGGCTGCTAAAACCCAATAGCTCTCCAACAGAACGATCCCTGTTAAAATAGACGGTATGCGAAGACTTGATTTCAACCCTGAGCGTATTACTGTTTGCTCGTATAACAATTTTCACCACACTGTTATGCTCTCTTAAATAACTCTGTATGTAATTGGCTATATCGTCCAGTTCGTACGAACCTTCAGGTAATTCGATAATTTCATCGCCCACGTGGAACAAGTTGTTATCTTTGTCAATGTTTGGTATCGAGTGATACGTGTATAAACTAACTAGTCCACACTCGTAAGCGGTAGGTAACTCTATAGGTGGAAAATAGTCCGCGAATAAGGTGGACTCTTTTCCAGAAAAATTCAGTATTATCGACATGTTAATGACTCCAAGTCAACTGAACCGCAACGGCTTAACTTCTTTATTATATAAACATTCGTATAAGAACTGCAAACACAAGTGTCCGCAAATTACAGAATCATCTTTTTGATATCTAACGTAATTATAATGTATGTTTGAACCCAAATAGTTTACGATTTCTCGCGGAGGTCCAAGGTTACCGTAGCTATCAAAATATTCAATGTCATTGCCTTGTTTATAATATGCTACCCAGTGTGTACCGGGACCCCTCGAGTTATCTAAATTTACGATTCCGCTTTCCGATAGACGCGGTCTTATCGGTAATTTATCCAACATAAAAACACCTCTAAAGTTTGGAATATTTCTGGCAAATTTGAATAAGTCGAGTTCGTCGAGGGCCCTCCCAGGTAGCACGCTTAAAAGTTTTTTGGTTTCAAGTAAAGACCCAATCCTTTCTTGTACGGTTTTAGGTAAAATCCTTTTCCGATAGCAATCGCCTCCATCGTTTTATTGTGTCGTTCGCTTTCAGACAGTTGCTTTCGCCCCTGTTGCACGTCATTAATCGCTTTGGCTACACCCGCAGCTCCCCCTCCTAAGGCCCCGAGTGCAGACAAACCAGCAAACAGCGGTATCAAGAAAGGAAGTACACCACCTGTTTTCGGGACAGGAATCACCCTCGTCAACGGAAGTTTCGTTCGCTTGTCCGTTACATTCTTTCTCGCTTCCATTAAAGCCATTCTGATGGCGCTCCGTATGTTGTCCGGTTTCTTCAGTTTCACGTCCGATTTAACTTTAGCCATCACGTGACGTAAAACGTTCTTTACTACTTTCTGCCTTCTCTTTTGACAACTACTCTTAGCTTTGCATTTCCCTCTCTTCACACCCATTCCCAGTTTCGCCTTAGTTTTCATGGTGTTTGTTACAAGCCAGGCGTTTAGCCGTTCACCAAATTTAGAATCTCTCGCTATTACTCTCTGCCAAGCCCTTTCGGCAAGCTCAAGATCAGCTCGATTTCTGCTGCCCGTATCTTTTGAATTCGAGTAAGCGATATCGTGTTCTTTACACGCGCTATCTAACGGATTTACACCCGGATCTCCTCTAGCTAATCTTTCCTTCAATTTCGTTCCAGGACCGCAGTACTGATAACCAGGTAGGTGCAACTCAAACGGTAATTTATTGATTAGAGTGTTGAGCAACCCTTTACCTCGAACAGCAAAACGATAATTAATCTCGGATCTTGGATAGAGAAGCATCTTATAGATCAATCAGGTAGCGTTGTTTACCACACATGCGTACATACTATACTAATTTTATTTAAATGGAATTCATGTTATATTTAATTAAGCAGTTACCCAGATGCGTTTGATTAGGCAGCATGATGCGTTACTACCAGTCAAGAATGTCGATTTACAGGAAAATGCCGGGGGTCCGACCGTCGTTAAACACAGTAAATTATTACCGAATTCTATACGTGCGCTAATCGTGGGACCATCCAATTGCGGGAAAACCAACGTACTTATAACTTTGCTCGAACATCCCAACGGCTTGAAATTTGAAAACGTTTATGTGTACTCAAAATCTTTGTACCAACCGAAATACGAATACCTCAAAGCATTGTTGACTGGCATAAAGGGGATAGGATACTACACCTTTTCGGAAAATAATACGGTACTGCCGCTCAGCGAAGTGAAAAGGAACTCTATCTTTGTATTTGACGACGTGGCCTGCGAAAAACAAAATCACATAAGAGAATTTTTTTCCATGGGGCGTCATAAAGCCGCTGATAGTTTCTATTTGTGTCAAACTTACACCCACATTCCGAAACACTTAATACGCGACAATTGCAATTTTTTAATAGCCTTTAAACAGGACGGTTTGAATTTGAAGCACATTTACGAAGACCACGTTAATACGGACATGAGTTTCGATAAATTTAAACAAATGTGTTCCGAATGTTGGAAACTCGACTATGACTTCTTGGTCATTAACAAAGACTGTTCAATAGAACAGGGTCGGTACCGGAAAGGATTCGACACCTTTATAATTCTATAAATAGTGATGTAACGCATCGTTTACCATCATTAACAGGGTTGTTATCAGAGCTGTTCCAACAGCTGCTGTTTGTGTTGTTCAGCAGAGCTGTTCCAGAGCTGTTCCAGAGCTGTTCCAAACCTGTTCTAGAGCTGTTCAAGAGCTGTTTGTTTGCTGGTAGAGATGAACGAAGATGTGGTTAAAAATTTAATAAAAACGCGAAATGTAATTCGTAAAAAATTTGAAGCCCTAAAAACGGGCAAAGTGGAAGACGCAGCTACTCTAGAACGTATTTTTCAACCTATCACCGCTCCGCTAAAGAACTTGACAGATATATCTCTTACGAAAAAGACACTACCGGATACCTCAACAGACAAATTCAATTTCATGAAAAAAGACAAGGACGAACCGAAATCTGATACCTTCAAAGATTATGATGATGATGATGATGATTATGATGATTACACAAGTTTACCCTCATCCTCAGATGATATCCAAACGATTCCTACAGAATCAAGTCAGGCCCCAACACCAACAACATCAACAACTGTTGAACGCACTGATGATGATGAGGATCTCACAGAACCATTTCGTTTCTTGCGTCCGACAGACGCTTTCATGAATTCTTTAAAAATCAAACAAGAAGATTTTGATTATAAATACGGCCCTCGTTTCGACTCTGTCGAGAAAAAGTGGGCAATCGGCAGTTCACCTTTTTCGATATCAAATTTGAATTTTTTCGTGAACGATAAAATCTACAAGCTAACAAGTGGTTTACAAAACTTGCTCTTTTTAAATCAGCCTTCACTGGAAGCATGTACCGAAAATGATATTTTATCGTATTTAGAAATTGTGAAATCCAGTAATTTATTACGCCGCGGTTTCGATCAATCTCAGCAGTACGCCGGAAATAGAAGTTTCAAGTATAAGTTTATCAAAGACCTTTTGGGGAGTCACCAAAAGGCACGCGAAGGATCTGGATTGATGAAATATTCTCAAAATAAATTAGATTACATTTATTGGGATAATCCTAATGAATTGGTAGACAGGCTCAAACTTTTACACGCATCTCAACAAGCAGGTCATACCAACCATAACAACGAAATTATTTCCATATTAGAGGAATTGAGGGAAGCTGATATTATAGAATAAAGTTACACACTTTCTGGACCTTACTTCATTCTTATCATGGGCATCGATAAATTCGGACGTTCTGTTTCTCTGGAACATAACAAGTCTACTCGCGCCGCTGTTGCACCCCTCACATTCGGCTACGTTTTATCTAAAAAGGGTGACATTGACGTTCAAAACAAACGTATTTGTAACTTGTCTAAACCTGTCGATTCTAATGACGCCTCTAATAAACGGTATGTAGATGAGAAAATACTAGCAGTTAAAAATGAATTCAGACCAAAGATTTTCCAAATAAGTAGCACTGTAGCTGCATTACAACAGAAAATTACTGAACTAACCCAAGTCGTAGATCTGCTAGACAAGGTAGACAACAGTGTTCCCGTCACTGTACCGCGAGAACCATCATATCCCACACCAACAAATACAATAATTAACGCACCCACTTCTGCTCTGTCGACATCTATAAATTCTGTAATTGATTCACTCACATCACCACCACCACAACCGCCTAACAAACACAGGCGTATTTCTTAAGCTCTGCGATGAGCAAACAACAACTGGTGGAGGAATTGCATAAACCTGCAAGACGCAATTTTAAACGTCGCACGGTGATTTTAAAGGGTATTAGGGACCTTTTCCAAGCCGATTTGGTTGAGATGGGAACTTATTCGTCCGATAATAAGGGATTTCGCTACTTGTTAACAGTTATTGACGCATTTTCAAAATTTGCCTGGGCTATTCCGGTTAAAACCAAATCGGGTTCCGAGGTTGCTAAAGCAATGGAACAAATTTTAGTCAAGCAAGCCCCTGCAAACTTGCAAACAGATCACGGAAAAGAATTCTATAACGTTCATTTTCAGAATCTCATGAAAAAATATAACGTCAACCATTACTCCACGTACAGTGTTTTAAAAGCGTCCATTGTAGAGCGATTTAACAGAACTTTAAAAGAGCAGATGTGGAAACAATTCAGTCTGAACGGATCGTATAAATGGATAGATAATGTTCAACAATTAGTTAACAAGTATAATGCCACCGTTCACCGAACTATTAAAATGCGTCCTCGTGACGTAACTATTGCCCACGAAAAGAAATTTTTAACAACCGTGTACAATAAAATTAAAACGTTTCCGCTGCCGAAATTTCAGGCTGGTAATAGGGTTCGAATAAGTAAGTTCAAACACATTTTCGAAAAAGGTTATACCCCAAACTGGACTACTGAAATTTTTACGATTCATAAAGTTCAGATTACCAATCCAGTCACCTATATTCTTAAAGATTATCAAGGTAAAATAATTCTGGGAAGCTTCTATGAACACGAATTGTTAAAAGCTAAAAATAACAATTATTATCTCGTTCAAAAAGTTTTAAAGAAAAAGGGAAACCGGTTATTTGTCAAGTGGCTCGGTTTCTCTGACGCACACAACTCGTGGATTGATAAAAAAGACATTCTTAAGCAGCGTGACAAGAAAAAAATCTAATTTTGCATTGCTAATTCACGCACATACCACGCTTGTTATTCTAATTCCACTTATCGCTCGTAGGTGAAAAGGTCAGACTTTATAATAGAGAACGGATAAGCACGCATCTCCAGTCTGAATTATTATTTTTTAAAGTGAGGTCAAAAATCTAGTCATTCGCGATGTTCATTAAAATCGGGTTCAGTGTTTTAATAATTGTGATCTGCCTCGCCTACATTCCGAATTGCGGGGTGCTATCGGCTCCAATTACGCAAGCGGTTTACCTTGATGAAAACAAAATTGCGCGTATGAAATTCGAAGTTCGTTTACCTACGCACGAGATTGTCCAGGTGAATTTAGCATTCAAATTGCTAACCGCTAGTCAAGTCCTGCCCCTCTATAATTCCACGGTGCCTGAAAATCTCGCGCTTAACAAAACCACAATCAACTCAACTGCAGTAGCAACCGAAACAAAGTCAACCGAGCCGTCCGACGAAAGAGTAACGACGGCGACGCCTACGTCTAATACTACGGTAACAGAAGAAGAGATTTTGCAGCCCGCAGCACTCAGGAGAGCAGCCGGAAACGAAAAAAAAGAAGAAGAAGAAGATGAAGACACATCCTCGTCTCTATCTTTGCTGTCGGTCGAAGAAGCTATCGAAGACTTCCGACAGAATTTGATCAGGAAAGAAATGGAAATTGCAGGTATCATTGAAAGCGATCAACCTTTTTACAGACATTTCAGACTCGAATACGCTGGGGGTGTAGTGTTACCGATTCGCTGCACCTACGAAGCTTTCTATGTGGAACATACCCTTACAATTTCTTGCTTCGAGTATCGGGAAGTTGGACTGCAGAAAATCCTGAGCAATGGTGAAATTGATGTTATGCCTCGGGCTATCTACACACCCATCTACATAGACGTTTCGAAACTCAAGCAGACGTACTCGATGAACATTAATTAATTAATTGTTTCGTATGTGCTACAAATACACGGATACTTTGTAAATAGTCTGTTCAATAAAAGAATTTTACTGAAATGTTTTGTTTCATTTCTTCTCAATCATCATCATCATCACACAACCATTCTTGTTTCTGTTCAGTACCATTTTTTCTTTTTCAGTCTTCCCGCCCCCCACCATCCTCCCCCGACCCCCGGCCACTGCCCTGGCCCCGCCGGGCCCCCGCCAGGCCCCCAGCCAGGCCCCAGCACGCGCCCCGGCCCCCTCTGACCTTTGACCCCGCAGAGCAGAGAACGGACGCGGCAGGCATATACAGGGTGGAGGAAATTTGGTCTAGAATCCCCAGATATATACTACTGACGACAGTCGGTCCCGTCTTTACAGACACTCACTCCGGGCACGAATAATCCAGAATTTCCCGTCGCTATCTCCAAAACTACCAACGCTGGAAGTCCCGAATGAAGCCGTTGCGTTGAAATTTTCCGAAAATCTCGTCCAAGTTCGGATTTTCTTCCCGACCCTTTCGGAACGTTTCGAAGGGGTAACAGTGCATCGAGTGGACGCGCTCGTTCATTTTCTTTCATTCGACGCCACATTTTCCTCATTCGGGAGACAGGAAGAGATTTTGAAAAGAGGGAAGCTCAAATTCGCAATTTTTAACATTTCGCACCCCGGGACGCTCGCGGGAGGATGAAGAGGGGAAAATAGCCCTCGCTCGTGTAGAGCGTCGCGGATTCTCTCGAGAAAAGGCAGAAATTCCCTTCCCGGACGCTCCCTTTCGAAGCAAAAGGAAATTCCGCATTTTACACACCCCGAGAGTTTCTGAGGGTAGTTGAGCCGCGATAGGGGCGCAACTTTCGGAAACCGCCGCGTCTTGCAGCACGCCTCCATACACGAAGCCGATTTTCATTTCACCAGGTAGTTTTCGAAAAAAACGGGGGGTTTGAAAAATGCAGTCTTATCTCGGGGAGCCTCTGGCGGGAGGGAGAAACTTTTTGGGGAAAAACAGCAGAGGGACTTTAGACACCCCGAAGACCGTATTTTAACCTCCCGCTATTAGAAAAATTGCAGGTCTGAAACTAAGTCCGCCGCGGCGACGCGAAAAGTGAGTTTCTCGAGCAATCGTAGGCGAAAATGCACCCCTCGGGTTTTTCGCTAATAACTTTCTCAAACGTACACCGATTTCAATTTTTTCGACGGATATCGAAAGAGCGAACTTGAGAGAACCCTATTCTTACCACTAAACATGCGGAGCCTTCCGCAGGTGAGGAAGACGGCCTCGAGAAAATCGAAGGTTTCGGGAGACACGTACCACTTGGGAGCGGCCTGCGACCCCCGCGTAACCCTTTTTGGAAAATCTAAAGACACATTTGTAAAGTAGAAGTGACGGCTGTCCGCCTGTGCGAAAATCTCCACCCCGCACTCCTGTTCGACCACCTAAAACTTTAATTGGAAAGTGCAAATTTTCGTAAAATCGCGAAATCTACCCCGGAATTTTCGCTCGTCGCGTGGTGGAGACCCTGACTGGAGAGATCCGCATATCGAAATGTCATCTCGAAAGATTAAGTAATCTTTATCAAAAAAGAGCGCGCCTCGGGGCGGTCTGTGAAAGTCACCACGAGCGTAAGAAGATATGCAATTTCGGCGAAATTCTGACAGACGGGTATTTGAACTTGTAAGATTTCGACGTCTCGCTGGATTCTTGTTGTCTATTTTCAAATGCACTTTTCGCGCCGTGCCGCGCCCTGGCTACGATCTCCTCGGAGGAGATAGCTCCACAGTTTCGATACTTTTTTGCCCCAATCCGATCGACGCCGACGGGGCTATCGGGATCCGCCTTCGAAAATGCCCCGCAACCCCCGGTCCGGCCGCTATAAAAAACTACCCTTATTTTGGGGGCGCCGTAACTCGAAGACCGTTCGAGATGGAGAAGCCGGACCCGCGAAATAACACCCGCCGACCCTCGGAGTTCTCGTTCGCTCGCTCCCCGAAGTCGTCCGGTTCTCGGATCAAAAACGTAAGACCAGATAAGTTTCGGTCGGCGAGGGTTCACCGAGTTTGTTATCGCTTGGAAACGGGGTGTTTTCGAGGAGTTGAAAAAATCTCGAGGGTACCCGCGGATCCGGGACGAATTCGCCCGTTACCCCGTCAAATTTCGTCCCGATCGGCGCAGTTTTCGCGGAGAAAAATATTATTTTCGATTTTCGACGTTTTCGCCACCCCTCGCTTACGGCGGGGGATGACGGGCCGGGTCGCGCGGTTTTATTCGTTAAAAAACACCGTTTTTAAGCCATTTTTCATTTTTTGTGGGCGTGGCCAAAATCCTTGATAAAAATATTTTTTGTAGTATTTCATTAAGTATTTTTCGATTGAAAGTATACCAGAAGAAAAACTTCCAATCTTAACATATATTGCCGGATATGCCTCAAGAGAGGAATTGCGTCTTAAAAAATGCAATATATGTTTGGATTGGTTAAATCTTACAGGAAAAGTTGTCGATGTAGATTTAGAATCGTTACCGTTTGAACTTATCATGGAACTTGATAGGGGAAAACTTACGTTGCCAAGCGAACATGCAATCTTTGCAGTGTCTTTGTGCTGGATAATTTTTAAAAAAATTATTGATGAACACGTCATTCAGTTCATTGAATGTGAAAACCATCTCTCGCTCATTCATAAAATCACTTGTTTCTTTCTAGTGAATTATTGTGAAATGTTTGATATTGAAAATTTTTCTTTGGATAACCCTAGCGAGTGTTTGTATGGAGAGAAACTATTGTTGAAGCTTGAGAAAATCAGTTTAAGGGCATGTAAAGTTCTTTTAAATAATTTTATTAAAAAGCAAAATGATGTAGGGCCTGCTAATAAATCCCGGGATAAGAATTCAGGGAAAGATGACACTCAAAGGAAAATTAAAAAACTAAGAGCTTATTAACCAAAGAAAATGTAGAGATATTAGTGCGATTTTTGTATTCATTTACACTTAAGTTTTTCACTAATAAAAGATTACATCAGCACAATATTTTGTTAATTTTCGCTTATATAGGAAGAAAAAATGTCGTCAATCCATTTAAATTATGTATGTTGAAACAGATAATATAATAATATAATGCTGGAACTCCTAAGATCACGTGACCGCCGATATGTCATAACGCGCCATGGCCGGTCTTTATCGTTGGCTGCGTACATCCCAAATAAAGTCTTTCGGTTTCACTCTTGCTGAAACTTGGGAATGCGAGTTTAAACAGTTTATTAAGCATAATGATGAGGCCCGGGAATTTTTATCTCAAAATTTTGCTTTTGATACGGAAACCATTAACCCCCGAGACGGTTTCTTCGGTGGTAGAGTTAATGCTGTTAAACTGTATTATAGAGGTGACACTGAAGCTGGGGAGAAAATATTATATTACCATGTATGTTCTTTATATCCATTCGTAAATAAATATTTAAACTACCCAGTGGGTCACCCTAAAATACATGTTGGACATGACGTTTGTGTTACCATCGGAGAAACCGTCGAAGGACCCATTAAATGTACAGCTTTACCGCCTAAAAATTTATATCATCCTGTTTTGCCTTTCAGAATGCATAACAAATTAATGTTGCCGTACCTGTGCACAAACCACGTGCACACCAATGAAGTTAGGCAGTTTACAGGCACATAATATGGTATTGTTGAGTTGAGGGCTGTGTCTCTAGGTTATAAAGTAGTCAAATATTTTGAAATATGGGAGTACGAAGTAGCTGTATTTGACACAAACACAAAATCTGGTGACAGCCATAAAGTCTGCACCATATGGAAAACTTTTTTATTTACAGGATTATTGAAAAACGATTTTAGGCATTAGTTTCAGCATGATTAATAACTAGAAAATTGACAAAAATATTTGTCATGTCACAACTATGACAACGCCAAAATGTCATTCGAATTTTTAAAATGGCCCGAAATGCCCTTATTTATCAAAATATGGAAAAGTGCGATAAGGAAAAGTTATTTGTAATTAAATTAAGATTCTAAATACGCCATTTGGTGAGACAATTTCAATGTTTTAATTTTTCTTTTTTTTTCAAAACTTCAAATAATATTTAAGATACCTAAACATATTTTCAAACAATATTCTCTTCAATTAAATATTACATTTCTGTATGTCTTCCTTCTCTTTCCATACATGTTATTGTCCTGTTGAAAAATTATTTGGTTACGTTTCTGAAAAATCTTTAGTATAAATAAATCCACATCGGAATTTTCAGTTTTATTTGTATGATCTAAATGTAATTTAAATGAACAATAGTTTTTTTAATATTTACGCCCATTATCCTGCAAAATTCCACTGTAAGGGTTTAAAGTTGCTGAAAATAGTCCAAAATTGTACTGTTATTTTTCGTAAAAACGGTTATTTTGCAAGAAATCAATTAATTTAAAAAATAAATGTAACATTACCGTATTTTTGCATTGAAATATTTCAAATTAACTCAACCGTAAACAAATAACACCCACACAAAAGTAAATGTTAAATATTTTTGGAAAAAAAGGAAAAAATTAAAACATTAAAATTGTCTCACCAAATGTCGTATTTAGAATCTTAGTGTAATTACAAATAACTTTTCCTTATCGCATTTTCCATATTTTGATAAATAAGGGCATTTGGGGCCATTTTAAAATTTCAAATGACATTTTGGCAGTGTCATAGTTGTGACATGGCAAATATTTTTGTCAATTTTCTAGTTATTAATCATGCTTGAACTAATGCCGAAAACCGTTTTTCAATAATCATACAAATAAAAAAGTTTTCCATATGGTGCAGACTTTATGGCTGTCACTGTATAAATAATTTTCTAAAACTAAAGCAGGAATGTAGCGATTGGCTATGGTGTAAAAATGAATTAGATAAGAAAATTTATACCAGAATATTATGATAAAGTCCGATTAGAATACGACAAAGTTCAAAGTAATCCTAGTTTTCGGACAACGTCCTAACTTAACTAGATCAAAAATTGTTTACACGGCCGAAGAACTTTATAATATTCTAACGGATCCCTCTGCATTGGTATTGTCTCTGTTGTCGGTTTCGGATAATATTCTCATAGTAAACTGGGAGAGTTCCGAAGAACACATACCGGTTACAACAGCAAATGCTAGACTTGTACTGTACAGATACGTAGAGAAACTAGGCCGTCAAATTTTATATTACGATACTGATAGTATAATATTCACGGCCAAACCTGGAGACTGGATACCACCGACTGGGGACTTCCTGGGGAATCTAACAGACGAGTTAACTTCGTACGGTACTGTAGCAAAATAGCCGCCGCACATGTTTCCTTATTTTTTTTCCGTTAAACTTTCGTTCCGAGAACTATCAGTTGCTGACAAAGAGCTTCCTTCAATATACCATAAAGTGGCAATAAACTGGACGGGTAACATTTCATGTTTCTTTTTGTGTCCTGTTTAGGAAATTCACAGAGACCCTTAAATTATAAAGTCAACTCACAAACAATGCATCTGGAGTGATAACTTATTTTCAATGGCAGCTTCCTTTTTCTAAAGTATCAATTGCTCTGCAAGAATGTAACGCTCAAATTTCTTAAAAACCCCTTGTAAAAGTCTTGCGGCGCTCGTAAAAGAATCTCTCTTTTCTAAGAATTCTGAGAAGCCCACTTGTTTCAGACCACCCTAACAGCAGTTACCCCCAGTCTTGGACGGACGCAATTAATATTTTTTATATGACCTAGAGTAGCAAAAAGCTGACAAATTGATACGAGAAACTAAATATATTCATTTTGTCCATTAGGTTAAAGTTAAAGTTTAGATAGGAGTGAGTAATATTAGGTTTAAATTGTTGTCTGGCTAGCAGGTAACACGGGTTTTTCCCTAGGTGAACAATTCTAGGTTTTCCCCTCCGAAAGGTAAATTTAGATGTTCATTGATAGTTAATTCATTATGTTTATTTAGATAGGAGTTTTAAGTACTATTATGAACATTTTGTGAAGGCGTGATCGTAGGGCAAATAATCGGATGCCAAAAACCAGTAAGAACCAGCTTTCGGCAGACTGCCGCAGGCAAGCCAATTAGGGGCTGTTGCCAAAAGGGCCATATGAAGTGGCTCCTCCCTTAAACATTCAATAAGGATATTTCAAAAACGTAGTTGCATGTAAAATTAGCCGATAGTAGAAAAAATCACAAGTTAAAGTCAACTCCCTTTCCGAGATCACTTGTTTAGGCACGACAAATTCAAGTTCAGTTCCAAATTTACTTTCAAATCTCTCCGACGTGTTTGAATCTTCTATTCTTTTCGTAATTGGTCACTTATTGGGTTTAGCCAGTATCGTGTTAAATGTTTCGAAATTTCAGTAAATCCTTTCAATAAATGTCAAAGTGTTCTTTTGGTGAAAAGGTATTCTTGCTATTTGCTCACGGAAATTCTCTAAAATTTGTTTGGTTTTGTTGTTTTATTAATATTGTGGTTGTTGTTCCAATCATGGCAGTATTTGATTTTATTAACTTTTTGTGTGTTGTTTTCATGTTATGTTCGTTCTGCCATCGGAACAGTAGATGTAATTGCCTAATTTTGGTCACTTTGTTTGGTTGTGTTAAAGTCAATGCAAGATTTCAAGTAGCTTCTGTAAATTCCGGTACGATCACACCATCCGTTTTAGTGGACCATGTCTTATAACGTGTTTTGTAAGCAGTTTGCGACCGTTTTCTTTTGTTTAATTAATAAATCTTGTGGGCCGAAATGTTGCACGTTTTCATAGAGAATTTCCTGACACAAATATCGCTAAAGCCCGTTATTGCCAGGCGCTTTTTAGGCGGCTGAATCGTTTTAGGCCGCTGAAATTTATGCCGCTGAATTTTGTATTTAGGCAGGGTGATATTGCCAGGAAATGTAATTAGGCCGCTGAAATTGATGTGTCAGTATCTTGACGTTACGTCAGTATTTTAGCTTGTATTTTTGTTTGAGCGTAAAAATATAGAAAATAATAATAATCATGATTCTACCAATGGTTCAGAAACAATTAGTAAATAGTAAGTTAGTTTTGATGAGGAAGGTGGACGATGAAGCTAAATTTTAATATTTACTGATTACTGCCATTTTGACAGCAAATGTCAATACTACTTTCTGCCGCCTAAAAAATGAACGCGCTCATTTAAAAATGAAGCAGCTGAAAAAATGGTTTGGGCGCACTAACCGTCTAAAATTAGAAAATTTCAGCGGCCTAAAACGATTCAGCCGCCTAAAAAGCGCCTGGCAATAACGGGCTTTAAGCCTGGCAATAACTGGCTTTAAGCCCGTTATTGCCAGGCGCCTTTTAGACGGCTGAATCGTTTTAGGCCGCTGAAATTTTCTAATTTTAAGCTCCATATTGCCAGGCCCGTTTTAGGCGGCTGAATCGTTTTAGGCCGCTGAAATGTATGCCGCTGAATTTTGCATTTAGGCGGGGTGTTATTGCCAGGAATTGTAATTAGGCCGCTGAAATTGATGTGTCAGTATCTTGACATTACGTCAGTATTTTAGCTTGTATTTTTGTTTGAGCGGAAAAATATAGAAAATAATAATAATCATGATTCTATGAATGGTTCAGAAACAATTAGTAATTAATAAGTTAGTTTCAATTATGAAGGTGAACGATGAAGCTAAATTTTAATATTTACTGATTACTGTCATTTTGACAGCAAATGTCAATACTACTTTCTGCCGCCTAAAAAATGAACACGCTCATCTAAAAATTAAGCAGCTGAAAAAATGGTTCAGGCGCAGTAACCGCCTAAAATTAGAAAATTCAGCGGCCTAAAACGATTCAGCCGCCTAAAAAGCGCCTGGCAATAACGGGCTTAAGAGAAGTGAGCATAAAGTGTAGGGGTGTGCTACCTCACGAAGACGTCTGAGAGTGGTTCCAAGGCCAATTGGTTCAGGAGGGAACGGTGATCCGTGGTTTGTATTTTATAAAGTGATGTGGAATGAGAAAAATTCGATGAACTTAATTTATCTTACCACAGAGTGTTTTGAGTGAGTATAGTTAGTACAATATCAGGGCGATCGAACAGTCATATTTGTTGGATGAATTTCATCAGTAGAGTATGTAACGGCCCTATTATATTTTCAACCGCTCGGCAAACATGTTAATAGATAGAGAAAAAGGGGCTTTGTTATAGTACAAACAGTTATATCACGGAATTTGTCGGTGGCGACCCTAAAAATTATGCTTTTAGAGTATTTTCACAGACTCAAAATAAATATTTTATCGTTTGTAAAGTTAAAGGCATAACTTTAAATTTTATAAATCGGCCAAAAAATAAATTTCGATCTTATTAAGGACATGGTATGCAATAATGCTGAACATGTGTACGTTCTTAATGATAGAAAAAATGCAAGAACCGTAGCATACGAAGTAATTTCAAGACCAAAGTGTAAAGTCTATAGGGAGGTATACAACAAAAGACGCTGTCTAAACAGTTCCTACGATACCGTTCCCTATGGTTTCGTTATATAATTTTATGTGATATTTTTTATAGGCTATTTATTTATTTATTGTATTTTATTTTATTCATTTAAGTGCACTTTTAATTATTGCTGTAAATTTCTTTTCAGTTATTCTATTTTTGTCCTTAGTGCGCGTATTTTTTTATAAGCATTTCATTTTATACATTTTACAATTCTTACTTTTTATAGCAAATATAAATAATTTTTCTCTTTGACCGAAATTTTTATTGATATGTATTTTGCTATGTGTTAAGTTATTTTATTTCATACATATCAGTTCTTATTTTTTATTATAATCATAAGTAAAACAAATTTGTTAGACACATATGTTTTATTAATATTTGCTCATAAGTACATCCCACGGTTTTTCAAAAGCATGTCATTTATTTTAGTATCTGTATAGTATAGTTCAAATGAAAATGTCTTTATCAAAAAACCATTACTGGCTCACAATGTTCGCTAGTTGTAAATCACCTTTAATGTATTATCACAGGAAGTATATAAGAAAACATTTCCTAAGGATAGTTAGTCAATTATTCACCGTTGACGTTGTTATGCTTGTTTCAGTTTCAGTGTAAGATTCCTTAAATGTTAATAAAGTGCAAATACACTTTGCAATAAGTTGAAATAACCCTTATTTTAAAAATAACAACGGGCAGGCATATTTCCCGCCTATACAAGTAGCTGACAAACACTTATATACCTGGATGTGTACGTGTAGTCAACATACAGGATGGATATTGCTATATCCCAAATGATTACCCACACTTAGAAATCAATTTTCATGAACCCGTTGATGTTATACCAGTAGTTAGAAAATGAGAGCCTCAGATACGAACCCGTTCGGAGCACATAGCGCCATCGAGTTCTCGAGGTGCCATCGACTTCTTCGGCAGTGACCTTGAAAGAGACCAGAGGCTGCTGAAGGAGTCGTTGAGGCATCCGAAGAAGTGTCTTCAGCAGCGGCATCTGCAGCAGCAGCCTCTGGTGTCTTTGAAGGTCATTGCCGAAGAAGTGGGCATGTCTTCAGCAGCGTCTGGTGTCTTTCAAGGTCATTGCTGAAGAAGTGGTGTTCAGCAGCGTCCAGGCGCATGCGCCGGGGCTATTCCTCAGGTCAGTCCACCCAGTTCTTCGGCAATGACCAGAGGCTGCTGAAGAAGGGCCTCTGGTGTCTTCGGGGCCTTTGGTTGTGGCTCAGGCGCCTGCGCCGGGGCAGCCTCTGGTGTCTTGCCATTGCGCACCCAAGCCGCCATTTTGGCTGTGGGTCAGGCGCCTGCGCCGGGGCTGTCGCGTACAAAGCGCGTGTTGTTCAGGCCAGTCCATCCTGGCCCCATCCACTTCTTCGGCAATGACCAGAGGCTGCTGAAGGAGTCATGTCTTCAGCAACGGTGTCTTTGGGGCCTTTGGCCGTGGCTCAGGCGCATGCGCCGGGCTCTGGCTATGAGAGTGGGCGGGGCAACAGCCAATGAGAGTGGTTGTGGGCAGCATCCAATCAGAATTGTTGTTAGGTGCTGTTGGGCCTTTGGATGTGGCCCAGGCGCCTGCGCCGGGGTTTTCGCAAAAATAAAAACGTTGAATATATTTTTACATCAATATAATTAAAACTATAATCTGTATACAGAGTAGGCATGCGTGTATTTTCTGGGCAAATCGAAGCCCTGCAGCTTCTCATACCACTCTTCTGACCGATTCATTACCCGGTGTATACTCAACGATGCGGTCATGCAGGATGAGACAGTATGCGGTTGTGTTGGGCGGAAAATTCTCGCTCGACTCAAATTCTAGACGCATATCTATGGGTCCAGGCTTGATGCTTTCCGACTGCTTTGATGCGTCAATCACCACGATGGGCGCTAGATCCTTGAACTGTTCCTTGCCGTATAACGGCTCGCCAACTTTTCCATAGTATGAACTCTGGAAGTTCTGGTACATTTCGTATAGCAGGGCGTATTTCCCCGTGGAGAAATCCAAGTTTAAATTCTCGTAGGGGAAGCACTCAGAATTCAGGTACAGTTTGACGTTTGTCAGATTGCAGTGGTCAAATTTGCTTGAATCCGTGTCCAAATTCGCTTTACGATTCGTCTGGAAGGCGACAATAACGTAGCGGGGTTTCTCCAACCGTGTTGCAGTCTTGACGGCCCACGTTTGTTTCGTAGCTTGCGGCAACACCGGATACTCGTACAGCTCCCAGCTGCGAAAACATATCTGCAACGTTCTCTCTTCCTCGACAATATTGAGAAGTTTTAGGTATTCAGCATCCGATGGATAGACGTACGGCACCCTCCAATGAACCTTGCTCAACTCAATTCTGGTGTCCTCGTTACCCACGAAAGCGTTCCTATCGTTTTTCGATCGAGTCAAAATGAGCTCGTGACACACATTTAACAGAATTTTGGGGTAATCTTCCAAGAATCCCAGCAGGATTCTTCCCGGGATGCACACGTTAAAGTTCCCGTTCGCGTCGATAAGGTGGCTCGGTGAGTCTCCCGTATTCGTCCAGCCGGCATTCTCCAGGGCACCTACCTCACCCACATTCAGAGAAACTACACCCTTCAGTGTGCTCGTGATGCCCACGTTTTTTGTTCGATCCACCTCCACCCCGTTTATTTCATAGCGGACGTCGTCAAAGAGGAAACTGAGGGCGTTATTTGTTAAAGCCGCATTTCCGCCTCCTGCACCCTTGATGAACCTGCCCTCTATGTAGATGCTGCTTAGATGCGGGCGTACGTAAACGTCTTGTTGGTGGATTGGTATGCGAATTTCGTCATTGGCGTTGAATGTTGTTGTTGTCACGAACGGTTGATGTACGTGCACCTCGACACGGCGTGCTGACTCATCCAAAACAGCACCGTCCAGAACACGAAACGTGTCTACGTTTATGTGTGTCATTATTCAAATGCGGTTCCCTTGTTGAAGCACAAGTACTAACTGACAGCACCGTTAATTTTCTTGCTTAAATACTCTCCATACAACCGTGCGCATGCGCAGTCTTATTCTTGCTCGTGTCATCAGCCATGGTGTTTGCGAATACAGCTGCCTGTGTCAACAGCGTGTCATCAGCCATGGTGTTTGCGAATACAGCTGTCTGTGTCAACAGACAGCTGTATTCGCAAACAGACAGACAGACAGACAGACAGAGAGACAGACAGACAGACAGACAGACAGACGGACCGACAGACAGACAACTACTGATAAGAATTCGGAAGTAGGAGAATAACTATAGATTCCTTTTTGTCTCATCGAGCTGATTAATTTGATACCCTACATGATCTAGGTGGGCGGGGCAAGGAGCGTGGCCGGGGGCGCGGTCAGTGAGTGGCCACCCCTAAAAACCACCCCCAAAAATCACCCCAAGAACCGCCCCTAAAAACTACCCCTAAAACCACCCCCTAAAATCACCCCTAAAACTACCCCTAAAACCACCCCTAAAACCACCCCCTAAAAATCACCCCTAAAAACCACCCCCAAAAACCACCCCCAAAAACCACCCCTAAAATCCACCCCAATATTCGGATACCTCTAGTCGAGTCCTTTAATTTGACACCCCACATGACCTAGTTTTTACGTAGGGGTTAGCCTAAATTTAGACTACTGTTCTCAAATAATTAGCGATGTAGAATGTTCTACTACCGAGAACTAAGATGTTTGCATATATCAATCAGATGGTTCCCACACGTGTCCGAAACGCATTAAGATAACAAGTAATTTCAAATAAACAAACTGGAGAATGTTCTAGAATGTTTTTTTCCCACACGTGTCCGAAACGCATTAAGATAACAAGTAATTTCAAATAAACAATCAGAAGAATATTCTAGAATGTTATTTTATTGTAATAATACAAACAAACAAACGGGTCACCTTGTAGTGTCTACAACGTATTAAATGCACATGCAGAGCGTGGGATCAAACCTAAACACACATATCCTATCGGCAAGATGAAAGGTTATTTCCCATAATAAAAACAATTATAACATCTCTTATCGGCGGCGAACGTGCTTTTTTCTTAAACTTTAATATCAATATTTATTTAGTATAAACAATTGTAAATTTCCGAGAAAATAAATATTAATTCTGTAACTTCTGTTTACAATCATAAGTATATACGGATGATTTGAAAGACGGGCTTGTGGGCCGCCGATTAGCTCAGTTGGTTGGAGCGAGGGCTCCGGTGCGTGGGGACCCGGGTTCGAATCCCGGTCGGCGTCATTTCCAGAACGTTTGCGAAAACCCCGGCGCATGCGCCTGAGCCACGGCCAAAGGCCCCAAAGACACCGTTGCTGAAGACATGACTCCTTCAGCAGCCTCTGGTCATTGCCGAAGAAGTGGATGGGGCCAGGATGGACTGGCCTGAACAACACGCGCTTTGTACGCGACAGCCCCGGCGCAGGCGCCTGACCCACAGCCAAAATGGCGGCTTGGGTGCGCAATGGCAAGACACCAGAGGCTGCCCCGGCGTAGGCGCCTGAGCCACAACCAAAGGCCCCGAAGACACCAGAGGCCCTTCTTCAGCAGCCTCTGGTCATTGCCGAAGAACTGGGTGGACTGACCTGAGGAATAGCCCCGGCGCATGCGCCTGGACGCTGCTGAACACCACTTCTTCAGCAATGACCTTGAAAGACACCAGACGCTGCTGAAGACATGCCCACTTCTTCGGCAATGACCTTCAAAGACACCAGAGGCTGCTGCTGCAGATGCCGCTGCTGAAGACACTTCTTCGGATGCCTCAACGACTCCTTCAGCAGCCTCTGGTCTCTTTCAAGGTCACTGCCGAAGAAGTCGATGGCACCTCGAGAACTCGATGGCGCTATGTGCTCCGAACGGGTTCGTATCTGAGGCTCTCATTTTCTAACTACTTATACCGATTGGTCAATTTCATGAGGAAACAAAATTACGCCCTCTTCCCCCTTGCCTTCTATTAAGAAACTTTTACGAACTTCACATCTTAACCAGGAAAAAAGAAATGCTATTTATGAATTATGTATAAAATATCGATCAGCCTTTTATTATGAAGGGACAGACTTAACTTTCACTTCACATTTCAAGCATAATATTCGGACCACTAACGACCACCCTATTTACACCAAATCATTTAGACATCAACCAGCTATGGAGGAAGAAATTCAATCACAAATTCAAAAGATTCTTGACAACAAAATCCTACGACCCTCAATTTCTCCATACTCATCACCCGTATGGATTGTCCCGAAGAAAATGGACGCTTCCGGTAAAAGAAAATATAGAATGGTAATAGACTATCGAAAATTAAATTCCGAAACGATCGAAGATAAATACCCTCTACCCCGTATTGACGAAATCCCAGACCGTCTTGGCAAATGCCAATATATTACGACCTTAGACCTTGCCTAGGGATTTCATCAAATAGAGCTAGATTCGCAAGCAAATGAAAAAACTGCGTTCACTGTAAATAACGGCCATTTTGAGTATCTTCGTATGCCATTTGGGCTTAAGAGCGCACCAGCTACCTTTCAACGAATGATGGACGAAATTCTAAGGGAAGAAGTTTATAAAAGTTGTTTCGTCTGCATGGATGATGTAGTTATCTTTTCCAAGTCATTACAAGAACATCTAATGCATATTTCTAAAATCTTCAAAATGCTCTCAGATGTTAACTTGAAAGTCCAACTCTATAAAAGCGAATTCTTACGCAAAAGAGTTACCTTCTTAGGTCACATTATCACTCCTCAGGGTATAAAACCAAATCCTACCAAAATTGCAGCAGTTAAAAAATATCCATTACTTACCCAAAAATCCCAAGGAAATCAAGGCATTCCTTGGTCTTGCAGGATATTATCGCCGATTTATTAAGAACTTTAGTAAGATTGCTTCCCCCATTACTAAATATTTAAAGAAACATGTGAAAATGGAACTTTCAAACCCTGACTATATTAGCAGCTTTAAACAACTCAAAAATCTCCTAATTAATTCACCAGTTCTCGCGTATCCCCGATTTTAATAAACCCTTTGTTTTAACCACGGATGCCTCAAACGTCGCTATAGACAGTGTTCTATCACAACATAATAAACCTGTGGCTTATTTTTCAAAAACTTTAAATTCCGCTGAACGCAACTATTCGACTATCGAAAATGAATTATTCGCAATCAACGAATAGTGCAAGAATTTTCGGTCGTACCTCTTCAAGAAATTCACGATCGAAACCGATCATAATCCTCTCGTTTGGTAATCCAAACTCAAAGAACCAAACTCTAAACTTATCCGACGGCGACTACAGTTAGAGGAATATGACTTCAGTATAGTGTACAAAAAGGGCAGAGAAAATTTTGTTGCCGATACTCTCTCTAGTATCGAAATTAATATTAATGACAACGACAGTATAGTACCTAATGTTACCGAAACACCTGATCCCGTATCCCTAAGTTCTGATGAATTTCAAGAACTTTTATTACCACCAGACTATAAATCCTCTCCCAAAGAGGAAGCCGTAATAGACGAATTAGCTAGATCATTTGAATTTCTAGAACCACCACAGTTACAACCAGCACGAAAGGAACCTAACAATAAAATACTTTCAAACATTAAAATTCCGAAAAAACCCTATAAAATGACTTTCGTCCCTCCATAGGATAAACCTCCAAGTACCTCTTCTGAAAGTACAATACATCCAATCGCTTCTGACGATAATGGGAAAATAATCCCAATTTTGGACAAACCTTTGAACCATTTTAGACATCAAATTGTATTATACACCCATAAGGACAAGACAAAACAAACTATTAAACATTTCCAAAACACTCGTTATATGACAACAATGAACGAAAACAACCTAGTACAAGATCTCAAGACAAAATTAACTGAAATTATTATCCCCGATAAACTAATCCTACCAGGAACCACTCAAAATTTATTTAATAATTCATTCGATATTATTCTGACTAACATACTTTTACAAGATGTGAAAACTCAAGATCATCTACTGGCCAAAAATGAGCAAAACTATAGCCCAGATAATTAATACCTGCGAAATCTGCTTTGTTTCAAAATATGAACGCCATCCGTTAAAACCTTTATTATCAGACCAGCCATTCCATACATTACACATGGATATCTTCACTATAGATAAGACGATGTTCTTAACTATCATAGATACATTCTAAAAAAACCGCACTCGCTTACTATATTCCTGATAAGAATAGTTTAACTATCGCCAACACTCTCAAACATTATTTTATGCACTTCGGATTTCCGGGTCAGATAAAATGAATGCGACCCTGGAGGAGAATTTCAGGCAGCCGTAAAAGAATGTCAACTTTATGGCATAACGCTTCACTATACGACACCCCAAAATTCTAACTCAAATAGTCTTATGGAACGATTCCATTCAACGATAAAAGAAAAATACATTATATTAAAACAGAAAGACTCTTCCGCTAATCCGGAACAAGCAATTACTGACGCTGTTCTAATTTATAAGCAGTCCATCCATTCTTCCACTGGTTACCCCTTTTCATATCCTCTTCGGGCCTTGTGAACATAAATCACTATTAGACCAGCAACTCACTATGTACAACAGCACCGTGAAAAATAGAACCTTTTATTAAACAGATCCACCAAGAAGCTTTAAACAAAGAACAAAAATTTTGGATAAAAGAAATGGAGCGCGTGGTAAAAATATACCAGACAAACTACCTGAAACTATTTACGTTCGAAATTCCGAACGGATCAAATCAAAACCACCGTTTTAAAAATGTGACAGAAGTACAACAAAAAGGCACCAAGATAACAGGCAAAAAGAAAAATAAAACTTTACCCATTCCCATGCTTAAAATCAAACCTCATAGAAAAAATCTTTCTCTTTTACAGGACCTTCGCGATTCTTCAACTTCCGAAGACTCAGACTCTTCAAGTAACTGAATTACAACATCCTGTTCACCTTGACCGTCTAGGCGCCACCAAACTCCTTGACCATTACCACAAGTTTTACTATTCAATTAACCTCACTGCTCTAGAAACCAACTATAATACCTTCAACGACACTCCTTTTCATTTTACAAACCCCGTTGTTCTTACACAACACGAATTCTACCTTTCTGAGATACACGAAACGCAGAATTCACTAGCCAAACTTCATCATAGTAGAAAACGCCGAGGATTATTAAATCCCCTTGGTTCACTTATTAAATTTATTTCAGACAAACTTGACAATCATGATCTCACGGAAACCAATCATAATATGGAAATTTTCCAGAACAATAAAACTACACAACGCATCTCTGAAATTTCTACACTCGTCTTAATCATTACCAAATGATATGCTAATAATATAGAATCATTAGAATCCAATTTTAAATCTTTAGATCATGAGGTACTTGAACTAAAGGGTAAAATAGGCTCAATTCAATATTTTAATAATCAAATTTTCTCCATTTTACGATTACATAATATCATAAAAACTATAGAACGAACAATTTCATTATCCGCCTTGGACATCCCAAATTTAGAATTAATAACTTTACCTGAACTACAACTAATGCATGCACATTTACTTCAAATTTATGGACCAAATTATATAATACCTATTGATAACAATCATATTTTCGAATTACTTTACTTTTCTGATACTTCACTTGTAGTAACTTCGGAAGCAATTATTTTGTAATTAAATTCCCAATCCTTAAGCCCTCCACATGTCAATTATATCAAGAGTTTCCAACCCCCCTATCATTGTAATAAAACCTTTTGTTTTGATATCAATCCTTTTAAATATTATATTCATCCAGATTTATGGACAAACCTGTAAGAAAATGGGTAATGTCACAGTATGCCAACAAATTCAACGCAACACATGTACAACACAGCAGCAGCAGTGTGGAAAACTACAGATGATTATGACGGGAACTATCGTACATCAAACCCACCGTGGACTATTCGTATTTTTAACTCAGAACGTAACAGTTCTCGAGAAGTGTGAAAAAACGGTACGCTATACAACATTGATGCAAAGTGTGATAATTTCATCACCTTGTGAAATCATAATTGATAATCAAATGTACTCCTCACCTTCGGTCGTAATTCCAATGGACTTACCGAAGATTTCTGGACTACAGGATGCTCCACGTCGACAGATACAATTTCAACATAGACACCTGGACGACGACTCAGATATACTCCACGAGGCTACGTGCTTACAAGATAACCCTCTTGTTATTCAACCTTTAATATACTACATTCATAGTGATGTCACATTATCATCGTAATTTTAAGTTCAATCTGTATCTTTATCTTAAGACGTGCTTTATACGAAACCTTATGCTATGAGAAACGTGTCACCACTGTTTCTCAGGAACAAACTTTAGATCTTACTCAAACTGGTCCTAAGAGTGAGGACACTCTTTCATTTAACGGAGGAGGAGTTATATATCACCTTTAATGTATTATCACAGGAAGATACGTCAGTTGTTTATTTATCTTAGTCTAGTATATAAGAAAACAGTCCCCAAGGATAGTAGTCAAGTATTCACCGTTGTTAAGAGCACTTCCCTTTATACGGGTTATGCTTGTTTCAGTTTCAGTATAAAATTCCTTAAATGTTAATAAAGTGCAAATACACTTTGTAATAAGTTGAAATAAACCTTATTTTAAAAACGCATTTTTGGAACTACGAAACTTATTTCGCCGAAATTACCAATTATGTGAACACTATTATATGCACTATTTGTCAACAGACGAAATATGAAAGACATTGGTACTCCCCAACTCATTTTTCAACCTACACCTAAGGGAACATTCCCCTTCGAACATCTCTATATCGATGCGGGACGTTTGCCATGGAATGGATGGCGTCTTTTCGAGAATGACGTTTCCCAGCTAACCCTAATTTTTGTGCTAAATTATGGGAAACAAAATGATAAAAACTAGCGCATACAGTATACAGAACGTTTAGGTAATATTTGATTCATATTTAGACAATGAAATAAATTCCAAGCGAATTGCAAACATGATCGGCGAGATTACGTCTTACGGAGCACAAGAATTTTCATTTAAATGAGGTACGTGTGTAGTTTTAGGCCTTCCTTAGCTCATGTAGTTATTAGATATGTGGTGTTTTTGTCAGCTTTTTGGAGCATTCTATATAACCTTTCGTGTTTATAAGTTGTTGTTAATGTTGAATCATATTTCGTTCCACTTAGATGCCCCGAAAAGTGAGAAGCAAGGGTTTTTCTAAAAAGGTCAAAGCCTCCAAAAGAATTGAAGCTTTAGCTGTAGCGTCACTTCCAAACAGTAAATGATCATTTTCTTCACATAAAAGTAGACATTGCTTAGAATTTCAGTTAAATATGTATAATGTATATCCATAATCCTTGCTGCCCAGAATTTAGCATTGTTGTGTCTGTCTACGCCTCTATATCGATAATGCAGTTCTCCAATGCGCCAACTTTATAATTTTATGGCATTTATTATGAACATAACCTTATTTTATTCTTAACTGATAAACGTGACACTTGATTTGAAGACGTAATTTCAAGTACATATAAGTGCATTTACGTCTTTCATTCCGCATTTTCATAAAATTATCGCACAAATTTATGTGCGCTTCGACATATTGTCCAACTAGATGGTGTTAATTTTCCAAATTGAGTGTTTGTGGGTTAAGCTTACCGTGAGTGGAGCTGGTCATGTGGTTGGCGTTGTGTATAGACCTCCCAATAATAACATCGATGCTTTCTTGGATTATTTTGAAAATATACTTATTGACTTATACTCTAAATTTGGTAGCATCCTTTTTCTTGGAGACTTCAACATTAATCTATTAAGTAACAGCGCTACGTCTGATAAATTATTGTCGATAACTGAGATTTTTGACCTTTCGTAGATTATTTGCGAGCTAACTCGTGTCACAGATTCATCTTTTTCATTGATAGATTTAATTTTTGCCAATACTGTTGAAGTCTGTGATGCTTTGGTGGTTGATGCTCAGATCTCTGACCATTTTTTCATCTGTTGTAGACTTAAATGTCAGTACAAGTATTCTGCGGTGCCTAGCTTTGCATATCGTGCACTTAGTAATGTTTATTTGGATAGATTCCAATATGACCTTCAGTCCTTGCCTTGGCACTATTTATTCGACTGAAAGTATCGATGGCAAAATTGATATCTTAAATTCTTTTATTCTTCAACTATTTGACTTACATGCTCCTCTACGTGTCACTAAACAACGCCTTGGATTACTGATAATATTAAATTTATGATTAAATTAAGGCATAAGGCACTAAACCGGTTCAGTCGTAGTAGATTGCCTGCGCATCGGGACTATTACAAACAATTGAGAAATTTCACCACAACTGCCATTCCGTCTGAGAAAAGGGCCTATCTCAGCTCAAAGTTTCGTAATAGTTCCGTGAAGGAGCGATGGAGGGAGCTGGGTAGATTGAGCGTTCTACGGCGCAAGTCACATAGATTGCCTCCTAGCTTATGTCACGTTGATGAGTTGAATAATTTTTTTGTGAAGAGTGGTAAGTCGGATTTGCTACCTAGCATTGATTTACTCGATTTTTATTCTTCCACTTTAATGCCTGGCGTTGCTGATACCTTGTCTTTCAGCTTTGTAGATATAACGTGCATTTCTCGTCTGATCATGGAAATTAAGTCCAAGGCGTATGGCAGTGACAATCTTAATATTTCCCTTATTCTTCTCTGTTGCCCATACATTCTTCCTTTTCTTACACATATTTTTAATGAGTGCATACGTGAATCGTATTTCCCGGGAGTCTGGAAGCACGCTTGCGTGGTTCCCTTACCTAAAGTTGCTGTTCCCAAAGACTTTGGGGATCTTAGGTCGATAAGTATTCTACCTGTTCTCTCTAAGATTCTCGAGAGGATCCTTGAATTACAGTTACGAGTGCACTTAAATTTATACAATGTACTGCCCTCGAGGCAATCAGGCTTTAGGCGGGGTTATGGCTGTGCTACTGCTTTGTCAGATGTTACTGATGATATTTTTCGAGCGTGTGACAGCAATAAAGTTCGTGTTCTTGTTTTAATTGACTATTCGAAAGCTTTCGACACGCTAAATCATGATATATTAATTTCGATTTTACATTACATAGGTCTTGCACCAAACACCGTCAATCTTATGGCCTCATTTTTGTCTGGACGCAGTCAGTACGTTATTTACGGTAATCAGTCGTCTCTGCCTCTTTGTCTGGAGTCTGGTGTGCCTCAGGGTAGTATACTTGGTCCTATTTTATACACTATTTATACCTCTTCTTTCCACCTGTCCCTTCAACATAGTAAATATCATCTTTATGCCGACGATACCCAGATTTATCATTAATTTGACGCGTCTGATGCTTCTCACGCAAGTTTTCTGATGAATAGTGACCTTGACAAATTATCCTCTATTTCTAAGCAACATCTATTAAGAATCAATCCTACGAAATCAAGCGCAATTATATTTGGTAATGACGTACAGCGGGGTTGTGTGTTGAGTGAAATGGTGTTGAAGATTGATAATAGGGTCATTTCATTTGAGAATTGTGTTAAGAATTTGGGATTGTTTGTTGATTGTAATCTCCGTTTCACTCAACACATTAGCTTCCTGTTAAAGAAAGCATATGTAGCACTGAAACTTATATATGGGCAAAGGAAATGCTTAGATTTGAAAACGAGGAAGATGCTGTGCGATTCTCTTGTACTTTCGCATTTTTGCGATAGTATTTACGGTCCTTGCTTGACAAGTCGCGACACTCGCCGTGTACAAAAAGTTCAGAATTCTTGTTTGAGACTCATGTTTGGGATTCGGGCCCGTTCTCGTATCTCTCACAAGTTGAAGGATGCTGGGTGGCTCAATATGTATAACAAACGCCGACTTCACATGGCTTGTTTCTTCCTCAGGATCGTTAAATGCCGTCAGCCTCCTTACTTGTATGGCAAACTTATTTTTCGCGTTGATGTGCATGGCGCCAACACACGTCGAAAGTCTATGATGCTAACAATTCCTCGGCACCGCAAGGAGATTTTTAAGAGATCCTTCTCTTATAACATCGCTTCGCTTTTAAATAGATATCACGAGTTTCATCTGTCTTCGTCTTGCGGTGCCTTCAGAAATAGAATGCATGGGATCCTGCTTGAGCAACAGTAGTGTCTGATTGGGTTTAGTTATATTTTAATTATTCTTTATCTTCTTCTCTCTCGTTTTCCGCTTATATTTTTTTCTACTAATTTTCTGTACAGGCCAGCATGGAAGATCAGGCTCCATAACTGTCACATGTGGAAGTCTGAATGCTGGCCTCTTAACACCAATGTCATGTGTATTGTATTTGTAGATGTATTCTTTGAGTGTGGTGTTAATAAATATATTATTATTATTATTATTATTATTATTATTATTAAATAATAGCTATGTAACACTTAAACAGTAAGCGAATTTACAGTGCTTAATGAAACCAAAAATATAAGTTACACTGTAATTGGATGTACATACTCATTTTAAATTATTAGAACAGTGTAAAATATCGCCATAAAAAAGTTTTGAAGAAATAACGCCGTTTCATTAAACAATGTTATAGAATGGACAACATGATTAACAAATATATAAACATTTGCCCAAGAATGAACTGATGCTAAGGTACTGTATTAGATTTGCAATGGTTTTAGATTAAAATTAAATTCGTACTGTCCTGTTTTTAAAATGCTGCACCGTAATCGTAGTATTGACTCATTCAACATTCTAGCATACGACACACCCGATGAAGACGACGCAATATCGCAACCCAGGCTTTTTGAAATCATTCCTGCAACGGATGATGAAGATTATCATGAAGAAACAATTCAAAACCCAGACAATAACATTGAAGAGGAGTTCCAAGACAATGCAAGCGAAGTAGATGGAAGAAGGAAGCGAAAGATAGAAACAGCTATCAGAAGAACTAAGTCTGCGGCCAAATCTACAACAAAAGGTAAAAAAACAACGAGAGGAAAAAACGATTCTACTGAATATAAATGGGAAAAGCGGGATATTAGAGCAGACAAAAGGACAAATTTTGTATAACCTGCTGACGATGTCGAAGAACTGAGTTCCTTAGAATATTTTTTGATGTTTTTTCTATGGAAATATTTGAACACATGGTGTATCACACAAATTTATATTCGGTACAGGAAGGAAAACCTGTAGGTACCAACACTAAGGAAATGACCGATTTTGTGGCGATATTACTTTTTATGGGCGTCATTTCTTTAACAAGTTTGGAAGACTACTGGAGTTATGGATGTAGAATCAATCAGGTTGCTGATCTAATGATTAGAAATAGATTAAGATTGCTTCGGCGATATGTTCATTTCAACGACAATACTTTGGCCACGCGATCAAATGACAGATTCTGCAAAATTCGACCGCTGATAGAAATGGCAAAAAAGAACTTCATAAAAGTTGATTTTGATCATAATTTTTCAGTAGATGAAACAATGGTGCCGTATAAAGGCACGCGTTCTGGGAATTTGAGACAGTACATAAAAGGAAAGCCCCATAAATGGGGGTTTAAATTTTTTGTTAGAGCTGATGGAAGTGGAATAGTTTACGACATTTTCCCATACCAAGGAAGAACTACCCATGAAATACTGAATGCCGACCCTGACGAAGAAACAAGAAATTCTCTGGGAATAGGTGGCACAACAGTTGTCAGCTTATGCAAGACCATCAACCGGCTGGACAATTCAAATGTCTATTTTGACAACTTCTTCTCTAATCTAGAATTGTTCATGTTTCTCAAAAATAGAATGAATCTACTAAGTTTAGGAACCCACCGAGCAAGCAGATTGAGAGGTTGTCTACTGAAAGATGACCGAGAGCCTTTACGTTCTGGAAGAGATGCCATGAACTACCGATCTTATGGTAATGAATTGATTGTTTTGAAGTGGGCAGACAGCAAATGTGTAACTTTGGGAAGCACAGTTTGTGGTTTTGAACCGAAAGGCACCATAAAAAGGTACAATAAAGATGAAAAGAGAAAAACAAATGTCAATGCTCCTGTTATTATATTGCAATACAATAGTCACATGGGAGGTGTGGATAAGTCAAACGCTTTAGTGGGCCTTTACAAAACTTCTTCAAAATCACGTCGTTGGTACTTTCCTATATTTACTAATATATTGGATGTTTCCGTAGTCAACGCCTGGTTGGTGTACAGAAATTATTGTAGAGGAAAGAAAAAAGTGCTCAGTTTGAAAGAGTTTCGACTACAAATCGCCACGGCCTTAGCCAAGACAGGTAAACCAAAAAGGGGAAGACCGGATGACCTCACCAGACGAGACAACATAGACCACTGGCCAGTTCACACCAGCAAGGGACGTTGTCGTTACTGTAAAAATGGTACTTCGCGAATGAAGTGTAGCAAATGTGATTGCCGCCTTTGTTTTATCCAAGAAAAAAATTGCTTCTATGACTTCCATAAATCATAAGATTTTCAACTATGTAACCTGTAGGTACCTATGTTCTTATTTTATATTCATTCCAAATAAAACTGTTCTAGAAGTGCTATACTTTGCATTTATAAACATCCATTATAAGCCAGTGTAACCATTCGGATACATTATAGCAAATGATTAACGTTACCCTAAACATCCAACGCAGCCAAATGGTTACAATTTCAAAAACCACTTACCTCTCACAAATTTTATATTTTCATATAAAGTAAAGGATCTAATTAGGACAAGCAATCTAAAGTAGAAGGGAAATAATTTTACAACAAGGAAAAGCAGGGTTGGCAGACATAGGGTTAAACCTAAAACAGACAGAAAATATTCTGCAAGATGTGCTTCGATATCCCAATCCCAAACAATCATCCAGAAAACGAAATACAGATTAGTTACGTTCTGTTTTAACTACTGATAAGTGGATTCAATTAGCTCAAGCCAAAGCTGATGAGTTGTCGCGAAAAGAAGAGGAAAAATGTGATAGGAAACGAATGAAAGAAGAGAAGAAAAAAAGCGGACCTAACAAAAAACATACCCCTAAAAGAAAAAGAAAACGGAGAGACGAATTGATATCTGAAACTAGGATCGAAATCCCCAGAGATCAGGATATGACAGAGGTCAGTGACAAGAAGAAGGTAAATGGCAAAATCAAATCAAGAGTGTGGGTTCTTAGGTTATTGTGAAATACGAAATACGATGGAGAGTTCTATCCTGCCACGCTTTTGCAAGTGGATGAGGATGAAGTAACTACACAGTGTACAGCAATGGAAAAGAGTGGGTTACACAGGAAATGTCCAACGGATGTCGGATGTTATATGGTATTCAAATCATGATGTTATTGACGTTATACTCGAACCAACGAATATAAATTCGCAGGGATTATTCTCTGTTGAAGAAATTCAATTTTATGGGGACGTTTGAGTTTTGTATGTATAACATAGGGTGAAGTGGGGTAAGAGGGGGGGGGGGTAAGTGGAATCACATAAATTTATTCGTTCTGTGTACGTTTGGCAACATTGCTAAAATGAGCCAAGGTTATATTTGTCATCTGTGCAAAGCGGCCGTTAGTTGTTTTCCATTATTACCGCGCAAATATAGACATGTTTTGTGTATATAACCTGCACTAAGTGATTTCCTGTCTGTAAAATTTGCAGAACTTTATGTTTATTTGTGTTACATTATATTCAGATGTAAGTATTAAGAAATATTTGACCTATATGGGATATTTTGTGTGTAGATTCGGATTTTAATGGATTTTTTTCGTTATTTGTGCTTAGTTATTAGCAAACAAGGTGATCCCACTTACCACAAATACATGCAGCACTGGGGCAAAGTGGGATTTTATGATATTGAGTGCGGCAAGACCGATTTTTTTTTTCTTTCAGTCTACATCAGGTGCGTTTCAAACAGGCAATTACTAAAATGGTGAGGGTATATGTCAGAAAGACTCAGAGGGCTACTTCTTACAGTGAAGGGGATTTAAAACGTGCAGCCAGTGACGTGAAACGTCGGGTGTCAACAGTTAGAAAAGCAGCGCAGAAATACAGAATTCCATATTCTACTATTCTAAATCATGCAAAAGGTTATCGTGGACAAAAAAGCAACACATTTGGAAGGTCAACAGTTTTTCACATAGAAGAAGAACAAAAGCTAGCCGATGGTCTGAGGACAATGGAAAAGTGGGGTTGGGGAGTTAGCCGAAAAGAGGTTCCTGGGATTTGAGAAACGTCACAGACTGTCTCTAAAAAAGGCTCAATCCCTCGAATATGGCCGAAAAAAGGCTACTGACCCTTTCGTAGTTCAAAACTACTTTGACGTATTTGAAAATACACTGAATGACTTGGGTTTACATGGCAAACCACAACAAATTTATAACATAGACGAGACCAATTGTTGTCCAAATCCATCAAAAACTAAAGTTGTGGGTCAGAAGAACTCGCCCTCAGCACGAATAACAAGTGATCCTGCCGCGAAAACATTACCGTGCTTATGGGAGGAAATGGTAATGGAGACAAGTTACCACCACTCAGTGCCGTTTGGGTACAATTGTACCTAATCTGGTACGAAATGATGACCTTAGGTACATAGGTACTACTTTTTTTAAAATAGCCGTTTTCGGTACGAGATTGGCATAAAATTGGTTTCTAGTTTCTAATTTTTTATTGCGACATCCAGCGATGAAAATAGGTAACTAAAATGCAGTCATCTGTATTTTTTGTTTCTGTAAAAATACCCGGCGATTCTTGCATCATGATTCTTCATAGGGTCCCTGTATATGTATGTGTTTATATTTTTATACAAGTAAATTTTTAGCTTTTGCATTTTTGTATTTGTTTGATTCTATGTCTTTATTCAATAAACTCTAATTCTTCATAACATGAAACATAACCTATCAAAAAACACATTTTAGTAGTTTTGTTTCATTGTTTGTCGTTGTCGTGAATGTGTTTAAACTATGGATAAGTATTATTTTCACGTGTTATCTTATCCTACAAATAATATTCCACATAGTCCGGGCCCGTCCACACAGGTAATAATCACATCAAGTGAAAGGCGGGAAACTAGTGTAGATGAAGGTGACAGCGTAGCTAAAACTACTATTTTTTTGTTTGTTTATTTTTAAAGAACACTTATTTTTTATGTTGGTTATGAAAAAAAAGTTTTGTTTTCAATAAAAATATATCCTACTAATTATCGATTTTTTAAATTTTCCATAACGATTTTAACATTTTTGCCATTTCGGTACGTTTTTACTAAATTTAGTACGTTTTGCGGTTCAATGTTGGTATGCATTAAAATATCAGAGGGGCAGCACTGCCACCACTAGTAGTCTTTAAGGGTAAGAACACCTGGGAACAGTGGATTCCACCTGAAAATCAAGTATTTCCTAACATGGGATTTGTTTCATCCCGGAATGGATGGATGGAAACTGAGCTATTTTATAATTATTTTAAAGATATGTTTGTAGCGAATTGTGTTCCACAACGTCCAATTCTATTAATATTTGATGGACACAGTACCCATCTTGAAATCAAACTTATTGAAGCTGCAATAGCGAACAATATAACTATCCTCAAGCTATCACCACACACCAGCCATCTCCTGCAGCCTATGGATCTGGCGGTATTTCGTTCGCTTAAGTCTGCCTGAGACAACAAACTGGTGCGATGGCAAAGGAACCACATTGGTCAGAAATTTCCCAAAAAGCAATTTTGCATTCTTATTTCAGAAATTTGGAGTGATTGTAAGGAAGAAAATCTACGAAGTGGATTTCATAATGCAGGCATTTGTCCATTTGACAGGAAGGTCATAAAAGAAGATAAATTTGACCCAGAAGCATTACGCAGGCTCAAGCAGAGTAAAGAATTAAATACTGGAAATCGGGTCATAGAAGCAGTTCCGCTAAGAAATGAAAATGTGCAAAATGGCATACTGTCTAACAGAGTCATTACAGACGAGATAGAAAGATCAGAAACTGCAAGTCCCAGCTATATTCAGGAAATAAGTAATTACGAGTCGCAACCAGGAACTTCAGATGAAGGAAATTTTGAAGAACAAGAGCAAACAGACACAAGATCTGCATCATTCGAATCTTTACTTTTGGAATCTCTTAAACAAAAGCCCCCTCCAGAAAGGCAAAAGAGGAAGAAAATTGCTACAGGAGCAGAAGTTATTACAGCTAAACTATGCCAACATATAACTGATCAGCGAAACACAGAGACAAGAGAAAAAGAAACAAAAAAGCAGCAAAAAGAAACAAAAACGAAAAAAGACAGATTGATATCAACAGATTCAGAACATTTTTTACTTGCTGACAAGGAAGATAGCGACGAAAATATAACTTACGAAAAATATGTTCAGGAAGAATGGAAGAAGAAGAAAAGGATTTTTCTCTTTTTGAATCGAGCGAAGTTCAAGTTGGGAAATGCGCTTTAGTAAAATTTGTATCTAAACAGAAGGTGGGACAAATCATAGAAATTAATGATGGGGAACCGGTCATAAAATTTACACGCAAAAAAGAAGTCGTAAATTCACGAACTGTCTTTTTGGCGTGAACTGGAGGATATATCTTCAGTAGACTCTGACGAAATTGTTAACTTCTCCCGGAACCTAACCTAGGACGAAGAGGAGAACTTATATTTCAGATTTCTTAGGTTTAGAAACTACTCTTCATTTTTTCCTTTGGAATTTTCTTTGTTTTTGTGGTATTTTAAATATGTGTTAATTTTTTTATGTTTAGCATGATCTGTAGTTGTTTCACCCTAGCTGCTTTGATAAATAAAATGTTTTTCATGTGTTTGACGAAACCCTTTTATTTCAAGCAGTTTCTTGCTTTCCATTTAAAAATCTATAACTCTAGAACTGCTCGAGATAGAAAAAATCTAAAAATGGTAATAAATTGCCAATTTTGGAACTTTATTTCACTTGTCCCAGTCATTGCATATAAGAATTTATAGGGGATATACATATGATGATTTCATTTGCCCCAACTCTGGGGGCAAGTTGGATCACCTGCCACTGTTTTAAAAAAATAGTAAGTCTGAAGTTACTGAAGATTGATCAAAATTAAATGTAAAATCGTGTAAAGGATATCTTGTAGTATAATGTGTCATATTTTTAAATCCGTATGAAGAGTAAGGGGGATAACGATGAATGTCCAAAATTCGAAGAAAATCTGTTAGATGGTGCAATGTGTAGATTTTTATGCATATTTTCATATGCACTAACAAAAAGGGCAAATAATGGTAAGAGTCCAGATTTATAACGGTTTTAAAATGAGGTATGCTAAGAAAAAACGATGATAGTCCACGCGCAAGAGGAAACAATGCTGAAAGTCCTCCAGCAGCCGTTGGTGTTTGTCTGTTTCCGCTATATTTTTTCAGTTGATTGTTTGACCTCTGCTTGTTCGCGCGTAATTAAGCATGGAAGATAATGAGGTTAAAGTAAAAAAGCGTAAAAAACAAGGAAGAATGACAGATGTTGCAAAACGACTTCGGTTGCAAAGCAATGTGAGTGGAAGTGACTGTAAATGCAAAAAGTTGAAATGTTTTTCTAACGTAAGTGCACAATCGCAAAAATTAATTTTACGGGAGTTTGATTCAAAGGAAACATATGATGAGCAAAATTCGTATCTTGCCGGTTTAATATCACTGATACCCATACAAAGACGCCGAAATCGGAAGCCGGAAAATGAAGTTAAGTCGTTTTAACCAGTCATCATACAAATTCTGAATTCGAGTAGTACATGAATCATCTGGTGTTGCTAGTGATGTCCAAATATGCTACAGAGCTTTTTTATCTATGCATGGAATAACTGGTAGAAGAATACAAACAATACAAAATTCCCTAAAATTGACTGGTAATTCGCCTAAAGATAGAAGTAAACACAAGCATACTTTAAAAAAAGTTGTAGTAGATTTAGTGATGCAGCATATTGCTTTCTTTAAAAGCCGAAGTAGTCACTATAGTTTAAACCAAACCAAAAGAACATATTTACCCGAAGATCTTACTATCTCAAAAATGTATAAAATGTTTAAGGAAAAGCATACAGATGTTAAAATATCGTATGATAGCTATAGAGCTATTTTCAACGAGAAGTTCAACATCAGTTTCGGATATCCACGTTCCTATACGTGTTCTTTTTGTGATGAAGTGAACATAAAGTTGCAGAGCATGCATTCTAAGCTTTCAAAAGTGTCTGATGCAGAAAAGGATGACATTCGTAAACAATTACAGAAACTTGAGATAGATAAAGGTCTTCATTTGAGAAAAGCAAACACGTTTTACACAAGAAAGACAGAAGCAGAGAAAGAGAGTAGAAAAAGGAGAACGTTGAAGCAATCTGTATTGACTACGCGAAAAATTTACCTGTACCCAACATTTCAACGAATTATATATATACTATTCCCACCAGTTATCTGTTTATACATTCATCGTTCTCTTCTTGTCAACAAATGAAGCTATCCTGAAACGGTGGGCAAAAAGGGAAGTTCTGATGTGTGTTGTTTAGTACACCACACGATTCATAAATATTTAAAGGTTAGCACTAGAGAACTCCAAATATTTTGCGATTCATGTGCTGGCCAAAACAAAAATTGGACAAAGTTCAGATATTTACACCACGTTATTCATTACCAAAAACGGCTAGATTTCATTCATGTGACATTCCCTGTACGGGGACACTCAAACATTGAATGTGATAAGGACTTTGCACTGGTAAATCAAAAACATAGAACCGAAACTGCTGAAGATTGGCTAGCAGCTTTTCAGTCTGCCAGATCAAAACCGTAGCCTTTTCAGACGGAAAATGTGCAACTAAACTATTTCCGGAAATGGGAACTACATCTAGACAAGTTGTACAAGAAAAAATGCCCGTTTGCATCAAGGTCCATAAAATAAATCAAACCGCCAAAAGACTTCTTTACTATCGTACAACTTTCAATGCCAGTTGGGAGTCACCTGACATCATTGGAAAGCCTATGAAGGTAACTAAAGAAAGGGAGTTTCAGATGCCAAATTTTTCATAACAAAGTAAGTCCGAATCATAAAGACATTAGGTATTTAATGAATTATTCTAAAAAATTAATGTGTTACAGATTTCTTGCCACTGTCTTCAGCAAAATTCAACGACATACAAAAGGTTTCTAAATTTTGTAATGAGGAAGCACAGAATTATTTACGCAATTTACCCCATGAATGAATTTTGATGGAATAAAATCTATAATAGTTTTTGTATTGATGTATTCAATAAAAATAAACGAATGTTCTAAGCGACATAAAAGTTTAATTATCAAAGGACTGAGAGAGAAAGATTGTTTTTATCTTGAAACAGATAAGGGTAAGGTTGGTCTATTGGTCTATTGGACAAATATGACTATTACAAAAGAGTAAGTAATAATTTAATAGAAAACTGTCCATATGTGAAAATTAACAAAGATCCGCTGCCTAAAATGATTTCAGATGCTCAGAAAACATTAAAACTATGTAACAATCTCATTACCGCGGATATCAAACGTAATAGGGGCCATACATTAGCGCACAGCAGTGTGCAGATCTAGTTCGACGGACTTGTCCGCACTCCGAATGTGCCAATGTATGGCATTGTCCGCTATAGTCCGCGCACTGCGCATCGGACCAAAAGTCCCAGTGCGTTAGATTGAAACCGCCCGATTTTTCGGACCAAGCCCCGCGGAAATGTGCCAGTGTGTTGAACAACAGACGCGGACTTGATTAAACATGGATAAAACTGTAAGTACCTATTGATTACGTTATTTGTTTTAATGCTCTATTACGATTGAGCCTGGGATTGAGCTATTTGTAGATTTTTGACACCGTAGTTCGCAAAATCAAATTACTTTTATATGCTAAAAATAGAGGCCTTCTGATCTCCAAAAACTTTTATTTGATCTATTTACACTTCTATGTCTGCCTTGTTTCACATATTTAAAGCAAATAATTTATGGAAGTATGCACATAGCTACCTACCCATTTTCTTTTTATTTTCAGACTCGAGAAGTTAACCGAAAATATAATTCGGAAGAATATATCCGAGGTCTGCTGGAAAAATATCGAGAACTTCCTTGCCTTTGGAAGGTAAAATGAAAAAGGTTATGCGAACAGAAATATGAAGGAAGACGCGTATAAAAAGTTGCATCTCTCATTAAAGTGTTTTGTTTATTGTTTTCGAATTAATGGGCTCACTTTTTCCAGTACATTGATAAATATGTCTTCATCCATCCGAAGGTTATTTCTGTAATCATCTGCCACTAGTTTAAGTTCGCTTAAAAGGTTCATGTGTGACAAAGTGTTCCTCTTCTTTAACCATTCTTTCACCCAGATATTTCGCTTCTTCCGTCTTCGTTTTGGTTCAAGCGTATGTATTATAATCACGGATGCAACCACTTGTTTTTTGCAAAGCTCTATTATTACACACTCCACTGTCTTCCAATCCGTCTGCCTAGCAACTACTCTGATGACAGAAAAATGAGCGCCGTGTATGGCAAAATTTTTCCGCTCACAATGTCCGTCGGACTAGATCCGCACACTGCTGTGCGCTAATGTATGGAACCTATAAGCTACATGCATCCAAACCAAAAGGCCCATAGTTTCAGCTATAGATTTTCCTACTTACAAACTGTCCAAATGGTTGGTCAAAGAATTTAATAACCTCGAGATCAAGCAGTCAAGTTTTTGAGTAAAGAGCTCTTTAAAGTTTATAAACAAAATTCAACACATCACATTACATGATAACGAATTATTAATTTCATTCGACGTCAAACGACTTTTCCCCAGTGTACCTGTAGCAAAGGCTTTAGAGTACTTATATGAACTCCTTAGTAAAAATGACATTGACGAACAAAACTATCAAAGATTTATTGTTAGAAGTTTTTCAATATTGCATGTTTCGAATGTGCATTGAAAACCGTAGACCACTGGTTTCGTCCTTTTGGGACTCATCAGTACGGTGCTTTGCCCTACACACTCGAACTATGCAATATTGCTTGCTTTATATATATACTTACACGCTTGGTGTAAGTATTAGCAAGAGCTAATTATTTGCCGAATTATGGGGCGCTTATGAGTGGTACTGGACCGTTCGAACAACTACTCCTCGGGCAAATGCCCCGCCAGGCATTGAATTATAGAACTAAATCCAGATTTATTTCACTTCAGTAGTAGGAGGTTTGATATTTACAGCAACGTAGTATAAGTTTAGATTTAGATTAACTTTAAACTCCTGAGGATGCTGACGTTGCAACGAAACACGTGTCGCGTTTAATTACTGTCACTGCCTTTTGTCGTGTAGGGTTAACTTATTACGAATTCATAGTGAATTTATGTCAAAGTTCTCGATTCAACCGTTCTTGTATGGTTTTGTTTGTATAATGATTTTGAGACATTTTATCACATTATTATTATCACTAAATACCTACTTAATTTTATGTTGCGATATTACGGTTTGTGAAGAAATGGAAGTGACAGAACTTATAACGTGCCAAAATGACGTTACAAAAACTAAATAACAAACTACAATAGGTCCTTACAGATAGAGGCAGCGCGGCCAGCCTAAACGGAGGGTAGGGGTGGGCCAAGCAATAAAAAAAGATATTAACCGAGGGCGCCACGTGATTTTCCAAATCACACTACCTCGACTCCACTTATAAACCAAAATCACGAAAAGATACGTGAAGGTACCTATGATAGTAGACAATAAAAGAAACAAAACACTCAAAATTAAACGTATAATATAATTATGATCAAATTCACTAATATAATCTAATATGAAAATAAGTGTGAATATCTGAAAAATGAAAATTGCAAGTGCAAGTGCAAGTGCAACAAAAATAATATGCAAATTTATACAATGATCAAGAAAAAATAGGGTCGCAATGCCGTGACCCAAATCTGCGTACAGGGCAAAAACCCGAAATGAAGTCAGACGCGGACGACGCGATGACGTACGGCGACGAAGCTTCGCTGACGCAAGTTCACCCGAAAGTCGTACACGCGTACAAGAAAATAAACAAAACGCGACTCAAGCACGGCGATTACGATTTTACAAAATCAATTTGAAATTTGAATAGACCAAGTCAAAAATAATTAAATAAGCTAAATGATTAAATACAAAAGGCACTAATGTAGTGAATGAGATACAAAAATGTAAAACAAAATTTAATAGCGTAAATCAATAATTCAATCGCGGCTCCACACACCGGAAGAACGAACGACGAGAAGGAAATCTGTACATAAATACAAAACTGAAAGTTTGTCACGATACGCCGCGACGGGCTACACAAAACAGCTGAGCACTCCGCTACAGCGACACGGAACCAATGGCAGGGCGCCACCGGAACAATATGGAAAAATCTGACCTTATGTATAACTTAGGTAAAATTTCCACTTCCTGGAGTCACAGAAGTCCAGGTATAGGCAGCAGGCTTCTAAAATAGCGTCGGATGGCAGCTACCAGGACGAAAGCCGCGCCAGCAGGGGAGGTTTAAGTTATTTATACCCCGGGTGGAAAAACCCTAAAATATTCGAAGAAAAGACACACAATAGAATCACGAATGATGAAGAAGGCTACAGAGATAGATAAAACAGGAGGATGACTCACCTTGAGAGGGTTTCCAGAAAATTTGGGGTTGACCGCGTGCACTGCAATCCCGAAAAATCGGAGGAATCGTCGAACTAAATGCACTATAAATGTAGCAAACACAAAATTCGAACGCTCCTTTATGCTGGTGAAAGACTAAATCCAAGAAACTTGATGCACAAAATACGCAATAATCGAATTAGAAAAATTCTGTCAATCACCAACTATGCACTATAACAGTCATAAACCAAAAGAGAAACGAACCGCGCTACAAGAGATGATCTTGGGAAAAATAGGACAGTGACGTCGCGTCACAAGAAGGAGCGATGCGCAAGAAGACATTACGACAGAAAAGAGACCTACAATAAAGCCAAACGCGACAGGTATACCGTACTAAGGGCGGAGGTAAGCCATCAAAGTAGAAGTAAAGGAAAAGAAGCTATAATAACATAAAGAAGAGAATACGAAGAAGATAAACTAATCTCCACATGCACGCCAAGAAAGAGAACTTTAAAGATTGCCGGCTGAGGATTGACAGACTGCCAGGGTCAAACGTCCTCACGAAATAAACAAATGAACATATGGAAGCATCTGACACGGAAGAATTTAAGTTGATGACAATTCTACCTGACTAAGCCATGAAAACTTAGTGGATACAAAACGTAAGCAAATAAACCTAATACAATATGAGTACCAAGGGATGCAACTAATTTAGGCAACCAAATTTGAGATAGGAAACAGCAGACAAATCAAAATATCCAGCATGAATAGCATGAATCGAAGACAGATAAACAATCCAGCCAAGTGCAATGAAACTGCAAAAGTGGAAATAAAGGCTACGATAGAAATACGATATGCATGTATATAAACGACCTAAAATAATATGTTTTAGAATTTAAGACGACTGTAAACAACAGAACTGCAAATCAGGAATACAGAAACCTGTAACGAATTCGGAAAATAAGTGCAACAGATATCTATCAAATTATTCAAACGTGACAACCGACAAATCGTGACGCACAGGGAGATCAACAGACAAAAGGAACCAAATCTAACAACAAAATAGAGCGTAAATTATAAGAAATGAAGATACACAAATAGTAGATCGAGGAGGAAAAGAAAACGTTATAAACTGATAAGAATTTATATTCAAAATTATAAGCTGTATACATTTCATAATCTTTCTACAGATCGACACACTATCATCGACTGGCTATTTATAGAGTTTCCTGCAACATTCAAGTACTCCGAAAAGAACTTCGATAGATGAAGATGGTTACAGGTCCATCAAATTCTGTAACTGCAGCAGTCAATACAGATGAATAAGAAGCTGTTGACACTGTCATTTGAAAAAATAAAAATGATGATGAATACAGGCAGAAAAAGCGCGAGTTATTAGAAAGAGATGTAGAATTGAAAGAAATGTTGGCGGTTTTAATTAAACTAAAGGCAGCAATCCTTAATGTCATATACCGGGTATCCCGAAATTAGCCCTCGATATTTCACCAGCGTAGGTATTCCACGACTAACAAAAAGACGCAAAGTTCGTATAACCGTAGTTCCAAAAATGCTTCCTCCGCAGTCCTTCAAATGCGGGTCTCTGAAAACATGCTGAAATTATGTAAAACCGCTAGTTCTTTGCATGTTTAATACAATTTTGGCTACGTATTTTGCAATGACTGTACATTGGCAACCACACAGACGAGTGCCTGGGCACCAAATATTTGCCAATACAAAACCCTGAGCTAACTGATTTTAGTGTAAAAGATACTATGGACTTGGACGTAAAGAAGGAGATGGGAAATGGCGTCAATGTTCCTGATTTACAGACTTTAAGAAATACCCTCCTGGAGGGTACTTCTATCCGTTTAACTGGGCGAAGAATTATTTCCAAAACAAGAATCTCTATAAAAGTTGAGTGGTTCACAATTTCAACTTTTTTTTAAATATTTTGTTTTCAGATTCAATACAATTTGGCATATTGGAAAGAAACCTGAAAAGTTTGAATCAATTTAAAGAAGAACCCCTTAGAAGTTTATGGTTATCTAAGTAAAATAATTTCCAGAATATTTTATAGAATTAATGTGTCACCCGCCACAAGGCATTCTAACCCTCACAAAGTTTGAAGAATTATTCAAAATAACATGCAGTGAGGAAAGCAGTAACAGAAGAAAATTCGCTTTTCATATTTGATTTTTTTTCTTTGCACTCTCGACTTTAGTCCTTTCCCTGCAGGCACACATAGGCTCGTACTTGCCTATGAGTCTGCCAAAAGGCTTCTGATATCACCAATTCGTAGATTATGTCCAGGTGGGAAAAGCTTCATTAATATACCACCTAGAAGAGTCCTGATTGAGACTCATACTTGATTAGAAATCCCCGTGCAGACTACAATCATGCTAAAAATGAGGTTTTCCTTGGACGACTCAGCGGATTCATAAGGTCAATCCTTCCTAAATCGGCTTCGTCGCCTCACCCTACATAGTCGTGTGTGACGGTGACGAGTTAAGAGGATTATTCCCCCCATTGGCAGAAAGTCCTCAATCAATTCAAAATAACTGTCATGCAGCATGCCGCAGAGGCATTGAGACACATAGCGAAGAGCAGATTTCACATCGGAGACGGCGTTATACTCGCTGGAAGATTTTTTTTATTTTGCAATAGGTGTTCTTAATATTCTTTCAATACTTTCAAAATAAAATTCAGGGCATTTTACGATTTACGTGGTGAGGAGATATACGAAAGTTTTTTTCACTTTTCCTAAGGTTCCTGACCAAGCCGCATATAACTCAAGACAAGTTAAACCGATATAAATGATGCAATGGTTGACTTTTAAATACTGGCATTTTAGCTCTGTTTGACAAGCATGCTCCTCTGTTGCAGCGGAAGGGTTCTGATAGGGTCTACAAGCCTTGGGTCACCGGTACTATCAGGCTGATGCAGAGGCTGCGAGATAAAGCTCTTGATCGGTTTAAGTCGACCAAACTTCCTGGGCATTGGGCATACCTAGTGGGATTTACGCCATTTAACAACAAATGCAATTCGTTTCGAGAAAAAAACATTTTTAAGTACCACTTCCGCAATTGTGATTCTAGGCATTGGTGGAAAGAACTGAATAAATTTCAAATTGTAAATAAGAAAACACCAGCCAATTGAAAAGACCCAAATATAAATGCGCAATTTATGAACGTTACTCAAAATAACACTGTTCCTGATCCTAATTTGATAGATTTTTATCTCAATCCAAACATAAAATTCACATGGATCTTCGCAAATGAGCAATACGCACAGAACAGAATGGCAATACGGACGTACCGTTTCGATCTAGCGAGGTCAGATTTTTCGTTTCCATCTCTTTTTAATACATACGGGAGCCGATCGCCAAGAGTGCGTACGTCTGAACTATCGTAGTTCTTTTGTTCGCTTGGATCTTCCGTCAATTTACTTGTTGTGCCATCGTATTTACGTCAAGCACAAAATTGAAAGTTTAATCTGCTTCGTTTCTAAATTAAAGGCGTTGGAAATTGGGTACTGGTTGCAGAGATAACGTACTTGCTGAGAAAGTGAGTATTCATTTGTGTTTACAAATAAAATGATATATTTTGTTGTATTTTTGCTAGGTTATCCAACATTTTTTGTTTCGACCTACTGCTTTCATTAATTTTGGTGTTGGATTTTATTCATTTGTTGAGAAGGTGGTAGGTATTAATTTGTTTTTACAAATATAACCTTATTATTGTGTTTTCTTTTTCTAGGTAATTTTCGCAAGGTACTGATTTCATTATAAGGTGTTTGTCGTTAAAAAGTAAATAAAAAGATTCAGACAAAGTTCATAGTGATTTAAGAAAAATAGCATAAGATACAGATATAGAAATACAGATACAGAAATACAGATACAGATTTGAGATCCGAGACAGAGATTTGAGAAAAATAGAGATACAGATTTGAGACCATAGACAGAGATTTAAGAAAAATAGAGACACAGATTTGAGATCATAGACAGAGACTTAAGACAAATAGATTTGAGATCATAGACATAGATTTGAGATCATAGACACTGATTAAATTAAGATTAAAAGACAACACAGATATCTGTAAGAACAAATAAATAGTTACAAGATTCATAAACAAATTTTAGACTGAAAATGAAAGGCAAAGACAGAAAACCAAATAAATATGTACATAGAAGACAAGTAGTGAAAGATACGTAGGTAGACGTGTGGCTTTTATATTGTTATTATTACTTAGTAAAACTGTTGTTTGATCTAACGTGAATTTTGTATCATGCCTCGTAGAAAACTTAATAGAAGTCCTGAGGAAGAAGAAGCATTTGTTAGACGTAAACAAGAAAGAGACCGTGAATATCAACGTCGACGTCGAGAACTAGCCAGAAATAGTGGGCAGAATATTGCTGGAATTGATAATGGTGAACATTACATCGGCGCCAGGACTGTTCTATGTATACATTGTGGTGCAAAACATTTTGCATCTGAGAAAGTTGCAAATAAAGGTAATTCATTTAATGATTGTTGTAATCATGGCGAGGTATGTTTGAATCCTTTACCTGCATTTCCTGCAGTCCTAGAGTCATTATTCAATGGTTCTCTTGCAAAATCGAATAACTTTTTTAATCATACCCGAAATTTATTATAACAGTACATTTTCTTTTGCTTCATTTAATGCTAATCTGGTAAATTTTAATTCAACAAGTAGAGGTCCACTTTGTTTTAAAATACAAGGACTATTATCAAATAAATTCAGCACTGTACCCAGCTTTCAATGAGATTCCAAGTTATGGTCAACTGTTTATTGCGGATCCTCAGGAAGCAGTAGAATTTCGTTTACAGCAAAATTCACAGCAAATTGAACTATTTCATTTGCGATTATTATTACTTCAGGTTAAAGGAGCAAACAGATTTGAAAATCTGAAAATAGTAAACGGAGAAATACAGGAATCTTATCTAGCAGCGTGCTTAAAATTAGGTCTTATTGAAGATGATTTTTGGTAAATGTGATGCTAACATAAATGAATCAATTTCTGAATCTTCATGTTTTTATATAGACGGTCCAGGAGACTCCGGTAAGACTTATGTTTATACAACCCTTTACAGCTTACTGAAAAGTAAGAATAAAATTGTTTGTACTATGGCCTTCACGGGGGCATAGCAGCAACACTACTTCCTCATGGCAGAACAGTTCATAAAACGTTTGGGTTACCTGTTCCTCTGTTTTTAGATTCATCTTCCAACATCAAGAAAAATTCAAAAGAAGCAATTATTTAAGGAGTGTAGATGTTTTTATTTGGGATGAAGCTCCTGTGGCGCCAAGGTATGCTTTAGACATTATAGACAGAACCTTACGAGACTTTATGAATTGTGATGTTCCGTTTCTGGTAGAACTGTTAGATATAAAAACAGAAAAAATATATACAAGCTTGGATAGTGTTGAAAATTGTGATAATGGAGATTTAAACGATGCTATTCTTCCTGAATATTCAAATACTTTAAACCCCCCAAATTTTCCTCCGCATGAATTGAAGTTGAGAGTAAATTGTATTGTGATGTTGGTTAGAAATCTCAGCATTAATGAAGGCTTATGTAATGGTACGAGACTGTTAATTTTACAATTGGGAGACAATATCTTACAGTGCAAAATTTTAACAGGCGATAAACATGGAGATATAGTTTTCATTAACCGTATAACGTTGTACTCTGAAAATGTTTATCCTTTTACTTTTAAAAGACGACAATTTCCCATTAAACTAGCGTTTGCAATGACTATTAACAAATCACAAGGCCAAACATTTGATTAAATAGGAATTGATCTCCGAAAAGAAATATTTACTCACGGACAGTTATACGTGGCTTTTTCAAGAGCTCGTTCTTGGGAAGGATTGATAATTTATTTAGGAAATCAAAGAAATAGCCGTATAGTTAAAAACTACGTTTTCAGCTAATTATATCAGATGTAAATTATTCTGTAATCTGGCAATAATGCGTTTCTTTGAAGTCATGATTCGACTAGGGCAGTGAGCGTGCGTAGCGCGCGAGATGACCTAGTAATATTAAAAAGGAAATAATGTCCAGTTTATCTTTTGTTGACGTCACTGATTTTGAAGTGTCTAATATAATTCTGTCCATGAAGTCGCATGCCTTCGGCTCAGACTCACTAAATATCGATTTTATACAGTTGTGTTGTCCAACTATTATTCCTGGTATAACATATATTGTGAATAAATGCCTGATTGCTAATTATTTCCCGGAGGCTTGGAGGCATGCAGTAATTTCTCCACTTCCAAAAGTTATTAATTCCACTGACTTTAACCACCTTAGATGCATTAGCATTTTACCGACACTCTCTAAGGTGTTGGAGAGGATTCTTGGCACTCAGCTTCCAATAATGTTTCCCTTAAAACAGACTAGGTTTCGGGCTGGGTATGGCTGTGCCTCTGCGCTGGCTGATGTTACTATTAGATTACAAGAAAGCTTTGGATATGCTAAATTTTCGAATTTTAGACTCCATTTTGCATTTTCTTTGGCTGTCGAAAAGTGCTCGTGATATGTTATGCTCATTCTTGCCAGACAGGATGCAGACTGTTAAGGTTGATGACAATATTTTCGCACCGATGCATGTAACATCCAGTGTGCCGCAGGGTAGCATACTTAGACCTTTGTTGTACCCCATTTACACATCTAAGTTTTGCAACTACATTAAATTTTGCAAGTATTATGTTTACGCGGATGATACACAAATATATTATTCATTTAAACTGGCTGACATTGTTCTCGCAAATACTTTAATAAACAACGATTTGAAGTCCGTACTATCAGTATCAACGAAACACTTGCTAAAAATTAATCAGGGAAAATCTACGGTCATGGTTTTTGGGGGCCAAGCTGCAAGGAACGTAGTCTCTGGTAGCATGAAAATTGATGTACAAGGTGTCGCCGTGGATTTTAGTGAGAAGTCAAGGAGCCTTGGATTGACCTTTGATACAAAATTACGATTTAGAGATCATGTGACAAGTCTCTTGAGATGGGCTTATTGCTCTTTAAAGTGTATATATCCGCACAGACACTATCTGAGCAGATATGTAAAGAAAATTATTTATTGGTGCTATTCCACTTTAACCACTGCGATATCGTTTATGGTTCATGCATGGACTATTGATCGCAGGCGTATTCAGAAAGTGCAGAACTCGTGCTTACGGTGTATTTACGGAATCAGGCGTGGGAAAAATATCTCTCATAAGTTTAGAGAAATTGGGTTGCCAAACATGCGCCCCTGACGCCAGCTTCACGCTGCCTGTTTTGTTCTTCAAAATATTAAAATACACATCACCTCGATATCTGCATAATAAAATAACGTACAGGACTGATGTACACAATATAAATATTCGTCGTAAAAGTATATTAACTATTCCTAAACACAATAAACAAATATTCAAACGATTGTTCACGTATGTTATGTCCAACAGTGAGAAAAGTATGGCTAACGTTTTTGATTTTGCTTTATCTTGTGGGTCATTAAAGAGAAAATTTAAGAGCAGTTTGTTTGTCCTCCAGCAGCTTATAATTGCGTGCCTGGTTTGTTTATCCTTCTATGGTTACATGTATTCTTAAGCCCATGTTTTAACATTGACTTGTGCTATGTAGCACTGAAAACTAAAAACTCCTTATTTCCTTCTTCCTCTTTCTTCGTCTTTTCTTTCTAATAAGTTTCTTATTCTTTCTGTCTTCCTTTTATTTACTATTTCGAACTTGCTTCTAAGTACATATTATATATTTTGGGGTGTTGGTAGGTCGGAGCATCTGAACAGGATTGCCCGTTCGGAATGATGAATTCCGTACCTTTTGCTTCAAATATTTTTTGAACTTCATACCATTTTCACATTTAATTTAAATTTATTATTATTGTAATTCTATTTTCTTTACACAAAGAATAATTATTTTTAAGCGACTGAGGAATTTAACACTCAACTGTCCAGTGCTCCTTATCCTCCTCCTCCTCTAGTATCAATCGCAACACCCACCGATTAAGGTAAATTTCACCATTGTTACAAGTTGTATATCTCATGTTTACACCAATAACTATTCCTTGCAGTGGCTTCGCAGCTGGATTTTGATTCCATTATACCCGATTTGATCACGCAGCAACCACCAGCAGCAGGGCCCTCCACGCCTCCTCGTCGGTCGAGGGGTAAAAATTTGAAGCTGCTAGAAAATCTGCTAAAACAAGACGAACAGCAGCCTCCTGAGGTAAAACCATAACAGATACACTGTCCTCTTGGCTGTTCTATTAAAACATTTATCAATTTTTACAGATAAATGAATCATCGCCCCCTTTGAGATTGTTAAATGATTTTCTCAACAGTTTCAGGGCGATGAGAGAGCAGCTGCTAACAAGACGACTTCAGTGGCAACATGCGGTGGAACAAAGAACGGCTGTGTGGGACAAAATGAAAATCGATATTCGGGAGGTTGACGGCTCCGACGACTGGTGGTCGGAGATCTATCGCAAGATGATGAACAGTTGACCTACATAAATAAAACTTTAGCCAAATTACAATGAGTGTGCGAGCGTGCATAATTAAGTTAGATATTCCCTTTTCCGACCAAAAAAAGACAAATGTGGTCTTTGTCATGCGTACAGTCATGGAAACATTGAAGAGAAAAAGTATTTGGAGAACCAAACAAGAAAAGAAGCCAGAAATAGTAAAAAGGAAGATAAACTATTAGCTGAAAGGGATCCACGGTAGATGTGCAAGCAGTGAAGAGCAGTGCAATGTACTATAAAACTAAATTGTGCGCCCACAATTACACTATTTTTAATCTGGCTACAAAGGAAGTATTTTGTTACTTATGGGATGAAACACAGGGTAAATTAGACGCTTCTGTCTTTTCTTCCATACTGTTTACGTATCTAATGGGATATAAACGAGAAAACCCCGAAACATAAACAATTATTATTTACAGTGATAGTTGTGGGTACCAAACATGCGTGTAACATGTTGTTACACGCATCAATGAAAATGGGAGTTACTATTTTTCGCAAATATTTGGAGAAAGGACACACACAAATGGAGGTGGACTCAGTTCACAGCTTAATAGAACGTCGGCGCAAATATCGTGATATTTACTTACCTACAGACTACATTTCAATTTGCCGAGAAGCAAGACCATCAAATCCGTTTCAAGTGAAATATCTTAATTGTCAGAATTATGGTTTTAAGTGGTTACTGTAAAACTATCTCATAGACTAATACGTGGTTTTGCCTAATGACCGACGATATGCAGCTCATTTAATTTCAGAAAATCATGCTTTCAATGAAAATTACAAAATTTTACAAAACAAAGGCACAAAATTAAACTTATTAGAAGCATTAGAAATTATTAATTTTAAAAATCAAATACCTTATTTAGCGACCAATTTGTTTCAAATTCTTCACCATTATTAAATAATGTTCCAATAATAGCAATAGTACCTACCATAATATTGTAAGTTCAAGGAATAAATACTCTTCCACTATCAAATTTAATTTGGTCTGTACCAACATCTAACGAAGCCACTGTGTTGGCGAAACAATTGTCACGTTATTTAAAATAAATTGTGAAAATCTACACAAGTTTGTCTTTTTATTTTCAGTTCTGATCTGGGAATCTTCTACCGTTCTGCTACAATGGAAGATACTGTCCGAACACTCCAACTTTAGTCAATCCGTCTTGAAAAATGGACCATTCAACCCTCAGAAAACGGCAGAGTTATTGTACTGGGGACCTCGAACTTTACTTTACTGGTAGCAGGCTGCCAGTTCTCTCTGAACATCGCTTTTTGGGTCTGACCTTCGACTCCAGATTGAATTGGAAGGCCCATATTAACCAACTCACTCTGCATTGCAAGAAGACCCTTACTTTATTAAGAGCCGTGGCTGGGTGGCTTCAACTGGGGATCTGATCGTGTGGTGCTGCCGAGGCTCCTTAAAACGTTGGATGGTGCTGTCGAAACTCGACTATGGCAGTTTTGTTTACTATTCAACTCAACCGTCATACCTAAAACCCCTTGCCGTTGTTTACAATCATAGTATTCGAATTTGCACTGACGTCTTTCAAACGAGCTTATATTTTGAAGCTAGGGAATTACCGCTTCGATACCGCCGGCAACATCTCTACTTGAACTACACTATAAGCATGAAGGCTAAACTAAAGCATATCGCCCATGAGATGGTCTTCCGTGATAGTCACCATCGGCGTTATGCCGCCCGCCAACGAACAACTAAGCGCTTCTCATTTCGATCAATATCTATTACGACAATTTAAACCCATATTTATTCTATTGTTGCAATCATTCTGCTGTCAACGCCACCATGGCATGTACTACGTCCAGGCTGTCGAATCGATTTGTTACAATCCTCCAAAGGCAGTACCCCTCCGTCGACATATCTACGTGTGCTCCAATGTTTACTCAATGAGTATGAGGGCCGGGAGCGATATTACACTGACGGTTCAAAGACGGACACGGCCGTTGGAGCTACCTACTTTTACTACACCATACATTGGTGCGGCAGATTCAAGACCTTTCGTCAGACGGTAAGGGCCTATTGTACATTTGGAGTTTAACCTCGCGCTCAACTGAACCTGGTTGGCAACGGCTACGAGCGGTGACGCACGCGCATTGTAAAAGTAGTTCGGTTGTGAAATAAAACGCGGGATTTTTGTGGTTATATTAAAGAGTGCTTGTGTATTTCGCGGTTTGCTTTTTTTGTTGATTTCTGACAATTGTTGCTTATTTTGAACGTATAATTGTTTATTTGGACTCGAGTTTGAACTATTATAATTCTGCTTTTATGCCAAGGATCTAATTTTGGTAAGTTATTAATACAATAAAGTAATGTTATGGTTGTTGGTGTGATTTTCTATTTATATATATTTTATTGAATAGGTGAGCAGTGGGTAGTGAATACGGGTATTTGGGCTAAAAAGGCTTGGCTATTAATTGGTGGTGGTGGTGCTTGGGAGCTTGGGTTGAACCATATTATATTTCAATTTGCGATTAATTAAATCACGACTCCAACTAATAAAAAAGGGCTGCAAATTTTAGTGAATTCGAAGAGAAGCCTCTCGTAAGTTTAGTAAAAAAATTTAAACACATATTGGAAAACAAATTATCCAATACTGATATTAATGCGAAAAAGATGGAGACATGGAGGAAAATAGAGACGGATTTCAATACACACAGCGGTGGTACAGTTAGGGCCAGTTGTATAAGTGTAGTTTAAACTAAGTTTAACGATGAACTAGGTTCAACTGTATTTGAGTCGTTGTTCAATCAGAGATCAAGTTTGAAAATGTCGAACAAGTTGAACCTATGCGCAGCTTCGGTTAAACTCAGATTAACTTGAACTGGTTTAAATTTATTTAGTTGTCAGATTTAATTTGCTGTTGAAAATTAGAATTATACATCGCTGCGTATTTTCCAAATAGAAGAACACTATGTAGTTACACCACTCTGTATCTAACCGTGCACAAGCTTTAAAGATTTCTCTCAACCCATTAATTTTAACGCGAACCCTGCCTCGTCGGTTCCGAATCAGAACACTTCTTTGTGTCAACCGCGCCAAACGTGTTCCGCAGCTGCACAATGGATCCGAAAAAGCGTAACTCTCAACGAGAATATAACAACCTATCGCGCAAAATTCAGAAGTTACAAGACAAACAAAAGTTACTTTCAGTGTCCAGTGAAGATGATACATCTCCGTTATCGACTTCAGACTCGGACTCAGAGCCAGTTATGTAATTCATATTTCACATTCCTTATACATATTCGGGTATGAGTATGTGTTACCGAAGCACAGCACCTGAGCCGCCAGACAGGACGTAAAGGGGTTGTATGTTTAGTCTAGTTCGGCAACGGAACCTCGTCGCTCGGGGCCCTTATCAGTCCTCCGGGTCAACAGCACTCACGTTCCATCGACATTCGTAAATCAAAAGCAGTGGCGTGGTGTAAGTTTTGACCAAGCATATTGGTAGATTGGTACCAGTTTTATCCAATAAATTTTTGGAAGCCACTTACGTTCCCGGCAGCCGTTTCGTGGTATAAGTTTCAACCATATCATCGGAACGCTGCACGGGGTTGGTATACGGTTTAACCAACACATAAGTTTTAGTCAGCCTAATATGCAGGGGACATCCGAAACTCTTTAGAATCACATTATATTGGTACAAGTTTTAACCAATAACATATCTAAGCCACCACGCTTGCCGGCAGTTCATTCGTGGTACAACTTTCAACCACGACATCGGAATAAACTCAAACATAAGTCTTAGTCAGCACTCGGGGACATACGAATAGCATACTTCACACAATACGACCTGAAACTAACGCACGATTCCTTCCAGGTGAACATCTCCGGAAACGAAGGCGAATCCGGAAGATCATCTCATCATCAGGCGATGAACAACAATTGATTCCTGACGATCCTGCACCCCAAGGCCGGGACGCGTAAAGGCATTGTTTACTACGGTGCAACGCAACACCAAGTTGTATCATAGTAAGGAATGGCGAAATTAACGGCGCTTTTGCTTTGGCAATCTTTACTGCGGTACAACGCAGCACCCAGTTGCACCGCAGTAAGGAATGGCGAAATTAACCGCGCTTTTGCTTTGGCAATCTTTACTGCGATGCAACGCAATTTAAAATCATCTGCATTACTGTCGGTAGAAGAAGTTGATGCCAGAACTTGTTTGGTATCATTTTAAAATGATGACAATCTTTTCTATACGGTTCACTTGGATATTGGATTTTGCGATTGCATCTACGGGCAAGGAGGAAGATTTTGTAAACATTTATGCGAAATACAAAATAAATTTGGTAGAATTTTTCCAACATCCCCTCAATTAACTATCGAGGACAGGAAATTATTTGCCGAAATAGCACTTGGTCCAGATGCCCCGAAAGATTTCTATCAGAACATGGATGTTGACATCACAATACATGAGGTAGTTAGCTCTTTTTATAATATGTGATTTATTAACAAAATAATTGTTTTCGACAGGTCACGCAAGAGACAGTAGTAAATGATGCAGGCCGAAGTGCAAACACCGTGAATTTACCAAACGAAGAAGAAACGATTCAGCACATTCATGAAGTTCATTCGTCCGCTGTTAAAGAGTTAATTAAAAACTTCGAAAAACTCAGTGACGTCGCAAAAAATTGCAGAACCTTTGCAATGACAAACGGAGTAGTGAAATTAAACAAAATTCTCAACCAAATTACTACTCCGATGCAGATGTTAAATTGCATTCACAGCGTGAAAAAGGCCCAAGGAAAACGTAAGATTGGAGTTCAGGCAACTGCAATCAGCAGAAGGAAAGTGCGCCCTGGAGCAAAACGCATTCAAGCTAGACGCCCTTTAGCCTTTGAAACTGCTCAAACAAAAAAAAAGAAAGCATAATCTTGGAATCAACATCGAGTCAAACAGACCAAATGCAAAATCGCATTAAAATTCTATTTTTTTTTTATCCAGTTATAAATTAACCACCTATGTTATGGTAAAATACAGAACTACAGCTTAGGGTGGTGTTGTACCGCAGTAAAGATTGCCAAAGCAAAAGCGCGGTTAATTTCGTCATTCCTTACTGCGGTGCAACTGGGTGCTGCGTTGTACTCCAGTAAAGATTGCCAAAGCAAAAGCGCGGTTAATTTCGCCATTCCTTACTATGATACAACTTGGTGTTGCGTTGCACCGTAGTAAACAATGTCTTTACGCGGCCGGGACGTCCCACTAGACGTTCTGTCTCTCCTGGGGGGAAGACCCATCGGAAAAGAAGGACGCGTCGGCTGCCCCGATTCATAAATCGGAACCACTACATCCAAGACGGCGATGATCCGGATAAACGAGAAGATCTCAACACGCAATACCCGATTCCAGCGAATTGTTCCTTCCAAGCTCCGCTATTCAAAAGAAACTGATTTTTTTTTATAAATATATTCACAAACGATATGGTTGAACTTATAATTAAAGAAACTATCCGGTATTCACAGCAACAAAATGCGCAGAAATTGAAGGCTGAGGATGCAGATGAATTGATGGTATGAGTCATTCTTAAAATTGTGTACAAACAGATGTTTTCACCTTGTTTTGAAAATACAAAAATAAAATTGAACTTACTTTTTTGTTAATATTAAATGATGTTCCAGATTTTTTAGGAACAACTGCCTAGTATGCTTGAAGAAAAATTTTTCCCGTTAAAATAATAAAAAATTCACACAAATGTCACTTCCGTGGATGTAACCACTTGTAATTCTTCAACATTAATAAATTATAATATGCTGTACTATTTTCGTACTAAATAATTTTCGTCAATATTCATAAGTCAATATAACAGCCTTCATCATTTTGCTATTTTTTAATCATTTATTTCTGATATTGCCATTTTTAAAGCTTTACAATGTTTGTATTCGAAGTAAAGCATCATTTCCGTGGACAATAAAATAATCCAATAAATTTCGTAAATATTGGCAACAATGTGCTTCCAGCGGCCATGATTTAATGCGCATTTGTATCAAGAATCTCGTTTTTCTATTAGCAGCGTCATGTTGGGTTTTGTTCTTCATAGTTATTAACAAAAATATTTCAATATTAGTTATGTTAAGCTGGTATGATCACTTCTGTGGAGTCGACAAAAAAGGTAAGATACTTAAAAACTATTTTTTATGTTTTTATGAAATTATGGTAATAAAATCTTGCTTCGCTTGAGACCACAATACATAACCTAACATTTTTCATCGGACAAATAAATATTGGCGGTGTCCACGGAAGTTACACATGTCCACAGAAATTATTTGAACCAGTAGTTTAGTTAGTTTTTTTTTTAGTTACGATTAAACTCACTGCTTCATTCTGTTAATTTAAACTACTGAATAAAATGCCAATTGACAAATAAAAGCTAGCAAAAAGGCGAGACCAAAAAAAAAACTTAGCATGCGAAGAGCTAGGGAAAAACTAATAATAATATAATATACAATATAAAAAATTTATTCTAGAAAACATTTCGGGAGTATTAGCGTTTATGACTTACATATCGTCGTCCTCACCGCATAAGGGCGTATCTCAAGATTTCTCAAAATTGAGATAATATGCTTACAACGTCGCAAATGCACTATACTTTGACACAGCAAAAGGGCACATCTAAATATCGCAAACTTTGAAGATAACAAGTTAAGTCACCAAGAGGCGTATCTCATGTAATGTTATATGAATTATCGCAAAGAAGATGTGCCTTTATGCAGTAACATGAAATAACAAAGTTGGCATACGCGCGAGGCGTAAATAAATGACAATCCATGGTAACTGACAGAATAGCCTTGTTTACTTTTCTTAACAACTATTTATGTGGTGTAGAAGCATAGTGTAGAAGTAGAAGTAGTTGTTCTCTGGGTGCGTGTTTCCACTATTATTTGTCTGGTTGCAGGTTGGTAGGTATTTTCTTGTTCTAAGTTTGTTTTGTCTAATACAAATTTGATATAGCTGGCAGTGATAAAGTATGGATGTAATTGTGAAATGGGATGATGGTTCGGAAAACTGCGTGAATTCTGGAGAGTTACAAACTCTTCATAAAAGTGAAAAAATATAGGTTGAAACTCGTGTGAGAATGTTGTATAAGCGTAAATGGTATTATGGAATTGTATTGGAAACTGAATTCGAAGTGTCCTCTGAAAGTTCCGATGACGACCTACCGCTTTCTGAAATCCAACGCAGAAGTAGAAAGCATGTACCTTCAAACGTCGAAAATGAACCGAAGCCGAAAATAAGAAATCGGCAAACTGATTCAGACAATCAAGATGCCGAGATTTTTGTAACAACATCAAGAAATGCTTCTAGAACTTCTGTAGTAGATCCACAGAATTCAATTAACCGTTATTATGTACAGTCTTGCGAAGTCGTTTCATGTACGGGGGAAGTATTTAGCGCTTGTTTCCGCTGCGAAATTTTACTCTGTTGGGAACATTTTGAAGAAGAAACTGAGTCATGTGAAATGCACGGGAAGACCAGACCGATTAACACAGTTATTGAAATAGCATCAGGAAACGCTTCCACAGCTATTGAAGTTTCACGGGACCAAAATGACCAGTATCGTGTACAGACCTGCGAAGTTGCGTCATGTGCAGGAGAAGTATTTAGTTCTTGTTTCCGTTGTGGAATTTTACTGTGCTGGGAACATTTTGAAGAAGAAATTGATTCGTGTGAGTTACACGGAAAGACCAGATCGGTTAATGCTGAAAGAGCTCCGGAAGATTATAACGTTGAGGGAGGGCCTCGAGAACATCTGATTATACCACAAGTGAGCAGAATAAATAAGCGAAGAATAGCAAAAGATTTACGAAATCACGGCAAACAATACATTTCCTCATCGACGAAAAATACTATCCCCGCCAAATCTCTTGGGCCGTTATGCAACATAAATTTTTGCAAAAAAGCCGGTCGAAAGTGTTTCCTCTTTACTGATGATTCCAGGCAAGCAATTTTTAATGCATTTTACAATCTTGACGGTTTGCAGTTACAAAGAGAATACATAGTTCGATATGTGGACCAATGTTCTACAAAACAGAAAACCACCAAGAACGAAAAATCGAGAAGGGAAAAGACTAATTATTATTTTTTGCCAATAAACAGTCAAAGAGAGAAAGTTTGTAAGAAACTGTTCACAAGTACTTTGAGAGTATCTGACAAAATGCTTCGCACATCCTTAGGAAAGTTAGATGAATGCGGGACAGTTCAAAAAGATAAAAGAGGCGGACGAAGAACTAATGATATCAGGAGAGATGTAAAGTTGAGGAAATCGATTCAGAATCATATTTTAAGATTTCCTAACGTAGAATCCCACTACTGCCGAAAGAGTTCGTCTAGACTGTATTTACAAGAAGATTTATCATTAAAGAAAATGTACGCTATGCACATGAATGAACTAGGTCCTTCAGAGGAAAAACCCAGCTTTTCAGTGTATAGAAAGGTATTTAAAGAAATGAATCTTTCGTTTCACCACCCTAAGAAAGATCAATGCAGTATTTGCAGGACATACAGAGAAGGTAATGAAGAAGCGAAACTTCTGTGGGAAAATAGATATCAAATACATATTTTGGAAAAAGAAAGGGTTAGGGAGATAAAGGAGCTATGTAAAGAAGAAAGTAAAAAGGACTTGTCTATAGTTAGTGCTTCTTTTGACTTACAACAAGTCATTTATTTGCCCATCAGCAATGATAGTGCAATATATTACAAATCTCGACTTTCGCTATATAATCTCACAATATACGACTTGAGTACCCGTGATTGCAATTGCTTTACGTGGAATGAAACGGAAAGTCGGCGAGGAGCGTCTGAAATTTCAACTTGCCTGTATAGATTTCTAAAAAATTATGATGACGGTGGAACAAAAACCGCGTATTTGTTTGCTGATGGGTGTGCTGGGCAAAATCGGAATTCTATAGTTGCCTCTGCATTATTGTACATGATTCACAATTTTAGTAATATCCAGATTGTATCACTTCGGTTTTTTGCGCCTTATCATGGACAAAATGAAGGTGATTCTGCACATAGTGCCATCAGTTACGCAATGAAACGAAGCGGGGAAATATTTTTACCTAGTCAGATGTGGCCAGTTTTTAGATTAGCCCGGCCAAAACAGCCCTATGAGGTCATTCATTTAAAATTTTCAGATTTTATCAATTTTAAACATTTAGCTCAAAATTTAAGATTGCTAAATATTCGCAGGGATGATAGGGGTAAAGTCATTAACTGGACACAAATAGTGGAGTTCAAAGTTATGAAGAGCGAATCTACAAAAATTTTCATTAAAATGGGTCATCTCGAAAGGGACTACCGCAGTGTCTCATTGAAAAGAAACGTTCTGCAATTTTTAAAAGAACCTATTGCACAACTGAATAGGGAACCAATTAAAATTCCAGAAAGAAAATACAAAGATCTGATGGCTCTATGTGCAGGAGAAAAACCGACAATAAAAGTGCCAGAACACGTCAATTTTTATCGCACATTACCAAACTAAATTTTCTTATGTTGCAAATTAATTCAATTTCTTGTAATTTTCAAATTTGTCAAAAAGTGTAAAATTGTATAATAAACGGTTGAACTATGTATACTCTAATTCGTTTTAAATGATTGCTTTAAGGAAAATACTTATTGGAATTAATTGAAAATAGCCTGAAATGTTTAATGTTGTATCTCAGCATTTAGTACTGTATAAAGGCGTATCTTGCAACAAACAGAAATGGGGATGAATCGTTACAAATTCTAAATTTTTGCATGAATCGCTATGACCCACAACAGCTTATTATCACATTTTACCCAAAAAAGTTTATCTCCAACAAGTCCAGTTCTGGCAGTATTACGAGAATTTAAACCAGTTTCTTATTATGTCTCTCCTGTAAAAAGGTTTTAAATGAGATACGCCCTTATGCGGTGAGGACGACGATATGTTACCATTATCTTTAAGTTTTTGTCCATTCCGTGGGCATTTTTGTCACTTTTGAATAATAATTTTGAATAAAATACAAAACAAATTACTATGTTATTTATTTTATTTTTAGTGGCACATATAAAACTTGATTTACTTCATATGCAGTAATTTGAACATACATGTCCTCTAATTTTTTAAATTTTTTACCCAAAATCACTTCCGTAGATCAAGGTGTGTTTTCTGTGGACTTTTTGTTTTTATTTTAGTTCAAAAACCTAAAAATAATTTTTGGGACCTTAGCCAAGCATAGGACATGAAAGTATTGGTATCAAAGAATTTTATGAAAATTAAAAATATACAAAAGTTTGTTTTTTTTTTCAAAAAAAATTATTCAGAAAATGTGCATTATTATAAGATTGACCCGTATTCATTGCTTTGACTATGCTGATGTCACGCAATAAAAAACTTGACATAAAGGAATATTGGTGAAAAGATGCATTGCTACATTCTCCAATATTCAGCAAACAAATGCTCAGAAACAGCTATTTTTAGATAAAAAGATATTTGCATTTCACCAATAATGAAGACGCCCCTCGTGACAATCGTCTATATAAAATAGATGAACTTTTGCAAGCAATTAAACGTATGCTTAGAACACAGTTCCATGCATTTCAAAACATAGTTATCGACGAAAGCATGATCCTTTTCAAAGGACGCCTTAGTTTTAAACAATATATCAAGACAAAGCGTCATCGTTTCGGTATAAAATTGTATGTTTTATGTGATTGTAAAACAGCAATTGTTTTAGACTATCTAGTTTACATCGGCCAACAAACCAACATACAGGTAAAAGTGAAGGGGTTGGGTTCTTCAGTATCAGTGGTCGCTTCTCTGATTGAACCATATCTCAACAATGGGCATTCGCTTTTTACAGACAACTACTACAGTAGTTCGATACTTTCCATCTATCTTTTTGAAAGTAAGATCAACACAAACATGTGGCACTGTCCGAGCTAACAGGAAGCTTATGCCAGTTCTAATTCAAAAACTAAAAAAGGGAGAAATCGACTGAAAAAGTAGTGACGACCTTTTGGTTCTAAAATGGAAAGACCGTAGAGACGTTTCGATGATTACCATGCATGAGAATACTATGGTTACTCTTGACTAACTGGACAGAGTCACAAACGAACCTATAAAAAACCCTTATGCGTTGTAAAATATAATCAAAGAATGGGAGCTGTTGACCGATCAGATATGATGATAAATATTTTATAAGGTGATGGGATCCTTGACCTTGATTGGTGGTGGTTGTACCTGTGTTGTATTATTTCTAATATAGATTTTAATATGGCTTCAACATCCAATTTAAATAAGTAATGTATAATTAAAATTTCTAATTTCGGGAGGAGAAGATACGACTCCATCCCCCCCCCCCAAGAAAACGAAAAATATTCACGTTAGAAAAGTAGAAATGAGTGGAAATCTCTCGAAGCTTTCAAAGGCTGGTTAGGCACGGTTTTTAATTGTAGGGCTTGTGGTAGCATTTACAAACTTAAGGGTGGAAAATCTGAAATAGTTTCACACTCAACACTAGCAAATCATCAGAAAAGTACCACATCAGTCAAAACGGCCGTTTACATTTTAAATGAAAAGGGAATGGAAGAATGTCCGAACACTGGTACTGGACATGGTTCAATTGTATGCTTTGAATTGTGGATTTGAATCTATGAATATGGCATTTAAAAAAAAACAAAAAACTTAATTATGTTTGTAAAATTTGAAAATTTATAAAACTCAGTCACTCCTAAGGCTTTTAAAATCCGTGGTTCCTAGTCGAAAATATGTTGAAAAACAAAGTTAAAGGTTCATCTCCGTCATTTTTTAAACAAAGGAACTGCAGGGGGCAATTATGGGATTTGTTGAGGACCCACCCAGGATTGTTAAATGTGTATCGAGCAACATCTATGAAAACCAACGAATGCAGATTCATTGCCCGTCATTTCTTTACCACCCCGGGAGCCATTACCAAACTTGCCGATCAGATCAGGGTATATTTAAAGGCGGACAAACAAAAAACTTTGCTGGAAATTGATTCATATAACGACGAATTTCAATTTGTACCTAATGAGGATGTTAAGGAATTGATATTGAATGGCACCCTAGACTGTCCTACTTGTTATGATAGGTTAAATGCAGAAGAAGACGACGATGATGAGGATGGAGATGATGATGTTGATGAAGTTGATGAAGGTCCGGGGCCTAGCGGCAAAAGGAAACGAAGGCGCCAAGTAGACCTTCTGTTGGAAGCAGCTGGAAACTCATTTTGGACCAATCAAACATGTGCCAAACGAAGAAAAAGGTAACCGTGGGTTCAGCTCGTCAAACGGCGTAATTCAATTTGAAGCTGAATCAGACGCACCACATACGATAGAAAAACAAATTTTATGCCAGGAACCCAAATTAATGAAGATTAATTGAACGTCTAGTTAAAGCATTTTTGATACCTACAAATTTAAATCTAATTACAAAATCCTTTCACAATTTTGACAATGTTTTTGAACCAGATTCGTCTCTTTCTGTAAGCTGCCTTTTGTTCCGCTTCCTTCAGAAGTTGAATTATAAATTAGCAATGAGAACAAGAAAAATTTAATTTGTTATTATTTATTTTATTTCATGTGATGCAATGTTTATTCCGATTAAGTAGGAAAATGATTTCATTCAAGTGGCCACCTCGGCTGGCTCGGCAGTAGCCCATCCTGGAACACCAATTTTCGAGCACTTTATTAACAGTTTGCTGCTCTATTTGAGGAATTTGAGCTTGAAGGTTTTGTTTCAAGTGGTAAATTGTTTGAGGATTGTCCGCATAAACTTTATCCTTCAATGCGCCCCAAAGAAAGTAGTCGAGTGGTGTTAAACCAGAAAAATTATTTTTCTTGCAAAATCAGGATCATCGTTCAACTTGTTTAAAGGCCATTCAGCGAAGCGAAAACGTTGTTGATGGTCAACTTGCTTCAACTCGTGAACAAGCTGGACTTTGTACGGATACATTCCAAGATCCTCCTCAAAGTGGTACGGCAAATGTTGAGTTGTCGACTTCTGCGCCGAGTTGATGTGGACGCGTTAAGATGCACACTTTCGGCCACAGCAGCGATTGCTTCAGGTGTACGCCTAGGATGAGCATGCGGAATATGTTTCACGTCCACCAGTATTCCACTTCTGCGCACTTTATCGATAAAATTCTTAATTCCTTGGTTTGACGGCGCCTCATTTCTTCCAAATTTTCTACGCAAATTTCGCGCCGTCTCGGCAACCACAGAGCCACACTCAAAGTAAGTTTTGAGTATTTCTAAACGTTGATCCAAATTAAAGCGATACATATTCTGTCAGTGGAAGGTTAAAACTAAACAACTGTCGACAATTCATGGCACTCTAGTCGACAGCGTCATTAATAGCACGTAGTTTAAAATTCAACATATATATGGCCCACCCGTTACCTCTCCTAAATATAATAGGATTGGGAAGTGACGGCGCTAATGTGATGTTGGGTAAGCACAATTCATTCCAAACAAGACTTTCTGATGATAATGACGTCTTAATGGTAATTAAGTGTATTTGCCACACTTCAGCTCTTGTCGTCAATAAGGGCTGCAAAGCTATACCTCATGTAGAGAATTTATAAAGAGCTTTGTCTTCATATTTGTCACATAGTCCCAAAAGGTGTGCTGAACTAGCAGAAATTCAACAATATTTTGGTTTAAAACAAAACAAAGTTATCAGGAACTAGATGGCTCTCATTAGGTCAATGTGTTAACAGAGTCATAGAAAATTGGAATGCATTGGTCCATCATTTTTTAAATGCCTCCTTAGAGGATAATTTAAAGCGAACTGATTTAACACGTCAGTTATTAAATTGTCCCGAAACAAAAGCATATGACTTGTTTTTTAAATATGTGATGGTATATTTTAATAATTTTAATGATTGTTTCCAAGGCAATAAAGTGTTAATCCCTCTTTTGGCTAAGGAAAGCAGGCGCATGTTTAAAATTTTGACATAATTTTTTAAAAGACAAATTTAAATGTAATTTCTTAGAAACATCTCAGATTTATTTGAGTCCCGAATGTGAAACATTTATAGAGGACTTAGATGAGGAGCTTAAGAAAAAAATAAAACAAAAGTGCTTAACTTTTTATATAATTGCATCAACTGAAATTCAAATTTATATTTTTATATCAACTATTATAGTAATTTCCTCTAGACAAATTGTGAAGACTTTCCTGTCATTTTGAAGATATTTAGTTTGCAGTATGAAGTTGTAGGAATATTTCGGTCTGGCAACACTGACCAAAATCAAACATAACCTAACTTTTAGTCCTGACTCATCCCGTAAAATAAACGAGTTCAACGGAAGATTCGAGCTCAAACAAATCACGCTCTAAAAAGAAAAAAAAGTGTTCAGAGTTCGAGGGTATAAAAAATTTCAAGAAATTTGGCCGCGAAATCCAAAATACCAAGGTTGGCTTGAAAAGTCTGAGAACCCACACAAATGCATGTAATACATTAGGTGCAGTGCAACGCGTAAAATAATTATAATTAGACTTATTTTTCCAGATGTATTGCTTATGCAACAGAATTTAGTGCAGGAACCAGTGAACATGGTGAGGGAGATAGAGGAGAGAGACAGACAAATACAAGTGCAGGATAAAGAAGAGAAGATAAGAGAGTCAAGATACAACAGCAAATATAAAGAAATAAGGGCAGCGGGACTACCGAGATATCTACGAAGTAGGGGAAGGGAGGAGAAGATAATAAGGGTGGCAAGGTTTAGACTGGGAAATGAGATGAGAGGGGGGAGGTATTGGGAAAGTGAAGACAGAAGAATGTGTAGGGTGTGCGGGGCGGAGGAGGAGACATGGGAACATGTGTTAGAGAGGTGCTGGTGGAGAGAGAACACGGAACATGTCGGGGTGGGGATGATACTGGAAGAAAGCGGAAGGGGGGAGAAGTGGATGGAAGTGATTCAGAGGGGAAGAAAGGAGAGGGAGGTTTAATTATACTTAAATGGGAATTAGATAGGTGGAAGTTAATTGTGAAAAGGAGTTTATTTATTTATTTATTATTTTGTTTGTTCCATTCATTTATTCGTTTATTTATTGAGTTGTAATCCCAAATGGGAAACAATAAAACCATTATCTAATCTAACATTAGGTGCAGTGCAACGCGTAAAATAATTATAATTAGACTTATTTTTCCAGATGTATTGCTTATGCAACAGAATTTAGTGCAGGAACCAGTGAACTGGATAAACATGCAAATGGGAAGAAACAAATAAAAGCTGCTGCTTTGAAGAAAACATCGAGTTGCGCAACATTTGCCTCAAACAAAAATAATTAACATGATCTGTTGGTAAAAACAGCAGAAATTAAAATATGCACATACTTTGCCAATAATAGGTCAGGTAAAACCTGGTACAAATGCTATATGAAGAGGAATCCCGAAATAAGTGAAAGAACAGCCCAAAATTTGACATCAAGAGCAAGCGTCACTAAAGAAAATATTGCAGCATGCTTTAACGAAGTCTTTAACTATTTGAAAGGAGAAGGTTATGAAAATATACTTCAGGTTAGATGTAATTATAAATATGTATTTTTAGGGTATGATAAGTCTGAACCTACATGTTTGTTATGTTTCTAGGACCCAACTAGAATATTTAATGGAGACGAATCGGCCTTCTTCCTAAATCTTAAAGGCAGCAAAGCCCGAGCCGCAAAAGGGGACAAAAATATTTACCAGCACGTAAACTCGATTTTAGTGACTGCAAATGCAGCTGGTAATTTATCTCCAAGTACCGTAGAACGGGGCAACTCCGACACTGCGTGCAACTTCGACGCTGTTGTACCCCTTCTGTATTACACTTTGTCTGGGGTAAATAAAGTGAGGTTAACGTGAAACATGTTGCTGGAGGTTTATACCTGTACAGATATGCAGAGAAAAGTGCAGGACATTGCGAGGGGGATGACGGTGGCGGGGGCGAGCCGGAATCATGGAGTACCACGGGTAACTCTTCTTGATAAGTGACACGGTAGACATATCCACTAGGTTGGCCACCCAATAGCTCTAAAACCTAATGAGAAAGAATTGATTGTGGAGACAATAAGTGAATTAGTGAAGTGGTCATACCCATTAACTCAATTGGATATTCGCTTAATTATCAAGGGTTACCTGGATAAACAGGGTTATATCAATCCCACGTTTAAAAATAACATACCTGGTAAGAACTTTATGGTACATTTTATGAACAGACATAACCTCACACAACGGTTAGCGTGAAAAAATTATTTGAAGTAAGTTTGTTTTCTTTGTTTCTTTGTTTTGCATTCACTAATTCGAATAACTTGGCAGGTATGTGCTACTAAGAGGAGTTTGTCTGGGGAACAAATTAATTCCTTTTTGAAAATATGTAAGCGCATGCTCAGGACCCATTATAAATATTTAAAAACTGGTGAAAAAGTACTCCGGGTCAACGCAGACATTTAGAGTGTAACATATCAAATATTAAAGTGTGTTTAAATATAATACAAAACCAGAGGCACTTGGGTTCTGGAATTGCATCAAATTCAAATAAGAAGCGTTCTGGTCGAATTATTTGGAGAGACATCGCTTCGGCGTTTACCAGTATAATAAGGACCGGTTTAATAATCAATAAGCGTCGTACTGATCCAGATGCGTTCATGCAGGATTGTTACCATCTCGTTAAGACGCGACTAAAAAATATATTAAAGAGAGAGACTGCGGCAAAGGTCAACTTTAGCCTTTGTTGCACATTTAAACTGTGTGGACAAGGACAGAATGCATCTGAAGAGCCCAAATACTTTAATTCCAGCAATACAATAGTTACCGTTTCGTCATTCTCTGATTCGCTCGAGCTAGCAAATTGGTACAAGGAAGTAATGGAGAAACTTAAAAGCAAGGTACGTAAACTTATAATCTTAAAGAGACCATATAGTTATTGATGTGTAAACTTCTTAGTTCTCGGTAGGCGTTGCGGGGATACTTTTGGATTTGTATTTGAGGGGTGATTTTTAGGGGCGGTTTTAAGCGTGACTTTAGGGGTGGTTTTTAAAGGTGGTGCCAGGGGTGGTTTTCAGGGGAGGGTTTTAACGGTTGCTTTTAGGGATGGTATTTGCGGGTTGTTTTCAAGGGTTGCTTTTAAGGGTAGTTTTAAAGGTTGTTAAAGGGAGGTTTTAAGAGTTCTTTTAAGGGGCGGTTTAGGGGTTGTTTTAGGGTGCTTTTCAGGGTGCTTTTAGGGGTTGTTTTAGGGGAGGCCTTTAAGATTGATTTAAAAGGTTGTTTTTAAGGGCGGTTATAAGAGTTATTTTGGGGGTGGCTTTTAAGGAATGTTCTTAGGTGCGGTTTTTAAGAGTTACTTTTAGGGGGTTAGGGGTTGCTCTTGGGGATGGTTTTAGGGGTGATTCATCGTTTCATGTATAAAAAAATTGAAGAATAAGTAAATTTTGAAGTTAAATTGCATATAAAATGTTTTTTGTTTCATTATAACGTACATTTTCATCAAACCAGTGTGCGACCTCATGTTCATAATTCGAACCGATACGAGCTCACTTGTTTACACATGCTGTTGAAAGACAACTTAATATGAGTTTAAATTTATCAAAAGTGTTTATCGCGTATATGCGCAGCAACCGGTAAACAAATGACGTATTTATGTGGTTGTTATAACGAGAATAACAAACTTGTGAAAGATTGAATTTATTGCCTTTGCAATTGAAATTTGCACATTATTCGTTTTTCATGATTTGATTAGTTTTCAAGTGTGTTAGTTTAATGCATACTACACCGCAAAAAGCCGCCCAAGTAATTGCTTTAATCGAAAATGGACTACTGCTCGACAACTGGATATGTCACGCGCAGCGATTCGAAGAGTGTGCCAACGTTATGAGGATCCTTTCATAGGAGACCTGGAACAGGCAGAAAGCGATTTACAACGGCTCGTGATGACCGCTTTATTGTGTCAACCTTAAGAAATCGTCGCCTTAATGCGGTTCAAGTGCAACAACAGCTCCGTGAAATACGAGGAGTGGCTATTAGTCAGTGGACAGTAAGACGAAGACTGCAGGAAACTAACCTGACCCCTAAAACACCTGCGATTGGTCTAAAACTTACCCCAGCTCATCGTCAAGCACGCCTGCGTTTTGCACGGAATCATCTGAATTGAACGCTGGAACATTGGGGGTCTGTTCTGTTCTCAGATGAGACCAGGGTATGCTTCTATGGTAGCAACCGAAGAAGAAAAGTGTACCGGAGAGCGATTTTCAGAATGCTGCATTGAAGAGCGAATTGCTTATGGGGGTGGTTCCTGCATGATCTGGGGTGCAATTTCTACGGGAGCACGAATCGACCCTGCTTTCATCAGTAGGGGCTACCGTGGTCACGGGAGAGGAGGATTAACGGGTGCTAGGTACATCGAGGAGATTTTAGCAGTTCATGTGGTACGTTACGTCGACTACATTGGATACGATTTTTTTTATGCATGATAATGCCAGGCCGCACACCGCAAGAATCGTGCAAGATTACATTACACAAGTCGGTTTTCGGGTTATGGAGTGGCCAGCATGCAGTCCCGACCTAAACCCGATCGATCATTTATGGGATGAGCTAAAACGAAGAATTCGAGCTAGACTTCGTGCCCCAACATCTATCCCAGAGCTTACTGTTGCAGTAGAAGAAGTGGCTTAACATCCCACAAAAAACAATATCGAACTTGATTAGATCTATGCCTAATCGTATGAGATATGTTATTAGGGTAAGAGGGGGTCATACTCATTATTAAAAATTAAGTGTTAATTTAGATAATTGTCAATAAAGCGTACTTCTTTTAGTAATAAAAAACTTAATTTGTTTCATGCATTAATTTCACAATATTAAGCCTACATAAAGCCGACATAAATTTCAATAAATTTAAACTCATATCAAATTAAATTGTCTTTCAAACAGCATCTGATGAATAATTAAAAAAATAGTTAAAGTCAAAAGTTTTTGGTGGGCTGATTTCTATGCACACAAGTTTATTAATGTGTTTGGATTAAACAATACGTTTAACGTAATTGGTGCTTTGTATTATGCAGACGAGAAACTGCAAAGGCATGTGAATTTATTATACATCACCAATGAGAATAATAGCATAGGGCATTTCGCGAGGATTAAAAATATGTCGCGGCTATGTTCATGTCAGTTTTCACGACATAAGGGGGAGATTCGCGTATGCGATTATTCCTTGGAAGAGTACGATAGACATATGGCAGATTCCTGCGCAAAGAAATTTCACGTCAAAATTACGCTACCAACGGAGGGGCGGCACAATTCTTTATTATCGGTGATTTTGAAGCATTCACCCGTCCAATTTCCGCATCTAAAAATGATCCCGACATTTCGAGTACGCTTGCATATCAGAAACACGAGCCGTTTCCTTTTACCTGATTTGCAACTACGACGATAGCCTGTCAACGTTTGAGATTTATCGTGGAAAGATTGCGTCGGCTGGTTTGTTTTGAAACTTCGAGAAATAGCCAATAGTGACTGGAGACGTGGGTATGGAACAACTGAATGACATCCAGCTGCGTGAATTTCAAACGTGCAACTCTTGCTACATGTGCGAGAAACAGTTGGGTTTGCTTGATGAACGTGTCAAAAACCACGACCATATAACAAGAAAGAACCGAGGACCTGCACATGCGCAATGCAATTTGCTATATCGAATTTACAGATACGTACCCGTATTATTTCACAATTTGAGCGGCTACGACGGACATGTCATGGGTGAGGGCGGAGGCGCCGCTGACACTCTCACAAACAACGCTTTCACTTTCCTGCTGGACGACGTCCGCTATGAAATCAACGGAGTGGAGGTGGATCGAACGAAGAACGTGGGCATCGAGAGCACTGTAAAGGGAGTGATTTCTTTAAGCGAGGGTGAGGTGCGTGCCCTGGAGAATGCCGGCTGGAAGACGACCAGTGATGCGCCGACCCAAATACTTGACGCGCACGGAAACTTTAACGTGTTCATACTATGGAAAAGTTAGCGAGCCGCTGTACGTCAGATAACAGTTCAAGAATCGAGCCCCACTCGCAGTCATTGATGCATCAAAGCAGTAGGAGAGCATCAAAGTCCGGTCCTGTGGACATTCGTCTGGAATTTGAGTCGAGCAACAATTTCCCCGCCAACACCACCGCCTACTGCCTGCTCCTACACGATCGCATCGTCGAGTTTGCCCCCTCCACTGGCTCTGTCAAACGGCTGGTATAAAACAGAAGTACATCATGTATGCACGTGTCAGTCTGTCAGTCTCGCGTTGGCTTTGTTCGTGTCATGGAGTCTGTTGCAGACGTTCAAGGTTTCCTCCTCACAGCATCAGGTAAATTTATCTTTAAAGAAATTTCGCTCGTTGCGCTGAATCGTTGTGGTGACAACTAGCACTGGGTATTCAAGCCACCATTCGCCCTGAACGATTTGCAGGAATGTGACAGTCGACAAGCGCATTGGTTGACACGTTTCTACCACGGTCTGAGCTGTAATTGCGGTACGGAGAACTACGAAGATTTGCGATCGAAATTAAAGTCGTCGACGGCCGCTTGAGGATCTGCGCGAAGGACAAGGATAAAGTGACTTGGTCGAAAAACATCCTTCCAGACAATGTCAAGTGCTTCCACTTGGATTCACTCAACTGCTGCCCCTCGCTAAAGAAACTTCGAGAAGAAAATTCTAGTGGCATTGAAACTTGCATTCAGCATTATGCAAACAGTAGCGCCATATTGACGGAAGTTAACTCTCACTTGCTACGGAACTAGATTGAGAACTACCTGAAACCGTTAGAAGTGCAACACCCACAACAATACCAAGAACAATCTGTTCGAAGATATGTGAGAAAAGCCATAGGCAAGTTCTTTAATAAAGTGTAGCATTTACTGCTCATGGATCCTACATACATAGCCAAACTGTCCAAGAAATTCCTCGAATATTACGTGCATCCGTCAGACTTGCGCCGATGCTTTAGATGGGCATCCACTGCTCCAGAAAAGTTGTATATTTTGTATAGAACAGTGAACGCCTCATTCCTAATAATCATTATCAGTTCCTTATTATTATGTTTAAAGTAATAAATGTTCTAGTAAACGCATGCCTACTCTGTATGCAGACTGTAGTTATAGTAGTTTTAATTATATTCCAGTGAAACTATACATTGGTTTCATTTAACCTTCCCATACGCTCAAAACCTGAACCCTAGCGCCAGCGTATAGGCTAACCGTTGGCGTCTGGAGCCATCTTGCCTGCCGGGTGACGTAGCATGGCGGCCATTAAGGCCGAACGCTGGCGCAAGCGCCGGCGTTTGCCTTACAGGCAAACGTTGGCGAAAGCGGGAGAATCAAGATGGCGGCGGCCACCTTCCTCGGAGGCTTACTTCTTCAGCAATGGCCACCAGAGGCTACTGCCGGAATTTCTCCAGCAGCTGGCACTACATCCACCGCACTTCTTCACCAATGACCCTGAAAGACACTAGAGGCTGCTGAAGCGGAGCTAAAGAAGTAGATGACGCCTGGAGAACTTGATGGCTTGATCTCGTTCTCTCAATTTTCTATTACTGACATTCGAAGGTATTCTTCAAACACTGGTTACTTATTTTATTCCTTGTGGGAATGCCTTCTTCGAGAGAAAGAGAAAATTCAAACTAAACAGCGTCGAGAACTCGAGAATTGCATGGAGATGATCGCCAACGACAATCAGAAGCTGGTAAAGTGGCGGCCCGAAATTGGAACGAACGAAATAGGTGTTGCCAGTTGTTCCGTTTTTCCAAGAAAACGAAAAGGAATCCAAGAGTGGCAGCCGAGTCACTTGCTGCGCCAAGTCATGACCAGTTTCTGTTCTAATGCTTGAATTCTGATTCCAAACATCGAAAAACACTCAAATATCCATTTTTAGCTTTTAAAGTATGCTTTTGTCTGATTTACTTCGATAAGTACGTTTTGAAGATTTTAATTGATTTTATGAGCAATAGATGCCCTTTGCTTATCCCGATTGCAAATTGTGTATTATTTATGAAGGGCACAGTAGTGAGTGTTTACTTGTTTATCACAGCTGTAACAACCGACTTTGTGTCTTACTAAGTTAGAAAATGGCGTCAAGACAGTATAAACAGGACGTTGATTCATTCATACTAAATATCCTTGTCACCTTTGCTTATGGGATAGCAGAGCAGATTCAGTACATTACCAACGGCGTGTATGGCCTGACCGACTCGAATTTCAGATAGGAAAACATAATGTGAAAGCGGAACAATAAATTGTAGAGCCTAAAAAAATATTGATGCCGCCGTTACATATAAAGTTAGGCCTAATGAAGCAATTTGTGAAAGCTCTGGATCAGAATTCTGAAGCTTTTGAATATTTAAAAGGATTCTTTCCCAAATTATCTGAAGCTAAAGTTAAAGCGGATATTTTCGTTGGGCCACAAATAAAACAAATATTGAGCAGTGATGATTTCACAGAATTCCTTAATGCTCATGAAAAACAAGCCTGGGAGAGTCTTAAAGGACTAGTCAATGGTTTTCTTGGAAACAACAGAGCTGACAATTATGAAGAATTGATTGAAACTATGCTTGAAAGTTTTAAAATGATGGGCTGCAGAATGTCCCATAAACTTCATATGCTATACATGCTCACCTGGACCAATTTAAAGATAATATGGGTGCCTACTCAGAGGAGCAAGGAGAACGTTTTCACCAAGATGTGATGGACTTTGAACGACGTTACCATGGACAGTACAATGAGAATTTGATGAGAGATTACATTTGGGGATTAATACGAGAAAGCCCATACAAACATAAAAGATCTTCTAAAAATATTCATTTTTGAACTTTGATTTTTTGTTATTTTACATTTGTGTGCTATTATTTATCACAATTCTTGAATAAAAAAGACTTTTATGTTCAGCAAAAACTTTTCTAAGCGTAATTTTAAATAAAATTACAGAGAAAATATAAAAATCAGTCATTTTTTTGAAAATTCGGATAATTGCTGTAGTTTCTACAAAAGCAAACTCTGATCAGAAAAATTATTTTTTCTTTATTTGTAACGTAGGAGAAACCAAAATTTCACATGCAGAAGCCAGACCCAAAAATCATGTTGACCGGTGTAATAGGAAGACGGATACTGATCATTTGAGTGGAATTTATACTTATTTGTTAACTATGAGCAATGGGTGAGATGTGTGACCTTGTCAATCAACGTCCCTAATTTTATGCTTTCTGATTTTTCCTTTCCACCGTTACTTACCTGCTATGTTTGTTGCTTTGTTTGTCTGCTTGGGTTGGCGGCGTCGCCTGCCCCGCCCGCGTCTGTTTTCTCCTGCTTCTGTTCATCTGGTCGATCGATCGATAGAAAAAAATTTAACCAAGTGTTTATTTTTAAACCTCTTTTACCCAAAGGTGTGAGGCAGTTATTTACAAAATAAATATACCTACAATTCCATCCTAATTCAAACTTAACTGTAATGACTCTTACATAATAAATCTCCAATAACAAAAACAATTTCAAAATTTAACTCGCAAAATAAAATACTCCGGACATACAAAACTGCATAAAATTCAATGATCACTTTTGTACACAAACCTGGTTCACTCCTTTTTATTTTTAGACATCTTCTTTGTTGTTACCCATGTTACTCCTCTCTGCTTTAAAGTTGCTGCCACTTCGTCATTCCAAGTCTTCCTGGGTCTTCATCTCGGCTTGGTACCCTGTAGTCTCGCTTCCCATATAAGCTTCACTGGTCGGTTATCTTTCATTCTGTGACCAAACCACTTCAATTGTTGTCCTCTTATTGTATGAAGAATCGGGTCAACTCCTAGCTCTTCTCTTATTGTTTCATTTCTAAGTCTGTCTCTTCTTGTCACTCCTCTGACTCTCCTTAGGTATTTCATATCTACAGCCTGTATTTTACTCTTCAACGCAACAATACCCAACTTTCGCTGCCAGATGTCAGCACCGGTCTAAAAATCATCTTATACACAGTCATCTTAGTTTTTGTGCTTACTTACTTTTTTACTTATGAACGATTTGCTTAGACTGTGATATAGTTTTGCAGCACTACTTACTCTGTCGTTCACCTCGGGTTCCATGTTATCATCTCTATTTATTAGTACTTTTCGTGGTTTATAAATACGAGTACATTAACAGTTTTTTCCTTATTTTCCATTACCATCAATTTTGTTTTACTTATGTTTATCTTCATATTCCTCTCTGTAAGTTGCCGTTCCCATATTTCCAAGTTTTCTTTCAGTTCGTCCTCGTTCGCGGCACAAATCATTAGATCATCGGCAAATGCACACGCTGAGATCTTGATAGGTTTCAGTTTGTTGTATTCTATATAGATTTTATGGGTCTTCTCCTCGGTTTATTATCTCGTCCATGAACAAAATAAACAATGTTGGACTCGTAACTCCTCCTTGTCTTAATCTATCATTTATTTCAAACATACCGGATTGCATGTTATTCTTCCTAACGTAGCTTCTATTATTTATGTATAGGCTTCCAATTGCACTTTCTAGGGCCGTCCCGACTCCCTTACTTCTCAGAATTTGCCATATCTCTCTCTCTGTAAGCCTCTATCGAAGGCCTTTTCTAAATCTAGAAATGCTAAATACATTTCTTTGTTTTTGATTCTGGATGTTTCAATCATCTGTTTTATAGTGAAAATAGTGAAAATATGGTATGCTCCTTCCTTTTCTAAACTCGCTTTGCTGTTCGGCTAGTTGATTTTCTACTACGCTCCTTAGTCTTTTCTCTAATATATTTTCATACAATTTGGATGCGATACTTAGCAGTGTGATGCCCCGGTAATTCCCACATTTTTGTATGTCCCCTTTCTTGAATATAGGTACTATTATTCCAGTCATCAGGGACCAGGCCGGTTTCATATGGTATATTGAAAATTCTTGTTAGCATCTCACTGCGCTGGATTCCCAGATTCTTAAACATTTCTGGGGTCATCCCGTCATGACCAGCAGACTTTCCTTTTTTTATAGACCTCACAGACTCCATGACCTCTTCGGTTTTTATGCTTGCTTTCTCCCGCTTCTTGTGGTCGGTCTGTTTTCTCTTCTGTACCTGTTACTGTTGCCCATTTTTAAGAGATCTGTAAAATATTCTTTCCATCTGCACATAATTTCATTTCCTTCTGTAATAACTTTGCCGTCTTTCCCCTTCACCTGTCTTAAGTTGTATTCTTTTCTTTGCCTCGGTGTTTTCAATTCTTTGTGAAACAATTTTGGGTTGCTATCATTTTCCATTTTTTCCCCAAACTCTTCCCAAAATTGTGCTTTAGCCTGCAAGACTTTTGTCCGTTGTTCTTTATACTCCGTGTAAGTTTCCTCTATTTTTGTTCTCAACCACTTCTTTCATTTTTTTTATTTTTATTTTTTAATTTTTACATGATCCCTTATTTCTTGGTTCCACCATCTAGTTCATTTCTTATTTTTATGCTTTAATCATAATACAACTATATCAACCAACCCACTCTATCAGTATTGAGCTGAAAGAATTTTGCAGAAAACTCCTAAGGCACTTGGTTGCATTGCGTGACAAAAATTGACAGTTGCTATGCAACTAAGTGGGTTGGTAGGTTTCCGCAAATTGTGTTTCTTTCACATAGCCATACTTTTTCAGAGTAATTTCTAACAAGGTGTAGTTGCATGAAAACTTTAGCAATGGATAAGATTATAAGTCGTGCTGTGACTGCGTTAAGTAACATTAGAGGTAATAACTCGCACATATTTTCCGTCATTCTTTAAGAAAGCATTGTATTTATATATTTAGGCACAGACCAGAGTACTGTTGAAGAAACAGAAACAGGGGCAATGCATAGTGACTATCTTATAGAGAAACTTTATGCCGAAGATGAGCATAATAGGGATCTTTCACTTGAACAACAGGAATCGTCATACACAATATCGAGAACTTTTACATGAGCATAGTGAGCAAGACAACGCTATAAATGGCAGTGTTAAACAACTCGGAGAATTGTGTGGCAGAGATGGTTCTTGCAGAAAATGGTGGTGATAGTTGTAGTTTTTACATTATGGAAAAGAAAAATACAACAAATAGAAAAATATCAAGGGACGGGGAAAAATTAGTTGGCTAAACCTCAGGCAGATCACAGTGGAGAAAAAAAAAACGTTTTTGCTCTTTGCAAAACAACAATTCTTTAAACCCATTTGAACAAGTTAATATACAAAAATGTGGAAGCAAAAGAAAATCTCTTAATTCTCAGGATATTTTTTCCGATTTAGTACAACCATGACCAAATGGTAAACTCATAGCCGAAGCCAAACTTCGTGATTTGCAAGATATGAAGTATTTGATTCCAACTGACTGCCTTCAATTCTATGAAAATTTGAAAGGAGATATAAATATTGAAGGATTAAGATGTAAGAGACTGTGGTTAAAGTAGTGGTTAAAGTAGAGGACAAGCAGAAGTCGGGAATTTATGAAATAAAGTGTAGTAGTTGTGACAAGAGTTATATTGGGCAAACAAGGCGTACAATCGTCACTAGGTTTAAGGAACATATGGCACATTTTAGATATAATAGAATTGAGAAGTCAAGTGTTGCCCAACATATCTTTGATACCGGCCACCCTGTGAGAAGGATCTTCGGCTTATGAGGTCGGTATCGGACAATAGGGAATTAGACGCTTATGAGAGTATGTTTATTCGCAAGTATGAAGGTAAACTTATTAATTCAGATTTAGGTCCAATTTCTGATTCCGTATTGTTAGATGTTGTTAATGTGTAGGCGTGCAGGGTTTAACCAGAAAAATGAAAGGGTGCAGGGGTCAAGGTCTTCTTTATTGCAGTTTACTGTAGTTATTTGCTAGCCCTTCGAGGTTATTTGGTAATATGGGATTCATTTTCTATTTTTGTTTCATTCAAGTCAATTATCCTGAAGATAGGATATTTTAATTGAAACTGCAGTAAAGATGGCAATGGCAACCTTTTTGTACATTTGTGATAGTGAAAATAAGAATAGAGTGGTATAAAAATGAGCGTATGCCCGGATATTGAATTTTCTATCCTAGTGTGATTAATGTTGATGTCACAAGTAACGTCAGTGCTACGTCACTTTAAGTATACATATATTGGGGATTGTCTCCGTGCGGAGTTCATTCTAGCTTGAGAGCTGATCGAGTGCACTTCGATTCTTTCGGAGTGGTGAGCAGAAAATACCTGACCTATATTATTGTTATTGTCACTATCATTGTTTCACATCATTATTGTTGTTATTATTATTGTCATATATATAATTGTTTTTTTTTTTTACTATAGGTTTTTCCCTGCTACTGAAGATGGCAGCTTAGCTGCCGAAATGCGTATACAGGGTGGTCCAGTTTATATCATCAGGATTTCACCAGCCGAAAGTTTATCAAAAAATAAAGGTAGTTTGTCTAATAAAACATGGTCTAATTTTGCTTCCGTTTTGATGTACAGGGTGTTAATGAAAATAAATTATTTTATATAATTTGCTATAAATCATTAATGAAAAAGGGCAGCCTTCTGAAATTTTGCATAGATCATTTCTTTTGTATTCTCTGTTAAATAGTGATTGTAATTATTTTCTTTAGAACACAGAGGCGTGCGTACGGGTTTCATCAAAAATACTTTATTTAATACAACGTGCGCCACTGGTTTTCTTAGAACACCAAATACAGAGACGATTTCTCATTCAATTTAGAAACCTTGTTGTATCTTACAATTTTTTGATAACTCAACTCAAAACAAAACATCATGTGACCAATTACATACTGAATTTATTTACTTAAAAGAAAAACAACATTAAGCTTAGCTGAAATATCAACTAGACAAGAATCGCAATTGAATTAGTGTAGGAACCATTTTGCTGGATGCACAATTGCACAATTGGCATTGACAAAATCTCATTCTGGGATCTTCATCCCCTGAACTGGTTGTAGATGAGAAGGTCGTATATGATCCCATCTTAATACACGTAAAATAGTAGTTTTTGGAATTCTAAGGGCCGGTTGTTAGAACGCGGATCAAAATGTAACGCGAGGCTACTTTCGTTGCTATGATACAACCAATCACAAAGTCAGTACCTTAGCAACGAAAGTCGAATTAAATGTAGCCTCGCGTTACATTTTGATCCACGTTCTAACAACCGGCCCTACGAGTTCTTGTTCTAGAAACTCTTCTCTGACTTGTTCTAGGATCTCTGGCAAATTCAAGCAAGATGTGATTGTTTCTGATTACCTCGTTAGCGATACGATGATTGGGATTTCTAGGTGTAAATCTCAATCCTTGAGTAACGAATTGATGGTGCACATTTGCAAATACATCATGTTGTGGCTGTCGTCTATTTGGAAATCGCAAGTGATATTCTTGAGCAGCAGCAGCTGAGTTTCCATCGCAAAATCCGTATACGTAATGCATGTCAGCATATTCTTGATTTGAAAAACGAAAGGGCATTTCATATTTTAATACTTTAACCATACGTACACTAATTTTATAACTTAAACGTAATTTATTTACTTATAGCACAGGACAAGTTCAGCCACAGTGCAAAACGTCAAAGCCTAATCACAGCCTCCATGTGATCAATGGCTTTTGGACTCTGTTCAAAATGATGAGAATTTCATAAACAATATTTTATGGACAGACGAATCATGTTTTACTCGAAGAGGAATGGTTAACTTCCACAATCAGCATGTGTGAGCACATGAAAACCCTCATGAAATCAGCTTAATGTTGTTTTTCCTTTAAGTAAATAAATTCAGTAATAAATTGGTCACATGATGCTTTTTAATGTTTTTTTTTGTTTTGAGTTGAGATATCAAAAAATTGTAAGATACAAAAAGGTTTCTAAATTGAATGAGAAATCGTCTCTGTATTTGGTGTTCTAAAAAACCAGAGGCGTACCTCGTATTAAATAAAGTATTTTTGAGAAAACCCGTACGCACGCCTCTGTGTTCTAAATAAAATAACTACAACCACTATTTAACAGAGAATACAAAAGAAATGATCTATGCAAAATTTCAGAAGGCTACCCTTTTTCGTTAATGAGTTATAGCAAATTATATAAAATAATTTATTTTCTTTAACACCCTGTACACCAAAAAGGAAGCAAAATTAGACCATGTTTTATTAGACAAACTAGCTTTATTTTTTGATAAACTTTCGGCTGGTGAAATCCTGATGATATAAACTGGACCACCCTAGTATTTCAAAATTTATGTGGTTAGGGGTACAATTGATTCTTGAATTGATAAATATTGAGGAAAATGTGGATGGTTATAACGTGTAAAATCTTGATTTCAATAAGAATGATAGCGAATAGACTAATATAAAAAAATAGAGCTGTATATTGCGAATAAAGTTTTTTATGCCAGAAATACTTACGCGTTTTTATATAATGCCCAATGCTACCAACCCACAAAAATCAAAGGTAAGAAAATATTTTGGGTCAATATGTTAAAGCATGTTTATGGCATTACCAGAAATAACATAAAGCTAAAAATTCCTGGAAAATTTCTATGCTAGCCTACACAAGGACTTTTTTAAAGTTGCTCATTAAACCTTATTTATTTCAATAACAATATTTTGAGGGTTGGTAGCTTTTTGCATAACTGCAAGTAGTAAGTGACTGGTGGACAATAATAAACTGCAATTCCTTCTACAAAGACATTTGCTTGCGTGATCTCCGCTGTGCTCCAATACAAAATGCTGAGGACGAAAATTTGATATTTTTGGAAAATTTTCTAAAGTGGTTAAAATTGTGGACGATTTGCAAGTGCCCCGGGAACCTGAAAAGTCAAGGAATGGGCAAATTTGAAACCCAACTGAAAGATGAGCCATGAGCTCCCATATTTTCCAAAGGTGTGGGTGAGATATACTTGTCATTTTTGACACTAGTAAATGTAAAATTGAAGACTTTTTGGGCGACTTAAATAGTAGATTCAATTCAATCAAATTTACACATAAATTAGAAAGAGAAGGACAGCTTCCATTTTTGAACATTTTGGTAATTAGGAAAGACAGTAAGTTAGAATTTGACATCTATAGGAGAGAAACCAGTACAGCTCGGTACATAACTACAGATTCGAACCACTGCAGTCAGCACAAAGAGGCACTCTTGCAATACAAAAAGACTGCGAAAAATAATTATTAATGACAGATGACTATCACAAAGGAAATCGAGCAGTGGTTACTGGTTACAGGCAACGCCCAGTACCCTCTGAAGCGGGTTGCAGCGCTGGTAAGCAACCAACATTACACGCTACTGTTAGCGAAGGTTGCAGTCGCCCTGAGATTGCACAAGAAGTTCTTTCAAATATCGAGTTTAAGGACGAGTTGGGGCCTGAATTCGATGCCTTTAGCAGAGGCAACTCTCCGGCATTCTCGACTATTTCACAACGGTGAACCCGCCTGCAGGTGAGAATTTCTTTTGCCAATTTTTAGGTTAACTACAATCCAAGAAAGAACATACGTATATGCATTCTTGGCCGTCCAATGATCATGCTCCTGTTGGATATTAATAACCAAGGCATGTTGCCTGCTCCCATTTGTATGGATTACTCAGAGCTCCTTCCTATTTGCATAGGTTGATGAGCTGCCCCATTTGTATGGGTTGACCAGTATTCCACTGCAACTAGGACATGAGTTGTTCTTAACAAACAATTTATTTTCATTCTGATACCATTTGTATGGGTTTTGATCACGGATACTATGGCTGTAAGCGTTTAATTTCCTTTATTATTCCGACTTTCAAGTTGGGATACAGGGTGGTCCAGGACTGTTTGAAATCATATAACATTTTTATAGACGAGAACCAAGAAACACCCATGCTGGATGTGGAAACTCGGCGATTGTTGGGAGAGAACGGTGGAGAGCAAACAGGAACCTCCGACCTCGTTCACGCCGGACTAGTCAACTATTTTAAAAAACGGACTAAAAGAGGAAACCAGAATAAAGCTAACGGAGAAGTTTGCACCTTCCATTAATTTCCCCCTAATGGCCTCTCCTACAATAAACCAGGAAGTCAAAGCCGCAGTCAATGAGGCCGCTATTAAGAGAGATGCACGATCTACAAACCATGTTGGGAGTCAGCTTGTCGGCGCTGGGGAAATCCCTAACGTTATTTCTGGACGGAGGATCTCCTGGAAACTCCAAAACACACTTACTTACAATGGTAGGCAACGCAGCAAGATTAATAGCAGGTGTCCACCAGCAACAGGCTCGGACACTTATTTGGCTGACACACTGACAGAAACCCCTGGTGATGCCTGGCTTTTCCGAGAAAATCTCTCTGAACGCATTCAAGCGGCTAAAGCTCTTGACAGGACAACTGCCCAATTGAAAAAGACGCAAACTATTACTGCAAAGGCCAAGGTCTCCAATCTTAGGCTTTTTTTCGCAGCCAGTTCTTCTTCGGGAAACTTCATGGGTTCGTCCCGCCCTCAACAACAAGCGCCACGGCAGGACGGGCCGAAATACCAGAAAGTGGCCAAGAAATCTTCGACTCAGAAGTTCCAACCGCAAGAAGATGGAATACAAGCGTCGATATTAAACGTAGACTTTGTCAGTTCACCGACTGCTGGCTCCAGATCACATCCGATCCAGTAGTTCTCTCATGGATCAAAGGATGTAAACTCCCTTTTGCTAGATCAGTTATTTCAAGATCCCAGAACAATGTCCAAAACTGGTCTATATCGAAACTTGATAGCCTTTCAAGCTCGATTGGTCAACTTTTAGAGATAATAGCTGCTTCTAAATGTTCGCCTTGCGAGAGGCAATTTCTTTCCAACATTTTTCTAGTATCAATACCAGACGGATAAGAACACAGTTATTCGCATGATGAGACCGGGCCACTTCTTGCTGCTAAGGTAGACTTAAAAGACGCTTATTTCTGTCCCTGTGCATTTCTCTCATCGAAAATTCCTCCGTTTCATCTTTCAGGTCAGGTCAGGTCAGAAGAATGTCTTGCGAATATTCACGCCACCACCTCGTTGTTGGAGGAATTAGGTTTTATGATTAATACTACTAAAAGCCGTCTTATGCCTTGCACTCGAATCGAATTTTCAGGTTTCACATTTGATTCAATTTCTATGTCAGTCGGAGTACCCTACAACAAGCAAATCCGTCTCATTAAACTACTTTCTGATTATTTGAATCACTCGTCATACTGTATTTGCACATTTAGTGGGTGTTTTAGTATCAGTACGCCCTGGCACTCGGATACGGTTGGGTTTACACCAAGCTATTGGACAGAGCAAAGTTTCTTGCCCTTCAGAAAACTAGGGGTAACTACAACAGCCGTATGGCTATGTCCCCAGTGGCGAAAATGACTTGCCATGGTGGAAGTCTAGTATTGTAGATTCAGAGTGTCCAATTAGACGTTTTAATTTCGCCCGCACCATTTTCATCAATGCTTCTCTGACAGGATGGGGAGCAGTTCGAGACTCAAAAAACTGGAGGGAGTCCGAGAGTGAGCAGAAAACTAAAATGAAAATCTTTCACGAAAAATTAAAATTTTGCTCAAGCCACGATAGAATGAAACGGTGGCTCAATTCCTGTTTGTCACATGGAGTTTTTAAACGTGTTAAATAGTAAGGGAAATGGGGGGCCGACGTGTAATAGAGAATTTTACGGAAGCAGGTAATTTCCAGTAGAAAATGACAAGGCGATTATAAATCTAATAAACATAAATACAAGGGCTTGAAAATTATGACTTTTTTGAAAACTCTAAAGTGTGACGGATCGCATTACTGAAGAAATTCGTCTATTCGATAGTACCTTGGCTCTAAGTTGAGCATAAATTGGCTACCAGGTACTTGGTAGTCAAACGTACATTTTTCTGGGACATCCTTAGCACTAAATTTAATTTAGGATTTGAACGCACTGTCACAGACGCCTATTCACTGTGGATTCAGCTAACTTTAAAGAGTAGAAGTGAAACAGATGCGGCACATAAGTCCAGATTTGTGACGGAAGAACTCATCCGCAAGAATAGACTTAAAGAATGGTTGATCTTGTAAAGAAGAAAAGAGGGGACCTCATTGCATCATGTTTTAACTGCGAGAAAAATTTGACTCTTGTTGTTACAGTCGCCGCGCCAGTTGCATCTTTTTAATTTCACAATTACCAATTTATCTGTTGGGTAGAAAATTGGCCGCAAAAGTAACAGAAAGAATCCTTTCAAGTTGTTATCATGAAACAAGATTATATTTATTCTATCCATTCAATTACATTCCAGTAGACATATAGAGCCGGTTCTAGCTCAAACCATGTAATTTCTTATGGACAAATTGTTTGCAGTGCCATGGTTTGAGCCAGAACGGGCATATAGTTTTACGGGTGTAGAATTTCACCGAGCACATCCGAACTCAGCCGATCGAGAGGTCATTGAACTGTGTGTTTGCATTGCTTTTAGTTCAAGATCGAACCAGAACCGGCATATACACTGACCTTCACAAAAAGAGAATCACTCGAATATTCCTATATTTTAGGCTTGCAATATTTTTTTCGACTGTTCTATGTGATGGTACTAATAATATTGAATTATTTGAAGTGAAGAAACATAATTTTTTTCAGTTTTTTGTAAAAGTGCCGCTGTGCTCCTTTTATCGCTTTTTTTGCAAAAACATGATTATCTAGAGTGCCTTAGTTTGGGTTTGCTGTCATCGAAAGCAGTTGCATTTCGCTTTGCTTTGCTGAATTTAATTCTTTTGAAATCTGTAAACCCTATTTGGATGGCTCTTACGCAAACCGATGCGGCACGAGCAGTAGCTCTTGTCCAAGATGGGCGAAGTCAGCGCTATGTGGCTCAGCTTCTTGGGGTGTCCCAAGCTAACATCCACAGGACTGTTAGACGGTTTAACGAGACCGGGTCTTACTCCAGACGACCTGGAACTTGTCTTACGAGGTCTACATCTGGCCTAGACGATCGATTTTTGACGTTATCAGTTCTTCGGGATAGGCAAACTACAGCGGTCCAAGCCAGAAATCAACTTGAAGAGGTTCGGGGGGTCAGAATAAGTGACAGTACAGTGAGAAGACGTCTCCATGATGCTGGTTTGGTTGCTCGAAGACCCGCCAATGGTCCAGAACTTCTCCCACACCACAGAGCAGAGCGACTTCAATTTGCACGAGAACATCTCAATTGGAATTTCGGTCAATGGAGCAAAGTTCTCTTCAGTGACGAATCCCGATTCTGTCTGATCTCCGGATGGTCGAAAAAGGGTGTGGAGAAGAGCTGGAGAGCGGTACGCACAATGTAACATTGTGCCGAAAGTGAGTTACAATGGTGGGTCTGTAATGGTATGGGGTGGCATTTCGACTGAGACTCGTACGGAGCTTGTGGTGGTAGAAGGGGGGCAATGAACAGCCATAGGTACAGTAGGGATATCCTAGACCAACATGTAGTGCCTTTTGCACCATTCATTGGTGACAACTTTGTTCTGATGCAAGACAATGCGACCCCGCACAAAGCTAGGATTGTTTCTGAGTACCTTGATGTAGTCGGTATCCCAAAGATGAGATGGCCAGCAAGAAGTCCTGACCTCAACCCTATAGAGCACGTCTGGGACATGTTAGGACAACAGGTTAGAGCTCGTGTTCCTGCACCATATTCCTTGCAAGAGTTGTCAAATGTGCTTGTGGAGCAATGGGACCAATTGGACCAGAACCCTATTAGGCACTTGGTGGAAGGAATGCCACAACGCATGCAGGCTGTCATTCATGCTCGTAGAGGGAATACGCGCTATTAAGCGTGGAAATTTTGTTATTTTTCTATCCTTATTTCAAATTTTCTATAATTAAGAATTACACCAACTTTGTTACTTTTTGTTAAATCGTATTAAATAACCCTTTTCTTTTTTAAATGACCAGCGTCTCTATACCAATAGTCCCTTAATACTCTAAATTTGGTTCATAGATCCCAAAAAGTGGCAAATGATTACACCACAAGCATAAGATATATAAATATTTGAGTGATTCTCTTTTTGTGGAGGTCAGTGTAGTTCTATCGAAGCAGAATTGTAATGGAAAACGCTTTATTCAAAAAATATTGTAGCTTTATATGGACTCAAACTACTGCATTTCCAAAGCATTGTTTAAGAGAAGTGATATATTCAAGGTCAAGTCAATGACCTGGAGGGTAAAGTAAAGCGATATATAGCTTTATATCTTGTATAATTTAAATCTACTCTGATGAAATTTAACACCACACATCCAACTACAGCATTAGAATTTCACAGAGGAAGCGTCGAATTTTACCGAGCAGGTGTCTAATTTCATCAGAGGTTTCAAATTATGCTTGTTATAATTTATTCAGTGCAATGTGATATTATCAATAGTCTGCCCTTGCAGAAGCAATCGTCTGAGTTTATTTATTAAAGAAAGTATGTACTTACAATTTAATAAGAATACTCTGCGATGTAAAGCACTTTGTTCGAGTTCCAGAAGATGAAGAGTTTTACGTTAGAAGGCAGAAAATATCTAGAGAAAGGGACAATTATTTTGAAGTGTACGATGAGATAGACGTTTTTAGTAGATGTAGATTAGGAAAACCCTTTTGACTTCCTTTGGAATCTCAGTCAAAATGAGATACGATTACCTATGAATGGGGAAATAAGATTTTGTTTTAACGGGATATCTAAATTTCTCATATTCTTAGGGGCGGTTGTATCCAGCCTTTTATACAGCTGCTATTAACATTACGGTTTTTTGCAATGGGAAGTATGTTGATAGCAACCGGAGACTTCGTAAGAGGATTAAAATCTTCAGCTATCCGTATTGTCAGGCGAGTATCGAAAGGACTAGCTAGCATGAGCAAGGATTTCTTAAAAATGAATAGTAATAGCACCCAGATGGGACAGGCGGTCTTGGAATTTTATCAAAGAGCGAGATTCCCTCGGCTTATTGGTGCTGTAGACTGCAGTCTCGTAGAAATAATACAGTCTCCAGATGGGAAATATGCAGAAATTTTCCAATCACAAAAAAGATTTTTGCATCGACCGTATAGAAAAATATTTAATGACAAAATTAGAAAATGCAGATGCACCTGTATAATGAATCAAGCATTCGTTCGAGAAATGTGGGGGGGAGCAGTACGGTGTATGGAAAAAGCGGTTTCCGATTCTAACGCAATGAATGCAGTACGTGCATAATACTACTAATAAAAGCGGTATCTAATGCCCAGCCTGTGTAGATATGGCTTTTCCAGTTAGGATAAGTCGGATGCGGCGTCTTTAAAAAACGCACCATAATTAATATGTAATTTACGTAGCGTTGCGATTTTGTATTTAGTTATCAGAGTGCATTTCGAGTGTCAATGTGCATGTTAGTAGTTAATAATACAGTTAATATTTGTCTATATTTTTAATTTAGGGTATCACTATGAATTCGCTGACAACGTTAGCATCCTCAGGAGTTGAAGATTTAGCTTCACCTCCTGAGGATGCTGACGTTGTCAGCGGAACACGTGTCACTGAGTCACTGTCGTTTGGCGTGGTTCTCGATCCAACCACTGTGTGTAGGGTACGTATTAAACAGTTAATAAGCATATATTACAATAAAATGTAATATTTTTAGAAAAATTTCAAGTAGATCAAACAAAATTTTTATATGGTACCCAAATAATCCGATATCCCATATAATGAGACTTTGGTGGGCCCCAATTATACAGGTTGTCCAAAATATAGCGGATAAACTCGTCAGTACGTTGTCAGGAATGGTCACCTCAGCATGGAAAAAATGCTAAAAAAATACAAGTGCCGTAGTTTTCAACAGATAAAGGTCCAAAGTCTGCCTACTCAACTCCTGCTACAGCCATTATGCTAACTAATATCTCATCTTAAACTATTGTGACACATTGCTGTTATCATTTCAAAGCACAAGGGAACATTTAGCTTCACTTACTTGAGTGTACCTGAGAAATTACAAAATACCAATTTTGCATTTTTGGGGCAGTGGAGAATTGCTGCAATACATGACAACAATGCATTCATTAATGAATTATTGCAGTAATAGTAGGTGGCAAAAACGAATTTGTCTTAATGTCAGAATTGAAAATAATAAGTGATTTAGACTGTCAGTTCAAAAGTGGCACGTGTCAGATTGTACCTAATTTGGATACTTTGTAGTGTTTGGGACTGAAAAATATAAGACTAATAATTGCCTTGTTAATTAAATCCTTTGTTCTTTTAATGTGTTTATTTCTTTTACTTTCTCTGGCCTTCATTTGACGAAATAATATGGAATTATGATGAAGTTACCTACATTCATAACAGATTTACGTGACAAGCAATCAATCTGCCATTGGTAACTAGGATGGTAACTAAGATTAAATACATTTAAGGCAATGTGATACTTGATATTTTCTTTAAATCGTACATTGATATGTTGCAAGATTTCTTGCTTTTAAAATCGAAGTAAACGAGTCACCGGAAGCACAGAGATTTTTGAAATACTATTTTTGTCATCCAGACAAAAATTGTTTCAACGTACCGTTGAGTTTATCCGCTATTTTTTGGACACCCTGTTTGCAAAAATCCAAGTTACAACTGAAGATAGTTTTTTCGTAGCATCCTTAAATTATCCGTTCGAAGATACTTTTCAAGAGTTGAATGAAAGTAATAAGACCAAACCACAATATTTCTAAAAATTCTGTATACGGAACACTAAATTGACTAATTTAGTACCATTGGAAAACAATTTGGAAATTTTACATCCTTCTAAAGTATTAGTAACAGCCAAGAGGAAAATGCAAGTAAAACAGGCTGGGGATTTATAAAAGTTGATGCACCATGCCAAATAATAAATAATCAAGCGATTTGAAATTAACCAGAACAGGCAGAGGAAGGTGAAAACAAGAAAGAGAAGAAAAATAGATAAAAACTTAAAGCAGGAAGATTTGAGTATAAAAAGAGAACTAATTAAAGATCACCAGGTATTGCCTGCATGTAAAGTGGATGGATGTAAAGAGCAGTGTTCGAACATTATTCTTGAAGATGAATGAAAAATTTTGAATACTAATATTTGGAAACTATCTAGTCGTACTTATGCACATACGGCATTGTCTTTTATAATCAAGATAAAACTAAAAATGGCGCATAATAATTTTTTATTAAAATTGATGAATTTTGAAAATGTTTTCTTGTTTTTATGCCCGCGGTTTTGCAGCTATATCGCGCTTCCGTGTCTCCCGGCCGCTGGATCTTGATCCCCGGTCGCTAGAAGGTGCTACGCCACCCCCGGCACCCAGAACCGCCCACAGCACGACACCCCGGCGTCCCCCGCGCACGTAACAGCCGGAAAACCGCGAAGCCGCGAGAAACTCGCAGGCCCCAGTTTTGACCGATATTAAAGTTGTAAACTTAAAATATAAAAAAATTAAGAAAAATTAATATACTTATGTGTATTATTATTAATATGACCTGAACTAGCCCTTTCATTTTCCTATTTCCAACGTAATATGAATATTTTATTTATGTGCTAAACATGAACGATTTGTTTAGAAAGATATGTGTAAGAAGATAACCGGCATCATATTCAAGGTTACTTAGCACATAATTCAATGCGACAATATCAATTTATATTAAAGTCAAAGAGTAGATCGTATTGCATCTTTCACGACTGAGTAATACGATACCTAAGAAGGTATCATGTTCAAGATAAACCAAAGTAACCCATCACCGCTGAAGGTTATTTGAAAGTCGAAGAAGAGTAGATCATATTGCATCTTTAGCCACCGAGTAATAAGATATGCAGTATTATGTCCAAGATCATTCAATTTAACCCAAGACTGCTGAAGAGTATTTGAACGTAAAAGAAATTATTGATTATCGATTATTAATATTGATTATCGAATATTGGTTATTGATGATCCGCTATTATTATCGAATCGGTTGTTGATTATCGGTTATTGATTACCGATGATCGATTATTGATTATCTATGATTGGTTATCGATTATTTATTAGTTATTCATTATCGATTATTTATTGGTTATTGATTATCGGTTATTAATTATCGATTTGACACATGTCCTTAAATCATTTTCTTACAAATGAAAGTTTGCAAAAACATTTGGTATACTGCAGACATTCAAATTCATGTTTTATTAAATTACCTGAGAAACCTGAAAACTACCTGTTCTTTAAAAACGTTCGCTTTCAAGAAGCTGTTCCTTTTTGCATATATGCCGACTTAGAGTCTGCTTGAAAAATGTGTAGTACAGAGTTTTTTCAAAACACACATGGAATGGGGTCATTGCACTAAATAGAAAATCGACATAATTTTGATAGAAATAAGTAACTAGGTGTTTAATGACCCTCTGGGTTAGATTTATTTACTCACCAGTAGCCCAAAATTTAAACAATGGTGATTTTAGCACAAAGCGCGCCTTCGGAGAATTAAAGAGAAACACGTGCTGTCTCCGTTACGTCACTACCTTAGAAGCGCTTGTGATTGGTCATCTGAACTGATGTTTTGATACACCGAAAGCGAAAGCTACGTGGAGTTTCAGTCGGCTGACATTTGGAGGTTATTTTTATTTGTGTAGGGCGTATAAATAGTTTTCTGTCGTTTATTTGTGTGCTTTTATTCCTACTTATTGTGTCAGTTAGTGTATTTGTGTATGGAATATAGAGCAAGGTTTCGTTAAAGCCGATTCAGACAATTTATCGACAGTTAGTAGTGAAATATGGTTGACAATTATTATTTATGCAATTTGGACTATTTCAGTGCTGAAATGAAAAATATTATAACGAAACGGTGGGGTGCTTCATTTATTTGGGAACTAGACAAATGGAAAAAACAACACTGCGATTGTTTATTATTACGTTGGACGCGTTTGACTTGACACAAAATGACGTTTGCCCTGGCAAGCATAAACAAACAACGGTTGTACTTTCCGGCTAATATCGACACTCCTCGGCATTGCCGCAGATACGTCATCATTTAAAAGGCTTAAAGGGCCAGGGTCTTAACTTTGATGGTGGTTTAGATGCTTAAAACGTTCGCTGTGTGAAAAATAAAAAAATACGGGTCGAATATTTTACGAGAATCTTCGGGAAAATATGATTTTTAAAAATTGTGTAACGACCCCATTATCAGAATTATTCTAATTATCCGCGTAAATACAAGGTGCTCCATTAAAAAATTATATATTCTAAAAATCGTTGCTCTCTTGTTATTTAAATGATAGAATTCTGTTACAGACGGTTGGAAAGAGCGCAAACAACCATTCAATTTTAGTTTTTAAATTTTTCAAATGTTATTATTTGCGGAATTAATGCCTGTGTAATGAAATTTCACCCACACTGTCCCTATTATTATTTTGGTATGTATAACGCTATTTATTTATTATAGTAAAAATAGGCAAAAGAAGTATAGTATAGACCTATTTTACGGAAAATGTATCAAAATCTATGCAATATGTTGATTCCTCGCAAAAATAATACTTCAAACCTTTTTATTTACATAAAGATTCGTCACCCATTAGTACATACAGAAGTACTAAAGGAAAGAATGGCAACTCCATCTGCCTGGCATAATTTTGAAATCGTAGGAAGGAAAGAACACAATTCTAGATCAAGTAGTACGTGATCAAACTTATAATCTGTCAAAAAGTTACTTAAAAACTGTACCTGTTAAAAGTAAATTTGTCAGCTTTAAGAATGGTACAGCTGCGAGCAGTTGAATGTTAACGACTCTTACTAGCATTAATCGTCATTTTGGCATCGTTTACGTAGGCCTTTGCCACTACTCCTGTGATATAAATTTTGAAACAGTCAGATTATAAATTTGTCCTGTCAAATTATTGCAAGCCATACTTACATCAGGCAAAAAAATCGTTAATCTTCATCTTCTCGCAGCTGTACGTGTAAATGAAAGAGAACGAATAGAAATACTAATGATGATTGGCTACGGAGATAGGGTGCGTACCCAAACAGAAGTTTGCGAGTTGTTTAAAAACAAATACGCAAACAGAGTGATATCTCAATCAACTATTAGTAAACTTGAAAAATATAGGGATATTGGACATGTTATAGACAATTACACAAAAGGCCGACCTACTGTCTCAGAAGATGTGCAGTTGAATGTGGTATTATCCGGTCAAGAAGACAACCATAAAGTTAGCCGTGCTATTGCTACCGACAACCAAATTAGTCAAGCTTCCGTATTAAACTATCTAAAGAAAAATAAATTGCATCTTTATAAAGTCCAGTTAGTTCAAGAACTTAATGAAGATGGATCGTATAGAACAATGGAATGGAAGAATGGAAATACGAAAATTACTGAAGGTTATAAATTATAATACCTCAGTCAATATTTTACACAATTCAAAATGCTGATAAATTCCACTATGTATTAGAATTTCAAGATTTTATTCATAAAATAATTCTTTGAAATAAATAATGGTGAAATTCGAAAGAATGTTTGTATAATTATTATATAATTTTATGTTTATAGATTTTAATGGAAATGGAACTTGCTGTGGAATATGGGTAACGAGAAGGTGAAAGCACGCATTCAAGCTGCAGTTATGTGTTTTGAGCTTTGAGCAGCGATGCCCTGGCTGATCACCTTCCATTTTTTAATATTTAATATTTTTGGTTAGTTTTAGTTAGAAGCGTATCATAACACTAGATTTGCCCACACCCGTGTTCGAACTTATTATATTATGGATGGACTAACAATACATAAATATTTCCATTTGTCATTATTTCAGGCCGTTTGAAATTGGGGTTACTTCAGCTACCCCGTGAAAATATCAATGGCTAAAATATCTTAGTGTTCTATAGTAGGTACCTATCGCCGTTATTGTCGATAAACCTTACACAAGAAAGTTTCCAGGGAATACGGGGAAGAATATATTCCAGGAACGGTGAATAATTTTCTGGAATATTTGAACGGCCAATGACATACAGAACGGTTTTGTTTATATTTCTATTGTTTACAAATAGGTACTGGATCATCGGTAAAGGTGTTGATGACATAAGTGTTGTAGGACTGGTTCGGAGGACCAATAATATTGAATCCTTCCATAGCCGCATAATTGCGAAGTTTAATGGGGTTCATCTCAATACATTGAAATTTTACGGTACGTAAATTGATAAAATACAGGTATACTTAACTATCTAATTCTGTTGTCTTGTTTTATGGATTTCTCGTCAAAATTAAAGTTGAATTGTTTATCTAACTAACAACATAACACTGCTTATGAATTTTTAAACTCGTGTATTAATTTTATAATATAGAAAAATAATTTTTTATAGAAAAATTAAGAGGCCATCGAAGGCAGTCACGTATTGCTGGAGCAAATAAGAAATGGCGCCAATGTATTAGGAGGTAGAAAAATTGATTGCAGCTGAAACTATCGCCGAATCAGAGATGCCACGATGCTTTTGAGATAAATGAAATGGGCGTATTTCATTTCCTCCGGAGAATTAGCCATTCTGTTGATAATTATGAAAAATCCAATGCGAATGGGTAAACATAGCTGGCGTGGGCAAACCTGAGTCTAATCAAGAGTGTAAATATAATAATAATTTAAATAACTATAAATCTACATTTAAAATGAAATGTTTGCTGATCCAGAGCTTGATGCTTTCATCTCAACGTAACTACAACTAGAGGCCTGCAAGGGCCGCTGAGTCGGCCTGTATATTTTATTCATTGTTGGGGACTATATTTACCTGCAGTAAAAATTTAAAAAAAAAAGTAAAAATATTTTTCTATCCGAGCAAAAAAATGACTAAACACTTATTAAAAACCTCAGCGAAGCAGGGTAATGTGAACAGCATGATGTGTCGATGTGGTATCAGTGGCAAAATGTTTGATATCAGAAGTCGGCACACCAGGAATCTCCCTACTTCATTGCGTCTCTATCAACCCCTTTGAACATTGGGATCGATATAGAGCATACAAAATTTGACAGCAAAATGGGCGGGTGCTCCAGTGTCAACATTCTCGAAGGACGTGTTCTTGGGGTAGAGCACTGCAAACAGCTCCTGGTCAAGAAACTGAGGTATTGGATGGTGGAAATATTAAAAAATTAACACTGAACTTTTTCTGGTAAGGGCAAGCAAAAGCAATATTAAATGTCCGCTGAGAGTTAATTCCAGTAAAACTAAAATCACATTACTGTACGTTTGTTTAAAAAATATTTTAACTTTGTCTCACGTATTTCAGTTGAAGTTGACAATGCAGATGAAGTCCCTGCACCTGAGATAGTTTTACATGTTCCAGAAACTGAGGATATACAGGGTGATTCAGAACGGGCGTGCCAAATTAAAATGGGTGCTAGAGGAACTCCAAACAAGACGAAAAGTTTATATGAACATATGTTCTAAAGTGACTATTAACAAAGATACAGGGTGTACAAATTTAATATTTTTTAAATATTTTTTTATTATCTTAGTAACTAGGAAAGTTATTGAGTTGAAATTTAAGGCGTCGTTTTCATTTGTCAAGTTCTAATTTTCCAAAAAAATTTGCTCTGCTAGCCCCATCAGTAGCGTTGCTACGGGGTAGGCCGTTTATTCATTTCCCCAATCCAAAGTTACGCCACTGGCGAATGCAGGCGATATTAATGTATTTGAAATCTACGTTCAATTTGGGAAGAAATTGGTATCTTCAAAATATTTCGTAAAATGCTTTGTTTTTGAATGAAATAGCTGTTTGTGAAATCTTGCACATGCACCGAAATTTTCCATAATGCAATAATGGCTTCACCGATATACAAGGAAAGTGAAAATGGAAAAAAATAGTATATTATGAATAACACTAACAAAACTAACATGAAGAACACATCAATTATTACATTACGATATTAAAAAAAATATTAAAACTTTTACACCCTGTATCTTTGCCAGTAGTCACTTTAGAACATATGCTCATATAAACTTTTCGTCTTATTTGGAGTTCCTCTAGCACCTATTTTAATTTGGCACGCCCGTTCTGAATCACCCTGTATACTACTGCTCAAATTCTTTACTTTTTAAACTTTAATTTAGGAATGCAAGAGATTTTATGATCAACATTTTAGAAATTATTTAAAGTTCAAATTATCAAAAGTTTTTGTAATAATTTACATATTTATCAGAAACCCTGTTACATTTATATATTTATACCAAAATTTGACACTCGTTTGAAGAAGTGATATTCCGTAAAATACCTTTCTTTTAGATACTTGTGTAACTTGTTTTTACGTAGGTCTCGTACCATGCAGCTTAAAATTTACATTTATAAATATTTTTCTTACAGACATAGGACAGTGGCATAAAATTCCATAGGAAATATTTTATTATGCAGATGAACAAGTTCAGGTTCTGTTTTGGAAACTACGTGAGCCTGATGAAATAAACTTATTTCGTAATTATTTTAATACTTCTGAAGATAATAACATTACTATTACCTTCTTTACCAAAATACGAAAATTACTTGATTCTCCACACTACTAAGGCAACTGGAAGTATCGAGCATGATCGACCGCCATATTGGTTCCAGCTTTCTGCGAATTAGCAACAGGAGTGTTAAAGCCAAAGCTCTCTTATTTTGCTAAATTACATTATTAAAAAAAGGGGACAACAAGGAATGTGCGAATTACAGGGTTATAATGATACTAAGCACACCAATGAAATTGTACGAACAGATATTAGAGAAGAGACTACGAACCACAATAGAACCAACATTGCTACAAGTGCGGAGTGGATTCCGGAGGGGACACAGCGTACAAGATCACATTTTTACGGTGAAACAAATAATACAGCGAATGCTACAGTGCAACAAGAGAGCTTATTTTGCCTTTATAGACCTGGAAAAAGCATTCGACAGAGTACTGGAACACGACTAGCTATGTAATCCCAAATAACAGCACATCAGAAACTTTTCAAACCAAACATGGACTAAGACAGGGCGGGGTGATGAGTTCAGTGCTATTTACAGTGTTTGTGGACGATATAATTAGAAAATACCGACCGAAGATGAAAAAGCTCTATACAGGAGTCCGAGAACTACAGAATGTGCAAATATCGGAATGCGCATTTGCGGATGATATCATATTAATGACGAACAACGACAGAGATTTACAACAAAATTTAAAAGTATGGAATGAGACACTGAAAGAGAACAACATGAAAATAAATGCAAACAAGACAAAAGTAATGGCAATAGCAAAGGAACCACAACAAATAAAAATAGAAATAGAAGGACATCAGATAGAACAAGTCTCACAATTTAATTACTTAGGTGTAATAATAGAAGATATAGGCAAACAAGACTCAGACTTAAACGAAAGAATAAATAAAACAAACAAATTATACTTCGCAATGAACAATACCTTCATAAATAAAAAGGAAGTGGCGCGACAAACGAAGTTAAGAATATATAAAACTATCTTTAGACCAATATTAACATATGGATGTGAGTCATGGATACTGTCCGAAAGAATGAAGAGAAAATTAGAAGCGACAGAAATGAAATATTTACGCAGAGTTCGAGGAATCACACTGCAAAGAATGGCCAGCAACAGACTAGTGAAACAGATATGGGAAGCAAAGATACAAACCAAGAGATGCAGGGGGAGACCAAGGGAAACATGGGACAACGTGGTAGGACAGATACTAACAAAAAGGGGGTTGAACTGGAGTGAAGGAAAGGTACTTGCGCGTGATAAGAGACATTGGAGCAAATTTGTGCAAGGACATTGACACTGTACTCATACTCAATTTAACTTAATTTAAGCAAAAATTTTATGTATAAATGTTAAGTGTTTATATTTATCCCTACACCGAAAGGTAGAAGGGAATTGATTATATATATTGATTATATATAGTAATGAGTTTTATCGGCATAGCAGTCAAGAGAACTACACAGGAGGCTCTCTCTCACGAAAAATATTTCATATATTCAGTCGATAAATTAATATTTGTATAATTACCTAGGCTAGGTTTCTCTTACTGACAATTTATCCTACCAGGATCATTTGTCTGTACGAAGCACTCAAATAAGTGCGACTACTGCATCAGATCCAAAAGTGGGTTGTTGTTGGTGAATTATGAGATTCTTAATAATTGTTATTCCATCTTCCTTCGCTACCTATATAAGGCGTTTCTCTCACGATTAATGTGTCGCGGTGCGGATAGCTCAATTGGTTAGAGCAGTCGCCATGAATGCGAAAGATCTGGGTTCGAATCACGGTCGGCGCCTGCTTCACATTTTTCGTGAGAGAGAGCCTCCTGTGTAGTTCTCTTGACTGCTATGCCGATAAAACTCATTACTATTTCATATATTCAGTCGATAAATTAATATTTGTTTGATTATATATATATATATATATATATATATATATATATATATATATATATGTATGTATTTCAAAGTCGCCGTTACTTCTTCTGCAGTTATATATATATATATATATTTGCACGTTTAACTTACTCACCTCCATACTTGGGAAAGGCGAACAGGCCTCCACCTCAAGGAGTCTATTTTGACGTGTGTATTCCTTTGTATAACGTTTGGTATGATAGTATCAACAAAGGCATCATGAGAGGGGTAAAGAAAAACTATTTGAAAAAAAAATGTATATAGCACACGTACAAAATGAAAACTGGCTTCCAGTTGTACCGTGGCATATTAGCCTCCGGTATACAGGGTGGTCACTTTTACAATGTACACCATTGGAATCTTCTAAACCCGAAGAGATTCAGAGTTCGTCAAATGGTAAGAAAGTTGCACATTTTCATGCTCTTTAAGGATCTGAAAAGAAATTCTGGATAGCTCTCGTTGTTCCTGAAATATTCTGAAAAAATTGAAATATTGCGTTTTCTTATTTCTTCCATATATTATTTATTACTCAAGCGAATGTGATGACCTTTGGCAGGTCTACATAAGTGGGTATGGGCTTTCCACTGGATGTTTCAAAATTTGTCTAAGCCTACTACATCTTCAAGTTTTCATGGTCAACTTTTGAATTTCTTATGGGCGCCATATTGGATTTTCATAAGGTTGGATAGAGAAAAAAAATACAATTTCAACGATGTATCGCACATGGATCATCTAACTTTCTGGAACACTAATTTCACTCCTTATCTACAAAATCTAGTTGCCATGATTATGAAAACTCAAAGATGTAGTAGGCTTAGACAAATTTTGAAACGTCCAGTGGATAGCCCATACCTACTTATGTAAATCTGCCGAAGGGCATTGCATTTGCTCAAGTAATAAATAATATATGGAAGAAATAAGAAAAGCAATACTTCAATTCTTTTCAGGATATTTCAGGAACAACGAGAGCTATCCAGAATTTCTTTTCAGATCCTTAAAGAGCATGGAAAATGTGCACGTTTTCTGTAATTTGACCAACTCTGAATCTCTTCTGGTTTAGAAGACTCCAATGGTGTACATTGTAAAAGTGACCACCCTGTATATAAAATGAGAGTTGTAACCGACGCACTAGACTCCGGCAGTGTTGCCATTGTAATTATACTAAGCCTAACTTAAACATTATATTCAACCACTCACGCCGCAATATAGCAGTTGTGGTCTGAGAGTCGCCTTCGGAGGTTAGATTATCATTTCATTGTTTATATTTCTATGGTGCGTTTTTACCGCGCTGCATCTAATAATGGATAATATGAATACAAATAGGTAATCACCTACATATAAGACGATATCTTCAATTTAGGTACATCAATATTGATATTGATTTATTTGTAGGAGCCAATTTTTACCAAGAAACAGAAAATTGTTAAATTTAGCGAAACAGCAAGGAATTGACAGTAAGTTTTGTGTTTTGGAAGATTGACCATTTCTATTATTATTATTGCGTTGATAAGTAATTAAAATGAATGCGAATGTTATTATACTTGGGCCGCCCAACAGACGGAGTGATCACCCTGCAAACATGAGCTCTAGACGGGACCACTATCAATTTAGGACGACAGAACCGCAGTGATGCGCTTTCTTTAAACCCAACGAAGTCGCATCACTCCAATTCGGTCGTCATAAATTAATATTGGCCCCGCTAGAGCACGTTCTTGCAGGGTGATCACTCCGTCTGTTGTGCGGCCCAAGTATAGAATAAAACTATCTTTGACAGTTTCTTTATAATACTCGTAGTTATTAATTTATGAAGTTCAAGTATCAAAGTCGTAATGCATGCCTGGGGTTGCAAATGCTTGTTACGACCGAGGTACATGAAAAGTTTTCTGCATGATCCAAAAACTTTAATATACAAAAAACTAAAATTAAATTTAGTTGTTAAAAAATACAAAATTTTAGACGCGTGTAACATCAATAAATGCTTATACAGGGTGATTTACTCGCCTATTTACAAACTTTGCTAACATAAAAAAGACTAGGATACTATGAAAGAAATACCGTATAGCATAGATTTTCTTTTGTTTAGAAGCTGTAGCGTCATTAAGTTTTTATAAACTTAGAATCTAGATAGCCGTGATTTTAATAATAAATCATGTAATAAGTAAATAAGATGTGATAAATACGTAATTCATAAAGCTGTCTGACTCGAAATTACAACTTTTGTTTTTGATTTTCTTAGTAAATCATGACTACCAGATTTTAAGTTCTCATAAACTTTAAAACGCTATAACTTCTAAACAAATGAAAATCAGATACGTCTTTCATGAACTTCAATCTACTTTCTGCTGGCAAAGTTTGTAATGAGGCAAATAAAACACCGTAAAGCATTTTTCATTCTCATTTCTCATATGAAACTCTTTTCTAAAACATACATGTTTTTAGAACCGTCTTTCGTATCTAGTTCTTCTCCATCGGTATCAATACAATCTTTAGATGACGATTCCGACAAAGATCCGGATTTTGACCCGAACCCGGACAATACCAAGAACAAATGGGTGTGTTTCTATTTTGATCTACAATACATAAAACACTGAAAATTTTTTTATCTAGGGGCTAAAATTTAGCAGTTCATCAACAGATTCTGAAAAATCTACTGTTATATCTCCACAAAAGCCAGTTTTTTATAAAGCAAGTGATGCTGAAACTAATGCAGAATATGTGCAGAATTGGTTAAACAACAGTTGTAACTTTGACGATAAACTTACTGATGATATACCCACTAATGACACACCTACCAGTGATATGCCTACCAATGATATACCTACCAATGATATACCTACCAATGATATGTCTACCAATGATATAACAATCGATAAGATAATTAATGTTGATAAGCATACCAATAATATACCCACTAATGTTGGCGAAAAAGAAAAAAATTCATTGCATGAAGAAATCCAAAACGTAAGATATTTGTCCACCACATTTCATCAGAACGATCAATTTTTGGTAATCATATACAGAGTGAGTCACTAATGTAGGAATTACTCATAACTCTTTTATTATTGAAACTATTTTAAATATAAGTTTTCAAATATTTTCTTGTGCACAATTTAAAAGTATATTTAAGCATACTGGCTATCCCATCCTGTAACTAATTGTGTTATTTCAAATAGGATGGCCTCTTTTTTATTTCACTTTCCGATTCTGCGTTCAAACTAGAAGTAATTTTATTTAAAGTTGGTACGGCGCGAACTAATAAGGACACTGTATAGTTAAAAATATTGATTGAAATTAGAACCCCATAAATTGGCGAAACTTTTGTATTTAACATTTCTTTTGTACAAAGTAGTAGGTTTTGGTTTTGGCAAAAATAACCTTCAGTCAAATTACTTTTAAAACGAGGCGTTTTATTTGAAATAACAAAGTTTGTTGCGGCACAGGTTGAATGGACAATCTGTATAATTGAAAATGCTTTTAAATTGTGCACAATATAAATTGGTGAAACTTACGTTTTCAATCACAAGAGAGTTATTATCTATCCCCACACTAATGATTCGCCCTGTAGGTACCATATCAATCACATATCTACCATTGTTTCAGATTTCTGCAACGCTGAAACGCTGGAAAAAGAAAAAAACTTTTTGCAAATTTTGCTTATCAGAGGTCACTAATTTTGAGCGTCATTTGGAAAGGAATCACAAGGATTGTAAGGAAGTTATAGAAATGCTAGGTTTTCCAAAAAAAACTAAGGAAAGGAAACAAATTATAAGTTTGATTAGAAATGAAGGACACTTTAATGAATTTTTAAAGGGGAAAGTAAAGCCTATTTATCTGACAAAGAAAATATCATCTGAAAGTTACTTCCCTTGCTCTGGCTGCAAAGGGTTATATTCTAAAAAATTTTTATCTCGACATCGAAACAAATGTTCCGCTGTAAAAATAAATAGACATTCAAAGCAAATTAAACATTTGTCGGCATCCCAAACTCTGATAGCTTGTGCCATAGACGGAAATAGTACTTTAGATAAATTGCGTGTTAAAGAAGAGGTCTTCAATATAATGAGGGCTGACGAAATTTCTATGGTGGCTAAAAGTGACGCTCTAATATGCTATTTTGGGGAACAGTATCTGAAAAAACATAAAAGGAAACAGATGGCATTAGTGTGTTCTAATAAAATGAGAGAGCTATCAAGACTACTAATAGAAATAAGAAGAGTAAAGAACGACGGAAAATGTAAGTTAGTAGATATCATAGACCCAGTCATGTTTGACACAGTAATAGAATGTGCGAAAAACATTGGTGGTTACGATCCGGAAACAAAAGTATATAAGGCTCCAAGTTTGTCGGCTCATATCGGTACGTCACTGAAACAAGTTAGTGATCAACTTATTCGCTTAGTAATTAAGCAGCACCCGAATTTCATATTCGATGATACAGAAGAGAAGATAAAGAATGTAACACGTTTTAAAGAATTGGTGGAATCACAATGGACTACTGAAATAAGTAGCTTGGCCTTTAAAGATCTAAATGAAAAAAAATGGAATAAGCCTTTAATTTTACCGTTAACCAGAGACATATTGAAATTCAGAAATCATGTAACTGATATTGCAAACAAAGCTGTTGCTCAACTTCAGGATGTTCCTAATAATAAAAAGGAATTTAGAAATTTGGTCGATGCCACACTTACTCTAACTATTTTGTATAATAGAAAAAGAATTGGAGACGTCCAGTATACTGCAATTAAAACATATCTCAATAACTTTTCAACGCATAATCAAGAAGAATTAATAAATTCTTTGTCAGAATCCGAAAAAGTCTTGACAAAGCATTATAAAAGAGTAATAACAGGAGGCAAAGGTAGCAAGCCAGTAGTTATCTTATTCCCTCCGAATATTCAGGAATATATTAATATTATAATACGAATTCGGGATTCAACAGATTTAATTCCTTCAAATAATCCGTACTTGTTTGCATACCCAGGTAGCGAACGTTGGGCACGTGGAGATGTGTCCATACGTAAATTTGCTGAAAAGGCTGGCTTGGAGTATCCTAAGGAAATCACATCAAATAAATTAAGAAAACAGATAGCCACCGTCATGCAAATATTAAATCTGAAGGATGATGAGATCGCACATTTTGCGAACTTTATGGGCCATACCGAAAAGACCCATAATGAATTTTATAAGTATGTATTTCTATTATTAAATCTGCAATATCAAAATAGGTAATTCAATATCTGGTAATATTGTGCTCCAAATGCATACAGGAACCGCAGACCACTGGTTTCGTTCTTCTAGTGACTCATCAGGGCAATGTGCCTGTACACAAAACACAAACAGAACACATATGGAAAACTGATGGTCAGATATAAGCGAGAAGCAACTACAACAGTAGTTAGGTTTACGTTAATAAACATACTGAACAGCTCAAAAAACTACTCGTGCTATTATTCCGCCAGGCCTTGAATGACATCCAAAGCCTGGCGAGTACAAGCCCGAAGAGTATATGTTTGAGGTTGGGGAGATTGAATATGTTATATTTTTGTTCAGGCGCACTGCACTGATGAGTCCCTAGAAGGAGGAAACCTGTGGTATGTTGTTCCTATATACATTTAGAGCGCAGTTACCTACATTGGCAAAGCCAGTTTTGTTCCTTGTTGTACGTAAAGAAGGTGCTGAAATGTAATGGACTAGCATTATTAGTTATCTCGTAGTATATAAGTCAAATCTGAACTGTCTGTCATTCAATGTCTCGCGGGGTACTATACTTGGGCCGCCCAACAGACGGAGTGATCACTCTGCAAGAACGTGCTCTAGCGGGGCCAATATTAATTTATGACGACCGAATTGGAGTGATGCGACTTCGTTGGGTCTAAAGAAAGCGCATCACTGCGGTTCTGCCGTCCTAAATTGATAGTGGTCCCGTCTAGATCTCATGCTTGCAGCGTGATCACTCCGTCTGTTGGGCGGCCCAAGTATACCTGGAGTAGTTGCTTCAGCCGTTCAGTATGTTTATTAATTCAACATGTACTCAATTCAATACTCACCTGTGATACTTAATTGTAATAGTTAGCTGTGACTTATAGCTGTTCCATTATAGCTGCGACAGTTTTTTAAACCCACGTCCTCTTACTTTCTCGGCAGTGCTCTATGGGCTGGTTAAAGCGCTACCTCGAAAGTATGGGGATTTCTGCTTATTATATCGTAAATTTTCGTGCCATTATATCTTGATTTGCCAGTTCCAATCAGTAATCTATATTTGCGAATTATCTTCCTATATACTGCTGATCTTGAATATTAATACCCATTTAATCTTTGATCGGTTTTGCATCTGACGTTTTCTAACAAAATTAAATATTTGGTGCAGACTGCCTCAGGATATGTATGAAACTGCGAAGGTTTCGAAGTTATTGATATTAATGGATAGAGGTTGCGGTGATAAATATAAAGGTAAAAGTTTAAACGAAATTAACATCAATCCAGAGGCCGATTTGGCGGAATCGGATGAATCTGAAAATGAAGACCAACCTCGAGACCAACCCCCGGAAACGGATTCAACAGAAATAATTACCAGTCATTTTTCGGAATCACCAAAACCTTCAACGTCAAATTGTAAAAAACGTAAATAAAAGTGGTAATCCTTTTTCTATCTTAACTTCATTCATCTATTTTATAGCTTCCAAGAAAACCGGCAGAACACCATGGACTGCAGAACAAGTACAAATTGTTACAAGTCATTTCAAACGGCACATAAAAAATAAAATTGCTCCCAAAAAGAACGAGTGTGAAGAACTGATTAGCAGGCATCCCCATTTGTTACAAAACAAAGACTGGGTCAGAGTAAAAACATTCGTTTATAATACTTATCGAGATAAATAATTAATTTTTCAATCATCGGCCAAATCAGATTGATCCTATCATGCAGGGTGTCTCAAGCTAGCTTAATTTCTCCATAACTGACCTGAAGTTGAAGGTTTCAAACAGTTTATCAAATTTACCACAATTATTTCTTCTGAGGCAGCAACGCGTCGGGTACCAGCTAGTCTATAATAAATTTGAAACATGAAGTTGATTTTTATTTGAAAAGTTTTTTGACACCTTCAACTCCAGTTGAATTATGAAGAAATTACGATAGCTTGGGACACTATGTATACACTTTACCTTTTTTAGAATCAAATTTTTTTTTGTTCTTTTCTGCTTTTTTAGTTTATTTTAAGTTTATTATTTTGTCTGATATCTTTCTTATATTTTAAATAATAAATTGTTATCATTACCACATGCTTTTCATTATTAGAAGAGTGTCTTTTATTAATTTCACAGCAAGGTGCTAGAGGTATAGGGTGGTTAAACAGAGAACGAATGGTAGTTTTAATACTTTATTAATTCCAAATTTACGAAAATATTCATAATAAAAAGAAACAAATTTTCGCGAAATCAAAAAACCTTGTATAGTTGGAAACGGGTCATAAATTCAGTAGCAATAATCTCAAACTCTTAAAACCCGGAAATAATAAATTTGGTTTAAACGCCTTGGAAAGTATAGCGATATATAAGGTAGTTGTCTGAACAGTAATTATGGTCCGATTCCGAACTGAACCCTCTATAGATTTATCAGGTAGATAGAATTACGACTAGTCTTAAATACTTGCCCTCCAGTTCTAAGACACCAATTTTATTGCTCTTATGTTCAAAATAGTTCTAAGAAACCCTATAGGTTTATCGAACCTTTTCGCTTAAACCAATTTTATTGCTCAAAATAGTTCTAAGAAACCCTATAGGTTTATCGATCCCTTTCACTTCAGGAGTGGGGGTTGGGTATTTATAGCAATGTACTCTAAGTTTAGATTTAGATTATCTTCAGCTCCTGAAGATGCTGACGTTGTCAGCGAAACACATGTCAAGTTTAATTACTGTATCACTGTTTTTTGGCGTGTGAGGTTAACGTATTAAAAATTCACAGTGAATTTACGTCAAAGTTCTTGATCCAACTATTGTGTAATACGAGACGTATTCGATAAATAACGTAAACTTGTTTTTTAATTTAATTCGTAAGAAAAAGCAAGTTTCTTTTACTGAAATAGCTATACACAACCTTGTCACTATAATAAAAAAACAATGCCAACATATCCAACTATTGTTTCTATAACAAAAAATTTACAGAAGTTGCAATTTAGCGATCTTCGTTAAGGCATTGAAAATGAACTTGGCTAAGTTTTAAGTATACTCAGTATAAGTCAACGTAACAATTTGTAAAAAATGAGAATAACATTTTCTTGAAATCGAAACAATAACACAGACGTCCGCACACAAACAAACAGTGGGGATGGTGTTTATTTTTTTTTTTATTTGTAGGTACTGATGTTAACAAATTCATTATTATTTTGTTGTTTTTCTCATCCAGAGATGATACATTTATTCATTCCAAATGGAAATTTTGACATTTACTAACATAAATAACAAATCATTAAATAAAGTTACTGTTTTTTAATATTTTACTTTCTTAAGGGTCCATGGAAAAAATAATGTACAAAACTCTATGGAACGTGTATTTCATACACTTGTGTAATTTATTATTATTATTATTATTTACAAACGTATGCGATGTAACAGCACCAAAAGCTTAAAATTAACTAAAAACGTAGCTCAACTTTACGCCCCTATAATCTCGCCCTCGTGCATCACAAACCCCAAAAACCATCCCATACGTTGTTGGCTGGTTCATCCTCTTTCCAGGTAGCCAAAAATCAATGTTGAATGTTTCATAAAGTATGCGATGTAACAGCACCGAACTCTTCCGTGTCCAAGGAATCGTCTTAACCCCCGCACTTTCGCCCCCTCGAATCCTACATTTTCTATCCCCCCTCCCCCAAAATTCGCATTTGACAATATCTTCAAAATGCCACCAAAAATATTGACCTGGCATACGTAAAACTTTGCAAAAATTCGCAAAAACTGCGAAATTTCCCGGCGTTACAGAAATAGCTACTGGGACCCCGTATTCTGCGACATTTCCAATTCTTCTGCATTCGGCTGTGCCTCGTGCACAAATTGATTTATTATTATTTACAAAATGTATGCGATGTAACAGCACCAAATTTTTGGAATTTGCTCAAAATGTAGTTCAACTACCAACTACCAACTACTAACCCATTACGATGTGCTCTGGTTCGTCCTCTTTCAAACTAGCCCAAAATTAAATTTGGTTGTTATAGAAATATGCGATAAAACAATGACGAACTTCTGTTTGTTAAAATCGTACTTCAACTTTACACCCCTATAATCTCGCCCTTAAGCATCGCAAACCCCAAAAACCAACCCATACGATGTTGGTTGGTTCATCCTCTTTCCAACTAGTCCATAATCAAAGTTGAATGTTTCACAAAGTATGCGATGTAGTAGTACCGAAGGTTCCGTGTCCAAAAATCATTTTAACCGCCGTATTTTCTCCCCCTCGAATCTTGCATTTTCTATCCCTCCCCCCAAAGTTCGCATATGACGAGATCTTCAAAATTACACCAAAAACATTGACCTGGCATACCTAGAACTTGTAAATATCATCATCATAAGGTTCTCAGTCCGAAGACTGGTTGGACGCGTACCTCCACTCTTTTCTATCCTGAGCTAACCTACGCATTTCCCTAAAAGTAGAACATCCTACATCCCTAACTATTTGAGAGCAGTAGTCTAATCTAGGCCTACCCCTACCTCTTTTTATTCCTATCTCTGACTCTAGTATGTCGCGAACTATTCCTTCGTGTCTTAGAAGGTGTCCTACCATCCTATCTCTCCTACTCTTTATTGTCTTCCATACCTTTCGCTTTTCCCCAACTCTTTCTAATACTTCCCTATTGCTAACCTTATCTATCCACGGTATCTTCATCATGCGTCTGAAGCACCACATCTCAAACGCTTCTACTCTTTTTCGATCCGCTTCTCCTATTGTCCAAGTTTCGCACCCGTATAATGCCGTACTCCATACATACGACTTTAACGAGCCTCTTCCTAGTCTCTATATTAACCGTTTTCGAACATAACAGTTGTTTCTTTTTGTTAAACGCAACTCGGCCCTGCGCTATTCTTTGTTTTATATCTTTAGTGCTCCTACCGTCTTGAGTTACTTTACTTCCTAAATAGCAAAAATATGTAAATATGTATTCGCAAAAATGCAAAATTTCCAGGCGTCACAGGAATCGCTACTGGGACCCCCGTATACCGTCACACTTCCAATTATTCTTCACGCGGCTGCGCCTCGTGCATAAATTAATTTTTTATTATTATTTACAAACGTATGCGATGTAACAGCACCAAACGCTTAAAATTTGCTAAAAAGGTAGCTCTCCTGTACACCCCTAAATATCGCCCCCATGCATCAAGGACCCCAAAAACCAACTCATGAGGTGTGCTCTGCTTTGTCCTCTTTCCAACCAGCCCAAAATTAAATTTGGGTGTTACAGAAATATGCGATATAACAATGTCGAACGTTTAAAGTTTGATAAAAACGTACCTCGTGCATCGCAAACCCCAAAAACCAACCCATACCATGTTGGCCGGTTCATCCTCTTTCCAACTAACCCAAAATCAAAGCTGGATGTTTCATAAAGTATGCGATGTAACAGCACGGAATGCTTCCGTGTCCAAAAAAATTGTTTTGACCCTCGTATTTTCGCCCCCTCTAATCTTACATTGTCTATACCTCCCCCCCAAAGTTCGCATTTGACGAGATCTTCAAAATGACACCATAAACATTGACCTGGCAAACGCAGAACTTGCAAAAATACGCAAAAACTGCGGGATTTCCAACCGTCACAGAAATCTCTATTGGGACCCCTGTATACCGTCACACTTCCAATTCATTAAACATTTTCAATGTTAAAGCAAGTTTACGTTATTTCTCGAAAACGCCTCGTATTATAAAAATGTTGTTCAGTACAGCGTATGTAAAATTATATAAACACACACACTCTTAATCCACTAGCCTCGTTATCCCAGAAATAGAAAGGAATGTTAAAATTTTAAATTTAAACATTACATTAAGTGATTAGAAAATCATTTTATTATTATACCTAATATCTGCTATAATCTATATATTTGTTTAGTGACAACAGTACTAACTCGACTCCGTGCGCGTTTGCCAAACTTCGGAGGTGAGAGAAGTGGGCGCATACGTGGAGGCATGTACTGCATGGACATATAAATTTGAATATATGTGTATTAGTCGGTGGCGCCATCTGATCGCAATGTCTAAAACTCAACTGTATAACTGTATATGTGTAATGCATAAAGTCGCCTCCACCATAAAATTTGCCAGTGGCTTTCTCGTGACGTCATAAATGGTTTAGAGCTGAAATACACACCGATTCCTACTGGCCTCCGATTTTACGTACTTGCCTCCGGATTTTGAGGCCAGTTTGTGTAACACACGTATCCATACGGAGGTCATTTTAGCATATTACAAATATATATATATATATATATAAAGTAAGGAGTATTAAGTGGGCATAGCAGTCAAGAACAACTACATAGGAGGCCCCTCTCACGAAAAATGTGAAACAGGCGCCTGTTTCACATTTTTCGTGAGAGGGGCCTCCTATGTAGTTGTTCTTGACTGCTATGCCCACTTAATACTCCTTACTTTATATTCGTCTTTGCAGTCGCAATCAAATTTAATAATTATATATATATATATATATATATATATATATATACATTACATATATATATATATATACATTATTAAAATAGGTATTGCAACAAGAAATACCGCGACAGATTTCAGAATGAAATGTGAAGTAAAAAACGTGTACACAATTACGAATTTTTTTTATCATATAATTTTTTTCGTTCGCATACTACTAGTACAGTATATTACAACTTAATAAAACATTATTACTCTACGAATTTATTTCGATCTAATATGCTCCTGACAACCCAGTTTACTCGGGTAAAAGCTGCCAGTAGGACACAAAATGGCGGTCGATCATGCCTAGTGTTTCTAAGTACTCTTCACACTACGTCGACGTCATGATTCTTAGCCTGGAATTTCACAAGGCAGTGAGCTGACGCTGATGTGAAAATACTCACCACCACTACTTGCTTGTAAGATTTGCCGCCGGCATCGGCCAATAGTCTCACAGCAGTCAATTCACTGCCTCGTGAAAATCCAGCCTTACGAGCGTATACATTTGGTCAACCCCACTACTCTAGTTTACTTGCCTGTCTCTAGTTATTGATCTAGTCTTCTTGTTGGAGGATGCATGTCGGAAAAATTTTTTGTCAATATGTTTTCTTAGCTTAATCTATTTTTGTATCACTTTTGTATGAAAAATATAAAAAAATGAAGTGCCCTTGTTGTCATTGATCCCCCCCAATAGAAAAAATCGGGCACACAATGGGTTACTGGTAGTATATCCTCGAAAAAAAATGAGAAAGTATGGGAGTTTTCGGGTGGTACCAGTCAAATTTGCAGGTTGTGGAATATTATTTTTTAATTGTTTTCCAAATGTTGAATTCTCCAATACACCGCCATCTGATACACGACCATTCGTGCCAACATCAACCATAATGAACTCATAGTTGGCATTTACAACCGCCATTAACACAATGCTGAATGTTTTTTTTTGTAATTAAAGTAATATGACCCTGATTGAGGAGGTTTATTTATTTCCACTATAGTGCTTTCCATCTATAGTCCCAAGTGCGTGAGGAGCAATCCACAGGGCCTGAAAATCTTAGGCAATTTCTTCCCATTCCTCGGTTGTTTATGGCAACTGAAAAAAATCTAATTAGGAACATTATCTCTTTCAGGATTCCACAACTATGTACTAACGATACTCAATCGCCATCCGCATACGTCACGCCTTCGAGGAAAGGCAAGAAGTCAAAGAAAAAATATATGAGCTATTGGAACTGGCAGCTAAACGTCGTACACAAAAACCGGATGAATATCAAAACTGGGCTTTGTCTTGTGCTGCAGATTTAATGAAAATGGAACCCATGCAACAAATCTTTGCTAAAAATGCTATTGCTGCCATCATCATGGAAGGACAATTGGGACTTTCACACCCCAATTCGGTAAAAATAAATGAATTAACAAATAGAACAGCTTCAACACACAGCTCCACGACAACTCCCACACATAACAGCTCCGTGCCAACTCCTATTCATTATAGCTCCTCGTCATCGCCACAGTACGATTTTTCAATAATTAGCCAGCAGGTACAATATAATCAGTATACAGAACAAAACAAACCATTCCCAAGGGGAAAATGTTGATTCATTAGTTGAATATTTAACTTCATTTACAGATCAATAAGTTTGTATTTTTCATTTAAAAGTTTAATAAATAAACGGTTGCATGTAATAGTATTTTTTTCTTACCTTGATTAAATGTCTTAAAACTTGTATTATCGCATCGCAGGTTTCCATAATTATTAAGGAAAGACTTTGTGATGAAATAGAACTGTGAAATTTGAAATCCTCGAGAGTGTTTCGAGTTGCAATATATCGCAATGTAATTGATAGGCGTTGAAAAGGTGGTATAGCTTCCCTCACATTTGTATTTTTTTCTCAATCAAGGGTGTAACCAAGTCTAGTAACTCCTGAAATTTTGCAACATTCAATCTTACGAAATTCTTGAAGTCCTTAACCTCACTTGACGCCAAGTCTCTTAAAACATGTTCGTGAGTATATCTTTGCCTTCTTTTGAACCATTCTTTCGACCAGCGACGTTTTCGACAGCTGCAGCCAAATCTTGGTCAGACATTTCCAACAACGCAACACTATGATAGGTCCCGCTCATGGCGAAAATATTGACGCTTGTGGGCCGTCAATATTATCGTGCAATAAATATTGATAGTTTGGGTTCGAGGGGCCATACAATAATATTTCACAATTAAAGTATTGCTCAATATTATTGACCGTCTAGGGGCGGCCTTAGAATTTCAGAATTTTATGCATAAAATTATTCTTTGAAATAAATAATGGTAAAATTCCAAAGAATATTTGTACAATCATTATATAATTTTATGCTTATAGATTTGAATGAAAATGGAACTTACTGTGGAATAAGTGCAACGAGAAGATGACGGTACGCATTCAGCTGCAGGAACGGATCTGCAACTTTGAGCAGCGAAGCCCAGGTTCCATCTTCTAATATTAATTTAATATTTTAGGTTAGTTTTAGTTAGAAGGGTATATTCATAACACCAGATTTTCCCACGCCCGTACTCAGGCGTTAGGCAAAGATTTAGAAATCAAGTTAGGGATTGTAGAAGTTATCCAGGAGCAGATATAGATAGTGATCACAACATAGTCGTTATGAAAGCCAATCTTAAATTTAAGATTTTGAAAAAAAGAAGCGGAAGAAGGTATCTTGACCCAGAGAAACTAAAAGATATATGCGCAATAAGTTCGAGAAAAAGACAAACGAAGCACTAAAGGGCACGGGTGGAAATATTGTTAGGGACATAGAGGCAGAATGGAATTGCATTAAAAATAGTTTAGTTTCCTCAGCTAGGGATATTTTGGGTCATAAACAGAATGAAAGTAGGAAACCCTGGATAACAAAACATATTGTGAGTCTAATAGAGGAAAGGCGAAAATATAAAAATAGGTTAGATGAAACAGGGAAACAAAGATATAAGGCGATCAAGTGGGAAATTATTCGGGAATGTAGGAAAGCGAAAGAGCAATGGATCGATAATAAATGCAAAGAAGTGGAAGATAAATTCGAAGTAGGAAAGACTGATGAAGCATATAAAATAATTAGGAGAAATTTTAGAGAAATTGGATCTAGTACCAAAAACATTAGAAATGAGGCAGGAGATATCCTAATCGGAAGTGGGGAGAAGGCAGATAGGTGGAAAGAATATTTAGGAAACTTATATGCGGGACAGGAAGTGCAAGATATATTAGAAAGCGAAAGCAGTGTAGAGGGGGATAACCTAGGGAGTCCTATAATGAGAGAAGAGTTCGAGATAGCACTAAAAAGTTTAAGGAATAATAAAGCACCAGGTATAGATGGCTTGCAGGCAGAAATCTTAAAGTGCGCAGGTCAAGAGGTAATAGATCGTTTATTTAAACTAGTTAGTCGCATATACCTGACAGGCGAGATTCCAGAAGATTACAAACGGAACATCATAGTAGCTTTGCCAAAAAGAAAAGGCGCGGATAGATGCGAAAATTTTAGAACTATCAGTTTAACTTCCCATGCGTCAAAAATTTTAACTAGAATTGTGCAAAGAAGGATGGAGAAAAAGGCGGAAGAAATATTAGGAGAAGATCAGTTCGGATTTAGACGAAACAGAGGAACGCGCGAGGCCATTCTAGCTTTACGAGTAATTATAGAAAAAACGATAGAAAAGAGCGTCTATATAGGATTTGTAGATTTAGAAAAGGCCTTCGACAACGTAAAATGGGGGAAGATGTTCGAAGTGCTGAGAAAGGTAGGGATGAAATACAGGGACAGAAGAATAATACATAATCTCTACAAAGAGCAAAAGGCAGTTATAGAATGTGAGCAGGAACAAAGGGAAGTAGATATCCGGAAGGGAGTGAGACAGGGATGTGCATTGTCACCTCTAGTTTTCAACTTATATATCGAAGATGCGATTAATATTGTTAAGGAAAGAACAGCCTCAGGGATCAATGTACAGGGCCAAACTATTAACATGCTCAGATTTGCGGATGATATAGCAGTGTTAGCATCTAGCAAAGAAGAATTAGGAGCGGCTTTGAATGAAATGGAAGCAGTTTTGACACAGGGCTTCGGCATGAAAATCAATAAAAAGAAAACTAAAATTTTGGTATGTAGGGGATGTGAAAATAGAACTAAAATGGAAATACAAATTGGAAATGAGAAGATAGAGGAGGTCGCGGATTTCTGCTACTTAGGAAGTAAAATAACTCAAGACGGTAGGAGCACTAAAGATATAAAACAAAGAATGGCGCAGGGCCGAGTTGCGTTTAACAAAAAGAAACAACTGTTATGCTCGAGAACGGTTAATATAGAGACTAGGAAGAGACTCTTAACGTCGTATGTATGGAGTACGGCATTATACGGGTGCGAAACTTGGACAATAGGAGAAGCGGATAGAAAAAGAGTAGAAGCGTTTGAAATGTGGTGCTACAGACGCATGATGAAGATACCGTGGATAGATAAGGTTAGCAATAGGGAAGTATTAGAAAGAGTTGGGGAAAAGCGAAAGGTATGGAAGACAATAAAGAGTAGGAGAGATAGGATGGTAGGACACCTTCTAAGACACGAAGGAATAGTTCGTGACATACTAGAGTCAGAGATAGGAATAAAAAGAGGTAGGGGTAGGCCTAGATTAGACTACTGCTCTCAAATAGTTAGGGATGTAGGATGTTCTACTTTTAGGGAAATGCGTAGGTTAGCTCAGGATAGAAAAGAGTGGAGGTACGCGTCCAACCAGTCTTCGGACTGAGAACCTTATGATGATGTACTCAGGCGAATTATGTGTGGACTAACAATACATAAATGTTAAAAGTTTTTCAATATTGCAATAAAATCTGGATTTAGTTCTATAATTCAATGCCTGGCGGGGTATTTGCCCGAGGAGTAGTTGTTCGAACGGTCCAGTACCACTCAATACATAAATATTTACATTTACTTCAGCTGACCAGCGAAAACATCAAAAATATCTTAAAGTGTTCTATGGTATATACCGTCTTATTGCCGACAAACCTTGCTTGAGAATGTTTCCAGTCATTACGGCGAAGAATATATTCCAAAGAATATGAATAATTCTCTGGAATATTTGAAGAGCCAATGACATATTGAACGGTTTCGTTTTTATTTTGTCTAATATTGCTACTGTTTACAGAAACTGGGTCATTGGTAGAGATTTCCATGCTATAAATGTTGTAGGGCTGGCTCGGAGGACCACTAACGACATTGAATCCTTCTACAGCTGCATAATTGCGAAGTTTAATGAAGTTCATCGTAGCGTAGGCGTACCGAAGCCCCACCGGTACAAGTGAATAATGAATCTATCCTGACGCATAAGTCTTTATTCATCTTCTTTGAAGAAAGAGGATATTCTGGAAATTAACTTTCTTTTAAGTGTAAGGCATGTAACTTAGTTTGTTTTTGCGTATGTGGAAATTCCATAAGAAATAATTATTTTATTATGCAGATGAACAAGTTCAAGTTCGGTTTTGGGAACTACGTGCTCTGATGAAGGTAATTTATTTTGTAATTTTTTATTATTTCTGAATAGGTAACTGTTTGATAATAACATTACTACAACCTTCTTTACCAAAATACGAAAATTACTGGGTTTTTCTTGATATGTACTGAAGATGCTCGAGTTATAATACCTCAGTCGATACACAATATTCAAAATGATGATAAATTCCACTATCGAAATTTCAAAATTTTGTTCATTAAATTATTCTTTGTAATTAATAAGGGTAAGATTCGAAAGAATATTTGTATAATTTATTATTATATATGATTTTGTTTATAGATTTTAATGGAAATAGAACTTGTTATGGAATATATGTAACGAGAAGGTACTGTACCCATTCAGCTGCGGTCATGTGTTTTGAGGAACTTGGTGCCAACGGGTCTGCAACTTTGAACAGCGATGCCTTGGTTGTAGGGAAGACACTTTGATCATCTTCCACTTTTCATGTTTAATTTTTTAGGTTAGTTTTAGTTAGAAGCGTATTTTCATAACACGAGATTTGCCTCACGCCCGTGTTCTACGTATGCGTGTTTAAGTACCTGCCAATTTAGGCCGGCATTTGAGGGCTTTGATGGCCCAGGGTGTAGTGCACTGGGTTAGTAATCTGTCGGGCTCGGTAGATTCCAACGGTGACCTTCGAACGTCAATAGAAAATTAGGGTTACTTGAGCTGACCAGTGAGATCATCAATGTCAAAAATATCTTAAAGTGTTCTATGGCAGTTATTGCCTTTACTGCCGGCAAACCTTACAAAAGAAAGTTACCAGGCAATACCGCGAAGAACATATTCCAGGAATGACATATAGATGCCACGATGCTTTTGAGAAATGAAATGGGCGTATCTCGTTTCCTCCGAAAGATTAGCCATTCTGTTGATAATTATGAAAAATCCAACGCGAATAAGTAAACATCGCTGGCATAGACGAACCTGAGTCTAATGAAGAGGGTAAATATAATATTTTAAATAACAATAACCATAAATCTACATTTAAAATGAAACGTTTTTAGAAATCATCACGGATGATTATATCGAATAATCTTTGCAAATGCTAGGTTCCTCTCTTCCCCACATGTCAAATTTGTAAACTAATAATAAACTTTAACACTGGCCGAACTTCAAGATCCAGTTGAAGCCGTTCCGCTTGGTGACCCCCACGCCACCTGACCTGATCCAGAGCTTGATGTTTTCAGCTCAATGTAATTACAACTAGAGGCATACAAGGGCCGAACCAGACTGTACATTTATTTATTGTTGGGGACTATACCTGTAGTAAAAATTGAAAAATGTAAACAATATTTTTTATCAGAGAAAAAAGTGAATATTTAAAACCTCGGAGAAGCAGGGAAAGTGAACGGAATGATGTGTTGATGTGGTATCAGTGGCAAAATATTTGATATCAGAAGTCGGCACACCAGGAAATCTCCCTACTTCATTGAGTCTCTATCAACCCCTTTGAACATTGGGACAGATATAGTGCATACAAAATTTGACAGCAAAATGGGCGGGTGCTCCAGTGTCAACATTGTCGAAGGACGTGTTTTTTGGGTGGAGAGCAAGCAGCTCCTATTTTTCAAAAACTGAGGTATTGCATGGTAGAAATATTAAAAAATGAACACTGAAGTTTTTCTGATAAGGGCAAGCAAAAGCAATATTAAATGTCAACTGAAAATTAATTCCAGTAAAACTAAAATCACATTAGTGCATGTTTGCTTAAAAAATATTTTAACTTTGACCATATTTTAGTTTAAGTTGACAATGCTTATGAAATCACTGCACCTGAGATAGTTTTGCCTGTTCCAGAATCTGAAGGTATATGATACTGGTCCAATTCTCTACTTTTTAAACTTTAATATAGGAATGCAAGATTTCATAATCAACATCATTATTATGAATAATTTTCTGGAATATTTGAACAGCCAATGATATATTTGAACGGTTTCGTTTATATTTTGTCTAATATTGCTATTGTTCACAAATACTGGTTAATTATAAAGATAATTGTTCTAGGGTTGGTTTGGTGGACCACTAACAACATTGAATCCTTCTATAGCCGCATAATTGTGAAGTTTAATGCAGCTCATCACAGCGTAGGCGTACCGAAGCCCCATCAGTACAAGTGAATAATAAATCTGTCCTGACGCATATCTCTTTAGATTCATCTCCTTTAAAGAAGGGATATTCTGGAAATTAACTTTCTTTTACATGGAAGTCATGTAACTTAGTTTTGCGTATGTCTCGTTACCATTCTGTGGTCCCATGGTCATAACAGCGAACATGCAGCTTAAAATTCATATGTATAAATATTTTTCTTGCAGAGCTAGGACAGAGGCAGGAAATTCCATAAGAAATATTTTATTATGCAGATGAACAAGTTCAAGTTCGGTTTTGGGAACTACGTGCACCAGATGAAGGTAATTTGTTTATGTTATTTTTTGATATTTCTGAATAAATACCTGCTTGATAATAACATTACTAGTATCTTCTTTACCAAAATAGGAAAATTACTGTTTTTTTATGTACTGAAGGTGTTCGAGTTATGTATAATACCTCAGTCGACACACAATTCAAAATGATGATAAATTCCACTATTGGAATTTCAGGATTTTACTTATTAAATTATTCTTGATTTTTTCAGATTTTAATGAAAACGGAACTTGGTGTGGAATATAATTATGCAACGAGAAGGTACGGTACCCATTCAGCTGAGGTCATGTGTTTTGAGGTACTTGTTGCCAACGAATCTGGTACTTTGTTCATCGATATCTTGGTTGTAGGAAGACACCTTGCTTGATCACCTTCCATTTTTTATATTTAATTATTAGGATAGTTTTTAGGCAAAATTATCGCATCACATAAAGTAAACGCACCAGTTACCGTCGTTGGCGGTTGGCCCGATGTTCGTCACAAATCGACAATTCTGGCCAATATTAAGCATTTAGTGAAATCTAGCTTTAATTTACGAATGTAACGGCCAATTTCATAATAAACGGTTTAAAGTCACTTCAGCTAAAGGCGACTTTAAGGTAAAGTCAACTTTAAAGCTCTTTTAAAATTAATCGATTTCATAACGTTTGCTTTTGTAAAGTTCACTTTAACAGTTCCAGTAGATGTTGGCAGCAGTGAAGTTAAGAGATTAGCTCGTTTGTACCAAGAAGCACGTGCCCGAGCGTTTTATTGTAGATTATGTTTTAATTAACAAAATCTTTCAGCTTATTTATTAATAAAAATAATTACATTTAATGTAATGTAATGTAATGGTACAGGATGATTTATCGTGTTTAATGACTGTGTATTCGTTTTATACTTTGTCTGGACGTTTATCTGATTTGCACGATTGATTAATAAATTGATAGAGTGATACGTGCGTATTATTTCCCTTCGGCAGAACGTAATATACTATTCTATTTATAGATGGACATAAGTTGGCCAGCTTTTTTTGATTTATATGGTGTTCAACATTGGTCACGTGATGTGAGGGTGAAGATATGGTGTAGTCATTTGGGTTATAGAGACAGATTATTTTTGGCGGCATTTTCTTGTGTTAATGGTGTGGATCCGAATATATTAGTTCAGGTGTTGAGGAGGTATAATCGGCATGCTACACCTGGAAGGTTAATTAAAATAATAATGAAGAAGGTTATGCTCGTCGTTGTAGGTACTTTACCTATTTTGTGGATGCCAGGGAAATATTAGACCTGAATGGACACTTTCGTCACGAAAACATCGGGGGGGGGGGGGGGGGGGCCAATAGGCGTTGGGTTACTCATCGTGATATATTAGATCGAGATTGTGTAGATTATATAAGGCGTGTAGGTTATTTGATATAAGGTACTTTTCCACTCGCTTATCCTATTTATTGAGTTGTAATCCCAAATGGGAAACAATAAAACCATTATCTATCTATCACTCGCTTATCCCGGTTAGACGCGCTCTAGAACAACCTCTAGCGCGTCCGGGATACTAGCGCCGCAGGCTAGTCCACAATCGTGACCATTGCGCAAGCGCGCGCGCATCGTAATATGTCGTTGCCCGCGTTAATACCGGTGAGCGAAGCTCGACCGGTTCAATCAAGTCGTGGTCACGGTCGTAGACGGAAGCCAGGGAAAAAGTCTTTTGTTACTGTAAGTTTAGAATATGTGTATGATCGAATTAAGGAAGATTTTGTTGGATTGTTTGATCATATTGAACGATATTGTGTTGCAATTGAAGAGTCTCGAGTGTCTTTGTCTGTGAGTAAGCATATGCATGCTTCTTTACAATTTGGTGTGCCTGTGTTTGTGAATGACTTGCGTGAGTACATATTGGCGAATTTGGGTGAATGGCATTGTGATGTTCAACCCTGCCGTTCTGTGAAGTCGTGTTTGAAGCATATTTCAAAGGAAGATAAGGATCCGTATTTCAATGTTAAGGAGAGTGAATTACATTTTATTATCGGTCTAGGGTGTGGGCTAAGAGAACTAGGTTTTATAAGTGCTGCAAACAAAATAACAACAAAAGTTAATTTATACGATTTTATTAAATAAAACAAAACACAGTTCCTTTAATATTCTTTTTATAGGAAGAGGCATGCAATAAAATTTTACTGCCGTACAATTCGAAAAAAGCTGTTCAGGCAAGGAAAATAGAACAGCTTTAAGCAAAGTATGATAATTTAAAATCAAAGGCCAAAAAATTGTGGTTAATGTGAGCCAGCCACTGAAGCAGTTCTTAATTTAATTAGCTACAAGACGGTCGTGGGGCCGGAATCAACTTTCGACTCCGACAATGTTACGATAATGGAATAGAAACATTTAATGCACCTGTTTTTAGAGTTTATTAAAACAAATTATTTAGTTATCTGTGTTAAAAGTTTTTCAATATTGCATGTTTCGAATGTGCATGGAAAACCGTAGACCACTGGTTTCGTCCTTTTGGGACTCATCAGTACGGTGCTTTGCCCTACACACTCGAACTACGCAATATTGCTTGCTTTATATATACTTGCACGCTTGGTGTAAGTATTAGCAAGAGCTAATTATTTGCCGAATTATGGGGCGGTTATGAGTGGTACTGGACCGTTCGAACAACTACTCCTCGGGCAAACACCCCGCCAGGCATTGAATTATAGAACTAAATCCAGATTTTATGTACTACGAGATCCATACTGAATGCTACCCCAACAATATCGTTGGGCTTGGAACATCCTTAGATCTCTACGTACTTTCTGCTCCCAGCAGTAGGAATGTATGTTAAAAGTTTTTCAATATTGCATGTTTCGAATGTGCATGGAAAACCGTAGACCACTGGTTTCGTCCTTTTGGGACTCATCAGTACGGTGCTTTGCCCTACACACTCGAACTACGCAATATTGCTTGCTTTATATATACTTACACGCTTGGTGTAAGTATTAGCAAGAGCTAATTATTTGCCGAATTATGGGGCGGTTATGAGTGGTACTGGACCGTTCGAACAACTACTCCTCGGGCAAATACCCCGCCAGGCATTGAATTATAGAACTAAATCCAGATTTTATGTACTACGAGATCCATACTGAATGCGGGGTATTTGCCCGAGGAGTAGTTGTTCGAACGGTCCAGTACCACTCATAACCGCCCCATAATTCGGCAAATAATTAGCTCTTACTAATACTTACACCAAGCGTGTAAGTATATATAAAGCAAGCAATATTGCGTACTTCGAGTGTGTAGGGCAAAGCACCGTACTGATGAGTCCCAAAAGGACGAAACCAGTGGTCTACGGTTTTCCATGCACATTCGAAACATGCAATATTGAAAAACTTTTAACATACATTCCTACTGCTGGGAGCAGAAAGTACGTAGAGATCTAAGGATGTTCCAAGCCCAACGATATTGTTGGGGTAGCATTCAGTATGGATCTCGTAGTACATAAAATCTGGATTTAGTTCTATAATTCAATGCCTGGCGGGGTATTTGCCCGAGGAGTAGTTGTTCGAACGGTCCAGTACCACTCATAGTTATCTGTATCTGAGGAACCCACTGCAGCTACACTCAACCCGCAGTAACGTATGAAGCAGTCTCATTATAATGTAAGTATTTATTGTATTGATAACTGTTGCAATATCTAGATATTTACTTTACAAATGACTATTAATTTCTCCGTTTAGTCTGATAAAAATGTAAATATTTGTTTGGAATCGGTCATGTCTGCTTTGTCGCTACAGTTAACTTAGAAATACGGCTGCATTAAGAGTTTACACATTAAGCTCCCCCATTCGCATTGTTCCTCGTATTCTACGTTTCAAAATTAGCCGGTACTATACTTTATAATAGTTATGACATGTTACAGATTGAATACAGTGAAGATGCTACGGAAATGGAAAGCAGTTCAAATGAATTACTGAACGCGCCAAAGGTACACCTACACTGCCTCTTATATTTCATACACATTTTATTTGTATAGGAATTCGGTGTGCCGTATCCCTTTTGTGAATAAACTTGTGTAAAATTATATTTAGTATTTTATTACCTTAATTAAAGATACATATCATTAATAAGTAATGAAAAACTGCTGCCATTCGTTTTTCGTGCATAATGTTTTACATATTACATATTACACATGCCGATACTTTGAGAATAGTGGGCTCTACTGGATAGGCCCATTGCCGTTTACCCCGTGCAAAACTTTTTGAGGCATACTGATCTCCATCCTTTCGTACAAAATACAAAACTAAACTGAAATTTACCGAGCGTTTAATATTTTTTTCTGAGTATTTAAAATACTACCTAACCAAAACCTTAGTTGTTATTTAACACTGCTGAATTTTTGTCCCTATGAAATTTAACCGCTACGCCCTGTATATTTACTTCCATGATACAGTGGTATGCTCGTAAGTTGTAAATTGACGTGTAAAATAACATGCTACATAAATCATTTACTTGAAAATATATTTACGTGAGATGAATTTTATATATATTTTATTGATTCCTTGAATGAAGGGTCCGAAAAAGCAAGTGTAAGTATTTAAATTTAGAAGTATCAACTCGCCTGTTACCCGCTTAATCAAGTCAAACGGCTGTTTGTATGAGAGGGTAAAGAATAGACTGACTTAAAAAAAGAAGGAGATGCGTAAGTATTGTGGGTTGTGGCTTCACTTTCGATTCCATATATAGCCTCCGGGTGCGCAAAAGTACAGTGTACGCAAAAGTAACTTGCAGCGCCTCTACAGGACAAGGAAACACTAACCGGGCGGCCATGTTGCGAAGTTGCGATTTCGTTTGGTAATGGTAGGGGCGAGTACCCACACAGTAATCAGTGCTGCAGCTGTGTGTATTATTTTCTAATGCATTCTTCAAGGTTGGCTTTGCATATACTCCTCCATCAGAGGCTCTTCCGTTTGCTCCAACGTCTATGTATTCGAAGCAGTACTAATCATCTACCAAGGCGAAAAGAATAATGCTGAATGATCCTTTATAGTTATAAAAGTTTGATCCTGAAGGAAAAGGCCATATCAATACAACATGCTTCCCATCTAGTGCCCCAACACAATGTGGAAAATTCCATCTTGTAGAAAACCCTTGTATATTTTTTCCATTCTTCTTGCGCGTTTGGAACCTAAAAATTTTTATTCATTAATTCCAGTGTATTTTTATGGCACAGAGGATTCTGTTGATCACAAAGAACATACGCTGTCTGAAAATGTTGATTTCTTAGAAAATATGGAATATACTTCTTCCGAAGTCAATGAAATTGTGTCGCCTCCTTCCCTGAATTTGCCTACTAGTACTCCAAAACGTATGACAGTTAACATTCCACCAAAAAGATTCGAGAAACATGAAAAAACCGCTACAGAGAAAGCCTTATAAGAATTAAAAGTTATTACGAACACACTAAATCAAATTGCACCAGAAGAAAACGAATTTGATTGCTTCGGAAAGTCAATTGCATGCCACCTTAAGAAACTTCCGGAGTCCTTGGCTCTGGAATCAGTGGCTTATATACAGACGTATTTAGTGAAGCAACGGCTAAATGCTGCTAGACGTTTTGAAACTTTTCCTTCTGTTGTAAATAGACCAAATTCAAGTTCGTCAATCACCAATTATGAATCTTCAAATAGTAGTACCTCATATGCTGGTACCGACATTTTATCTGAAGCAGTTGGTTCTGTACTGAATGATAATGATACATTATATCAACTTGATGAGTATTAATATGTATGTACTATATAAAAGTTTATAAATATATATTTTTTAAAATACAATAAATAGGTACTCACTTTAATATTTTCTGTGTTTACTATTTGGTAGAAATTCATTATGAATTAAAAAATTACTTCGCGTACTACCAATATAACGATTTATTATAATATATTGACCGGTTTCAGGATTTACAACGATCCCATCTTCAGAAATGTATGTAAAATTGTAAACAAATTATTATGACAATTGACAAGGAAAATAAAATTGACAAAGCAATACAAATAATAATGATATCCATGAAAAAAGATAACTAGATAACTGAATTTCAGTATTTACCTACGGGGCATAAGAAAAACACAAAGGAAAGTCGAATACCTCCTAGCTTGAAGGGAAAAAACAATGAATTTAAAGAAAACCATATTGGAAAAAAACAATAAATTCAATTGAAAAAACCTCCTAATTTTCTACCAATCCATTAAAATAGGTTAAGATCACTTCCTCCATTTTAAGACGAACTTTCTTTGTATGCATTAAATCACGGAATTTTGCAGCGGCATCAGCTTCTTTTAATATCCTCCGGTAAAATTAAATCGTACTTTTTTCCATATTTTCTCAGTAAAATCTTATTTTAGGTACAAATTTAGTTGAAACGTACAAAAATTGACTTCTTCTAGCTTGATTATTTATAGTAACGGTAACCATAACAATGATGAAACACGCTCTCTATTTTATTATGTTGTATACCTGCCCAATTGTCAGACCAATTTGAATTATTAATTGAACGATCGACTAGGAAAATGATCATTGGAAGCATAGATACTGTTATAACGGAAAAACTAACTAACGCATTGAAAAGGAAATTATTTGAGCCAAATTAAAGTTTCGGCTTCAAAAAGAAAGCACACAGGAGTTCAATGTTTCTTTTTCATTGGAATCAAAATGCACTACATCGGATGAAGATGATAAATAATAATAATAAATTTATTAACATCCAATACACTTAATCTACAAAATGAAAATAAAACAACTGGTGCTAAAAGGCGAGCATTCAGGCATCTGAGAATGACGCAGTATTCCCAGAGCTTGATCTTCCATGCGGCCTATTCATTCGAGCCATCGAATGAATAACGGTATCTTTTATCAAACAGCTCTCTTCTGAAAGGGTAGACTATTAGCGTTTTCCACTGACATGCACTAAATTTGCACTAAGTTTGCACTGGTGACATCATTGCAACGCACCAGTGTCTGCACATCGCACGAGTGTCGTGCATTTTAACATTTGGCGGCCGTGCGTTGTTACGCAATGGAACAAAAGGCCAAAACAGGGGAAAATGGAGCCCGAGGAAGAAGTCGATTTTTTGCAGATCAAATTCAAAGTAAATTATTTTTTGTTTAAATTACAAGTTCCGTCTTCTGACCAAAATTTGTGTTCTAACCTAACAAGTACTTTTAGGCGACACGAATATCCTCGCATCATGAACAATTAAATCAAAAGAAGTAATTACCTACTACACAACACTGCAATTTCTTCATCAACATCGCTACTAGATTATGAAAGGAAAACGTCAAATAATACAAAATTTATTTGCTTTTTATCTTTTTTTTAATCTGGTGTTCCACCAAGTAAATAAACATCATGGGCGCAGCCATATTGCACTAAATTTCGCACGACCTCTTTGAGCTCGTGCGGAAATTGTTGCACTCTATGCAAAATTGACTGCACCAGTTTTAAGAGCGGAAAAAAACATTGGTTCAGTGTTGAACCGAATTTACCAGTGGAGCATGCGCACCCTGTCGGTGCATGCTCAGTGTGCACCAGTTCTTCCAGTGGAAAACGCTATATGATTTGCTTTCAAACACTTGCGACAGATTTGGTGTTTCAGATAGAGCTACATAGTTCCAGTGAAAAAGTTATTGATAAAAATCACCGGAAACGTGCCAAATCAAGGAAATGTGCCGTGGAGCGAGCCAAAATCTTTGAAGTACCTGCTTTATACTTCGACAGAAGAAAAGACAAAACTTTAATTGTACCGGAAAAATGTACAAAGAGAACATTCTTGAAAATCATATTTCGTTGATAAAAGAACCGGAGACCAAGTTCTTGGGTTATATTGCACCAGATTCTGGCACTTCTAAATTTATAGAAAAAGCAATAACAGACTTCTTCTTAGAAGCAGAAGTTTCTATGTGAATATTGGTAAGCAAGGAGGCATCATTCGTATTGTTACGTATTTGGATTCAAACACACACTTTATTTACAGTGACTCTATTTATTTACACGAACTATTTACAAATATTTACAATAATTATTATTAATAGTGATTAAGAACATTTGATTAACAGCAACAACAATAATAGCATAAGAGCATCTTCTGAAGAAAACACCGAGATGAGCGTCGATTCGTCAAGTATGCCTTTTAGTGTATCTATTAGACAACGTGGCAACCAGCCCGGAACATATAATAATATTTCTGTTTCAATAATAGCACTTAACGAACACACACTAACAAACAAATACAATTATTACAACAACTCTCCAAAAACTCCTAACATATCGCGTTTAATCCACCGGACAATTTAATTCATCGCATCCATTCATAAACTAACTAAGCGGGCTTTTCGTCGGCCAATTTATACTCAAAGCGAACATTCGATGCTAGTCCATCATTTTCCAGTAAACTTCTCAAGACAAATTAGTCATCGTAGTTCGTAGAATATCCGAGACTCCGGGGCGAAATTTTCGGAAAGCGCAGAGTTTTGCGTCACGCCTCCATCCATGAAGCCGATTTTAATTTCACCCACAGTTTTAGAAAAAATGATAATTTTCTTCCGGCGCCGCTGGCCGGGGGGGGGGCGATTTTTTTAAAGAAAAAAACCTCCCGCCATTAGAAAAATTGCAAGTCTAAAACTAAGTCCGGCGCGACGTTACGAACAGTGAGTTTCTTGAGCTCTCATAGGCGAAAATGCACCACTCGGTTTTTCGCTAATAACTTTCTCAAACATCGATCGATTACAATTTTTTCGACGGATATTGAAAGAGCGAACATCCCACGACCTTATTCTTACCATGAAACACGCCGAGTCTCCGGCAGGTGAGGAAGACGGCCTTAAGAAAATTGAAGTTCTCGGAAAACCCGTACTTCTTGGGGGCGGCCTGCGACCCCCGTGTAACCCTTTCTGGCAAATCTAAAGAGACATTTGTAAAGTAGAAGAGACGACTGTCCGCCTGTGCGAAAATCTCCACCCCAAACTCACAACCACCTAAAACTTTAATTGAAAATTGCAATTTTCAGTAAAATCGCGAAATCTACCCCGGCATTTTCGCTCGTCGCGGGGTGGAAACCCGTGACGGGGGCGATCTGCATATCGAAATGTCATCTCGAAGGGTCAAATAATCTTTATCAAGAGAAACCTCGTCTCGGGGCGGTCTGTGAAAGTCACCCTGAGCGAAATAAAACGTGCAATTTCGGCGAAATTTTGACAGGCGGGTCTCTGAACTTGTAAAATTTCGCGATCGCCGGGAGCTCGTGTTGACAATTTTCAAACGCACTTTTCTACCCTTAAACGTTGACTTTTTCGAGATTCTTTTCAATGCGGGGCAACTATAAATCTCTAGTTTCGAACGGTGTCACGCGCGACTCTCCCCCTTCGATCCCCAGGGACGAGTTTCTTCCTTCATTTTGGTACTTTTTTGACCAAAAATTTTGCAAGGTTTCGGGGGAAAAATTATTTCCCCTAGTAACGGCGGTGCTGTAGGGGTGATTTTTGGATATTTTCGGTCCGATTGACGGGGCTTTCGGAATCCGCCCCCGAAATTACCCTGTCGGCTCCGGTTAGGTCGGTATAAAAATCTACCCTTACTTTGAGGGCGCCGTAACTCGCTCGTCGTTTGACCCGAAGGTTCGAATTTGTCCTCTGGTGGGCGAAAAAGCGGGCGGCGCCGGTTTTTCAGCAGCCCTTACCGGTTCTTCTGGCCACGATGGAATAGTTTCGAACCCTTCCGGTACGCCCATCTAGTTATCGCTTGACAACGGGGTGTTTTGAGGAATTTCTAAAAATTATTATTATGAGTTTTTAAATCCTTGGTATCTAAATAAAAACCAGAAAATAGTAATAATAATTGTGATTTCTACTTCTGTTATTAATGGCGACTTGTGACGGGAAAGTTAGAATGTAGCATATTATTTTCGGAAAGAATTTGCAGTATTCTATTATTTTGTTCACATTGTTGTTCTAACTGTAGAGCGCTGTGAACAGCCATCTATTGTTAAGCGACTGCAGTATAAGAAAATTCCATACGTGGATATTGCAGCTACCTATTATATGTGAATTTTTAAGAAGATTAAGATATTACCATTCCCAGAATCAAATTCAAATTTGAAAATGTGAAAGCGGTAAAAATAAAGTATTATTTAAGAATGGTATTTGTGTTTCTGTTTGTGTACTTGCTACAAATGAAGGAAGGCGATATTTGAAGAAAGTGATACTTTGATTTTCGCAATTTTCATCTTTGTAATTTTCAATTGTTTTGAGGAATTATTATACTGTCTCCAAAATGGAAGCTGTAAGTATAAGAACTATAAATTTTTGTTAATTTGTTTATTAAATGATTTAGTATATTTAATTTTTTCTTTCAGAACATGGAAGTACCTGAAAGTATTGTTGTAAGTGTGAAATATATAATAATTAATGTGACGATAATAATAAAGTTGTATTTAAAAATTTTCAGAACGTAGCGGAAATTTTACCTCACGTAAGTATTATAATTGTATAATAACAATTCAATTCTATTATTTTATATTTATACAATGGTCAAAATAAATTTAAATCTTTTTAATCTTAACCTTTAATAATTCGAACTCGATTTTGAGGACTTCTGATTATCAAGATTATAAGTACTGTTCAAATTTATTGTGTTCTCAAAGTATCTACCTATACATATTAGATTTCACCATCTTTTTTGAGCTCATTAGTTCATTTAAATGTTTTGCCACACAAAAACCATATATGTGCACGATTTAAAGTGTTTTGTTTGTATTTATGAAAACCGAATCAATGTTATTCAAAAAAAGTTAGTTATTATTGAACTCTCATTATCACAACGATAAATATCCATATGGGTGGTCTATAAAAAAGATATGTTCACAATGTCCCATTTTTGAACTGCCAAAATGCATATATGGAAGGCGTATAAGAAATTAATCAATTTAATGATTTTAATTGCATCATATTTTTTAAAAGTATTATTGTTTTTTTTAAATTATACAATTTAATATGGGCACAGATGTGCGCAAAACAAAACCGTAACAATACTCTGTAAATAGAAAGAACTGTTATGCAAAAGCAATGTCCGTAGCCAAAGAGTTAATAGAGTATACTAATGCCTCGTTTCTATTTAAAGGAAGACCCTTTCATTGTTGTATAATTTTTCATGTTTCATCGCTTGCTTTACCATATTCCTCTTCATTCAGTTCCGTTTTTACTTCTTTTTTCAGTTTCTAGTTTCTGTAACTCTGAACAAAATTATTTGTCATTTTATCCAATCATTTCGTTCTTTCTTTTCTCAGATCTTCGTTTGGTCTTCAAAATATCATGTTTATATTGCGTGGTCTTTTTTAAATCTCATCACATTGTATAGCACGCCCAACGAAACAAGAGTGATACCTTCGTTCAAATCATATTATTAGACCGCTCATCTTTTCTTGAGCGGACTATATAATTCACCTTATTTTTTGCTTTTTAATAAACTCCATTGTCCTGATTTTGCATCTCTTTTAAGAGTTCACTATTTGTTCTCATTCTATACTCACTTTCGTTAATGTTTTACCAATATTTTTTAAAGCATATGGTTTGCTCAAAAATGTGTCTTTTAATTTCATCATGTTCATTAATACTGCTGTGTGTGCTAGACTTTGTGAAGTTAGTACTTAAGTGGACCAACAATTTGAAAGCAGTAGCACTGAAAGTAACTGTAATTATTATTTAATGTAATTTAAAAGTTTAGAAAAACACGTACCTAAGTAAAGCAATAAACAATGGATTCCAATAAGTTCGAATTATCAAGGTTATAAGAACTGTTCAAATTTATTGTGTTCTCAAAGTATCTACTTATATATATTCAACTTCACCATGTTTTTGAGCTCGTAAGTTCATTTAAATTTGTCGTTACCTAAATTGTACGTACCTACACAGTTTCAAATTTTCTGCTTGTATTTACAGAAATTGTGTACATATTTTCCAATCAATGTTATTCAAAGAAAGCTAGCTTTTGTGGAACGCTCATTGCCTCTAATGTTCTCACACCGAAATATCCATACGGGTGCTTTATAAAAAGATATGTTAGCAATGTCCAATTTTTGAACCTCCAAACTACACACATAATATGTAGAACGTGTATAAGAAATTATTTAAGTCGATGATTTCGGTTACATCACATTTTTAAAAAGTATTATTGGTTTCATAAAGTTATATAATTTAGTATATGTATAGACGTAAGCACAAGGAAACTCTAAAAACACTCCACGTAGAAAGAACTCTTATGAAAAAGCAACGTTTCGTAGGAAACAGGGTTAATGGGTGGACTAATGCTCCGTTTCTATTTCAAAAAAGGCTCTTTCGTTGTTATATAATTTTTCATGTTTTATCGCCTGCTTCACCCTTCCTCTTCATTCAGTTCCGTTTTTAATTTTGTCTTTTCAATTTCTAATTTCCATAATTCTGAAATTATTTGTCATTTTATCCAACAGTTTTGTCCTCGATTTTCATTTTCTCCGATCTTCTTCCTGTCTTCAAAATATTATCTTCAGTATTGCACGTTTTCTTAATCTCATCACAGATACAATCCTTATTTTTGGCGCTTGAATAAAAACCTCCCATCTCTTTTAATAGTTTTTTATTTGTTCTTATTCTGTAGTCACTGTCATTCATGTTTCATTAATATTTTTTAAAGAATATGTTTGTTTTACTCAAATAATAGTTTTCGTCTTGTAATTTCATCATGTTCATTAATACTGCTGTATGCGCTAGAGCTTGTAAAGTTAGTACAAATGGGCCATTCATTCTCTGTGTGTCGTCATTTGGACTTCTTTATTTACTAACATGTTTCCTGGCAGTCTCTTTTCCTAATAACATATATTCTAAGGCCGAATTGAACAATTATCTGTAAAGTTATTTCCCTGTCCGATTCCTACGATCGCAGAAAATTGTTGTTGTCTGTTTTGGAACCCATTTTTCTACCCTTGAACGTTAACCGATCGCGATTAAACTTCCACGCGGAGAGAACCGGAATCTCCTCTTTCGAACCGAGTATCGTGTGGCCCTCCACCTTCCGACCCCTCGGACGAGTTAGATGCCCATTTCTCGATGTTTTTCGCCCTAAAATTTTGCAGCGCTTCGGGGAAAAAAATATTCCCCCTAGCAACCACCGTGCGATTTTGTTGATTTTCGGATATTTTCGGTCCGATCGATGGGGCTTTCGGAATCCGCCTTCAAAATTATCCGGCGATACCTCGTTCGACCGTTATAAAGAACTAACCTTATTTTGAGGGCGTCGTAACTCGGAAACGTGGAGTTCTCACCCTCGTAGCTACATCCGCCGACCCTCGGCGGTTCGGGAGCGCACGTCCCCGAAGTCGCCCGGTTCTCGGATCAAAAGTGTAAGACCAAAAGAGTTTCGGTCTGTGGGGGTACGCCGAGTTTGTTATCGCTTGACTACGGCGCGTTTCGAGGAATTTGGAAAAATCTCGAGGTTACCCGCGGATTCGGGATAGATGCGCGAGTCGCCCTTCGAAATTTCGTCTCGATCGCTGTGATTTTCGGGGAGAAAAAAATTATTTACTGTTTTCGACGTTTTCAAGACAGTCAACGGGCTAGGTCGGGCGGTTTTATCCGGTGACTTTGACCCTTTTTCGACAATTTTCAATTTTAATGGACGTGGTCGAAATACGTTTAGTAATATAAAATTACTTAAGGGGGCTTGCGACCGTCTTCTGTCTCGCTCGGACTCGTTGATTGTCCCTGAGAACCAGGTGTTCGTTTTTCAAAGACTCCACAGCCAACTTTCAGAGTATTTACCTGAAATTTTGCACACTAAAGCTTTTTGTTGTTTAGAAATGCGCTATGATCCCAGTTTTTTGTAATTTCAAAAAAAAATGATCATTTTGTTTCCTTAAAAGCTAGAATTTTTCTCAAATTTTGTATGTGAAATAAGCCACCCTTTTCTAAAATTATAAAGAAAACAGATCATAGCGCATTTCTACACAACAAAAAGCTTTAGTGTGCAAAATTTCAGGTAGATACTCTGAAAGTTGGCTGTGGAGTCTTTGAAAAACGAACACCTGGTTCTCAGGAACAATCAACGAGTCCGAGCGAGACAGGAGAAAGTTCGACGAGCCGCCTTAACTCCTTTATGACGAAAAATGGAACAAAACTTTCGAATCATTATTTTAACGACTGACCGAGCCCTATCCAGTGGTGTCCTCATTTTTTTATTACTTTATTTACGAGATTTTTAAATTATTTTCTACGGCTCACAATTAGACGTACCGAAATAAATTGTTTAATAAGAACGTACGCAGATTTCGCTTTTAAAATACAGTGGCGTAGTCGACAAAATTTTAAAATATATACAGATTGTGTAACTTCCTTATTACACAAAATACAAGAAAACTTCCTGAATATTAATTTCACGACTGACCCCCTAATTTCCAGTGACGTACGTCATTCCTTTATGTATCTCGCATTTTCCAAGATTTCTAAAAAACTTTTCCGCCTCTGACGATTAAAAATGCCGAAAGAACTTAAATGTGAAAAGAACGGACAAAATATTAGTTCTCAAAAGTCAGTGGCGTACTTTAAAAAAATTCAAAATAAATAAAAATTACATAACTCCCTTATAACGATACATAGGACAAAACTTCCAAAGCATTATTTTAACGACTGACCCACACCTATCCAGGGGCGTCCTAAACGTTTTTAATACTTTTTTAATTTACGATATTTTTAAAATAATTTTCTACCGTTCACAATTAGACGTTTCGAAATAAATTGCTTAATAAGAGCGTACACATATTTCGATTATGAAATGCAGTGGTGTAGTCGGTAAAATTTAAAAATAGGTGAACATTGCGCAACTCCCTTATTACACGATACATGAAAACTTCCTTAACATTACTTTCATCGCCGGCCCCCTAATTTCCAGTGACGTAAGCTATTTTTTACACCTTTTGCAATTTCGAACATTTCTAAAAAACTTTTCTGCTTCTGACCATTAATTCTGGCAAAAGAACTTAAGTGTGAATGGTACGTGTTAGTCTTTAAAAGTCAGTGGCGTACTTTAAACAAATTGAAAATAAATAAAACTTACATAACACCCTTATAAGAACAGAAGAACAGAGGGTGGGCATGTTTTTTAATGCCTGCTCATCTGAACCTCGCCTTGAAATTTTGTGTTTATGTTATTTTGTTATAATGATAATTTCTTAATAAAGTCGTAAATTATTATTATTATTATTATAACGATAGATAAAACAAAACTTTCAACGCATTATTTCAACGACTGATCCACACCTATCCAGGGACGTCCTCAGTTTTTTTACCAGTCTTTTATTTTACGATATTTTTTAAATAATTTTACAATTTTTACAAGTGGAAGTGTCAAGATATTTTAATTGGCAACTGCTGACGATTTCCTACACGGAACATCCGTACACGACCTCAAAAAGTATTCGTTCATTAGAAAATTTAGGGCAGCCAGTTAGTGAATGGAACGCATTGTTAGTTTATTTATTAGTATCAAAATTTGATTACGTACGAGGCGCGATTGGGAAACACAAAATCCAGGAAGAATTACCGACAATGCAAGAACTTAATGCGTTTTTAAAGGAAAATGTGAATTATTAGAAAAATTAAATGTTTCAAAGACGGACAATAAAGAAAACTTTTAAGTTTCAAAGTAAAAACAAATATCATAGAAATACATATTCTCTTCTCTCGAATTAAAATAAAAAATTTTCATGTTACTTATGTACGAATAGTCATTTGGTGTTTAAATGCGATAAATTCTTAGAACTTAGTGTGTTAGAGAATGAGAAGCACAAAAACTTAAGCTATGTATCAATTGTTTGAATCCAAATCATGCAGTCGAAGATTGTAATAAAGCGTGCTGTAGAAAATGTGACAAAAACACAACACGCTGATGCATTCAGAAACGCCTGGCAAGGCAGATATTATTAATGCGCATTACAGTCGGCAGGAAAATATTGGCTCCAGCCGACAAGCGGTGACAGAAGTTTGCGGTGTTGCCGGAGTAGGAATAAGTAACAATTCTTGTATACCTGGAAATGATATCTCTGTTAATTCCGTCACGGCCGGCGGCGTTAAAAATGTATTTACATTATTATCGACAGCGATAGTAAACGTACAAGATAAACGGGGCAAAATCATACCGGCTAGGATGTACTAGATCCCGGTTCACAAAGTAATTTTGTTATTGAACAATTAGCGTATGTCGAACCCAGCTTCTCTCTAAATTGTTTGGAGACAAAAGTATGAAAAACATACCAACAAGAGAGATAAACAATCAGAGTTCAGCGATTGCTAAACAGTTTTCATCAGAAATCCAAAAATTATATGCAGGCTGCGTTGTCAGTTTTGACGTTCAGTAATCAGATGCTTGTGTGATAAATCACGGCGTGGATAAACCCGTCCAAACAAATTCCACATTGCGAATTACTTCAATTATCAATAACTGTAGGCTATGATGCCCACTAAATTGGGTGTTTTAAATGAACAGTCAAAAAAGTTGGTATTAAATTTATTGATTACTTTACAAAAGAAAAGGCAAATAATGGACCCTTCCTACCACTGCAAAATATTCAAGAGTTTCAAAGAATGAAACACCAAAAAGTTAATAACTTATCGTTAGCAGTAAAAAAGCGAATAAAGAAGAAACTAAAAACATTGGATATAGATGAAGTTGTTAAAATGGAAATAAGAGAAGTAATTTATAATTTTTATGTGTCTCAAACCCCGTTCAGAGCACAAACGTTAAGAAAAACGTTAAAAAATAAGGAAATTATTGACATAAGTAAACCAAGTCTTTTAAATTTATTGAAACACTGCGGATTTAGATATAAGAAAGATTGTAACCGGCTGTATTTATGTGAACAAACAGGGGTTGTTAGTCAAAGGGTTAAATTTTTAAGAAAACTTTAAGAAACTATAATAGTAACCTGCGAAAGGTAGGATTTTTGAATGAAACATGGGTATTTGCCAATGGAACTGTCCGAAAATCATGGCAAGATTCATTAATAAGAAGTTTTTGTTCAAATATTGTGTGTTTTGAATGAGTATGGAAAACCGCAGACCAACTGGTTTCGTTCTTCTGGGATTCATCAGTACGGTGCTTTCCCCTACACGCTCAAACCATGCAATTTAACTTGCTATATATGCTGCCGCGCTCTGGACAGATATCAGCAAGTGACAACTACTTTGAGTAATTATCTGGTATTAATTAGTGGTACTGGACCGTTCGAACAACTACTCCTCGGGCAAATACCCCGCCAGGCATTGAGTTATAGACACAGTGGATGGATCAAGAACTTTGACGTAAATTCACTATGAATTCTTAATAAGTTAAACCCACACTCCAAAAGACAGTGACACAGTAATTATTAAACTCGACACGTGTTTCGCTGACAACGTCAGCATCTTCCGGAGTAGAAGATAATCAGATTATAGTGTTCCAATATTGAGAAAAAGTTTTTAGAGAAAGGTCACAACAAATGGAGTGTGACGCAGTACATAGCTCTATTGAAACGGCATTAAAAGTCGGAAAATTTATTTTCCCATTGATTATTTTTTAAGAATCACAAAAAAATTGGCTTAAAAGTCTATTTATTGTGAAAAATTTTGGCGACAAAAATGTTATAAAATATAGTTCGATTAGACCCACTAAATCTGTAGGTGGCAAAACAGTCACAGACATTCGAGCTTTAAGATACAATGGTGGAAAAATATTGATTAAAATCAATTTCCATGAATCATTTCAAGAATTGCCAACTAGACCAAAAGAAGTTGATTTATCTAATACCAAATTTCAACCACTATTTCAAAGTAGACTTTTAATTTCAAAAACAAAATACGACCACTTACAAGCAATTAAATCCGTTATGATGATTATTTTGAAACCAATTTTAGTGGCTTCCACTTGTTGACTCCACTAAAATGTCCTGAGACCCAACATAAAAAAATACATGACCTCGTATGTTATTAAATTTTTCATAAAAGTTGATATGGCTGATTTTTTACCAAATTTACGAAATCGGGCAGTATTTAATTATCTACACCCAAAATATTTAATAAAATAATACTCTATATTCATTTTTAAAAGGTTTATGGTTTGTTCTATAAAATTAGTTCCTTCCAACTTACGAGCTACCGTCGCAGGGGATATATCGGATGGCAGGGGTTATTTCGGACAATTTGCATTTTTCTTAATTCCCACTCCAAGGCCTACAATGAAACTCGGAAGGCCAACATTCAAACTCGGAAAAAATGACAGGATACAGAAAAACCCGCTAAATTATTAGGCAACGCCTAGAATTGTTTATCATTGGTGAGTACTTTTGTAAAAAAATGTGATATTTTTGCAAAATTTTGTTATTCGTCAAAACCCCCGCGTGGAAGCTAAACTATTAAACATACACAAATACATTAAGAACAGTAGTGATAGATAATATGTCTTTTGCAAAAACAGCTGAAAGGTTTTAGGTGTCAAAATTAACGTTGTACGACAAATGAGTCTTCCAGTTCCAAAACCCCCTAAATACACCTTTAACGAATTTTCTGCTTTCACTGGAATATAATAGCATTTTTGCCCGTAGAATCCGCCTGTGCAATTACTTAGTTCCAAAACCCTCTACAAACCGTATAACATCGCCGTTCAAATACGGATTCTGATTCAAAACCCCCTGTCTAACATACAAATTCTGTTCCAAAACGCTTCATCTGCTGTAAAATAGTTTTAAATCAAACCCACCTATGTTCAATATAAAAATCCGTATAATGTATTTTATTTGCTTTCAAAACCCCCTATGTGATCGTTTATATTTTTAGGCATTTTAGTTTCCTTATGTTTGTAACACTCTTGTAACATGCAAAAGGATAATTTAGTTGCCGAAGAAGGCTCCGAAAATGATGACTTCAATGAAATACCTGACGACGAAACATTTTCCCTAAATAAATATTCGAAATTTTCACTGTAGTGTTAAATTTTTTATTAATAATCCTAGAAGTACGCTATAAGGAAATGAAAAAAAATAAGGATGACTTTTTGTGTTTACGTTTTCAAAACCTAATAAAAGGCATTTACAGTTCCAAAACCCACCATGTATAACTTTTTGTATTTTTTTTGTTTACTATAAATTTGTCTATAGTGTACATGGTGGCTTTTGGAACTGGACGACTCAAATATAGAGGTCACATGGTGATAAATTAGGGAAACCAACTCTACTCAGCACTCTGTTTAGAAAAGCAGATTATAGGTGCCTTAAAAGTAGCTGCAAATCACAATTTTCCATTTAATCAGACGGCTTTAAAGGATTTCGTTAAGCAATATTTAGACAGAAAAGGGGTAAATACAAAATCTTTAAGAGAATCGCCCAGGTGAAGATTGGTGCGAATATTTTTTTGAAGTGCTTGCCAAAAGAAACAGCTACAATGTCACGGTCTTAAATGAGATGAACGATCCGGACAAAATAATAATTACAGCGGCTGCTGGTTCTCGGCTTTGCTCGAGTGGAGAAGGCTGGGTTCGTTTTTCCAAACCAAATTAGACGAATACTTACGAAAAAAATAAAGGGGCGCCACCAATTTTTGTAGCCAGACCAAGGTGGTAGTAATAATGAATTCGCGACAAAATTGGAAACACAAATACACCAAGCAATAGTATTGCAATAATCAATGTCTAATGTCCACAAGTGTAGTGAGGAAAAAGAAAATAATAAACGATGGTTTGCGCAAGCGATGACAAAGTTCGATTTATTCGAAAACAGGTAAAACTCTAAATTCAAATATCTAATTCTCAAACCACAAAACTCATAAATTCTTTAAGACAGCAACGCGATAATATTAATATAATAATATGAATTAATCAATAATATTAATAATATTAATACGTCAAATACAAATGTAAGAAATTCTCTTACAAAAGGAGAAATGTTAATTTATTTCAAATATGCAATTTCTTTTCCTCGACAAAATATTTAATCACCCAAACATAGCGCTATGCCCCAGTGTCACAAAATCATACAACAAAAGATTTTCTGACTTAGAATTATATAGGTAAGATAATTTGAATTGACTGTTAAGAATTAATTAATTGAACAATGGTGAAAATGAATCACTTCTAAAAGTACAAATGAAAGCAGTGAAATCAATCTTAATATTCGTGAAGCAACGTTTTCTTTTAATGGATAGTATCAAATACAATTTTTAACAGAATCTTTTTATTAGGTGTGCAAAGAAAAAGAATGTAAACAACACGAAAATAAGTATTGGTACTTCCAACTGATAGTAGCGCTAAAATAATTCAAGTACTGGAGTAAGAAAACGAAGTGTTTTATTATAAGTAATTATTAAAAAAAATACTCAATGGCTTATCTGCTGATCTAATGAATTGGATCCTGCCGGACGATACAGCAATTCCAGATTCTCCTCTACAATTTATTATTCTGCGTACGTTTCAAACTAACAAACGGCTGCCGCAAATAATTCCAAATGAACAATACCAACTCGTACCACCAGATCTAGATAGTTCGGTACTTATAAGTGTCCAACCTAGTTAGTCGCATCAAGTTCCCTAAAATAATGCAAACATTTAACCTGGGGAATAAATTAAAAAGAATCACCTACCTCACAAGAGGGAAACTGCGTGGTAACGTTAACAAAAGTATGAGATACTTTTCGAGTTTTTTTTTAATCCCAAAAATTTGGCGTAATTTTGAAGACAAAACAAATTCAACGACAACTTCAAAATTCAATTAATCGATATGAGGATAATCCCTTACGGTTTTAATTTCCATCAACAAGGAAAACTATAAACCTCAAACGACGCTCGAAGAGTGCCTTCCGCGTGAAATCTTTTTAAAAATCCAACCGGTCGAGAATAGAAGAAAGCAGACAAAAACTGAGAGTCTATCGGCAAAAAGGGCAAAAGAACAGCTGGAATACTATGCGGATAAACAAATAATGCGACTACATTTTAACAAAACTTGAATAAACTGTCGAAACTTCTATTAACTTTTCTAAATAAATTAATAACGTAACACTCTCCCTCCACTTAGAGAGAGGTAAATTTCCTCAACAAAATTTACCGACTTGCGCTATTTTTAACAACCTATGGTAAGTATTAATAATTAACATGAAGAAATGCAAAAAAATACTAAATAACCTAAACTATTGGCAGTTCAGACTCTTCCTCGAATGGCTTCAAGTCTTGGACATGCCATATACCCTTAAGGTTCCCATTCATGTCCTGCAACTCGTAACTCCAATAACCCATTTTTCGGCGAATACGAAACGGCCCAACATACTTAGGAGCCAACTTAGCATTGATGAAATCAACAGCGCTAGAATGAATTTTATTCTTCCGCCACACAAGATCTCCAATTTCGTATCTAACAGGTCGTCTACGTAGGTCGTATCTACGTTTACTTCGGCTGTGAGCTTCAGCTAATTTTGTCTGAATTTCTCTAAACATTTTCATGAAACCTTGGACACGTTCATCGATTGTCGGCGGTTTACTTTCCTCCGTTTCCAGATGCTGATAGTCCGATCCAGCATGAACATATTCTCTACCAAAATTTACAAAGAATGGTGAATATCCAATCGTTTCCTGTTTAGCTGCCCTTATAGCACAACCTGCAGCAGCTAGGTGAAGATCCCATTTCCGTTGATCAGTTTTGATATAACAAGAGAGTACAGTTTTGACGGTCTGATTAGTTCTCTCTGTCGGATCTGCACGCGGATTATACAAGGCCGTATACATTAATTTCACATTATACTTTTCACAAATTTGTCGAAAAACGTTACTATTCATTTGTTTGCCATTGTCACATATTAGGAATTGAGGTACACCATAAACTAAAAATATTTCCTCCTCGATATGACGAGAGAGCGTCTTCGCATTGGCCGAACGCACGGGAACAAGAACAACATACTTACTAAAATAATCAGTAATGACCAAAATATACGAAAATCCTCGTGATGACCTGGGAAGAGGCCCTACGAAGTCCAGAGAAATCATTTGCCACGGTCTAGTGATGTCAGGACGACTACCCATGAGTCCGGCAGGAGCTTTATGTTCGATTTTACACTCTGCACAGGTACTACAAGTTTTGACGTACTTGACAACGTCCGCCTTCATCTTCGGCCACGTATAACGGTGATGTAGTTTCCAGTACACCTTATAAATACCTAGATGTCCAGACTGTGGATCGTCATGATATTTCCGAAGTAATTCGCGCCGGAAATCCTTGGGGACTACGATCTTCCAATAATCTGCCTTGCTAGAAAGTTCAGGAATCTTACATTTCACGTATTTATATAGGAGACCATCAGACACTCTAAACTGGGGTATGCTCTTCAATGCCACGTAGCAACCTTCTGTACCATCGATCCTGACAGTCGACGAACTGGTCTATTAAGGAAAGAGAATCCACCGAAACAGGAACCGAGCGTGATAGGCAATCGGGAACAACATGGTCTTTTCCCTTCCGGTGCACTATGTCATAATCGAATACTTGCAGTCGAACGGCCCATCTTGCAAGACGTCCAGTTGGGTCCTTTAGTCGATTTAACCACAAAAGGGAATGGTGGTCGGTTATCACCGTAAATTTCACTCCATCAAGATAATGTCGAAGTTTCTCCGCCGCCCAAATAAAACTCAACAATTCCCGCTCGGTCGTCGAGTAGTTTCGTTCTGCTTTTCTCAGGGGACGCGAAAGAAAAGCTACCACCTTTTCTCCATCCTCAAATTCTTGTGTCAACACAGCGCCTAAACCATAAGAGGAAGCATCTGTCTGCAGCACAAACTTACGATCAAAGTCGGGGCAATTTAGGATAGGAGCAGAGACGAGAAGCTCTTTAATTTTTTGAAAGGCCTCCTCGCACTCAGAAGTCCATATGAAACGTTTTCTCTTGCAAGTTAAATCAGTTATGGGTTTGATAACTGCTGCAAAGTCAGGTACGAATCGCCTATACCAAGACGACATTCCACAAAATCGACGAACCTCTGAAACAGTAGTCGGTGCCGGGATTCTAAGAATAGCGTCCACTTTATCCGGATCCACTCGAAGACCGCTACCATCAACCACATAGCCCAAATATCGAAGTTGGGGCCGACAAAATTGACTTTTTTCTTTGTTCAAGGTTAAACCGGCGGCTCTCAAGCGGTCGAGAACTTCTTCCACAACGTGCAAGTGGGTATCAAAATCGGGTGAAATTATAATTATGTCGTCCAAGTAGACAAGGACAAATGGCTCAAGATCTGCGCCCAAGACCTTATCAATTAACCGTTGCCAAGTGGCTGGTGCATTGGTGAGCCCAAAAGGCATTCTTCTAAACTGGAAAAGTCCGCGGCCAGGGACTGTAAACGCAGTCAATTCACGGGACGACTGTTCAACAGGGATCTGCCAGTAAGCGCTTTTAATATCAAGGCTGGTCAAGTACTTTGCATTACGTAACCGATCAAGAATCGCAGACACATAGGGCAGAGGATAGGCATCCCTACGCGTTACCGAATTTAATTTCCGATAGTCTATACAGAAACGATACCCTCCTTCTTTTTTTGGTACAAGTAAGACAGGGGAAGACCATCCACTGGAAGAAGGTTCTACTATCCCTTGTTCTAGCATACTTTTAAGTTCCTCATCAATTATCCGTTGCTTCTGAGGCGACACCGGGTAATATCTTTGTTTAATTGGATCAGAATCAGTCCGGATGATATGTTCAGTGGCAGTGGTGGATCCAATACCATCAGGCATTGAATCAAATTTACGTCGAATTAAATCATTCAGACGAACTTTCTCATTCGAACTTAGAACAATTTCGCAAATTTCAGGTTGAGTATTAGCGTTAGTAAAGTGCCAAACGTCGTGTTTCAAATCGGGAACTACACCCATAGACACCCAAAAGTCAGTGCCTAGAATCAATCTGTGGGTCAATTCCGGGATGACCAGTACATCTATAACGCAAACTTTGTTCAGTAGTCGAATTGGGGTCCTGACAACACCAATACTCGAACAAGCATGACTATCAGCTACTGTGCAGTTGGTGATATTACTGCTATCTAAGTGTAAACCCAATGACAGAAGTGTATTTAACCCATCGCGACTGACGACCGTATTGGTCGCACCCGAATCAAGTAATCCAAGTATAGGACAACCCAAAACAGATATTTCCAAATATGGTCGCTGATCATTTTTCGCGTGAGAGATGACGTAATTCAATAAGACTTTACGTTCCAAACTGGAAGAATCGGTCGATGACGAGGACTGGTGGGAGTTGACTTTAGGACCATTCAGTTCTCCCGGGATACGTTTCCCGAAACACGAGAACATTCAGGACAAGAGCGCACGGTGTAGTTCAATTTTCCACATCGATAGCATTGCTGAACTTTAGGCGCAGGGCAATTTTGAACGATATGTCCCTGCTTATGACAATTCCAACAAGTCACTGGTTTGGACTGCCGAAATTCATTTACTTCAGCTGGGAGGGGCGCCGAAGTATCAGCACGTAACTGCAGTGAAGAAGATGACGATGCGATAAAAGCAAATTGTGGTTCAACATATCTCTTACGTGTCCGACTTGGCGGTTTATAAGTATCTGCACGATATTTTCTGGTTTCCAAGTCTAGGCATTCCTCTTCTAATTGCTGTATGGTTCGAACATGGGAAAGCTGCATGGTGTAGAATGGGGCTAAATTGCGCGTAATAATTCCTAATTGGATATCTTCTGGTATACTACCGTAACGCTTGAACATAGCTTTCATACTTGCCAGAAAATCAACAATGCTTTCAGAATTATCTTGGGTGCGCGACATAATCTCTTCGAAAAGTCGTGGTTTATAATCAGGAGGCTCGTAATGATGACACAACAGACTTGCCAAACTTTTCCAATCAGAGAACCTAGACTTATTCGAACGGTCAAAAAGCACTCAAAAAAGCAGTCGCTCTGAAACATTCCGGGCAACGCGTAATTCTTCTACTGATTCCAAAAAATCATGAACTGACATGTCCTTATTATCACCGGAGAATTTGAGATTCCATTTTTCTACTGGTTGCGTACGAGGTCGAAATGAGCGTGAAGTTTCCCGAGTAGGAGGAGCGTTTGAACTATTGAGATCATCAATTTCGCGATCCAACTCGGAATCGGTATCTGATCCAGTATTTGGCTCATTTCTAAATAATGAAGAAATATTCAAACTACTTTCTCGAGGTCTTGTGGATTGTTCAAGTTGATCAAATAACCCCAAAATTCTCCCCATTAACTCCGAACGCGACTTAACTATCCCGGGATCCGAAGTAGGAATTCTATTAGTTCGCTTCAACAAATGTACAAGCCGTGACTGGATGGTTAAAAATATGCTATCAGTTTTAACGCCAGTGAAATCGACGACTGTAATTCCTCAATTTTTGTAGAAATTGTAGTAATTTCTTCCGCGGGGGTGAAACTGTATTCCGGATAATGCAAAGACTTATCGGTTTTCTCGAATTTGATGAGTGGTCGAAGAGCGGACCTCATTTCAGCAACTGTCGAAGGACATGGTATTCCTCTCAATCCCAACTCATACTGCAGCTCATCTTTCTTCAATCGATGTATGTCCATAGTATAATCCATTACGACTTTAAAGACAATTAACAACAAAAAGGGAACAAACAACAAAAAAAAATAATCACGCGAAATGAACAATTGGTCAGTTAAATATATATGCAGCAGAATCGGCACACTACATCTACTAAAATAAGTCAGCACCGATAAGCCATTTTAAAAGTTCCGCAAAAAAAAATAAAAAAAATAAAAAATAAACAATGCGAAAAAAAAATATCCTTCACACGGGGAAGGGTGGCCTCGACGATGGGCGCCAAAATTTGTCACGGTCTTAAATGAGATGAACGATCCGGACAAAATAATAATTACAGCGGCTGCTGGTTCTCGGCTTTGCTCGAGTGGAGAAGGCTGGGTTCGTTTTTCCAAACCAAATTAGACGAATACTTACGAAAAAAATAAAGGGGCGCCACCAATTTTTGTAGCCAGACCAAGGTGGTAGTAATAATGAATTCGCGACAAAATTGGAAACACAAATACACCAAGCAATATTATTGCAATAATCAATGTCTAATGTCCACAAGTGTAGTGAGGAAAAAGAAAATAATAAACGATGGTTTGCGCAAGCGGTAACAAAGTACGATTTATTCGAAAACAGGTAAAACTCTAAATTCAAATATTTAATTCTCAAACCACAAAACTCATAAATTCTTTAAGACAGCAACGCGATAATATTAATATAATAATATGAATTAATCAATAATATTAATAATATTAATACGTCAAATACAAATGTAAGAAATTCTCTTACAAAAGGAGAAATGTTAATTTATTTCAAATATGCAATTTCTTTTCCTCGACAAAATATTTAATCACCCAAACATAGCGCTATGCCCCAGTGTCACAAAATCATACAACAAAAGATTTTCTGACTTAGAATTATATAGGTAAGATAATTTGAATTGACTGTTAAGAATTAATTAATTGAACAATGGTGAAAATGAATCACTTCTAAAAGTACAAATGAAAGCAGTGAAATCAATCTTAATATTCGTGAAGCAACGTTTTCTTTTAATGGATAGTATCAAATACAATTTTTAACAGAATCTTTTTATTAGGTGTGCAAATAAAAAGAATGTAAACAACACGAAAATAAGTATTGGTACTTCCAACTGATAGTAGCGCTAAAATAATTCAAGTACTGGAGTAAGAAAACGAAGTGTTTTATTATAAGTAATTATTAAAAAAAAATACTCAATGGCTTATCTGCTGATCTAATGAAATGGATCCTGCCGGACGATACAGCAATTCCAGATTCTCCTCTACAATTTATTATTCTGCGTACGTTTCAAACTAACAAACGGCTGCCGCAAATAATTCCAAATGAACAATACCAACTCGTACCACCAGATCTAGATAGTTCGGTACTTATAAGTGTCCAACCTAGTTAGTCGCATCAAGTTCCCTAAAATAATGCAAACATTTAACCTGGGGAATAAATTAAAAAGAATCACCTACCTCACAAGAGGGAAACTGCGTGGTAACGTTAACAAAAGTATGAGATACTTTTCGAGTTTTTTTTTTAATCCCAAAAATTTGGCGTAATTTTGAAGACAAAACAAATTCAACGACAACTTCAAAATTCAATTAATCGATATGAGGATAATCCCTTACGGTTTTAATTTCCATCAACAAGGAAAACTATAAACCTCAAACGACGCTCGAAGAGTGCCTTCCGCGTGAAATCTTTTTAAAAATCCAACCGGTCGAGAATAGAAGAAAGCAGACAAAAACTGAGAGTCTATCGGCAAAAAAGGCAAAAGAACAGCTGGAATACTATGCGGATAAACAAATAATGCGACTACATTTTAACAAAACTTGAATAAACTGTCGAAACTTCTATTAACTTTTCTAAATAAATTAATAACGTAACAACAATTAACGATTATTCTCAGAATTTGGAAGAATCACAGGATGTTCCAGCAAAAAATTTCATTAACTACGACGAAACCAATCCATGCGATGATCCAGGTAAAGCAAAAGTGTTTGTTAATAGAAAATCCCAGCATGTAAATAGAGCAATCGACAATTCCAAATCTTCAACATCGGTAATGCCATTATTGGCGATGGACAAATGTTACAAAGTACATGTACCATGAGTGGATTGAAGGAGGTCCTCCAGGAGCACGGTACACCAACACTTCCTCTGGATTGTTTGACAACACGTTTGAAGACTGGTGGCGCTACCTTATATGAAATGAAAAGAAGGTAACTAACTTTTAACAGGAGACAACTTGGCAAGCCACCTATCCGTTGAAGTGATTAAGAAATGTGAAGAGAACAGCATAGGTTTTGTTTTTTTACCCCCCAATGGCACACACTTGTGCCAACCCCTGGACGTTGCATTTTTAGTGGGTTAAAAATTCAATGGAGAAAAGTCTTAACTGAAGGGAAATTACATCGCCCAGGTGTTGCCAAAATCAGAATTTCTGAAACTCTTGAATAAGATGTAGCAAGCAGCTAGTTCTACTCTACTCTAGTATATCTGGCTTTAGGAGTTGTGGGATTTCGCTGTTTAATCTGAAAGAAATCACGAAGCGAATAAAACCTGAATATGATGACCAAAGTAACAATGAACTCTTACTAACTGCATTTGAAAATGCTATAATTAAAAATACTATGGTTGAAGAAAGATATGTGCCAAAACTAAGAAAGAATATCGAGGTTCCTTCTAGAAAATCCATCTCAAGAAGTGACCTAGAGCAGCCATCAACATCACTTGACAAATGAAAGAAATGAAGGAACAGATGAGGACGATAGAATGGAAATAGACAGTGAAATCTCAAAACCAGAAAACGAAGAGAAGTTGAAGACAGATGTTCAAATTCCTTCCGATGTTTTTTATTGTTTCTCTCGTATATGACAGATGAACTAGAAATGAAAAAGTTAGCATCTCGTTGCCAAAGTTATAGATATCAAAAAACAATGCTTTATTCTAAGCGCATGAGCGAAAATAAAGGCAAAAATAATGTCTTTCCCGTAACAGAGGGTGTGATTTCTGTCGATTTAAAACAAATTAAATTAAAACTGTGTAACCCGGCTATTCGTAGAGGTCGACATATATTCCAGAAGATGTTCTTTAACTTGTGTTATTTCATTAATAAGACTTATTTTATGTTTCCGTGCCTTTTACTTTAATTTCATGAGTTTTCACAAAAACATAATTGAATTTAAGTTTTTTTTTACTTTTATAATGTAAAAGAACGGCTCTTATGTTTGTCCAAATAAAATGTATTATAAATTTGACGTGTTCAATTTAAGCACTCCCCTTAGTCTATTTTTAGTGGTTCCTACCTATTTTTTTAAATAAAATTCTTCTATAAATTCTATATCGAACAGATATCAAATTCTATAGAAATTTACTACTGTCTGATATATGTCCCAACCTCGGGATTATATCGTACACACTTAAATAATAAAAAAATATTTAGGGAACTCCAATTCACCTCTTTTATGTGTTAAAAGTTCCTTGAGTATACCTTTATCAGTTTGCTTAATCAGATTTATTTAAATAACACATAATATTACTCCAGATATTTAAAAAATGTTTAAAAATCGTCCCGTCCCCTGTTTGCGGCACTGTCTTAGAACCCTCGATATTCGACTTGAGGTGCTTTCTGCATCTGGAGTGGGACTGCTGAATTTTTCATTTAATGTTTGATTTATTTAATTCACCTTCAGAACTGCTAAAGCAGAAGGAATCACCTAATTTAACTCTGTATTTTGACACTATTAGTGAGAAACTAACAATATATTTTTTCAGCCCCCAAGCCAGCAAATTTTTAAGCAAAACATTTTACTTGCCATCGACACAAACGCTTAGACGTAGGTACGACAGAAAAATGGTCTTTTAATCCTGGTTTGAATGACTTTCTCTTCCAAGCTTTAAAATTAAAAACTGATACAATGGCTGAAGACTGATGGATGAAATGTCTTTAAATAGCAATTTGTTTTATAACAACAGTGACGATGAAATTGTAGGATTTCAACATGTTGCTGCAAATAAAAAACAATTGAGAAATTTGCTGTTGGTTATGGTTAGAGCAATCCATTCAAAGTGGAGACTGCCTATAGTATATGGATTAACAGACTCGGCATGTTTTGGCAGTGAATTAAGTAATTTAATTTTCAGCTCAATTGAAAAATTGAGTAGTATGGGTCTTGATATAATAGCCGTTGTGTCAGATATACGTTCAAATTTTTATACTTTCACTCGTAACCTGAACACAAGTATTTAGTGCCTCAGCAGTTGCTGGAATGTCTGTCCAAATAACATAATATTGTATATACCTTCATCAGCTGCAAAAACAATACACTTTACTGATAAAATAGTTGACTTAATGAATTCCTCTAAGAAAACGAGTGCAAAGAAATACAATAGGGCATTTACTGGTGAGGACTTTCAAATCAATTTTATCAATGAAATGGAAAATATGTTCCAATACATAAAATTAATAGAACGAAATAGTGAGAAGGATGTTAGGAAAACTATAAAATGTTTAAAATGTTGGCAGATTTTGTTAGCTGCATTAAAAGAACTGTGGAGCAGTTTAAATTGTGACATTCTATATATTCGTCGAGTAAACCAGGATGGCTTAGAACATTTTTTGGTAGTGTAAGGTAACAGGGAGGTAACTGTGCGAATTCAACACCGATTCAGCTTCAAGGAGCATTAAAAAAACTATTTAGCTGAAGTTTTAACATATATAAATAGTACACTGGATAACACACGAATTTTGCCAGAAACTGATGCTGCAAATATTTAACTTAATATCGATACCATAGACTGCCCTGAATAAAATTTACCTGAACATAAGGTGTTGAGATATATTTGTCGATATTTAATAAGAAAATGTCTTTCTAAACACCAGTGCGATATTTGTGTTGTATATTCAATTAGTTCTACCGATTTGTAGGACACAACACTCCTGACTCAATTTCGAGCATAGAAGAAACGGGCTTCAGCAATTTCCAAGGCTTACTAGCACCATATGATTTTTGCAATTACCTATGTTACGAAACTTGAAAATAGATTCATAGAGAACTTTGAAAATTATGCGATACAGTACCCTGCCGTGTTACTTCAAAGCGATTTATAAAATACACACATCCTTGTAGCCAATTCCCCTTAAATTATTATATAATTAAATTATATTCAAGGATGAGAATTTTCTAGTGTTTGAAATTTTCAGAGAATTCATTAAAATAATTCTGATAGAAATAGAAAATTTTTGATTGTCCCATTTGTAATGTGTTCATATTAAAATGTACAGGCAAATTTTAATTAACGAAGACCAGCGTAAACTCCAAATAATATTTTGGCGTCCGAATACCACAAATTGAAGTGTTATCAATAAAACACGGTGACGTATAGGACAGCATCTGCTCCGTACTTAGCTGTTGGATGTTTAATACAATAATTAGCAAATGACAATATGGCACAGTTGCCACTTGCAAGTGGGACAATAAAAAATGATTTTGACGTTGACGACTTGTTGACAGGAGCCAATACGAAGGAAAAAGTGCTTCAAATTCAACAATTGATTACAGAAATATTAAGTAAGGATGGGTTTGAAATGGCTTTGCAATGATAGAGAAATTTTAGAAATGTTTAATGTTAACAAGGAATTAGATTGGTGAAAATGAAAACAATAAAACACTCGGAATTTACTGGAATTCAAACAATGATTTTATTCAATACTCTATTAATATTAACAAATCACCAACGAAAATTAGTAAAAGAACATTTTTTCTTTCATTAGTCAAATATTCGACCCCTTAGAATTCTTAGGGCCAATAATAATTAAAATGAAGAAGAAAAGAAGTGTTTGGTTTGTTCGTCCACAGCAACCGCATATCATGATTTCGCCCTTTGTTGGAGCTCATCAGTACGGTGCAGCTGTGTGCGAACAAACAAAAAAAGTATCTAGTCTATAAAGGCGAGCGGGGCACATCAGTAACCGAGCGGCAACTCCAAGAAGTTGGCTCTCGCTCACTGATAGTCTCCTCTAAGACATTACTATTCAATGTCGGAAGAAAATAATAACAATCGATCCGAACTTGCTCCAACAACTACTCCCCGGGCAAATACCCCGGCAGGAATTGAATTACGGAGCAAGTCTTGAACGACAGTGTGCACTAAACGGTGACATTAGTAGAGAGCAGGTGAGATTTCCTGTTGTTTTAGTGCACACCGTCGTTTAGGACTTACTCTGTAAATCAATGCCTGTCGGGGTATTTGCCCGGGGAGTAGTTGTTGGAGCAAGTTCGGATCGATTGTTACCAATAATAATTGTAGCAAAATTATTCATCCAAGAATTGTGGCAATTAAAAAAGAATTGGGACGATGATCTGCCACAAGAATTTTGTGATCGATGGTGTAATAATGAGAAAGAGATGCCTATAATTAATACATATAGTATACCTAGGCACGCATTAATTTCCGAATTGAAATGTACGGATTAGTGGATGCGGTACGCGATAAGAATTAGGAAAATACGGCACTTCAACTCCACGGGATGCCCTTTGGCACGATTGTTCCTTACATTAAGGAGATTCATTTTCGAAGAGGACGTGTCAACATTTTCCCTTATGATCCAAGATGGCGGCCATTTTTGTAAAAAAAAACAAAAATTACCTAAAATATACATGTGGGGTATCTTTTCCAGCTAATTTAAACCTCCTGAATACGAAAATGAAATCAGTTTTTTATTACGAGTCAATCTGCTCCCATAATTTACACACCAAAAAACGAAATTATTAAAAACATTTTTTTTCAAAATCGAAAGTGACTTTAAATTACTCACCAATACTTGAATACAAATCATCTATAAATTACTAATTTGAAGTAGAAGTTAAAAAGTAGTTATCCCTTCCGTAACACTTCCAACCCCTCTGATGACCCGCCACTGATGAGAATTGAGCGCCACCGGTGAATCACACAAAAATACAGCGATTTCCTGAGTTACTGGTATGTTGAGGAGTGATTTATGGTATTTTAATTCGATAATTACGTGAATCGAGAATGAGAGATAATTATTCTGACTGAGGTAAGTATCTTCTATAATCTATTACCCAATATATATGTTGCATGTTATCGCTATTTTGAAGAAAACATAACCTCACTATTTTTTTGGGTTGCTTTCATTTGATAGATAACACATTCGCTTGAAAGTAATGTTTAAAAGCACTAAACACACTTTTTCAGATTGCTATGCATGTTGATCTGTTGGTGGTTGGTTATTAAGAATGTATGATGGAGGAAAAATGTTTAAAGGGAAAACATTGTATTTGGCTTCCTCGAAGCCGCTTAGTGGCGATAAATTCAATCTTTCCGATTGGAGAAAATGTTGTTTATGTCAGAAGAGTGGGGGATATTTACTGTGCCCAGAAAAGAATAAAAATAAAGAACTTTGTGGATACCCAAGTCTGGCTACAAGAATTTTGGAACTTAAATCATTAAAAGAATTACCGGCTCAATTAAACTTAGATGCTCTTAATCAAGATGACGGCATTGAGTCAACACTTATTAGTCAGAATGCTAGGTGGCATAAATCGCGTTACCAAAAATTTGATAATCGTGAAATGGAACGTGCGCGCATCAGAGCTAGGAAAAGGAACTTGAGTCCTGATCTACAGCTAGTTGCTCTATAAAGCAGTTTACAAGGTCATAATTGAGCCACTTAATAGCTTTGATCCTGTCTGCTTTATATGTAGAAAGGAAACGCAATGGAAGCGTTAATTACATCAGGTAATGACGCTTGAGAAGGACAAGGAAGTTCGAGCTTGTGCTAGTCCACAACTTTTAGCTGTCATAGGCCTAGTTTCTCAGGAAGCTAAGTAACATAAACCATGTATGGATTCTTTACTTGTGAAATGGAAACGAAATTGTAAAGAAGATTCATAAACGGAAGGGATATTCATGTGCGAAGAAATGGCGTTTGCAGATCTTGTAAGCTTTATTCAAGAAGAACTCAATGACATGTCTTCTCTTTCAAATTTTTTTAGTGAAAGACTTGCCCAACTCCTTGACTGTGCTGTAACAGAGTTTTCAGCAGTACATTCCACCAGATTACGTGAAAAGATAGTTTCATACTTCCTTGAACTACGGGCTGAAAAACGAAAGGGAGGGAAGGAATATGTGTTAGTACACAATGTGCTGCTGGAAGTGATTACGATTTGGATGCGGTTGGATTACAAACATTTGTAAAGAACTTGAAAAAAAAATAAAAACACTAGATGATTTTTCACTGGTCCTTTGTGAGAAACTACCAAGAGTCTGTTGTTCCACATTCTTTACTTGTTGCCGTAAATATGATTCTCTACGGATCTTCTACCCAGACAGACAGCAAAGCAAGTCAATTGCCAAACTCTTCTGTTCAATTGAATCGCTTATTGCTGAAAGGGCCTAAGTCACTTTTTTGCCATTTTGAGTTATACATATGAGGATGTAGTTTCGACCAAGCCCGATCGTTTGGTGTTGAAAAGAACTAAGTCCCGTAAGCCTATAGTATTTTTATGTCCCTTTCAAGTCATATGACTTAGTTCCTTTCTGCAGTAAATAAAATAAAATAAAAACCACACCATGTAAGAATGTGCTTGACCTTAACTGACTTGCAGCACTTTTGCAAAAATGATCATTTCTTAACATTGCGATGACATTCTTTCTTACCTTGCGACCGGGTATTCGGTGTAGTGAAGAGGAATATTAAAAAGTTTGATAGTTTTCAGAATACATGAATACACTGAAATGATAATAAAATATAGTGCAAAGAACTTATTCACTGTAAAGGAAATAGAATATGGTGGCCTACGCATTATAAAAAACTGGGTGCGTGGTCACCACACGCGATAGAAGTGAAACTTCAACGTTATTAGAGGAGTGAACCAAACGCTTTGTGGCGTCACGAGAACTGAAACGCTGTGTCCTCGCTTTACTGACGCTTGCCTGAAAGAAACAGCGCAAAGCATGAGACAGAGTGGGGCGGCGCCACGAGAAATGAAACGCTGTAGTATCGCTTTACTGACGCTTGCCTGAGAGAAATAGCACGAAGCATGAAAGAGAGCGTGGCTAAAGAGTGGGGCGTTCGATATTCCCTTCCTCCTCTGCCCGTCTTCTCAGACTGCTCCCCTCCATTCGTTTCACTTTTCGTGACGCTCGCTTTTGCCGACACAGGAACTTACTCTACCGAGACAAAAGAAGTTTCACTTCAAAAAACATGCCTGTCAGTTGAAACTGAAGTGAAAAATGTTCTCAGGAATAAGAAAATCAGATTTTCAGTTACCACCTTTCATCATTTTGTTTATCAGTCCGAATTTCCAGGGCGGGTTAGAGCAACTGAGTTTATTAACGGTTTTATCACGCATTTCAAACTAACGCAAACAAAATTAGCTCACAATTCCATACAATTACCGAAAACTTTGGCGTACCCTGAAGATATGGTGCAAATTTTAATGTCAAAAATTGATCATATGAAATGCTTAATAAAGTGGGTGCCTGAGGAGGATAAAGCATTTTACGAAAATATAATATATGCGAGGAAAGCCAAATCTATGAAAAATACCAACGATTAAAATTACCTACCTACCCAACTTTTTGCATTTTTTTTATTTGTACGTTTTTATTTGTTCCAAAATTAATTCTTTAAGTTGCACAATGAATGTATAATATTCTTATCAAATAAAAAAATAATTAAGTTTTTCTGTTTATTGTTGAAAAGACCAAAGTCAAAAATTTTATATTGCATTTTAGAAATATCTAACAATCGAAAATGATAAAATTGATAAGTACACATGTGTATAAAGAACATTAGTTTGTTCTATAATTCAATAAGGGGAAATTAAACGATGATTGGGAAATCTAAACAGTTTATAGTGATTATTTCAAAACAGTCAAAAGTGACTTAGGCCCTTTCAGAAATAAGCGATTCAATTATAATGAACGAGTCCCCAAGGGTAATTTTGTGCGAAACAAGATCGATCGTGAACCTCCTTTCCCCTTATTTGTTGGTTTTCCGCTTTTTGGACGGTCTCGTTCAAAAGCAGCTATTGATGAAATGCATCATTTGGGTCTTAGTGTATCCAGCAATCGAATAGTGCAAATTACTTCCACCCTATGCCAACTTGCAACAATGAGAGCGGACGAAGAGAATATTTATTGCCACTTTAATCTTAGAAAAGGCCTCTTTAGTATTGGGGCGTATGATAATATCGATCACAACCCTTCTAGCTCTACTTCCGCTCTATGGTTCTTTTCATGGGACAGGTATCTCTATGTTCCAAATGACATCAAATAGTGCCCAAGGAGAACTCCGAAGTTTTCAAACTGATATCCAAAGTACTAATAATACTCGTTTACGAAGTGTACCTGACTTGCCAGATAATTTTTCGGTTGTACGAGCTTCTGCACTTCATTCCAAACAGCCATCTGTAGCGGAATGTAACGATCCTACGATTACACAGCGGATGATTGAAATGCCAACTATCTCTTGGTTTAATGAACAAGAATGGCTAGAACATATTCAAAAACATTACGATGATACTTCACAAAGTGAACTAGTAAATCTATCATGAGCTGGCTATCAGGCCACAGCAACGACATGCTCAATTTATCCTGCACTTAATTGTCTGTCTCCTCTCTTCACCGAGTCTTCAACCTCTATTTCGATGCTGCGTCGTGGTTCGGACATTGTAAAATCAACAATAAACTATCTCAACCCTGGTCAAGTGCCGTTTATGTGCATGCATTGGCGAAACTATTATATCAAGTTCGAGCTATGTGCGAGCAGACGTGCCGTGCGCTGCTGCTGTGTTTATTAATATATTAATCTGTTTGGGTGTTATACTTAATTTGCGAAGGATGAGTACAAGAAGTAAGATTGGCAGTTGCAATCCTGTGAATGCTGATTTTGATCTAATTGCGCAGAAGGTAGTAGATAAACTTGTTAATAATGGTAAATTTATTGAGTCTATAACTTCGGAGATTAAAATATCTATTCGAGAAGAGCTCAAGGTTATTGCTGCAGAATTTGAGCAAAAAGTTGTACACCTTGAGCACGAATTTCAAACCAAAATTTCTGAAATGGAAGATAAGTTGGATTCACAGGAGCAATACTCGCGTCGGAATAACTTGAGAATATTCGGCATTGAGGAGGAAGATAAGGAAGATACTACGGATGTTGTTATTTAGATGTGTAGGGAGAAGCTTGGTATTGATGTGTCTTCTTCTGCAGTTGAAGTAAGTCATCGACTTAAGGGAAAAGAAGGTAATCATCGGCCTATCATTGTGCGGTTTATGAATCGTACCGTGAAAAAGTTAGTGTACAGCAACAAATCAAAATTGAAAGGGTCGCGTATAGTGATCAAGGAAGACTTAACGTGGAAACGCGTGCAACTTTTGAAATCACTTGTTGAGAAATATCAGGGAAAAAACTGTTGGTCGAATGACGGCAACTTGTTTATTAAAACTAATGGTCTTGTCCATAAAATAAATAATTTTAAAGATTTTCGTGAGCTGTCGAATCGACGTAGCATTTTAAATTTAATGTGAAGCGGCGGCGCTGCAAGTTTATGCTGTTTTGTTTGAGAATATCCCAGCATTTATCGTATTTTTTTGGGTTAGGTGAAAAGTACCTGCTTTGTGTACATTTTGTTTTTTTATCTTTGTAGTGTTTACATTTATTTTGTCTTTTTGTATTTAAATCGATTTGCGTACATTGTTACTTGTTTATTATATCTATTATTATTCTGTTTATCGTAACTGTATTTGCTTGTATATTTTTGTTTTAGTTTCTGTAACTTATGAAGATTGCACATTTGAATGCGCGATCGCTGCTGCCGTCTTTTTCAGAGTTTTCTGATTTGGTTGTGGAGAGTTAGCATGAATTATTTGCTACTGCAGCAGTGATCCGCTTTCGTGTTGTGTTATGGTTGTTCTTTTTTTTTTTGGTACTCACTTATGTTTGTTGTTCTTATCTTAGGGTCTTATTTTCGTAAAAAATTAACGTCTTTGTTATTTTCGCTTGTGGGGGGTGGGTTAAGTGGCAGAGTAGTCTAGGACTAAACTTCGCCCACCTTTCCACCGCTGGATTTCATTTCGTTTTTTTTTGATATGCATGTATTTTTTTTAATAAAGACGTATTATTATTATTACAATGGAATTTTCCACAGCTTTTCGGAGAGAAAAGGTATGTTATGATGTTTGCCTCCTTTCATACTGAGCAAGCGTTTTTGAGATAAACTGGTCATTTTATGGAAGGCTGTGGATGGTAGGGTGTAATTGACAACTCAAGTAAGTTAACATTTTATGCTGTTTGACGCGTCATAAATCGCATTCTGTGACATCAGTGACCAAAATCTAGGGCAATTCATCAATTAACTGCTGCAGTTCTCTATATTTTGTTACGGGAAGCCTCTAATAGTAGTGAAAACAGTGAAGAGAACTTTCAGAAGTGGATTGATGAACGCACTAAATCTTCTCCGACATTCAGATTTTGGATTATGCTACTAGATCTTGAAATTATTTTGCTTACTTTTGTATGTGCTATACGTTCAACCGATTATAATCTCTACAAGCAAACTATCAAATCTATGTTATCATGGTTCTTCATTTTCGATCATTCAAACCATGCTCGCTGGTTGTCTGTATACATGAAGGACAGGTGTGTGAGGAGTTTTCAAGAGGGAACTTTGTAGTTAAGAAAACTACCCGGCCTTTCTCAAATGTGGGAGTAGATCAAGCTTACGAACGGAATAATGCAATAGGACTAACTGAGAATCCTAATTCTCTCCGTCGTTGGTGCATATCTGGCCCAGAAATTTGTAGGCTCATGAATGAGTTTATTGATATGTAATTTTTTCCTATATATGCCGTGGAAATCCATGGACTTGTTTGAAGAAATTCGTGCAATTAGAAATAGATTCATTATCAAAAAATCATGGCTTCTCGAGTTCAAAAAAATCGTATCAGTTTTAGTCTCTGTTTACTTACAACAAAAGGCTACATATAGCAACACAATTAACGTATATTTAATTATTGATAGCCTCACAGCAACAATAATTAAATACCGGCACTTACTTAGTGTACAAAAGTAAATCACACCAAGCAACGCAGGACAGGTAGTCAATAGTTCCGAAAGTTAATCATAAAATGTCTGGTATGAGAATGCTTCCAATCTCCGGTTGACACGGGGTTTTATTATTTCTTTCGTCATCCTTCGTGAACGGCCGTTCGTAGACTCGGCTCCTATCTGTCAGCCCGCGTTCTCTGTACCCTCTCTCAGTTTTCCTTGGGTTCCTTGACGCGTGTCGTATTTTCATATGCTTCTTTTTTCTAAGGCGCCGCAATCTTTTCTTTGATTCATTCGAACAAAATAATTGACGCCTAAGTTTGTTGGATCCATATGCGTTTAATTATGCTTTGTTACAAACTTCATATTTTCTGGATATGTTGAATTAAAACGGATTATTTTATTTTATTATGATGAATTTTACTTTATGTTGGTAGCATTGTATTATCTTGACATTTCTCTCGCAGTAATTTTAATAATAAGGGTAACCTAGATATGGTTGTCAGGGATGCATGTTTATTAGTTTCATGTTTACAATTACCAGTTTTTTTTTAATAATAAATTTGATTCGTGTCATATCGCCAATTCTGTAATAAACTAGTTAAAACAATTAACAACATACAGTCCACGCTATACTTCTGAAGCCACTTGTAGTGTATTGATAATAAAGACACAAAAACCCACCCGCACTGTTGGGTAACTATGACAAATGCAATTGATAGAATATGCAAATATGAGATCATTAGTTACTGGATAGTCGGGCAGGACGTTTGGAAATTAAAGTGCTTCTAGTGTTATATTAAAACAGTAAACTTATATTAATAGAATACTACATTGGCGACGAGGATACACCAAACATATTTACAAGTAAGTTATTAATTGTTATCACATGGTGCATTTCCTAAAAGTTTGATGTTCGTAGACCGCTTTGGGAAGAGTGAATCCTGGTAGTTTCAAAGTTGACTATAGATTTAAAATTTGGTTGTGGCTATGAATGCAACAACAATATAAGTAAAATGATTAATTTTAAATGTTCTACCAGACACGAACATAAACTACTACAACTAAGGCTATGAGCCTCTGATACTCCAAACCAGTTGGAATGCACATGTGTAAAATATTCTGAGGTATGCATGTGAAGGCATAATAGGCAATACAACCATGTCTACACAGGCATATTTTAAATGAGCTGTGATAGAATACACACAACAAATAAGAATCGACGGGAAGTGCCAGCCTCAACTGTTGGGTAACTATGACAAATGCAATTGAGAGAATATGCAAATATGAGATCATTAGTTACCGGATAGTCGGGCAGGACGTATGGAAATTAAAGTGCTTCTAGTGTTATATTAAAACAGTGAACTTATATTAATAGAATACTACACCACTGATTCTCAAGTTTCCGGGTGTAGTTTTAATGCTAATGCATTTCAAGTTACGCTTGTCGCAACTGGGCATCGCGTCGCCAAAATAGTGATAGGAAGCACCGTTTCTCAATAATTGAACTCGCCCGCTGCCCGAAATATTTGCTCACAAAGCATAATTGAACATTCAAGAATTGATCAATAATCGAAATAACTCCTCATGCATTATTGCACTTAGAGTTCTTGATTGATCCGTATGAGTAAAATGACCAAAGCCTGGCAATCTTTTTCGTGTAATGTCTTGGAAAAGGTAAAACACATGAATACAGTTTAATAAAGAGAAAATATATTTCGACAACTGAGCATTTTTAAATTTCCGGCAATGCGTGAATATTGAGAACAAATAGCACGTAATTACACGAAGTAATTGAGCAAAAGTGCCGCTCTTTATTTTTTATGCAGAGCGACGAAAACATTCTCGGTATGTCATAGGTTTAAAAGATATACTCCACAGTAAAAATAAACTTACAGAGAACTTCATACTTTCAGGAAGGCTGAGTGGTATCGCAAGAATTTAATTTCTGAACTGAAACCAATGAGTTCCAAGAAGATTTTCAAAATCTACCAGATTTCATTTTAGAAGATATAATAGAAAAGTCAGACAATGCTCAGACTGTAATAGTTCATCGGGGAAAAGTATTCGAAGAATTTTTGGAAGCATTCCAACAAACCTACTTCGAAAATGATAATATTAAAATCGGAATCAGTGTTGCCAGATCTCCTGTTTTAATTTACTATATTACCAAAGTTTTCATTTTATTTTTTTTACGTGTGTAGTTTTTGACGTATGTTTTTGAATTGATTATTTTGTTGGTTTTGTTGTTTTATTTTGTTTTGTTTAAAGAAAATACAGTTATTAAAAATGTACTGTTCAGATAGGCAAACCTACTGTTTTTGTCCTGTCTTACTGTTGAAGGAAATATTCATCTGACAACACTGATCGAAATGATTTTTCATAGTGAAGAAACGGAATATGCAGAAGATTTTGGATGGGTTTCCAGGGATGAACTTTGTGAATTTTGGGCCACATTCTATGAAATTTTCTGTGGGAACTAGTCGCTTGCGGCGCGATTTCGGAGTTCACTGGAAGGCTGTAGCAAAGGTATTTCTCAAAGGTTACAGTGTAGAAAAATATGTGTCTATAAGGGGATACCACCGGTCTTTATACAAAGTTGATTTGGATATCGTGTTGAAGACGAAGAGATATTTGAAAATTTCTTGCAATTCATATGTGAAGTAGAAGCAAAAACTCTTCGGAAACCACTAAATGACTGATAACGTGGATAGTGACGAACTTTTAGATTTTTTCGCGACATACGACTCCAACTGGGTTCCAAGAAAATATAATATCAAAATACTTTTAAGAGATATAGCCCATAAAGAACTTCCGCAAAAGTCAGTTTTTGTTGTTAGGTGTTTCGATCAAGAGTTAAAAAAACTAGTTGTCAATGCATTGGCAGAACAGCTTCCTAGCCACAGCCACAACTGAACTGGAGGGCGCGTTTGGCGCGCGCCTTCTTTTCGTAATTTTTTTCTCAATTTTTTCCTTATACAACCTATTACGATTTTCGCACATCGTGTAGAGAAAAATACCCTCTATCCGATGCAATACAAAAATATGTACGGTCTCATTGAAAAAAATGTTCGATGACGCCATATCTCGGCTCAAAAGTGCTTTAAAAAAACCGCCCCGTCAGTTTCCTATGGACCATCTCTGATATACGTATGCAAAATTTCAGCAAAATCTGTCGAGCCGTTTTCCCGTAAAAGTGCCAACAGACATACGGACGGAAATGTGCCACCTTGCCAAAAAGTCTTAGAATGACCTGAAACGTCCACATTTGATGAAAAAACACCATGGTCAAAAAACGACTATCACAATAGCTACCTAGCTCAGCTAGGAAGCTAATTAACAATATTAGTATTTCTGAAATTCGAATTTTATATAGTACTATTAAACCTTCGCGAGAAACTTGCTGGCAAAAATTGATTTAGAGCATAATCAAGAAATGACGCCAGAAAAAAAAAACAAAAGTATATGTATACATATTTAAAAAAATATTGAGGAAGGGCATGATAAAATTCGATCAGCCTTTTTTTCGATTTTGCGCTGGATCCTACTTACCTATTAGGAGCATTTCTGTAATGTTTACTGGTACGTCGGAGTTTGGACGTGTTCCTATTGGCCACACTTGTTCGGGATTGTTGGAACTTCCCATGCCTTACGAAAACTTCGTAGTTTTTAGAAGTGAAATAGTTTGTTAAATTCAAATATATGAGTAATAGTTGTCGTTTAAATTTTGTTATAATGCATTTTGTTATAATGCATTTCTAAATGATGAAAATTGATGTTCTTTTCCATAAGCTCCATGTTTTATATGTCTCAGCTGCACATTAAGAAATCAGTGCGTTAGTATTGCAACTTTTTAATGAAATGCCTGCCAAGTTATGTTAAAATACCTTTATTGCGAAGTTTATCATGGCTGAGGTACTGCTTAAGTAGATGGGGATGATGCTAAAAATATTTCACTTATCATGAAGAAGACATGTCATAAAATAATTTTTTGTTCTACTTATTATGGTGTAAAATGTTTAGCTTATATTAACTTATAGAACACTTTAGATCGTTGCAATATTATTGTCTACATCGAAATAAAATGTAAAAATATTAAAATTTGTTTATTAACCTATTTTTTGTACGTCATTAAATGTCGCCTCTTTGCCATTAATATGTTCTTATGCAAAATTGTGGTCACCAGGCTACGCCCACCACTGCATTCTTAAAATAATTAGACCTTGGCGTTATGATGCCAGTTTAAGGTGGGATTTCCTAGCGGCGTCCAGCGTTCGCGGCCCGCCGCGATGGCTGGCAGTTAATGACCCAAGAAAGCATTTTGAATGCAATTGTTTTCTTTGAAGCGTCGCGACTCGTCGTCTCAGCGTCCGGCCGTCAGCGACTGGGTCCCGACTGCTCAAAAACATATCAAGCCGCGAACGTAGACTCCAGCAGTCACATGTATTAGTTGAAATAAGCATATTGTGGTGGGTATTACGACTTAAAATGTCTCAAAAATTTATACATGCAGACGACGAAGTATTGATTGATCGCGTACGTCAATTTCCTTGCATTTATGACCACGAAAATAAAGACTTCAAAGATTATCAAATTCGGGAAAATGCTCTTAGAGTATTCCTATTAAACATGACAACAAGCCACTGTTACTTAAACTGCAGTCAACTGTAGGTACTACACAAACGCACTTTTGATACTGCGTGTGGTACTCTCATTACTACAAAAACGCAGACGCCAGACGCTTCAACCAAATCCAAAAATCGTCGTGGCCAGCCGTTACTGCTGGACGTCGCGTCGCTAGGAAATCCCACCTTTAAGCGTTTGATTTCTTTACCCCTGCACTTTTCGAAGATACTAAACCATTCCAGTTTTTCCACCTAAGGCGGATTCTTCCTTAGCTCGAGTATTATTAATTTAGAGGAAAAAGTTGTTTAGGTAGAATTCCTCTAAAATTGTTTTCAGTTATACTAGAGTCAGAGGTAGGAATAAAAAGAGGTGGGGGTAAGCCCAGATTAGATTACTGCTCCCAAATAGAGAGGGATGTAGGGATGTTCAACTTTTGGGGAAATGCGTAGTTTAGCTCAGGATAGGAAAGGATGGAGGTACGCGTCCAACCTGTCTTCGGACTGAAAACTTTATGATTATACAGGCTGTCTTATTTCTTCTTCACGGCACTTTACTTTGTTTTTTAATGGTACAACCTGTACATTAATACATTTTGGAATTTCTTGTTGAATTTAAGGGCCACGTTGTTAACCGCACTGACTTCATGGTTCATGTAGACAGCTTTTAACGATGATAAAAGTATTACCTGTATACATTGAAAAGTTCAATTTACAAGATTTTGTTTAATGTCTACCATTCTATCGTCGATTTTTCGGTGGTCCGGTGGCTCCCGTTTTATTACCTATTTCTGGAAGGGGTAACGGCCAATTTACTGAAAGAAGTTAGTGTGCTGTGGCGTAAGTCAGTATGAAGAAATGGCGGACTCAAACGTCATAGAGTGTAAGTTTTTGTTTGTTTTTCTTTTGTTATTGTCTTTATAATATTATAAAGTTTGCTTTGATTTTAAGTCTCGGGTACTTTCGAGATTATGCTGTTATTGATGGAAAAATTTTTTATGATCTTGACGGAAAACATTCGTTGGAAATATTTAAGCTCGTAAGTAAGTAACTATTTCAATGGAAAAAGTTTGAAATATTTAACGTCAGATTAAAGTTACATGCTCACAGCTCCGAGACCCGAAATTGGATATGTTTATTGCTTTTTCAGTAGAAATTGATACAAACATTGACACACAGACAGTTAAACCTTTAAAGTAAATAAAGAAAAACAAATTGAAAATCCACCTCTAGGTATAAATTTTTTTTCAAGATATTACTTTGAAATTTGGGCCAGTTATAAATGGCATGTAAATCTGTATTATTTGAAACAGTTAAAATTTTTCTGGCACTTCCGGGTTTCCGGAAATGAACCCACTTTCGATTTTTTAAATGGAACAGCCTGTATATTTTCACATTTGTGGAACAACCATGCCATTTTAGATACGGTAGTGCCACTTTTTGGAAAAAATACCTAAACTAGTGTAAAAACAAAATCATCAAATTAGGTCAAGTATATTTTCTGTTACAGCCACCTAAAACTCTGAGACACAGTTTTTCGGGTACCTATAAGTCATTTTTAAATGCAACCGTGATGGCTCATAGCGATATTTCGATAGAGCTATACTTTACGAACCATTTGAGATTCGATGCCAAACTTGACATCTTTCATTGAAAAATATTCGCCGATTTCTTTTTATTTGTATTTACTAATTAGTAAAACAAATGCACACAGTGGTTGGATCGAGAACTTTGACGTAAATTCTTATTTAATTCTTAATTAGTTAACCCCACACGCCAAAAGACAGTGACACAGTAATAAAACTCGACACGTGTTTCGCTGACGTCAGCATCCTCAAGGGTTGAAGATTTGTTCACTCAACCATCTGCTACAAAACGTAGCATTCTTCCCTGCTTGATCTAAAATTTATTATGAATACAACAGATTATAATGATAATTATTATTATTATCATGCATTAGCGGTGACCTCGGCGTTGACTGAATAACTCAAGACCACTAATATAAATAGAGACGCGGTTTTTATTTCATATAGTAATTGACATATTTCATAGATGGCGCATACGTACAAAATTCATATTTCTTATCTTCAGCTTGTTGGGTCATTAACTGCCAGCCGTCGCGGCGGGCCGCAAACGCTGGACGTCGCTAGGAAATCCCACCAACAGTGGCGGCTCGTGAAGGAGGGCTCAGGGACGCCGCCCTCCCTGGCATAATTTAAAAAAAAAAGAATTATAGTAGAAATAGAAAACAGAATTTTAATTTATTTTGTATGACCAAATTATAATAAATTTATGTATATTGAATGCTTGGTATAATGCATAAAAATTGGGCTACATTTATATCCCAGTTTATGCCAGTAAATTATCAATAATAGTCTGATATTTGGCGCTCCGCAAAACCGCTACAACGATACGAACGCTCTCCTTGCACATTCGGGCGGACTCTGAGACGAACGTCTACCGTCCTCTATCTACAGCACGCGTCCCGTAATACCGTTGCTATGACAACGAGAATATCCCCCACCAAGGAATAGCATAGAAGCTTGCGTCCGACACGCGACACGTAAAATCTTTGTTTTAAGGCGGAAACATATTAGAGCGACGCGACGCGCGCGACGCTACACCACGCGAAGTAACCGAGATCTGATCAAAATCTATTTTATATGAAAACGTTTATATTCTCTCCCGCCGTGCACACTTGTCTGATGCAACGTGATGCCATGCCACGCGACGCGATACGACGTTGTCGACATCCCTTCCCCCCAGATTTTTGTAGCATCGCGTAGCGTGGCATCGCATTGCATCAGACAAGTGTGAACGCGAAACACGCGGACATAACAATGGACGAAACTTTATTAATAGAAAACGTCAGGAGTGTATATAGGTATAATTCAAAATCAAAGCACTATAGAAATCAGCAAATGAGGCTTGAAGCGTGGGAAGAAATTAGCAAGGAACTTAACACAACAGGTAAGAATCAAATCAGTGCAGAATATAACGTAGTAAGTAGCGCATTCTTCAATTTCGTCTTCGAACTCTTCAGAGGACGAGGTTTCCATGATGGCTACACGTACGAACAAACTCAAATGAACTAGCAACAAAAATGATGCACACCGCCACCTCTCGTTGCGTAGTGTAGCGTAGCGTCGCGTCGGTTAAATATGAACACCCGCGAAATTTTCACGTAGTGTCGCGTCGCGTCACATCGCGTCGCGTCGCTCTAATATGTTTCCGCCTTTACGCTGGTCGGAGTATTTGCGGTAACGGCGGTAAGGAGGTTACGTGTTTTTTGTATTGTTTTTATAAGAATTTTGAACGCAAAGACAGAAAAATGCAATTAAAATGAATGTTTCCAAATTCAAAACTTAGCAGAGAAAATTAACAATAAGAACCGCAGACGTACACTACCCATCTTAAGCCGGTGGGGGAAGGGGTGAAAGAGGCGGTGGGAGGGGGAGGGGGAGAGCCTCCCTGCTTTTATTTTAGTAAGGCTGCTAAGGACACTCCTCCGTTAATTTAAGGGGTGTCTTCAGCAGTGATAAAAACCAATAAAATATTGGAATCACTTAATTGCTTTTATTATACCACTCACTCACTCTCAATTACCATTATTCTGCTGATGATAACGATAACGACGGGCACCCGCTGTATTACTTAATAGTAATAGATAATATTTATAGCGGTGCCCACGGGCCACGGAATCGTTGTGCAGTCCGTCATTTCCTCGCTATGTAATGCAGAGATTTTAAATTTGTGCCTACTAGGTACATGGTCGGTAAATAAAATACTTTTCGTCTATTAAGCACCCCCTTATTCTCTTCCGGTTTGACCAGTAGTTGCAATCACTTTCTTATTCTAAATAACACTCTGTATAAATTTAGTGTCATTCGATTCTATTACGAATTCACTTTCTAGTTATATTCACCCTGTCCAAGAAGGAGGGCCAGTATGGGGATATTGGAAATGACGAGATACGGATTTGGTTAAATGGGAAAAACAGTTCTGTAATTAAAGGACCAACAAATTGCCGCCTAGGAATCCTTGATAAGATTTTCTGTTTCGAGTTATTTTGAAAAAACTGTATTTATGGATTTTTACATATATTTTTTTCTGGCTTTAATATGAAAGTTAGAGCGAAACTGACAAAACTTCATCGTAGCAACTTTTGATGAAATTACAGATTTCATTGCCAATTTTTTTATTTTACGTTTCGTCTTGTACCAATGTACCACACATGGTTTAATTACGTTTCGACCCTTTTTCGACCATCATCAAAAATTTTTAATATACGGACCTGTATTTCTCATAATTTTGTAAAAAAATTGATACATACAGTATAAGTTGGGCATTTTTAAGTGCACCACAACAGTTTTACGAATCTGTTAGGTGATGCTATAGCGATAAGCACCTTACCACCTACCCTACTCTAAGCATAGCGCATCTTGCAGTTTGAAAAACTTTGTTCGTTTCTGATATCAGAAGAAAGCAGGCGTTGAAAAAATGAGTGAACGAACCCAATTTACAAACTTATGAGAAATACAGGCCCGTATCTTAAAAATTTCTTAACGGTGGTCAAAAAAGGGTCGAAACGTAATTAATTAATTAATTAATTAATAGAACTAAAAAATTATAATTACGAAGAACAATAATTGTTTTAAGATGTACATTTTCTAGTCACATTATTAAGAATAATCCTCAAAAAGCCTTTGAGCTCCCGTCCAAAATTTGAATTTTATTGCTGGGGATAGCTCGACTCCTCCGTGGGGGGGGGGGGGCAAATGATTCTGACACCTGCAGGTGGTGAGAGGGCATCTTAGGAACCTACTTCTGCCAAAAAATGAAGGACGTACATGCGTCGGTTTACGAGATACAGCACTTAGATGACATCGTCTGAGAACTCAAGTTTCTGCACCGGTACAGTAGGCGGTCTGTGGCGCCGCTCCTCCGGTGGAGCAAATGAATCTGACACCTGGAGGTGAAAGTACATCCTTGAGGCAAGCTTCTGTGAACAAATGAAGGACCCTCACGTCTCCGTGCGCCAGTTAGACACCCAGGTGCCACTACAGAGAGCTCCCGTCCAAAATTTAAATTTTATTGCTGGGAATAGCCGGACTCCTCCGGGGGGGGGGGGGGCAAATGATTCTGACACCTGCAGGTGAGAGGACATCTTAAGAACCTACTTCTGCCAAAAAATGAAGGACGTACATGCTTCGGTTTACGAGATACAGCACGTAGATGACATCGTCTGAGAATTCAAGTTTCTGCACCGGTACAGTTCGCGGCCTGTGGCGCCGCTCCTCCGGTGGAGCAAATGAATCTGACACCTGGAGGTGAAAGTGCATCCTTGAGGCAAGCTTCTGTGAAAAAATGAAGGGCGCATACGTCTCCGTGCGCTAGTCAGACACCCAGGTGCCACTACAGAGAGCTCCCGTCCAAAATTTAAATTTTATTGCTGGGGATAGCCGGACTCCTCCATTGGAGGGGGAAATGATTCTGACACCTACAGGTGAGAGGACATCTTAAGAACCTACTTCTGCCAAAAAATGAAGAACGTACATGCTTCCGTTTAGGAGATGCAGCACCTAGTTAACATCGTCTGAGAATACGGTTTATTGCATCAGTACAGTTGGCGGCCTGTGGCGCCGCTCCTCCGGGAGGGGGGGGGGGGCAAACGATTCTGACACTTGCAGATGAGATTGCATCTGAGAAACCTACTTCTGCCAAAAAATGAAGGACGTACATGCTTCAGTTTACGAGATACAGCACCTAGATGACATCGTCTGAGAACTCAAGTTTCTGCACCGGTACAGTTGGCGGCCTGTGGCGCCGCTCCTCCGGTGGAGCAAATGAATTTGACACCTGGAGGTGAAAGTGCATCCTTGAGGCAAGCTTTTGTAAAAAATGAAGGGCGCAAATGATTCTGACAATATCATGAAAAAGTGAGAAACATTAAGAAACTCATGAAATCCAGGAACACCCAGGTCTCAAGACACAAAGTGAAAGAGTTCAAAGAGTGCGCGGAAGTTAAACTATTCGACATTTCAGCGTGTAAATGTGCTGACTTCATGTTGTGTAAGTGCAAGAGTAAGGTACCTGTTAGGGAACGAGAATTCTTGATGGATCAGAGAAATGAGAGAAAATGGTTATTGGCTCGGTTGACCTGGAAACGACTAGAAAGATTAAACGTTCGGTACACAGAAAAGCGATGGAGACTAAGGAAATACTTTCTACTTCTAAGTCACAAAGAGGCGACCTAACAGAAGAAAATATGAGTATTACATTCTCATCAGAAGAAGATGCAGAAGCAGATAAGAATATTTTTTCTAATGAAACGAATTCTCCTGGCCCCCAAGAGATAATAAATGCCACTCAAATGCGCCTTCAACTACAAAGTTTGGCGCAAGCGTGTGATCGTACAGGGATTTCTGACAGATCAGCTGCTATAATAGCAAGTGCTGTACTAAAATACATAATAATAATGGATCGAAGCAAAGTGAGAAGAGAAAGGAAAAGAGCACGAGGGATTTTGATAAAAACACAAAAAGACAGCTAAGATAAACTGCATGCAATCTACTTCGAAAAGATCGAACTCTCACTCAACGTAAAGCAGGTAAAATAACAATTACTGAAGAGCACGTCGTGCTAGTATCAGAGCCGTTTTCCAAATATTTTGGCCATATTAGTGTTTAATCTGGTACAGCAAAAGAAATCGGGGATAATTTGATAACTTTTTTACACAAACAAATGGATTTATCGAATTTAATTGCCATAGGATGTGACGGAACTGCTGTGAATACCGGCATTCATAATGGTATCATTCGAAGACTAGAAGTGAATCTTAGAAGACCTTGCAGTGGTTCATCTGTATGCTCCATGCAAATGAACTATCATTACGCCATTTAATGAAACCTTTGGATGGAGCAACAAATGAACCTTCTGGATTTTCTGGTGAGACCGGGAGAAGGCTAGAATTCTGTGAACTGCTTCCCATTACTAAATTTCAAAGAACTGAGACAGTACTTCAAGAATTAGACTTTAAAACTTTAAGCTCCGACCAAAGGTACCTCTATGAAATTAGCCTAGCTATATCAGAAGGAACTGTAACAGAGAGCTTAGCAAGCAGACAACCTGGGAAAACGGCACATTCAAGATGGCTGACAACTGCAAATAGAGTGTTGAGATTGTATGTGGGAACTTCGGATCCTTCTGAGAATCTGAAAGTTTTGGCAGAATACATTCTCAAAGTTTATGCTCCATCATGGTTTGCTATTAAAGTAAATTCAAAAGTGAAATATGGTCCAATTCATTTGTATAGTATGATCCAACGGTCAGTATATATCTCGCCCAAAGTGAGGAAAATAGTTGACAAAATCATTCAAGTTAACGGATATTTTGCACATCCTGATGATGTCTTATTAGAAATGCTTGGTGATCAACGCATGCATATCAGACAACTAGGTTTAAGACGTATTTTAAAAGCCAGAGCTGACAATTTCTCGACTGGAACACGAAAATTTAAAGTACCTGCTATCAATTTTGAAGACAATGAGTGTACATCAAATTAATAAACTGGAACACAGTCACTGTTACCGAGCCACCAATTACTAAGAAATTATTCTCCACAGACCAACTCAAGCAAATGATCGCCAGCGTCCCAGATCAAATTGAGATTCTAAATTTTCCTTGTCATTCTCAAGCCGTGGAGCGCTGTGTAAAATTAGCGACAGAAGCGTCATCATCTGTTTGTGGGTCAGAGGCAAGGGATGGGTTTATAAGATGTCGCATTGCTTCTCGACAATTAATGCCTAAATTTGAGACCAAATCTGATTTTCTCAAGACTTCAATATAATTTTTTGACACTAGTAGGAGGGTGGGAGGGTGGAACTCGACATGCAGCCACCTCCTAGTGGTGAGTTCTGGGTTGCTTTGATAAAAACAAGCTAAGAGCTGCATAAGATATATGTGAATATATTTGAGTGTGTGGGGGCACCGGAAGATGTAATCTTAGGAAACTCATTTTTTGCACAGTCAGTAGGCTCTATGTGAAGCCACTTTTCCGCATATAGGAACCAAAAAATTTTGAATTTTTTTTACCGTTTTCACTCCACTATGAATTCTTAATAAGTTAACCACACACGCCAGACGCTGTCAGTGAAACACGTGTCGAGTTTAATTACTGTGTCTTGGCGTGTGGGGTTCATAGTGATACTGTCAAAAATGACGAAGAATTAGCAATCAGGAAGCAGCATTTTCCGGTTCTATTAGATAGAGGCTTGAAAACTAGGACAGGAACATGGAAGTCATTTTTCCGTACTTCATACTATTTCCAAGTTATAATTGTTAGAATTTGAAATTTCGAAAGTCCCTCTTTCTTCAACAGGGCTACCATAAAATTACAGGCACGATGCGGATGTAGAAACGAAAAAACCATGCAAAAATGCATTGACCACAGACGGTTTAGTTCTATATTATACAATTAAAAATTTATCAGTATACGGGTGATTCACGGAAACGGTAGGTTGGACGTTTCTCAGAAACGGCAGCGAATTAAAATCTGAAAATTTGCGCACAAAAGTTCTCGGCTCAGACCAATCTAATTAAAATATTTTCAATGCCCGACAACTTCCGGTTATACAGGAAACGAGTACCTACTCTCTTATTTTAAATGGAATATACCGAATATTTTCATTTTTGGATTTCTTGAAAAATTTTAGGGTCATTTTATACATACCACTCAATATTTAAAATGTTATTAATTTAAAAAAAAAAAAAGAAAGCTGCCGATCTGCATTTAAAAATCAATATTTCGCAAACCACAATGAATGGAACAAAAGCATTTTGGGGATGTGATCACAAAAGATGCAGATATTGTGCATCACTCTTATATTCTTAATATACTATACAGCGTGCCCGATTTATTGAGTTTATTTTGAGTAACTGAAAATTCTCAAAACTCGCTTATTTCTGATTCTATGAAGAATTTTAATGCAACCACATGTAACATAATATACTATACCAAAATAGAACAGTGAGATATTTACGTACTTGCAAAAAAAGACACTTCGTCGATTAATCGTACGTCGATTAATCGTACGGTTAATCGCGTACGAAGACGCCCCGGTACACATAAAAACGCGATGACTAAATTCACGTTCGTACCGACACCAGACACTACAACGCATGTAAACACTTCGCTCGCACCGAACTATCAAACGCTGTCTATTAATCGCCCAGTTCTTATTATCGCTTTGACATCCGCTTCGAACTCAAACTTCAGACTGTCAACTTGGCTTCTTGCTTCCCATTTTATAATGGTGATCGAACATTGTTCCAGAAAGAGAATCTTCGATCATTAGAAAATTATCGAATGTTCCATGGACTGACTTTTCGGGAGTCAAGGTCAGCGCCGTAATAAAAACAGCTATGTTTGCCGTCAAACAAATAGTGTCGCTTGCGGGGCAAAAGTTCGTATCAATATTTTAATTAGATTGGTCACAGCGGAGAATCCTTGTGCGCAAGGTTCCTGGTTTTTAATTGCCGTAGTTTCTAAGAAACGTCTAACCAACCGTCTCCGTGAATCGCCCTGTATAACTAGTCCGTGATACCATATAAGTTACTTTTCTTTGCATTCTTTTTTCTCGTCTACGTCCCTATCTGAAGAGCAATTTTATTGTGAGGAAGGCAAAGACCTTCAAAATATATATTATATGATGGATTATACCGACTGACTCCCACTAATACAAACATCTAGTCACATACGTATACCTAATTTTAGTATCAGCTAAAATTATTCGTACGTGCTCGACGCACCACCAACCAGTATATTTGCGACAATTATTAATAGTAACATTCATTTATAATAATAATAAATCTTTATTTGTTCAGGTAACAATAATAACAATAATATTAATATTACAATCAAAAAAAGTATATCACCTATACAAAATGGCGAAGTTCAGCTCACCATGCACTTAGAATGAAGTGCATAGCAGCTGGTGTTCCACTTAACCCGAAAAAAAGATAACAAAATGAAAGAAAAATGGAAAAGGAGTATGCATGTATAACGCCGTCACAGAAGGTAAATAAACTAAAATGAAATAAGCACAGCAATGAAAATGAAAATATACAAAAAATAAGGAGCAGTATATAAGACAAAAAAAAATTATATAAGCAAAGCACCCGTTTATTTCAATATAATCCTAATATTGAGAACATAAGTATATCTAACGCAAGTAGGTTGGTGCTTGACTCACTGTTATTAAAAAGCTGGGTTGTTCAAACCCAAATTAAATATTTGGGCTGGTACTAAATTTGATCCGTGTTTGAAGAATTGGAACAGAATAGGGCACAATTAACTACTCTGTAACAAGGCTTTAGTTTACCCCAGACATACTATAAACTGCACGGCTAATGTTATGGGTCCAAAAATGCGTACTGCGTTGGAACCACCATTAAGGACTATTTTCTCACCAGAACTAGTAATATTTTGCATGCTTTCAGTTGGCGACATGCAGCCATTGATACTGAATATTTTTATAAATTGACAAGAGTCCACAAGCAGTAACATAACATCCGAATGCAAGTCAGTTTTTAATTCCAAACGAAACAAACCGCTCATGCTCTTGACGTCTGTCAATGTCAATATCAAACTTCATAACCTCAATTTTGGAAAAAATTCACAGATCTCGCACCTTACGCAAGCATCGTATGTATTGAAAATGCCTGACACAATTTTTACATTTAAAACACTTATGAGTTATATCTGCCACAATATAACAAATTAATTATTATTAATTTATGTTTACCGATTTTGCGGGGTCGAGATCGTAACAATAAACAGCCATACTTTGAGGTTTGTTTTAAAACAATAACTGCTTCCGCGCCGATTCGGTGTCGGCATTTCATATGTCACGCAATCCAATATTATCCGTATGCGCTGGTCGAGGGCACGCCATCCTCATTAAGTTTGCATAAACGTGATCCCAATAGCATTTTCAATATTAATAATTACAATTCTAAAGTTATGACACGCAATCTCGCAAGCACATAATATATTCTGAATATTACCAAATAGCCGTAGTTGTTTTTTTGTTAGTAGATATGAGTATATTCTTTGTTCTAACATGCGCGAGTTACGCTTCGCTTGGACAATTGTCTCATTGTACTAATTATGCTTGTGCATCGCATATTACCTTATTCCTAGTATATGTCATTTTGCTTTAGTCGCGCTTTTGTAAGAACTTCATTAATTTAATGGTAGAAGTTCAGTTGGTACTTTATTCCCGTAAAGAAATAAAACATTTCGTTTTTCGAATCTTTAAGTGGCGCAATCGGAAGGATTGCCCAAACGGTATAAAGGAACAAATCGCTTGAAGCAGTTCGGTTTCCACAGTTAACTTGGCAATTTTAAAAAAAAAATCGGAAAACAGACTTTGACGTGATCTCGGATAAAATCGCCTGAAGTTCAAGTGCCTCAACCGAAACGAACCTCGACAACGCAAAAGCAACCCAGGGCGAAGTTTCACAGCGACGGACCCTTTTGGAATTCATAAATTAGGAAGACCTGGGTCTAGACAAATTCACTAGATCCTATAGACGCTATGTAAGAAAACAAGCAAGAACTAGCAAGAACGAAAACATTTATGATAATAATACTGTAAATCTAATTTCCCTCTATTTAACATTTTCATATTTTCCTTAAATAGTAATCATGGTGTTAAAATAACGTAATAAATTCAAATAAATAAAAGGGCAACTGATTTTATTCACTGTTGGTGAAATCAGGATCATTAGAAACGGAAGAATTAACTTTAAGTATATATTAAGTAATTTAGTTGTTGATCAAAATACAATGGCATCTAGAGGAAAAATGCAGCTCTTTTCCGTTACCAAGCGGATAATATTCCACCGTTTGATGGAATCCCGAAACAGTTACAAAGATTTATAAGTTCTTGCAAACACCTTAAAGCTATTCAAAATTCTGAAAACGTAAACGATCCAATTAATACATGTTTGCTGGATACAATTCTAAGTAAACTGAGAGCAGCTGACCTTATTGGCTCACGAACAGAATTAAATTCCTAGCAATTAATAAAAAATGCTTTAAATTTAACCTTCTCATATCAAAGAAGCATTGAAGTGCCTGCCTTATTCAAGATCTTATTTCGATCAAACCATTTAAAAATGAAACGCCAATTCAACTTTGGAATAGAATTCAAGACACTAGAAGTTTGTTATTTCCAGAATTAAATTCCTGCATAGCTACTCCACTGGAAAAATTAATTACAAACATTGAAAACATTTATAAATGGTTTACCATATCAAATGCAATTAGTAATAAGACTTAGAAATTCAGACTCGTTAGAACAGGTTTTAGCTTTCAGTACCAGTCAAAACCAAAATTTATCCTATTCCACATATAAATCTCAACCAAGAATAAATCCCAATTTTCCAAAACCATCTCCACAAAATTCATTCCGACCACCTTATAACCCATATCTTTTCTCTACACCACCAAATCAACATTTAACATAAACTCAAAATTTTACATCGAGATAACCACCTACAAACAATTTCGGATATAGAACAATATTTCCAAACACTTTCCAACAAATACAAAATGTCCCCAACTTATATTCACAAAGACCAAATTTTCAACAAATGTCGCAACAAACACAAATACCACCCCCCCCCTTAACAAATCGTTTACCGTTTCAACAAAATCCTAATTTCAGAAACCCACAAATCAATTTCCGAGAAACGTCAGTCAATAAATAAATCAATTTTCCCAACGGACTTGTACCTTGACGCAGTTCCAGTGGCTGAAACGGGTAGGACGACTTGTGCGCTTCAATGATCTAAAGAGTCGAACCATAGGTTTAACCATATGGGGGATGGGGTATTGAGAAGACAGTATAAATCAAGTCATTGAAAGAGTGCAGCAGTTCCTTCAGTAGTCAGAGTTGCAGAGACTGTGGAAGGCAACGGAAAACACCACATTATATTTTTCCTTAGAACAGTGTACTAAAATTTCATGATGGCCCCTTCTGGAGTAAAGTATTCCGGAGGTAAAACAGTTCCACATTCGGATCTCCTGGCGGGGACTGCTTCGGGGGGAGTCATCAGCAATAATAAGTGTAACATTTCACGGGTCATAGCGTGGAATGTTAGCAGCATGAAACAAGAAGGAAAGTTAGAAAATTTGGAAATAGAGATGGATAGGTTAGCATTAGACATAGTAGGTATCAGTGAGGTGCGATGGCCAGAAGCTGGAGACCTTTGGGACGGAGATTTTAAAGTAATACACACAGGGTCGATAGGTGGAAATTCAGGAGTAGGAATCTGCTTAGAATTGTAGTTAATGGCGAATTATTGGAATGTGTAAAGTCAATGAAATACTTGGGTGTAATGTTAGATTGCGAATTGAAATTCAATTTGCATGCCGATTATATTTGTAAGTAAATTTCAAAAAAGTTGTTTTTTTTAGCTAGAATAAGAAAGAAATTAACAATTAATTGTGCTAGGTTAATATATAATACAATGGTTCTGCCTCATTTTGATTATTGTTCTTGGAACTTGGAAAGATTAGGTAGGTTACAAATTTTGCAAAATAGAGGTATGAGAATATTATTACTTAAGGATAGAAGAACACATATTAGTGATATGTTAAGACTACTCAATTGGTTAAATGTTGTCTAAAGATTAAAGTACAATGCACAATGCTTTGATTTTTATATTTAAGATAAAAAATAATTTGTTGCCGGCTTATTTACAGAAAAATATGCAGTATGTTAGTGGCAATTATTATAATTTAAGGAATGTTGGAGACTTTAGGTTACCTCTGTACTGGCGAGCTGGGTCACAGAATGATATTTTTTACAAGGGAGCTCAATTGTTCAACAGACTTCCTGAGGAATTAAAGACAGAGAGAAATTTAATCAGATTTAAAAAATGTGTTGTTCCTTATATTTGTAACATTTGTGATAGAGTAATCTAGTATGTTATTCAGTGAAACTTTTTCTTTGTAAATAGTTTTATAAGAGATTCAACTAATAAAGTATAAATCTAAATATAATCTAATTGTTATGAAGAAGAAAATAGGGCAGAGCGTAGAAAATTTCTTACAGAAAAGTGACAGGGTAGTTATAGTTAGGGTAGTTATAGTTAGGTTAGGTAGTTATAGTTAGGTTAAATTCGAAACTTGTAAAGACGATAATAATACAGTAAGTTATAGTACATATCTTATTGCAATATAGTGTCATTACACCTTGTATTCACAGGAAGTACACGTGTAGACAACTGATAAATGTAAAGTTGCTTAGCTGTCATTATTATTGTGTGAGAACGTTTCTTTTTAGTTGTTAGTCAGATTTTTATGTCCGAAGCTTACGCATGTAAATTATAATAAATAAAGTTTCTTTTTAAAAATAACATTTTTGGAAAGTGTTATAAAAGTGGCTCAGTCGGGTCGGATCGATAAACAAATATTAGAGAACATAATATTTGGTTCGTTTTAACGATTTGTTATCGATAGAACTTTGTGTTGGTGAAAAAAGTAGCTAACCAAAAACTTTTAGTTGAGTGAACTGAGTAGCTCAACAAGAAGACGACGGACAATCCATCTTTGAGGGAATATCAAAGCCGGATGTCGAGGACAATAATATTGCTGTAAGTACTTATGTCTTTTAGAGGTTCTTTAAGTAATAGATCTCTTTCTGAAAGTTCGGACTCTGACTCAAATTTTGAACAAAGTTCAATTTATCGTTCTAGATCACCAATCAGAACTAATACAAAAATGGCTCTTAATCAAAATCAAATTCCTGTTCTAAAAAAAGAATATTTGGACATGGTTCCAGAATTTCATGGTCAAACAGAACTGTTGCCTAGATTTCTGGAAATATGTGAGAAACTTGTAAATAAATTTTATAATGTAGAAGCACCAGAAGACTTTCAGAACGAATATCTGATGTCAAGTATTTTAGCGAAAATCAAAGGCGAAGCTGCTGTGAATGTCTCGTCTTGTATAATAAATAATTGGTTGGATTTAAAAAATGCACTCATCAATAGTTATGCAGATAAAAGAGATTGCTATAGTTTAAATATCGAAATGACAGAATTAAGACAAGGTAATGAAACACCTTTTGATTTTTATAATAGAGTTCAGCATTTATTAAATCTACAAATTTTTTATTTATCTACACATATCCCACGAAATGAATCTCATGTGTTGATAGGATATTTTCGCAACTATGCGCTTAGGATTTTATTACGCGGGTTGAAAGAACCTGTAGGTTCACTCATGAGAACTAAAAACCCAGCAGATTTGAACGTTGCCTTGAACATGCTTACTAACGATTTTCAGTTGGATATTCACCAACAGAAAAATTTTAAAAGTGATTTTAAATCAAACCCAAATTTTCTAAATAAACAGGTTAATAAAGGTCAGCCTTTACAATTAACAAATTTCGCTCATAATGCAAGATGGCCAGTGCAAAACGCATTTAATAATCAGCCGCATTACAGTGGAAATAATATTCATAGAAATAATTTTAATACTCGTTTTAATAGTGGTAATAATTTTAATCAAAATAGGAATACAAATAATGTTTTCAAACCTAATCCAAATCAAAACTTTGCAAAACCAACTCCAATGAGTATTTCTACAAGAAATACACAGAGACCATCACAAAATCAAAATTTTCAGCAAAACAGACAAAATTTTAATCAACAACGTCCAAATTATGTAGTTCAAGAACTATTTAATATTGACGACGAGCCGTCTGTTGAATTTCCAAAGGAAGATGATAATTTTTTAGAGGAAAATGCCTCGGAACAAAAATTGAATTAATGAACTTAACTAACGATCAAAGTGAGTTGCCTTATATTGAATTTCCGGAAAACAATTTAAAAATTTTAATAGATACAGGTAGTACCAGGTCATTTGTTAATCCAGTTGTGGCAAATAAATATTTTAAAAATTCAATAAAAAAGGATCCGTTTCAAATAAGCACAGCTCATGGTATAGAACAATTTAGCACTATAATACCTTGCTCAAAAATATTTAAACAAGGTAACCTTCCTTTGAAATTTCACTTATTTAAATTCCACGATCATTTTGATGCTCTCTTAGGTTTGGACAATTTAAAGAAGTTGAACGCAACAATTAATTTAAGGAAAAATATTCTAATCACACCAGAATGTGAGATTAAAATATCTTATCATAACATATCATCTCATAGTACGAATTGCATGATAGTGCAACCGAGATGTGAACAAGTAATTAAGGTTAATATCGATAATGTTGAAGAGGGTGAAATTGTCATACCTCACATGAAATTAGGGGAATTAGAAATTCCAGCTTGTGTAACAAATGTAAAAAATAACGAAGCAATTTGTTCAATTTTAAATCCATCAGAAAAAAAGTTTTCTGTGGAAATAACTCAACCAATTAAAGTAGAAAAGTTCGGAGAATACGAGCCAGACTATGTTAATTCTAATTTTAATCATTTTTCGACCGAAAAGGTTAGATTTGATGTGTCGAAAATTCGCACAGACCATATGAATTCGGAAGAAAAAAATGCAACTGAAGAGTATAATTACGAAATAATTCACAAAAAAGGTTGTTTAAACACAAACGCAGATGCATTATCTCGCATCGAACTTAATATGAACGAAACGCCAGGAAATTCTAAAGGAATTCTCCAATATATCGAAAAATTTAACGAAGATATAGGAAGGCCAAGCACTTCAACTCAAAATGTCGATAATCAATCATTAGTTGTAGAAGTAGAAAATATAAACGATGATGACGAACTAGAAACTGTTCATTCAAGCGAAGAAAATCCTATAATTGGAGTACCAATTGTAGATTGTCCAGTAAACGTAGGAAAAAATCAGTTAATCATTTCAGAAGTTAATTTTGCACCAGCAGCACCTACTATTATTAAATTGTTTGGAAACAAACAAAGAATACTTATTCAATTCTCAGAAAATAAATTTGAACTAGATGTAATTAAATTTATTAAAGAATTTATTGTTCCAAAAATTAAATATCATCTTTATTTCGAAGATCCAGTTTACGAGAAGTTTAGTACAATTCTTCAAAACTACTTTAAAAACTCTGAAATAAAAATGCTTAAATGTACCAAAAAATTAATTGATATTATTGATCAAGATGAAATCAGCCAAACTATTCAAAATTACCATGAAGGAAAAACGAATCATAGAGGTCTTGATGAAACACATAATCGAATAAAAAAATTGTACTATTGGCCAAATCAACGTAGGTCAATTCAAACTTATATTAACCATTGTGAAATTTGTCAAATCACAAAGTATGATAGAAACCCACTGAAATTACAACTAAATTTAACTCCTACTGCAACAAGACCCTTCCAAATTTTACATATTGATGTTATTTCGTTAGATAAAGTTAAATTCTTGACAATAATAGATGCTTTCTCGAAATACGCGCAAGCATATCAAGTAAATTCTACTCAAAGTATAGAGATAATAAACAAATTAATTAAATATGTTACCCATCATTGCATTCCAGAACAAATTATAACCAATAATGGTTCAGAATTTAAAGGTTCGGCTCTACAAGAAATTTTAGAACTTCATAAAATTAATGTACATTTTATTAGTTCGCAACATCCAGAATCAAATGGAATGATAGAACGCTTCCATTCAACAATAATCGAGCACATTAGACTTTTTAACAATCAAAAAGATTACCAAAATGAACCAATAGAAATAAAACTTAATTATGCATTGTTGGCTTATAACAATACAATTCATTCTGCTACAAATCTAAAACCATACGAAATTGTAACAGGTCACCTAGATATAGAATCTCCTTTTAATATCGAAATTGAAAAACAAATTGTCAATAACTATGCTATACGTCATAGAGACAAAATTAAATTAATGTACCAAAATTTAAACGAAAAACTTCAACAAAAGAAGGAAAATGTTATCGGAAAAATTAATGAAACCCGTGAAAATCTCCCGGAAGTACCCGAAAAAATATTCGTTAAAAATAAACAAAAACAGAGTAAGACAAATAATAAATACAAACCAGAAACTCTTAGATCGATAGATAAAGAATTAAAAACAGGTAAAATTAATCCAACTCATCATAATACTAGAGAGAAAATTCATTTATCAAATATTAAGCGACCTAGGAAAGAAACTTACAAATTTAAAACTATTTCAGGTTCCTTACAATCGGAAGAGGAGCAGAAATAAGGAATATCACCCACAATTTAGGTATTTTACCAATATTATTGGGTCCAGCTAAATTACAACGCTCAGAACATACTTTTACTAATTTTTATGACTTGAGATCCTTATATAATCAATATAATAATTTAAATAATCAATACGATAGTCTTAGGTTGAGTAGTTTAAATAATAGTGTTTATGTTAGTGAATTAGAGAATTATAATAAGATAGTACTTTACACACAGAAAATAATTAATGAGAAAATCGAGAACATTAAGTTACAAAATAATTCTAGGAAAAAACGAGGTTTGATTAATGGTTTAGGAACGATTATCAAAACCTTAACCGGCAATTTGGATGCCGCAGATGGTGAAAAATTTGAGAAAATTCTAAAGCACGTTCAAGAGAACGAACACAACTTGGCGAATCAATTAAAATTCGAATACTCTATCAGTCACAGACTTATTAAAAATTTTAACAATACGATACAAGACATTCAGCACAATGAAATTATTTTAACTTCAAGAATCCTTCAATTAAAGCAAATGGTTAACGAAAAAATAATTCATCAAAATATTTTATTCGCTAAAGACTTGTATAATCAGTTATTAATTCTCTACAACGCAGTTCTAGATATTTTTCAAGATATTGAAAATTCTATAACTTTCTGTAAATTAAATGTTCTCCATCCAAGTGTTATAAAAACTAGAGATTTATTTCTGGAACTACAAAGAATTTCATATCATTATAAAAACGAACTTCCTTTTGAAGTAATTTATGAAAACATATTAGACTTTGAATCCGTAATAAAAATTAATTGCAAAATTGATAATACTAAAATTAGTTACTTTATTTCAATACCAATCGATTTCGAAAAGAATTTTCAGCTTTATTACTTACTTCCTATTCCTACAAAATATGGGTCAGAATTTAGAACAATTATTCCAGATGTTAAGTATTTACTAAAATCCGATAATGTTGTTAAGCCTCTAAATGATATTTGTACCCAAGGTAAAATATTTCAATGTCCAAATTATTTACTAAGAAATAACATGGCCCTATGTGAAGAAAAAATTCTATCGGAAATGAACACGAGCGATTGTCAGTATGTCAAATTAGAAATAACGAAAAACCACTTGGAAATGGTCCCCGAAATTAATCAATACTTGGCAGTATTTCCACAAGAAGAAAGATTCAATATAAAGTGCAAATCACAGTCGGAAACCAAAACTCTAACAGGAATATTTTTGGTAAAAAGAAGCAACTGCACCCTGTACTTCAAAAATCAAGAAATAGTCTATCAAGTTAAAACCTTCGGAAAACCTTCTATAGTCGACGGACTTCATTTGGAAATGAAACAAGAAAATATGCTAAATTTCAAAATAAAATTGAAAACTCTCAGTTTACAGGAAATCTCTTCAAATCGCATTTATCCGATCACAGAAGATAATTTAAATGTTGAATATTACAAACCGAGCATTTGGACTTCAATTTTATATGTCCTACTAATAACCTTTATAGCCTATTTTACAGTAAAATGGATCAAAATTAAAAGATCCACAAAAATTCGAAAGGAACCACAAGAATTGGAAATGCAGCCAAAATCAAGAGAAAAGAAAATTAATCTTCCCGAAGAAGCTTCATTCTAGCGATGGAGGAGTTATAGTACATATCTTATTGCAATATAGTGTCATTACACCTTGTATTCACAGGAAGTACACGTGTAGACAACTGATAAATGTAAAGTTGCTTAGCTGTCATTATTATTGTGTGAGAACGTTTCTTTTTAGTTGTTAGTCAGATTTTTATGTCCGAAGCTTACGCATGTAAATTATAATAAATAAAGTTTCTTTTTAAAAATAACATTTTTGGAAAGTGTTATAAAAGTGGTATATATGCCCACATCTAATTATAGCGATGCGGCTGTAGAGGCAGGTTATAGCGATATCGAATATATACTAGAGTCTGTGTAGGAGACTTTAATGCAGTTGTAGGTACAGGGAGAGAAGATAGAATAATCGGTCCCTTTGGATTAGGTAATAGGAACGACAGGGGAGTTAGACTGATAGATTTTTGCGATAAACATAACCTAACCGTCGCGAACACTATATTTCAACATCACGTTAGGAGGCGCTATACATGGAAAATGACAGGGGACCTAGGGAAATATCAAATAGATTACATTCTTGTTAGGCAAATTTTTAGAAATCAAGTTAGGGACTGCAGAAGCTATCCAGGAGCAGATATATATTATATGGTGATCACAATATAGTGGTTATGAAAACCTAATCATAAATTTAAGTTTTTGAAAAAAAACGAAATGGTAGGAGACACCTTGACCTAGAGAAACTAAGAGACTGCGATTCGCGCAATGAGTTCGAGAAAAAAACGAATGAAGTAGGTACTAAAGGGCGCGGATGAAAATACTGTTAGGGACGTAGAGACAGAATGGAATTACATTCAAAATGGTTTAGGTTCTGCAGCTAGAGATATATTGGGTCACAAACAGAGTGAAAGTAGAAAACCCTGAACCCTGGATAACAAGGGCTATTGTGACTAATAGATGAGAGACGAAAATATAGAAATAGGCTAGATGAAGGAGGGAAACAAATGTATAAAGCGGTCAAGTAGGAAATTATTCGGAAATGTAGGGAAGCGAAAGAACAGTGGATTGATACCAAATGCAAAGAAGTGGAACATAAGTTCGAAGTAGGAAGAACTGACGAAACGTATAAAATAATTAGGAGAAATTTCAGAGAAATTGGATCTAGCAGCAAGAGCATTAGAAACCAGGCAGGTGACATCCTAATCAGAAGAGAGGAAAAGGCAGATAGGTGGAAGGAATACTTGGGAATCTTATATGCAGGACAAGAACCAGGAGATATATTGGAAAAAGAAATCAGTGTAGAGAGGGATAACCTAGGCTGTCCCACAATAAAGGAAGAGTTTGGGCTGGCATTAGAAAGTTTAAAAAACAATAAAGCACCAGGTGTAGACGGATTGCAGGCAGAAATTTTAAAGCGTGCAAGTCAAGAGGTAAGAGAGTTTATTTAAATTAGTTCGCCGTATATACGAGACAGGTGAGACTCCAGAAGATTACAAAAGGAACATCATAGTAGCGAGGAAAAATAATTTGAGCAATAGTTTATACAATAAACTTACGAGCTCAGTAGCAGACAGTATTAAACAAACATATTCAAAAGACAAAGAAAGGTGACTTCATAAAAATTACTTCAATAAAATATTGGAGTATTACATGTATTACTATATTCTAGAGTTCCGCAACACATGTTTCAGGACACCACTAAAGAAATTGAAGAGTTTTCAAAGGTGAAAGCAGAACTACTTATTTTCGGTCTCGCATACCGAAACTGGAAATAGTCCTAAAAGACAGTTCGGAGGAAAGTTATGGGCTAGGTATACCAATACCAACAAAATCCATAACATACTATGTGATGGAGAAGTTTCTAATGTTGCTGATTTTAAGTATTAAAGTATTGCATCCCTATACAGATTATTATGAATTTTGCGGCTGAAATAAAATATTTTAAATCTACTTCGGCGCCCTCAGAACCAGAACCAGAAAGAAATTTCTCTCTTGTACTCATTTAGATACTGAGTTGCTATTGAAATTCAGGGTAATGTGGTAATTTATATGTTTTCTCCAGGTACTAATAAAGACAATGATCCAGTAAGAGAACAACTAGCAATTTAATTTTTAAACACAATTTATCGCCATATTCCGAAATTCTGCGAAACTGGGACTGTTGTTTTCAAAGCAAGCGTCTGATTCTTAAAGAGAAGGACTCAACGGAATATTTTACTACCTTTCCAATACTTAAACAACCTGATTGATTTAATTTATTATTATTAGAGTTCAATAAATTGTTTCCCGACAGAAAAACTGTATTATACACAAAATGGCCCGAAATAAGAAAGTCAATTGTGCAAATGTCAAAGCCAGGAATTTACTGCCCGAAGATTCTTTTAAAATTAGTTAAAATCAGGTTTTTCCCAACCCCAGTAGCACATCTGGATTGTAGGTGGGGCAAAATCGGATACACGTAGTAGAATTCACCGATTTCAAACGTGAATACACTTATTGCAGACATTCATTTAAATTATCCTCGGACAAACAGGTACATTCTTCTTCCTCTTTGATTTTGCTTTTTCTTAGTTCTATCCAAAACTTTCCTTTTACCAATGCGGTTTTTTTCTTTCTGGGATTTGCAAGGTCACCTTCAATGTTTTCCTGTAAGTCATTTTGTAAGGACAGTAGGTTTTCCTTTCTTGTTTATTTTCCGAACGAGGAAACAACCGAATATAGGTGTCTCTTTCAGGATTTATCACTCATTCCTTGGAGGAGTTTTATAAGCAAAAATGTATCTTATGTGCAAATGGTCGTGGAACAAAATTGGATCTTTATTACAAAAAATTTTCTTACCTAAAATAATGTAAAACTTTTATTTTTCTCTGTCTTTATAAATTATAAATAAACGAATTTGTGGTATTTTTTGTATCAATTTAAGTTTGCATTGTTGCATATTAATTTTAAGAAACTTTTTATAAAAGCAAAATACAATAAACTGTAACAAATAATTATTCTTATCTAACTTATTGTGAAAATATACGAGTTAACCGTATGCGTTAACCGCATAGGAAACGAAATATATCTTATTATCTCTGTATCGTAGGTCATTAGCGCTCCATGTAGCGCTACTCGTATAGGGAACGGAAAAATGCCCCCGGGTAGTAAAATTAAATGGGAAAAGGACGATGTCGTAATTAGATCACGTTTATTAAAGTTTATGGGGCACACTCAAAGACTCACGAAGATTTCTACGAGTAAGTGTACGGAATACGCCTATTAGTAAAACGTTGCTACCATAATTACCCTTTTCCTTCAGATTACCAGTAAATCTCTATCAAACCGCTAAGGTTGCCAAAATACTGCTGATGATGAAAAAGGCGAAATTCCCCTGAAATACAAATATATGTTGACAAAAATTTAAAATTTGTTGTTGAGAATGACGGTACACATGTTTTACAAACTTGGTTATTGTTCAAGATGACGGAGAAATAGAACGGACTGATAACATTCACCATGTTGAAAATAGGAACATAGACACTCGGGCAACATATAGTGACGGCCCCAAAAATAAGAGACTAAACTCAAAAGAAATTGCAGGTATGATTAAACGGCTAAATTGTATGGTTCCTAGTCAATTTTTTCCCTTTAAAGATTCTGACATAAGTCGTGGCATAAGCGCAAAGGAGGATGAAAATGCAAAGACGCCAATGATAAATCAGACAGGTTAAGACTATGATACCGACTCCGAGGAATATATGCGTTGCAAGAAAGTAGGTATGACTACAGAGTACCAGAACTTTACGTCATTTTAACGTTTTCTTATTTTTTTCTAATTCTTACCGTTCTCTCTTGCAGGACATCTTCATGGGCAAATACTCGAGAAGATTAGGCAGCTGAAAATATGCCGATTATGAACCAGAAAAATTAGAACGAGCCATAAAAGAGTACAAAGCAAAAAAATCATCTCTACGGGCTTTGTCAAAAGAGAATGGCATCTCAAAGTCAACGATCCAAAGTGAATAAGAACATGGACAAAGAGTACTGAGCTCAGAAGAGGAAAATAAACTTATTCAAAATCTGGACTTGGCATGTAAATGGGGCTTCCCACTGACGAATATCTCGTGAAAACTTACTTGTATACTCGGTGGGTTTTATGTACTCGTTTTCCCATTATTGAATGTACCAAAATACAATAATACCACTTAATAAAATGTTTAATTAGATACAGTTTGTAAATAGGAGCTAATTCCAATACAATACTATAGACATGCAGAAAGAACTACATGTGATTGTTCTGTTTAATAAAGAGTTTACTTACTTACTTGGATACTCCAGTTCAAGAGTTAAAAAAATAAAATTGACCAGGCCGAGAATGGGTTCGTGCATTGCTTCAAAGGCACAATAAACGCTCCAGAGCATGGATTAACCATGTCACCAAACATGCACATAGAATAATGAATTCATTCAAGTCCAGTCATAGTGTAATGTTCGCTGGAAGTGCTTCTGGTAACTTGTTGCCTTTATACAAAACTGAAAATTTCTGTACCACCTGGACATTAAATGGACAGCCTGGATCAAGATATAATCGAAGCAAGAGCCATCCAAGAATAAAAGTTACTGGGGGCTGTGTTGAAAATATTATAAAATTCATTTTGTTGACCTCCCCCCCCAATTCCACTCACATATGTCAACCGTTAGATGTTGCTTATTTTAAACCGTTAAAGGTAGCATGGAGAAAAAACTCATGGACTGGAAATTAAAAAAATAGAGGCACAGCAAGATTATTGCACAGTACACACACTAGTTGGATCAAGAACTTTGACGTAAATTCACAATGAATTCTCATTAAGTTAACCCCACACGCCGAAAGACAGTGACACAGTAGTGAAGATTAATCTTCAACTCCTGAAGATGCTGACGTTGTCAGCGAAACACGTGTCGAGTTTAATTACTGTGTCGGTGTCTTTTGGCGTGTGGGGTTAACTTATTAAGAATTCATACTGTTGCACAGTGCCTTGAGAATTTTTTTTTTCAAAGAAATGTTGCATTTTCTGCAGTTAATTGCGACTTGCTCTGGAGACCTAATCTAATTCATTTCGACAAAAAGTAATCGAAACGACGTAACGTAATTTCGAGTCGAAAAGCGCATTTTGTTCCTGACCACACTGATCGAAATATTTGGGTACTTCGTAGTGGATTACACTTGCTGTGTTGGTAATGACAGTCCGGTTTGGTCGTTTGGTGATATTTAAATTATGGTCATCTGTCATCTCCACAGATACGTATGTCATATTGTAATTATTTTGAAGAAATATAGCATATATTTGAGTTTGTTTTACTTGTGGGTAAAGATGGAGGCAAGTAAATTGAAGCGAACAACGAAAAAAATGGGTTGTTAGCATACATACATAAACCGTGTTGTCTTCATAAATAATACAATTTCATAACCTACAACCCAGACGCACGTAACTCAACTCGAAATTTTGAATTCTACACGCAGTTTGACTCGAAACCGCATTTCGACGAATCGAAAAGTAATGACGTCATGTACCGTTTCGGAAGGAATCCGATAGATGGAAAACGTCGCATTTCGACTTGAAAAGATTTCGAGTCGAAATTATGATTTAGAATAGGCCTCCTGGTCTAAATAAATGTTTTCTTTAAATTCGTTTCTTTTCTAAAATCTTTAAGATTTTACATGTCGTGTAAAAATACGAACTATCCGCGTGAAGGGGATAATCCCAAAAATAATTAATTTCCGAAGTCATACGTCCACCCAGTACTTTTATTATGGTCGGCAGTCAAGCTGGGAGGACATTTTCCGATTGCAGTTTGCAATGGATGTCGGCCTTTTCGAGAATGACATTTCTCGGCCCCTGCTAATTGTTGTTGTGTTAAACTTTAGTAGATTATACATTATGCACTTTATTGAAAAAGAAAATTATAAAAAACTGGCGTATGTAGAACGTTTAACGTAATATTCGATTAATATTATTAATGATAGAACGGACATACAAAACTTAAGTCAAATTTACTCTAATATAATAAAATAATCACACTCTCTGCTACTCTCATATTGACCAATATTATTGTTAAATCAAATACACTAGGTACTTCATAAATTAGAATCAAAAGTGCTAAAATTTTATATTTTTAACATAGTTACCACATGTTTCGACTGTTTACACAAAAAAATTATTTTGTCAAACTTTCTATTTACACCTATTATAAGTTTTATATTTATATGTTATTTAAATAAAAGTTCTTGACAAAGCCTCTAATCGGAGGCGAAACGTCGAACGACAAAAACTACACACGTGTTTATTTTGTCAGAAATTCACAAAATTAGAAAACTTAATATTATTTAGACAAAAAATACATTTCAAGCGAATTATAAATATAACCGATGAGGGTAAAGCTGCATTCAGAACCTGGAAATTAGTAAAAAAATAGTGGCCATAATTATACTTAACCAAATGCGTAACGTAACGTGGAATATCATTCACAACCCCCTCGTTTTGTATAATAATTTGTGAACACATCTGGCGGATATACTCCGATGTTACAGAAAGTTGGTTATACGGATACCTGTGAAGCAGAAAATGACATGAGATTTTTACATATTTGACAGAACGCAGACCACGTGTTGTTTACATTTGGAAGGTTATTTGCGCACGTGATATAAGGAAATAAGTTAAAAACAAAAAATGTCGCTAGCAGAGAAGTTTATATCTTTAAAAATTCTTGCTTGATTGGTGCCAGTCTGTTTTTAAAATGTTCTTCAATTTTGTGAATTTTCTGGCAAATTTCAATTAATAATATCTGTTCAAAAGTATATAATTCGACGTTTCGCCCCTGATTAGGAGCTTTGTCAAGACTAATTTATTAAAAAAACCGCTTAAATACAATTATAAAAAATTATTTGACAAATTTTTTTTGTCTTAAAAAAAATTTGTCAAATAATTTTTTATAATTGTATTTAAACGTTTTTTTAATAAATTAGTCTTGACAAAGCCCCTAATCAGGGGCGAAACGTCGAATTATATACTTTTGAACAGATATTATTAATTGAAATTTGCCAGAAAATTCACAAAATTGAAGAAAATTTTATATCTTTAATTATGGAGCATCCATATTTATACGATAAATCACAGACGGAGTTCAAAAATATAAAAAAGAAGGAAAGGACCTGGGATGAAATTGGGAGAGAGTTCAATAAGACTGGTAGAATACACAGCATCTAAATAATGGGATAATACCTACGTATTTTATTTTATTTTAGGAGATGATGCGAAAAACTATTTTAAGTCTCTTAGGGAGAAATACAATCGAATAAAAAAGCAAAAGGAAAAAGCTACTCGAAGTGGGGCGGGAGCCACAAAAGAAAAGGATTGGGAATTGTTTGAGCTCATGTCTTTTTTAGAAGAAGTCATGCGACCAAGAAGAACTGTCGGCAGTTTTAATCAAAGTGAAGTTGCAGTAGAAAATATTATTACTGAAATGGAGGACAACATTGCCTGTGACGAGTTATCGTCTGTGGGGCTGATATCGCAAAATGCAGAATTTGAAGAAGCACAGCCCAGTACCTCAAATGCTTCTGATTTTGAAGAATTGTCTTCCCAACAATTTTTTTCGGGGGAGTCCCAGCCCAGCAACTCCACAGGTTGTCAAATACCGACAGGCCCCTCAAATGATTCAAGAGGCAGTGTTTCTGGACCACAGCAGCTGCCCACACCAACCGTGAGACAAACAAAAAGAAAGCGGCCTGCAGATGTGAGTGTTTCCTCAGAATTGAATTCTATCTCGGAGAGGTAGAAAGAGCCTCCCAAGCTGTCGGCAACAGAATCATTTTGCCAGCACTTGGAAAAAGAAATAGAGAGGTTGCCTGAGGACCTTGCTGAAGAGTTGAAGGACGACATTATGGATCTACTTATCCAAAAAGAAAACAGGCGAAAAGTAGACGGTAAATAATTCTTGCCATTGGGATTATTTTTGTATTTATTTGATTTATTTTATTAATTAAAACATTAAATTTATTTAATTATTATTTATTAACCACATTCCTTATTTTGCCAAGGGACTGCTCCAACAGTATTTAAATAGTTTTTAATATAGTTTCTATATTCACAAGCATTACTAGTAGCGTTACGTGTACCAATTCTTCGTCTTAATTATGAAATATTACGTAATGCGCATTCTGATGGCACTTCGTTTCGCCAAGAGCCAAGAATAACTCGACCACCAACTTCATAATCGGCATAGTATTGAGGAATATATTTTCTTCCTTGTACATCACTTTTTTAATGTAATTATGAAGACACACTGCACATTTTATTGTTTTATCTACATTTTCTGGGTTCTTAAATATTGTTGTGTGGAATATTCTAAATCGTGCCACCATTATTCCAAATGCATTTTCCTAGCACGTGAGATTCTATAATTATAAATTCTTTCTTCAATTGCTAAGTGACGTCCCCCAAATGGTCTCATAATATTCATTTGTAATGGAAACGCCTAATGTCCAACGAAGAAATAGGGATTTCTAACACAAGTACCTGGAAATGGTTCTTTTTCAGGGATCTGCAATAAATTGTTGTTCAGCTTATGTCCAAATGATGAATTTTTCAGGACCCCACCATAACTTTGAGAACCATATGCCCCTATGTCGACATATGAAAAACAGTAATCTGCATCACAGGCAGCGAAGAGCACTATACTAAAGGTCTTTTTATAATTAAAATATAAAAAGAACCACTTTTGTAAGGGGCCCTTATAGCAACGTGCTTTCCATCGATAGCCCCTAAACAGTTCGGCAAATTCCACACTTCCTCAAAGTTTCTACCGATTGCTTTCCATTCTTCTTTATTTGGCTCTTTGGCTACTAATTTTACGGTTAATTTCGAGGTTCTGAATGTAGCTTAAGTCTTATGGAGCACAAGAATTTCGATTTCAGTGAGGTACGTGTTGTTAAATTAAACAAATTTATTTACACAAATTATGATTGGGAGAGATTCATACGGATCATAGATATAAAAAGACGTGCTGGATACGCCCTTGCTAAAGTTCACGCGAACCATTGATAATCATAGACATGGGCGCTTCTTTGCGCCATCACATAAAATTAAACTGTCCAACGATTTTGCGAATAACTCCCTACAGCCTGCCAAACCTGTCAAAATACATTGTTTATGAAAAGCGTACACATATTTTGATTTTAAAATTCAGTGGCGTACCTGAAAAAAGTTAAAAACATGCAGATTGCATAACTCCCTTATTACACGAGATAAATGAAAACTTCCTAAATATTACTTGAATGTCCGGCCCCCAATTTCCACTGACGTACGCTATTCTTTTATACTTATCAGTTTTTGAAACTCAGTGGCGTACTTTGAATACCTTAAAATTATTTAAAAATTACGCAACTCAATTATTAGCGTAGGTAGAATAATGCTTCCAAGACAAATATTTTCATGATTAGCAGATGTCCAGGAACACATTTCCGTTCCCTATACAAGTTGGTGATCGGAGTCACGAAATCGTGTAGGAAACGGATTTTTTTAATGTAACAGATCCTATATAAGTTAGTGATCGTAGTCACGAAATCGCATAGGAAACTGAATTTTTTTAATGTATTACAGATTCTATATAAGTTAGTGATCGGAGTCACGAACTGGTATAAGGAACGAAAACATTTAATGCATTACAAATCCTATCGCAGTTCCTGATCTTCCTGACCGTTGCTGAAAGATGCAATAATAATACAATTTGTTATTGTTTATTTGTTTGTTTGCAGACACATGTATTTTTGTGTGCCATGTTGGTCTGTTTGGTAGATATAATTATAACAGACCAACGTGGAAAATAGGCGAAAACTAGTCGACAATAGTTAGGTCAGCCATCTTTCTAACAATAATTGTTGAGAGAACTGCCCGACAAACATGTGCCGATATCGCACATACAGGAAATAATAAATGTCAATTTACATTTTCGCCAACAAATTTGCAGATTTATTATGTTTTAACAGCTTTACAACTTCCCTTACACAAAGGTGGCCCTGTAAAAACAATTTCTAGAAAATACATGCATTGTCAATGTCACAATGTCACAAAGTAAGTTAATAAGCATTTTTTTAAATTTTGATTAATTGATAATCGAAATTACTGCGAATTATAAAGCGATCGTAACAGATTGTGATTGTTTTCGATTCCACCTATTAATACACTATTGTGGCTGACAGAATAGTGGTATCGTTAGAAAATTGTCACGGACAACGTGAAACGTCACGAATGTTTGGTGCGCCCCATTCAAGTGTGCAAAGGATCTTCCAACGATACAAGGAGACTGGGGCATTAACAAGAAGACCGGGCTCCGGGAAAAAAGATGATCGTTTTTTTTTGGTGTTGTAACACTACAACTGCTGACCGGTGCTCTTACAGTCGGGCATTGTGTCGCGGGGAAGGATTCTCCCTAAAATGGGCGCCACTTGATTTTACCTCTTTAAAAATCAAGAAAAATGACTCAAGTGTAAAGGTGTCAATATACGGTTTAATGTTGGTTAGATAATTATTACAGCAAAGGTATTTAAATTAAATAACGTGATAAATAATTCCGAAAGTTATCTCAAATAATAGATTCAACAAAATTTTGATGTAGGTACCCCACTATAGCCCTATATCGAGTTTTCATGTGGTTTTACAATATTGAAGCGTCTGAAACCCAGACAATGAACATAATGAAACGAGTATAATAAATTAAGAAGTTGTGTCTGTATTTTGGTTTTCCTTTTTATTTCAAAATGAAAAATCTGACCTTTTTGCTCCTTCTTGCAGGTCGGGACTGTGATAAGTGACGCTGAGTTAGTTTTATTCAGAAGAGTCCTGGGTTGGTCCTGTTACCAACTCCGAATAGACAATTGGAAAAGATAATTACCTCAGGACCTCTTCTCGACGATGGTTTGCGTTTTTATTAAATGGAGTGCATGTCTTGTATAGGCAATTCAATTAAGCATAACTAAATAACAGGAAAACAAACAAGACCGGCAAATCTAAAAAAGGAGAAATATACACGGAACTTAGAAAACTGAAATGAAACTTGAAAATTTCAACATACCTTCAAAAATGAATGGCCTTTAAATATTGAAATGACGCTCCGGTAGTACAGGTAGCGATCAAGTGCTCGGTATTTCCGAAAATTGAACATGGCAAGGAAGACATACGCTCGCGTACAGCGGACCGCCGTGTTCAAATTCTCTACGAGGGAATTTTATTATACTATTCACCGCTCGATTGCTGTTTGAGACAAAATAAATGTTACGGTGTCCTCTGCTGTCTCACTTCGAAATCAACTCCATGACGTCCGGGAGGTCAATATCAGTGCAAGGACAGTCAGTAGACGACTTCATTCTGCAGGACCTCGCTCCCGAAGAATGGCTACAGGTCTTCAGCTCCTCCGAGCACACCGTGTTGCCCGTCTAAATTTTGGATGTGAACACTTGGCGTGGGACAATGATGAATTGAGAAGGGTACTGTTTTCTGATGATTCCCACTTCTGCCTTACTAGGTCGGATGACGGTCAGCGAGTGTGGTGAAGGATTTGGTACGCATAAGCACTCATTCAGGAGAGGCTTCCTTTCGGTAGAGGTTCCATTATGGTGTGGCAGGTATCACTTCAGAAGCCTGTACGGAGTAAGTATTTGTGGATAATGGGACTCTAACTGCACACAGGTATATCACCGATATCCTACAAGACTATGTAGTGCCTTTTATGGTTGTTCTGGAAAATGATGTAACTTTCATGCACAATAATGCCCGGTCACATGTAGCGAGAGTAGTAAACCACTACCTTGATGAGGTTCAAGATGTACGATTCGCATGGCCAGTCCGAAGTCCATACTTGAACATGTGTGGGACGAGCTCAGAAGCCGTATTCGTGACTTTCCTAATCTAAGTATTAACTAATCCTATGTCCTAATTCGTTGGGCTGATTGCCGGCTCTGTCAGTGGAGACGGGGTGGTTCGTAGATAACACAAAAGAATTTTTAAAGGGCGCCACGCAATTTACAAAAGAAATCAGCCAACGAAATTTGCGAAAATTGCGAAATTTATTATTAGTTAATAGGAAAATATTTACAAAATGAAAATGATACATAATATGATAATGTATGACAAGGTAATGTAGTAATTAGCAAAAAATAACAGTGTTCTTAATTACGCGGGGTAATCCAAGCGGACGAACTAATAAAATATACTTTTATTGTTTTATTTAATAATCGGTAACCCGTGGACGATATTTGGCCAAACACGACAGCGAGCGGAACGCGTTTTTGTTGTAAATGAAAATTAACGAAACGTACCGCTGCGAATACTTACCGCAAAGACTGACAAAGTAAATAATACAACTGCCTACACAAAATCAAAACAATCATAAAACTATGCGTGCAAAAAAACTGAAATTACAAATATAAAAGTTAAGGTAAGTTAACTATGAATAATTATGAAATGTTATGACAAAAATTTAAATAATCTAACTGATGCAAACTTCTTTGTTTCAGGGAGAATCCGGTGTGCCACTACAGGCGGAATATGTAAGAAAAATGTACGACCTTATAATTTGGTGCCTCTTTGATAATAATTAGTGCCTCTTTCCTTCTAGAAATTCAGACCATGTGATCGTGGAGCTCTTGGTGTGATCGAAGTTATAATTTATACTCCAATAAAAAAAGCTGTAGAGAAATATTAAATTTAGAATATTGAATTTAGTTGTTTCTTTATTGCTTACGTCAAAGACCTCTTTTCGAGCGTATGTGGCTTCCTCAAATCCCCGAAGGTTCAACTTAATGAGTAGCACGGCCGAAAATCCACAATTATGTGATAATTTGTCAAACGAATCGATTTATGATCAAACAAAAATAATTACTAGACAAATTCAAACCCAAAAAGCGACTCGTGCTACGGAAAACCAGGTATACACTGATAGTCTCAGCAAGGTTATTCTTTTTGCAACCTGTTCTTATTTTGGAAAAAGCATCAAATTTAAATTTTATTTGAAAGTACCTACATCCTTCAAGCGAGGCAGCACTAACAAGGACATAATTTAAAATAAATGTAGAAATCTACAATTTAGATGTTGGTGTAAATTCCAACCGTAACAACCATTCGTCAGCACCCAAACTCAGACGAGCTGAGAGAACTATTACGACGGAAGTCTTAATTGAGAGCATGTCCCGCCGTCTACAAACCGTGATAAAGTCCTTTAATTAAATTTAAGACAGAATAATGTGTTTGTCTGAAAATTTATATTTATTCTCCTCAGGCACACTTAACAGTAAAAAAAATTATTTTACTTTTAGTATAAAAATACAGCCATTTAAGATCCAAAATTGAACTTTTTTAATTTATATTTAATAAAAATAATTTAATTAACTTGACTTTCTTAATTTTTTCAATATAAATAATCAACCACTTGAACAACCAACTTGCAAGGTTAATCGAAAATACCACGTTCTATTTTTAGTAACTATTTTGAGTTATTCAATTTATGTATTCTTAATTTGCTGGTAAGGGGTTGTGGCAAATTCAGAAGTTAGTGAATTTTAGAGCCAAAAGAAAAACATTGTAATTAAATTTCTCTTCTGTCCGCGGCTCCATAAGTGGAAAAGCGAGTTATTAATACCCTCGAAATTGGGAAAAAGTATGTATAACATACATTCTGTCAAGCCATTAGATACGCGTTACGGTAAAGCAATATTGATGACTGCGAGATGGAGGTGAAAGTTTCACCGTTTTCCTCCCGTAATAAACCTTTTCTCAGACGAATCGATTGCAACTATGAATAAGGGAGGTCACTTATTTACATTTAAAGGGTTGAGCAATGTTCGGAAAGGCAGCCGTTTTCAAAATCCTTTAATTAAATTTAAGACAGAATAATGCGTTTGTCTGAAAATTTATATTTATTCTCCTAAGGATCAGCGTGTCGAATTATAGATGTCGTTGGCAATTGAAGAAAATTCACATATTATGAGTTCAAGACAAATTGAGTTTAACCAGGGTATAAGTAAATCTTCTGTTAGTATAATAATTACAAAATATAAATATCATCCCTATAGGTTATGTCTTCATCAATCACTTCTTAATCAAGATTTTCAAAATCGTATAAATTTTCGTAACATTTTTTTCCGCAGAATTCAAGAAATTCCAAATTTTTACAGAATGGTTTTGTTCAGCGACTTCTTAGCAAGCACGATATGCACTATTATGCTCAGGAAACCCCATTTTGAGTACGTCAGATGAACTTTCAATACCAATGGCCCCTAAATGTTTGGGGAGGAATTATAAATGATAAAAGTTAAAGTGCCGTTCTTCTTTGACGGACGGCTTAATGGAGAACTGTTCCGTCGACTCCTGGAAGATGATTTGCCCATTTAATGTATTTATAATATGATGGTGCTCCTGCCCATTTCCACCAAAAGGTAGCTCAGTATCTAAATGACTGACTAGGAGAACAATAGATTGGCCCAGGAGGTGGTACTGCATGGCCTGCAAGATCTCCAGATCTAACACCGCTATATTTTTCCTGTAGGGGTTTACAAAGCAGAAACTACCGCGAACAACTGCAGAGGACATGAAAACTAGAATAGATAGATCGGTTTTATTTAATATATGACGGACATGTAACACATATCTCTACCAAGTTAATTCGATTGGCACAGGAGAATAGTATTACTATAATGAAACTGCCCCCCATACAATACATGAGTTACAATCACTGGATATTGCAGTGTTTAGAGGCGTAAAAAACTATATAAATGGCAGCGAGCCAATGCACGCAAGAAAATTCCTAAAGTTGAGTTTACAGCAATATTAACCAGCGTTACTAAAGATATGCCTGTAACCAATATGAGTGGGTTCAAAAACACTGGAATGAATACCCAGAAAAGCAAGAGCCAAATAGAGAAGCAATTCCTGCTTCTCTTTGTAAGGCCGAAGAATTGCAAAAATATAAGAAGCTTCTTCCAGTAGCAGCCGAATATCGAGACGAAAATAATGAGACAGCAATAAGCTTATCTGAAGCATCAGAGCAAAGTGTAGCTCCATCGACCTCCTACTCAGCAAATGTACAACCAAGTGAGGCTATTATTTCATCAACATCTTCAACCACACATCAAAGGTTCATTCTGGCGAAAAAGAATTTGAAATTCGAAGGCGTTCTACTAGATTTTCTTAAAAAAGACGCTAAACCACAGGCCGAAAAAATGAAAGGGGGTTGCTACCAACTGCCAAATTATTACAACTAAAGAATATTTAGAGAGAAAAAGAGAATGGAGAGAAAGATGAAAGAATATTTAGAGAGAAAAAGAGAATGGAGAGAAAGATGAAAAAATGCAATAAAAAAGACAAAAAAAATCAAGAGAAAAAACAAAGTTCTAAAAAGTGCCAAGAAAAGAAAGACGGGATTTGAAGTGATGATGAATTCAAGAGTAACTAAATTCATCATCGTCAGAGTAGTACCTCTCTTCGTGAAACAATGATAGCAGAAACCTGAATTTTTCTGATAAAGAGAATGGTCAAGACAAAAATATCCTCGAAGGCACCAATTGTTTTCTGAAAAGGGATTATATCGTAGTAAATATTTTTGGCAGATTCATGTGGGCTCTATGTAGCAAAAATCTTAAATAAAGACCTCGAAGGCTATGAAACAAGGTATTTTAAAAGGCATGAGCAAACAATGAAATTTATGGAAACCACGTAAGTCATATGTGGGAGAGACTGATGTAGGGCGGAAATGATCAAAACCAATATTCAGTAAATCCGCTCGTTACAACACCAAGATAGGATTTAGCACCGAACTTAACGACTTAACAAGTACATTATATTTATTAAAATACAAAACAGTTAAGCCATTTTAAAAGTATTTTAGTTAGTTAAAAATCTTTTTATCCTTTAAAATATGTCGAACCATTTTATTTTCCTTTTTGTCACCTATCTTTCATATTCTTTGAATAAATAATATTTTTTGGCACTTCTTAAAATTTAATTTCTTTCTTTTATTAAATTAGGTCTTCTTTCAACACCAATAATGTCGATATTGTTAAAAAAATGTGCGTAACTGAATTTTTCGGTGATATATAAAAGTACAGAAATAGGTCCAGATACCCCAAATCAAACCGAAAGAACGTCTAAGAATTATATACACTGGTGTTACCCCATAGATGTAGGATAACTGGGTCCACTGTGACATTAACTAATAATTAACTTTTTTACACATTTAGAATTTTTTAATTTTTGTTTAGGGCCTTTTGTTAGAAAAGATACTATTGAACGAAATCAGTTTTTTGTTGTAAATAACAACCATAACCATCCTCGAGTAGAACATCAAATTGATGCTGTGACATTTAAGAGATTTAAAGGAGTCGTGTATCAAGCAAAGAGCCAATGTGAAAGAAATATATAATAGTGCTGCTTTGAGATAAACCAACTCCAGGCATGACTGTGAATTATTTCTATTATAGGCATGCAGTTGAAGCTTTAAATGCTACATATGATTTATTGCGATACACGATGTTGAGATGGAGGTAAAGTACAACACCTAATGTCCAGTTCTTTTCAGGTATGTCAGAAGAGATCGATTATTCGTTGTATTGTCTGGAAATAGGGAATTTATAGAACACTTCCGTGATTCTCGAAATGATTTTATTGATAGGACTTTTAGAGCTGTTCCAAGGCGGCCACACTTTGCTCAAATATTGACAATATTTGCAACATATATGAACCATGTAAATATAAATAACCGGTCTAATTGACCAAATATATCAAGGTATATTAAATTTTAATATTAATAATAATAATATACACTGGCGAGCATAAAATTAGGGTCACTTTGAAAATTGCCGATTTTTCCAAGAATTCAAAATATTAAATTTAATTAATTCTTGAAGGCAATAACACTTGCATTTCTGAGAACTGTTATAAGTTTTTTGTGGTTTCTTTTGCACAACAAAGATTCAATATTTCCGATTTCTAGTAAATGCTTGCAGGTGCGCTACTTGGAAGCTTATTTCTCGGGGTCTATTTTTCAATTTCCTTCATTTATTCACTAACTTTCCTGTGTATAACTTGACGGTCGAAAAGTGTAGTCTTCGTTTATTCCCTTATAATGGCTTTAAATCCTGTCACGGCGGCCAGAATTATAGCGCTGTTGCAAGATGGTCGGGGGCAACGTGTAACGGCAAGAACGGTTGGTGTAAGTCTTTTTACAGTTCAGCGGGTATCCCAACGATTTCAGGAAACTGGTAGGCTGACGAGAAGACCAGGATCAGGGCGGAAAAGAACCACCACCCCAAGGGATGACCGTTTTCTTGTGTCCCATTTCCGTTTAAATGGGTCGGATGGACGTCGGCGGGTATGGCGAAGACCCAGAGAAAGGTATGCCCAGGCTTGTATTGATGAGCGACTTACATTTGGTGGAGGCTCAGTTATGGTGTGGGGAGGAATTTCTTCAGACGCACGTACCGAATTAGTGTTTATCGGCAATGGATCCTTAACTGCCCATAGGTACGTAACGGAAGTTGTAGAAAATCATGTCATGCCTTTTATGACGGTTCTGGGAGAAAATGCAACTTTTATGCATGATAACGCTCGACCCCACGTGGCAAGAATTGTTAGCAGTTATTTGGATGAGGTTCAAATTACGCGATTTGATTGGCCAGCACGGAGTCCCGACTTGAACCCCATAGAGCATGTGTGGGATGAGCTAGGACAACGTGTACGAAGTCATACGCCGTCTCCCACCAACGCACAGGATCTTAGGGAGCTCCTACTACAGGAGTGGAATAACATCCCCCAAAATGTGATCCGTAATTTAATTGAGAGCATGCCACGTCGCCTCCAGGCTGTCATCAATGCACGGGGAGGAACCACTCGTTATTAGGGGTCAAAATTTTAACAGTTCCTTGTTTTATTCCAACATTTTTCTCACTACACATTTTTAAGACAATTTTGTTAAAATTTGCTTCTTTACGAATTTTCAATAAAAACATTAGAAAATGAAACGTTTTCTTTTTAAAACATTCCTGTTTAGAGATATGTATACAACGAAATCCATTTACAATAATAAGATACAATAAATAACCAGAAAAGTTGAATTTTTGAAGTGACCCTAATTTTATGCTCGCCAGTGTACATTATTGCTGAAATTGTACATAAGAGGAAAAATAACTTAAAATACCAAATTCAGCAAAGGGCGAAGTTCAGCTGAACATTCGTAAATGTTCCGCTGCTCCACTTAACCCTTAAAATACAAAATAACTTCGATAGAAAGAGTGACACTCGCTGAACCCACAAAGGACAATAAATAAGTCACATGAATGTACATAAACTTTGGTCAAAACAGCAAACGTAAAAAATCAAAACGAGATATGAAATAAAAGAAATATTAAATTGAATGTAATATTACAACAAATTAACTCAATTCAGTTGAGGCAAACAAACAAACGTGGAAATCTAAATGAAAATTAAAACAAAGCAGTGTAAAATGAAACAGAAATGAAATAGAAATGAAACGGAGCCATGGCAAAATATGAGAGCTATAAAAACGATCACCCAAAAGCTTGAAACTGCTCAGCGAAAAGATCACGATGAAGAGTACTCTTAAATGTGATAAACTGTCCAGACTGTAATAAGTATTTATTCACATATTTATTGAAAACTTTTGGAACACAATGTGAGAACGATCTTTCAAAAACAGATGTACAGTGACACGGTGGCGTAATCAAACTTTTAAATCTACCGTTAATATTGTGGACATCATTTCTAAATTGAATTTTGTCATACAAAGGCGGGGTTCTTAACTGAACTATTTTGTAGTATGCACATGCCGAGTGATGCAGTCGTCGGTTAGACATATTTATCCAGTTCAAATCATGCAATTTATGTGATATATGTTCGCGCCTTGTAATACCAAAAATTAACCGCATGCATGCGTTTTGCATCATCTGAATTCTATGGGAATCGGCAAAAGTAAGGCAAGGGCAATAAACCACATCACAATAACAATAAGCACGGACAGCAAGAAACGCATTGTCACACTTTATCCACAATTCCAGTCGCACCAATTATAGGTACATCGATTCTTTGAAATATCTTTGGACATCTTTACCCCTATCCTTTGTTGTTTGTTTCAAATTCATTTTTGGTTTCGGTCGCCCATTTTCCTTTTTTCAAGGCGGCGTTCACAATTTAATGTTCCAGCTCTTCAAGGCAAATTATCTCCTCCACAACACTCATATTGTTCTGATCAAAGCAAAATTTCACAACAATCACAGCTGCAACTATAAACACTCCGCAACACGCAATCTGAGAAGAACTGATTAACTCAATTCTGCACAGTTCTCACAAAGCATTCATCGGGCCGTCGACCATATTAGCGATATAGGAGTAAAAGGTGACTCTCAATTTCACTCAAGAAATTCGCTACCTGCTGTCACTGTTCTTCTTTACATGCATTTATATACTTTGACCATCAGTGGTACATTGGGAGGATCCCAGCCTGCAGACACATTGTAAAATCGAGTTCCTCAAAGGCGACGGAGATGAATATCTATGATCAACTAGAGAAGATATACAAACAGTTTGTAATAATTTACGGGTTATTGTAGTCAGGGAGCAGACCGCCTGAAAGGTGCGTTTTATACACTCTCTATACAACTCGAATACACACAAGAAAATGAAGCTGATTCTTATGTAAAATGATCTGCCGGATTCGAATTTTGAGGTCGCGAAAAGATCAGGAATTGCGAAAATGCCGGAAAATCGGTTTTTCGTAAAATTTTCCTAAATCAATTTTCGACAATTTTAAAAACTTTTCTCGTTGTATTTCAGCAACGAAAAGAGTTAGAGATCTGTTTTTTTCGTGGAATATACACTGAAATGTGCTGATCACCACGTTGCCTCTACAATTTTCTAATTTTATGAAAAAAATGGTTTCTTGCTAGACCGCAAATTTGTTTCATGTATTATTCATGTAGCGGGTATGTAATCTTATTTTTCGGAATTAACATATACATATGCGAGACCAAACACGGACAAAGGCTCGAAATTATTTTTGGTGAAGAAACGAAACATTAATGTTGTTGCTGAAAAAAGTTACAGGGAGTTAAAACATAAATAATTCGTGCGCGCTAGCCGCGCTGATAAGTTCGGGCGCTTTTTTTCCTTGATAATACACACATAGCCGAAACTCTTGGACCCATTAATTAATTTGAAACGTAAGCAAAAATAATTCTAACAAATATGTGGATTCAATTCTACATTTGATTGAAATGCTTTATCACTTGTAAGGTTATTTTCATGGAAGGAGTACACGGCCAGGAATTGAATTTAAGAAAACGTTCAAATTATTTTTTTTTGAAAAGACCAAAGTCTTCCCAAATGTGAGAAACGAAGATGTCAATAACAACTATGTCCTGCTCTGTTCTCGAGCAAAACATTAGCACGTCTGTACATTCCAATAAAAAGGTTATTAATGGCTTCCTGCGGTATGTTGTTCCATTCTTCTCGAGCAGCAACAATTAGCTCCTGAAGGATGAAAGGGGTGTTATCTCTATTTAAAATGGCCCTCTTTAGCATGTCCCACACGTTCTTACAAGGATTCAAGTCAGGTCAGTTTGTTGGCCAATTCATTCTTCGAATATTCCCTTCCTGTAGCAAATTGGCAACCCTTCTTGTGCGGTGGGGCGTGGCGTTATCGTCCATGAAAACGAAATTTTCTCCAATGGAAGGATGATTGGTTGGTTTGCGGCACGTGAATAAGTGGAGTGCGACGACCATACAGTATACCCCCCTCAAAACATTACTGTTCCGCCTTGATAAGGAACAACTTCTCTGGCAAAAGTAAGTCTCTCTTGTCGTCCCGGTCCCCTAGAGACCCTTTCACGTCGATAATCACTCACTAACCCAATTTTTGTCTCATCAGAAAAATGATATGTTTTGCTTTCAGAGAGCTGCCTCCTACGGAAAAAGCATTTAACTTTCATGTTAAAAGAGATTTTTTCAGTGTGCTGTATATAAAACGGCTTGGCAAATAAGCCCAAATATTTCAAACATCCTGGAATATGTATGGTACATGGAAAATGACGTTATTATGCCAATAACATTCACAAATAACTCTAAACTGGATTGTGTTACTATAACACAGTTCTGTAAATGTAAACATTTTACCTGTTCTTTTCGATGTGCATGCATGAAATCTAAATGTATAATATCATGTTTATGTGAAGGGAAATACAATTTGTCGGAATAAAAAATACGAATGTTCTCGATATTAATGCAGCGTTTGTACGCCCGCACATAAACCACTACTACACGGCTCAGCGCGGCTAGCGCGCACGAATTATTTATGTTTTAACTCCCTCGCATATGTATATGTTAATTCCGAAAAATAAGATTACTTACCTGGTGCATGAAAAATACAATACACAAATTTGTAGTCTAGCAAGAAACCATTTTTTTAAATAAAATTGGAAAATTGTAGAGGCAACGTGAGTACACTGTGATGATCAGCACACTTCAGTGTATATTCCACGAAAAAAACAGATCTCTAACTCTTTTCGTTGCTGAAATACAACGAGAAAAGTTTTAAAAATGGTCGAAAATTTATTTAGGAAAATTTTAGGAAAAATCGATTTTCCGGCATTTTCGCAATTCCCGATCTTTTCGCGACCTCAAAATTCGAATCCGGCCAATCATTTTACTTAAGAATCAGCTTCATTTTTCTTGTGTGTGTTCGAGTTGTATAGAGGGTGTCGAATTAGAGCACCTTGCTCCCCGACTATTGCGTCTTACAGCGAATGGCTCTTTTGAACTAAAACGAAATGAAAAAATATTGCTAACAAGAAAAATAGGAAATGAAACAAATAAAGTATGGATTTTCTTCCTCGTATTAGTGTTAAAAGTAATTACTGTAAAAAGTGGTGCCTGCAATTTACATTTTTCACACTGACAATAAACGTTAAAAATTTTATTTTTAACAGTGTTTGTAGAAAAATAAAATTTTATTTATACTGTCAAAATTTTTTTTGTCAATTTTGTTGATTAGTTTGTGCCGATCTGAGGATGCCTCTGTGTCGGCGAAACAATTGTTATACATGCATATGAATAATAAAGTGAAAGTTTAACATATATGGTCTAGCTTTGAATATGAACAATAGAACCGTCATCAAGTAAATCCTTAATTCATTCAAATAGTTTTACTTTATTTCTAGGAAAACTCCTAGCTGCGAACCCTTTTGCTCAATTAATTAAAATCTTACTTGATATTATTTTAAAAGGGTTTTATACGTATCCAGTCTTATTCCATTTTGAAAATTAATAACAAAGAAATGTCATTCGATAATATAAAAATCTCGGCTACTGAACTTAATATATCTAGAAGAATTTTCCTGGAAATGATCTGTATTACTAATAATAATACTTCTAATATTATGACTGGTACTAATGATTTGAATGTGTTTTATACTTATTTATTGAGATTGATTAGGGACTTCTAAGTTCTAACACTTCCTTTTCCTATTTTAAATTTTACAGCTGCTTTCCTGGTGACTTTGAATTTCTTCTGCAGGCAGTTCATTTGTCATTGTCCTTCCCGCCTCAGAGTCTGTCATTTGTCAGATTAATTGAAGTTTGTTGTGAATGATAATGTTAAACAAAAATAATTTTATTCCCCTCATTTCCATGTGGATTATGACGTTTTCAACAGACATGGTTTAATTTTGTTTTCAATCATCATGTGATATTGTCCTCATACAATTTTAATTTGTGACTGCTGGGCATGTGTTACGAGACACTTGCTCTGTAGTTTAAGCTGTGTTTTTTAATTGTATATTGCAGTGGATGGTGAAGTTTTGTAAAAAAATGGTGTTAGTCGGAAAAGGAGTTTCAAAAGCCGGTGTTCCGATAATATTATAGAATTTAATAAATTAACCAGCTATGTCCAATAATGTCAAATCCGAATTTAGAATAACAGGATTGTTTCCATTCGATGTCAACAACGTTGATTTCTCTAAAATAATTATTAGAGAAGCTCCAGTAACGAAAACCGCTTACTTTGAAGAAATAAAACGCCATCTCCAGTACATAGAAACTAAAATAGATCCTGATGTTCTTAAACAGTTTAAAGATGCTAAAATTGGCAACTACGATTGAGATGGCAGTATTGAAGCTGTGATGTTATTTGACCTTTGGCTACAAATGACAAATGAAATTGAGGAACTTACTAATGGAAACATTGCCCAAATTTGTGAAAATTCAGGTTCGTCTTGAAAAGAGAACACCAAAAGGAAGGAGATATACAATGGAGTATAAGGAGTTTGCGTTAGCTCTTTATTTTTTGGGGCCTCGGGCATACAATTTTTTCGGCAAACTTATTTCATTAGCATTAAAACGCACACTGAACACTAAAGCGAATGACCCAAAAATTAAATTTCATTCTTGGCCTTGAAAATGATACTTTGTATAAAGCCCCTGAAATAAAAGTACAGTCTATTCCTTAGAAGATGTCCCCCACGTGATTATTGGGCACCGTATGAATTAACCGAAGGCCGTAGGTGTGTTTGCATTCCAGTCCGTTATCGCACATGGTCTACGTTGCAGTAGTAACACTAGCACAAGTATCCTTAAAATCCGACAATCATAAATTATTGTCATTTGGCATAATTTGCATCAAAGAATATAATAGTTTCGGATTTATAAAATAGTATCGACTTCTTTTAATTTATCTTAAGTACGTTGCTGTATTGATTTGTTCCATTACAATATTGTAGTAGTTTATTAGTTTTGTAATTATACAATTTGCAATTTATTCATAGAGCCTAAAACTCATTTTTTTGACTACTTTAGTACAATTTTGTAAAAAAAACAATGTAAGATATGGAAAATTTCTTCCGCTAAAACTTTACAGTTGTAAAATTCTTCAAAAATATCACCCCATCCAAAAATTGTAGGTCTTTTTCTTCGGAAATTTATTCTTCAATTTTACTCCAATAATTTATTCTCAAATATTGCAATTTCCATAGAAAACCCGGCAATTACGATTAAGTATGACAGCTGCAAATTATTATGGCATAAAAAACAAACGTAAATACCTAAGTGAAATGGCAGCAAAGGGTCCCCATTCTCCGAATCCATCTCAAAAGAGTGCGACACGGACAACACCATCGCTTGTGTATTTGAATTGTGCGATTTACTTCACTTTTCATTCGTCTGATTTTTATGTGTTTGAGAATGACGGTGGCTTTGTGACACTTGCCAAACTTGATAGGTAAATTCGCGCCTCAGTCTACACTTTTGTACCCGTCTTTGTTCATGTTATGCTAACCTCCATTTCGTGGCTGCAGATTCGAATTCTTAAAATGCCTCTTTTCTGTATGCAGTCGATCGTCGTGCGTAACTTGACATTTACGGATGTCACGTGGGAGACGTCTTCTAATGAATAGAGTGTAGAAAACATGCTTACGGAAGATAAGCATTGCATCCTTTGTATAGATGAAATGGCGATAAAGCCCCATTTAATATGTTGCTATTTTGGCCACCAATTGCTGTTTGTCTTGAAGAGATAAAAATAAGGGTCCTAAATGATCTTGATGTCCAACATGTGATTTAGTATAAAACACTTCGAATTTTGTTTTCTTTGCTCTCAGAATAATACTTTCTGGACACTAAGCGACAATTTTCTTACTCCACTTAATTTAGGAACAAATTTTCCAGATCGATGACAAATGTAATTTTTTATTAAGTAATTGAATGAAGCGTAAGATCCCTGTTTATTAATGAAAGATTTTGTTTGCTGCTCTTCTAATTTTCACGATTCAAATTCTTCTAACGTGTCAAACTCTTTATATTGTTTCAATTTAAGTATTGCGAGTTGTTTTAAAATGACTAACCAACTCTGATTTTGCGTAACTTCCATATTCGCAGAAGGGGCAGTTTAAAACAGAAGCTAATTTACGATTACCCGAAGAAAGTTCACTAATTTTTGAATACGTATTTAAATGCTTTGCGGGGGAGACATTTTTTGACATTCGTCACACCTATATTTGTATTTTTTATCCTGTACTAAATTATCTAATTCATCTAATAGAAATTTCAATTTATTAATAATTGTCATTATTAAATACATTTTTTGTAAATTACTTGGATGAAATTTTGTAACGTGCTATAATAAATTTCAAAATTTTGAAAAGCCCTTGTTGCATTTGCTGCTCTTATTTGGTGCTATCTCGCGAAGCTTGTCTGAAGAGAAAGTGGAGATCATTCAATATACACTGGCGAGCAAAAAATTAAGGTCACTTAAGAAATTGCAAATAATTTTAGGAACAATAAAAATATGGGCGTTATTGTAATAATAGGCACTGAATCATTTGTCATTATTTGACATAAAGGGGAACCGTATTTACGACTTCTATAAAATAGCGTGCATTCGCGTTAATTCAATATTCACATTTCGGTGCCCATTTTTCAGTTAGTTTATAAACTGATTTCTTTCTATAAAACCTATTGGTCGCTAGGTGTAGAGTTTATTTAACAGGCCGCAATGCCTTTAGATCCTATTGTTGCATCGAGAATTGTGGCGTTGTTTCAAGATGGTTGGGGGCAACGTGAAACCGCAAGAATTATTGGTGTGAGCCTTTGTGGTGTACAAAGGGTGTACCAGCGCTATCAGGAGACTGGCCTAATAACCAGAAGACCAGGATCCGGGAGAAAGTCACAACCCAAAAAGATGACCGTTTTTTGGTGTCGGCAAGTTTGCGGAATAGAACAGCTTCTGCGGTTTTGCTGCGAAATCAACTTTAAGTCTAGAGTTGTAAATGTTAGTGAGTGGGCCATCAGAAGAAGGCTTCATGCTGCTGGATTGTCTTGTAGAAGTTTGGCTACAGGTTCACCGTTGCAACGCCGAAATCGAATTGCAAGACTGGCTTTTGCCCGAAATCACCTAGCATGGAATGATGATGACTGCAGTAGGGTACTTTTTTCAGATGAGCCGCGTTTTTGCCTCACTGGATCAGACGGCCGTCAGCGAGTATGGAGGAGACCCGGAGAAAGATCGCTCCAGTTTATATTGAGGAGCGACTTCCATTAGGCGGTGGGTCAGTTATGGTTTGGGCAGGAATCTCCTCACAATCACGTACAGAGTTGGTCTTTGTAGGGAATGGCTCACTGACAGCTCACAGGTACATTACGGAGGTTATAGATCATGTTATGCCTTTCATGATCACTATGGGCAAGCATGGCATTTTCATGCAAGATAATGCTAAACCTCACACAGCCAAAGTTGTCAGGTTATCAATTGGGTATTTTAGAATCTATAGAAATGTATAAACGTAAACATGATAAAAAATATAACTTACTTAACGAAAAAATTGATTTAATACAATCTAATCTTTTTATTATGTCAGTCACTATACTTGGGCCGCCCAACAGACGGAGTGATCACCCTGCAAGAACGTGCTCTAGCGGGGCCAATATTAATTTATGACGACCGAATTGGAGTGATGCGACTTCGTTGGGTCTAAAGAAAGCGCATCACTGCGGTTCTGTCGTCCTAAATTGATAGTAGTCCCGTCTAGATCTCATGCTTGCAGGGTGATCACTCCGTCTGTTGGGCGGCCCAAGTATAATATTTAATTTTTGCAATTTTTTTCTGAATTGCAAGAGTGCTTTGGTTTGATTTTTTGAAGTTGTCTGGGTCCTACTGGAATTCTGTTATTTTTCAATAAGCATTCTCTGACGATAGAAAGAAAATTTCCGAAAATACATTTAGAAAGTGACTATCTATGTTATATATTTCGTAGTGCGCATATTTATTAATTTTCCTTCATCTCCTGCACGCGTTGAAAATTTATGATCTAATCATGGGAAGTAGGTAATATTGGAAACATATATCTTAGGAAATATGCACCTCACATAGGTATCTGCCTTTTAGAATACGCATAGTGCCAAAAGTTTTGCATCACAAGGTTCTAGTTTCTTCGCTTGCTTTTCATTGAAGAGGAAAGAAGGCCATGATTTTTTGTTTAGTTTTTAGTATCCTACAAAGCAGCAATGACAAAAAGAGGTTACAGTTGGCCCTGTAAATCACTTCATGTTTGACAGTGGTCAAGTGGTGTTCAATTTGTTGTTGATAGTATTGACTATAGTCTTGAAAAATGGTCCGAAACGTGATTTCGCAAATGGACAGATCCATAATAGTGACCCTGATAGAAATTGGTATTCTCAAAGAGAAGTCGCCGCACACTTGGAAATTAACCAAAGTGATGTATCCCGAACAAGGAATCGGTTCGTAGAAACGAATTGTTATTGATCGTCCAAGAAGTGGCAGGCCCCGTGTTGGAAATGCAAATTCTGACAGATCCATGTCACTGGTGGCCCGCCGGAACAGGTTTTCATCTATCGGCAAAATTTAGAGAGAGGTTAGACGTGGTCCTGGTGTTGCACTATCGCTTACCACAGTACGGCGCCGATTAGCTGGCCTTCGATTACGGCGTAGAAGACCTACAAGAGTACCAAAATTAATATTGCAACACCGACAGACTCGATTGCAGTGGTGCCGTAGATACCAAGCGCGGGATATGGATTTCTGGCGATACGTGATGTTTTCGGATGAGACCCGTGTTTGCGTAACTTCCGATAACCGTAGAAACCGTGTTTGGAGAGAACCTGGAGATCAAAATCGACATGCCATTGAAACAGTGCCATATCTTGGGGGGAGTGTAATGTTTTTGGCAGGTATCATGATTGGTGAACGAACGCCACCGGTATCCATTCCAGGTACGTTAAATTGACAAAATTACATCGCACACATTCTCCGAAATCATGTTGCAGCATGGAGAGGAGCCGTTGGAGAAACTTTTATTTTTATGGACGATAATGCCCCTCCTCACAGAACTAATGGTGTCCATGGTTTCTTAAAGGAGGAAAGGGTCGCTCATATGGAGTGCCGCCTATGTCTCCAGACTTAAATCCCATTGAGCATGTCTGGGATGTGCTCAAGAGTGCAATTGCTCAACGTCCACAACCTCCAATGACCAGACAGGAGCTGATAAGGATTGCAGCAGAAGAGTGGCAAAAAATACCCATCCAGACAATAGATCGGTTACTTATGAGCATGGAGAGACGTATTCAAGCTTGAATTAACGCAAGAGGTGGTAATACGTTGTATTAATCAGTAAAAATTGTGTAACAAAAATATAATAAAATAAAACATAAGATATAAGATAAGATATTCGGGCCGTGGGATCTTGCTGGCATGCGCGAGTGAGTAGTCGTTAATGCTCAGCAACAGTGCCCGCGGTTTGGCTATGGATGGGTGACTCATTTCTGCGCTGTGGCTAGGGCGCGCCTTGGATCGCCTATACAGCTTTACCTAATGAGGTTTTCCAGGTTTTCCTCATTCTCGCACTAAATGGTGGGTAGAGTACTAACAACTGTAGGTCGTTCCTGTGACGCACCTGCGGCCAATAGTAATATGCCGCCTCCTCCGTCCCGCACAAGCTATATAGCTTCTGGGGCTAACCTTAGGGTTAGTAGGAGTGAGTAGATATTATTATTATTATTATATATTCCTGTACGTTGACAAAGTAAATAAATTCCTTGCAAAAAATAGTCTGCTCGTTCAGAAAAAGTGGTATTAAATCAAATTACAATAGTTTAAATCACCCCGAAGTAGGATTACCTACTAGAACCGGGTGATGCAAAACTTTTGGCACTATGTGTAGATCATTTCAGTTTGGTTATCAATAAACAACACTATATGTTATTCATGAGGCTATTCTGTACTTGGTATGTCGATAGCGCACGGAGAAAGAAGATTTATTCCTACGAAAAACAGGTACCTATGTAAATCGGATTAATGTTCTGCAGTTAAGAACTTAACAACTCGATAGGTGGTCGTATATCGACAGTTACCCTGTTGCAAGAAACCGATCCTACCGCATTTTCAGTTATGATTCAGCAATTTCTGAAAAACTTGTCTGAAGATGAATAAACCGTAGAATTTGGAACATATTTTCAAACGAATTACGCAACTAAAACTGAATCTTGGGCATACTGCCGTTGCTTGAATAGACATGCGCATTGAACGGATGCATTATGTGATTAAATCGAAAAGAAAAATGCAACAAACGTCTGGACAAAACAATTAATGCAATCTTAAAATTAGTGCGTGATGAGTTGTTTACAGACTGATAACTATCAACAAGGGGAAATTAAGTACTAAAATAAAAGATTTAAGTCTAAGACATAAAACAAGTCAAAATCTGAATCTGGATTTAGTTATAGCAACTGAAATAGGCTGTGAAATACCGTCGCCATCTTCGCAGGAAATTGATTTCGTAGTACTATGGTCAGGGTTGGCAAAAAACATGTTTTTTTATTTAAAACAAAAAAACAACAAAAAACCACGTTTAAAACAGTTTCTTATTGTTTTAATCATGATTTTTAATTAAATACATTAAAACAGTTTTAAACTCAAAAGAACTGTTTTAAACACAGTTTAAAACATATGCACCTCATAATATTAGGGGATTCACCGGGTACATTTGAATCAGTTTCAATTCCCCACCCCTCTAGTCAGTCCAGTCCTACTAAACAAGCAATTCAATCAGTGGAGCAGGAATGTTCAGAGCTTGTGTGTGATTGCTTTACAATATTAGGAATGACGGGAAGAAAAAGGGATTATATTTGGTCAAAGTTTGCTGTTAGTGAAACAACAGGAAAAAAGTGTGAAAAAATGTGAAACTGAAGTAGTGGGTTTGGTAGCTAGACTAAAAAAGCATTATGCAACTTGTGTACGTGAAGAAGATGAAAAAATGACTGAATCTGAATTCGGAGACGCAAAGGATACAGACACGAGCATAAGCGGTAAGTTGCAGTTTGTAATATTGCAATATTTTTGTATCATGTTCTTGTTACACTTTGTTAATTACTTTACGATAATTGTATAGTTTTGCAAAAGCTAAAATTCCATATTTAGGAAGTTTAGTATAGGCTATGCCAATATGCAGTTGCTCATTTCTCTAGATATTTTTTGTCAGTTTGTCCGCATAGAAATAATGAAATCTTTTTGGGGTGGCTGATTCAATCTAACTAAAATGTCGCTTAATTTGGTAATAATAGTTACTTTTTACCAATACCAAAATAAAAACACTTTAAGTTTGTTTAATTTTTATCTAGATGAAGCTGATATTATATTAGAAGAAGAAGCAAATTCTGATCCCAAAGGTCAAGCAGAAAGTATTGGCAGAGGTATTGGAAATAGAAACACCATTACTGAATCTGTTCCCGTTAAAAGAAGGAAAGCATAGGAACCATTTCATAGTACTGCATCTACTTCTATGAGCTCTATGGAAAATTTTTTAGTGCGGACAACTGCTGGGGATAAAACTAAGTTAGATATTCAGATTGGTAAGTATTTTTACGCAACAAATACTCCATTTCTGCATGTTGATCACAAAGAATTAAAAAAAATGGTCGAACTGTTAAGACCCGGTTATAAACCCTCTAGTCGTAGGCAGATTGGGGGTGAACTTTTAGAAGAAGTCTATAGGAATGTTATATCAGAAATGAAATGTGCGTTAAAAGGGAAAAATGTAGGTATGGCCTTAGACGGTTGGAGAAATGTTCATAATGAAAGTGTTGTGTGCATTTCTGCAACCGATGTACTTGAAAAAAATGTATACTTAATTTCAATAATCGACACTGCAGATAACAGCCATACTGGTGATTATTTATTGCAGTTATCTGTGCAAGCTATAAAACAATGTCAAGAATTCAAATGTAACGTAACAAGTTTTGTGACCGACAACGCGTCAAATATGACGAATATGCGAACCTTGTTGTCACAACAAAGAGAAATTGGTGATAACATAGATGTTATCACATATGGGTGTTCGGCTCATATTTTAAATTTATTAGCCCATGATATTGAAGTTCCAGGAGTTGTGGAACACATAAAACAAATAATGAAATATTTCAGAAATCACCATTTTCCCGCTGCTAAGTATAAACAAGCAGGAGAAAAGATGTTGATTTTGCCTAATGGAATACAGCTGCTGATTCTATTGAATCATATTTAGATAATTGGCATATTTTATCACGATTGTGTTTTGAAAACAGAGTAGCATTCGATACAAACATAATTTCAAAAGTAAATAATATTGCAATTAAGGTTAATTCACAAGACTATCTAGTGAAACTTAAAAAAATAGCTGTTGCCTTGGACAAAATTCAAGCGGATTTCTGTTCAATAAGTGAAGCAACTCACATATGGCTGACACTTTTAGAAGAGTTTCAGAATATTTCTGCTGATGACAGTGATGATGAAAAAGATTTTAAATTGTGCAAAAAAAGATCAGAAATGGCCCCGTCATCAGTACATTTTTTATCGTACTTGTTAGACCCTCGATATAGGGGTGAAAAACTCACAGACACTCAACTCGAAAGTGCAATGGAATATATTGACACTTATCATCCTACCACCATGCCTGATATTCTCAGTTATAAAGCAAAAACTTATCCGTTTAAAGAATACTTGTTTAAGAACAAACATTAGAAAATATTAATCCTTTGACATGGTGGTTATCACTTAGAGATCAGCTACAAAGTAATACCATAAAACTAGTAATGCAGCTCCTTAGTGCAGCGTCATCATCTGCTGGAACTGAGCGTATATTTTCGTCATTTGGTCTAGTCCACAATAAACTTAGGAATCGCTTAGGAATCGAAAAGGCTTCCAAACTTGTCACTGTTTTTAAGGTCTTAAATAAATCAAATATACCTAAAGAATTCGATGAAAGCTTAAACTAACATAATTTTAATTTTTTTTAAATGTTGATACTTTTAATTTTTAAGCACAATAATCGTTTTATTTTATATTATCCACCATAAGAATTCAATTTTGATTTCATAAGTGCACCAACTGATTTATTTATTTAAAATTAATACTTAAGATTTCTTAGTTTATTGTATTGTACATTTATTTTTGTTCATGTGCTTTGTTACATGTTTCTTGATTAAATGAGTTTTTCCAATAAGACTTTTAATATAGACCTTTCGGATTTCTGATAATGATTTAAAATTTATTTGTTTTTTCAGTGTTTAAAATTCAAATAAAACATGATTAAAACTATGTGTTTAGTTTTAAACAAAACTCGAGAATCCATCCTTAGTGTTTAAAACATGTTTTAAACATGTTTTTTAAATATTTTGTTTTAAACTTGCCAACCCTGACTATGGTATAAAAAAATACAACCAAGGCCCAAATGATCGACCGTACGAGACCACTGTAAAAAAGTTTTGTCCAGTTTGGTGTTCTGCCAGCTTTGCAAAAGAGAGTTTAAAGTTTCGGGAAATACATCCACCCGTAATCTGCGCCGAAAACATTTAGCAGAAATAAGTCGCAAGAGAGATGAGGATGTCACAAGTGAAGAACCTATTGCGGCAGGTAAAACTTTGAAGCACTTGCATCCTCTTCATTTATAGCGTCAGAGGCAACCCCAGACCTCTGAAACTCCAGATTTTCAACCACGGGCGTCTACTTTCGAGTGAGTCTCCTCAGATACATCTCCAGTCAATCACCTGCAACATCTCAACCACAAAACAACTGCGTCCACACCAAGTGAAACGTTCCCGTCAAATGAAACTATTTGTGGCAAGTAAAAAGACAAAAGTCTGCTTTAAATTATCGCTTTAAACTACCAGCCACTTTCGATTGTTGAAAATAAGGGCTTTCTGGAATATACCAACAAATTACAACTTCTGTACAAACCCCGAATAGAAAAAAGTCGTCAAATGAAATGTTACCTGCAATTTATGAAATCGTATTAAAAAGATTAATAAATAATTTAACAGATGTGAAAAATGTGCGAGTTACTACAGATGTATGGACTTTCCATAGCAATAGAGCTTCCATGGGCGTAACATTCATTTTGTGCACAATTTTCAGGTACAAAATTGTGTATTGTCAACCAAAGAGTTACCTGACGCTCACACGGCTTTCAATTTATTAAATGCGCTCAACGAAGAGAAGCATCTATAGATAGGCGTGCACGGCAACGGGCGTATTTTCTGCTGATATACTATTTTCGTAAACGTTTTTGGCACCACACCTTCGTGGCTCAGTGGTCGATGTGTCGGTCTCCCAGTTCGCACCTTACATCAGTTATTTTTTGTTACAATTTTTTTTCTTTTGAACAACAAATCGGTCAGGTCCAAAAGGACAGCTAGGATATCGCCATGACGCGAGACATTCACTCATTCCACATTAAATCATTTGACGTGCGTTGACGCGGGATTAGGAATCACAGTTGCACACATATTTGTAGATTAGTCATGGGTAACTCTTTATCGAACCGGCTCAAAGATCTGCTTCACTGGTTGAGCTGCGGAGAGCTGCTTCGCGGCGCATTTGGCTCGCAGTTCGCAACAACAGCACGCCACGCGCGTCGTTCGTAGATCAGGGATTTGGAAGTCGACGCGTGTCATGCTGGATGCAACGGCTCGATGCCGCGGGTCCTGCTTCTTCTCTGTTTCAGTACATCTGTCTATTCATTTATTTATCTCGGCTCGCCTGGTGCTGCATGCTCTGTGACGGCGCGTTGATTCAACGATGCGAAAGTTGTATTCATTGTGCATTTGCAGTGTTTTGTATTATTATAGGTTACAGCTAGACTTTTATCTTATAATGTGAAATTTAGGTAGGTAAAAAAATTAGTACAGGACACCGATTGCTTTACTTTTACACGCCACAGAATGCAGATGAACTCGTAAACTTATTAAATAGCTAGGGTTACATACGTTACATAGTTACTGATGCTTCTGTTATTTCGAGAATTTTTCAGGTCCCTATGTATATTCAATACTAGCAAAATACTTATATGTACATACATACTTAAAACATTCATTGAACCCATTATTTGAGTAAAAGGCATCGGGTAAATAATATTTGAAGAATAATGAATTTTACTTTTACACTGGATAAGTACCCAGAAATTCACCTCGTTTATGAAATTTATTTCAAATCATAATTCAATAGAAATACAAAATAAAAATAAAATAAAATATGGTGGTGAAAAATATTTTTTTTTATTATAACCTCAATTATAATGTACATAATGAATGGTCAAAAAATTAAATAAGACGGTTAAGTACGAATCGAAATATAGATTGATAATTTTGCTTTGCATTGCATGCAGCTCTCGAGTGCGTCCTGGCTCCCGAATGCTGTATCGCCTGTGCACTCCGCAGAAGGGTCATACAGCTGTATGAGCTCTTTTCAAGGTTACTTAAAATTCGGGGGGGTCGTAAAACCGAGGTCAGAGGTCATTCCAGACCGTCTTAGGGCTTTACGCGTAGATTTTTGGAAAAAAATGTGACGTGCATAGTGATACCATGGACCTATGGTCTTACTATGGTTCGGCTTCGCGTACCCCGTAATAGGCCCCATGCACTCACGAAATCGGCTGTAATTCCCTAGCGCGGCCGAATTTCGGAGAAATTCCGTCGCACGAATCTAGGACCACGCCTCATACATCGCTCCGCGAAGTTTTACGCGAGTCCGCGTATGCGTACTCGCGTGTCAGCGGAATTACGCGTAGAAACACGCCACGCTCGCGGCACGCGAACACGTAAAAGCGCCGTTACTCCGCGGCGTCGTCTCCGATTCTGATGCGGTTTTCGCAGAACGGAAGGAGACCCCCTCACGCAACCACCCCGCGATTTTTCCACGAGATCCGAATGCGGGAAGTCCCGGGGAAATCACAAAATAACAGAAAACAAGCTGTATTTCCGGTGTCGCCGCCAACACGGCGCCGGCATTTTCTCAGGCTGCCTCCTACATTTCAGAAAACTGGCCAATAGCATAAACTCGCGAGAAACAGCGACTTTCTCTGCATAAATACGAGCCTCCCTGAGCTTCAAATTCAGTCTTTTCCGCAGTCTTCGCTCAGTCCAGTTCGCTCATCAAGATACTTCTACAGGATCCTCAGGAACTCCAGCAGCTAGCAGCCCCAGCCGCCTTCGCCTAGCAGCATCAAGACCGGCCGACAGCCACCAAGCTTCCCGGCTTGCAGCCCAAGCGCCACTAGCGCATTCCGCCGAGACGCCGCATCAGCTCCGGCCACCGCCCGGCCTTCCGCTACTCGGACCCCGGCCGCCGCATCCGCTCGCCGAGCGCCCTAGCCGAGTCGGCGGACCGTTGCCTCCGCCCGGCCTTTCGCTACCCGGACCCCGGCCACCGCTACCAGCCCCGACTTGCCTAGTCGAGTCGGCCGGACCTTTGTCGCCGCCCGGTCTAATCACTACCGTCCTCTCAGAGCCCGCCGCGCTCTAGGAACCCGGCCTGCAGCCCCAGTGCTCGCTCCAGAGCCCCGAACCGTAGCCGCCTACCGGCGCGCTCCGCTCGTGTGCTTCCGCGCTACGCTCGCGCTCTATCACGCCAACACCTGGCGATTCGCGCTCCGCGCCGCGAATTAGTACCGCCCCGCCTACGTTCGCCGCGTTCCGACTAGGCCGCCCCTAGGACGCCGCCGCGCAGTGCCAGTAACTCGAGTGCTACCCCCTAGTGCTGCCCTAGTGCCCCACGACCTAGTGCTACCCCTAGTGCCACGTCCTAGTGCTAGCCCTACCTAGTATAAACCTCCCAGTGCTGTGCCTACTTACGGATTACCAGTGCCACCCGCAGGACACTGTCACCTGGACACCAACAGCAGCAAGGTCAGACGATATATTATTTTCTACATATTGTTTTTTTTACTTTGAATTTTGACTATTGCCAGAATTGTAAGTGCGCTTTGTACCCCTGCCACTCCGCCATATTGTGCCCATTTTCATCTGCGCTTTATTTCAGAAAGTGAAGTGCGCTAACTTTATTTACTTTATTTATCGCCATTTTATTTATGCAAGTACATTTTTTGTTTATTTCTTTGTTGCATAATTCGTTCTTTTCGGATGGTGTTAATAGGAAGAGACATATAGTTGTATGAGCGATGTGCATAGCTGTATGAGTTGATTTCGGGGTTACTTAAAATTCGGGGGGGTCATTCACCCGAGGTCATAGGTAATTCCAGACCGTCGTAGGGCTTTATGCGGGGATTTTGGAAAAATATGTGACGTGCATAGGATGGGTCATATAGCTGTATGAGTTGATTTTAGGATTATTTAAAAATTCGGAGGTCGGTATAGGGTTTTATGCGCAGATTTTTTGGAAAAATGTGATGTACTAAATTTCCGAGTGTCTACTAGGTATTCCGTGTAGATTATTAATTAAAAACGATTTGTCGAGAACACTGGTAATTTTACTTAATATAATTTACAGTGTATTTTTAGTTGTGCAATTTTATAAGAGTGTACATAAATTAAAACAGGCAAGATTGGAAAACTGCAATTTGTTAAGAATTTCGTGTACATGGTATAAATTGACGTACATTTCCGAACTCTACCGATCGAGAGGTCATCGAGCTGTTTGACTGCATTGTTTATACGTTCTAAGCAAGCAGGTGTTGTTAATTTTAAAATTTCTAAAGGCTGATTCAGAACCTCGTAATTAATAAATAAAATTAGTGGTAGTAATTAACGCAGAAGTTTGTATCCGCACAATTGAATGAGATTATTCAGAACCTCAAAATTAATGGCAGTATTTTTCACTTAGTGGAAAAAGTTTGCAAGGTTCAAGCTTTTTCTACTAATTATTAATTCGCGCACGCGCGCTGGCGAATTTCTTTGACGTTTGCTTGTTTGTCAAATGCAAGGTCAAAACTGTGGGGTTATGTTCTGTGTTTGTTTCTTGGTTAATATGAATATTATTTAAACGATGGCCCCACTTACAAAGATTTTGGGAGCGGTGGCGGTCTTGCTCGGTGCATACTATGTACATAGAAGAAATAAACGAAAACGACGTTGGTGGGTTCGACCTATAAACCGAAATCGTCGACTACAAGGGGACTTCCATAACTTAATTCAGGAAATGCGCTTGGGTGATCCTGATATGTTTTTTAACTATACAAGATTATCAGTGGATCAGTTTGATAACTTGCTGTCGTTAGTAGAGCCGCTAGTTTAAAAAAAAGTTATCGTGAATCGATTCCACCGGGAGCTCGACTTTGTTTAACTTTAAGGTAAGAACACCCACCCTGTCATATATATTCCACAAAATGGTAATATTTCAGACATTTAGCTGCTGGAGACAGCATTTCAACGTTAGCTTTTAGCTACAGAATAGGCAAATCAACTGTCTGTTGCATAATTAATGAAGTTTGTGCTGTAACCTGGGAGGCTTTGTGCGACAAAGTTTTGAAGTTACCTACCCAAAAGGATTGGATGAAAATTGGTCAAGGGTTTGAAGATAAGTGGAATTTACCCAATTGTCTGGGGGCCATTGATGGGAAGCACGTAACAATTAGAGCACCGATTAACAGCGGGTCATTGTATTATAATTATAAAAAGCATTTCAGTATCGTACTATTTGCTGTATGTGATCATAATTATAATTTTACGTATGTTGATATCGGGGCCTACGGTTCTCAAAGCGACGGTGGAGTTCTCAGATCTTCCTCTTTTGGTTACAAACTAAACAGCAATCAGCTGGGAATACCCCCAGATAAATGTTTTCCAGGACAAAATATACCAAAGCCATATTACTTTGTGGGTGATGAGGCTTTCCCATTACAGGAGAACCTTATAAGACCTTATAGCGGAAAGCAACTATCAGTAACGCAAAGGATTTTTAATTATCGAGTATCTAGGGCCCGAAGATGCATTGAAAATGCTTTTGGCATTATGGTTGCCCGCTTTCGTGTATTTCATACCACCATATTTAAAGATCCTCACAATGTAGACAAAATGATCATGGCATGTGTGTGTCTTCATAATTATATAAAGAAATACGAAGAAAGTATTCCTTATGCGCAGAGACGATACTGTGGAGCAACCTTCGCCGACTGTGAAGTTGATGGTATTTCTGGGGAATGGCGTGATGTGCTTCTAACAAATCCAGCTCTGAAGCCTGTGCAACAATTACGTCGCAGAATTGGTGAAAGAAATGGGAAGAAAGTTGCCGTCAATTACAGAGAATATATAACAAGATATGTAAACAGTAAAATAGGTAGTGTATCTTGGCAGAATGAAGCCATAAATAAATGATAACACTTTAGAGAGGCGCTTTATTCATATTACCATTATAAAAAGGAACTTATAAAAATCTAATCCTAAAGTTAATACTTAAAATATTAAACTCTAAACTGAAACTTTCAAAACATTTAACTTTTATATAACTTATACTAATTGCCTAATAATTGTTTCATTTCTCGTCTTTTACGCAATAGGACCTCAATAACCTCGTCCTTAAAATCTTCTAAAATGGTTTTAGGCATTTTTTGCATTTCCAGCTCGAGATTATGACAAAAAGTGTGCACATAGTCAGCTTGTGGGTTGGATATATTTGTTGCGATTAATTCTAAAGCGCTGGAGACTCGCTCATCCATCGTTTTCTTTTTCTTTCTGCCCCTGTCATTTAAATGTTATAATATAATCAGGTAATAATAGGTTTTCTTAAACTCACAGAATAGGGGTCGCATCTCCTCTTTTATTCAATGTAGGACCATCTGAACGAGGAGTATTGTGTACATTCCCTGCATCTGTCTCAACATCATCTTCTTTCTCGACAATCTGTTCCATGTGGTCATCATCTTCCATGGATAACACCTGTGTATTGCTTTTCAAGTCAGACGGTGAAGTAGATGATGTAGGACCAGACAGCGAGGCTAACGATAAGTTCAATTACATTGACATCGTCAATATCAATTGTTATGGAATCTACTTGTGTTGCCTGAGCTTCAGACTTGTCATTGCTTTCTTGTGATTGCGATAGTACACTGGCAATTGTACTATGAAAAGAAATAAATAACCATTCATAGGTACAATCACTACATCGTATAAAACAAAGTCGCTTTCTCTGTCCCTATATCCCTATGTATGCTTAAATCTTTAAAACTACGCAACGGATTTTGATGCGGTTTTTTTAATAGATAGTGATTGAAGAGGAAGGTTTATATGTATAATAACATCCATTAAATAGTGGAGAAATACTTTTATTTTTGAGGTTTCTAATGTGATGTCGTAAATAATTACATTTTTTCCGCTTACATTGCAAACGCAGGCTGAACCCTACGAGATTTATCAAAATAATGTACCAAGTATTGTACACATTGAAAAGGTCTACAGAAAACTCCGCGATGGTATATGTCTATCTCTTATGGATTTCCCACAATAACATTTTTTTGTCATTTACTTTTTACGACAAATAATGGCTAATTTTCGAAGCGATTTTAACCAATACAGCATTATTCCTTATCCAAATCAAAACTACTGGATCGATTTTAATCATTTTTTCAGTGAGTGACATAGGCTATATATTTTATACCCGTGCGAAGCCGGAGCGGGCCGCTAGTGTAGTATAAACAACTACTTACTTTCTAGGTCGGAACACCTCATCCAGAAACTTCATAAGTGCAAATAAATGCCACTCCTTCTTATTTGAAGCTTTTGCACCGCTTCTTGTTTCTTTCTCTTTCTTTATTCTTCTATATTTTTCCCTCAAGGACTTAAAAAATTTTTCGGCTTCTTGTCCTAAAAATTTCTTTATTGAAATGAAATGTATATTGCATAGATACTAGAATTTTTCCCATACTTACCAGTAATGCCACATTGCTTGCCAATTTCTTGCCAGGCCCTAGCTTTCTTCTTTGCATTTTTAAACCCCTCTTCACATTTATTATACAAATAACTATGAGACATAACCAAGTGTATAAATGTTTCCTCCATTTTACAGCTTTTGGCCACTTTCAGGAACAGACAGGAACGGAAACAAAGATGAGAGATGCGAGAAAACACTGAAAACAGCAAAGCGGGAAAGCAGCCGGCAAATAAAGTTAGGTTACGTCAATTATCACTTGTCAGTTGAGACTTTCATACATCAATTTCGAACTCTACTTTACCGAAACAAGTGCGTTCTGCTATTGCGACCATAGATGGCAGAGGCAAATTTCACTAATTTGGAAGATTAATTTTATGCATTGTGAACGACAATTTTTCGTTACGGCTACGTACAAATTGAGCGTTCTAATTTTATTTACTAATTTCGAGGTTCTGAATGTAGCTTAAATCATAATTTATGAACACGTGCAATTAATAACGGCGACAGTGCGAATGCGCCCACACAGCATGTAATCTGTTATATGCATACTTGGAATAATCGGAGACTGGCAGGTTCGCCTGTCCAAGGATGCAAGGATACAGCGATTTAAAAATAGAATATTATAATATATGAGGTCTTCGTTTATGAGAACTGCTAAATAAATTAGATGTAACACATTTAACATTTATTTATATTTTTTGTCAGTAAACATGTGTACGAGGGGATATTGAAATAAACAGATGCACAAACTTTTAATTTTTCTGCATAATTCTAAATTTCTGAGTGTCTACTATTTCGTTGTAGAATTAATAGGAGATTAATAATTAAAAACGATTTGCTGAGAATATAAGATTAAAAACGGAGGACCTCGCGAGGGACGACGAAGAGACAGAAATTATTAACAAAACTTTGAAAAAAAAACAGTTTAGTGAGAGTGGATGTGTAGTTTTAGTTTTGTTGAATCTCTACAAAAAAAACGAATTATTAAAACTTCATCATTTCAGATATGTTCTTGATAGGTATAGCATCAGTTGATAAACAAATTCTTCATGTTACATCCGGTAAAGGAGACGTATTCGCAGCATAGCTTTAAAAAGCTGATCCTACATTTATTTTTTACATCAATATACTGTAGTAGCGTACTACCCACTATGCACTGTCTGAATTCATTCGTCGAGCAGTAACATTAAACATTTTAAAATGTCAAAAGTTAATAATAAAATGTCATTAAAAAAGAATGCCGTTGTGATTTTGGAACACCGGGGTAAGTTTACTTTATTTCTATTTTATTTTTGCAGTGTTTCCAGCCGGAGACAATACCGGTTTTGTTCTGAGTAGCCAGCCTCCTCAGCAGCACTCGGGTAAGTGCAAAATATTTGTTATTGTATAATTATATTTTCTATACAAGTATGTAATTGTTATTTTTTAAGCAGCTAAATCTGAAGCCACCGCTCCTACTCTTCCTTCTCCTCCTCCGCTTCTCCATATAGGACCTGGAGATGAAGGCAAGTTTTGCTATTGCAACAAGTTGTATATCGAATTTTACACTAAAAATTATTTCTTACAGCCTCTCATTCAGATTTCGAAGCGCCGCTTCGAGATCTGGAGCTGATTACACCTCCACCTCCACCTCCACCTGCTGCTACTCCGGAGATCTTCATTGATCTCAGCTCCGAAGCAGAAGATTTCGAAGAGACTCCAGCAGCAGCAGCTTCAGTGTCGGCACCACCACCACCACCACCACCACCACCATCAGCAGGCCCTTCCGCGCTTCATCAGAGAAAACAGCAGAGGCAGCAGTCTCGTAAGATAAAACCATAAACGACCCGTTGTATTCTTGGGTGCATTATTAACACATTTATGTATTTTTACAGACGAATGAACCATCTCCCCAAAGAGTTCTTCAGAACTTTCTAAACAAGTTCCGGGGAATGAGAGCTGCGAGTTGGCAGAAAGATGAAAAAGCAGATGCTGGTGGAGGAGCGGATGGCGAGGCGAGATCGGGCTTGGCAGGAACTCCAGGAATCCGAGAGGCTTCTACGGGAGGCTGTGGAGGACCTCTCAAAGGACGACGAAGAGACAGACATTATTAACAAAACTTTGAAAAAATTAACAGTTTAGTGAAAGTGGGTGTATAGTTTTAATTTTGTTGAATCTCTACAAAAAAAGCGAATTATTAAAACTTCAGCATTTGAGGTATGTTAGTAAATAGTAATTACCGACTTCGTTACTTTTATAATAGTTCTTTTATTTTTTTGTTTAAGCCTACACTTGGTGTTTAAGACGTGAAAGAACATCATCCTCTCTCTCTGCTGATTCTCAGTTGTGGAATTATATGTGTTTTCAGGCGAGAGTAAATACCAACTTGTGTATTTTTAACAACCATGCTTATTATACAAATGATTAGTTTTTGTAATTTCAGAATAATTTCATTTCATGAAAGGGTTTCCCATCAAAAATTATTTATGCTGAATAGTTTTTCACTTAAGTACTAATCATAATATTAAAAGCGATCTGGCGCAACACTTAAATACGGATGGGAATATCGGTCGCTCGGTCTCTTTTCAACTGGCGGAGATCGTATGGGTGAGGTCGTGCACTCGATCAGGTGTTTCTTTAACGCAAATAAGAAAATTGCATCGGCATCATTCCTGTATAAAATGGGGACAATGGGTAATTGGGCCGATGTCGATTTATTTAAAAAACAAGAATTTATATACATATCACAAAAATAGCTTAACAATTAATTTTGACCTAAAGAGGAAATAAAATTTGCTGATTAGTTAGATGTCGACAGTTTGTAATATTAAGTGCTGCATTGAAAATTAAAAGCTTGCATTCTGAAAGAAATAATAAATTGTCGTTTTGTTGAATAAGCTTAAAAAAGTACTTGTGTGTTCGCAACCAGGAAATAGATATTTCACGGCTAGCAGAAAATTAATAATGAACTTCAAGTAGGTCAAATTAGTTTAGGAATTTACAGAAAAAATTAAATAAAGATAATTATGTTTATGGTTAAACAATTCCGATGGACGCTTGGATCTGCTCAGCGCTATTCACAGAATGGTTTTGGCCGTATTAAATTAAATGCAATTATTTAAGAATATTCTATGGGAATATTTTGTGGTGCACCTGGGATGCACCTACGTTTTAAGTATAATATACTCTATGTAAAAGTCGTGGAGCGTAGCCCACGGGTTCATCTAGTAATATTTATTTATCTATGTCAACTGCGCTAGATGCTGTTGCCTTTACTTGATAATAGACTTGAAAATGAGTGACATAACATATCAAAGTAGAACATCCTACATCCCTAATTGGACAAACAATTCCAATACATAGATCGATTAAGACGTGGAAGAACATCATCCTCTCTCTGCTGATTCTTGATTGTGGAATTATAGGCGTCTTCAGGTGAGAATAAATACCAACTTTCGTTATTTGACTGCGACTTCAACGTCGTAATAGAGTACTCTCTCTCTGGAAGCTTTAGCAGGTTATAAAGCTAGACATATAGCAGAATCGAAGATTCTAAGCGCAGTCCAGGGAAGCCTGGAACGTTTAGATCTACGTGCGTTAAGAGACACCATGAGCAGACGGATTAAGAAAGATCAACAACAACAGAAAATTCCTTTTGATAGAGGAACAATTACAGCCAAGAAGTATAAGACGGGAGATGTAGTGGTGATACTAAAAACTGATTACCCGGCAACAGGAAGCAGCAAGAAGTTGTTGCCCAAGTTTAAAGGTCCTTTTAAGGTGGTCAGAGAACTCATGAATGATCGATATGAGGTAGAAGATTTAAGAGGCTTTAAAAGGTACCACACCGTTGTGGCTGTGGACAAAATGAAACCATGGGTATTATTTAGGGTTGTGCCAGTCGCCAAATGTTATGATGGCCATCGAATTTATTGCTTAGCTTGAGAATTTATTGTTTATGTTATTGCTTTTTTATGAACGAATGTATCGCAAAACGGCTATGCTCGTTTAACGGGAACACGCCGGCATTCTATGATTGTACTTTGAAAGAATCAGTCGAGTTTTTGTATGCTATGTTCCAGAATTATATCTTTTGTTTCATTGAGCACCTGGATTTTATTGTTAACCCTTACATATGCAAAATCAATTAATTCCACAATAAATATTTCTTACGTTTCCTTCTTACATGGTGTTTATTTATTTCAAACACCCGGTATGTAAAAAATTGTTTACAACAGTATGAAAGGTTTCTAAACATTTGCATTTTCGTAGCATCTTTATTAATTAAAAACAAGTTTTTACCCTTTTGTAACAGCCGTAGCTCCCTTATGTATAACGCATTTTCAACATATTCATTCATATGAACTTTTTTCTTATTTCATTAGAGGAATCTCCCCTATGTTTTTAGAAATCGAATTTTGAAAGACCATGTACACTTTACAAAAATCCTAGTCTTTACATTTGGCATATTATTTCGTTTCAGTTAAATATGCTTAGAAAGTTTCGTTCATTTGGATATGTTAAGTTAATTTTTATTCCAAATTCCAAATTCTGAAGCAACTTTTAGCCATAACTATGGTTTAGCGTTACTCCAAAAAAACAGAAAATAAACAAAGCTTCCTATAAGTTCTCAGATAACTTTATGCCCAAAGTCACTCTAATAAAATAGGTAAGTACATAAGTATAGGTAAGCCTGCAATATCTACTAATAACTAATAAGGCGAAAATGAACAGATTGTCTGCACTGATTTTGTAGGTATGTGTAAACAATAAATTGTGACTATGAGTTTGAGCCTTCAGCAGAATGACATTTCGACAATTTCATAAATGAGTTTAATAACTGATCACTGGTCTCAAGTGCAGTTCACAAAACACGTGAAAACAAAAAAAATAAAACTAGGGTTTTAAGTAAAACGAAAAACATATTGTCTCCTATATCGAGCAACACAACTAAATGTCAGCAATTCTGAAGGTCGCTCACACACGTGTGGTGTAGAAGATTTTATCCAAAAATGGCAAGTATTATTGTCTACGGCATGCTTTACATTTTTATTAAAATGTTATAATTGTTTACACAATCTAAAATGATGTGTCTCTTACCAAGTTCTATATGGATACAATGAAAGAGAATGAAATTTTCGTTAGGTATGTACATTTCAGGCTAAAATTCTTTCAATGAACTTAAAAGACCATAATGGATAACGGAATTATATTATCGTTGACAATTAAGCATATGTATTTGTATCCTGTGTCTATCGAAAGAGCGATATAAATTTCACGTTTTATCTTACGAAATACTGGGTGGTTTGTGCTCAGCATCTGGATATACAGGGTGATTTAGACCACCCGTACACTATCTTTTACGGGGAAAATATCGGAGCTACGGACCTGGGGAAAAATCCTGCTTACTAAATTGCCCGTGAAGAATTTAATGAAAATATTTTCATTTTTCTCGAAGTCACCCCTTCCGAGATAATAGGGGGTGGGGGTGTATTTCTCAAGAATTTCAAATAGGATGGGGTGTCGTGGTATACATCATTAAGAAGGAATTAGAAAAAGAAGCATTTTTTATCTAAACATCTTTTCAATTAGTCCAACCGTTTGAAAATGGCTGCCGATTTACAAAAAAAATGGGTGTTGCAAACATTTTTTTGTGATCAACCTCAACGATTAAGAACGAAAACAAAACTAGCTTATGATTGTACAAGAGTTTGCCTTTCGTATCATGTATTACAAAATGTTATTTTGCCAAAATTAGTATCATCCCCACACCGCTAAAATTAAGGATCATTCAGGGGAGGTTTTCTCGAAAAACTCAAATAGCAGTAGGGGTTGAGTTCCATCTCATCCGAAAGACCCTTTCAAACCTGACAACTTTTGTTTGAAAGTTATCTCAAATAAAACAAGTCACTCTTGAGGGATTGCTTAATTTAAAAAAAACTGCTAAATTAGCCCAAAACGATTAGACATTTGCATATTTTTGGATACCTACAATATCAAGAAAACCAATTCAATGTGCGCCGTTGACAAGTTATAACACAAACTCGCATGTTTTAAATGGAACACCCTCTATAGTTTTTTCGATCCCTTGTTCAATTCCACACATATTTCTTATAATACACTTTATGTAAAAACCAAACAGTTTTTAAACTATTTCAATCATATTAAAATCGCTGTTTCGAATATGGTGTTTTTTCAAATAATCGACTAGGCAATCATACAAATATTTCATATGGCCGTAATTATTTTTACTTTGTCCTTTTCTTAATACCTATTTCCTTTTTTTAAGTTTCTTACTGGATGTCATCAGGAAAAACGGGATTGGGATTAAAGCATCTGCATGTGGCGTGCATGCACCCTTTTTCGTCATTTTGAAATCTGCGTTGTTTTGAATCTGCGGTGTTTTTGAAATGTAATGTTATTGGGAAACTTGAAAATAACTTCGAAACCTAAAAATAAGGTGTATTACAAATACCTATTAAGAATAGTGCAATTTTTAACGTGTAGCAACTACAACTAACACAGTGTCCTGTATACACATCGAGTCCCGGTGACTTTATCGAACGTGCCAGAAATTATCAACAATTCTCTGGCCCCCAGTGAATAAGCAGATGTCACTTTATTTTTAATTTTGCATAACAATGTTTAGGAATCTGTGATAAATCATAGATAGCCAACTGCAATAATATTATTTTGTTTTTGCAACAAAAATATAGACAATTATAAAGAAGGTTATTGTTTTTGGGCATGAATGTCCCAAAAAGATGTTTTGAATGACTTATGTGGATATTAACACTTTATATTTTGGGTCGATTTTTGGACAAGTCAACATTTATGTATGTGGCTTATTTATTCATGTTTCTTTAGAAATAATAAATTCACGTATAAAATAACGTATAAAATAACGTAATATGTATACAGGGTTTCCCAGATAAGCCTCGACAGCATTGATATCTCACTTATCTTTAAAGATGCTTGACTAATTGCTGTCTCGAATATGACCAGGTTTTATGTCATTCCATTGAGGATTTTGCAGTTCCGAACCAGTTGAGATGACTGCTACTTTCGGTACAACAAAAATATCTACTTTGCTCTTTCCAACAGTCGCCATAACTTCTATGTGGTGTTTTATACCTGTCATATTGTTGTAGACTAATAACTTTTTCATATACTTTATAAGATACTAATCTAACATTTACCCTGTACATACCAAATTTATAATTTATTATCGCATAACTTCTATGTGGTGTTGTATACCTGTCATATTGTTGTAGACTTCATATACTTTATAAGATACTAATCTAACATTTACCCTGTACATACCAAATTTATAATTTATTATCGCATAAGTGCATTTCGATGTTAACATGATAGTTAAAATTCCTAAGTTGTTTAGATAAGACATAGGTTATGCAGAAACCAGTGAGTTACTTCTAGTCAAAATTACTTCTGAGAAAACCCTTAATGTCATGTTTGCAAATTCAATTTTAGGTTATAAATTTCACGCATAATTTTAACTAGAGCACAGTTTACCTAATAATGACACAACGTTTATAAAATATGATTTTAACCCCATATAGAAAAAACTAGTTTATGATCTTTTTCTAACATTTGCTAACGAAAACTCTTGTGCGCTGTCAACATAAATATTACCATTTGCATTAGGCCCTTGTACTGTTTATCCATAATGTCAAAGAATAATCTAAGTTACGATCAAAGTTTTGTATATAAGCACTGATTTTTAGCCACGAAATTTAGACTAGTTCCGAACTTCTTCAGTGTAACACATGATACAACGAACTAAAGATAAGCTATTGCGCAGATTCCCCTTCCACTGCCTACGTCAAGCGGTGAGCGCGGTTGCCCAGACGGCTCGGCGGTAGCATTAGCATGTGCATGTGTCGATGTCATTTTACGGGACAGAACATTGTCGCAGAAACGTAAACTTGCAAAAACTATTCTCTAATAATATCGTGTAACAATATCATTAAAGTTTAAAAATTTTAAATCTTATTTCCTCCTGTATAATCTGTATATTTCAAAATAACTTTACCTTGTACAACGAAGAAAACAGCAGTACCTACCTAGTTTTGGTTATTATTTTAAATTGATATCAAATTCTTTCATCGTTATAAAGTTTTCAGCCCGAAAACTGGTTGGACGCGTACCTCTATCCTTTTCTATCCTCAGCTAACCCACGCGTTTCCCTAAAAGTAGAACATCCTACATCCCTAACTATTTGGGAGCAGTTATCTAATCTAGGCCTACCCCTACCTTTTTTTATTCCTATCTCTGACTCTAGTATGTCGCGAACTATTCCTTCGTGCCTTAGAAGGTGTCCTACCATCCTATCTCTCCTATTCTTTATTGTCTTCCATACCTTTCGCTTTTCCCCAACTCTTTCTAATACCTTCCTATTGCTAAGCTTATCTATCCACCGTCTGTAGCACCACATTTCAAACGCTTCTATTCTTTTTCGATCCGCTTCTCCTATTGCCCAAGTTTCGCACCCGTATAATGCCGTACTCCATACATACGACTTTAAGAGTCTCTTCCGGGTTTCTACATTAACCGTTCCCGAACATAACCGTTGTTTTTTTTGTTAAACGCAACTCGACCCTGCGCCATTCTTTGTTTTATATCTTTAGTGCTCCTACCATCTAGAGTTATTTTACTTCCTAAATAGCAGAAATCTGCGACTTCCTCTATCTTCTCATTTCCTATTTGTATTTCAATTTTAGTTCTATTTTCACTCCCTCTACACACCAAAATTGTAGTTTTCTTTTTATTGGTTTTTCATGCCGTAGCCCTGTGTCAAAACTGCTTCCATTTCATTCAAAGCCGCTCCTAATTCTTCTTTGCTAGATGCTAACACTGCTATATCATCCGCAAATCTGAGCATGTTAATAGTTTGGCCCTGTATATTAATCGCATCTTAGATATATAAGTTGAAAACTAGAGGTAACAATGCACATCCCTGTCTCACTCCCTTCCGGATATCTACTTCCCTTCGTTCCTGCTCACATTCTATAACTGCCTTTTGCTCTTTGTAGAGATTATGTATTATTCTTCTGTCCCTATATTTCATCCCTACCTTTCTGAGCACTTCGAGCATCTTCCTCCATTTTACGTTGTCGAAGGTTTTTTCTAAATCTACAAATTCTTTCAAGAAAACCTTTAAAAAGGAAATTTACATGTTTTAAGTATTACTAAAACCAACATAAAACTGAAAACAAATATGTTAAAAACTGCTTCAAACAACCTCCTTTGAAGCATTTTTGAAAGTGTTAACATGTTTTAAAAATAAAAACCCTCTCCTCTTTGCTATTGTAGTGTATTGTCTAACGTGCAGAAAATGCATTATTTATTACATTATTTTGGTTCCATTACTTGTAAAATATTAAATAATCTTGCTTTACTACAGCGTTTAACAAATTATCCAAAGTACAGAAAGTACTTATTTATTGCATTCCCTAATCTCCAGTTCCTTCGTAGCTTGGTTTCCGCAGGCGCCACAACATACTCAGAGCTGTTGTACATAAGGTCGTTTATTGCAAATCCCCTCTCCGCGTGACGTCATGCGTAGAAGCGGACGCATTAAGAACATGCCAGTATCACCCCCTGAGTGTAACAAAAGTATGTTAAATAAAGTGTAAAGTAGCGACCTGTGAATTTTAAAGTGTTTTTCTGGTAGAAAAAGTAAATCCAAACTCCCAACATAACATTTTTGGCGCAGTCGAAGAGGATACTCACGTTTTTCCGAACTTAGAAAATTTTTGGAACACAAATTTCAAGAAATATCGGAGATCTAAAAAAGTATTTTTACTTGGTAAAGAAGAAAAATCTACAAGTTGAAGTGTGAACTTTTCTTTTGGAAATCATTGAAATCCACAGTAAGTACTTTCTTTTTTGAAATTCCAAAAGAACTAGTCTCCCTTTGATATACGTTCTTTGGTTATCATTTTATTTTATTTTTATAAATAATGAGTCGCATTTTACTTAATTAATTTCTAACTGCTTTTAAACGCTTTTAACATTAATATTAATATTTTAGTAATTTCATTGGTTATTTTTAGAGAAAAAAAAATTATTTAATTTTGTAAATTATTTTTTGCAAGGAAAAAAAATTCATTCATTTCATACGCTAATTTTTAGAAAAAAAATTAGATACTTATATCAGTATACATAAACATATATTAATCACAATAAGTTAATTAAAAATATAATAATAATAATAATAATAACTAGTATTTGCCGTTGTTGTGGGTACGCTAACGGGCACAATACAGAAGTATTTGTATGTGGAATAGTATTCTTTGGTGGAATCGTGACTTTAGGTGGAATAGTGAAAACGAGTTCGTGTTTGTGTGATCTCTGGGTATACTGATGGATTATTTAGAGTCAACTTGCTTTAGCATTTTTTTGATGTAGATATTCTCCTCTTGTCGTCTAGAGGACACTGAGGTCGGGGACGGGTGCGGCATGTACGTAATTTACAGCCGTTGCCAACTGATGTATTTTGACATGTCAAGTTGCAAAAATCGTAAAATTATTTGAAAAATGTCGTAAAATAAAATTTTTAAGAAGGAAAATTGAGAACGCCCCTGGATAGGCATGAGTTAGTTGTTGAAATAATGCGATGAATGTTTTGTTCTATTTATAGTTATTCGGAAAATTGTTATTTTTTTAAATCCGAAATCTCCGAAAATAAGAAATTTATAAAATAACAACGTACGCCATTGAAAATCAGGGGGGGGGGCAGTCATTACATTAACGTTTAAGAAGTTTTCGTCTCTATCGTGTAATAAGGGAGTTACGCAATCTTCATCTATTTGTAACTTTTTCTGGTACGTCACTGTATTTGATAATTAAAATGTGTGTAGGCTCTTCTCAAAGTGAATAAGAGAAGTGCCTCCACTCCGTGCGGATACTGAGCTACGCAAATGTAATGTTTCTAGGCGACTGGAGTGGGGGAACTGGGCCGAGCGTCCGCGCGATTATACCGATGTCGAATGTATTGTGTATGATGCATTGATTTCATTACATTACCAAAAAATGGATTTATAGTGAAAAAGATACACGTTTGACGGTGGTCAACATAGACAGGTTAACCACTTATGTAAAATTATAGAAATTCCTCGGTTTCAACAAAAAGCGGTCAACTTATACGTCAATATTCACATAGGATTCACTGTATTTCAATTATTTAAAGTCAGGCCGTAAAGTAAATTCAGCAGCTCTTACAAAAGTCATATTTATTTTGAATATAATCTTGACAATTTCTTATTTTCTCAGTTCTGTTTTTTGAGGCCTGCATTTTGCTGCTTAGAATAAAATTGCATTCTTAACAATATGTACCTAATTATGACCTAATGACGCCAACACATATTGATTCGTGAGATTTACATTCATATTTTAAAGTACCTACTACAGTTACTTTTACTTAAGAAATCATATACACTGGCGAGCATAAAATTAGGGTCACTTTGAAAATTGCCAATTTTTCTAAGAATTCAAAATATTAAATTTAATTAATTCTTGAAGGCAATAACACTTGCATTTGTAGTTAGGTCGTAAGCATCTCTGGTATCAATATGCTTGGGAAAAAACGTTCTAGTTTTCTTAATAAACAATATGTAAGAACTGGGATGCCCAAGTTAGTGTTTCCCTTGTTAAAGTGACTTCGTCTGAAATATTTTCGGGGTCCAACTGGTTGTTTTCAAGCTAAGATAAGCAGTAATACAATAATTGGTAATTGATGACAGATTTTACAAATAATCCAGCCAGGTAAAATAAATAACAGAATCAATTATTACTTCCTTATAGCACCAACTTTGTTTTGCAGTACCCGCTTTAATTAAATTTTGTTTCTATTTGTTTCCTTCGAATCAAAATGTTTTTCAAAAACGGAGCCCTATCGAGAGCAATTGCCCGAGGCCATTTAGCTGCTAATTTTGCTTGTTTTGAAATGGAGAAAAATGCTGTTTTTCCGTACGAAATTATATTTTAGGATACAGCATTTACGCCCCTTTATTCACTTTAACCAGAGTACTTCCTGAACGCTAAAACGATATGTATTATTGCATATGGCCAAGCGGTACGCCCGAACGAATGGCCCAGTTTGCTGCACACGGCACCAATGCCAGTATTACAGTTGCGTAGCCCGCTCTTCTGCTGCAACAGCTATCAAGTGGAGACACTTCTCTTATTCACTTTGGCTCTTCTTAACTAATTTATTGCCGGTAGCTGCAGAGAGTAGTTTAGAAAATCTCGTAAATTAAGAAAATATTTAAAAAAGTGGGAACGCCACTGGATAGGGCTCGGTCAGTATTAGAATAAAGCGTTGAAAGTTTTGTTCTTTGTTCTTTGTTCTTTTGTTATAAGGAAGTTGTGTAATTTTTATTTATTTTCTACTTGTGTAAAGTACGCCACTGACTTTGAATAACTAATATTTGCATGTACTCTTCACACTATATTTACTTCAGCATATGTAATTGCTTTGAGCCGAAATTTTTTTATAAAATTTCCTTTTGGAGATTTTATACGAAAATGATAAAAGAATAGCGCATGTCCTGGAAATTAGGGTGTCAGCCATTAGTCATATTTTGGAAGTTTTCATTTATCTGGTGTAATAAGGGAGTTACGCAATTTTCATCCATTTTTAATTTTCTCGGCTGCGCCACTGTATTTAATACACTCTGTATTTGTGTACGCTTTTCATAAACAATAAATTTTTAACAGGTTTTGACAGGTCGTAGAAAGTTACTCGCAAAATCGTCAATAATTTTTTTAAATTTTTATGTGCACCCTTGGGCGCAACACAGGAAACGTCCAATATCTCAACAAATGTGGAAACAATAAACATGGACGTCACTGAAAGTCACTGAAAAATTGCTGAAAACACAATTAGTTCTATTCAAATAAACAATACAGCGTAAATATTTTTTAATTAATTTATTAATTTTTGGGGATTATCGGCTTTACGTGGAGAATTCTTATTTTTTACGGCACAGTGCAATCTTCAAGCTTCCAGAAATAGGCCAAGTTTAAAGAGAATATTTATTCAGACCAGAGGACCAGATGTCATCTTGTTGATCCAACGGGATGCTTGCGCTCTTGATCCCGTTCGGTTATTTTCTGCGCTCGATTATTGAAGTTGGTTGCTGGCATTCTCTTGACTGAAGATATTCAGTCATATACCTACTTATTACGGTCAACGTTATCGGCAACGCCAACAACTGATATTTTTAATAACTGCTAATAAATTTCCAAATGAATAATCGACTAACTCGAAATATATTATAATAATCGACTAATTCGATTATTGCATCTCGATTATTCCCAACACTATGGTTCGCATGACATTTGAGAAGTGCTCATCCCTATGTTTTGTGTCTGTGATTGTAGAGGATAAACTCTATAACCATAGAGAAAGAAAGAAAGAAGAGTGATTAATTGTATGACAAACAATGGAACTTTTTTACGCTAGCGCCACTATTAACTACAGGACGAACTAAGTCTTTCAGCAGGCTATTTAAACTTTAAGATATTTCATATAAAACGCTTGAATGTGTTAATTTCCACTTTTTGTTAAGCACTGTTAACAATTGTTTCACTACACTGTAGCTTCTCATATTGTTAACAGTGCTTAATAAAAAGTGGAAATTATCACATTCAAGTGTTTTACATTACATTAATAATGAATTTCCATCAAGTAACGGTTCAAACCATCAACAATTTGGTTATTACATAGTATAATTTAAATCAATAATTGTAGAGACTGGTATAATTTACGTGTAGGAAGTAAAATTCTTAAAGAATAAATAAATAAATACATAAACAGTTAAAATGCCGAGCATGTCCTGAGATAGACTTGCCATGAAAATATTGTTGTTGGATCTTTTTTGCATTTTCTCTATTAAATAATAAAAATTAGTACAAAATTTTTAGCATATTGTCTTCAATTGGGCAATGAAAAATTTGAGCTCAACACTGCATTATTCTGGAGGAACTTGTAAAATAATTATTGTTCACATAAATAATGACTTGTCTATTTGAAATTTGTATGTAATTGAAAAGTTTGTGTGCACCCTTCGGGCGCAACACAATTTGTTATTTTCAAATATTTTCCATTCGAAATGTTTGTAGAAAATTGTCGTTTGTAATCATTCGACGCATCAATTTAAACTGTTCCCAATTTTCTATTTTTTAATTTGGAAAATATTTTGAATTGCAGTTTTAGAAGTGTTATCGTATTAACGGGTAATTTCTGAAATTTAAAATGATAATCTACCAAATAGTTGGGGAATTATTGCAGTAGTTTTTTATTTGAGGATGAAAATGAAAAGTAGATTTTTAAGTTCATCAGTATGCAGTATGCAACGTTGAACTTTCATGAAAAACCGTTGAACACTAATAAATTAATACTACTGTTTTTCAAGCAGTGACAGTTAGAAAGCAGAAAGCTGTATTTTCCATCAACAAATAAGACATGGAAAGCACTTTTAGAAGCGAGCGTACAGCGTACCAAAATTGTAAAATACACTTATATTGAATTGCAAAGTATCTATTTACTCACCGAAAAATTTAACGTAGAAGCCGTAGGTACATTTCTCGAAGTTCTAATTTCGAGGGATGAATTGATTTTTATAAAAATTAATCGTTCCATACAAATTCGGGACCTAAGTGCGTACGTCATACGTCAGATTTTCATTCCAAACAAAACAAAAGCACGTGCCATTTGACGTTTATCGACATTATTTACAACGTCTTAAACTAGTTTTTGCAATATAATTATAGACGTTTTGCAGTTAAAACAGTATATTTTCAATTTGTGTGTTGGGCTTACTTGAAAAAACTTGAAAACGACTATAATTATATTTCGGAGGTTAGGTTAAAACGTCAGAAAGCACGTGGCTTTGTTTTGTTTGGAATGAAAATCTGACGTTTGTGACGCGCCACTTAGGTCCCTAATTGTCGTTCAAAAACGTATTTGTTGATGTAATCGATTTCACATATCGACATGCCATTATACAATATTGTTTAATTTCTGCCCTTTCGTCATTTTATACCTTTTAGTGATGCAACTTTTTACCGCAGTGAAAATTGGGTGTACGTATAAGTATGCGTAGTAAACATATTGTGGGAAAATCCGAAGACACTGTCACTGATGCACACGTAAAATGAAACGACGAATATAAAAAATAGTGGCAAGATAATACCTATTCTGTTTATTCAAACTACCAAACACGTCTAACGGAACTGTCAGCGGAGGCTGTCAGAAACCAATAGTAGGCGCGAACTATTAATTTCCGTTCGGGACGCCGCGATATTTGGCTCTAAATTTTGATTGTCGAATGTCATTCCAGAAAGAAACTTAACAATATTTTATTCGTTCCATGCAGCAACCATTTTAACTTTTGAGTTTATTTGTAGTGAAATGTTCCGATGTGATCTTCTTTTGAGTACACAAGTTGCATATTTTTAAATATTTTTGTGTTTTTCGACTTTGCTCACAAATAGGCCGCCACCTATGATAAAATGGTGATAACACGGAAACGTTTTACCCCAAGAAAGTTCACATTATTTTAAAGTGGAAAATGCCCAAATGCCGAGAATGTAAATTTATTAAATGAAAATTCGAGAACGCTACGACAGCTTCCACAGACGGTAAAAGATGGCAATTTAGATGGAAATAAGGATACGACTTGATTTGATGGACTCGTGGCGCAAAAATTTGAATGTAGGGTTATAATTCTCGGCAGGAATTTATTGCATTTTATTCGTTGTAACTGTATACTTCTGCAAGAATTTATCGGTGTATGGTCGTATTCTAAGTATGTAGGGTGTCTATTATTTCAAATTATTACTGTTAGAATGTGTGATGTACATTGCAGCTATCTATTGTTCAATCGCGCAGGTACTGCGCAAATCAAGTGGAAAATTAACGTGTATGTTTTTCGTAGACTCCGTGGGTACATTTCACGAAGTTCTAATTTGGAGGGATGAATTGTTTTTATAAAAATTAATCGTTCCACATAAATTGTCGTTCAAAAATGTATTTGTTGATATAATCGATTTCACATATCGACATGCCATTATACAATATTGTTTAATTTCCGCCCTTTCGTCATTTTAAATACACTTTACTTTTTAACACGGTGAAATTTGGGGGTGCGTATAAGTATGCGTAGTAAACATACGGTGGGAAAATCTGATGCACACAAAATAAAACGGCGAATATAAAAAATAGTGGCAAGATAATACCTATTTTGTTCATTTAAACTTCCAAACACTTCTAATTCCAAGGGAACTGTCAGAAACCAATAGTACGCGCGAACTATGAATTTCCGTTTGGGACGCCACGATATTTGGCGCTAAACTTTGATTGTCGAATGTCGTTCCAGAAAGAAATTTAACAATATTTTATTCGTTCCATGCAGCAACCATTTAAACTTTTGAGTTTATTTGTAGTGAAATGTTCCGATGTGATCTTTTAAGTACACAAGTTGCATATTTTTAAATATTTGTTAAATTGTTATGTATGTTTTTCGATTTTGCTCACAAATCGGCCGCCATCTATGATGAAATGGTGATAATACGGAAACGTTTTACCCCAAGAAAGTTCACATTATTTTAAAGTGGAAAATGCTCCAATGCTGAAAATGTAAATTTATTAAATGAAAATTCGAGAACGCTACGACAGCTTGCACAGACGGTAAAAGATGGCAATTTAGATGGAAATGCTGTTTTGACCAATAAGGATACGACTTGATTTGATGGACTCGTGGCGCAAAAATTTGAATGTAGGGTATAATTCTCGGCAGGAATTTATTGCATTTTATTCGTTTGTTGCAAGTGTCGTTGTAACTGTATACTTCTGCAAGAATTTATCGGTGTATGGTCGTATTCTAAGTATGTAGGGTGTCTATTATTTCAAATTATTACTGTTAGAATGTGTGATGTACATTGCAGCCATCTATTGTTCAATCGCGACACTTTTATTCGCAGGTACTGCGCAAATCAAGTGGAAAATTAACGTGTATGTTTTTCGTATCAAAAATTTAAATTTGAAAACGCGCAAGTGATTAAAATAAATAGTTGTTATTAAAGGCAAAGTGTTTTTTTTTATATTGTGTATATGTCACAAACAATAAAAAGTTTTTTTAAGTAAGCAGACGTTCTTAGTTTCCGTTTGATTTTCAATTGTTTAAACAATTAAAATAATAATTATTTATTGTTTAGAAATGGACGCCGTAAGTATGAAAATCACAAATGTTTGCTAATTTATTTATTAATTGGAGGATAATCGGTCAAAATTTTTGTTTTTTTTTACAGAAAATGGTAAGCGGCAGTGCAGATAAAGTTGTAAATATAGAAAGTGTAATATTCATTCAAAGATAGTTAACTAATGGGAATTTTTATTTTGTAAATTTAGAACGAAGCAGCTCCAGTTGCTGCCCCATCCAATGTAATTCAATTGTGCAATAGCAACGATTTACTTTGTTTTCATGCATAAATCTGTTGTTTATTAGTAGAAAGTTGTAATATCGCAGATGACGTGTGGTGCGATACTGTATGAAAGGTAATACGGTTCGTTTTGTTTCAGTTGGCTGGCAGCAGTACTGCAGGGGATGTGAGTATAAAATTATTTTTCGCTGTTCACAGTTTCATGTTTTTTTTTTGTTGTTTTCAGAAAAAAATTATTCCGAGAGTGCCTTTGGTAAGAGAATATTTTTTATGATTGTGTTGTGTTCTGACTTTTTTTTATTAATATAGAAAAAGTTAGAACGAAGGAGGTTGTGGGAGGAGAAAGTAAGTTTATTGTAAATGAAATAATAACTCAGTCTGAATTTTAATGTAATTTGCAGAAAAATAAGAAAATTGTAAGTGAAAAAGACGAAATTTATTGCACAATTTTGAGCAGGTACTTAATTATTATGTTTTAGTTGCAGAGAAGTGTAAAAAAATGTAATTCCCGTAAGTATACAATTTGAAAAATTCGACACATTTGTAATCCTGTTTTTCATAATTTTTTAGAAAAAGAAGGAAGTGGAGGAAGTCAACAAACCCGTAAGTTATTTTAATTGTTCAATTATATACTGTTACTTATGTTCAATTTTTTTCAGACAATCAGCGAAGATAAAGCTATTAAAGTAAGGTCATACATGATAGATATAAATGTAAAGTATTTTATTCATTTTATTTCAGAATGTTTACATCACTAAGTGTAACAATATTACCATTCTTTGGATTAAAGTATTATTGGTATACAGGATGTTTTTTTATGTGGTGTTAACATGGCTATCTTTTTAATCTTAATAGATACAGTTTCGGTTAAATGCATTACTATTTGTAGTTATGTCTTGAAAAGAGAGTTACTGCTGTCAGTAAGTTTCTCTTTTTCTTGACGTGTATGTACATGTTACAAGCAAAAATTGAAAAAAAAATGATTTAAATTTGGTTTTGTTTAAATTGTAATCACATTTACTTTGCAAATTTGTGTATAATTATATTACACAATAAATAAATGAAACGTTCCGCTCGCTTACAGTTTTGGTGATAAATATTTTTTTTAAGTGAATAGATTAAAAAAATGTATAGGAGACAAAACAATTTTATATTTTGAGTATCACTATCATGTACAATACATACCAATAATTATTATTATCTAATATTTAGTTGCTTAAAGCATTTTCGAACTTTTTTCCATTATTAGAGAATGTTTTCATTATTGATGAGACAGTAAATTTTTGAAAATGCGTTAAGAAAGTGACTATTGGTAGTGCGCGCAGTAGCGATAAATTCAATATGTACGTAGATTATCACAGAGTAAAAATTGATTTTGTTAACTTAAAAAAAATTATATTCACTGCTAATTATGGTGTTTAATCTAACAGGTAAATAAAATGAATTAGATTGGTGCAATTATTATTAGCAGTTCATGAGTTCAATCTGATTCAATAAAATGATTGAAATTTTAAGGGTTGTTTGAACTTCGTAAGTTACATTTTATGGACAAAAGTAATGAGATTCACACAGAATTGAATATTGGAATAATAATATTTATTGGTGAGTTAATGGTGGACAGAAAATATTAATAACATTAATAAAAAAAATATTTATTAAGTAACAAATTATTTCTTTGCGAAATGGAATAGACAACTTTTTTTATGGAAACAGTAAACAGTACATATGTAATGGATATGTCGTAGACAAATAGTTATTTTCCTATGCCTAGGCAACTAACACTAATAAGATTTTACATTTTGGTAATAAATTGAAATACCGATCTGACGTGACTTGTTTGGATTTGATTAATTCAACGTGAAATCTTGAAGCAGATATCAAAATTTTGTCAATTTGCTACATTAGCAAATGCTTAGGTAAATAACTACTTGTCTAAGTTTGCTTTATGCCTACGACAGAGATATATGTTGAACAATTACTATTCTGTAATGTATACAGGCTGTTTAAAAATAATTGAGCACCATTGCGAACTGTGATATTATTTAGTCTCATGAAGTTTATTAAACGGGTTTAAATGTTGTATTTCCATGAAGAACGAAATGATGGAAATAAAAAATAAACATTTTCGAGTTGATGTGGTAAAATTGTAAAATAAAAGAAATGAACGATGCTGCAGAATCAATTTTAAACACTGTAACATTTTGATTGAATATTTCATTTGGAAATAAGTAATAATGCGAGAATGACAATTATTCATCTTATAATTACAAATTTGATAGGAAAATTAATTTAAAATTGTTAATAATTGAAACGCGAAAATGGAAGCGTTGTTTGTTTATGAAGTGATTTAAAAAAATTAGTTAATTAAAGTGGGAATGGACGAAAAAGAGTATGTATGTTACAAAGTAATAACTGAATTTTCGTTACTTCAAGTGTGTATAAAATGGGGACAATGGGTATTTTGGGCCGATGGGGCTAGCTCGTTCGTGGATGATAATAGGGATGAAGTTTTAGGGTTATATATTGTTGTTTGTTAGGTTTGTTTAGGAATAGTATTTTGGAAGATATTTGTAAGATCAGGAAGTTCGTTTAGGTTCGTAGTTTGTTTGGTATAGGATGTTTTATTTGGATTATTTTAGGAGTTGTATTTTGGATAGTATTTGTGGTTGGGAAGTTTGTTGTAATTTGTAAATTGTATAGGAAATAATATTAGGAAGCACTATGGGATGCAGCCTCACACCCCTGGTTTTATGGCTTGGTTATAGTGCAGGTAGGTAGTAGCGATTAACGAAACTTTTATCATTAATCTCGATTTATTTAAAAAACAAGAATTTATATACATATCACAAAAATAGCTTAACAATTAATTTTGACCTAAAGAGGAAATAAAATTTGCTGATTAGTTAGATGTCGACAGTTTGTAATATTAAGTGCTGCATTGAAAATTAAAAGCTTGCATTCTGAAAGAAATAATAAATTGTCGTTTTGTTGAATAAGCTTAAAAAAGTACTTGTGTGTTCGCAACCAGGAAATAGATATTTCACGGCTAGCAGAAAATTAATAATGAACTTCAAGTAGGTCAAATTAGTTTAGGAATTTACAGAAAAAATTAAATAAAGATAATTATGTTTATGGTTAAACATTTTGGCGACTCCAAAGTGGACTAGAATGGTCCTACTGAAGCTCTCTTGCTAGCATCTTGTTGATAGGTTCCAATTCCATGGTGTTTTGTTCTTGAGTATTTAATACTCTTGTGCTGGACTCGTTTCTTGCTGTTGTGGTTACTCTGGTGATTCTCCATTGTTTCCATACCTTGTAGATTAGATACATAATTCCAATCATAGCCACAGTTGTAGTAATGGATATGCTAGTTGGAATTGACCAGTGATGTTTAATTTTCTCCCAGGTAACATCATTTAACGTTTGTTGGATATGTTCTTGTTCGCCTCTTAACTGTGTCAAGTCATCGAATGCCTTGATGACGGGCTCTTTCTCAAGATTTTCGTATTTGTTTGACAGTCTTATGGTCGTATTGATGTTGACTTCTTTGGAGAAACTTTCCAAGACAGTTATATTATCGTGCCTTGTAGCTGCTATTACGTTTTGTTTTGTTTTAATGGTGCAGCCTTGAGACACTTGGATAATTCCGGTTCCGTTTAGTTTCACATCTTCTCTTGCACCACTACGTGTGACTCCAATGAGTGTCGGTTCTTTTGTGATAAATAGCCAAGTGTTGTCCATGTATAATTGTTTCCAGATGATAGATTGTATTTTGTATCGTATGCTGTTGCAATTTGTTATTTCTTTTCTTTCGTAAATTTCGTCTATTATGCAACTTGGACTGTTTTCTATACTTCGCACTGCAGTTGGGGTGCACAAATACTTGTTTTGACCCAGTACGACAGCGTTCTTGAATTCTTCGTCTGATATTTCGAAATATTCTTGGGTGTTGTAATCCACCGCTAATAGGCCATTCGGTATCTCCAGCACCCAGTAGGAACCATTGTTGATGTTTAATGGTATAGGTGTGACTTTTATTAGGACGAAGTCGTTCACTTCTGCCATTAGAAAGTATCCAAACACATGAAATGAAGATTCACTTTGTTGGATCTTCGTCTTCCACAACGGAACGGGTAGGATGTTGATGTTTGATGGAAATTTCTTTTCGGCAGATTTAATAATTTCTTCTATATGGGCTGGTGTCATAAAGTCGTACAAACTTCCTCGGCCGAACACAATGTTTGTCAGTTTCGAATAATGTTGTATGTTTTCTTGTATGAAGTTAGTTGCTACTTGGTAGGTACTTAAAACGTGAATGCTTAACTTGTTCGCGTCGACCTTTCTGTACCATCTGTTCATGTCGTTAACAGCTTGTAGCCCTTGGTTCAACTTTTCTCTAAAGTGGTTCAATTGTTTGAATATTCTGTCTTCTGTCTCGTTAAATTTGGATAATGCAGTTACCATAAACTTTGTTTGATGGCTTGAGGCTTGTATAAGTTGTTTTTGGTTGTTATCTAGTTGTTGTATGTCTGTATACACTTCATCGTTCACACCAAAAATTGAAGTAAGAAATTTTCCCAGGAGTCCGCGTTTTTGTCTGGGTTGTGCATTTTGTAACCCAGTCACTAACCAATCCATTTGTTTCTTCTGTTCTCCTAAATGATGTACAAGCATATCGCATGGCGTTTCTGATGTAAGTTCTCTGGTTTTGTTGCACAATTGCTCCATTTGAATGACTGTTTCTTTTATTCTTGTTGAATCTCTTGATATTTGTTCTTTATCTATTTTGTATTCGATGCGAAACATGCCTCTTCCTAACTTCGAATGACCAATATGTTCGATATATAGACCTGGCTTCGGATAATGAACGGTGTAGGATGCGTTGATTGCAGATATCATTAACAAGAATGATATTAGGAGCATTGGTATTATCTTGAACTTAGCTTTTTGGAATTTGCTTTCTGAAGATTTGGATTTATGGGTGGATTTTATTGGAGGCGTTTTAGTTTTGGTAGTTTTAGGATTAGTGATATTTAGGTGGCATTGAGTTTTTGTAGTAGGAGTAGAAATTGGTTCGTCTGTAGAATCGAAAGGCAATGGAATTAAGGAGTGTATTGATCGTTTTAACATAGTTCCACCTGCTTTTTGAAGTGTCACCACTCGGATTGTTCCATCTTCTGCAGGATGTACTTGTATTATTCGTGCTAGAGGCCATTTGCTCGGATTTATATTATCTTCTTTGATTAGAACCAGTTCTCCAATTTTCAAATTTTGATGTTGTGTTTTCCACTTGTATCGTAATTGAAGTCTGCTTAGGTATTCTGATGACCATGCATTCCAGAAATTTTTTTTCATTTTTTGGATTAGTCTCCATCTGTTAGTTAGGCTAGTATTTATTTCGGTATTTATCGGATCGGGTGGCGATACTAGTTCACGGCCAATTAGAAAATGGCCTGGCGTTAAGGCCATTACGTCATTGATTTCGTTGTCAATTGGGCAGAGTGGTCGGGAATTTAGACTTGCTTCTACTTGATGCATGAACGTCGCGAGTTCCTCGTATGTTAAAGTAGTATCTCCAATGACTCGCTTGAGATGATGTTTCATCGATTTCACCCCTGCTTCCCACAGACCCCCAAAATTTGGGGCGGATGGTGGGATGAAGTGCCACTGCGTACCCAAGTTCGCCATGTTTTCTTGGGTATGATTGTCTGACACGATTTTGTAAACTTCTGCTTCAATAATTTTGCTCGCACCAACGAAATTTGTTCCATTATCGCTGTACATGTGGGCACATGGACCTCTTCTAGATATGAATCTTCGATATGCTGCTAAAAATGTATCCGTTGTCATATCGCTCACTACTTCGAGATGAATAGCTTTGGTTGACAGGCAAATAAATATTGCTATGTACCCTTTGTATGATTTGTGACCCCTGCCTTTTGTCGCTCGAATTTGGATGGGCCCTGCATAATCCACACCAGTGTGTGTGAACGGTGGTGAAGGAGTTACTCTAGGAGTAGGTAATTGTCCCATTTGTTGTTCAGCAGCTTGCGCTTTATAAAGTATACATTTGGTGCATTTGTGTAGGATTGATCTAACAGCTTTTTTTCCATTAATAATCCAAAATTTTCTCCTCGTATAGGCTAATGTGGCTTGGTTTCCACCATGTAGTGTCTTGTAATGTGCATCTTGAATTATTAGTTTCGTAATATTGTCGTTGTACGGTATTATAATCGGATGTTTTTGGTTGTATCTTAACGATGCATTCTTGAGTCTGCCTCCTACTCTCATTATCCCTTCTCTGTCCAAGAAGGGAGTGAGTGGAGATAGTTTGCTGCCTTTGGTTACAGAAGTATTTGTTTCCAAAGCTTCCTTATCTGCCCTTAATTCGGTTGATTGAATAATTTTTATAATTTTGTTTGTGGTAGCCTTGATTTCGGTATATTTCAGAAAACCTGTTTCCGCTTCTTGTTGTCTGGCTCTCTTGATGAATCTGTCACAGTAGGATAGAACTCTGATCATTTTTGTAAAATTTGAAAATCGGTTGAGCACTTCGTTTTGTGTATGCTTTGTTGTTGTTTGATGGCACATCTTCATTTCTTGTTCAATTTGTTGAATTTCTTGTAACTTTGGCCATTGTCTTTCGTTCTTTAACCATTCAGGGCCTTCTCACCATATTTTATGTTGTTTTAGTTTTATCGGGTCCATCCCTCTCGAAATCACATCAGCGGGATTATCGGTAGTGCTGACATGACTCCATACCTCTGGCGGTGCAATGCGTGTAATTTCGGATACTCTGTTCGCAACAAAAGTCTTCCATCTTAACGGATCTCCCTTGATCCAACCTATTATAATCATTGAGTCAGTCCAAGCGTAAATCTTCCTTTTTTCTATTTGTAGTGCCGTGATTGTTCTTTTGAATAATTTGGCTAATAATACAGCCGCGCAGAGTTCGAGACGTGGTAATGTAGTTTTTACTCTTGCGGGTGCTACTTTGGATTTGGCAGCTAGTAGTATGATTTTCGTTTCATTGTTTATCACAGTTCTGCTGTAAATGACAGCTCCATATGCCTTCTCGGAAGCGTCGCAGGATCCATGTAATTCCAATTCTTCGTTATTGTAATTTATCCATCTGGAGAGCTTAATTTCTTCTACAGATTTTAATTGATTTCGAAATGTTAACCATTTGTTTGCCATGTCTTCGTTTAATTGTTCATCCCAATCAAGTTTTTGTATCCAAAGTTCTTGTATAATAATTTTTGCTTTTATTACAATTGGAGCTAGCCAGCCCAACGGGTCAAATAATTTTGCAATTTCAGATAGTACATTTCTTTTTGTTAGGGTTGATTCTTCGGATAATTTCACTCGAAATCTGAATGTGTCATCGAAAGGTAGCCATAGGACGCCTAGTGATTTTTTCACTTCGTCTTGGGGTATTTGTAGAGCTGCTTGTTCATTGAAAGATTCGGGTAAGTCTTGAAGTAATTTTGAACAGTTACTGGACCATTTTCGTAAGTTGAAACCTCCGTTGCGTAGCATTTGTATTAATTCGTGTTGTAATTTTGTAGCTTCTTTTAAGTCGTGTGCCCCAGATAATACGTCATCCACGTAAAAGTCGTTTTTTGCGACAAAGGATGCGTTCGGGTATTCGTTCTCTTCATCTGTAGCTAGTTTTTGTAATGTTTTTACTGCTAAATATGGAGCCGATGCAGTTCCATACGTCACAGTTGTTAGTTGATATTCTTGAATTGGTTGTGACTCGTTAAAACGCCACACAATTCTTTGATATTGCTGGTCATCACGATGTATTTTTATTTGTCTGTACATTTTCTCGATATCTGCTGTGAATGCTATTCGATGTTTTCTCCATCTCAGCAGAATATCTGGTAAGTCCTGTTGTAATTTTGGTCCTGCATGCATCAGTTGATTTAGACTTGTATTACACGAAGTTTTGGATGATGCATCAAAGACGACTCGAAGTTTTGTAGTAATACTGTCTTCTTTGATAACAGCTTGGTGCGGAATATAATATTTTCCTTCGTTATATTTATACCGAGGTACTTCTTCCATGTGCCCCAGAGTTATATATTCTTGTACAAATTCCTTGTATTGTTCGCTTAATTTCGTGTCTTTTTTGAATTTCTTCTCTAACTGTAGTAATCTTGCTATCGCCCTTGATTTTGAGTTTCCCAACTCTGTTTCTACGGTTTTGAATGGAATTCGTACTGTATATGTCCCATCTTGATTTCTTCTAGTTGTTTCATCGTATTGTTTCTCACAAAGTGTATCTTCTTCGTTTAGTTCCATTTTCGGAGAGACCTCTTCAATTTCCCAGAATTTTGTTAATTGTTTGTCTTCTTCGGTACACGCAATCATACTTGTAATTGTTATATTTGAGGGTCTTTCGTTAACGTACCCTGAAAGGATCCATCCCAGTTCTGTGTTTTGACCCAGGATGCCCTTGTTAGATTTATGAATTCCATCTTTCATTATTTTTCCATATTCTTCGGCACCCAATATTAAATCGGTTGGCCCAGGTTCATTGAAAGTGGGGTCGGCAAGCATTAAATTTTGCCAGGAACTCAGGTTTATATTTTGGATTTTACTTTTAGGCATGGATTGTGTTAATTTCGGTAGGACTAATAATTCTACATCTAAGGAAAAGGTACTCGGGAATCGAGGTTTCAGTTCGGCTTGAATTTTCCAGTGTGATATTTTCGGTTTACTGTCACCTAGACCTGTTATTTCTGCTCGAATTTTCTGTCTTGTTAGTCCTAGGCGTTGTGCTACTTCTTCTGTGACAAATGAAGATTGTGACCCTTGGTCGATTAGCACCCTCAGAAGTTGAGGCATTTTTGTTAGTGTTTTGGTCTCAACTATTGCTGTTGCCAAAAGAATAGTATTTTCTTGTCTTCCAACGTGAATAGATGTTCGGATTATTTCTTGTGGAGTATTTGCCGGTGCCTGATTCGCTTTAATGGTATGGACAGTAGTTTTGAATGGATTCGTTGTTGCCGGTTTTGTTTTCGGCAACTTTCTAAATTGATCGATATGTAGAAACGTATGGTGCTGTTGTCTGCATATATGGCATCGCATGGTACTATTGCACTTTATTTTGTTGTCGTTGTAACGTTTTAATATAATTTTAATTATTTGTATTAAGTGTACATATATTGAAACACAACTTCTTGGTTTGATTTCCATTTATTATCTGTGCAAAATAAAATATTCTACCTGCAAATACACACATCAAAAGAAAAAGGTTCATGCCAGAAAAAAGAAACAAAAAGTTAACATTCAAATAAATACACCACATCTCTTCCCCTCTAAATTAACAATATTTGAAGACTACAATAACAAAATAATTTTCTCAAAACTATACAAAAGTTCTCACAACAATCAACTAAATCATATACGAATTACATTACTTCCTCGGCGTTAAAAAATAACGATTTTCACTACTCATTTCATACGGCGCTTCATTTACCGCGACATCTGATTCCTCAACTTTCGCATCATTGTTCGTTGTAGATACATCTTTATTTTCATCAGTTAGAGGTTGAGGGTAGGGTAAAGAGGTACGTTTTCTAATTTGATCTGAATGACGGCGTACAACTTTATCCTCCCCCACCTTTACATCATACATCACATTGCCAATTTTATCTTTAATTTCGCCCGTGACCCAAGTTGGATGTTTCGGATTTGAATAACTTTTGACAAGTACAGGTGTTCCTGTTCCTAAATTTTTCGCGCAATCCGTTCCCTTAACATCAGCATTGCTGGGCTTGCGTTTGTGGTGCAATGAGTTGTATTTCTATAATCGAACAAATACCTATACAGTGCGCGATCTATATCTTTCCCTTCGTGAAGTGCCTTTTTAATGCACAGTTTAAAATTCTTGACACAATTTTCCGCGGCCCCATTACTTGGTGGATGATAAGGTGGTGCAAAAATATGTTTTACCCCATTACATTTCAAGAAGTAAGCCATTTCATTCGACTGAAATGGGGGGCCATTATCACTTACGAAAGTATCACAATTTCCAAATCTAGCGAAAACTGAACGTAGTGCATTTATAGTTGATTTTGCATCTGTATTCTTTAATTTAAAAATTTCTGGCCATTTCGTGTAAGCATCTGATATAAAATACTTTTCGTTCCGAATTGGGCCTAAAAAGTCCACATGTATCCTCTCCCACGGCCTTGTAGCCTGTGGCCAGGGGTGTAGGACAACTTTTGGAACGTTGTTTAGAAAACTGGCACACGTTTGACAGCTTTTACACATATTTTCAATGTCTTTGTCTATTGATGGCCAGTAACAAAAAGATCTACCTATGGACTTGCATTTATTAATTCCGAAATGGGACGAATGAATTTCTTTTAATATTATTTCTCTTAATTTTGTAGGAATGACAACCCTAACAACCCTAAAATAGCTACAGGGATTATCTCTGCTCATGATCAAAAAGTTAAAGATTTAATAAAAGAATTTCATAGTGTTTTCGACGGCCATTTAGGAAAATTAAAAGGGTTTCAAGCAAAACTGTATTTAAAAGAAAACGCGGTCCCCGTATTTTGCAAAGCGCGTCCCCTACCTTTTGCCATGAAAGCTAAAGTAGAAAGTGAATTGAACAGGTTATGTGAACAAGGAATTTTAACACCGATAGATTATAGTGAATGGGCTACTGCCATAGTTCCCGTTATAAAAAGGATGGGGGAGTTAGAATCTGTGGGGATTTTAGAATAACGGTCAATCCAAATTTACATATTCATAAATATCCAATCCCAAAAATAGAGGAAATTTTTGCAACATTAAGCGGGGGCAACCTTTTTAGTAAACTAGACCTGTCTCAAGCGTATGCTCAAATAGAAATGAATGACGAGTCTAAAAAAATTTTAACCATTAATACACACAAGGGCCTTTTCATGTTTAATAGACTGCCATACGGGGTCGCGTCAGCACCTAGTATTTTCCAAAAATTAATGGAACAACTTTTCGTAGACATGAAGGGAGTTATTGTATTTTTGGATGATATTTTGATAACAGGCAGAAATGAAGAGGAACACTTGACTCGTCTGAAGCAAGTATTTTTAACCTTGTTTAATTGCGGGCTCAAAGTAAAATTAGAGAAGTGTAGTTTTTTCCAAAAATCAGTAAGTTATTTAGGGTTCACAATAGATGCAAATGGGCTACACCCTTCATCTGAAAAAGTTAAAGCTATCAATGAAATGCAAGTGCCTAAAAATAAAACTGAACTGCAAGCTTTCTTAGGGTTGGTAAATTACTACGGAAAGTTTCTTCTGAATTGTAGTAAACAATTAAGTCCAGTATTCCGGCTTTTAAAAAAAAATGCCAAATGGGGTTGGAATAGCGAATGTCAAAAAGCATTTAATTGGGTTAAGCGGGAATTGGTATCACCCAAACTATTAGCTCACTTTGATCCGGAATTGCCAATAACCTTAGCATGCGACGCAAGTTCATATGGTTTAGGGGCAGTTATTTCACACTCATACCCAAATGGACTTAGTAAACCTATTGCACACGCGTCCCGTACTTTAACAGACGCAGAAAAGAATTACGGGCAAATCGATAAAGAATGCATTCTGCAAAAATTGCGGAAAAAGGGGTCATTTAAAATATGTCTGTTTCAAGAATAAATCTGAATATGTTCGTAAGAATAATTATTATGTTGATGAAATAACAGAATTGCGACAGGAAATAGGAAACGGGAATACTAGCGATGCCGACTCCGATTCATCTTCCAATTTATTTACCGTAATTTCGAAGAACTTAAAAGATAGACCTATCACAGTCAGGGTAAACATTGAAAATATTAAGCTACGAATGGAAGTTGATACGGGGTCTGCGGTGTCGTTAATATCAGAAGAAATATATAACTTGTATTTTAGCAAATTAGTCATAGTAAGTTCAAAATTGAATTTATCATCCTATACCGGAAACGAAATTAAATTAAAGGGTTTCATTAATGTGAATGTTAAATTCAATCAAGTAGTTGAAAGGTTGAAACTATACATTATTCCGCGAGGTGGACCGGCGTTGCTGGGTAGAAAGTGGATACACGCATTGCATATTAATATCGTGAATAATGAGGTGGTAAATAAAATATTCTACCTGCAAATACACACATCAAAAGAAAAAGGTTCATGCCAGAAAAAAGAAACAAAAAGTTAACATTCAAATAAATACACCACAGTCGTGATTTAAGCAATTGATACATAAGTTTTTGTCTTTAATTGCTTGTAGTTTTTCTTGTGCACTCAGTAACTTGAATTTCGGACAGCCGTAGATGTTGTGGTGTTGTTTGCAAAACCTGCAAATGACATCAGCTGAATTGCCACTTATTGGTTGCCACTTCTGTGCTGGATGATGGATGTTTGATTTGAATCTCATTTCTTCAGTTGCCTCCAGGGATTGAAATCGATTTTCTAAGAAGTTCATGAACGCGTCAAAATTTTGAAGTGCATGAGGTTCTGTCAATGACTGTTCGTATATTTTATTTGTTTCTTTATCCCATTTACGAATTAACATACGGCTTACTAATGGACCCCAAGCAGTAGTGTCTATGCCAAGATTGTTGATTGCTTCTAGACATTCATGCGTCATATCATACAGATGTTTTAACTTGGATGCAGATTCAAATTGTACAGCGGGCAGGTCCAACAATTTGTCCATTAATTTGGATACTAATAGTCTGGTATTTTGGTATCTTTTGCGGAGAAGTCCCCAAGCGGTTTCGTAATTCGTTTCTGTAATTTGTAGGTGTTGTATAATTCGGCCTGGTTCCCCTCGAACACTTGTTTTCAAATATTGCATCTTCTCGGCCTTCGTTATTGTAGGATTGTCATGAATAACTCTTCGGAATAGGTCGTGAAAGGTGGGCCAGTTTTCGTATCCTCCGTCAAACATAGGAATTTTTATTTGAGGAAGATTTGGTTTGGATTGGGCAGGGGTAGTATCAGCTTCGGAAATTTTGTTTTTTAGGATTTCGGATATAGTTTCGTATTTCTCTTCAACGGCTAAGTACATATTTTCCATGAAGTACTCATCTTGAAAATATTCCTCGTGCAACATAATTTCTTCGTTTAATTCGTAAACAGCATCCCATTGTTTGGAAATTTTTCGTAGTAGGGATTCGTATCGGTATTTGGAATTTTCTTCTTGGATTTTTTCTTCAACTTGTTTAATTGTATTTAGTAGTTGGTTTATTCGAATAGATTGTTTCTTGAGTCGTAATTTTTGGCTTTGATCGTCGTTAGTATTTGTTTTTTCGTTTTTGGCTTCGATTTCTTCGGTAATTGTTATCTCTACCTTGCGACCTTGCAGACTTTTTTGGCAATCTGCAAGATGCGCTTGTAATTCGTTATATACTTCTTTCATCTGACTGAAGTAATTGAATTCGAAGTAATTGTGTGGTAAAGCAATTTCGGTCATTGCTTTTGTCATTCTTGGTAACTTCATCCCATATTTGAGTAAGTTCGGAAAGGCGATTCTTGATGTATTCTTCAGTTTTTCTTCTTGAGGAATCTTTCTTCGTGTTCGATAGGAGTTTCACCAATTGTCTTCCATTTTCTTCTTGTTGTAGGGCTAATTCGTTCAGCTCGCCCATCTTCGAATTTATTGGCGGACTGGAGAACATGGCGATAGTTCAGTTTTTTTGCTTGAAGGACCAATGTATAAAATGGGGACAATGGGTATTTTGGGCCGATGGGGCTAGCTCGTTCGTGGATGATAATAGGGATGAAGTTTTAGGGTTATATATTGTTGTTTGTTAGGTTTGTTTAGGAATAGTATTTTGGAAGATATTTGTAAGATCAGGAAGTTCGTTTAGGTTCGTAGTTTGTTTGGTATAGGATGTTTTATTTGGATTATTTTAGGAGTTGTATTTTGGATAGTATTTGTGGTTGGGAAGTTTGTTGTAATTTGTAAATTGTATAGGAAATAATATTAGGAAGCACTATGGGATGCAGCCTCACACCCCTGGTTTTATGGCTTGGTTATAGTGCAGGTAGGTAGTAGCGATTAACGAAACTTTTATCATTAATCTCGATTTATTTAAAAAACAAGAATTTATATACATATCACAAAAATAGCTTAACAATTAATTTTGACCTAAAGAGGAAATAAAATTTGCTGATTAGTTAGATGTCGACAGTTTGTAATATTAAGTGCTGCATTGAAAATTAAAAGCTTGCATTCTGAAAGAAATAATAAATTGTCGTTTTGTTGAATAAGCTTAAAAAAGTACTTGTGTGTTCGCAACCAGGAAATAGATATTTCACGGCTAGCAGAAAATTAATAATGAACTTCAAGTAGGTCAAATTAGTTTAGGAATTTACAGAAAAAATTAAATAAAGATAATTATGTTTATGGTTAAACAAAGTGATTAATAGTCAATGTTCCTTTTCTGTAATGTATGGAATTTGAACAGATATGTCTCCCAGGGCAGGATAAGCAGAATTTAAAAACCGTGGGCAGACGGCAGCTGAATATGTGGAAACAACAAATTATTTGATTAAATTTTGGATTGATGAGAAACTGTCTGCGTAATTTACAGCTAATTTAGTTGATACATGATAAATTTTCTTTGTTTCTATTAGATATGTTCATATTGTTTTTCTTCTTGTTTTCGAGAAAGTAGATGTAAAATTGTCAAGTTGTGGTTACTTGTGTGGATAAAAAATTACCTCAATAAATTGTCAATTTTAAAAAAGCAGCGTACAACTTACCGGAGTGAAGGATAAATTCAAGCTGTTTAAAATGGTACATGACGAATAGTTCTTTCTTGTAACGTAAGTGTTTATACAACTTTTCCTCTTGCTTCTTGCGTTCATTTTCCAGTTGCTGCCCCATCCAATGTAAGTAATTCAATTGTGCAATAGCAACAATTTACTTTGTTTTCATGCATAAATCTGTTGTTTATTAGTAGAAAGTTGTAATATCGCAGATGACGTGTGGTGCGATACTGTATGAAAGGTAATACGGTTCGTTTTGTTTCAGTTGGCTGGTAGCAGCACTTCAGGGGATGTGAGTGTAAAATTATTTTTCACTGTTCACAGTTTCATGTTTTTTTTGTTGTTTTCAGAAAAAAATTATTCCAAAAGTGTCTTTGGTAAGAGAATATTTTTTATGATCGTGTTGTGTTCTGACTTTTTTTTATTAATATAGAAAAAGTTAGAACGAAGGCGGGTGTGGGAGGAGAAAGTAAGTTTATTGTAAATGAAATAATAACTCAGTCTGAATTTTAATGTAATTTGCAGAAAAAGAAGAAAATTGTAAGTGAAAAAGACGAAATTTATTGCACAATTTTGAGCAGGTACTTAATTATTATGTTTTAGTTGCAGAGAAATGTAAAGGAACATTTAATTCCTGTAAGTATACAATTTGAAAAATTCGACACATTTGTAATCCTGTTTTTCATAATTTTTTAGAAAAAGAAGGAAGTGGAGAAAGTGAACGAACCCGTAAGTTATTTTAATTGTTCAATTATATGTTACTTATGTTCAATTTTTTTCAGACAATTACTGACGATAAGGCAATTAAAGTAAGGTCATACATCATAGATATAAATGTAAAGTATTTTATTTATTTTATTTCAGAACATATACATTACAAAGTGTAACAACATAACAATTCATTTAGATTAAATTATTATTGTTATGCAGGATGTTTTTTTTATGTGGTGTTAACATGGCTATCTTTTTAATCTTAATAGATACAGTTTCGGTTAAATGCATTACTTTTTGCAGTTATGTCGTGAAAAGAGAGTTACTGCTGTCAGTAAGATTCTCTTTTTCTTGACGTGTATGTATGTTACAAGCAAAAATTGAAAAAAAAATGATTTAAATTTGGTTTTGTTTAAATTGTAATCACTTTTACTTTGCAAATTTGTGTATAATTATATTACACAATAAATAAATAAATGAAACGTTCCGCTCGTTTACAGTTTTGGTGATAAATATTTTTTTAAGCGAATAGATTAAAAAATTTTTTTATAGGAGACAAAACAATTTTATATTTTGAGTATCACTATCATGTACAATACATACCAAAAATTATTATCTAATATTTAGTTGCTTAAAGCATTTTCGAACTTTTTTTCCATTATTAGAGAATGTTTTCATTATTGATGAGAAAGTAAATTTTTGAAAACGCATTAAGAAAGTGATAAATTCAATATGTACGTAGATTATCACAGAGTAAATAGTGATTTTGTTAGGGTTAAAAAAATTATATTCACTGCTAATTATGGTGTTTAATCTAACAGGTAAATAAAATGAATTAGATTGGTGAAATTATTATTAGTAGTTCATGACTTCAATCTGATTCAATAAAATGATTGAAATTTTAAGGGTTGCTGGAACTTCGTAAGTTACATTTTATGGACAAAACTAATAGTGAGATTCACAGAGAATTGAATATTGGAATAATAATATTTATTGATGAGTTAATGGACAGAAAATATTAATAACATTAATAAAAAATTCACAGACCTCGCATCTTAGGCAAGTATCACAGGCGTATTGAAAATACAGACACAACTGCTCGGTTTCTAAGATGTCCAACAAAAGTGATCTGTGCCGTTTCAAGTTGGTATAATATTGATACAATAAAATAAAAGAAATGATTTGTGACAAGCACGAGGCACATAGTCAAACTGACGCAATACGTAACAAAATATTAACGCATCCGTTTTGTACTGTTTGGACTTTTATTGCAACGCGATATCCCTCTTAAGGCTGTCGGAACGCTTGGAATATATGAGGGATGTAACGTTCCCGCTGGCAATGGATTATTCCAACATGGTTTGAGATATTCGCGTGATTATTTTTTTCTTGTTTCAATTAAACATAGATCTAGGACTGTTCGCTAAATAATTTTCATTAAAAACAAGAAATTCAACTTTAAAATCTACTTCACAATCTATGAAAATCGGACATATTGTAGCTAGAATATTTATCACATTTTTCGGTTTTTTTAGAAATTATAATCGCAGAGTCATAGATTAGACTTTTCATTTTGACGGTATCAAAAAAAATATAATAAATTTTTGATAATAATGAAGTAATCAATTGGCTCCTGCACCTCTGCATTCGCCTTTTCAAGGGCCTAGAGGTGGCGGTGTCTAGCGGCGATATGTTTAAACTTTCCAGATTCAAGAAACAGGCGTGGCTAGTTTTTGTATGTATTCAGGTATTATTTTTGGGGCCTATTTTTCGTATCGACGACCTTCCAAAGTAATTTCCGATTCTTCCTAAAATTTATTATTGTTACACATATGAGTTGAATATGCAGGTGCACAGGTATCCCATTTATCAGAAAAAGCGTTCCATCTGTATTGTGTAATTTAGGGAAAGATGCCAAATAGATAACTTACTCTATTTGTTTTTAAATTTCCATAATTCAAATTACTTTACTTATGCATGGCGGCTCATTTCTTCTGTACAGCAGATGCTAACCTACAGAACTTGGATTTCTTAAATAGAACTCCTGTAGGTATATCATCCCACTTTTTATGTCCCTGTTCGATTTTACTGTATGATTGTGTAAGAGTTGCATACTAGACTGAACTTATTGTGAAACTGGGCATCTGTTCATCATTCTCAAAATGTAATTTTTGAAACATCCCTACGTGTGACAAAGATTTTAAAATTTTACTTCGTATACATACTTAGTAAAATCGATCGAAGAATTTACAACGACCTATCCCGTTGCGTCACCTTTTGTGACCATACAGGGTGTTGCTTCAGTCGGTCGGTCGGTGGACTTCTGGTCGTTAATAAATATACCCTGAACTCTAGTCAGAGACAGGGTTCTCTGGAACTATTGCAAAACAAAAATAATACTCACGATGAACTTAAACACACTCTATTAATTTAACTATTTACATAAAATTCCAAATAAAACCTGAACGAATGTACAACAAAGTTATTTACAAATTTAATCAAAATAATGACAGCCAGCGGTATCTGGCGGTCAGATTCGGTAGCACTGTATACACTCAGTGTGCGACGGATAGATAACTTATTTCGCTCTTGGCGATGTAGGTTACCGATCGGGCACCCACATTCGGAAAATCACCAGCCAAAATCAACGAAGGTATGTAAATCGTACTACCTGGTGGTTATTTACGGGGAGTAAATGTTGTTTTGGTGTGATGTAACGGGTAGAGACTCTCGCAGCCTTTCGACGCAAGCTTTCCCTAATGAATGTGCGGAGAAGAGAATTATGCCGTCTTTCGATTGGCACAGTTCGCTTCAGTGTAAATGATGATTGTGTTGCGTCATGTTATAGCAGGATATATATTAGGCCAAAGAACTCTGCCCTGTATTTATCCCCTAAGAGCGGCTAGTATTTCACCGCCTGCAACTTAGGTCTGTAATAAATTAGGCAAGCCTTGCGACTAGCTCTAATCGATTACCTGCGTTTACGGAGTATTGGAAAATGTGCCTTCACGTATGTTCAGGCCCACCTCCAAATTAGTAATCGGGTTTGTAAAACTCTAGGTATTACGACGACACACTATCGACGGTTTCGGTTAGCAACTATTAAGTATTTAACAGTGCTATCGGCGGTACGACAATAAACATTTAATCTCATAAATGCTTACGCCTTCGGAGTGTACCTTGAACAATTTCTACTACGGGCCAACACTCGTAGAGAAGTACTGAATGTTGAATTCTCTCGAAGCCACGGTGCGTTCCGTCTATATCGGCAGGCCAATGGTAGGAGAGAATGGAAGGAGGCTTCGGCGCGCGGTGCGACCATATTTTCCCAAAATATAGTAGGGGGCATCCTCGCTTCAAACGACCGGAGAAAATGATTATTCATTTGTTTGAATAATTGTTGCATTTTCTTTTGCATCGTTACAAATTAAAGAATGCAATATCTATAGAGTGTCCCATTTAAATAATTCACCGAGTATCAACTCTCTTTGTGCATAAAGTGTTCCGTACTGGCTAGCAAAGTTTCTGAAGCAATTAATTATATCAGAAACCGCATACTGAACCGATTCTTCAGTACTAATCTCATAAAACTTTATTTTCTGTTATAAAAATTTTCTGGAAAACACGAACTTTTCGGTCTATCGCAAAACATACTTACCTGTTTTTTTTTTACTTATAAGTAATCCACTGCGTTTTCTTGGGGAAACCAGCATCCCGAGACGAGTTTTGTTTCACCGACTATAATTTGGTTCAACGTTCCTTGTTTTCTATCAGGTACTAGTCGGAATATAAATACTACCTATACTATGATATTCAATAATATAAACCCCCGTGTTTCGTCTGTGTTGTGTTTGTTCTAGCTCAAAGTGAATGGAAAGCTCCAAGTCCTACTCTGTACGCTGCGAAATGCTCCCCCTAATCTAGCGCGTCCAGCAATTTTTGCATTCAGTGTCCGCCTACTTTGTACTTTTGGAATGCTACGTTTAGAGGCCTCGACTGCGCGCGTCGCCGACAGAATCTGTCGCGTGTCGCTCATTTTTCGTAAGATGAGTTCCATATACACGGGCCCAGAAGTATTTTCAATACTAAAAATTATTTATTAAGTAACAAATTATTCCTTTGCGAAATGGAATAGTAAACTTTTTTTATGGAAACAGTAAACAGTACATATGTAATGGATTTGTCGTAGACAAATAGTTATTATCCTATGCCTAGGCAACTTAACACTAATAAGATTTTACATTTCGGTAATAAATTGAAATACCGATATGATGTGGCTTGTTTGGATTTGATTAATTCAACGTGAAATCTTGAAGCAGATAACAAAATTTTGTCAATTTGCTACATTAGCAAATGCTTAGGTAAATGACTACTTGTCTAAGTTTGCTTTATGTCTATGACAGATATATATAATAATAATAATAATTTTTTTATTGTTTGCAATAAAAAAAATACATACAATACATACAATTTTAAGCAAACAAACGGACACAGTTCAGACCCTGATGCACATTCGCATCAGTTACTGTTCTACCACTGCTCCGCTACAAACTTGATATAAATATTATACTAATAGCATATGGTGCTAAAAGCGAAATAAAGAAAATAAAATAAAATAAAATAAAAACTAACAAACGTACTCCCCCAAATGAAATGATTTACGTCACCGAGAAACCAATATAATTAACACTTAACAAATATCTAGCCGCATTGAGAGGAAAGAAGACTTAACTTAAATTCACGTTTAAATCCGACAAATGGCAAAGATATATATGACTCGCTAACATGATTCACATGATGCGCGATGTTGTAAGAAAATGAACGTTTAAAGAATTGTTTAAAGTGAAGAGGAATTGTAATTAAATCTTTCCTGCGAAGACCCAGATTATGGACATCCGTCCTGAATGTAATTTTATTATGTAAATATGGTGGAGATTTATACCTTATTATTTTCAAACAGAAACTAACAAAGTGATACCTCCGTCGATTATGCATATTCAACCACCGAGCCTCCCGTAACTTATGAGAAATGTGGCCACGCCGGCGCACACCAAATGCCAAACGCAAACATGCGTTCTGAAGCCTCTGTATTCGTCGCGCATCTACACCATCTATACACGGACCATATACACAGTCACAGAAATTAGTATAAGACAGCACAAGAGAATTACACAATTTCAATTTGAGTTTACTATCCAAAATCTGTCTGTTTCGATAAATCAATTTTAACGAAGTGTACCCCTTTTTCAAAACATTTGTTATATGCTCCTTAAACCGCAAACTATTATCCAGCGTGACTCCAAGGCTTTTCACTGAATTCTTAATAGGAATAGATTCATTATTAATGTTTATACCTAACATACTACCAACAGCTTCTCTCACAGTGTCGTTGCAGAATATCATAACAGCTGATTTACTTGCATTAATTTTAAGCATGTGTTGCTCGGAAACTTTGACAAGTGCATCTAAATCATCATTAATAATTTGTTTTGCGCGAAGCAAGTCTGAAGGTTGAAAGGAAAAATAAATTTGAGTATCATCCGCATACAGATGGTGACGGCAGTGCTGAATAGACTTGACCAAATTCGACGTATATAGAGTAAATAACAGAGGTCCCAGAACGCTACCCTGAGGTACACCAGATGTTATACTCAGGGGCCTGGAACAAACACCGTCAACCAGAACAGACTGAGTCCTAGCCGACAAGTAAGACGACATCAAACCCAGAGCATCTTCCGAGAAACCAGCATGCTGCAGAATTGTCAACAGAATATCATGGTTTATCATATCGAAAGCCTTCGAATAATCAAGCAGTATCAATGCAGTTATTTGTCCCTTATCAGTAGCTCGAATAATGTCATCGACGAGGTCAGCAAGACCCGTCGCGCAACTATGTCCACTCCTAAAGCCAGACTGCCTCATGGGAAGCAAATTGTATTTGGTAAGATACGTTTTTATTTGATCTTCTAAAATTTTTTCAAAAACCTTCGAAAGAACGGGCAGGATACTTATAGATCTTAAATAATTATATTCAGACGGACGTCCGACCTTAGGAAGAGGAACAACATAAGCCGATTTCCAGGCCCCGGGAAAGTATGATTTTCTCAGACATTCATTCATGATTTGTGTAATGAACGGAATAATAAATGGACAACACAAAGTAATTAGCCGTATATTTAATAAATCAGTACCATACGCGGAAGATTTAATGTTAGAGAGTATTTTAGACACATCAATCTCTTCAACATAATGAAAAGCAAAAGGCTTACCGACGCGCTCATCAATATTACTTGTATAATAATTTAAAATTTCGTCGCTAGGGATATTACTGTTAGTGGCAGATGTAATAAAATAGTTATTAATATTATCAGGATCGTTTATATTGTCAGGCAGCTTTATTTTCTTTTTGGTAATAATGTTTAATTTATACAGGGTGATTTTTTTTGACCGTCTATTAGAAGTATCTGGAGAACTAAAAGAGATATTGATTTGAAATTTTGGCTGTGGCCGAAACCGGGTCGGATCTATTTAATGAAAATACTTTCAAAATGGTGGCATTTCCGGGAATACCGGAAGTTGACACCAACTTTGTTATCTTAAATGGAATGCTACCATTTTCTATTTTTTTTAGATTCCACGGAAAATTTTAATGTCAATTCAATACAGGTTCGCTATGTCTAAAATTAATATTTTCGGAGATATAAATTTTTTTCTCAATATTTTGACAGTTGTGGTAGATTATGTAAAAATTAATATCTTGATAACGTCTAGCAGTAAGATGTTCGATTTTTTATGGTGGCAAGACGAGGTGTTGGAGTTACTAATCAGGCAAACAAATTTCCAAAATCTATTACATAAAATTTTCTAATCAACGACATATGTTGATCGCACGAAAGTAGCAAAAAGTCATTTTTCTTAAATAGAATGATACCATTTTCAATTGTTTTTTAGATTCCACGGAAAATTTTAATGTTAATTCTATAAAGGTTCGCTATGTCTAAAATTAATATTTTCGGAGATATGAATTTTTTTCCAATACCTATTTTGACAGTTGTGGTAGATTATGTAAAAATTAATATCTCGATAACGACTAGCAGTAAGATGTTCGATTTTCGATGGTGGCAAGACGAGGTGTTGGAATTACTAATCAGGCAAACAAATTTTCAAAATCTATTACATAAAATTTTCTAATCAACGACATATGTTGATCACACAAAAGTAGCAAAAAGTCATTTTTCTTAAATAGAATGATACCTATTTAAAGAAACCAATTAAGAAGAGTGAAAAAATGCGCATTTAACAATGTATGGTGTTTCTCTACCTAAAATGCATAGTATTTTAGATATTTGCTGTTTTCTTATTTCATCGATCAAAATTGAAGAGCGCCGCCTTCTAGTAAGTAGACCTTGGCTTGTAGACAAAACAAAATATTCACAAATTTCACAAATAATGTCTAATAAAAGCAATTGGTATTTTTTAGTAATTTAGTATGGTTGGTGTTTAACGAATAGGATATGGCAAATGATAATTATTCTTACTCGGATATTATGCATTTATTCAACATTCATGGAAAATGCGATAAAATAATTAACAGGACATACAGAACATTTAATGGAACATATCCTGAATTACCACCACTGAACTTATTTTAACTAAATAAAAAATAAAGTAGGTACGTGATAGTAAAACAATGTTAAAGAAACTGTTCAAAATGTAGTCCATTAACTTCTACACATTTAATAATTCGCTTATTTACGGCGTGTGTAGTAGCGCTACGAATTTCATGTGGATCTAAGCCTACAAATGCTGTAGCAATTCTTTCCACCAATTCATCCCTGTTATTGAGTGGATATTGATACACTTTATCCTTTATACGGCCCCAAAGATAAAAATCCAACGGTGTAATGTCTGGAGACCTGGCAGGCCAACTCCATGGACCCAAACGTCATATCCATCTACCTTCAAACATCCGGTACAATTCGTTAGTAACTGCTGCAGAACAATGACCTGGCGCCCCATCTAGTAGGTATCTAAAATACTATTCATTTTGGGTAGAGAAACATCATACATTGTTAAACGCGCATTTTTTCACGTTTTTTAATTGGTTTCTTTAAATAGGTATCATTCAATTTAAGAAAAATGACTCTTTGCTACTTTTGTACTTTTGCTACTTTTGTGTGATTAGAAAATTTGATGTAATAGATTTTGAAAATTTGTTTGCTTGATTAGTAATTCCAACACCTCGTCTTGCCACCATAGGAAATCGAACATCTTACTACTAGTCGTTATCGAGATATTAATTTTTACATAATCTACCACAACTGTCAAAATAGGTATTGGAAAAAAATTCATATCTCCGAAAATATTAATTTTAGACATAGCGAACCTTTATTGAATTAACATTAAAATTTTCCGTGGAATCTAAAAAACAATTGAAAATGGTAGTATCATTCTATTTAAGAAAAATGACTTTTTGCTACTTTTGTGCGATCAGCATATGCCGTTGATTAGAAAATTTTATGTAATAGATTTTGAAAATTTGTTTGCCTGATTAGTAACTCCAACACCGTGTCTTGCCACCATAAAAAATCGAACATCTTACTGCTAGACGTTATCGAGATATTAATTTTTACATAATCTACCACAACTGTCAAAATATTGAGAAAAAAATTTATATCTCCGAAAATATTAATTTTAGGCACAGCGAACCTGTATTGAATTGACATTAAAATTTTCCGTGGAATCTAAAAAAAAATAGAAAATGGAAGCATTCCATTTAAGATAACAAAGTTGGTGTCAACTTCCGGTATTCCCGGAAATGCCACCATTTTGAAAATATTTTCATTAAATAGATCCGACCCGGTTTCGGCCACAGCCAAAATTCCAAATCAATATTTCTTTTAGTTCTCCAGATACTTCTAATAGACGGTCAAAAAAAATCACCCTGTATAACTCTTTCCAACTGTCGCGGTCATTGCATGTGGATAACTTGTGTGTCAAATATGCTTTTTTTTCGGCTCTGATAGCGGAAGTAGTAAAATTTCTGAGTTGTTGATAATATGCATAATGCTGAGGATTTCTGGATTTTTTGAATCTGCTCCATGCCTCATCTCTTATTCGTTGCATAAACTTTATATTATCGGTTATATAAGGTTCATACTTGCGAGATTTACTTTTAAATGATTTTACTGGGGCATGAACATCGAAAAGTTGAATAATGGCAGAATTGAGGAACTCCAGCTTATTGTCTATGTCGCCCAAGAAGAAAACTCTGTGCCAGGGGAACCGTTCCAAGTCTCTTTCAAACAAGGTAATATTGATTAAATTCAACGATCTGCCCCTAAACTCCGTGGGTTCCAACTTGGGTAATTCAAAATTCAAGGAACAGTGAATGGTCAAGTGATCCGCAATCCCATGGTCGGCAACGCCAGACGCAACCACATTCTCATTTGTAAAAATTAAATCAATTAGAGTCATGGAGTAAGCAGTTATTCTGGTTGGTTCGTTGATAATTTGACCTAAGTTAAAGGTTTCAGCAATAGATAGTAATCGACAGACAGAATTGTTACTAATATTGAGTACATTAATATTGAAATCTCCGACACAAACTATATGCTCATAATTTGAAAATATATTTACCATCATCTCTTCAAAGTAACGTATGTCCCAAAAGTTTTGAGAAAAAATATTAAAAGTCATATTTTATTTTGGTTTAAATTTGTATTAAATTCAACTACAAGTAATTATTTCTACATCTATGTTTTATAAAACTTTAAGTTTAAACTACGGATAATGGTCATGTTCCTCAACGGTGCGCAATTTAACATAAACTTGCGCCATTAGCCTTTGTGCGGCAACAGTGTCGATTCGTCGAATTTTCTGGTAGATCCGGTGACATAATTGTTACGTTTTGGGTTTCTCAGCCATTATCGTAAAGTTTTCCAGTTAGTAGACCCCAAAAATCTTCTATAGTCCTCGTCTGAGGCACGTTTAGAGGGTTGTCTACGTTCGGTACAAAATTGATGTTATTGGCAGTTAACCAGTCTGTCGTTTGTTTTACATGTGACACAAAGCTGGATCTGGTCAAATGATAATTTCGTCATTTGGGTGATTCGCAGTTATAAACTGACGAAGTTTTGTTAAATATTGCCTTGTACAAATGTCCGCATTAATGACTTCACCACGGGTAGGTTCGATGTCACGTTGGGAGACACCAGCCTCGAAAATGGTATACCATACTAAAATCGTTTCAGTAAATTTGACTTTTCCTTTTGGTCTAACTTCATCCGGACTGCCCTGTATGTTACCCGTATAGAAGACGTCGTTGCCCTTCATCTCGGAATTGGACAAAGTGAAATCTTTTCCATCATCAATGAACACGACCTCATGCACGGCATCATCTCGGATTTCTTTTTTGAATTGGGTAGCGTTGTATTTTGGAACCTTTTTTCTTTCTCTGTATTTTAAATGATTTCGGGAGATGGTTCTGCGTACTGTCATGCGAGAAACGTTAAATCTTCTAGATAATTTATACACGATGTCTCCACTCTGTTTTTAACCAATTCAACAAGAGTTTTCGTTCATCTCAACTTAATATTTTAGGTCTTCCACTTTTTGGCAGGTTCACACCAGGTACTCCCTCCTCACAGTCTTTGATTGTTCGATAAGTCGTGACCAGTGAAATATTTTGATCCCTGTACAATCTTACAATTTCGCGCTTAGGTAGCCGTCCAAATAGCCTAGAAATATTTTTGCGAATGTCAAGCTTGTAAGCCATTGTAACCACAAAATTGTTGAAAAATGACATTTAATTGCAAACTGTGATTAATTATGAAGTTTTGTTTCCAACGTCAACCAGGTTGAAAGCATTTTTTGTTTGATAAGCTCGAGCGTATTTTTTCTCAAAACTTATGGGACATACGTTACAACAAGAATGTGTCGACATTTGAACTAGTGGTCGATAAATTACGCCAATAGCCATACTTACTCTTGGAGATACACTAAGCTCAATCCACATGAACTCCACATAATCGAATGTATGACAAGAAAGTAATCGAAACTTTATGCCATTTTTTTATGTAAAAAGCAACTCCACCTCCACCTCTTTCAACCCGGTCATGTCTCAGCAAGCTGAATCCATCAATGCTTACAACCTCGTCACTTACACTAGAATTCAACCAAGTCTCTGATAGACCAATTATCTCGAAGTTAGATCCATGTACAAAATTCTGTAAATCAGTAAACTTGTTCGAAATTGAACGCACATTAACGTGAGCAATGTTTAAAGTCATATGGCAAATGTCAACGAATCACCTACATCACAAAATAACGTGAAAAAACAAGCAACATTATAACGAATGGATTCTGATACTCAAATTATATTAAAGAAAATCAAATGCAGCCATCTAATCACCCAAATCACCTAAATCACCTATTCCAATTTAAATATTCTAATTTAATATAATGTATTAAATTTTCCACAATAGGTCAAGAACAATATACAAAAATTTGCAGCAGTAAATAGTCAAATCAAACTAGTGAATAATCGGTTTAACAGTTAAATGGAGAAACAAAAAAAAGGAAATAAAAATACTTTTTAAAAACTAACAAAAAACCAATATGTTGAAAAATTGTTGAAAAATTACTATTCCGTAATGTATACAGGCTGTTTAAAAATAATTGTGCACCATTGCGAACTGTGATATTTTGTCTCATGAAGTTTATTAAACGGGTTTAAATGTTGTATTTTCATGAAGAACGAAATGATAGAAATAAAAAATAAACATCACACTTTTGAGTTGATGTGGTGTTACAAAAACTTGCAAAATAAAAGAAATGAACGATGGTGCAGAATCAATTTTAAATACGGTAACATTTTAATTGAATATTTAATTTGGAAATAAGTAATAATGCGAGAATGACAATTATTCATCTTATAATTACAAATTTGATTGGAAAATTAATTTAAAATTGTTGATAATTGAAACGTGAAAATGGAAGCGTTGCTTGTTATTAAGTGATTTAAAAAAATTAGTTAATTAAAGTGGGAATGGACGAAAAAGAGTGTGTATGTTACGAAGTAATAGTCAATGTTCCTTTTCTGTAATGTATGGAATTGGAACAGATATGTGTCCCAGGGCAGGATAAGCAGAACTTAAAAAACGTGTGCAGATGGCAGATGCGAGGCATGGTTAAATCCTCAGTTGGATAGTGAGTTACTTAATATTCCCGGCTATGGAATTGTGAGGGTAGACAGAGACGGCAGAGGTGGCGGGGTCGCATTTACATTGCAGATGTCGTTCGATACACGCGGATAGATGTTGGTGTGGGAGAGGGTGTTGAGCAGCTGTGGGTAAAAATTATTATAGACAGGGTGTCGTTTTCGGTTGGCGTGTTGTATAGGCCACCAAGGTCAAACTTGAATGATTTTCTCGTTTCGCTGGAGAAATCCATCTCATTTGTGCTGCCTTTAAGTGATTTCATTATTTTTGCTGATGATACTAATATCGATTTTTTAAATATTCACGGTGGTAGCACTTTGAGATTGGTTTCTTTGTTGGATTCTTTCGGTTTGACTCAGGTCATAATGGAGCCAACGAGAGTATCATCTAATAAGCAGTCTTTGATTGACATAATGTGCACTAATGCGTCCGATATACTCAATTGTGGTGTTAGTCAGTCGGAACTTTCAACGGATCATCAGGTGATATTTTGCAACTTTCGTTTGAAAGAGACAGAATCGAGAATTGCCTTTAAAACATGTAGAGATTTTAGAAATTTTGATTATAATGATTTTATAGACGATGTTAGAGAACTTCCTTTTAATGATATATTTTGTATTTCGGATATTAATCTCAAAGTCGCGCATTTCAATAATTTGTTGCTGACTGTCTTTGATAGGCATGCCCCCGTTAGGACCTTCAGAATTACAAAACCGTATACTCCATGAGTCACGGACAACATCAAATTGATGTGCAGATTGAGAGATGGCAGTTTAAGGAGATATAAACAGACGATAAATCCAATACATTTTGATTACTATAAGCAACTCAGAAATTACACTAAAGCTATAAAACAAGAAAAGAAGTCTTATTTAAATTTTAAACTTAAACATTGTGGTAAGAATGTATTGTGGAGGGAGTTAAAAAAACTAAACGTCACACCGCATAAACTCAGTTTGATGTGAAGATAAATGACTATTTTATTAATTGTACAAAAAATTTTCCACGTGGTGACTCGGAAAGAGTAATCGAATTTTACAATGATAACTCAATTTATTGAAAAGTTTTTCTTTCGCCCTGTCGAAGTTAAGGCTATTTCTGATATAATATTGACTATTAGTAGTAATTCTGTGGGTCTTGATGGGTTAGCTTTGACAATGATAAAGTACTGTTGTCCTTATATTTTACCTCATATCACTCATCCTGTTAATTCTTGTTTGATTGATGGTGTTGTACCTGATTTATGGAAGTCGTCATATGTGGTTCCGTTAGCCAAGATAAAGGATAGTACTGATATGAAGGATTTGAGACCCATTAGTGTTTTGCCTGTGCTTACGATATTTTACCACCATTTCAATCTGGTTTTAGAAAAAAATTCAGCTGTGCTACCGCACTGTCAAATATTGTGGATGACATACTAACCGCGTCTGATGATGTGGCAAACTGACTGCTTTGGTTTTATTAGATTATTCTAAGGCATTCGATTGCATAAATCATCGTACTCTGCTGTCTATGTGGGGTTTGGTGAAGAGGCACTTGCCCTCTTCGAGAACTACTTATGTAATAGGAAACAGGTTGTTAAATTAGATGGTGTGTCTCTTGAGGGCACCTTGAAGAGTGGTGTGCCACAGGGATCGATTTTTGGCCCTCTGCTGTTCTCTGTGTACACTTCAAGCCTTTGTGATTGCGTTGAACATTCAAGTGTGCATTGCTACGCAGACGACACGCAGTTGTCTTACTCTTTTCGACCTGAAAGTATTATTCAAGCCAATAACTGTATTAGTGCTGATTAAGATTCCTTGCTTAGGGTCTCGCGTGATCATGGACTGGTTATAAATCCCAAAAAATCTGTTTTAATGCTTTTTGGTCCATCAAAAATTCGGGAAATATGTAGAAATATGTAGAGATATGTTGGTTGTTCGGATGGACGGAAGTAGGTTGACTTGTGTGTCCGAGGCAAGGAACCTGGGTCTTATTATGGATGTCGAACTGCGGTTTAGGAAGCACATTAGTAACTGTATACGAAAGGCTTTTTATAACCTAAAACTCAGGTATTCGCATAAGGATATCCTCAATAGAAGTATTATTCGTATTTTGTGTAACTCGCTGGTCTTGTCACAATTTACATTTTGTGATGTTATTTATAATAGTTGTATCGATTCTGCTACTTCACGGAGAATTCAACTTTTTCAGAACGCATGTACCAGATTGATTTGTGGAGTTAGCAGGAGGTCACATATATCACATAAAATCGGGGAGATTGGTTGGTTGAACATGTTCAACAGGCGTTTGCTACATACCCTAATTTTTTATCACAAGATCCTTCTATTTCGACAGCTACCTTATCTTTACAATAAAATTCGCTTCCGCACAGATGTTCATAATATTAACATCAGAAGGAAGTCCTTGATTACTCCCCCTGCTCATAAAACTGTTCTTTTCAAAAGGTCCTTTTCATATAATATTAGCAAAGTGTATAATGTACTTCCTTCTGATGTTAAAAAGTTACCGCTAGCTAGGTTTTCTGCGGATAGATTTCACACCCTGTTGGGCAGTCAGTAGCTCCCCGACTGCCCGCTTAATTGTCATGTTATGTTTCATTCACATATATTCTCCTTCTAACTTCTTCTCTTATCTCGTCGTTTACTTCTCTTTCTCTTCTTCACTTTCCTTGCTTTTTCTTACTTCTTCTTAGGTATTGTAGGTTGAGTGGTAGATCAGCGATTAGTGGCGACATATGTCGTCATTGAGAGCTGAACCCCGCCTTTTGCAAATTTTTGTTCCATTGGTTTTTTTGTCTTGATTATTTTTCTTATATGCAATAAACTTTATATTATTATTATATTATTAATACGGTCGAATCAGACCCTGAATATTATAAATCCTCATCCTCTTTTTGTGGAATGGCTTTACAAAATGAATTAAATATGCCATTTGTTAATATAATTTCAGAAGGAATAGTACTTAATTTTCTTATTGATACAGGAGCAACCGAATCTATAATTAAACCTGGAAAGATTTCTCTTTTAAAGAATTGTAATAAAGAATAATTAAGTAATTAATAAAGAAAAATGTGTTACATTTAATGGTATAAATGTCAGTTGTAAATTAAAAACAGAAGGATTCGCACTTATAAAATTTTCATATGAAAAACACGAATTCACTTTAGAATTTCATATTGCTGAAAATGACAATTCAATTCTTTTCGATGGAATAATAGGAAATGACCTATTCATAAATCAAAATTGTATAATTGATTACAAAAATGTTAAGTTAATTCTAGGAAAAGTAAACGTGATATTACCTTTATTATATAATAAAAATGATGTACTAATTAGTATTCTTTTAAAACCAAGATCGGAAACCACAGTTGAGTTTAATGTACTAAATGATGTAGAACAAGGAATAATACCAGATCTAAATCTCCCAAAAGGATTACATATAGCAAAAGCTATTGTAGTAGTACGAAATAAAAAATGCATTACAACAATTCTTAACACCACAAATAAAACTTTCGAAATAAAACGCAGAGAAGTAACATTAGAAGAAATAGATAGCCAAAATCAATCATTATTTTGTTTACAACGAATCAATAAATATGAAGATAAAAATCTTAAACAAATGCGTCTATTACTACTAGAACAACTAAGATTAGATTATTTAAGTCCTGAAGAAAAAAAAACAATTGTTCAAATTTGCAGAGTATTTCATGAAATATTTCATTTACCTGGAGATAGTTTAACAACAAATATATTTGAGCATGAAATTAAACTTACGGATGATATACCAGTTCAAAGTAAAATATATCGATTCCCAGAAGTACATAAGAAGGAAGTTGATCTTCAAACACAGAAAATGTTACAGGAAGGTATTATAAAACCATCAGTATCCCCCTATAATAATCCATTATGGATTGTCAAGAAAAAAATTAGATGCGTCAAATGAAATTAAATGGAGAATTGTAATTGGTTATAGTAAATTAAATCAAAAAACTGTAGGAGATACGTTTCCTATACCAAATATTGAGGATATTTTAGCACAATTAGGTCAAGCAAAATATTTTACAACGTTAGACTTAGCATCTGGATTTTATCAAATAAAAGTCAAAGAAGATGACCAGTTTAAAACCGCCTTCTCAACTGCAAACACAAAATATGAATTTATAAGAATGCCCTTTGGATTAAAAAATGCACCCAGTACGTTTCAAAGAGCTATGAACATTGCTTTAATGGGATTACATGGAAACCGTTCTTTTATTTACATTGTTGATATTGTTATACATGGTAATACATTGCATGAACATATTGTAAATTTAGTACAAGTATTTCAAAGACTTAACCAACATAATTTATTATTGCAACCAGCCAAAACAAATGTGAATTTTTCAGAAAAGAAATTCTTTATTTAGGACAGGTAAAACTCCGTACTCAAATGTTACCAAACCCGAGAAAAATAGAAGCAATTAAACAATTAAAACTACCGATAAATGTGAGGAAAGTAAGGGAATTCTTAGGATGAATAGGATATTATAGAAAATTTATTAACGATTTTGCAAAACATGCAAAACCATTCAACGATTTACTTAAAAAGAATATAAATTTTACATGGAGTGATACAGAACAAAAAACTTTTGATTATTTTAAAGAAGTATTAACCAATCCACCTATCTTGATATTTCCAGATTTTACAAAAGAATTTTTAGTAACAACAGATGCATCACAGTATGCTATAAGAGCAATATTATCTCAAGGAGAAATAAATAAAAATTTACCAATTGCATATGCATCAAGAACCCTTAATAATGCAGAAATTAATTATTCAACAATAGAAAAAGAACTTTTAGCAATAGTTTGGGGAGTAGAACACTTTAGACCTTATCTTTATGGACGAAAATTTGTAATCATTAGTGATCATAAACCTTTAATTTGGTTATTTAACTGTAAAAATCCATCAAGTCGTCTAGTTCGTTGGAGATTACGATTAGAAGAATATGAATATGAAATCAAGCATAAACCAGGAAGACAAAATTCAAACGTTTATACTTTATCTAGAAATCCAATACCTGGAACATCATCAGAAACAAATGGAAAGAAGCCACCATACTTTAAAAGAATATTTAATACATTATATTAATTCAAAACAAAATAATTGGGATGAATATATTAAATTTGCTATGTTTACTCATAATACACATATTCACAAGGCAACAAACTTTACGCCATTTGAATTAATTTTTGGAAGAAAAGCTGAAATACCTAGTAATCTTACAAACAAAGCAGATTTCAGATATACATATGATGATTACGAAAGTAATTTAAAACTTAAACTACAACAATCGTTTGAAATTGCTAAAAACAATTTACAAAAAGCAAAGAAAAAATCAAAAATCCAGTATGATTAGAAAACACATACTCATGAATATGAAATAGGAGATCAAGTTTTAATTAAAAATGAAGCTACAAAAACAGGCTTAAGAAAAATAAAAATAATACATACGCAATTCAAATTAATTCAAAGAAAACAACCACGTATCATCATAATAAAAGCATATTATTCACCAGAGCAATCATGCGAATATTCATCAGAGAATGAAACTAACTAACTTTATTTTTGTTTACAGATAATAAATGAGTATCAATATCTACTCATTTTCCTCTCCTAACTAATCACAACAGTCACAGCCGATCCTTATTCATTAATACCTTTATCTAATCCTAAGGCTGGATTATATTATCATCAACTAGGTTATGCAAAAATTTCAAATGACAAATTTACTCTATTATCATTCCCAAACGTAAGCTTCTATGAAAAACAAATGACATTTGTACAAAATATTTTTGAAAAATCAAAGACATTATGTAAACACCCGAAAGCAAACGATACTTTTAGAAAATTTGAGTTTACATGCAAAGAAACTATTGAACTGTTAGCGATACAGATACAACAAATCGTTTCAAAATTTGACACAATATGTCATTTAACCGGACATTCGTTCATTACTCGTCAGAAAAGAGGTTTATTTGACGGAGTATCCTATGCATTTGTCACGCACTATCCGCAAACGTCCACCAAGTACACAAAATACGGTACAGACCACGACTAGACCCCCAGAGAGTGGCTGGGTTCAAAATTATTCTGTGTAAATTAAGGGCGCTAAGAAGTTGTTGTCAGCCTTCAGAGATCTCTATGCAATGAGCACTCATCAACCTCTAACAGAGTACAGATAATACGGGATAATGCGCACACGAATAGAAATGAAAAAAAACGCCAATTCAGAACAACTAAATCTATAATGTGCAAAGATTAAATTAATAATAAAGGTAACAAAGTTTTATGGTGTTACACAAAATGAGCAAGTAGTATTAATGAACGGCTGCAACCAGTCACCGACGAAACCCTTTATAATAATAGGCTTTTCTTCTTTAATAACAACCGGAAGCGATAGATTATAAACGCGGCGGATCCTGATATTACTCTGGCCAGGGTATTCAAAACTCGCAGTACAAACCCTAATGATCAACAACTGAGTACTGAGGGCGCAGTCGCGAATAATTAATTAATAACCCGTGCGACGTGACCGGAGACAGTTCGCTCCTTTTAAGTTAATGCCATAACTATAAAACAAAAGCAGCTAGATTTTTTTATAATTTTTCCCAAACTGGATTTGCGGTTCCCTACAACAGCTGCAAAGGAAATTCGTCATTTTGGAATCACCCTGTAGACACGCGCATAACTACGTCTTTAATTAAATTAAAAAATGGTGAACTTTTTGTTCGTTTGATTGCAGACGTTTGCTTCGCTTTTCGTCTGGTTCGCACCTTGCTAAAATTGTTCAGGTTTTTCGAATTGAAAGAAATTATTGTCATTTTGCTTATTCTAATACTAAGGATTATTTGTTTTATTTACTTTTGGCACTTTAAGACACTTATTAATTGAATAACGTTACTGCACGAGAATGAATTCAGAGTTCAACGTACGCTGCAGTATACAGGGTGTCCTGTTAAGAATGGATCATACTTCAAATCTAGCCAGTAGCATTAACTTTAAATGCATTGTTCTCTAAAGTCTAAAGCGATACGTTTAGGGACTCGCAACAAGTATACCTTTTTACAGTAAATTGAGTGCTCTTTCCATAAAACCACAAATCGTTTTAAAAATTTGTAGCAGCGAACAAAATACGACGAAAACAAAAGAAGGCTTGGGGTGAAAGTTTGCGCCCTCTATTTTTTACTCAAAAGTAAGTACATATTATTATTTAGCTACCCATAAAACCCTCCTATACCAAGTTTCGCTGAAATGTCTTCAAAGGTGTCCGAGAAATAACGTAAAAAATTAAATAAAAATTTATCTTGGAAGGTTCATAACTTTTTTAAGGAAGCAGAAATGTACTAAGATAAATTGGTTCAGATCGGTTTCTTTTGACTCAAGGAAGCTAGATTTGAAGTATGACCCATTCTTAACAGGGCGCCCTGTATATCTACAAGTAATTGAAAAAATAATGTAGTATCAACATTTTTAAAGCTATGACGCGAATATGCCTCCTTTTACAGGATGTAACATCAAGAATGCAACACGATACCTAAGGGGAATTCACCAAAAGAGTATAAAATAATAATAATGAAATATCGGCATGTAATCTGTTATATGTACCTATACATGGAATAATCGGAGACTAGCAGGTTCACCTGTCCAAGGATGTAAGGATACAGCCTAATACAAAATTAAATGTGATTCTTCTTATTAATCCAACTATTATGAGTTTTATCAAACCTCAACCACTTCACCAATACTTTACTCCCTTCTCTTCTCGCTACCTTCTCCACCAAGAACATCAGGATGTTTAACTTCCTGCAGCTTCATTTCAAAGAGAGATCCAAGCAGAAAAGTATCATGGGAGATGTATGCAAGAGATCGTGAACGAGTTTTAGCAAGAATTCGTAGAGCATCAGTGATTTTGGTACCTATGCTTAAGGAAAAAAATTATATTAGGTATATAATTTGAATGCAACCTTAAAATTGTAAATCCATACAATAAATAAATAGATGAACATACTAATGTAATTTTTTACTACATTCCTTGAAAGTGGAGAAAAACGAAGAGAAAGTAATTTTGATTTCAATGAGTTTAAAGACTATGTTAGGGTGCTTCTGTAGTAGATATATGTTTATACGAAAAAACGAACAATATTATTTGTAGATTTGAAAAAGCCTTTATTATTTTTACACTATTTTTTGACGATCTCCCCTCTTTTGTCGCCCAAAACTCCAATAAAGGTCTGCATTTCGTTTCTATAGAATATTTAGCAAATGAAGTATACATTAACACAAGAAATCCCACTGCAAGATTATTTCTCAAAGGTTATACATATTTTCTTCCATGACACACCTTGTTTGAAAATTATACCAGACTTTAATAAGACATTATACATTCAAGAATATAAACATCAAGAAACAATTTAACAATAAGATTTATCATCTTTATAATGATGCCAATTTGCAGAAACAAAATTTAAACATTATTGTGAGTCTTGAGCGACACGATAAAGGGGAATTCGCCAAAAAGAGTATAAGATAAAAATGAAATGCAAAAATTTTGTTGTTCAATCGTAATATCTACCGAAATTGTCAGTATCAGACCTGGCAATATCTACATCAATTAAAAGCTTAGATAACTGACTGTCAGTTGTGCAAATAATATACATGGTTTTCCATTTGAAATTTTTGAGAAAAATTCCCTTTTGCTTGTGTCAGACAAGACCATTTACTTGGTTGCAACAAACGCATTCGTGACAGACAAGAATATCATTTCTTTGTTGCTTGATAAAAGAACTAGTATGGACAAGCACATCTATGAGACAATGGAAACTTGTTTGCGTGATGGATGTTGCAGCCTTAATTTTCAAAGGTTCAATACTACATTTTGCATATAATCATAATTCTAACTTCAATAATTTTCACGAAATTTACCTACTTGAAATATATAATGAAGGCTTTCAATGCAATAACACGTCATACGAGTTAGAAAATCGCACAAGTTCTCTTCAGTGTGTGTGTGTGTGTGGGTGTGTGTGTTGACACCGCCTTTTTGAAATTCGACACCTGTTCAGTAAAATTTGACATCTCCTTTTTGAAATTCAACACCTGTTCAGTGAAATTTGACACCTCCTTTTTGAAATTCGACACCTGTTCCATGAAATTTGATATCTCCTTTTTGTGTTCACTGACAAAAAATATAAAATTAATGTTAGATGTGTTAAATCTATTTTATGTAGCAGCTCTCGTAAACGAATACCTAGTATATTATAATTATTCTATTTTTAAGTCGCTGTATCCTTACATCCTTGGACAGGTGAATCTGCTAGTCTCCGATTATTCCATGTATAGGTACATATAACAGATTACATGGCGAGATTTCATAATTATTCGCGTATAGCTTTAAAAATGTTGACACTACATTATTTTTTCAATTACTTGTAGATATACAGGGCGTCCTGTTAAGAATGGGTCATACTTCAAATCTAGCTTCCTTGAGTCAAAAGAAACCGATCTGAACCAATTTATCTTAGTACATTTCTGCTTCCTTAAAAAAGTTATGAACCTTCCAAGATCAATTTTTTAAATTTAATTTTTTACGTTATTTCAGCGAAACTTGGTATAGGAGGGTTTTATGGGTATCTAAACAATAATATGTACTTACTTTTGAGTAAAAAGTAGAGGGCGCAAACTTTCACCCCAAGTCTTCTTTTGTTTTCGTCGTATTTTGTTCGCTGGTACAAATTTTTAAAACGATTTGTGGTTTTATGGAAAGAGCACTCGATTTACTGTAAAAAGGTATACTTGTTGCGACTCCCTCAACGTATCGCTTTAGACTTTAGAGAAAAATGCATTTAAAGTTAATGCTACTGGCTAGATTTGAAGTATGGTCCATTCTTAACAGGACACTCTGTATACTGCGGCGTACATTGAACTCTGAAATCATTCTCGTGCAGTAACATTATTCAATTAATTAGTGTCTTAAAATGCCAAAAGTAAATAAAACAAATAAACCATAGTATTAGAATAAGCAAAAATCTTTAAAGTTCCAACTTGAAACTAATAAAGATTTTATCTGCACTGAAAGTAGTCTTTATAGGTTTTAAAGCTTGAGGGTTGCTTTCTGAATTTTAAGTTTCAGCTGGAAACTAATACAACTTTTATCTACACTGAAAGTAGTTTTTATATTTGTTAAACTTGAGGGTTTGCTTTTTCAAATCTACAAAATAATATTGTTCGTTTTTCGTATAAAAAATATATCTACTACAGAAACACGCTAACATAGTCTTAAAACTATTTGAAATCAAAATTGCTTTCTTTTCGTTTTTTCTCCACTTTCAGGGAATGTAGTAAAAAATTCCATTGTCATAGCGCTGATTAACAATTCTTTATGTTACATCCGGTAAAACGAGACGAGTATTCCCGTCACAGTTTTAAAAATGTTGATATTACATTTATTTTTTATATTTAAATTAGAGCGTCCATTATGCTATTCACTATGAATTATCATCGCCCAGTAACGATAACCTTTATTTTACCACATTAAATTTAATTTAATTCAAAAAAATGCCAAAAGTGCCCAAAACATCCTTAAAAAAGACGAATAGTGGTGTGGTGGTTCTGGAACACCTAGGTAAGTTTAAATTATTTTTATATCGATGTATAATTCTATTTAATTTTTTATTTCTATTTCATTTTGTTCCCAGCTGGAGGCGCTACCGCCTTCATGCTGAGCGGTCCACCTCCTCAGGAACACTCGGGTAAGAACAAAATATTTGTTATTGTATAATTCTATATACAAGTAATTATTATTTTTACACAGCAGGATCCGCAACCGCAGCCGCCACCATCACCACAACTCCTGCTCTTCCTCCGCTTCTCCATTTAGGACCTGGAGATAAACGCAAGTTTTGCTATTGCTACGAGTTGTATATCGAATTTTGCGCTAAAAATTATTTCTTACAGCCTCGTATCCAGATTTCGAAGCATTGCTTCGAGATCTGGAGCTGATGACTCCTCAGCCTCAGCCTCCACCTGCTGTTGCCCCTGCTGCTGCTACGGAGATCTTTATAGATCTCAGATCGGAAACCGAAGATTTTGAGGAACTTGAACAGCAGCAGCTCCAATGTTGACACCACCAGCAAGGCCGTCGTCACCACCAGAAGGACCTTCAACGCTCCAACAGTCCGGCGGCAAAAACTTGAAGATGCTGCTGGGCTTGAAGAAAAAGGAGCAGTCCCGTAAGGTAAAACCATAAAAGATTCGTTGTACTCTTGGTTGCATTATTAACACACATTTATGCATTTTTACACACAACTGAAGCATCCCCCCAGAGAATTCTGCAAAACTTTCTGAACAAGTTCCGGGGGATGCGGGATCTGCGGCTGGGAAGGAAGGTCCGGAAGCAGATGTTGGTTGAGGAGCGGATAGCGAGGCGAGATCGGGCTTGGCAGGAACTCGAAGAATCCGAGAGGCTTCTACGGGAGGCTGTGGAAGACCTCTCGAGGGATGAGGAAGAGTATAGTGTGATAAATAAAACATTAGAAAAACTTTAAACTTAGTGTGCGCGTGCGTGTTTGGTTTTAGTTTAAGTTAGACGTAAGTTGTAAATATGTAGTCTATAAGTTCGGTTTAAGTTGTACACCTATTTTTATTTTTAAAATATATATATATCTTGACATAATAATTTCTTTCAATTCGTCAACACTTCTAAAAACCTGAACAATTTTAGCAAGGTGCGAACCAGACAAAAAGGGAAGCAAACGTCTGCAATCAAACGAACAAAAAAGTGAACATTTTTTAAGTCAATTAAAGACGTAGTTATGCGCGTGTCTATATTGTTTTATACAGTCAAGTTCGGGGGCGAATGCTTCCATAGATCCTCAAATTTTTCCGATTGCTTAGTATCGAATTTCGAATGCTTTCTATTTATAGAAAGACGAGATTATATTATAATATGTCCTACCACCTTGCTCGTAAATAAAAAATGACCATAGTATTAAAATGCTGCAATAAGCAGTTTTACACACGGCCGACTTATTTATTAATAATGTCAATGAACCAGACCTATTCGATATAACAGATGATGAGCTGTATACAGGGTGTCACAGAATAACTATTCCTAATTTTCAGAAATGATAGAGGACACTTACCTAAATAAACATTTTTTATTAATAAACTAGTGTCCGGAAATTCTTCAGTATCGAGAAAATGAAAAAATCTGCTGTCACCCCAGGACTTTCCCGGCGGTATACAATACGTCCCCTTCTCGGGAAAGTAAAAGTTGGATCACAGCAACCTTTGGAAAACAACAACTACTTTTGTAATTGTCATTTTACGCGTCACAAATTATTCCTTATTAGATAAGTGTGTGTAATTGTCATTTTACGTGTCACAAATTAATCTTTATTAGATAAATTAGTGTTTGATTGAAAATGCATCGTGATGGTGCACCAGCACACTTTGGATTAAATTGCCCTAATTATCTAAATGCACAATTTCCAAATGGATGGATCGGAAGAGGGGCCGATTTCTTGGCCCGCACGTTCACCAGATATGACTCCAGTTGATTTTTGTATTTGGAGTCCCATTAAATCACTTGTTATGAGACACTTGTTGATACAGAAGAAGAGTTAGCGGCTCGAATTATTCTAGCGTTTGATGATATTCGTGAACGTCCGCAGCTACTTCGAAGAATTCGGCAGTCGATTGATTTAAACATTTTTCCACTTTTTATTTGATATTGACAATGCGTGTACCATTTTCCTATAGAAAGTATACTTTAAGGATCATTGAAACAGACACCTATAGAAAAAGAAAGAAAGAAAGAGAAAGGAAAAAAGGGAAAAAGAAGAGGAAGAAGAGAAAAGAAGAGAGAAAAAGCAGAAATGTACTAAGATAAATTGGTACAGATCGGTTTCTTTTGACTCAAAAAAGGTGGATTTGAAGTATGACCCATTCTTAACAGGACATCCTGTATATCTATAAGTAATTGAAAAAATAATGCAGTATCAGCATTTAAAGCTATGACGTGAATATGTCTCCTTTTACAGGATGTAACAAGAAGAATGCAACACGATAAGGGGAATTCACCAAAAAGATTGCTGCGGTTTACGCGTTGAAATTTAAAAGTCATCAGCTTGCAACACCAAAAGATTGGTAGTTTCTCTGTGAGAGGCCAACAGAGGGAAGTCGATTTTTATGAGGGCATATTAAAGAGCTCCAAATTGCGGAGTTTAAAAATTAAAAAAGAAACAGAAAAATCTAAAATTTCCCATAACTCGCTTATTTTTGAGAATCTAACCCGTGTTCATAGGAACTTTTTTGCTTAGAATGGCCTCTAGAATACACCACTTAAGTGGAGGGAAAACGTCATGATACACTCTGTATGTATAAGTATAACTAAAATGCAGAACTTACGTCAACAATTTTCTTCTTATTATTATGTAATGTTTGTATGTTATTACAGGTTTTGAAAAAGTGCTGATAGACTAAAAACTGCGACTTCAACTCTCAATCACTTAATTTAACCATATACAGGGTGTCCCAGATAAGCCTCGACAGCATTGCTATCTCACTTATCTTTAAATATAGAAACACGTTTAAATGAGGAAAAAGTTTTACTATTTGGAGCTCTTTAATATGCCCTCACAAAAATCGACTTCCCTCTGTTGGCCTCTCACAGAGAAACTACCAATCTTTTGGTGTTGCAAGCTGATGACTTTTAAATTTCAACGCGTAAACCGCAGCAATCTTTTTGGTGAATTCCCCTTATCGTGTTGCATTTTTCTCTGTTGGTTTCCTAGATATTTGAAAAAAGGAAAAGAAGACTCATAACAGCTGGATTGATAAGGAGAATCACATTTAATTTTGTAATATCACTACATCGTATAAAACAAAGTCGCTTTCTCTGTCCCTATATCCCTATGTATGCTTAAATCTTTAAAACTACGCAACGGATTTTGATGCGGTTTTTTTAATAGATAGAGTGATTGAAGAGGAAGGTTTATATGTATAATAACATCCATTAAATAGTGGAGAAATACTTTTATTTTTGAGGTTTCTAATGTGATGTCGTAAATAATTACATTTTTTCCGCTTACATTGCAAACGCAGGCTGAACCCTACGAGATTTATCAAAATAATAATAATAATAATAATAATAATAATAATAATAATAGTAATAATAATGTCGTATAAAACAAAGTGTAGTGTATGAATTTAGATATTCAAAAGATAGTAGGAAATCTTCATGGTATAGGGAAAGGGGAATTGTTTTACTCCAAATTTAACGAGTGCGGGCCACGGGCAGTAATGAATAAATCAAAACTACTGGATCGATTTTAATCATTTTTTCAGTGAGTGACATAGGCTATATATTTTTATACCCGTGCGAAGCCGGAGCGGGCCGCTAGTTAGGAATATAATAAAACTAAAAATAAAATTGGTGTCTTTTATATCGTTTTGCATTTCACCAAAGAATAGTGTACAATGTTGCATGATAGTAACAAAACTAAAGAGACAAAAAACACTAGTGTAGAATTAAAATAAACAGGAATTCTTGCATGATTCCATATAAGACATTTCCATTCTGATTCGGCTAAAGGTCCATTCTGGCACAAGTATCATATTTTCACATGCACATATGTATTGTCAGACTTTTCTGCTCCTAATTCATTTACGAGCAATTTTAATTCGTCAACCCTTCTGAAGCAAGAACAATTACAATGAGGTAACCAAGTATTGGAAATGCAATCGTTTGACCACCGTCTAAAGCTACACTCTTTTTATAAAAATACAGCATTTTGCTTAGCTCTCCCACTCATAATACCATATGCCGTTTTTGAACCACTCCCCAAATCTTAAAAGTATGCAGCCGACTCTGGGCCAACATACGTAAATTCTTATGGGACAGTTTGTTTGCAGTGTTTTGGGAGTTTACAGCATTTTGCTTAACTCTACCTCTCGTAATACCATATGCCGATTTTGAACCACTCCCCGAGTCTTAAAAGTATGTAGCCGGTGTACATGCTGCTACACAGCTGCACCATTAATTTGGAATACAGCGCTTATTTCTACCTCCAGCTCATTGACTTGACCTTGAACATGATACCTACTATCATATTACATCAATATTATTGAATATTATAGTGCTGCAATATTTGGGTAGTAATTTAACCCATCTAAAGCCATGTTATTTTTTTAAATACAGTGATTTGGTCCAGAAACGACTGTATATGTCTACTGATAATGGTTTTGAAGTAACAATGAAGTAAAATCGTGTTTTATCTTAGTAGGTACCTAGGTACTACCTAACATTGAATTTATAGAGTCATTTTTCTGGCAGTCTAATTCGTTTATGCGAAGTTTTTTGTATGGCAAGAGCATTTTGGAAGTTTAAAAAAATGGATCCTTGGCACCAACCTAAATTAGCTTCTTAATAACTCCAAATTGGGCTATTTAATTTTCAGTTTTTATTAGAAAACAATAATTCGCATTTCCATAATATGCTTACAGGATTTCCGCGTATAATTTGCCCTTGCCCTGCAGTTTATTTGAATAATTGTAGGCAGTAGAATTACGAGTATAAACACAGAAGTTTTAGGATTCTTCTTGAACCGTAAGAATACGTCATCAAAAAAGTAAGTAGGTATCATACCTACGAACAAGTTTCTTAATTATGTACTTATAGGTGGCGCCTTGTAAAAGTGAGATAGGTACCCTCATAATATTCAGGAGCTCTTAATTTTTCTGATTACGTACATTACTTTATCTGGGTAGCCATGGATGGAAATAAAACCGTCTTTGTTGTGTCTTGGGCTTAGTAGGTAATTGTGATATTACCTAGGGTAAACTAGGTACCTACTAGTAATTTTGCTTTTGTGAATTCAACATTTCGGTTGAGTGAAAGAAACTAACTAAATGGTCGGTAATTAACTACTGAACTTGTCCACCAGTAGAAAAAAGGAATTGTAGTTTTCTAGTTTCGCAGAAAAAAGTTTCAAATGAAGACATAGGTAGTTCTCTAGTGATTGGCACTAAAAATGTAGTTATAGGCATAACAAATTTCAGTGATTGGCAAGTTATTTCTAGAATACTTCATGAGTTCATGAACATTTTTAAATATAAATCTAGGTAAGTACCGATTGTACGAACTTTTGTAGGTAGGTACCTACCAAAGTAAATGTTATGTCGAAGTTACATTTTTTGTTCTGCCAACCTTCGTGACTTTTAAAATAGGTACTACACAGATGCCAATAATTGAGTGGTTTACCCTATTGCTAAATTGATTGTTACATTACATCAAGAATATTTTGAAAATAAGTAGATAAATTTGTTTTTGACAATAGAAAAGAATAAAATACCTAATTGAAATTGGTTCGTTTCAAAAAAAGTATGTTGCTTTGTGTTTGTGGTATTTACTTACTTTATGAACACCTCGTAAAAATAAACATATTTGAAGTCAGAAAAATGAAAAGATCTTAGTATCTCCCAGTACAGGTAGTTACCAAGGTACTGTCAGTGTGTTCCAGTTAAAAAAAATGTTTATACGATATTCTCATTTTCTAATTTATGTAGTTAATATTTTCTGATTTTACTATTTGGTAGAAATTCATGATGAATTGAAAAATTACCTCGCGTACTACCAATATAACGATTTATTATTATAACTTGACCGGTTTCAGAATTCACAATGATTCCATCATCAGAAATGTATAAAGAAAATTATTATAAAAATAATTTTCTTTATACATTTCTGATGATGGAATCATTGTGAATTCTGAAACCGGTCAAGTTATAATAATAAATCGTTATATTGGTAGTTCGCGTAGTAATTTTTCAATTCATCATTTCTAATTTATTGTTGTTTCCTCTTTTGAAGGAGAGATTCTTTTTGTATTTCTTCAAGTAAATGTGAATTGGAGGTGGCAAATTACACTGGTTACCCTGTACTTACATATTCTTGTAATAAGTATATCGATTTACTTCGACTAGGTAGGTAGGAACTATGACCGTATTTATACATTTTTGTTATTTACAGATGGACATTACAATTGCCCAGTTCCTGAACGATGAGGGTCGTTTCTGCGCTACAAGTCTAGGGGCTTATTTGGGAGAGGCGTATACGCTGCAATTGCGGATTACCTGCAATAATAGGGCGATTCAGATGCTGCAACATGGTATATTGCCCACGCGAGAGGCGGCTCTTCGGTGCCCCAGGTGTGGCGAGGCAACCAGGGCCAGGACCGACAGGTCGAAGAAGCTAGGTTTTAGTTTTGTGTGTCCGAATGGACATTCCACGGCGCCTGCGGTCAACACATTCGTAGAGAATTTTCGCGGTGGTCAAACAGGATATGATTTTATATTGAAGGTGATGTATTTTTTTGTACGGAATGTTGAATTGATATTCGCCCAGGAAGAAACCGGCGTAGCGAGGGATACCATTGTTGCTTGGTTTAGGTATTGTCGCAGTGTAGCAGCCACTATTGCTTGGCACGATTTTCAGCAGTTAGGTGGGCCAGGAGATGTGGTGGAGGTTGATGAGACTCATTTATTTAAGTCTAAGTACAATGTCGGAAGGACAACCCGTTGGCGAAGAGTTTGGTTATTTGGAAGTAAGAGCCGCACTACTAAAAGGGTTTTTGGAAGAATTGTGCAATTGAGGGATCGTGATACACTTTTTAATGAGATGCAAATGTTTATAGATCACGAAAGTTACATCTGTTCAGATGAATGGAGAGCATATTTAGGTTGCGACGCCTATTTTTCTGGACATGGGACAGTTAACCACACGACCCACTTTGTTAATCCGCATAGGGATGAAGATCCTTTTTGGGAACCCGTTGGTCGCTTCAATCTGGAATGTTTAGATTCTCAGTGGGTGGGTCCAGCTCCGGAACCTGGGGGCGAGCCATTTCGTCGCCATACTCAGAACACGGAGCGTAGTTGGCTGGAGTTGAAAAAGAGAGTACTAAAATCTAGCACCAGGCTAGATCTTGCTGACTTGTATGTGGGTGAATGGATGTATAGACAGAATATATTGAGTATGTACCCTACCCGTCTGGCACAGTTCCAACGGTTTGTCGACGATGTTCGTCGTTGCTATCCTGGCATTGGCAGGAATCCCATACCCCAAGATCTAGGTATGGGTGATGACGGTCATTGTCACGAGTGCGAGCCGTTGTAATTTTGTCAGATTTGTAACTTTCTATATTGTACGAGAGTAGAGGGCGAATCTGGTTAAAACATTTTAGTTTAATTGGGAAATTCGCCTGGGTAGAATGAAGAGTACTATTTTATCTAACTCAAGCTTTCGCGGTAATTTATTGCTTCCTCGGGAGTCTATAAAAATACAGGAAAATACAGCAGCTATCAAATTACAAAATTAAAAACTAAAAACAGTCAGTTGAAAATTTCTTCGCGTACATAACTTATAGAAGAGCGTGAATGTACAACTACATATATTAAATTATAAACTAATGAATTTGTAAAGACATATAATACAATCGGAAAAATTATTGAAATGACTGTTTGACAAATAAAGAAAATTACCTAGGTTACTAACATAATATAGCAAGTACAATGATGTTGCCAATGATATGCATTTACATAATAATAAATAAACACCTAAACACGGCGGAAAGTTCTGTAGATGTTAAACCAACATATCAATCGGGTATTACATTCGTAATGTTACCTCTATCACGTCTCCTATTGAAAAGTGTAAGTAGGTTGGAATAGATATTCACCGTTTTGAAGCAATAATTGCAATCGAAAGCTTTTTCGATTGTATGGGCGACGAGATGCGCTTCAAAATTTCGCATGTGTGTGTAAACCTTCATGCATAGCTTGCATTTATACGGTTTTTCTTCATGTGCGCGAAAAGGTGGGTTTTAAAATGCTGCAGCGCTGCAGGTATTCGAAGTCCTCGTCGCAAAATAAACATTTGTACGGATTACCGTATATGTGCGTTATTGATATGTGTTCGCGTAAGTATCCTTTTTGTGCAAAGAGCTTTTTGCATATGTCGCACTCAAATTGAGGCGAATACTTTTCCCTGCTTCAGAAAATGGCTCCCATAATACTGACAGCAGAATGGAAACCAGCTCATCAAGTTTAACCGGAGGTAGGTACATCGTGCATCGCATTTCAGTACTACACATACTGTAGGGGTTTTCTTTCTCATATCTATTAGGTTTCGTACTAATTGTTCTTGTCCTTTTTAATGATCTCTTATTTACAATTATTTGCACTTATACAGGCTGTCCCAGTTCTCCTGCACAATGTCCTACCAGAGACAATCGAGACGCGCAACTGCATAGGGAAATTAATCCGATCTTAGAATATTTTTACCTCCTTGTTGCATACATGCGAGGCTGAATAGCAGCGTTCTTGTCTGCAAATCGGGAAGCGTTTTGTGAGGGCGCTAGTAGCGGTGCGTTGCTATTGGCCACTCAAATTGTCAAGTTCTGTCAGTTGTCTTCTGGTTTTGTCGCCATTTTGAAAGCTTTCATCAGAATTTGTTTATTAGTGTGTTTTTGTTTATTGTGTGGTTATTGTTTGGACATTTAGTTATTTTATTTCATTAGTTATTTTTAGCAACATAGTTGTGAAAGGAATTGGTAAGTTAAATAAATATTTTAGATGTAATAACCTAATTAAAGTTTGGCAATCTTCAAGTAGTGTAAACGCACGGTAACGATCAAGTATATTTTTGACGTTTGTTCATTTATAAATTTACATGGGGAATGTACTGGAAAGAATAATTGAATAGGTCATTTAGTTGGTTCCTGCTATTGTAAAATGTCTGTCTTATTGTTGATTCAAGCACCTGCTATAGACCTCGCTGCGAAGCAAATTAGTACGCCAGAAAGTCCATTCATTTAATATTTGTTCACCAAGTAGTTGCATCATGTAATTACAAATGTTAATGTATCGACTTTCTGGTGTACTAATTTGCTTGACAGAGAGGTCATATACTTAGAATAGTTTTTCAATTAGCTTACTGTCCCGTTCTTTATATTCCGTATTCATGAAGCTTAGGCCACAGTGTTAGAAGCTGAAATGAAGCTGATTTTTATATATGTAAATAAGAGTACTTTTGGAAATAATATTATGAACGATTTCTGAAATAGCGATGTCTAAACAGATGTTTTACAAATTTTAAGTGAACCAACTAGATGGACTTGTTAAATAGACCTACATTTATACATCAGTTTCAGATTCACTGCAAGAAAAGTGAAGAACCATGCCCTCTGCAATTTGTCTTGTGTGTGGGTGTGCAGAGGATGAAGTTGAAAAAATGCATTATTTTCCTCATAAATTGGAAAAGTAAGTTTGTAATTTTGGTAAAGTACGAATCGTTAACGTAAAAATCATTTTAGATCACGAAAGTGGCAAGAAAATATGGGCATAAAATATGTTGGACTTTCTCTGCGAAATTATCGAGTTTGTTCACGACATTTTGCACCTGATTGTTACGTAAATCGTCTGACGTTCAAACTCAGTTCTGCAGCTGTTCCAACTCTTTTTCCTGCTACTCACCATGTGTTTCTTGGAACAGAACAACAGCCTGGCTTAGGTGAAGGGTCAGGAGGACTAGGTACTAGCCGTAGCAGTGTTCCAACTCTTTTTCCTGCCGGTCACCATGTTCTTAGTGAAACAGAAGAACAGCCTGTCGTAAGTGAAGGGTCAAGAGAGCTAGATACTAACCGTAGCAAATGTGCCTTGGGTACGTTTCATATTTAACTTATGTTCTCTATTCTAAATATTAAAGTCTTCCTATAGAAGTAGTTTGAGAATCTCCATTGTATGTAGCTTTAAATAGAGAGTGCAGAGTGCTCCACTGAAGTGTATTTCTATTAAGCATTTGTTGCATATTTTACAGAAATAATAGCATGAGACCCCACCCCTTTATTGTTGATTCTCTATTATACTATACATTTCTTTCATTTATACAGGCTTGACAATAGTTGATTTTATTATGAGATGGCATAAAATGTTTCTTGCCAAAAATTCGTTTTTTTTTAGTTGCTGCGATTATTTTAGCAATTGTGACGAATGTACAGAAATTTTAAAAATATCTTGGGGCTCAATAAATCGTTGGTATTTTGGTGCGATGAAAATAACACATAAAAGAAGATTAGTAGCTTTAAGAATTCCAAAAAATATAACAGATTGCCTATTGGCAGTTCCTGATGATTTGCTATTGCGGCTTTATGTCATTTCAACAATGAAAAACAACTGTCCAGAAATACATGTTAATGCGACATCTTTATAGTGCTAAAATTGAACTTGACAATTTTTTTCTATTTATTTACAGATGAACCCTCAACTTCAAAACAAATTGGAGTAATACAACCATGCAAAAGCCAACCCCAGCAGCATATTCAGAAACGTTCTGTGTTTAGAGGTATTGAAGGTCTGTCTCGTAGTGAAGCTACACCACGAAAATTGAAATTGATGGATATGGTTTCTCGAAAAGAAGATCATATTAGAAAATTGAAGCAGGTATGCAGAGACAGGCGCAATGACATAAAGGCTTTGTCAGATTTGAGCGACTCAAATGTGGTGCAAAATCTATTCAAAGATATGTCCACTTCTACGGCAGATTTCCTGATATCACAACTTCGATGTGCTACCCGACATCCAAAAGGGAGGAGATGGACACCTGCAGAAAAAGTTGTGGCACTGGCCCTAATGAAAAGAAGCCCCAGATGTTACAACCTGCTTCGGAAAATTGTCGCTATGCCATCTAAACGAACTCTGCTTAACCTGTTGGAAAAAGTCCCATTTGATGTTGGCATTAATGTTCATTTATTTGAACATATTAATCAAAGTTTGTCAAAAGATCATGAAAATGACAGACTTTGTGTTCTATTGTTTGATGAAATGGATATAAAAGAACATTTGTATTATGAAGTAAAAAAGGACAAGATTATCGGTTACGAAGATATTGCAGGTAGTAGTACCCAGAAGCGAGCAAATCGTGCATTTGTGTTCATGTGCCAGGGCCTTTCCCGTAACTGGAAGCAGCCAGTGGCTTATTATTTTTCAAACAACGGAGCAAATGCAAATGAAATTACCAGTTGCCTGAACGAAGTATTGCGGGCAGCGAAACATATAGCAAATCTTGATGTTGTTGCCACGATTTGCGATATGGCTTCCAGCAATGTTAAGGCTATAAGAAATTTACAGTCCACCCAACACAGCTTTGAATTTGAAGGGAAGAAAATATTTACAATGTATGATCCCCCCCACCTATTGAAGTGCACCGTCTCATTGTTTCGGAAGCACAATGTTTTGCTTCCTGTGAGTGTTGGGGACAAAGAGGAAACCATGGAGGCAAGGTTTTCCCATATTAGACAAGCCCATGAAATTGATAAGAAAACACCGCTAATATTTCGTGCCATGCCAAAAATAAAAGATATTCATATGGCTCCTATTATGCGTTTTGCTATGAAAGTCAGCATTGCTGCGCAGATAGTTAGTAGGACAGTGGCAGCGTTCATTTATGCGATGTTGACTAGAGGTAAAGTTTATATTTGTCTTAATTTTTTTTAAATAATAATCCATCATTTCACAAACAAACAAGTAGACTATAGGTACACAATTATTTGGTGATGTTGGTACCTACATAAATTTAAATATTTGCTTTCAGGTGAAATTGAACAGCAATCAATTGCCACTGCTGCATTCATCCATCAAGTGGATGAATTGTTTGATAGTTTTAATGGGAGTCAGCAAACAGCACCTGATGGTAAACCATTGAAATGTGCCATATCGGAAGATTCTCCGCATATAAGATTTTGGAATGGCGCATTGAAATATGTCCGCAGTTGGAGCTTCCAACGTCGGACCAAGACCGGCAACTTGCGTCAAGGAAAACCACCATCACAGTGGGGCTGGTTAGTTTCCATTAGGGCGATTCATGCAGTTTGGTGCTACGTGCAACAGAAGGGGTTAACTTCATTGCGTGGAAGAGCGCTAAATCAGGATGCGTTGGAAAATTTATTTGGTGCTGTAAGGGGAGGATCTGGCAGTTCAGATAATCCCACTCCATTCCAATTTATTGGAAGTTTAAAGACACAAATTTTAAATGGTTTAATTTCGCAGCACTTGTCCGGAACAAATTGCGAGCAAGACCAAAATGTTGCGTTAACAAACCTTTTATCTTTCATTCAATTTGAAGATGAAGATATTAATAAGGATGTGGAAATTCAAGGAATTATTCCACTGAAACCACCGAGTAATTATAATCCTGACAAAATAGCGCATGACATAGCCGATGCTGTTTCTGTTGGCAGCTTGCCAGTACTATCTGTTGCATATGTTGCTGGATTCACTGGAAAAAGAATTTTGAAAGATGTTCATTGTGATATTTGTCGGACGATGTTGTGTTCTTCACCAGAAGATTTGCACAACACTTTCATTTCCTATAAAGAATGGACTGATGATCAACAAAAACTTATATATCCATCAGAAATGTTGGTCATTGCTGTTGGGCAATGTATCACTTTTTTAGAAAATTTCTTGCCCTCGTTTGGAGGAAAGCCAAATGTTTTAAAATTCGCTATGAATACAATGGAGGAAACTTTGGACTTCTCATGGTTGGTGTGTCCACAACATAAGATTTTACTGAAAACAAGCATATTGAAAGGAGTTTGTAAAATAGGTATTCCCTGGTGGTGCAAGCGACAGAATGAATTGCAGAAACAGATAAAGAAAGATGCAAGAGAAACAAAGAGAAAATTGTCTAAATTTAAACATTAATAATTCTTTATAGAGTAATGCCCTTGCCGCCCACAAAAAATAATATATGAACATGCATGTTCTATAATGTATATGCTCGAAAATGGCCATTGACCGTATTTTTTACCACTTGCAAGTTTGGACATTCTGCTTCAATCACATCGCAAAATATATCTCGCCTTCGGACTTTGACCGTATGGAAACAGCCAAACCTAGAATTGGGCAACAAGAAGACCCTCTTAATTGCAATAATAATATTGTCTTCTTCAAAGATTAATCTCTTCAATTATGAACAACTGGTACTTATAATGCTCCGCTTGACATTCACGTGGTTGGGTTGCGCTGCAATTAAGAGGGTCTTCTTGTTGACTCTTAAAACTACCACGTGCTTAACTTTGAACATTTCTCATTTGCCTAATCCTAGGTTTGGTCGTATCGGGACGTCCAAACCTAGAATTGTTCGCAAAAAGCGACCAATGACCGCGTTCGGACTTTGCGCCCAACACAAACAAATTTTAGCAGGAGACTTTGAAAGAACGAAGATGATGACTGAAATGCATTATATATTTAACATTTTTGTGACAAGGGTATTACTTTATTCTAACTGCATCTAGAGTTTATTTTAAATACTGTGATTAACAAAGATTCGAATAAAATTATACACTCTGAATTGATTGTCATGTTGTATCAATGGAATTCTGTGTTGTAGTAGCACTCTTTAGAAGTTGATCTATGCAGAAGAAACATGATACTTAGTTGAAATGCTATTTATTTAATAACAATCAGCCCAGAATGCCATAAAAATAATTATGTATAACTGGAAAAGCTATTTCATGCACAAATTATAAACTCGGATCTGGGAGGGTATTTTGACTGAATTTTATATTAATTAATAGGTATATAGTGAAAATAATTTATTGTATCACAATTGTTGTTTGCGCAATAAATAACATTGGTGTTTATTAATTGCACTCTACAATTTCTTGACTCTTCCAAACTTTGTGTTAAACGATCATTAGTTTTTAATTTTTGTACTTCTGGAAATTTACGAGTCAAAAATGTATAAAATAATCATTGTTCATATTATGTACTTTGTTTAACTGATTCAGTTCAATTTATTGAAATTTAGTGACATTTATGTATGCATATAATTCCAATTCAATGTAGAATTTTTGTGCATATGATAATAATTATCATCATATTGTATTATAAAAGCACAATCATATTTCTTTTGAGCCTAAGCAGGATAAATGATCATTGCTTATTTTTATAGACCAGAAGATGTGCTATTCATATGGTGATAATATGTAGATTCTTATATAATCACATATACATCTATTGGCGAAGTGTTTCAAAAGATGTTGAATCCAAAAATGATCGTCTAACACGAGGTTGTTTCCTTGTGATAAAAAAAAATAAAATTAAATAAAAATCCTAAAATTTCGCATTTGAATATTCCCGCCGCCATTAGTTTTACTGGCGCCCTCTGCTTTTATCTTCGCTGTACAGCGGACCAGTTCAGTAATGTGGAGTAAAATTTTCAATGTAGTTGCGCGTCTCGATTGTCTCTGGTCCTACTTCATTTTTTCTAATGTGATAACATGTACACGAGTGTCTTTTTGTATTCCCTAAACGATTTTAATTAATTTCATGAATTATTAGGTCGTTAAAAGTACTCTTTCTTTAAATTGCACATTTTTTTAGTTAGCAGTTACTTTCTAAATCAGTGAATATCTAATAATGCTGGTAACTCGAGAAGTATGCAATTTAGAGTAACAGTACCCTTGCCAACCTAATACTAAAATTCAGGGAATCCATATACTGGTTGTACCATTAAGAAAAATAAAGTAGGTTGCTGTGCGAAACAACTGGGCAGCCCGTAAAAGTGAAAATAATTTTAAGTAACGGTTTATTAAAAAGGATAAGACTTTATTCGGAACATTTCTTAGTACGAAGAGTAATAAAGACATGAGGAAGAAAACTCCAACCATGTGGACACACTGGATTAATTGTAACAGGCACATCATGTATATCAGATTGGGTAGAAAAGTGCGATCTGCAGCAAGTGCCGGCAACGAATAGGTAAATACGGTCTTGTGTAACGAGTCAATTATTTGTAACATCTTCGTATATGTAATTCCAGGCTTCATATTTTACGAGTGTACCGGATGTGTTCAGAAAATACCGCAAATCAAATAGTTTCATGTTTGTTTCAGAAACAGTATCAAGTGCGGAACCTGCCGACGAGCAGATATTGTTACTCTGCTCCTTTTACCTCGCCAGCGGCAAAGTCGAAATGGCGGTAAAAGAAAATCTCCACCAAGGGCACTATAGGGGTCTGCGAGACGGGATTTGCCGCCGTACTCTACATCCAGAGGAAAGACTATTGGGAGTCTCAAGATTGCTGTAAGTTACTTTTAAATGCCAACGAGCCTCGGTATCATGAATAAACTTAAGTCTGTCTGACACGATGCTAAATTTTCTGTAAAATCTACAAGTAAATTTTTATGCATCGTTGCATACAGAAGAATTCCGTGCTAAAAATTGTGTAAAATTTTCGTGTAAATTATTTTGAACCGGTGCTAAATATTCTAGTAAATGCGCGCGTAAAAGAACTCAGAAACATAAAAATAAGAGCTTGGCAGATAGCAAGACGAACTGAAAAATGAATCTGGCGGGTAAAATGTAGAACATTTAAAATAATTCATGCAAAACATAAACATCTGTTTTGTTATTGCTTTATGACTTGTTTTATGTATGCTCAGCACATGGGATTTTATTACTGCTTGTTCTGTTCAAGTTATTAAGTGCGTAGTAAGTTGCTTACGGTTGTCTGGTGGTTGGTTTTGTTAAAAGTGAATTTAATCTAAAAATAATCATTATTATGTCTTGGTCACGGGAACAGGTATCGTGCTTGATAGAGGAATATAAAAAATGTCCAAGTTTATATGCAGTGAAATCGAAAGATTATAAAAATAAGCATGCCCGATTGAAGGCGCTAGAGAAGATTCAGGCATCTCTTGTACGCTTCAAGCCCGTGTCAATAAATGAAATAAAGACGAAATTCCACGGGTTGAAAACAAATTATTTAACGGAGTATAGGAAAGTTCAAAACTTTAAAAAGTGGTGCAGGGGAAGATGACGTAAGTAACTTTCTTACTTATATTCTACTTTTGATTAATGAGATATTATTCTTATAGATATATTATCCAACATTGGTATTATGACAAAATGGATTTCCTACTGGAACATAATGTCGCTCGATCTGCTGTCGACATCCTTGCCGTACGGGAACATAATGTCGCTCGATCTGCTGTCGACATCATTGCCAGTCCAAGTACCTCAACGCTATGCCCTTTTAAAGGAGTATTAGAATTAGAAGACGACCCTTCACAAGTTGACTCTGTAAGTAAATTATCTATGTAGGTACAAATTGAAATACTCACAAACTTAATTTGTTTCAAGAATTAATATTCAGAGACGTACACAGTTATTGTCGACAAAGAAACCAGCTTTAACCCACCACAATCTCCCGTGGCCGACATGCAAACAGGAAGTCCCGTGATACAGCCTTCAAAAAGGAGGAAATTGGACAATTCCGATGCTGTAGGAGAAGCAACGAAGACATTAAAAAGCATGACGGAAATCGTGAAAAACAAAATTAGCAATATGCCTTCCAAGACAAGCCATGATATATTTGGCGACTTCGTGGCTTCAAAAATGAAGTTGATGCATGAAAGTGTTGCTTTGGATGTAGAGGAGCAGAAATCAAGAAATATGTAATTTCTCTATAATAAATTTTTGTTACCAAAAAACCCGCTTCTTAATAAAGTAGAACATTATTCAGTTCAATTCAATATATTCAACATTAAATTAAAGGTACATCACAAGGTCACAAATATCTAAAATACATTGTATAAAAAATTACAAATATGTCCTTTTTTGTTTTCTTTTTTAAATAAATCAAAGGCCCAAAACGCGGCCGAAACTTCGATATTTTATGCATAGTATTTTATTTGCAAATATATTTCACTAAAACACATTTACATATACGTAACAGGCGCCAACATATTGCTTCATTCTTTTAGCTTCAAAATTAGTGTTGCTTTTTCATTAATTAAAATTTGATAATATAAAACAGTAAACTTATTAAATATCACATGTTATTTTCGCGAACTTGTTCGTCTTGCCAATTTCTTGAACCTGTTGTGTTAAAAAAATCTTAAACTCATTCCTGACGTTCTTTGCATCGTTACTATAATATTATTTCCAAAACTGGAATGGCTTTGTTCTAAATTATTTGTTTCTATATCGTCCTCGCTTACATCACTATAAGAAACTTTATTTTCTGTCGCCAACGGATTGTGTAGTGCAATACAGCATAATGTTATATCTCAACTTTAATGACTGACAAATTTATAGGATTTTACAAAACTCTAAATCTGTTGGCCAATATTCCAAAGGCATTTTCAATTACACGACGTGCCCTTGATAGCCTGTAATTAAAAATGCGACTTTCATGTGCAAGTCCTCTTTTTGAATATGGCTTAAGAATATTTGTTGTTAGGGGAAATGCATCATCGGCAACAATTATCACATACGGCATTGATTGAGTTCTACCTGGTAATGGAATTGACACCGGAAAACTTAAGAGTATTTTCTGCAATTGATTCTGATAATGAACTTTCTCTGATTCTACCATTAACCCCAACATTAACATATATAAATTTATATTCTGCATCAGCTAATCCTAGCAACACAATACTGTGTTCTCCCTTATAATTATAGTAATAGAAGCCTGCTGATCTTGGAGCTCGAAATTGAATGTGTTTGCCATCAAGAGCTCCGCAGCAGTTTGGAAAATCGCATAACTTGTAAAATTTTTTTGCTACTGCTTCCCATTCTTCTGAAGTGTTAGGTACCTATAAATATTTTACATTGTAGTAGTAATTTTAGAAAGTTCCTTTATAAATTATCAGAAATAATAAAAATACCTTTAAATATTTTGGTTTTAATTTCGAATATAATGCCTGGTATACAACTGGCACAAATCTAGAAATCGTTGTTTCATGTATTCTGGTCGAACACATTAGTGATCTAAAGGATTCACCCGTTGCCAGAAATCTTAATGTGACTTGTAATCTAAAAATATAATTTTCAATGATTCCAATAACAAAAACTGGTCGGTATTGTTGTTTACCTGCTCCTTGGTGAAATACTTTCTCGCATTAATGTGTCTTGTTTGGCTATATCTCCCTCTATCATTTCAAGTACAGTATTAAATACCGTGTTTGGCATTCTCAAGAAATTTCTGTAAGATTCAGGGTCTTCCAGTAAAAGTTCGTCGTTGAGTATCGTCAAGATTCCTCTTCCTTCCTCTCGTCTTTGTAACCATTTCCTGTTCCAAGCACTCCTTTTTCTTTTGTTTTTCTCATTTTCAATAATAATAACAGCTGTACCGAGTGCCATTGCAGCTGCTGCACATTCGATCAGCTCATTACAGTCCATACTAGTCCTAACTGCTAGTTACTTAATTAATCAAAAACAAAAGTCATTCAAATAGTCTTACCTAGGGTCAAATATGTTTTATATTAAAAAAAACTTGAAAACTTCAAAAACGACAAACACACTTCTATCAAACTAAACGCGGGAAACCGATTCGTGTACTTACTGCTTGTCAAAACTTCAGATTCGCACTAGAAATCCCTAGAATCTGCGCATGTGCATATGCTAAATTTTATATTAAAACACTCACCGTTTCATACAGGTTTAGAGCACGAATTTTATATAAAAGTTCTACGTAAATTTTTGTGCAAATTTTCTATAAAATTTAGAATCGTGTCAGACAGGCATTACTCTGTTGCAGGTTTCCGTGAAGAACCGGGAACAACAATTTTCAAACGGATAGGATTTCAGTACATCCTGTCCGTAGGTTGTTGCCTCCAAGCAGGCTCTTTTAATGGTCCTGAGATTTTCATGCCTTGCAACAGCATCTTTATGGCTGCACCGGAGCTTGCGTCTTAGGCAAATATTCAGCGAGTACAGCAGCAATCTTACACTAGGCCCGCTCAGGGTGGACTGAGAAAGCACTTTTGCATGTACTGCAAGACATTTTTTAACAAATATGTATCGTCATCTACCGACGATGCATGCTGAAGAAATTGAAATCAAGCAGGTACTCGATTTTCCTAAAGGCAGCTCTGAGAGAAAAACGCTGCTTCGAAAGTTAACTAGACGAGGGGACACACTTTATAACGGAGTGTGTGCAACGACAGAGCGAATAATGGTTCGCAATCCTATAAACGTGGAGAAAACTGAGACTCCCTGACCTGTCCAGGTTGTTTAGGTCTCATATGCAAAAGAGACTTTGCGCGTCACGAACGCAAATGCACAAATCGTCCTCCCGATCGTAAGAGAGTGGAACGGGTTGAACATGCACCCACTACCGTTTACAAATCCAGCTCTGTCGAGCAGGACCTCCTCAATCGTCTACTCGACCCCATGCAAGATGACGCCATGTTGCGGGTCATAAAGTCCGATATGGTTCTGATGTTATTCCTGGGAGAGGATTCTTCTGAACTCTTCGAAGTATGAAATCCTCATGGAAGGTATTGAGAGGATGTGTGGGTACACCAAGGAGCCCATGGAGCTCAAAAATCCCGCCGTCGCCACTCTCATGAATGGCCACATCAAGGAGTTAGTGAAAGTGTTGAGATCACACTACATAATGAACCGCTCCTATCAATTTAAGGAAAAATATAAATGTTATCAGATTTTGAACAAATTCATCTGTTGATGTTCAAATCGAAAATCTCCAAAGCTGCGAATAGGATCCTGCAAGTTCGCAAGTTGGATGGGAGAAAAGATCTGCCTTCTCTGTCTGACACCGTGCTGTATTCCAATTACATTCGGGGCAAAGCGGAGGAGGCCTACAATAGACTCAAATCTGGCAACGACTACTCCGCATGGGCAATGCTCTCCAAGTAGGGTGCACTTTACAGTTGATGCTGTTCAACAGACGAAGAGTCGGAGAGATGTCGCGAATTCTGCTCCGGAATTAGAGATATGCGGAGCATCGAAGGCGACCAACTGAACACATGAATCGACTACAATTGATCCTAGTTGACGATCTGCGTGCTATGCACACGCTCGGAAAGCAAGGACGACGTCTATGTGTTATTTGCACCCGCACCTAAAGGAACCAGTTGGAAGTTATTTTAAAGTACCGTTCGGAAAACGGAGTCGCGGCCAACAACCCATATCTTTTTGGTCATGGAGACAGCCATTTCTCGGTCGACATCAGGGACTTCGCCTCTCACTCTGAGAGGTACGATGTTGAGAAAACAGGTCGCCACCCTGAGCCAAATGCTAAATCTTAATGACATCAGATTTCATGGGGCATGATGTGGTTAGTATATTTTTGTTCTCTCCCAACACTCGTTTCTGAAAATTTTAACGTTTTTGTTTCAGGAAGTCCACAAGGCGCACTACAGGACACCGGAACTGACAACTCACATAACCAAGCTGTCAAAATTTTTCACGGCCGTTGGTCAAACCGATCTTTCCCAATTCAAAAATAAAAGATTGGACGAAATAGAACTTTACGTGGACAGCATGGCTGCGAACGGTGGTGATGACAACAGTGACCTGTCTTAAGAGGGGATGATCGGCCCCCTGATGCAGAATCGACGCAGCCCGGACCTTCTTGCCAACCTGAATCTTCACTGGAACCTGGACCTTCATCCGAACCTGGAATTTCATCCAAACCTGGAACTTCATCCGAACCTTCGTCTGCCGGTGGCGAGGACTCATTAGATCATTAGAACGTGCGAGGCAAAAGAAAAAGAGGAAGCCTGCAGGAGGAAACAAAACTCCTTCAAAACAACAAATTCCCCATTCCAGGGTAGTGCGGCGGCAGCTGCCTTGGACTTCCCGTGAGAAACGCTTCATGCTTAGCATTTTTGCCAGCTACTTCCGCATCAAAAAACTTCCCAGTATGCAGCAATTCGAACGCATCGCAATAGAGCACGCAAATAAGTTAAAAAGTCGTCCAGGGGCCTTATTCTCGAACTCGCAGGATGTGAGTTGTTTCCTACACGATCTATGCCGATCACATCACACGACCTTCTCTCGCCCGTGAAAAACCCAATTCTAGAATATAGTAGAACGGGGTGGGGAGCTAGTCCCTCGCGCTCTGCGTTGCTGCCTTGTTGCCGTTTGGACAGTATTTGTTTAGCCAATGAAAACGTTTCTTTAAAAGTGGTATTTGGCGCCAACCAGCAAAAATTACGAATTACCAAACACACAACACAGTCTCTTTCCCACTGCACTGTTGTTCTTTTGCACGGGTATCACGGGTTTGTGTTAAATCTTAATTTATTCCTCACAATTGTTGTATAAAATATGGAAAAAATGCGCGCGGGATGTATTTCTGGCCAACAAAAAAGTTTGCTGCTGGAATTTATGGAAAGCCACCCGGATTTACAAACCGGCAAATTTACGAATAAGTTTACCTTTAAAATAGCTCAAAGGCTGTGGCAAGAGGTGGTCGACTTACTAAACGCAATCCCTGGGGCAGCTAATGAAGATTGGCGTCAATGGAGAAAGGTATGTGCATTATATAAAAAATTAAATTCGCCGTTATTACGTAATTAAATCGGCAAAAGAAGTAGATTAGATATATTATTTGGTGTATAGCATATAATTTGGGATGCATGCAAATTTACAGACCTGGCAAGATTTAAAGAAAAATACAAAATCAAAGTCTGTCTTATTGAAAAAATATTGCAATGGGACAGGTGGAGGTGGTCCTAGCAATGAAAAATTAGGCGACTTTGATACGCAAATTCTGGAAATGGTTTCTTCAGTAGTAGTAGAGGGACACGAGGAGGTGAAGGAATCTTCAGTTTCTTTCGACCCGGAAGGTTTTGATGTATGTATTAATTTTGCTATAACGATGAAATCCAAGTTCTAACGCTGTGATATATACTGATGTTTTTAGACTGAACCTACAATAGTGACAACGCCAAGAAATACAGTCAATGATCATATGTACACCATCTTGCCTGGCCCAAGTAATTTACATCCGGCAAAGTTAATGGCATCTACACCCACTAGTGCGCAGACAAAAATTACAAAAAATAAAAGACTGCAACAGTCAATTACCATTAGTAGGGAAATGTTACAGTTGTCTAAAGAAAAAAATAAAAAAGAAGAATATCGTAAAAGTCAAATGGAGGACCAGTTACAGGAAGAGGAAGCTTGAATTAATGGAAGAAGATTTATAAGTTAAAAGGAAATGTTGCATGTTTTAATGGGAATAAATGAAAATTTAAGTAATGTAGTTAGCAAAAATTGTAAATAAAATATATACAGCACAAAATAAACATTTATGGTATGGCAATTACATCGAATTTACTGAAAATGATTTGTCTCGCCAAATCTTTTGTGACTCGGAAACACTTTAAATTTCAAGTCAGGTATTCTAAACTGTCTAACAGGTTCTTGTAATTGTTCCTCCGCTTCTTCAATGCCCGCAATAACGTTATTGAAAACGAACACTTCTTCCAAATCCATACAATAATTTACTAATTAACCATCAACGAAACAAATTTTAGGTTATAAATAACGTCGAACGTGAGAGAAACAAGTTATTCCCTACAAAAGACCCAGGTGAATACACTTCTCTTACTTTTCAAGAGAAATGAGAGTTCCCTGTTTTCAGGAATGCGGTTTCCGTGATTTTAAGAGAACTCCGCCCACTTTCTCTCACTGTTTCTACTCCTACGACTTCGAGAATAAGGCCCCAGGTAGGGTTTTATACGCGTGGGTGCAGTCGGAAAGGAGAAGGCTAAAGCAATTCGGTAGTGTACTTTGCAGTGTGGTGTTCATGGTTCTTGCGGTGTTTTAGTTTTTTGGGCGGTGTTTTAGATTTTTGTATTGTTTTTGTTTCTTACGGCATTTAATTATTTTCCATGTACCTATGTATGTAAAGTCTGAACAATATTACTTGGCATATGAACTAATTTGTTTCGACATTGACAGTACTGTGACACTAATATGTACTAGTTTCCACGATAACCTTTTTGGGACTAATTAGTACGAAACAAGCAGAGGCGTACAAATACATTGTTACCCAACATTAAAAATGAGAATGAGTGAAATAAAGAGTTACAATGGAAAATCTTGATTACATATTTCATCTTACGTTAATAATTAGCAGTCATATCAACTGGTTGCGTGCGAGAGAGACATCAAACTAACACAATGCGTAGATTATTTCAATCATACGTCAAGTAATATGATTCAGACTTTATGTATGGACTATTTCTCTAATCGCAGAGGCTTATATAGGGTGATTCCAAAACGGCGGATTCCCTCTACAGGACATTATAGGGATCGTTAATGAAGCATAGAAAAAAAAATAAACAATTCTCTGCCTTGTGCCTTCTCCCAGTTATTAGCGAAAAACTGAATGGTAAATTTGGCAACATATGAATCCTTTTAGTAAAATAAAATATTGATCATGTCAAGTAGACGTAGACATTCCGATTCCTCATTGATTGATATGAGAAAATGATTTCATTCTTCTGTTAACGTAGCTTCGAGCGTAACCTCTTGCGATTTCAACTTATTTTTTGCGGCATGCCCCCAATATCAGTAGCATGTCCGCATATTCACCAATACAATATATTTTGCAAAATAATCAAAACATCAGGTTCACAGATCATGATTGAAAAATACCTGACATAACTGTCCTTCATTTACTTGTTACTCAGAATTTGAAAACATCGATGCCAAATGCATTTTCACAGCACCTTCATATAAACTTTTCGCATTTTCATGTTTTCAGCTATATTAAAGTGTATCTTGGTATCTACAGGAATAGAACGTCTTTGAGTAAACGTGTGCAGTCCTGACAACGCTTTTTTCTATTTATTACTTCTAAAAGCTAGCTGCTGAAGACAAACGTTAACGTACCTCCTGCATTCACCTACCGAAACCTGAAATTATGTTTGTTTATCTAGCGATAACTGTCATGGGGAACCCAAAAACTTCAGAAGAACGATCGGCTAATACCAAAGTTTTTTTGAAATATAAAGATCACATACTTGTGAATGGCAAAATCGCCCCGAAATGAAGTAAAGTATGGACGGATATGTTAATGGAACTAAATTCTAGCATAAAATTTTTTATGCCATCAAATGCATTATATACTGAGGCAATAAAAAATTATTTCAATATTCAGGATATTATTGAATATTCGTCTAAGCGGTACTTCCCAGTATTAGGAAAAACTAACATTGCACAAGTTCTAAATTTGGATTATCTAAATTCTTTGAATGAAAGCAGTGTCAGCAACACTATTAAAGATAATGACAGTTTAGTCAGCACCTATTCTAATCATGGGGTAACATATCTTTTTCTGTATCCATGTCTTACTACGAATATAATAAACATATGTTTCCACACGCCGAAGGATAAGACTTAAGATTAGAAAAATGTGAAACTAATAGTAACAGAAAATCTTCGTTTCGTATCATGTCTTTGAAAAACGGCAGTGGACAAACTTTTTATATAAGATGGAGGTGTGTTTCAAACTGAACAAAGTTCGATGCGTCTTTATTTTCAAACGATGCAAAATATCCTCGCAGCTCAAAATATTTTGCAATTGTTGAGGCATTATGGAGAGAATATAATGGTTATATCACTAACTGTCCGGTTCCCGATTTTGACGTATACATTTTATATTGAAAGGAAAATTGTTCGCAATTCATCATCAACAAAACGTAAAAAGACCTCTCAGTGGAACGGAAAGACGAAACATTTCACAACATTTAGTTGAAACAAATTTGTCCCCTTCGAAATACAGGGAGCGGCGAGCTGCCGAAGAGATGAGCTTTGGAGGCACAGAACCAGCAACACTGCCAAGACTGCATACACTTCGTCAGGCGAAGTACGAGAGGACTAGAAAGGATCGAATTCGTGATGATCTAGTACTGGCTGTTTGCAAATTAAAAGTAGATCCTAAAATGTATGGAGCAATTAGAGCCATTGGAATCGATCCTTTTTTTTCAATTTTTGGACAAACACACAAATCCATGTTTACAACAGGTAGGTACTGCAAAAACGAATATGCGATTTTAAGCACAGATGCAACCAGAAACGTTCAAAAGATCAAGAAAGTATCTGGAATAAAATCGAAGCACATCTTTTTGTACGGGTAAAGCAATTAAACAACATATTCAGTACACTGTTTCCAACATGTTATCAGAGAGTCACAATGCAGTAGCAATTCATAACTGGTTGGCAAACTGGATTCGTTGTGATTCTTAAAAACCTAAAGAAGTTGTAATGGACATGTCTTTGGCCTTAATGTACGCATGCGTTCTAGCGTTTACAAAATTTAAAAATTTATTTATTGCACTGCTATGAAATCTTATTTTAAAAAAACCTTTGTTCCGAAAATTGTTATATTAGGAATTATGTAGCTCATGCAGTGAAATTAATAACAAATTGGCATAGTTTAAGGGGCAACATCGCTTGACAAAGCATTTTTACTTACATATAATGGGTGAACTAATTCAGTCAACAAGTATAGCCGACGTTCAGCATATTTTACTATCAACATTTTTTGTCGTTTATAGCGACATCGAAGGAGATACTGCAGTCACCGGCCTCCCAACAAGTTGCGAAATATCCAAAAATTTGATAAAAAGGGGAATTGGAACGGGTACTATAAAAAATCTGGAACTTTTGAAAAGCAATGTATCCGGCTTACAAGGTAGAGAAAAAACCGATACTCTAGAACGGTATGACGAAATTTTTGCGAATTGGGCGAAATAAATTTCTGACAGAAGTTCTAATCTAGTCAATCCAGGTGAGGAAATAGGGTTAAGAGGAAATCAGCAGTATTTACCTGCCTTCGCTAAAGATCTGCTGAAATTTTCTGAAACACTTCCTTTGTGGACTGCAGTGATTAGCGACTTCCCGGGTTCAGCAAAAATTGGGACCTCTACGGCCGTGGAAGACAGGATGTTCCGATGATAGATAATTTAACTCCAAAACTTAAATCATGTTAAAAGAATATACATAATATCAAAATAGTTCCGAAACATATACACGCCATAAGCAATATCTTTACACAAATGAAACAACCGATTCCTACCATGCACCAATCCAATCCAATCTCATATACTCCATTGACTGTCTAGACTGCCATCAGCAATGTATCGGACATACATCACAGACCCTCAGTAAACGAATCGCTTTACACAAGTGATATTCGCCACCTGAACGTTGCGCACTTGCCAAACACGTGGACACACAAGATCACACTTTTGCCTTCGATGAAACGAAAATCTTACATAAGGAACATAACCTTACAAAAAAGAAATTCCTTGAAATGTTATATATATGTAGTCACCCTACAGTTAATTTTACAACTGATACAGTGCTATTTATTCATATTTATGAAAATTTATTAAGTAATACACACATAACTCCATATATTATACCATATAACCATAGTTCCATACACATACAATATCATACTGGTTCTTAATCTTCTCTTAGGCTCCTACTCTGGACCTCTCCTGTGACCGTTATTGACATTACTACCTTTTGTCTCACGCGTTCCATCTCCTGCGCATAATTCCATTCCCGCGTCCCTTAGTTGTACTAGTCTATTTTGTACTAGCCTATTTTCATAGAAAATCTTTATATTCGGGTTCATTTTTGACGTCTGACGATTCGCTCTGTTCGCTGAAAATGGCGCCAGGATACACGTTGTTCCGTCATTACATATAAATATAATTTCCACATAATTCTGATATATTTTAACATAATCACTTACAAAAATCATACGTAATGGTATTACAACCAATTGTCTCGCATACTGCCGTCCTTATTTAAATCGTCCTATCTCACATTTTTTTTGTATTTTGACTTAGTTACATATTTTCGTAGCTCTGGATTATTTCTGTCTATATTGCAAAGTTAGAAAATCCTAACTGCTCTTCAAAGTCGTTAAATTTCCCTAAATATATTGTCCTATCTACAAAATAAGTGCGTTTACTAATTTAAAATATCCTATGTAACTTTTACTAAAGCAAATAAACATCTTATGGGAGTGCCTCCGTAGCCGGCGCCGGCCTTGCGTATAGTTGCCGGCGCGCTTCTATTTGGGAACGAAAAAGACTGATACAACGCATACGCATTTTAAACAGAGCCCTTAGCTGCCCTCTCGCACCAGACACACGCATTTTTGCAAAAATATAATGTAAAAATCTAACCTCAAAAAACTAACCTCTACGGGAGCCGATCCTACCCGGGCTATGCATACCAAATTATCAGTTCTATGCGATACCTCCCTACCTACCGTCGCTCCTGGATGCGTTACAACTAACAAGGTACTTAAACTGCCCTATTATTAATTCGTTATGGAAACCGGCTCCGGCGACTATACACCTATAAAACTGTAGCCGGCGCCGGTTACGGAGGCACTTACTTTTCTTATTTTAGTACTACTGAAAACAAAGATTTATTTTACAAAGTTAAAGCATCCTATATAACATATGCTAAGTTAAAATTGGCCTATCTCCCAATTTGCTTGTAGATAGGATATTCTACTTTAGCAGGCTTGGGAAAATAAGTTGATTTGTTTCTTAAAATATTCGCACATAGGATATAGAGAATAAAGGATCGTCTTTGTTCTTGGTAACATAACCTAAAAAACAGGTGTTTTTGCGTGCACATCAAGGCTCAGTTTATACTGTGTAATTGGCAAATAAAGATTGTTGTGTGGAGCTTCTAATAATTTCTGGTTTTGTGGTGACCAGAAACGTTATTTGCATATAAGTATTGCTTAAAATTTTATATAACGTAAAACTTATAAATATATCTGTTGCATACCTCCATGGTGTAGTTTTCGCAATAATAAAATGTTTGTGTCCAGTGAAAACGTTACCTTTTCAGAATGTCATCTCGTGGAAAGAAGCTGATAGGATTAGCTTTAAACAAAAATTTTCAGAAGACAATTTCCGAGTTCAAAATGAAAAGGAAACCAAAGGAACGAGAAACTGATGATCCTGATTATCTACCACCGGAAAATGAAGATAATTTGAATAATAAATAGTAGCAGTAGCGAAGTAGGCAATCCAGAATATGATAATATAGCTGAAGAAGAATATAGGATTCAAATGTTGAATTGAATGTTGCTTATGAAGATTCCATTGGGCCACTTTTGTCAAACATACAGATAGTTGAAGATTGTGTGCACGGTGAAGTAGCCGAGATTGAAAATGGATATCAACGTGAAAACAATAATGAAGCTATTCAAGCAGATGAAGTATGGATTGGAAATATTTTATTAAACTTAATAAATTACGGTATTGAAACTCCTGCAAAGTTCGCTAAACGTAAGTTTACCAAAAAATACCACGAATACACTCTAATCAAAATGATTCGGAACAGAAGGAATTTAGCTCAACTCACTAAAAAAGGGAAAGGGCTCAACTAAAAGATTTAATAACGTTGGATACTCTACTTGAACAGGATTTACCTCCATTACCACCTGAAATAATATCTACTCCTAACTTGGTCGAAACCACAAACATTCGACAAGTCCCCATCCCAAAACCAAGAATGGTATCATTCAAGCAAGAACCCACAACTTCATTATGAGAGACTCATCAAGGATGCGATTCCAATAAGATTAGATATACATGTATACCCATATGTATGTATTATATTTAAATATAATAGAATTTATTTTCGAGAACAGTTTCTTAATTTATAATGATTAATATTATAAACAAATTATGGGTGTCCCCATGGGTGTCAACACGAGTAGCATTCTGGCCCAGATACTCATGGACCAATTCCTAGATGATGTCATCCCACGTCTACCTTTTCAGGTTCCTTTCTTATACAAATACGTCAACATCATCACAGCAATCCCCAATTACGCAACCCAAGTCTTACTACACACCTTTAATTCTCATAATCCACGCATACAATTTACAATAGAAGAAGAAAACAACAATAGTGTTCCTTTTCTAGACACCGAAGCCATCAGAATTTCAAATAACACTATCATCACCGATTGGTACCAAGTAGTTCAGGTAGATACCACAATTTCTATTCATCTCTAAACCATAACTCAACTTTTTAAGATCTATGAAAACCCATATTGAAAAAATATCTCACCCCTCACTTCATGATAAAAACTTACACGAACCACGGAACCTATTCATTCAAAATTCTTATCCCGACAGATTTATTACCAAAGCCCTCAGCAACACTAACCGGCATACACCTTCATATACACCCACACAGACAGTATCAATATTTTCAGTACTTCCGATGATATATAATTTAACTCCAAAACTTACAATCATGTTAAAAGAATATAATATCAAAATAGGGAATATCTTTACACAACTGAAACAGCCGATTCCTACCACGCACCAATCCAATCATCCAATCTCATATACTCCATTGACTGTATAGACTCCCATCAGCAATATATCGGACATACATCACAGACCCTCAGTAAACGAATCGCATTACACAAAAGTGGTATTCGCCGCCGACCTGAACGTTGCGCACTTGCCAAACACGTGGACACACAAGATCACACTTTTGCCTTCGATGAAACAAAAATCTTACATAAGGAACATAACCATACAAAAAGGAAATTCCTTGAAATGTTATATTTATATGTAGTCACCCTACAGTTAACTTTAAAACTGATACAAAAGGCATTAGTACTATTTACTCATATTTATTAAGTAATACACACATTCCATATATTATACCATATAACCATAGTTCCATACACATACAATATTATATTGCTTCTTAATCTGGTCTTAGGCTCCTACTCTGGACATCTCATGTGACCGTTATTGACATTACCACCTTTTGTCTCGCGCGTTCCATCTCCTTCGCATAATTCCATTCACGCGTCCCTTAGTTGTACTAGTCCATTTTCATAGAACACCTTTTAGAACGTATCACGTCATTTAAAAGTACTTGGTCACATTCGTTAAATATACATATATTATTTTAGGTAATGACTGTTCCGGTGAAAATATATACTGTCCATCATGCCAGCTTAATATACCAAAAGAAAACTATTGTGCAACATGTTCTTCAGACATTCATCAACACATACTTTGTTCCATTGAATTAGTGGGAAAATTGATCTGCATTTCCTGCAACAAACAAATAGATTTATCAAAACCGTGCAGAAAAGATAAACAACAATCCATTGAAAACTGGAAAAACCTAAGGGAACCCGATTTAGAAAATAAAGATACCTCGAACATCTATCTCGAACCATCAAGTGAATTGTTGGAAGCTAATTACCATTCTTTGAAACAAGTTTTACCGGTGGGCCTTTTAAGGAATGGACATTTGGATTACCTCCAACCTGTTTCCATTTCAAAACATTACTCAATAACGCTGTCTAATACTAACTTGTGCTTACGATTCTTTAACACAGTTATTGAGTACAACATATTGTGACAGCGACACTTTCAAAGATTTCATTAATTTTGATGAAGAATGTCTATCAAATTAGTTGTGAACTTGGTAAAAGAAATAGTAACAAGAAACCTATCGGTATCGGGCCCTAATGGTTGAGAATTACAGTAACAAAAAATTATCAGAAGGGAATAATTCATTGCTGTCAAATATTGGCTTGTAATGTGTTGACGAACCGCTCCAGAGAGGTATGGCTGCGACTCTGCTGCCACCTGCTGCCAGTACACTAGAATATGTATCTGACAAAATTGTCAATAGTCAATTCTCAATTGTGAAATTGTGATTGTGTTTGCCACTGATTTTATGACTAGTTTGCTGTTATTTAATTTTATAATGAATGCGACTTGTAATTTTTGTTACAAAAAATTTACATATGTAAAGAATTTAAATGCACATTTACGAAACATTCATTCCATTGAACCTTGCTTGAAGAGGAAAGGTGATTTAACATGCAGTGAGTGTTCTGTAATTTGTTCCAGTTGTGTGGATTTAAGAGACCACATTATGAGTAATCATAACATTGAAATGTATAAGGAAGAGTTGCAGTTTAATAAAACAGAAGGTATTTGTGTGAAGATACTGATTTAGAATTAGTAATCTAAATTCAAATTTCTTATTACAGAATTTGTTACATGGAAACTAGAAAAAGAGAAAGGCATGCAATGTTCATATGTGCAAAGAACAGGACGCAAGAATTTAAGTGATGCACACAAGAGCTATTACGTTTGCCACAGATCTGGTTTCCTTAACACATTTAATAAAACTGGCGAAACATCAACTGGAGTTAGAAGTTTGAAAAAGATGGAAAATTTAAAGCAATTTTATATTACCCCCATGTTGGACACGAGTGTTCGCTGAAACATATTAATCTCTCTCATGAGAAACGAGCACAGATTGCGGGCACGAATTCAAAAATATTACATGTTAATTTTTTATTGATAATTAACAAGAATTATTTACTTCCAGATAAGATTGCTCAAGGCATTTCTTTTGACCGTATTCTGGATGATATCAGAAATAATCTTTCAACAACTGACTGTCTAGAAAGGATCCATCTTGCAGATCGGCATGACCTCAGGAATATAAAAAGACAATTTGGGTTAAATATCCATATCCAGTTGCATCCTGAGGATGCCGTGAGTGTTGATTTGTGGGTAAAATCTATGGAATATGGTCAAGAAACATCTTCCATTTTATTTTGTAAACAGCAGGGCTCAATGTCTTTGCTCAAAGAAAGTGAATTTGCAAAGAACGATTTTTTTGGCTTTTATGACAGATTTTCAAAAGGATATGTTGACAAAGTTTGGCTGAGATAAAATTTTTATAGATTCTACTGATGGCATAACAGGTTATGATTTCTTGTTGACTACCATTATGGTGGTGAACGAATGTGGTGAAGGAATTCCAGTTGCTTTTTTAATTTCCAATAAATGCGATACCAATGTTTTAAAGATTTTTTCGATTTAATAAAAGTAAAAATGGGAGATGCTATACAATGCAATGCTTTTATGTCAGATGATGCTGTTGAGTTTTATAATGCCTGATATATGGTGATGGGGAAGCCAAATAATTATTTGTTGTGTGTATGGCATGTTGATAGGAACTGGAGAAAACAGCTGCAAAAAATTAAATTAAAATCAGAAATTTATAAAGTTCTTCGTGTTTTATTGGAAATGCAAAATGAGGAAGAATTTGATAATCTTTTGTATAAAGTTACAAATGAACTATGTGCACCAAAAGATACTTCGGATTTTGGGAAATATTTCCAAACTTATTATGCAAATCGTCCGCAGTTATGGGCATTCTGCTTTAGGAAGGGGTTGGGCATTAATACAAATATGTATTTAGAATCAATGCACAAGACACTGAAACACATATACTTAGAAGGTAAGAAGGGTAAGAGGTTAGATCGAACAATCAATGCTCTAATGAAATTAGTTAGAGATCATATTTTCAAGAGGTTAAAAAAAAGTGTTAAAGGAAACTCATCCTACCTATTAGATATTATCAAACAGAGGCATAAAAGTAGCAAAGATATTAAAATGGATCACATTACCCAGGTTGATCATAGTACTTGGAAATTACAATCTTTAAGAAACAAAACATTTTACACTATTTGTAAAATTGAAGAGCCTGAATGCACAAAATGCCAACTCTACTGCGATAAGTGTCAAATTTGAGTCCACAGTTTTACTTGATATTGAATCCTGAGCAAGCTAATCATGATTATTGCAGCACAGTAGGTCTATATGAGAATCCACAACCCTAAATGGTTTTCTTTGATTAGTTACAGTAATAATTATGCTTGTAAATAAATTTCAAAATTTTTGCTTAATCACAGTAAGCGTTCTTTTACTCTAGGATACTGTATCGGCAAAGATTAATAAAATGAGATTCAAAAATTATACTTTTTATGAAATTTTGTTTTTGTGAGTAAATAAATATCTTTACCTAAATGATAATTATTTAAAGTATGATTTGATTCTGTCTTGTAGGTATAAGATATGAAATAAATGAACATTATAAACTTACTTAAACTATGTTTGATATCTGTAAAATTTATGTAAAATTTTGTTCCATTTATTTTTTGTTAAGTATTACTATTTTTATTCAGCATTTTTATATTTAGATATAAGAAAATGTCTAAAATTTATTCAGTATAATTGTAAACACGTTATTTCCTATGATTGAGATCCAAAAATTCTGCCGTTTCTTAAATTTTCAGAATAAATATTGCAACGATACTTATGTCTTTTGTTGTGCAACGGTAGTTTGTATCTTACTTTCGGTACCAACTAAACCTGGATACGGTCGGTTGGACATGTAATCGTCGACAATACCCTTGAGCTCATTGTCGAAGAAAGGGTAGGGTTCTCTATTGCTAAACGATGATAAACAGAACACAGGAACAACTTAAAATCAACTCTATTACTTTAACTATTTACACTACAGTTGATTAAATCAGATATATACAAAATATTTACAGTGACAATTAATACAGGACTTCGCGGCAATAATTCAGATTCTCAAGTCGGTCTGTCAAACGGTCTGTACGGTACAAGTTAATAATTAAATGAGTTGTTCGCCGGGCGAACCTCTCATTGAATTCTGATGTCCTGATACACGTCGAACGTACGGCGTGCGATCTGTACAATATAGGTCTGGGGTTCTGGACGTTACGTAGCAGTATTGAAATACAGTCCAGTCGGGGGTTTAGGTACGGGATCTTCGGTGTCGCACTGCAGAGTGCAATCCCTTCGGGGAGGCCGCTAACCAATATGTAATGGATACGTCCTACCATACACCGGCTGCCTCTAGGTTTGGGTTGTAACGTTGCAAAAGTAAACACCTTGATTAATCAAAAATTGATTAGTGTTTACTTTGGACGTTCTGACGTCACGCCGTGATCCAGAAGGAAAATGGATGGGAGAAGCAAGCGCGCGCCAGTTGAGATTTAAAACATCCGATAGCGAAGGTTTGCACACGTCCCATGTATGACGCGAAGGATCAACGTCACAATTGGTGCAGACGGCACCAATGCCCCCGCTGGAAAATCTCGGAAGAAGACCGCAGAATCCACCCCCCCTGAGTCTCATAAAAGTGGATGCTCCAGAAGGCAGAATGCAGTACTTGGTCGTCCGGCCATCAGCTGGGACCAGGGCTCCCAGCATCCGAGATGATGCTGGCCGCCGACTTTCAATCCGACTTCGAATTAAGAATCCTTCCGATTCAGAATTCATTTACCGCCGCCGATTCTCAATACTGACTTTATTTAACCGCGACGCACTGAGTAACGTTCTCGTTTCGCCGTTCGATCTGCAGATATATCCTCCGCTACCGTTTTCATGTAAGTGCCTATATGGTTATTTATTGCTAGCTGGTCTAGCAATATTTAAACATTATCCAACCAACGTGGTTGGACCTGACTGGTTGTACGGCAACGGGTCTACCGAAATCGGAGCTCTCTGGCAGGGGTAGGAAACCACTTAATTACGTTTTCTCCGCTGGTTATTTATAGCCACCTGGGATTTCTTTGTGGTGACCGGTTTCCACCCAAACCTAGAGGCAGCCGGTGTATGGTAGGACGTATCCATTACATATTGGTTAGCGGCCTCCCCGAAGGGATTGCACTCTGGAGTGCGACACCGAAGATCCCGTACCTAAACCCCCGACTGGACTGTATTTCAATACTGCTACGTAACGTCCAGAACACCAGACCTATATTGTACAGATCGAACGCCGGATGTTCGACGTGTATCAGGACACCAGAATTCAATAAGAGGTTCGCCCGCGGCGAACAACTCATTTAATTATTAACTCGTACCGTACAGACCGTTTGACCGACCGACTTGAGAATATGAATTAGTTACCGCGAAGTCCTATATTAATTGTCACTGTAAATATTTTGTATATATCTGATTTAGTCAACTGTAGTGTAAATAGTTAAAGTAATAGAGTTAATTTTATGTTGTTCCTGTGTTCTATTTATCACCGTTTAGCAATAGAGAACCCTACCCTTTCTTCGACAAAGAGCTCAAGGGTATTGTCGACGATTACATGTCCAACCGACCGTATCCACGTTTAGTTGGTACCGAAAGTAAGATAAAAACTACCGTTGCACAACAAAAGACATAAGTATCGTTGCACAAAATGGCGCCCGAGCAGGGACAAGTTTTCGTCACTATTGCACCCGGGAATCCAGAACTAGGACCAGTCCCGTGAAGCACCGTGAAAATTTAATTTTCAAACTCCGTCGGAAAATTTGAAACCCGAGTAAGTTGTGTGTATTTTATTTCTATGTTCACAGTTAGAGAAAAAATCTCCGTGTGATACCGTCAGAGAGTGGAACGTGAAGTTCGACAAAAACTCTGATCCGATAGTACTCGCTGGAGAAGCTTGAAGAGCTACAGCGATGCTATAATACCGAACGCAAGGAATTATTGGAATCCTGACCGGACCTCCGACCAGATAAAATGTTTGTTAAGGTACCGTGATACAAAAAACTCTTTGGGAATGATAAAAGTTTCTGGCAAAGATTGTATATTTTATTACTGCCCGTTGCGATGTATGTATTTTGAAACGAGAAATAAACTAGATTTTATTTAGCGAACATATGAATTATTTTCGCAAAAAGCTAGCAAAACCGAGCGCATTTGAATTTAAAAATCGAAGTACAGAATGTAGGTACTTAAAAGAAATAAGTTCAATAGCCTCCCGTGCTTGTTTAGATTTTAGGAGAATACCAGGGCGTTTTCGTAGAAATGTCGCCGCCGTCTCCGTATCTGAAGCAAGCTAAAAAGCTGACATCGCAAGCAAACAAAATGGTAACAATGGAGCTACCGGACCGAAGGATGATACGAGGGAATTTTGGAATGAAATTCGCCATCATCTCCTGATCCGAAACCGGCTTATGTAGCGCATGCCGCGCATAAAGCAACCGACCGAAGGATGATACGAAGGAATGTTGGAATGAAATTCTCCATCATCTCCGAACCCGAAACCGGCTTACGTAGCGCATGCCGCGCGTAAAGCAACCGAACCGTAGGATGATATGAGGGCATTTTAGAATGGAATTCGCCGTCAACTCCTAATCCGAAACCGGCTTATGTAGCGCATGCCGCGCTCAAAGCAACCGAACCGAAAGAAGATACCAGGGCGTTTCTGTATGAATTTCGCCGCCGACTCAGAAACCGTTACCAGCTAGAAAGAAGATACCAGGGCGTTTCTGTATGAATTTCGCCGCCGACTCAGAAACCGTTACCAGCTAGAAAGAAGATACCAGGACGTTTTTGTATGAATTTCGCCACCGACTCAGAATCCGGTACCGGCTTAATCAGCTGACACCGTCTGCATACCAGTTCTAAGGGAACTGTACGTTCCAGAGAAACAGTCTCAGGCCTTAGAAACCCGATTCAGGCTACCGCAAGATGAAGGAAATCCGTTCCGCCGTAAGTAAGTTACTTGTAACCGACATGTGGTTTTATTCTTTCAGCCTGTAGAAAAACTAGAAGACCGAAGAGTACCAAGCACTCGTCTCACCCAGGTGGAGGTGGTGTGTAACGTTGCAAAAGTAAACACCTTGATTAATCAAAAATTGATTAGTGTTTACTTTGGACGTTCTGACGTCACGCCGTGATCCAGAAGGAAAATGGATGGGAGAAGCAAGCGCGCGCCAGTTGAGATTTAAAACATCCGATAGCGAAGGTTTGCACACGTCCCATGTATGACGCGAAGGATCAACGTCACAATTGGTGCAGACGGCACCAATGCCCCCGCTGGAAAATCTCGGAAGAAGACCGCAGAATCCACCCCCCCTGAGTCTCATAAAAGTGGATGCTCCAGAAGGCAGAAGGCAGTACTTGGTCGTCCGGCCATCAGCTGGGACCAGGGCTCCCAGCATCCGAGATGATGCTGGCCGCCGACTTTCAATCCGACTTCGAATTAAGAATCCTTCCGATTCAGAATTCATTTACCGCCGCCGATTCTCAATACTGACTTTATTTAACCGCGACGCACTGAGTAACGTTCTCGTTTCGCCGTTCGATCTGCAGATATATCCTCCGCTACCGTTTTCATGTAAGTGCCTATATGGTTATTTATTGCTAGCTGGTCTAGCAATATTTAAACATTATCCAACCAACGTGGTTGGACCTGACTGGTTGTACGGCAACGGGTCTACCGAAATCGGAGCTCTCTGGCAGGGGTAGGAACCACTTAATTACGTTTTCTCCGCTGGTTATTTATAGCCACCTGGGATTTCTTTGTGGTGACCGGTTTCCACCCAAACCTAGAGGCAGCCGGTGTATGGTAGGACGTATCCATTACATATTGGTTAGCGGCCTCCCCGAAGGGATTGCACTCTGGAGTGCGACACCGAAGATCCCGTACCTAAACCCCCGACTGGACTGTATTTCAATACTGCTACGTAACGTCCAGAACACCAGACCTATATTGTACAGATCGAACGCCGGATGTTCGACGTGTATCAGGACACCAGAATTCAATAAGAGGTTCGCCCGCGGCGAACAACTCATTTAATTATTAACTCGTACCGTACAGACCGTTTGACCGACCGACTTGAGAATATGAATTAGTTACCGCGAAGTCCTATATTAATTGTCACTGTAAATATTTTGTATATATCTGATTTAGTCAACTGTAGTGTAAATAGTTAAAGTAATAGAGTTAATTTTATGTTGTTCCTGTGTTCTATTTATCACCGTTTAGCAATAGAGAACCCTACCCTTTCTTCGACAAAGAGCTCAAGGGTATTGTCGACGATTACATGTCCAACCGACCGTATCCACGTTTAGTTGGTAGCGAAAGTAAGATAAAAACTACCGTTGCACAACAAAAGACATAAGTATCGTTGCAGGGTGGAAACCGGTCACCACAAAGAAATCCCAGGTGGCTATAAATAACCAGCGGAGAAAACGTAATTAAGTGGTTCCTACCCCTGCCAGAGAGCTCCGATTTCGGTAGACCCGTTGCCGTACAACCAGTCAGGTCCAACCACGTTGGTTGGATAATGTTTAAATATTGCTAGACCAGCTAGCAATAAATAACCATATAGGCACTTACATGAAAACGGTAGCGGAGGATATATCTGCAGATCGAACGGCGAAACGAGAACGTTACTCAGTGCGTCGCGGTTAAATAAAGTCAGTATTGAGAATCGGCGGCGGTGAATGAATTCTGAATCTGAAGGATTCTTAATTCGAAGTCGGATTGAAAGTCGGCGGCCAGCATCATCTCGGATGCTGGGAGCCCTGGTCCCAGCTGATGGCCGGACGACCAAGTACTGCCTTCTGCCTTCTGGAGCATCCACTTTTATGAGACTCAGGGGGGGTGGATTCTGCGGTCTTCTTCCGAGATTTTCCAGCGGGGGCATTGGTGCCGTCTGCACCAATTGTGACGTTGATCCTTCGCGTCATACATGGGACGTGTGCAAACCTTCGCTATCGCATGTTTTAAATCTCAACTGGCGCGCGCTTGCTTCTCCCATCCATTTTCCTTCTGGATCACGGCGTGACGTCAGAACGTCCAAAGTAAACACTAATCAATTTTTGATTAATCAAAGTGTTTACTTTTGCAACGTTACACACCACCTCCACCTGGGTGAGACGAGTGCTTGGTACTCTTCGGTCTTCTAGTTTTTCTACAGGCTGAAAGAATAAAACCACATGTCGGTTACAAGTAACTTACTTACGGCGGAACGGATTTCCTTCATCTTGCGGTAGCCTGAATCGGGTTTCTAAGGCCTGAGACTGTTTCTCTGGAACGTACAGTTCCCTTAGAACTGGTGTGCAGACGGTGTCAGCTGATTAAGCCGGTACCGGATTCTGAGTCGGTGGCGAAATTCATACAGAAACGCCCTGGTATCTTCTTTCTAGCTGGTAACGGTTTCTGAGTCGGCGGCGAAATTCATACAGAAACGCCCTGGTATCTTCTTTCTAGCTGGTAACGGTTTCTGAGTCGGCGGCGAAATTCATACAGAAACGCCCTGGTATCTTCTTTCGGTTTGGTTGCTTTGAGCGCGGCATGCGCTACATAAGCCGGTTTCGGATTAGGAGTTGACGGCGAATTCCATTCTAAAATGCCCTCATATCATCCTACGGTTCGGTTGCTTTACGCGCGGCATGCGCTACGTAAGCCGGTTTCGGGTTCGGAGATGATGGAGAATTTCATTCCAACATTCCTTCGTATCATCCTTCGGTCGGTTGCTTTATGCGCGGCATGCGCTGCATAAGCCGGTTTCGGATCAGGAGATGATGGAGAATTTCATTCCAACATTCCTTCGTATCATCCTTCGGTCGGGTAGCTCCATTGTTACCATTTTGTTTGCTTGCGATGTCAGCTTTTTAGCTTGCTTCAGATACGGAGACGGCGGCGACATTTCTACGAAAACGCCCTGGTATTCTCCTAAAATCTGAACAAGCACGGGAGGCTATTGAACTTAATATTTCTTTTAGGTACCTACATTCTGTACTTCGGTTTTTAAATTCAAATGCGCTCGGTTTTGCTAGCTTTTTGCGAAAATAATTCATATGTTCGCTAAATAAAATCGAGTTTATTTCTCGTTTCAAAATACATACATCGCAACGGGCAGTAATAAAATATACAATCTTTGCCAGAAACTTTTATCATTCCCAAAGAGTTTTTTGTATCACGGTACCTTAACAAACATTTGATCTGGTCGGAGCTCCGGTCAGGATTCCAATAAATCCTTGCGGTCGGTATTATAGCATCGCTGTAGCTCTTCAAGCTTCTCCAGCGAGTACTATCGGATCAGAGTTTTTGTCGAACTTCACGTTCCACTCTCTGACGGTATCACACGGAGTTTTTTTCTCTAACTGTGAACATAGAAATAAAATACACACAACTTACTCGGGTTTCAAATTTTCCGACGGAGTTTGAAAATTAAATTTTCACGGTGCTTCACGGGACTGGTCCTAGTTCTGGATTTCCGGGTGCAATAGTGACGAAAACTTGTCCCTGCTCGGGCGCCATTTTGTGCAACGATACTTATGTCTTTTGTTGTGCAACGGTAGTTTGTATCTTACTTTCGGTACCAACTAAACCTGGATACGGTCGGTTGGACATGTAATCGTCGACAATACCCTTGAGCTCTTTGTCGAAGAAAGGGTAGGGTTCTCTATTGCTAAACGATGATAAACAGAACACAGGAACAACTTAAAATCAACTCTATTACTTTAACTATTTACACTACAGTTGATTAAATCAGATATATACAAAATATTTACAGTGACAATTAATACAGGACTTCGCGGCAATAATTCAGATTCTCAAGTAGGTCTGTCAAACGGTCTGTACGGTACAAGTTAATAATTAAATGAGTTGTTCGCCGGGCGAACCTCTCATTGAATTCTGATGTCCTGATACACGTCGAACGTACGGCGTGCGATCTGTACAATATAGGTCTGGGGTTCTGGACGTTACGTAGCAGTATTGAAATACAGTCCAGTCGGGGGTTTAGGTACGGGATCTTCGGTGTCGCACTGCAGAGTGCAATCCCTTCGGGGAGGCCGCTAACCAATATGTAATGGATACGTCCTACCATACACCGGCTGCCTCTAGGTTTGGGTGGAAACCGGTCACCACAAAGAAATCCCAGGTGGCTATAAATAACCAGCGGAGAAAACGTAATTAAGTGGTTCCTACCCCTGCCAGAGAGCTCCGATTTCGGTAGACCCGTTGCCGTACAACCAGTCAGGTCCAACCACGTTGGTTGGATAATGTTTAAATATTGCTAGACCAGCTAGCAATAAATAACCATATAGGCACTTACATGAAAACGGTAGCGGAGGATATATCTGCAGATCGAACGGCGAAACGAGAACGTTACTCAGTGCGTCGCGGTTAAATAAAGTCAGTATTGAGAATCGGCGGCGGTGAATGAATTCTGAATCTGAAGGATTCTTAATTCGAAGTCGGATTGAAAGTCGGCGGCCAGCATCATCTCGGATGCTGGGAGCCCTGGTCCCAGCTGATGGCCGGACGACCAAGTACTGCCTTCTGCCTTCTGGAGCATCCACTTTTATGAGACTCAGGGGGGGTGGATTCTGCGGTCTTCTTCCGAGATTTTCCAGCGGGGGCATTGGTGCCGTCTGCACCAATTGTAACGTTGATCCTTCGCGTCATACATGGGACGTGTGCAAACCTTCGCTATCGCATGTTTTAAATCTCAACTGGCGCGCGCTTGCTTCTCCCATCCATTTTCCTTCTGGATCACGGCGTGACGTCAGAACGTCCAAAGTAAACACTAATCAATTTTTGATTAATCAAAGTGTTTACTTTTGCAACGTTACAATATTATAACAGAGAGGTATATTTAAAGAATGATGTATGTAATTCTAACTAAATTATGTTTTTATACCATAACTATTGATCCCTACAAAATAAAGTACATTCAATTCTCAATTTTGTAAGTTTCAGCCTCATTCTTGCTTTCCCAAATAAAGACGTTTATTATTATTATTAAACAAATACACCTTTCCTAATTTTATGTAGAAAAAAATATATTTCTTTATTGAAATAGCAACAGCACGAGGCAAGACGGTTCCCGGCTAAAAATTCAAGATATGCGCATCACGACTATTAAGTTGCCGTTTGTTTTTATGAGTACCTAAATAAAAATATAAATGATAATTATTTAAAGTATGATTTTTTGATTCTGTCTTGTAGGTATAATAATATATGAAATACCTATGAACCTTATAAACTTACTTAAGCTAGGTATGTTTGATATCTTTGTAAAGCGGCCCATTCACTGTCGAACCGCTTCGTCCAACCCAGTTGGAGCTTTGGTTGGCCGCGTTTTGAAAATCATTTAAAAACAGTCAAACATAGTTGCGCTCGTGTTGGCGCCAGCCATTCATTGGCGAACATCTGTCGAACCCAACCGCGTTCGATAGTGAATGGCCCGCTTATAAAATTTATGTAAAATTTAGGCCCATTAATTTTTTCTTAAATATTACATTTTTTATTCAGGTAAGTAACATTTTTATATTTATAAGAAAACGTCTGAAATTTATTCAGTATTCTAAACACATTATTTCGTATGATTGAGATTCAAAAATTGTGCTGTTTATTAAATTTTAAGAATAAATATTACATCAGATAGGTATTTAAAGAATGATCTAATTGTAACTTTTAACTAAATTGATGTTTTTATACCAATAACTATTGATCCCTACATTCAATTCACAATTTTGTAAGTTTCAGCCTCATTAAACATATACACCTTTCCTAATTTTATGTAGAAAAAAAATTCTTTATTGAAATAGTAACGCAGCAGCTGTTATTCACCAACACGAGGTAAGGCAGTACCCGGCTAAAAAGATATGCGCATGCGCATCACTACTTTATTAAGTTTCTGAATTGTAGTGAGGGGGCAGTAGGATCGCAGCCATTCCTCTGGAGCGGCTCGTATGTGTTGTTCATCAGGAAGAAAGTGTCAATTCCTTAAGGAAAACGGGCATACTTTTGCCGAAATTAAGTATTGAAGTTTCCGACTCCGCTGATATATCCAGTGTACTGCTTAAGTTAACTGAAAGAGCTGAATTCAAGAAAAAATGAAATCACTGTGGCACATTTTTGAACAGGAGAATCGAAGTAGGACTCACTCACATCTTCGTAGAGCCAGTTGATATAAAATTTAAAACATTGGAACTAAGCACCAAATTGTATGATCTACCAAAAGTACTAACAGTTGGGTCAAACAAAAAATATATATTAAGAGGGGCAGTTGGCTATATGGGTCCTGATGATGCAGTTGGCCATTTTACTTGTTATTCCTTTCGCCATAACAACCTGTGGGAGGAATACGACGGCACAAAGAAAAGAAGTGAATCTAGGTCATCCAAACTGTTATAAGAGTTCACATACTGTTATATTCCGTATATCGATCGATTACCTACTTCACAATGCAAAGAATCAGTCACATTGGCCACCTAAGTACATCGACTTTTAAAATCTCCAGCCGTTTATCAGCGAATATTTTAAAAGTGTACATTTCACTCTATAATAAAGTCAAATTTAGAATTCAGTATGTAGTTTTACGTAGGACAGCGTTGCCAGAACAACAACTTAATAACATACATACCTGCAATATGTTGGCTCATGATCGTTCAAACATTTCAGATGATTTTCCTCGCTAATAAATCAAGTTTTCACTACGTTTAATAGCTATCGGCATTCAGTAAATCTGCGTAATAGATATATTACAGTAAATGTAATAAACTGGTTATGTATAGTTGCCGGTTCTTCAATATAATTGTAAGAATTATAGGTAAATGTGATAAATAAGCACAAATTATAGTAAATGTAACACACTGGTTGCGTTTATTTATATCCCATACTAGGTTTTGACAAGTAGGCCACTTCCACCTTCACGCGCTTTAACAGACTGTTAAACTTCATGCCATACAAGCAACAGGTTTGGCGCAGTACCGAGAGGCGCAGGTCAGGTGGAGAGTTTTTGTTCAAATACAAGCGAAGCCTTTTTCTTCTAAATTTTGTTGTAATTTACAGAATTTTGCATGCATTCCATGTGTTGTGTCTGGTGGCCCGTCACGAAAGGTATTTGTTTAAAGAAAAGCCGCGATTACTAATGAAAACAAGGGCATATTTATATATTAGAAGATAAGATTATAGAGGGGGGACATTTCCAGGTGCAGAATCGAGTAGTTTAATATAAAGGCCTGGTAGAAGAATACTTCTTTATTTAATGTTTAGTTCGGTATCTTCGTGCAAAATTTAAAACATTAAATTTGAAAAGTAATGGATTCCATTGCAATGGTTCATACACTTAATAGTAGATTATACGAGGTTATAAGTATGGATACAACGATGAATTTATCGTGAAAGAGTTAGCCGCCATCACTCTTGGGAGTGGGCGAATGAGGCACTATTTATTTAAAGCTCCAGCACTCCAGCACTCCAGCGGTATCTTCGTGCAAAATTTAAAACATTAAATTTGAAAACTTCTTTATTTAATGTTTAGTTCGGTATCTTCGTGCAAAATTTAAAACATTAAATTTGAAAAGTAATGGATTCCATTGCAATGGTTCATACACTTAATAGTAGATTATACGAGGTTATAAGTATGGATACAACGATGAATTTATCGTGAAAGAGTTAGCCGCCATCACTCTTGGGAGTGGGCGAATGAGGCACTATTTATTTAAAGCTCCAGCACTCCAGCGGGAGAGGCACGCAGATGGGAGCATGGAATTGGGAGAGCTCTCCAGAATACTAGAGAGGATGTTTTACGGCAAGCCTGGAGGCTATCATGTGGACAGTGGAAGAATCGGTGGCCATCGCATGCAAAGGCATCCAAAAGAAGAGGTTTCTGTAGAGGCTGTTACCAGCCTACCATATATACGATGTCGAAGTTCTTGTGCTGCATGTCGATACATCATTACCTACATTACGCCAAAATTGACGGAAACATCTATAAAGCTTTGTTTAGAGCATCCGGTTGCCCGCTGACAATGCGCGTTTAGCAGTGTTCATAGAATCCGACGATATTTGATGGATATGAATTTTCGTTGTAATTAAGTGCGAAATGAAGTTTCCAGATTTTCAACATTTTTCACAATGTAAATAACTTAAAAGGCAAGCAAAATAAACTAAGTCGTTCATCCATTTCACATTTTCTTTACCATGTATCCTACTGTCAGTTACAATGCCCTTTTCACACCTCTTATAATTCTTCTTAAATAAGCCTGTTAACCACTTGACTGGGGCCTCACTACCTGCCGGAGGTTGAGTTGAACACAAAAGAGTGGCCAGACTGACATCGAAAATAGTACCTTTTCCATGAAAATACGTCGTTTTATTAAATGCAAGATAGAGCATTATCAATCTTACTAAATAAAGGCACACAACCATCATGGACGGCACTATATAATTAAAATGCTTATTATTAATAACAATTACCAACAAGTAAGTGTAGTTAACCCATTCTAGCCGGAAAAATTTACACATAGGCAAAAATGACGGAGGCGCAGTACAAGATATCATAAACATTATTATTAATAACAATTGACGACGACTAATTATATGCATGAATTACGGCCTCGCGACTCCATAATACATGCGTAATTTTAAAAAATCGCGAATCGCAAGCACGGACCAATTAATTAAAAAACGCTATTGAAGCCGCTAATGAAGCCCTCATTAAATGCGGCGGAGGTGGCCGCTCAACCTACATAAAACCACTACTCTGGGCATTAGTTAATCCAAAAAACACCTCTGCTGACCCAGATGCGACGATATACTGAAGAGCATTTTTCGATTTACACATAAGGAACTGGGCACCAACCATGTCGTGCTGCTGTGGGTTACAGTCGATTCAAAACCAATTTTCGACGGCCTTAACACGATTCCAACAAAGCAGGACCCCATGTGAAAACCACATGTAGAGCTGTGTGGGGTTGTGCTGCCACCGTCCCTGGAAGATTTTTGTGGTCAGTGCAGTATAGACCGATAACGAGTAAAGATGACTGAAAATATTAGCGAAAAAAATCTGATAATATTGGTTCAAGAATATGAATGTTTGTACAATCTATCGCACAAAGATTACGATAATAACATTGTTGAGGTAATGTATAGAAAGCCATTGCAAAGAGCCTGCCCACAACCGGTAAACTTAGAATTATAGTTGACGTTTGTAAGAACAAATGGACGTTGTTACGAGGTTGCTATACGTAACTATGATTTTATCAAACTTAACATTATGCGTCCGAGTTACCACTTTGGATTGAAAGCTACATCTAATAATAAAATTTAGTTAGCCACCTACCCGTATTTTAAGTTTTAACAGTTTCGCGACAGTTCATCAGGCTAGACTTTCTTATAGCGAGTACTTCGGTACTTATTAACACATACACATGTACGCATATGAATATCTAAAATTTTAATTACCGAAAGAGTCGAGGAAAAATTAATATAAATTACAAGGCATAAGGGTTTCCTAATTGTATTATAAGCTGTGGTCCGTTTTGGAGGACATGGTGTGCTACAAAAGATACTCTAAAGGTGCTTGTCCACCGGAGTGCATCACTTGTGCTGCACAGTTTGTCACTATGCGCGCACAAATGTTTCTATTGATGGATACAGCATTAACGAACACACGCAAAATGTTTGCGCGCTATAAGGAACTGTGCAGTACATAATGTGCAGTAATGGCAAATGCGATGCACGATGGATTTCTTTGGCACACCTGTTCGAGCACGTTAGTTAGTTTTCATCTCTGGAGCGAAAACATATTTGTGCGTTACTTAATTATTTTATTATGGAGTGGACTAATGAAAAGATTATAGAATTTATTCAAGCAATTGAAACTTATTCAATTGTTTGGGATTCATCAAAAGTAGATTATAAAAATCGAACTAAAAACATGATGCATATCAAGAATTATCTAAAACTTCTAACTGCGATACCACAGAAGTAGTGAGAAAGTGGAAAATAATAAGCACAGTATAGACGTGAAAAACAAAAAATTAATTCTACGAAAATATCGGGTGCTGGGACTTCCAAAATATACAAACCACAATGGTTTGGATTCCAATATTTGAATTTTGTACAAGGAAGAGATGATCCCAATGAAAGTATAAATTCAGTTTATGAAATAAGCTCACATGTAAGTGTTATTTGTATTATATATTTTTTTATAATACTAGTAGTCACTAAGTTACGCTAGAGTCTTGTCAGGGCACCAATCCAATCGGCGTTTTAAAATATTTCGCAAATTCTTCTCTAATTTCTTTTGAATCCCCTCCTGACCTACGGACGACCTGTCCTAAAGCGTTGACTGAGAAGTCCTCAAGATACGCAAGCATACGGGATTGAGCGTGCCTCTTTCTCCGATTGACAACCAGGCGTCGTCGCCTGTGTCGCTATGAACTGAGATTTGAGTAGCAACAACTGGAGTTACTTTATGCAGGAAACTGTAATTATCTTTCGTTACCTATTACAGGGAACTATATAGTTTTGTCGCTCTACTACATTGTGAATTCTTTCGCACTCTCTTTCTTTTACTTGGCACTTTACTTGGCACTTGCTCTGCATTTTCTTCATTGTAAGTTGTGCATTTTGATTATTAATTTTAATCAAGTTATGTAGTTAATATTTTCACTTTTCACTATTTGGTAGAAATCCATGATTAAATAAAAAATTACTTCGCGTACTACCAATTGGTAGTACGCGAAGTAATTTTTTATTTAATAATTAATCAAGTTAGTTTAAGGATAAGTAAGCGGCAGTTGATTGATTACCAATCGACGCTATTACTTCCAGATTTTAGTTTTGTGTTTCGCATGTGTTCTGTTTTTACAAGTAATAATCAGTGCTTCTTTCTAATCATTTCGATTATAAATTTTCATTTTAAGTTGAATGTAGTTCATGTGTGACCCAGTTAACTGAGGCTATTACCAATTTTGGTTTTGTGATTTGCTTGTGTTCATTTTTATAAATAACAATGAGTAGTTCTAACCACACGTGCGTGTACTTCGGATGTACACTTACGAGGAATAACAATTCGGACATTAGTTTTTCGGTGCCAAGAATGGATCAAAAACTGTGGGAATATTAAATTGTTAGATTTTGAACTCAAAAATGTGCAGCAGAAAGCAGTATGTGAAAAACAGTTTCATGTAACAGACATTCGCGTAACATTGCAAAGAAAAATTTTATACAGAACTGCAGTGCCCATCCAGTATGATACAGACCATACAAATGTTGATGTACGTCCAAGTACACCATTCGAAATTTTAAATGTGCGCCCCGTGAAAAACACATATAAAAGAGAAAAGGTGAGACATTATCTAAAAATAAGTAGATGTATTATTTGCTGAATCCTTTAAAAGTTTGTTAAACTGTTGAAGAAATCAAGATTTTAACATAAGCCTTGGTAAAACTTGAATGCTTTTGCCTACATTTTTATTTATTATAAAAAATAACCATTGTTATTTTCGTGAAGATTTAATTTTGTCGTAGCTGATGTTGAACAATTTTTAACAGCCTTTATTGCCACTTATATTTGGGGTTGGTTTCCATTGCATTTTTTGTTACATTTCTTGACTGGGCCAGCTGGGGTCATAAAAATAGAAACCGATAGAATTTCCAAGTACTGTACGGTCAAGATAAAATTAAACACCGGATGTTGGAATAATAGTAAATATTCTCTGGTTTTTGCTTCGATCTTTAAACACACAAGAGTTTGTATAATGCTAGAAAACAAAGGAGGCAGATTTCTTTAGCGAGCGAAAAACTAGACTACCCGAGTTGTAACTTTGATCAATAATTTATTTCTTAAGGTATCACTTCTATAAATTCCAAAATTATCATTTTCGGTTTGTTTAGGTTCTATAATTTAGTTTTAAGTAAATTAAATGTATCGTTGTTTTCGAAATATGATTTGCAAAATTTGAAACTAAAAAATTCAAATGATACATCTAATCGTTGATTTACAATCAACGTTATAATGAAGTTTGTTGTCTTAATAAAAAGGTTTTTATGCATACTGTAGTAACCGTACCTATTTTAATATTTAATTATTCCGAAAAATATTGTAACGTTTTATTTTGTCTGTCGATGCTTTTCGTTTCGACTTAGGTAGTTTATTTATTTGAGAAATTCATGCGTTCGCTTTTTATGTATACACTGGCGTAGGGGGATTAAGTGGTATGTATGCAACCACGTCCCGAAATGAGGGGACTCTTTCTTGCGACGTAAAAGCGTCACTACGTGTTTTAATTATTGTCGTTCCTTAGTGAATATTTTTATTGTTATAAAAGTTTTCGGTGTCTACGAGATTCACAGGTCAGTTAAAGCTATGTTATTTGTTTGTTAATTGTTTCTTATATTTGTTCCAAAAGATATATTCTTTTATTTAATTTCAATTCCAAATCTTCGCAAATCTTGTCATCAGATAGTGTGTATTTGCCTTGTTGTGTCAATTAATCTTTTATCCCGTGAGAACAGTAATTCCCGAAGTGCCTTGAGTTCTGTATATTGTTTTATTTGTGTGTTTATTTATACCTATGTGTTTATTTATATGTGTTTTAATTTGAAATATTAGCCTTGATCTCCTGAACAAGGGACCTGGCATCTACTGAAAAAAATATCGTTAAGGGCCCTGGTGCTTACGGTAATCTGATTCAATTTTCAACTCATAGCTGTGAGTAGCTTGTATAGCCCGCAGTACCCGCTGACAAAGTCAGTTAACTAACAAAAATTCTTCTGTTTTGTATGTTTTATGTTTGAGACGTTGCATTGCATGTAATTTGTTTTGTGAGTTTTGCTGATGAGAAGATTTGTGTATGTCCAACATCATTAAATCTAGTAGTTCACAAAATCTGGATTTCGTTCTATAATTCAATGCCTGGCGGGTTATTTGCCCGAGGAGTAGTTGTTCGAACGGTCCAGTACCACCCATTAAATCAATAATATGTCACATATCCTTTGGAATTATTGTTGTTACTGTTATTTTATTTATGAATGTTGAACCACAATTATTTTATTTTTAATGTCTTGATATTGCATATATAATTTTATCGTGTTGTCTTGTGGCAGACAATAGCAGATTTATACTGGACTGTGATCGAGGTTTTTCTTTGCACGGCTCTTTTTCTCCTCGTGAGTCTAAGTCAGGCTGACCACGTCAATTAAACTATTATTTAAGCAATTCTGCGTTTTCCTTCTAATTTTCCCGAATGAGCTATTTCATCAGTGCAATTCTAGACAAAATAAATTAACACAACGTAGGGTATAAAATTTTTAGACGATCACGAATTATGCTTTTGATTGTTTTCTGTCATTAGCCTGGGTTATACGGGATATTACAATACACTACCAAATTTCTATATTTTTGTGTCGATGAATAAAGAATAACGGGAGTTGAACCTCATTTTGTAGGCACCCGATTTGCCGTGCGAGGAATCTATACAGGGTAATTGTAATTCGAGGGCCTGTATGGAATTAAATAGTTGACTTTTCAATCAAAGATGAGATATAGTTTTATTTTTCAGTTCATTAGTTACTTGCTTGGTATAATTCATTCAATTGCAAGTTTTCAATTAATTGTTAAGCAAAACAATTGTAATATTCTTGTACAGTATACCGAAAAATTTGGAAAATCTTGATTTCTTAAATTAGTACCTACCTACAATAGTAGAACTATTTTATGAATAATCTCATCATCTTGATGTGAGACAAAGTAGCAGTCGTATTAGACCCACCTCCAAACCAAACATAAATTTTGCAGGGTGCTCAAGCCATCTCCAGAATTCAGAGTTGGCAATCTGTAGAATCGGAAGCAAGTGACAGGATGTTATCTATGCCTTCACCCACATTTTCCACCCCGCGATGTAAAACATTGAAACATAAAATGTTCAACCTACGGAGGAAGCTGAGGGCCACAAAATCCCAAAATTGTCGCCTGAGGAGGAAAATAGGGTCACTTTCTGCGAAGTCGGTATTATTTAATTTACTTAGTATAAAAAGCAAAGCTGTCAAAACATTTGTAAGTATCATGGATAGGGAAGGTAATCCGACGGCCTAAGCTTTGGCTGCGTCACAGTGGCCTTTGAGTGTGGTCAGTGTGCGACAGAGAGGGTAGCGACTGAGACGGACAACCAGCTTGGAACGCAAATGAGGGGTGCTTCGTGTTTATGCAATAAAGCATATTTTGTATGACAAAAATTGCATCAGGTGTTTATAGATATACGGCCGTGCTTATGTTTATTAGTTATGGATATACCCGGAAAGATTTTTCCACCAATTTGAGCAATTTATCTGTAAATTTACCGAACTGTGCTGATAAATCTATTGGTTAATATCTATATATGAATTTATTAATTGGCTTGTTTTACACATACGTAACGATAAAAACTAACGCAGATTAATTTGTCTTACAGTTCTGCAAAGAGTGCATTAAAGATCTGTTGCTCGTCTTCTTTGACATGTTGAGAAATTTAGGTGTTGTAAATCTACTTTTATATACAATTTTTTCTTGGAGTGACATTTGCAGTTAATTAGGTATGCTTCACGGGGCAATAAATGTGTAGGTACCCGCTAATCCTACATATAACTAACGTGCTATTTCTTTAATCATTTCATTTCATTTTTCAAATTGTTGTTCCCATTCATTTTGCCACTGATTTTGAGCTTCGGAATTTTTGACAATGTCCCGACGGTACTGTTTTGCACCTGAATGCCATAGTGGCTACAGAAGCAAAAAATAAAAGGTGCAAGGTGCTCAATAACAAATTAAAAGGGTGAAGTGGTGTGATTCCTCGTGCGGACAAACAAGTAACGACGTTTTGTGCGAAAAACACTTTTTAAAAGAAGATGTCATACGCGTTATTTATTACTTGACTGGTTTTATCTGCAAGAAGATTTTCAAAGGGTCAAAATGTAAATTGTACCAGGAGCTTCTCTATAATCCAAACCTGCCCGCTTTACCACCTGAAGCTGAACTACTCGAATTAAAATCTAGAGTATTTCAAATTTTGTGTGGTTAGGGGTCTGATTGATTCTTGAATTAATTATTTAACCAGTCTCTAACAACTTAATCCTTTATTAAAAAATAGAAAAAAGTGTAATTTAAATATATTGCCTCTGTTGATGTTTTTGAGAATACATTACAGGATTTCTTTTCAGTTCAAGAAAACAGGTCGGTAAAATTTGAGTGTCAAATACATCGGAACTAAATATTAGCTAAAGGGGTTTATTATTATCGGTGCATAAGGGTGAAACAGAATTATCGGCAAGAACAAGGGAAACTAGAAAAGCATTCTGCCGTCGATAATAAAAGATCGAAATTACATCGTTCTTAAATTATTTTCCTCCCAGAGTTCTTGGTATAGGTACAAAGATTATTGTAATATCACAAAATAAACCCATAGATTTTAAAGGTAAGAAGTCTTTTATTGTTATCTTGTTCATGATCTTGTTGTAAGAATAAAAATTATGCAATAATACAGGAACGTCCTGCAATGTATAATAATATTATGAATGTTTAATAGTATTATGGTGCCTTATTTTCTGTGTTTAGGATTATCTTCGAGATGATCTTGTTTTATAATATTCATGCCTAGCTTTCTTTGGAATCGTATACTATCATTCAATATACATATATAACATTTTAGTTATCATGTTTATTTGTTTCCTGCATATGAAGTAATAGTTTCTGTCCCGTAACCGTATGAGTAAAACTCGAGCGGCTGGGGAGTTGAGCCAAGCGGGTTGTCTGTCATTATCTAAAATATCAAGCCACACTCACGGACCACGGTTCAAGCGGTCGTCGGATTACCTTCTCTACCCTCTATCCATGGTAAGTATGTAGTGTTTCCATAATAGAAAAAGTGCATGGACCGATTCTGAAAAACAATTATCACTTTCCCCATATTATAAGTCACCGGGGGCTTACAAATATATGTACAGTAAATTGGGTTTTGTCCTACCATCTGTCAGGACCATTCAGTCCTAGTTGAAAATTTACAATCTTAAAACGGGCGTAAATTCACTTTTAAGTTAAACAATGGATTACATGGAGAAGCAGTGTGTAGTAATGTGCGATGAAATGTGCTTGTAAAAAAAGTTGGACTACAATAAATTCCGTGATAAAATAGAGGGGTATGAGGACATCGGCCAGTTGGATAGGGCAGATAAATTAGCAAATTATGCCTTGGTATTTTATTTGCGTGGGATCTTCTTTAAGTGGAAAATACCGTTCTGCTATTTTGTTACGTCGATGACGCCTACTTACCGAAGCTGTTTACGATTTCTTTATCGAACTAGATTCACAGACTATTCTATTTGCAAATTCTGTTAATACCTTTGCTACAGTACTTTGTATTATACAGGGTGGTCAACATACGCATAATTGAGTTTTTTTCAAAAATTTTAAATGGAACACCATGTATATTAATTGCACATTTAATAACCGGTTTACTAAGTTTTCCCCGTTTAACTTAAATTCGGACCTTTCCCGTTTTAAATCGATTTAGTTAGGTAACTTTGTTGCATATTTTAATTCCTTGTTTTGAAATTTCGAGTTGCTTCAGGACAGATAAATGGTTAATAAAAGTAGATACAAATTATTAATAAGCTAAATATGACTGTAGAGGAAATGTAATTTAAACGAAAATCCAAAAACCAACCAAAAATATTGTGTATCCGTTAGCATTACGATAAAATAAAGAAATTTAATTTTACAGTTGCCATTAAATACATGTGTTTTTTTCTTGGGCGTAGATAATCCTGACTTCGTACGGGATTTTCAAACAGCAGCCATGGCCGGCATATTCGACAATTCAGAAGAGCTCAGGAAATCTCATCATCCTAAAGATTCTGTATATGGAAAAATTGCCAACTTTCTACAGCTAGACAACTCGGCTACCACCCGCGAAATGCTGAAAAAAAGGTGGAATAGGATTAGTGACAAACGAGAGGTCTTAGACCTCGTTAGGAGCCACACATATGAATGTAAAAAAAGTATGTCATAAAAGTTGCGTGTTTTACCACTCTTTTCGATTTTTATTGCTTAGATGATAATGAAAAAAACATGATTATCGGTTGCAATTTAACCCTTTAACGTTTAAATTCTTGTCCCAGATTTTTTCAGTAGTGAATGGTGTACAATAATTTAACCACTTCATACAAAAAAAATGTAAGTGTCAAAATCGCTTGACCGTGTCAGCGAAAGTCACCTCTATGGGCTTTTACAAGTATCTTGATGCTTAGTGGCCACATACATGCAGTTTTTATCACACGATGGCTGATATATAAGTGCATTGAATCAGGCATTTGCAAGAATCACTTTTCGATACTGCATGTTATTTCCTACAATTATGCATGGAAGGTTTTACTCGAGTTTTCCTTACATAGCAACTGCTACATGTACAAATCTAAAAAAATAATATTCTGAAATATGTAGATATGTATACCTACTTGAATTTAAAAAAATAAATATCTAAATGAACCAATCATATAAAGTTACATTAGTTAGGGAACAAAAGACATGGTCATTAAATCATGGTCAATCGATGTACCTATGTATACCTACTACGGAAGATCCGTCTATCAAACTAGAGCTATCCAATATGTACTTTAAAATTGATCAATCAAACAGGGATGTACTTTTCTGGTTTGTTCTTAATTTCATTTCCAAGTGTACTAACTCTTGTACATTACTCTCTCTCTCTCTCAATTAACGAACAACAACCTTAAGTTAAAACAATTATTTAATGTTTAAAAGTTACAAAACTCCATTATTCTCATGGCACCCGCCATCTTGCTCTACACACACTACTCAACTTCTTGCAACTAACTGTCAGATTCTAATCTGAAACGCAACATCATTTGGACTAAAACTAGGGAAGTTGAACTAAAACATTTTGTAGATTAACACAAGTTTCATGAGTATAGGTACCACGTACCGCTAAAATAGGTACTTTTTCTAAACGTACCTATTTATCTGGTATAAAGCAGTTAAATTTTTGCAACCTTATCTTCCAACACTAAATTAAATACTAAATAGTCAAAGAGTATAAGAGCACAAACAGCAAACACGTAAACAAAATCGGTTTATAAATGCACTTGCACACGCCACACTGCCCTGCACGAAACACAAGTCTAAATTTCCACCTTATAAAGTTAACAAATCTGTATGCACTGGCAATCCAAAAACTAAACAAATCAAAGGAAGTAACTAACTAAAGTACCTTATCTAAGTATCCCCAAGAAACAAGAAATATTTCAGGCGCTATATTATTTTTTCCACAATGCACAAAGAACACATAAATAATAAGTAACTAAGAAACGAACAAAATTACCCTGACAGTCCATAACATTAACGGAGAAACCTTATAAACAAGAATCACTTCAAGTTCAAATTTATTCTAGTTATATTATCCACTTGATAAGGTAAATAAAAATAAATAAATGCAAAAGTTGTTGCCTGACAAATTTAAACACTTGCTTAAAGTTTTAAATTACTGACTGCCATTTCTCGCACCACTTGGGTAACAGAGAAAAACACAGAAGCTTCTACACCGATCACCATTGCGCCCCACCCACACGGACATCCCTCAACTACGTTGACAGATGAGAGGATTAGATAGCGCCATAAATGGCCCCACACACATGCAATTTAGAATTAATTCAAAACTGTACATTCAAAAGTTTTGAACGGAATGTTGCGCGACGATTCTCCACACACGCACAATTTTCACTTCGAGAGAAGAGTTAAATTTACTATCAGTGGCACGCCTAATTATTTTGAAAAAGAAAAATAAACAGACTCAGTCGGATCAGATGGGAGAAACATTGGTTGCTGAAACGTGATCACTTTTCACATATTAATCTCTTAACAGAGTTGGGCTCGTCGCGTCGGGGTGGTCTGAAAGTCACCCCGAACATGAATTTCGACGAAAATTTGACAGGCGAGGCGGGTGTCTGATCTTGGAAGATCTCACGATCTTCTAGAAACATTTAAGCTGATTACTTACTTACTATACTTAATAATAATACTGAATTATATATAAACACATGTAGGCAAGACCTGAGACCAACTTAAAAAAATTAGATAATTAACGTATCTAAAGCTATTTACACAACTTAAGCACAGTCAAAACCTAATATTTTTATATTTGTATTTATTACCGCCTAATTTACCATAATTGACCTCTGTGTGACGTACCTAACTTCTGAATCACGGCGTGACGTCAGAACGTCCAAAGGAAAGAAACACTAATCAATTTTTGATTACTTCAAATGGTTACTTTTGCAACGTTACACCAAGCACCACGTACCGTCGCACAGTGGGCTATTTTGCACAAGTAGGTGGTAAAAAGGTTTTATATTTTGCAATGTGGACAGCAGGCTTGATTGTACCACGGACAAGTGTAAAAAACTGAAATGTTGAGAAATCAATTAATAATCCTAGTTAAACTTGTTAAAACACGAACAGGTTGTACCAAATTGGTTGTCCGCCAATATTCGAGTTGGAAAGAGACCGACCATGCATTCCCGTCCCAATTTTGTGAGACGAATTCGATGTTGACAAATTTTCTCGATAGTCATTTGTTTCGGCGCCATCCCCAGCGCCGACTTTTCAATTTTTGTCTTTTTCGGCAATGGCTTGTAACTCGCTTGATATTGCAGATATTGTCAAACTGAAAACACATTCTATTTGCACCTTTTATCGAAAAATCCATTAGCGTAGTCAGCTTTTTTCCGTCTCCGAATTTTCGAAATTTTCGCATAATTATGGTGACGTATGGACTGGAAATTGAGCTTGCTTCAGGACCTTATTTGCTTGAGCACACACACACCAAAAATCAAGGAGGCCAATGTCTTAAAAATCTGATAACAAAATGAAATGACAGCGTGACGCAATATTGTCACTGAGAGTTATATTCAGTTTATAGATTAGCAATGTCATGTCGTTGAACAGAGACCTTGTGCGAGATGAAATGCTACGACTTTTTGACCGACATTTTAGACCTGCACTAAGGCAGCTAAGCCCTGATACCGTAGCTGTCCTTATTCACGGTATGGAAAATATGCCACCAAATTTTAATAGAGATTTGGGTAAAATCGAATTGGCAGGTTTCGTTGAGAGACTTAACAACTCTGGTCAAGCTGATCCAGTAATTCTTGGCCAAAGTTTAGTTGAGCAAGAGCCAAGAAGAAATGTGGAGGAGTAGAAATAAAAACCCAATTTCCATTTATTTGTTGTTGTTGTTGTTTTTGTTGTTGTTGTTGTTGTTGTTGTTCAATAAATTTGTCAAATTTGTTTTTTGAATATCAATATATTATAATACAACATTTAAAACAAACTTTTACAAAAATTACTATTATTTAAGGAGCCAGAACTACAGTTGCCAGTTGCCCATTAGAAGGCAAGCGCAAAAAGTTTTTGAAGTTGAAATTGGTAATTCCCTCGGTAAATCCTATCTCAAAAATGGTATCCATAAAAGATTCATTTACACTGGATATTACCAGGCGCTGCAAAAAGTTTCACATCTTACCTACCTATACTACATTATTTAATATTGCTTAAAAATTTGAATAATAATTTTAGAATGTACTGCCATCAGAATCGTCTGCGCTTGCTTCGTCACCGGATAAGTGATCTGCAGAAATGTCAGTAAGTGAGGATGCTTTGATACTTGGGCATCGTAAAAGACTAAGAACTTCTCTGGAAAATGTTGACGTTGATTTTTGGGTTTTTTGTCTGTAACTGGTTATTACGGGATCAGATGATATGAGAAGCATTCTAAGCAAGTCTTTATTCGTGGCAATTCTTGATATTTTTTGAGTGTTGTGTTCTCTAAACCTTCTGTAGCTTTTATTTAATGCTTCTTGGGCTTCTTCGGAAAGTTGCCCAATAGGCACTATACAATTTCTTATTATATCGCTTGCATGGATGAGGATTTTATGTATTGTAACTGGCATATAGTACCACGAATAAAGACTTAAGTAGAGTTTTCTAGTTTCCTCCGCGTATGTCTCAAATTTGTCAATATCAATGTCATACGCTGAGGAAAGTGCCTGTAAAAGGACGCTAAACCTAGTTATTATTCTCTCATCAAGACCTGTAATATCTGCACTCTTTCGAGGGTTCAAGAAAAATTTTCTGGCCGTGTTGCCATCATTGGTTGATCCGAAACCAGGCTTTGGCTTATCTACAATCAATCCCATTTCCATTTTAAATTTTCTTTGGATTTCTGATTTTCGCTTTTGAATTTCAGCTTTAGCTTCACTTCCTTTTGCTTGCCACAATTTTAAATTTAATTTATAACTAACGTGCAGCAGACACTCAAAGCATCTTATCCATGCATGTAAAGTAGATAGGCCAAACCCATAGTTTTCAATAATGAAAGAGGTCTTATTGGGTTCTAAGTTTATGGTTTTTGGTGTTGCTTTGCAGATATAACAGGTCTGAGAAGATTTGTTACCACTCAGCGTATTGCACACTTTCCCGTCAACCATCGTCAAAAGAAGCTGATGATGAACATTTATTGAACAGTTTCCATTATTGAGACCGATTTTGGTTGGACGTAATTTTAAAATTTGGTTTTGAATAATTTTTGTTTCTGAATTTACCATATCAAATGTTTCTTTTGAAAATATAAATTTTATTGGACGACAAAGACTGGTTGATGACGTTCTTTGATTCTGCCAAATGTAGGTTTGCGAATCATTGATTGGGTGCAATTTAATAGGCACAAAAGAAAAAGTAAACAAATATTCATCATCAGCTTCCAAAGAATCATAAAATTTTTGCTTATATTTACTATGCCCAGAGCTACCATCGCATCCCCACTTACTAATTAAAATCATTTCACTTATGCTTGTCGAAGCAAACTGTCTCAAAACGGACTCTTGCACTATACACAACCGTTGTACAGTATGATCAAGTAACGCCTGAAGATCAATTTCTGCTTTGGTCTCACACACACTAATAAATTCACATACTGGACTACATTCATTATTTGCCTTTTGCAGCTCATTGTAAGACGGATAGAGTAAATGTCCTGCTTCAAGAGCACTTTTCCTCAAGTGAATATATGATTGTTTTGTCAACCTACAATCTACGTAAAGAGCTAAGGCCTCTTCTCTGCTGTATTGACGCACGTTCTTGTTCTCCTTTTCCCGTCTTAAATGCTTGATCTCGGTTGAGCGACTTGGCGAAGCCGAACGAATTTCTTTTAATAAATTTGCTGCATCTCTTTTACCACCATCTCGTAAGGCAACCTCAGCTGCAAAAGTAAGTTCCTGAACACTGGAAGAAAGCAAAAGTAGAACTTTTTGTTTCTTTGATCGATATTTAACTTCATCGAGTGGTTTTGGTGGACGTCCGGACGATCTCGGTTGTTCTGATCCCATACATTCATTAGCAGTGATGTGAAAAACTAAATCATCCTTATCTAACCAGTTACAATACTTCTTTAAAAAAACAATCCATTTTTCTTCCCGACTTTTCCCACCTTTCCTTAATTTTCTTTGAAAAATCGCAAATAATGCCTTTCCACTGAGCCTGGTTTTCTATATTAACTATCTCCACTTGAAAGTTTTTCATTAAAAATGTAAGCAAAGCTTCATGAGAATTTGTCTTCATAGACTGATGCCACATTTGAAAAAACGTTCTCCTAGACACTTTAAACATGGTTCCTAAAACAAGAAAAAAGAGACTGTTCCGCAAGTTTCCGCAAAAACTTAAATATATTGCCGGAAAGCTAATACTCCAGACTATTGAAAAGTGCACTTTTCTTTTTGGCAATACTTGGCCTTTTAGTATTTCTGACTTACAAAAGTTAAAAATAGTAAGTTTTGATACTTACGATTATCGTAATCCATTTCGGTCCAAACTTCGAAAACTTACTGACAAACTTCGACCTGCTATTCGAAATGTCACTATAAACAAGCTATATTTTGTTGTCATTAGAGATTTTTTTTGTTTCGCATGGTCTTCTTTGTGAAAATATAGCTTAAACTTATAATTTTTACGAAAGAAAACAGACAAATCGCTTATTTTTTGGAAGTGGTCAGTGTGAACTTTGATCATTATTCTCATGTTATTTATAATTAGAATTAATGTATTTTTTTGTAAGATAATATGTTGTAACCCAACTGAGATTGTAAAAATTGACGATTTTTAAAGTGATTTATTACCACCTAATTTTCGTTTTTTGCCCACTGTGCGTCGTGTGGCCACTGCGTCTGAATACTCGTTCTCTTTCTCTACATTAAACGGATGTGAAAAATCTTCTGGCTGGGGGAAACTATGGCATAGTTATCTGAGACATTGTTGTCCGTCGATATTGATGACTCTCTGTTGTTCATCTCTGATTATTGTTTCGTTAGATGTGATCGTGATTCCAGTGGCGGAGGCGTTGGCATGTACATTCGTAAATCCATTAAATTTATAAATATTAAAAGCAATAGAACTATTGAACAGCCATGGATATCGGTTAAATTAAAACCATATCATTTAATGTTTGGTGTATTGTACAGACCACCATCTTATAACTACAATGCATTTTTGGACAAATTGTAGAATTTCATAATAACTATCACTTACCTTCTTCCTCTAAATTTATGTGTATGGGAGACATTAATATTGACATGTTTAAAAGCAATGATCCAGGAGTGGTGGCTTCCAATGATTTATTGGAATCTATGAATTTTTAACAGGTTATAAAAGATCCTACCCGCATTACAGGTAGCAGCGCTACATTGATCGACTTGCTAGTGGTATCTGATGAGAATATTCTGAATGATTTTGGTGTAATGACGTTTATATATCTGATCATGATTTAATTTATGGTGAGTTGTCCTCAGCAGCTACTTCTCATCCCCTACCTCATATATATCGTGATCGTAACAATATTCATATATAATTATTTACGAATTATTTACTTCCTCTGCATCAAATCTATTCACATAATATCTTTAAAAATAAAAATAATTCACTGTCAACTCACTTAGCTAATGTTGATATAAATACTTTTTGAACAGTGTTCCTCAAATTAATATAAACAAGTCAAATATAATTTCTTATTAGTCTCGTACTACTAAAAATGATATTGGTACACCCTTTTCTTTTAAACTAATTGATCAAGATTTAGTGATGCGTGTTATCAATTCTATTTTTTCTAATTCATGTGGTGTTGATGAAATTACCGTGCGAATGGTCAAAATGTGCTCACCGTATTTAATTGACTTCATTACTCACATTATAAACTGTTGCATATCTCAGAATTATTTTCCATCCTTATTCGGTAATTCCGATACCGAAAAATAGTAAGTCAATTGAATTAATCATCTTCGGCCGATTAGAATCTTACCGTGTTTGTCGAAATTTTTTGAAAAATTCTTTGTAAGCAGTTAAGAAATAATTTGAATCAATTTAATGTCTTACCACGGACTCAGTCTGGATTTTGGCCACATTACAGATGTGAAATTTCACAAATCCATTAAATTTTCTAATACATACAGGGGGCCCATTAGTGCGGGGACGGTCCATATCTCTTGAACCATTCAAGGCATCAAAATGAAATTTTGCAAGTGCTTAGGAAACCCTATGCCGCATCTTGTAAAATTATTTTGGTGTATACAGGGGCTTCACATTTTGCGTAACAAACCAAAGTTATATTTTTTTAAATGGAACCCCCCATTTTTTTACATATTCACGTTCCCCACAAAATTTCATGGAAAACGATATAACACATTATGGGGTTTCCAGTAGATGTTAAGATATTGCCATTTTGGTGTCAATCTGAACCAATCTTTGTGGCACTACTGACGCCTACTTACCGAAGGTGTCTACGATTTCTTTATCGAACTAGATTCACAGACTATTTGCAAATTCTGTTAATACCTTTGCTACAGTACTTTGTATTACACAGGGTGGTCAACATACGCATAACTGAATTTTTCTCAAGAATTTCAAATGGAACACATTTAATAACTAGTTTACTAAGCTCCTAATTGATGCGTGCATTGCCAGGTCTGCAGCTGACAGTTTCTACAGAAATTAAAATTGAAACTTAAAAATTTGCAATTTCACTGTTATTTTTTACAATTTTATTTGGATTTCCCTATTTATCTTAAATTCGAACCTTTCCCGTTCGATTTAGTTAGGTAACTTTGTTGCATATTTTAATTCCTTGTTTTGAAATTTTGAGTTGCTTAAGGATAGATAAATGGTTAAAAGTATACAAATTATTAATAAGCTAAATATGACTTTGTAGAGGAAATGTAATTTAAACGAAAAGCTTGGCGGAGAACAAATTTATAATGTAAATAATGTTTATTAACAGTGAAATTTTTATGGAAAGTAATTCGAAAACATTGCTTTCCCGAGATAACTGTTTTATTCTTACTTTTTATAGAAGACTCATATTTTGAAGTCAAAATGCAAATCGCGTTGAAATTATGTTACCTGTGATAAACAAAACAGCTCCAACTCGCATCTGTCACCTTTAGTACAGTACGAAATTTTATTTACTGTGTTGTTATAGTACGCCTTATTAGTATTTTAAAAGTTTGCGTGATGAATTTTTCACGGGAGGAGATAGTAGATATGATCTATATTTTGGGGGAATATCAAAGAAACTGCCTACTCGCGTGCAGACTTTATGCAACGACGTATATGTTACGTTTGCACCTGGTGAGTCGGTTGATGTGTTGCGGCGATTTCAGGAGGATCTTAATGGCATCACCGTTTCATCTCGCAATCACTGCCTTTTGCTTAATCCATCTAAATCATCGTTGCTCTTATTTGGCAGGAGGAGCGACTGAGAGAAGTTGTTGCGTGAGAATATTTTAAACATTTCTATAAACGGCGTAAGGGGGGTTCCAGTAGTCGACAACACAAAAAGCCAGGGTATAATAATAGACAATACATTTAAATTTAAAATTTAAGTCAACAATAATATTAATCGAGCTTATGGAATTTTAAAAATCTTGTATGCCCACCGACCATTTTTATCAGCTGCTGTTAAAAGAGTGTTATGTCAATCTCTAGTCTTGTCTCAATTTTATTTTTGTCCAAGAGTTAATTATCACTGCTTACATAAATAAAGGGAGACCAAAATAGGTTTCAAAAAGTGCAGAATACTTGTCTCAGATATGTTTATGGCATTCGTGGTCGCGATATCCTATCTCGCATAAACTTGCTGATGTTAAATGGCTTAATATGCGCAACAGAGCTTTATCACAGTCTTTGCTTTTTTATCGCAAGTTAATTTTATTTAAGACTCCAGCTTACTTATACAATAAAATCAGTTTTCGTGCGGATGTTCATACTGTTAATTTAAGACACAAGGGCCTTATAACACCACCTTTACATTCTACTGCTTTGTGTGAAAAATCTTTCTCTTAAACGTTAAACCTCTGCCAAGAAACTTTAGTAAAGTTCCATAGGTTGTAAAGGAGCAAATTCTGCTAGAAATTCACCGAGCTGCTCTTACGGAAGTTAAAATTCCTGCGCGGAAGGTTGCTCGAAAGTTCCAGAAGTTGTAAAGGAGCAAATTCTGCTAGACGTTAACCAAGATGCTCTTACAGAAGATAGAATGCTTGCGTGGAAGGTTGCTCGAGAACATCATGTTAGCCATACAACTGTTCTACGGATCCTGCATACAGAAAACATGTACCCTTATAAAATGGAGTTCGTACAAGATTTGTCTGGGGGCGATCTACATAGAAGAATAGAACTTTGTGAGCGCATGATGAATATGTTGGACTCGAATAAAATAGCTCTGGAAAACGTACTTTTCTCAGAAGAATCCAGTTTTCAACTCCATGGTGAAGTTAATAGACACAACTGTCGTTATTGGGCTATCGGAAACTTCCACTGGATCCGAGAATACCATACTCAGTACCTCCAAAAAGTTAATGTTTGGGCGGGAATAACTAGTAATAGAGTTATTGGTCTCAAATTTTTCGATGGTTTTAGCGTCCGACATTTATTTACAATTTCTGAGGGATGAACTTATTCCTCCGTTAGCTGTTCTGTATCCAAACGGAGTGGATCCAGACATACCAGAAAATATTGTCTGGTTTCAACAGGATGGCACTCCGCCACATTATGGCAGACACGTGCGGGGATATTTGGACGAAGTATTTCCCTATGAGGTGGGTAGGAAGACGAGGTGCATTGGAATGGCATCCACGATGACCGGACGTAACGCCCATGGACTTCTTTCTTTGGGGATACATAAACAATAAAGTTTATGTTACGCAGCCTGAAAACATCGACGAACTAAAAGATCGTATTCGGAGGGTTCCTCCCGAAATGCTAACCAATGTTAGGCATCATTTTTAAGAACGACTTGGCCACTGTCAATTAATGAACATTTTGAACAGTTTCTTTGATTGGAAATCCCGTTTAAGTGAATTTCTTGCTACCGTTTTGTCATAAACAAATTACTGTACTTTAAAAATTCAATTTTGATAATAAAAATACGTTTGTTTCATGGCCAGCTTTATTTTTATCACGTATATGTCCCTGCAGTTTGAAACGATATTTCTCGAAAACTAATAGATATTGAAAATCGGAAAAAGGCACTGAATTTCTCTCGAAAGAATCTATTCAACGATATAAAATTTAACATACCTTGCTATTTAAAAAAATGTACTGTGGCGTCATAACTCGTAGTCACGTGACCAAATGGTGTTGAATTTTACATTATAATGTGCGCAATTAAAATCAAAAATCGACGTGTCCGAGGATTTCGATCAAATGTTAGCCGTTCAGTTTTTACAGAATTTATTTCATTAGAAAGTATAATTATTTCAATTATATTTCGTCCTCGTTTCGTAACTAAGAACAAGCGTAGTTTTCCCCACTTCACACCACGAATTTTTAAAGTAAAGCAAACAACCCGCCTGCGCCCCCCCCCTCCCCACAGGTTCCCACGATGGTCTGGTGATGGTGACACATCTAAAGCAGGAAACACACTTGTATCACGTCACGTCACGTGAGCTCACATGCGTCACACGGAGTGTGATTAGATATTTTACATTGTTTTAAATGCTTAGGAAACACACTGGTATCGTGTCACGTGAGCTCACGCCGATTACAATTCACTGCCATGAGCTCACGGTATCGATGTGTGGAAATCCACACATTTTTACCTCACGTGAACTCACACATGCAATCTGCGACTGCGCAAAACAGTTTATAAGCTGATTTTATAGGTGATAGATGAATTTGCGGTATGTAATATGTAACAGATTGAAGGTTGAAAGTTATTATTGTTATAATGGAGGAACTTTTAATTGAACATTTACGTGTTCACGACGCATTATACAATGTTGCCTCCGTGGATTATAGAAATAAACGCATAAGAGAAGAGGCATAGTTAGAAATTGGCAATGACTTGAAAATTTCAGGTATGACAAGTATTTACATTTTTAAGAGAAGAATAGAAAAGAAAAAGAAAACAATTTTTGTCTGTTCGCACACAACAACCGCATATCATGATTTCGCTCTTGTTGGAGCTCATCAGTACCACGCAGCTGTGTGCTAACAAACCAAAACAGTATCTAAACATATAAGCACGAGCGGATCACATCAATAAGCGAGAGTCAACTCTTAGATATTATTTCCAATGTCGAGGAATAAAAACGAAAATAGTCGACCCGAACTTGCTCAAACAACTACTCCTACAACTACAAATCAAATCTTTGACGAGAGCGTGTACTAAATTGTGTGTAAAGACTGTTCTTGATCAAATAATGGAAAAATTTAAATTCGTCCTTATTCATACGAAAATACATATGGAATCGATCTGGATGATGTTCGAACTCTTGTACAAGACGGTGAAATTCTCCAAAATTTTTTCGTTCTTGATTTATTTCGTGCGCCCACTTTGCACGATTTAATCTTTTTTGATTTGTAATCAAAGAAGTTGCAGCAACAACAAGCTCCTGCTCCCATTCTGAATCAGAACTACTACTACTCCATTTTGTAGGTAACTAAATTTTTAAAATGAGAAATTGACTAGTTGAAAACTAGAAAACATGAAGCAGGCTACGTGACGAGATATTAGTGTGTTTCTAAACCGAAATTTTGTCATAATGTGAACTCATGTGAGCTCACAAGATGTGACGCGATGTGATACAAGTGTGTTTCCGCCTTTACTCACACTTTTCTGTTTTCGTGCCGTACATGACGTTAGTAGCGGGTTTTGATTTCACCTTTTTACCAATTAGTTTTTTGTGCAGTGTTGTTAGTTGTTAGTGTCGGTAACTGATGTCGGATAGACGGAAGAGACGTTATCCTAGTTCAGATTCAGATAGTGACGACTATCTTCAATGGAAGATTTCACGGTTAAAGAAGCGCTTGGCCACAAGGGCTCGATTACGGAACCAGGGTTCCGTTTCTCCGTCTCAGTCGTCTGTATCGAGGCCGACACAAGACCAACGATGTCAGTGCTTGCGGCCGATGGGGTCGGCATCAGCGCCCCGATTCAGACAGGTACATAATTACATAGAATGTTATTTGTTTTGGTTTACCGTTCGATTGAATTGGAAAATATTGTGGCATATTTTCCGTCTAATACATATATAATTTTTTCGTAACTTTTGTAAAATATTATGGCATATTTTACATAATAATAATACTAATTATCGTATGGTATATTTTAATTTTGTAAATTATTATGGTATTTCTTTACAAAATTTGTTGCCAGTTTTCTGAAATATTCTGGCGTATTTCAGACTTACAACCGTTCATCAAGTGTTCCACCTATTTTTGGCAATAGGTTTTCTGTTCAATGCCTTTTTTACCTTGCTCATTTATGGAAATGATTTCCATCCTTCTTTTCAATACTTACGCATGGGGTTTTACATGGTTGTCCTTTTCTTCCAGAAGAGGGGAGTTCGACCCTAGATGCCAGTATTTTAGCGCTTCTGGAAAATGAACAGCCATCTCCAGAATTTTTGGGACCAAACATTCATGTAGACTTCGCTAGTAGGTGGTATTTCGTTTTAAGTAACGAATGAAATGAAGAGTCTGTTACTGCCTTGTTAAAAAAGTATCCACCTGCTGAAAACTGTACACTTTTAAAGGGCCCTCGTTATTAATGAGTAGGTGGCTCGGAGAGATTCAAACCTTACTGGTCTTCATAATCAGATTGGTGCTGCGCTTTCTGCACTGGGTCAGCTTGCAACAGCCCTTATTTCAGAAGAGGGGGAAGCACTCCTACATTGAATTAGCCAGTGACGCTAGCAGATTGCTTTTAGATTTTCACCATAAATATTCTGTCATCCGTCGTTGAGATTTATTGATGTTTAATCTTCGTAAAGATTTAAAGGAGATTCTCACTGTTGTGTCCGCAGACGGATGATTATTTGGAAAGAACCTCGGCAAGCGAATAAAAACTTCCAAGGATAGAGAGAAGACTTGAAACATGCTAGGTACCCAAACCTAATATTCCATTTAAACAACCTACTAAACGGGTTACGGTAAACTTGCTCCGTCCACCTCGTCGAATTCAAAAGGCACCCAGTCGAAGTGGATGGCAATACAAGATCCCATTTCCCTCTCAGTCGTTCCAACAAAGATCGTATTCTCCTCAAAGAAAGACATCGGACCAGGATCGTCGTCGTCGACAAGAAGGTCGTCCCAACCACAAGCGAAGTCTATATACTGCAGTGAGGTGGGTAGTTTAGTGGGTCGTTTGCGTACTTTTTTACCAACATGGAAAAAAATTGCTCAAGATAAAAACATTTTATCTTGCATTTCGGGTTGTTTGCTTTACTTTAAAAATTCGTGGTGTGCGGTGTGAAGTGGGAAAAATACGCTTGTTCTTATTTACTTCACGAGGACTTCATATAATTACAATTGAACTTCACTACAACAGGTACGTTCGTTTGATTGAGTAATTACATATATCTGATAACAATAGAGTAAACCGAAAAATGTTCGAACTTCTGTGTGCCGGCCCAGTGCCAACCATTTCAATAGAAACCACAAAATATTCTTACTTTTTGACACGGTGCACATATTTAAGTCGATTAGAAATAATTGGTTAAATCAAAGCGATAATAGCCAATCTTTTATCATACTGGAGTACTTGGGGGAATATTCATTCAAAATTAAGAAATAGACTGACGAATACTCGCGCATCGAAACTAGTTTACATAAAAGAGAACATGTTCCTCCAAGGCTTAAAATAGAGAACAAACCAGGAAGATGATCTGGATCCTGAACTTCAGGACATTTCTGAATTTATTGTCCACGAACAGAACACTTTCCAGGAAGCTTTGGAAGAGGAAGAAGAAGAAGGGGGAGAGGAAGAAAACTATTTCTGATGAGGACGAGGGAGAAGATGATATTCCGTTAAGTTTTGTTCTGTAACTTTTTGCTTTATAAATGAAAACAGTTAGTAAATGTTTCATGTTTTTTGTCGAATAGTCAATTGACCAAAAACATTTTGACCGGCCAAATGCACAACTCTACAAGAGATAGATACCACATATGTGAGACGGAAATAGACATAACTCTATCAATCGGTTAGTACATAGTCCACCTGAAAATTGGAGTAACAAAATGAGACAAATGTAGTCTTAAATTAAAACTCAAACATTGAAGATTAAGATAACACATTTTATTTGGCGATTAAGTAAAATCAGAGTCTGCAATTTGCATGTAAATAATACCAAAGATTTCCGTTGAAAGTTACTGGTCTTTAACTACGTTTATGTTGATGGTCGTGAAAATACGGTAAATAAAAGGGTGTCACAGCATATTCTACGAACCATCAGCTTTCTTTTAAGTGGTCATTGATGTCTGTAAATTATACAGTTTTTGAGATGAAGCATTTGTAGAACACCGTCTCAGAGGCTAGGATAACGCTTTGCGGTTACCGGAATATCGCAGCCATAAAAAATAATATGGAAGAACGCAACAAAAAACACTCGTCGTAAACATCGATCCTGAGACCAGCTGACTACTAGCCCGATGCACTTTCCATGTAACCACCAAACCGACAAAAAGGACGCTCAGCCAGTTGGCGGACCAATGGTTTATTTTGAGGTTGTTAAGGAGAGATATTTTTACTGAAAATAAGCTAATTTTCCCGATTCGGCTCACCTCTCTGTGAAATGGCTCAATTGATATGTTTAGACACATTATACAGGCAGTAACTTCACTCTGCTGTCGGCAGTTTGGTCTTCGTAGCCCAGATTTGTTACGGCTGCGCGCGTCCGACTGGACTGTTAGAATAACTACTCCTCGGGCAAGTACCCCACCAGTATACAATTATAGAGCTAAATCCAGATTTGTATACTGCGCTACTGCAAGACGTCACAGAATGCTACTCCACCTAATCGTGCTAACTAACAGGTTTCTATTCAAATGAATATTGCATTTCTTGAATGTGCATGGCGAACCGCAGACCACTGTTTTCGTCCTTGTGGGACTCACCAATGCGGTGCTTCCTCCTACACACTTGAACCATGCAATATAACTTACTGTATATTCTGACACGCTTAGGTCAGGTATCAGCAAGCGGAAAGTAATTTTGTGAAAGAAATCAGTGGTACTGGATCATTCGAACAACTTCTTCTCGGGCAAGTACCTCGCAAAGCATTAAATAAATTTTGAACGCACTTGCGGCGCAAAATTATTGCAATTTCTTTAAAAATTCACCAAAACACACGCAGTATAGTAACTGAAACTTCGTATTTACCGACTGACTTACCGGAGATGTTAGCAGTTGATCTGGCTCACTATACTGATTCGACTCCGTGAACTGACTGGGTCGTAAACGACATACCTCTATTTCACAGAAAAGCAACGAGTCTTTGAACACATTTGCAGCGTTCAAGGACCTCTTGATGTGAATTATGCATATTTTGATCCTGTAGATTTCAACTATCCTGTTGCCCGAATCGAAGAAAATGGAGTAATAACGCTGAATATTGAATCTGAGTTTTTACAGCAACTAGATACATCAAATAAATCAGTTAACTTATTTATTGCTTCTAATTCATCAGCTGGTAGTTCTCCATTATCTGAAACTGTGTTGCCTACAATTGTAAGGAAGAATATCAAATTCTCTGAGAAAATTCTCGGCGCGGGATTACAAGGAACAGTGCGTTAGGGCAATTGGCTGGGAACACAAGTTCCAAAAGAGTTTTAAGACGGAAAGATCGACGGAAATAGAACTAAAAGAAGCGAACCTTCTGGTAAGAATTAGACATCCTCATATCATACAAATCATGGGACTATATCTGGAAAACCGACAAACCCCCATAATTTTCGATAATTTTAAATATTGTAAAAGTCATATTTGGATGGCACCGATGTGTTTGAGGTTTTGCAATAGGTTGAAATTAATGGTGAAAAATCCAAAGCGATGTGTGTGACTCCTAAGGCGGTCACAAGAATAATCTATAGTGAACAGTTAGTTGTTAAAATTAACAATGTAGAGGATATTATAGAATCAATCCAGCCAGATAGAAAGAACATCTACCGTTCTCGCATCACTAACATTATCACCAACTACTACCACCACTTCCCACACCCAACCAGAACCTCTATTAAAAGAAATACTGGCCACCAAACGTTTCCTCAAGCTCCACCCTGAGATCATCTTGACAAACAGCGACAAAGGCGCCAAATCAGTAATAATGGACAGACAACAGTACATTTCTAAAGCCCTCAACATTTTACAAGACAAACCCCTTTATAAAGACTCAACTAGACAGACTATCTCCAACAACAACAAACTCACCAAAAAACTTTTACACTCCAAATGCATAAATGACGCCACCGCCAAATCTCTCACAATTTACCATGCTACCTACCCACGCCAAATTTTTCGGACAACCTAAAATACATAAATCCGACATACTTCTCAGACCCATTATTTCCACTATCTTCTAACCTACTAACAAACTCTCCAAATTCATAGGGAACTTACACACCCAATCCTATGACTTCACTGACCAATACTACATACAGGACCCCTTCCAATTCGTTGACTTTATTCAAGAATTCCAAATCCCCCCCCTCCCATTACGTTCTTGTCAGTCTTGACGTTGTATCCTTGTTCAATAATGTTTCTTGCGAAATGGTATGCGACGCCATAAGGGACAACTGGCCCACTATTTCCCTCCATTCCCCCTTCCCACTCGATCTCCTCCTCCAAACCATACAATTTCTCTTCCAAAACAGCTATTTCACCTTTGCTCAACAACACTACAAATAAGTCCATGGTACCCCGATGGGCGGGAAGTATTAGTAATATTATCTCCCTTCTCGTGGACAACAAAATGTCGGATTCGACGCATAACTCACATACTTTCCTGTCGATGCCTTTGCCATATTGTGCGCCAGCGTCGAGTAGGGCAACTTTTACTGTCCTTCAGGGTTCAAGTTGTGCATTGCTTTACTCCAACAACATTCAAAAGTTTTAACCGTCCTCCTTGATGTTGAATTCGGGAGAGTCCAGCGAGAGCATGTCGGATTCGACGCATAACTCGCGTACTTCCCTGCCGATGACTTGGCTATATTGTGCGTCATCGTCGAGTATGGCGACTTTATTGTCCTTCAGGGCTCAAGTTGTGTATTGCTTTACTCCAACAACATTCAAAAGTTTTAACCGTCCTCTTTGATGTTGAATGAGGGAGTGTCCAGTGGGAGAATGTCGGATTCGACGCGTAACTCGCGTACCTTCCTGCCGATGACTTCGCCATATTGTGCGCCAGCGTCGAGTATAGTTTATAACGTTGAAGGTAATTTCACCCTTATTAAAAATTTAAGCCGGGGAAAATTGCTTTACCCCCAAGACGTTATCGTACGAATAGTATTGTATGCATATGTGATATTTAACAAAATTTTGGATGAATTCGAGGAAACTTTTTCAGCAGTTCATAATAAGCGTGCAGTTCTAACCCAATATATTTTAAAATTTATTATTCGTATCGAACACTTAAATAGAGAGGAACAAGATTCACTCTTGCACATTTGCAAGAAATTCAGTCACTTATTCCATCTCCCAGGAGATCAATTAACTTTCACTACAACCTTACGACACGACATCCCAACTACCAATTCTAATCCCATTTCCACAAAAAATTATCGATACCCTAAAGTCCACGAAGAAGTGAAAAGGCAGATCGACAAAATGCTTGATCAAAAAATAATTCAACCTTCTACTTCTCCCTGATCTTCGCCCGTATTGGTAATACCTAAAAAACAGGATACATCTGGTCAAAGAAAATGGCGATTAGTAATCGACTATAGCAAGTTAAAAGAAGTAACAGTAGGTGATGCGTATCCCTTGCCTAATATCGAAAGCATTCTCGATCAGCTAGGTAAATCCAAATATTTCACCAATGTCGATCTAGTATCGGGGTTTCATCAGATTGAGATGGAACCATCCGACCAAAAGAAAACGGCTTTCACAACTCCTTCGGGTCACTACGAATATAATCGTATGCCTTTCGGGTTAAAGTACGTGCCTGCCACTTTTCAGCGCCTAATGAACACGGTTGCCAGGTTTGCAAGGAACCAAATGCTTCGTGTACCTAGATGATGTAGTCGTCTATGGTAGTTCATTTGAAAGTGTATTTTTTTTGTTGAATTGTGCCAATAAAGTCTATTATTATTATTACAAGACCATAACAATAAATTAATCCAGGTTTTCCAAAATTTATCACAGCATAATTTAAAATTACAGCCCGATAAATGCGAATTTCTTAGGAAAGAAGTATCTTATTTGGGACACATTATTTCTGATAAAGGGGTGGAACCGAACCCTGATAAAGTAAAAGCATGGATGGTTTGACGGAGTTATTTTTTCGGACCGGTTTTTTAACATTGCAGTGCCATACTTTAAAAACAAGGAGGGGCAAAAAGTAATAATAGGGGATAATTTAGGTTCCCACCTGTCTGTCACAGTGATAGAAAAGTGCCAAGAACTTAATATTAGATTTGTCCTATTTTTAGCTAATTCAACCCAAAGTTATTATATGGGAAGTTGCCTAATGCCCGTAAAGAACTGTAGCACCGCGTGAAATATGAGTGGGGGAAGCATGTGACGTCAGCGCCGGACCTCAGCCGCGCTCCGCAGTCCGCTCACATACGTGTACAGACGTCTGCATGCGTTTCCCGATTTGTAAAATTTAAAGCAAAAATGATCGTATTCTAATATTGTAGAGTAATTTAGATTTTTGAATTAGCTATGTTAACCTAATGAAGTTAAACCTAGATTGAAAACAAAATCGCCCTCGATGCAGCTCATTTCTAACTGGAGATGATTAAAATAACAGTATACTAAAAACTCTAAAACCCACATCCAGTATTTTATTTTAAGAAATAAATACATACACCCATACTCCGACTAATTCCAAACAAAGTAAAAAGTTGAAAAAAGTATGCACATAAGTTGAAATGTAGTAGGCAGTATAGATGTAGATAACATTATGTAAAGTTATTTGAATAAAAATACCTTTCTACTCGCCGATGTGTTTTTGAAAGCAAAACGTAAGTATGTACCTACCTACCTTCATACCTACTACCTACTCGAATAAATACGTACCTACTTGCCTAATATCATTCCCGAAACTTATCTGGAAGTGTCTATAATAATATGGTAGGTAAGTAAGTACTGAATTTTTTTACCATGGCGATGAAAGTATACCTACAGAAACAGATGTTCACGGAAATTTAGTTTTTGAGTTAATAAATAATAATTATTTTATACCTAATGATGATTATTTTATTCCACCGTTTTTCGGCTAATGTACGGCAGTAAATTTCTGTCCGGCGGTGACGTCAATTTCCGATCGCAGCCGACTAAAAACGAACCTCGCATTAGGCAACTTCCCATATAATAAATAACTTTGAATTCAACCCACTTGTGTCAACCACTCGATGTGGCATATTTTCGACCGCTTAAGAGAGCATGGCGCAAAATTCTCACCCAATGGAAGCTAAGAAACAGCTTTTCCAACAAAACTTAGAGAATGCTTGCAGGAAGTGGAACCCAACAGTATGAAAAACATTTTGTCTGGCTTTCGAGCTACATCGAGAAGAAATTTTAAAACATATACCTGAAACTTTGGATAATGCTCATAGAACCGAGGAAAACAGGGCTCTTCTGGATAGTTTTTCTGAAATCGTTAAACAGAACAACATAACAAATTTCAAAAGAGTTTCTGTAAAACGAAAGAGGAAGTTTGATGTTCCTGCTGGTCAGTCAGTAAGATTAAAAGCAAAAGCAAACGCCTCACCAAGCACACCGAAAGAAAAAAATCGCAAAACTACAAGAAGGAAAGTTAGTGCTGTTAGTGATTCAGAAAATGAAGAGATTAGGCTTGAGTCGGACGAGTCTGCAGAAACAGAAGATGATGTTAAAATCGAAGACTTATCTTCACCAGAGGCTGGCCAGTCTAATGTTAGTGCTCCACAAGAATCACCATATGAAATGTTAACTGAAGACAATTTGCACATTTCTTCTGGTTCAATTTACTTACGACAAAGGTTCGAAAAGGGAGAAATTTAAAGAATTTCTTTCTCAGATTATAGATATTGACAGTTGCAAAAGTTTATACAGTGTGTCTGATTTCATGTGTCACGGCTGATATCGCGGCTATTGTAAGAATTTCAAACAAATGTTATATATGAAAGTTGTTAGACACTTTAATTTCAATAACTTATCAAAATCAGAAAAACAATTGAGCATCAAATAATTCAGATAGAGCAAATACATTCAAAATTTTAAATGTAACGTACCCAGTAATATTACATGTTCTAAATCTGTATGAAATTCCCTTTACAGCGATATATCACATATATTTATCTAATCGATTAACGACATAAAATCGATAATTAAGAACCTCTACCAACTGCACGCATACGCGACTTACAACTTCATTCGAAAGAGTAGGCGGTGAAAATAATGAAACTAGGATGTCTGTTTGTACATGATACAATGTTACTTAAGACTAGCTTGACAACATAAGACTATTCAACACAAACACGATATAGCAAAAACAACGTAGGAATTTACTCAATTAATTTGACAGTTCACGGAATAGCAATTCTTGTCAAAGCCTACTCTTTCGATCAAAACTCTAAGGTCATGTAGACGTGCAGTTCTTACTTAATTATGGATTTGTGTCTTTAATTGATTAGATAACTATGACATGTGATATATCGTTGTAAAGGAAATTTCATAGTTTTAGAATACGTAATAACACTGGGTACGTTCCATTTAAAATTTTGAATGTATTTGCTATATATGCATTATTTGATGCTCAATTGTTTTTCTGATTTTCATGTTATTGAAAACAAAGTATCTCACAACTTTCACATATAAATTTATTTGAAATTCTTTCAACAGCCGAGATATCTGCTATGACACATAAAATCAAACACACTGTATACAGTGAAATGTATGCGGCCTTATGGACAAAAAAGGAATAATTATGTTTGTTTTTCCTCCCATAGATGATATATGCATAATACACAAGGAACAGATCAAAATGAAACTATCAGAACCTGGAATAACCAGAGGAAGACATATTTTTAGAAGTTTGTAAGACTTAGTTATGTTCCTGTTTTTAGTATTTTATTTTTTATGGAGTTCAAATTTATGGTTTGTATCCATTTTGATGAATAAAACTACAATTGATGCCGCTTTAATTTATTGCCTATACTTACTTACTAAGTGCTGGAACATACATTGCGTTTTAGCGGGAGCGTTTTAACAGGTCCGGTTTGGCGGGAAGACGACAACTTATAGTTTTAAATCGGGCAGTCTACACATATGCGGTCAAGCCGCAGCCGCAGGACGCGGCGGCAACATGCTGCCGGCAAACGGGACGGCGGGGCGACCGGAAAGCAACGACAACACAGTCAGTTTAATGAGAGCGTTCATATAGTGCGTTTGTTTTGATCCGGTTTCTTGATTTGCGATGTTTGATACGGATAAATTTATTCAATGTGTTCAAGATCATCCCTCAATATGGGAAAAGGCCTCCAAAGAGTACAGTGATCGCAATTTAAGAGAAAGAAGTTGGCATGCCATAGGGGAAATGATGTTCGACATATGGAATGAAAAGACAGAAGAGGAAAGACAGGAACAAGGTAAGAAAAAGTGATTTGAGATTTAACACTATACATACTATAAATAACCACACGCAAGGTAAATGACAAAATCGAGTTATGTTTTTTCAATAATTCTTTTATTCAAACAATTGGAATATGTATCCGAATATGTAAGTATATTTAGAACATATGATATCTCTGAAAAGGCACAGCACCAGTTTCCAGAAAGTAGTCCGCAAAAAATTCTCTAACTTCTGATCCATTTGCTCTTTCACTCGGTCCACAGTTATTTACGTCGACAAATGGATGAGTTTCAGCATCCTCATAATTAATGCCGTCCCTTTTGCGAACAAAATTATGTAGCAAACAACAAGCTTTTACTATATCATCAATAAATTCGGGTTCTACAAGAATAGCAGTGTGAAAAATGCGCCACTTATTTGCTAGAATTCCAAAAGCACATTCGACAGAACGCCTGCATCTTGAAAGTCTATAGTTAAAAACTCTTCGACGTGGATTCAGATTACGAAATGGGTATGGCCTCAGCAGGTTTCTGTGAAGTTTAAATGCCTCATCACCCACGATAACAAAGGGTTGAGGATTTTCATGCATGTCTGGTAAAGGTCTAGGTGCTGGTAAGTTTAATTTTCCAGTATATAACTTTCTACCCAACGCACTATCGCGAAATACAGTTGAGTCCCCTTCTCTTCCATAAGCTCCCACATCTATGGCTATGAAACTCAGATTTGCATCCGCAACCGCCATTAAAACCACTGAAGTGTATTTCTTATAATTGTAAAAATTGGATCCGGAGTTTTTGGGTTTTCTGCATCTAATGTGCTTGCCATCTACGGAACCCACGCAGTTTGGAAAATTTGTTTTCTTGTAAAAAGTATCGGCTACTTCCAACCAAATTTTCTCCGTTGGATTGGGCATTTCACTTTCTTTCAGGCAGGACCATATAACTTGACAAGTTTCACGTACTATTTGAGCAATTGTGGATTTACCAATGTAAAACTCGTACTGAAGAGCAGCAAAGTTGGTGCCTGTTGCCAAATACCTAAGACAAAAGACAATTTTCAATTACTTCGTTTTACCTCTTTCTATTTCTTAATAGAAAGGTTTTTAAACCAATCTAATGGTGTATATTTTCTTTCTTTACAGTAAAAGAAATGAAAAACAAATGGAGACATATAAGGGATAGTTTGAGCAAATATATTAATCACGGGAAAAGTGGAGATCCTGCTTCAAAGAAAAAAAAGTATGTGTACGCTGATGCACTATCATTCTTACTTCAAACCGTAGAAAAGCGAACAACGTCAGGAAATGTGACTCACAAGCCACAAGAAGATGACGGAATCCAATCATCTTATGAAGAAGATGAAGCCAGTCAGAGAGGTGAAGACGCATTAGACACTACACGGCCAACTGGCCCTTCAACACCGGTTGCTTTTAAAAAACCGATTGCCCGAAAATCACAGGGTATGAATGCTTTCCAGCAAAAACTTTTGCAAAAGTTAGATAGCCAAAACGGAGAGGAACAAGACCCGGATAAGTCTTTTTTAATATCTTTGCTTCCAGAAATGAAAAACTTAAATGATGACGAAAAATTAGATTTTCGGTTCCATACCCTCCAATTTTTTCGTGATATCCGACGCAAACGGATGGTACAACCGCCGACTCCATCGAATCATTTACAAAACTATGTACTCCAATATTCAAATTTTCCTACACATTCGCAGTACCAAACGAACAACCGCAGCCTACAAAACAACCCTTCCTTCGTCTCTTCGCCTTTCCCTTCTCCCGGAAGTTCAAGACAATCACCTTGTCCCAGGTCACCTCGGGAATCTATAACTTCAGAAGTGACTTCAGAAGACTCTTTCGCGGCGTATTCTACAAATATTTACGAAAACGTGTAACAACAAAATGTATCTTTGAGAAAATAAATGTTTCTTTTCTTACCTTAGCGTAATTGTTAATCTTTCTTCTGGTGAAATTGGGCTCCTCCAGTAAGTTTCCTGCTTGGTTATATTTGGACGTACAGTATTTAAAAGTTCATTAAAAGAATTAATGGACATTCTATAATATTCAAAAAATTTACTTTCGTATTTTCGAATGTTCTCATAAAATTTGGAAAACCTTTTACTCTTTTCACGCTCGCAGTGGAAAGGGTGGACCCAATACCTTCTATTCACCGGTTTGTTGAGTAAACAAGCAGCTTGAAGAACACAAACAATTTCCAAATTTGACAATTTTGACATGACGACCTACGCACTATTCTCTTGGCTGATAGAACAAGACTGAACACAGTGGCTTCTACTGCTGCGTTCTAGCGGGAAATGTGTAGCCGACGAGCTTTCATCCCGCCAAACAGGGCCCGTTAAAACGCTCCCGCTAAAACGCAGTGTATGTTCCAGCACTAAAGATTCAAATTGCTGTTTGAATGGCCTCATAAACTCGCATCTTGCATTTTTTCCAAATTTTTTAACTAAGTAGAGAATTCAGTCAAGAATCAAAAAATGGTGTCCCATAATACCCCATTTGACGTTACCAGATGAACCGTTCTCCTGCTGCTGCTGATGATCTCAATCCTCTATATTAATTAATACAAATTGATTATTCAATAAGTTATTTATCCATTTTGTTTTCTTTAGCCCCTTTAAATAAACTGTCGTTCCAGCTTGGATGTTTTCTATTAGGAACCTCTTGACCTGGTTTCGTTCGTTAGACGTTAGATTTGACACATCGTATGGTGGTTTAACTATAAAAGCTTGAAATTCCTTTGTATCGTACAATATGGCTATTTCCTTCAAGATAAAATTGTTTGTGTGGCCTCCGTACCTACGCTACGCCACTGGAGAAACGTTTGACCCACTTCTCGCCAAAGTGAAATCAAGCACATAAACGCTGGCAGAACACATTCCTATTATAGTAACCTTAATGTAATGTAGACCGCTTACTTAGCATTTGTAAATATTATAAATAGCACGCACTGTAAATACGAAGAGATGATATTATACACACTCGATATACACAATAAACGATTGTCAGTCGACACGCATCTTTTCTTCATTCTCGCCATCGAACACAATATTATTACGGACCAACGCCCATAAAGTGGTGACCCCGACGTGATGGCATCCCCATAATTGGTGAACCACGACGTGAAGCCTCGGACAACATCCCCATAATTGGTGAAGCCCGACGAAGTTTTATTGGCACGAAAATGTAAGAAGAAAACCGCCGTCCCTACGTCTCTACGATTTGCTGACCGCCACGACCGCTCCTCTGGAACCCACGATCAAGTAAGCGACAAATTTTGTTTAATCTTACTAACGGGCAATCCACAACCGCAAGAGGAGGTCATCATAGCACAGACTGCTAGCGGTGACGTGTCAGCACAACGAACGACTGGTCCAGATCCGACATTTCCGGCATATGTTTGTGGTAATTTCCGCCACCGAGCTGTCAAGATCTGACGTCTAAGCAACACCGTCCGCAACAAGCCTCCACCCGCCGCCGCTCCCGCTGCCACAGAACGTCTGGGGATACGCATCCCGGCCTTCTGGCAGTTCGACCACGAGATTGTTTCGCTCAGGTCGAGCACGCAGCGGAGGTACGTGACATTTTTGCTTAACACTCCCACTTCCGCTATGAAGTTGGACATAAACCCCACTGCCGCACCCCGCCTCCCACGTTCCAGAGCTCATCCAGCGTCTCACTCACGATCTCGCTCTATTCCCCGGAACGAAGGCTCAGTTTCCTGGTACCACCGTACCTTCGGTACCAACGCCAAGCAGTATCATCCCCCGTGCAATTTCCAACTTTCGGGAAACGCACAAGCCGGTCACCTGTAACGGCAACCGGTGACCTGGCCGAGAAGTCCCGCGTCCTGCCGCCTTTTCGCACCCGTTCATACTTATGGCTACGTCATACTCGATCTCAACCTAGGCATCCGAAGATTTTTCACTTGGAACTGCGTTCACGACTCACCGACGCATCCAAGCCCGTCACTGGATTTGATTTTCTTCACCACAAACGCGTGGTCGACATAAAAAATCAACGCCTACGAGATTCCCGCATTTCTGCAAGCGCCTACAAATGCAAAGACAGCCACACTTGTATACGAACCGCTTCTGGAACCTCGCTTCAGCATCGTTTTCTGCTGAAGTTCCCAGAAATCACCCGACCCACAGGACTTCCTCACAAACCCATGAAAACAGTGAAGCAGCTTAGGCAATTCATGGGAATCATAAACTTCTATCGTCGTTTTACTCCCAGTGCCGCGACGCTTCCAGCTCCGCTCAACGACCTCTTACACGGCAAAGCCAAAGGCAAGACACATTTCGTCTGCAACCCCGCCTCGGCAACCGTTTTTCACGCCTGCAAAGAGAGTTTCCTTTTCGACCCGACTCTGTACCTCGACTCACAGAAGTACACGTACCCTCTTTTGACATCCCAATTTACTGCGACACATCCACGTCTAGCATCCGCCCTTTTGTCTCGAAGCCTTTCAAAAGACAAAATTTTCGATGCTATCCACGGACTTTCGCATCCCGGCATTAAAGCGACGACCAAACGCATAGCACGACGCTATGTCTGGCCCGCCATCCGAGCCGACTGCAGAAAATGGACCCAAGCACGCATTCCATGTCAGAAACCGAAGATACATCGACGCATCTCCAGCCCACTCGCAATACGAGCAGCCCAGAGAGATGATCAAGATTTCAAACCGTCCAGCAACCCCACCGAGTACATCAAGGACCTCAGACGCTATTTCGATGCCCTGCGTCCTACTCCGGGGACTCGACATAATAATGTAAAAGTTCTAATTTTTAGAGACCTTGCAACAGCAGACCATGTGTTCCTCCGCCACAACGCCGTACGAACATCGCTGCAACGACCTGCATATGTCCTAAACAACGCCAGCACACCCCTGAAGATCAAGAACCGCTCCACGTTCACGATCAGCCGACGCCCCCAGCAGCCGTCCCACGGACGACCCGAGCAGGCCGGCAAGAGACGATTTCCAGATCAATTATCGTTAATCACTCCAAGGGGGCTCCTGTGGCCTCCGTACCTACGCTACGCCACTGGAGAAACGTTTGACCCACTTCTCGCCGAAGTGAAATCAAGCACATAAACGCTGACAGAACACATTCCTATTATAGTAACCTTAATGTAATGTAGACCGCTTACTTAGCATTTGTAAATATTATAAATAGCACGCACTGTAAATACGAAGAGATGATATTATACACACTCGATATACACAATAAACGATTGTCAGTCGACACGCATCTTTTCTTCATTCTCGCCATCGAACACAATATTATTATGGACCAACGCCCATATTTGTATAGTCTTTAAAGCCTTGGACATCGATAATAATATAGCGTTGCCGGTTCATGTTGTTTTCGACTGAAGATGTGTAGGAGGAAACTGGTTGCGTGCGTGTGTTTGGGTGTATGCCACCGAAATCCTTTTTATATGAGTTTCTTGACATCCCCGCTCAATGGCGAATATTTGACAATTCTATCGTGTAATACGTAATAAGCAATAGGCCGACGTGCTATCAGCAATACTTCAGACATGCTCTGTCTAAATTCAATTTTGACGTCAACCGGCCCCCCTTTTATAGACTCATTTTGATGTGAACAATCTACAACCACAAGCGGAGCTACATTTTTGAATTCCCCGGGGTTCAGAAGAGGATGAATTGGAATTTAGCGTACATGTAGTGCAGCAAGGTATAGCGGTTTTCGGTATACGAAATATTTAGATTGTCGTAGGGAAATACTTTGGAGTTCAAGTGTTAAGGTGTTGTTTTCATTTGCCAAGTTCTAATTTTCCAAAAAGATTTGCTCTGCTATCCTCATCAGTAGCGCAGCTACGGGGTAGGCCGTTTATTTATTTCCCCAATCCAATGTTACGCCACTGGCGAATTCAGATGATATTAATGTATTTGAAATCTAGGTTCAATTTGGGAAGAAACTGATATCTTCAAAATTTTTCGTAAAAGGCTTAGTTTTTGAATGAAATAGCTTTTTGTGATATCCTGCACATGCACTGAAATTTTCCATAATGCAATAATGGCTTCACAGATATGCAAGGAAAGTGAAAATTGAAAAAAAAATGTTTATTAAGAATAACACCAACAAAACTAACAAGAAGAACGAGAAAACACATTAATTATTACATTACGATATTAAAAAAAATATGAAAACTTTTACACCCTGTATCTTTGTTAGTAGTCACTTTAGAACATATGTTCATATGAACTTTTCGTCTTATTTGGAGTTTTGAATCACAGCATATATTGATTACATATAAAATCCTTAAGTGACAAATTGTTACTTAATAATTATTATGTAGTTAATATTTTCTGTCTTGACTATTTGGTAGAAATCCATGATGAAATAGAAAATTACTATGCGTACTACCAATAAGTTTAATAAATTATTTTATTGGTAGTACGCATAGTAATTTTCTATTTCTTCATAATAATTATTATATATTTTTCGAGTAAGTATCTCAGCTTTTATAGATACTTCTTTTAATCTTTCAGTTTGAGACTCTATTGCAAGCTGCATCTTCATCAAATGTAAGCAAAATAACTATAATTTTGAAATATTGGCGATTTCATACATTTTTTTCAGTCACACATTCCCAGTGTGGAAATATTGGTATGTTCGTATTCTTTGTGATCGTTGAATATTAATTAAATATTAATTATTTTAGGAAAAAAAGAAGATTAAGAGAAAGAAGAATAAAAATAAGAAGAAGAAACAAAAACAGGAGATGAAGGCGAAGAAGAATAATGTAAATAAATTCTTTAATACAACAGTAACGTGCAATTTCATATAATTTTATTTTTATTTTTTAATTTCTGAAAAATGGAGTAAGTGAACAAAGCGTTTTAAAATTGTATGCTTCGTTTTACATATTTCCTCAATTATATTAACTATAGATAATATAATTAACTAATATTGTAGATGAAAAAGAAGAAAAATAAAAGAAATATCAAGAAAAATGTAAGTAGATAGTTAAAAAAATATTAAATTGATTCTAACCTTAACTCTGTTTTTAACTTTAGATAGAGAAAAGGATAAATAGAGTAAGTTAATTTTTGAATCAATACAAATTCTAATAATTAAAATTGTTAATGTGTAATGCATTTGAGAAGGGTGGTCCGAAAGAAAATGAAGTAAGCATATAAAAAATAGAAATATGTGTTTGAAATATTTAGATTGTTTTGTTTCAGGGCGAAAAAAAATATTTTTTGCAAAATTGTGTTGTGCACATCCACGAAAAATAAAAGATATTCATTAAAAATTTGTTTTTTTATTTAGAATTATGATACACTGAAAAATTATTTGAAAGAAAACATCAATTTAATTACATTATACACAACAATTTAGGAATGTAAGCATATTATAATTCCAAATGCAACTTTATTTATTCAATTATTTGACTTAAACCGAATAGTGATAACAAACTGTATTGGAAATTTGACAATTGCGTTGCCCGTGCATACACAGATTGGTTAAATTGATAATATATACCACTGATAAAATTAGTGTTGTAAGTATGACACAATTACACGAGTATTGCACATAATTACATTAGTATAGCCCTGTATAGCAAATAATGAAAAAGTTGTTGCTCTACCAGAACAGCACGGTAAACATGGAAATCCAACGAACTGGTTACCAGAAAACATTATAAAACAACTTGACGATCATATAAGAAGCTTCCCTGCAAGGTTATCATATTATTCGAGGAACGATAAAAAAAATATCTCGAGGGAATTAAGTATAAAAAGAATGCCTTGATGTATTTGGAGAAACATGAACCAGACATTTTCCAAGTCTGGAAGGAAAAAAGAAATGCAAAACCTCAAATTACATATGATTTTTACTACAGACGCTTCACTACCAACTTCAACTTATCCTTTAGTTACCTGAGAAGCGACACGTGTGTCATATATGATGAAATTCAAATATCATTATCATCATCACAATCGGACGAAGATAAAGCAAGACTTAATATACAAAAAGAACTACATTTAAGAAAAGCGGAAGCTTTCTACAACGATTTAAGAGAGAAAGACGAGTTATGTGACAGGACAGTAGTGTTGAAGTCCTTTGTCTAGATTATCAACTAAACTTTCCGCTACCTGTTCTCACCGTTGGTGATTTATTTTATGCCCGTCAGTTATGTTGGATCCTCAAAAAAAGTGTACATGTACATGTATGACGAGTCAGTAGCTAACAAGGGAGCTACAGAGACGATCTCCTTCTTAGATCATTTCATTAAACACTACTTAAGACGTGAAGTAAGAACGCTCTATGTATATACAGACAACTGCTCAGGGCCAAATAAAACGTCAGTTTGATGCATTACTTGCTTACCATTATAAAGAACGGAATACTGGATAAAATACTTCACCACTTTCCAGAGCGCGGGCACAGTTTTCTTCCCTGCGATAGGGCACTTGGTGTTATAAAGAAACAGAAGCGCAAGAAAGAAGTAGCGTACGCGCCTGAAGAGTGTAACAAAATAAAGGTCCACTGGTTATTTTAACGTACGTAGTTGTTGCTATCGTGTTTAATCGTAGAAAAAGTGGTCTTACAAAAAATACGATTTACCTAAAACAATACCATTCACAATAATAATTTGAAATGGGACATTAATTATCTCATCTAACACCAGGTCCGTTAAATATTTCATAAAGTGAAAATTTAATAATTCCTAAAGGATGCTAACTAAAACGCATTCTACAAAGGAAAGGCAAGAATCCTTTTTTTTCTTGAATACAAAATAAACTCATAAGAAAATATACCATTCAAATCGACCTGATGCTGCCATCTAAATAAATCAAAAACAACACATACATAACCTTAAAGGTACCTGCTTTACAGTTTTCTTTACAAGACTAGTACGAATTTGTTGAAAAATGTTCAAGAAATGTTCAGGTTATTCTAGTAAAACGCGAACACGTTTTAGATTTTATTTCATATCTTCAACCATTTTTCAAGAAAACAATAATTGTTGTAAAAAAGAAGCAATTTACGATATCTAAGTAAAAAATATTTAAATAGGAAAATATACGTATACATCCAGACGTTGTTTTGGTGTCTGAATCACACATTTTCATACACTTTGGTAAAAGTTAAAAATATACACATTGGGTTGTACAATATCCCTGTAACTTGACGATTTGGTACCTATCAAGGGACTTAAGTACGATGACGTAATGAAACTGGTGAATAAGTATGTACCTCCAAACTGCATACACTTCTATCAAAGTCCAAAGATGCGAGAAGATGGAGAGTTATAAATTGAGGTAAGCTGAAAGCAAGACTTATCAAGTGGGAAGGAAAAATATTGTTTGCTTTCTTGATATTTCAGTGCCTCCACTTCTCTTGCAAGCAAATGAACTTTTATTGCTTAAAATACTGTTTAATGCTTCGAGTGCATTATCTCTATCATTGTACTTTACCAGGCATTAAGAGCCAAGTCTCCCTGCTGCATTTTCGAGCGATTCAGACGTTCGCGCCTTTACAAACTGTACTGCTATTTATTTATATTTTGCTTTCTAATTTTGCAAGCATATACAGAAAGCATTCCCTAAGAGTCGTCTCGTCGGCGATTTAAAAAAAACGAATAGAAGTTTGTCTTTTTCGGCTTCAAATATACCCATATTTTGCGTACTTATAACTTACTAAAAAATCACTCTTTTAAAAATCCGAGACGAGAGGCCTATTTCCACCAGTTTCTTCTTTCAAACAAAACAAAGAATTTCAAAATCGGTTCATAAATAAGGAAGTAATTTGTAAAGAAAGCTGCCCTTGCAAACACAATTTAATGCCCTGCACTGTGGCGACCTCTGCTTCGGAGCAAAAAATTCTTGATGTTCGCGATCGGATACTTGGCTCTTATGATTTCTGTATATACTTGCAAAATTAGAAAGCAAAATATCAATAAATACCAGTACCGTTTGTAAAGGCGCGAACGTCTGAATCACTCGAAAATGCAGCAGGGAGACTTGGCTCTTAAGGCGGCTTGCGACCGTCTTCTCCTGTCTCGCTCGGACTCGTTGATTGTCCGTGAGAACCAGGTGTTCGTTTTTCAAAGACTCCACAGCCAACTTTCAGAGTATTTACCTGAAATTTTGCACACTAAAGCTATGTGTTGCGTAGAAATGCGCTATGATCTCAGTTTTCTTTATAATTTTAGAGAAGGATGCCTTATTTCACATACAAAATTTGAGAAAAATGCTAGCTTTTAAGTAAACAAAATGCTCATTTTTTTGAAATTACAAAAAAACTGGGATCATAGCGCATTTCTACACAACAAAAAGCTTTAGTGTGCAAAATTTCAGGTAGATACTCTGAAAGTTGGCTGTGGAGTCTTTGAAAAACGAAAACCTGGTTCTCAGGGACAATCAACGAGTCCAAGCGAGACAGGAGAAAGTTCGACGAGCCCCCTTAAACGGTTTGACACTGCAATGTTGTTGTCACACGACACTACTCCCGTTTGTTAGATGCTCCGAAGCATATCTGGTTGACAATTACAAATGAGCATATCTAGTAACTCCATGTTAAATGCACAGGATACAAACATTCAAGATCATCTACTCAGTTTGTTTTCTGCTTGTCTTAGTATGAGAAAGCTATGACTGGTCCCTTATATTGGAGATAACTGTATTGCAGTGGCGCATTGTATCACTGTACCAGTTTTAGTCTCCACGAAAGCCACGGCAACATTATAGTAAGGGTGTATTTATAGTGCTTCATGGAGTTCTCCACATACGTGTAAAGTTTTATTTTGACACCTTAAATAGGGCCAGAGATATGGGCCGACTACACACTATTGGCCCACGCTGTATATAGTCCCTTTGGGTCTCAAGTACCTTACTGAAGATTATTCACCTTCACACGTTGTTTATATATTGTTATCCTGCTTGTTCTACCCGAGACCTTCGTTACTACAGGCCCGCAACTGCTTTTCTTTTGTGGTAAATGTTTAATTAAAGGTATTTAAACTGAAATTTTAGCCACATATAAAGCTACCGTTTCCGATGACGATGGTGTCAAAAACGAGAAGAAATTTGAAACCGACAGTTGGAAAAAAATATTTACGTGCGCATGTAATTTAAATTTCAGTGCAAAAAGAGACAATCGAGAAACTTTTTCTTTATGAGGGATAGATATTACTATCTGCAGTAGTTTTGTAGTTTATGAAATGAGCAATCCTTTTTATTCCAACGAAATTTTAAAATTTGTAGTACTTTTAAAGAAAATCGTTATCCAAAACGGAGAGCGCGGCCGCTAGAAAAAATTCTTGATACGCTAATGGAACGCAACGTCATGAAATATTATTATTCGGTGTCTTCGTTTGTTAATAACGAAACACTTATGAATTATTTATAATTGTTTTGTGTTTAATGAAAGCAGTAGGTTGTAGTAGAAGTTCAGCCAAATGTGTAATTTTTAATGGATGTAAGCTAATTGTATGTATGTATTTGTAATTTAGACAACTTTCTGAAGAAGACAAATTTGAACTAAACTTTTCTATTAAAAATATACAGTATAAAAATATAAGTACTCACATACGAACACGATAACAGAACAATTTAGGGGTACCTACTACTTGAGAGTTGCTAATTTTCTTTGTGTATTCTCTTGACGAAGAATTTTTTCTAGCGGCCGCACTGTTATACCACTTTCCATGTCTATTCATAAATGGTTTATTAATATTCGCTTGAAGCACTTCATCGAATTGCTGGAGTTGATGTTTGGCTGTGCGAAATTGATTCAGATCAATGTCTGTCAAACGAAGTGGTAACATTTCTTCTGCATGGAGGTATTCTTGTTGTTTTACGCAACTATCATCTTCAGCAATATTGATTGTTGGAATATAACTGGTAAAATTTCCAGTTTCATTAAAAGATGAGGTGAGAACAGTGTCCGGTGTATAACATCTACACTTGGGCATCATGGAGAAAACTCCAGTTCCATAAAGTTGAATTTCCATAAGAGGTCTGGCAAGACTATCACATGTAATTTTCATTTCAATTCCTTTCATTGGTTCAGTCAATACAAAGAGCCAATGATTTTCAGAAAGAGGATGCCATATTTCCATAGTGGATTTGATTGTACGAATTGTGCAATCAGATGGAATTGTAGATAGTGAACTGGCTTTTAATAAAGTTTCACATATAGGTTTTTCCCTAGTACCATGAACTGTGATGTCAGAACAAATTATCTTTCGATGAAGATTTTTACAGGTGTTTGGATCTCACATTTTTCCATAATAGATGTGATTTGTACTCAACAGAAGATAAGGATAAGGTGGATCAATATAAGCATAAATAGTTGAGTTGGAAAATTGATTTGGAAGAGGAATGAGGAAATATAAATTGTAAATATAAGAATTCTATTATGATATACTACAATTAATGTACTAATAGTATAATATTGATATATTTCATCATAATTATGAATATTAATAGGAAAATCATAATTTGGAATAAGTGTCACTTTGTTTAATTCATCTTTCAATTGTTTTGGAGTAATAACTGAAGGAAGGAACGTATTATGTTTAGCAAATAAGATTGGTTATGATTTCTGAAAAATTGTTCTCTAGATCAGATACTAAACTTCTTAACATATTTAAATGTTCGTGGAACGTTTGTGAATATGTTAATTAATTTCCGCAGCAGGAGTAGTAGAAAACTCATTGAATTTTTGAATATTTGTATTTAATTTTTCTTCTTTTAGTTTAAGAGCTATAACAGATTTATTGTAATCTGAAATTGCATCTGATATAATATGAACTTGTCGTTTGAGGAGGTCCCGTTAAATGATAAATGGATTGATATTGTTCTTTTAATTTATCAATATCTTGTTTCATGAAATCAATTTGGTTATTACATTTACGACTGAAATATTATGTTTGATTTAAATGGGGTTCATGATTACACAGGTAAGTCGTTTTATCAAATATACTCTCAACAATACATAATTGTTTTCATAAATGCTAATATTTTTAAAACTTAATAATCTATAATACGTATTAGCAATACGCACTTCACCTAAACGGTGGTAAAATAATCTTCCGGTTGAATTTAAATTTTGAATTATATAGGGAGGTAATGAAAATACAAAAGGTAAAAATATAGGAAATAATGGAATTAAGGATTTTTACTCGCATCTGTAACAAATATAAAATGAGATAAGTAAAAATAGATTTGCTTTTCTTAACTTAAAATACGCAATTGATTGAAATACGTGATTGATAATTAGATATAGTAATTTCCATATCATCCCGACTACCAAGACTACCTTCAACACAAACAACAGCAGCGACTGGAAACGAGGAGAGCTTGGAGGCTTTTTCGTTGAGAGTCGATCAGTTGTCTCTACTTGTATGTACCTTACATTAGAGAATTTTTTATTTTGTCCAGTAAGCACATAATTGCTTTTAATAAAACTAAATCATTTACATTATATTGATGTAAATTAACATTCTTATCATAGTATTTCTTCGATACTTCTTTTGTATTAAGTAGATTTTGTCGTGCTAACTCAAAGGCTTGATTCAATTTTAATTTGAGATTATCATAAGTGTAGCGAAATTCTGGTTCCGCCATTAAAGAACTTGGAATTTGGGCTTTATGTCCAAATATTAATTCAAAAGGAGTAAACTTTGTGGATTTATGAATATGATTATTGTATGTGAACATAGCAAGTTCTACGTACTCATCCCAATTGGTTTGTTGTTTATTAAGATAATGTTTTAAATAATCCTTTTAAGTTGAATGGCTACGTTCTAACTCTCCATTAGTTTGGGGATGATACGGACTGGTTAAAATATATTAAAATATATTTTAATAAACTTTTTAAGGTAAAACATATATGTTTTACCTTAAAAAGTTTATTTACTTCTTTAATTAAACCTGAAGTAAAGTCAGAACCATTATCTGTTAATATGGTTTCAGGAATATCAAATATTGTAATGAATTTGACAAATTAATTTGCTAAAGTTTTTGATTCATGATTTGAAATTGCTGATGCATATGAGAATTTTGTTAAGTCGTCTTGCATCGTCATAATAAATCGATTACCATTTTCGGTAATAGGTAAAGGTCCTACGACATCTATTGCTAACATTTGAAAAGGACGAATGGTTATTTCCATTGGTGCTTTGGCTTTTTTATGTTCTTTTTTATTTAATTGACAAGAAACACATGATTTGATTAGATTGTGAATATTCCTTTTCATGTCCTGATGTTGAGGATTCATGATTTTCTTGGAAAATCTGTAAAATATCGTCCTTATTAGTAGGACAAATTTTCGGACTATCAATGAGAATAATTTCAATTTTATTTTTATGGAAAAGAAAATAAATTAGTTCTTGAAACATATCCATTTTTAATGCAGTATTATTTTCTAATGTATTTTTAAAATATAAAGTAGTAACTTTATTTTAGATTAATTGATCTCTTAACTTTTGAAGAGAATAGAATAAATCATTGTACGTTTCATATTGAAATTCTTCAAGTCTAATACGCCATCGCCCTAAGCGACTATTTTGATTTTTACAATTAAATAACCAAGTTAATGGTCGATGGCCCGTAATTATGGAAAATTTTCGACCATACAAATAAGGTCTGAAATGCTTAGTAGCCCATACTATAGCTAACATTTCTTTTTCAATAGTAGAATAATTTATTTCAGCGGAATTTTAAGTTTAATTTTTTTTCGCCGAAAATAATAATTTAAATATTTGCCAATCTCAGAGAATTACATTCGTTATTCGAAATTTAGCGCCACACATTGCAGTGTGACAGACTGATATCAGTTTGTCATAGTGGAGATTATTATTGGTCTCGGCTCCCGGAAGCAGTTGTTGTTCTGATTAGCGTAAATTATATTCACGCCTAAACAGTAAATAGAGGCTGTCTTTACTGTTTGTGTAAACGACAGGAGCTTTCTCACAGTTCGATTGGAAGAATTTTGTTAAATACAATCTGTTGCTACTATTTTTTACGGTTTCTGTCTAATTTTGTGCGTGCGTTAGTGCATCAGTGTTTTCCGGTGTTTGCATTTCGGATTTTTGTGGAGTTGTAGGACAAATTTTCTTCGCTTCACTTTTTGGACATTTTGTTTATTAGATCGTCGTATCAGGCATGGCTGCGTTGTTGGGAGATTCTATTTTAAGGAGACTGCAGACAGAAGTTATGAAGAAAGTTGCCCGAAGAAGTTGCCTTGGAAAATTAGCTGTAGGAATGTGCGTCGGAGGGAACACAATTCAACAAGGAAGAAGGATTTTGAAAGCTGCCGGACGAGACCTTTGCAAGAGACAGGTTGATCATCATGCTGGGGACGAACGATATTTTAAAGAAAGTGCGGTCTGCGAGACAGACGAAGAAATGCTTGAGATGGTTAATTAGAGACGCGAAGAACAATGGATGGAAGGAGATAATAATTTTAACAGTGCCACCCTTAAGAAATAAGTGAAAGAAGTGCGGGAGTTGAACGATTTGATAAAGGCCGCATCTTCAAGTTTTGAAATAAAGTGCATAGATATAAACAAAGATGTGTTTCAGGGACAGTTCCCCGCGATCGATTTTTGCAGAGATAGGATTCACCCGTCGAAAGTAGGACTTCTCAAGATGTACGATGCTTTTAAACCATAGCTGCAGCTATTGTGCTGGACAGCAAAGATGGCAGGGCGGAGCTTCTGACAGTGATCACAGAAATTGAGAGGTGGACAATTTTTAATGTATTCGATTCCAGGAATATTCATGTTATCCGCTTCATTTATCTGCAATAAAATGAAACCGAACTATGTGTAGGGAGCGGCCATAGTTCGCCAGTTGTGCATTATAATATCTACCCAGGGGTAAGTCTTTGACGCGCTGCTTGGTCCGATGTGGTAGTAAAATTCAAATGCTTTACGGCCGTCTGTTGACGGCTACACATCATGAGCGCACGAATTATTGTTTTTAAGGGTCTGTTTGTTCGGGAAGATTCCAAAAGTAGAAAAAAAATAAGTTTCTGGATTTCGCATGAATTTTCCAGAAATTTGATAAGAATATATATAAAGGAGTTCTGTAGCAGCCGAGTGCATCAGTTTACTTGAATTAGTGAAAATGATGGGAAAACACGGAAAAACGATTAGAAGTGGAGCTCGGGAAGTAATTGCAAATGTTATTGAAGTGTGTGATAGAGAAGCCGCCTAAAAAATGTTTGGAAATCCCTGTTGAGCACAGGATAGAACGCGCTGTTTTGTGTACTGGGGTTTCAATGAGTTCTGTTCATAGGATACGGAGAGAAAACGCCGAAAGACCAACTCCGACCACGCCGTTTATATCACCCGGAAAAAGCGACCGCGAGTATCGGTTCAAACAAAAATAGATGACTTTGATTTTCAAGCAATCCGCCGGACGATACAAGACTTTTACTTAAATTTGAAACAAACTCCATCCTGCAGAAAACTTTTTCGGATAATAAAGGAAAAAATAGATTTTCCGTATAGTGCGAAGTCACTCAACAGATTGCTGCGGACACGTGGGTTTGTATGGCGTAAATGTCAGAATAGGCGCAGAATTTTGATGGAGAAACCCAGTGTTTTACAATGGCGTCTAAAATATCTTACAGCACTACGAAAATATCAAGAGGAAGGTCGCAATATAGTATACCTGGATGAGACTTGAATTGACAACGACATGACGGTCAAGAAATGCGGGCAAAACGAAAACATAATAGGTGTTGTTCAAGGCTTTCGTTCGAGTGGTCGAATCATTGTCGTTCATGCTGGGTCACGCGATGGATTTGTCCAGGGGGCCGAATTAATTTTCCGTTCTGGACTTACGACTGGAGATTACCACGGCCAGATGAACAAGGAGAATTTTGAAAAGTGGTTACAGGAGAAATTGTTTCCGAATTTACCACCCAATTCTGTTATAGTACTAGACAATGCTCCTTATCACTCACACCTCGAAGATAAGGTACCAACAAAGTATTCCACAAAACAGGCCATGATCTCTTGGCTTCAGAAGAACATCTTAAAATTCGGTCCGTCGTGGCGAAAATTTCAGCTTTACGAAGTTATTGAAGCCAACAAACCAAAGGAGAAATCCTATAAAATTGACGCCATCATTCGCCATCACGGGTGTCTTCCACCATATATGTGTGATTTAAATCCTATAGAATTGGCATGGGCAGCTGTCAAAAATTATGTCAGGGAACAAAATACAACTGGAGAGTTACCCATTACAAGTTTGATGAAGGTTACGGTGGAAGCACTTGGAAAAATAACACCTGACAACTGGCGATCATACGTGGAACAATACTGGGAGACGGATGGGAAGATCGAAAATGCCATTGATGAAATTATTATAAATATGGGGCCTTCGGACAGCAGCGACGAGTCGACGACCACTGACGAGGACAGCGATGATGACTACGATAATGCCAGACTACAGGGAATTGAACCACTTCCGTCAACATCAGCCCAGTCTTGAGTAATAACTTCAAATTTGTATTTAATATTGAATATGGAACATTTAATATTTAATAAAGGATTCTAAAAAATTTGTATTTTATTTCAAATTTTGCTGTAGGTACCTGCTCTTAAATAAAACCTATGCGCGCTCATGATTTAAAGGGACTAGCAGGTGTGGCTTAAGCGACGGCAAACTCCGCCCTGTCATCTCTGCTGTCCAGCACAATACATGGTAAGTCGATTAAAAATTGCTCATCTCAAATTTATGCACAAAAATGACAAATTATTTAAATGCACAAACGTCACTAATTATATTCTTCCTTTTAGGAATGTTGGACAGAAATAATGGATGAAGTGTCGCTTAGGACAGGCTATGGGTCAATGCATCAATACCTCGATAATTTCGCCAGCCCCTCACTGAAATTTTACGAAAGTTCAGGTAATACAAATAATTTATAAAAACGGAAACTTCAAACTCGATAGGTAAAATGAGAACATCTTTTCGAAAACAATTCAATAAAAAATAGATGGCCAGTAGACCTCAAGCAAGAATCTTGCTTGCTTGAGATCTGGCCGCGTGAACTTCGATATTTTCAGAATAGAAAACACTACTACATTAAAAATTACTAATTTCCTACTTATGCAAAAATGGAAATTGTTTTGGTCGTCCGCAGAAAATTACAAATTATTTTAATGCACAAATGTTATTATTTTCTTCCTTTTAGGAATGTTGGACAGAAATAATGGATGAATTGTTGCTTTGGACAAGCTATGGCTCAATACTGCACGTGTGTCGATACCTAGATAATTTTGTCAGCTCCTGACTGAAATTTTGCGATAGTTCAGGTAATGCAAATAATTTGTAAAACAGATAACTCTAAACTCAAAGAATCTTGCTTGCTTGAGATCTGGCCAAGTGAACCGTCATATTTTCAGAATACAAAAAGCGGATTACGTATATTTTGATACTATGGAGGATGGCAATTTAGTTTGCTTTGCTGAAATACTTATGTATTTAGTGTTTCAAATTTTATGTGGTTAGGGGTCTAATTGATTTTTGAATTAATTATTTAACTATAGTCTCTGTCATCTTAATACTTGAAAACTGATTATTTACACAAACATGAACGGTCTTGCAATTATTTCCATCAAAAAAACTTGCATAGCAAATATTCCATCTTTCTTATTCATTGTCTTTATATTCTTAGGTTTTCCCAAAAAGGACTCGTGGAGAGTGGTAAGTTGGTCGTCCGACCAACTGAACAAGAAGTGTCATCAATTCAAAAATGGCCCTTGGTGCGAACATATTGTCGAACCAATAAAGGATGTGAAAAGTGGGCATCAGTAAATGACCCAATCGAATAATACACATACCTTCAATTTTTTATTCGATATTAAACGAACCATAATTACATTCTTACTTCGCATTTTCTTCTTTTTTACTATAACGTTTCATTTTTAAATACATGGTGATTGGGGAAGATCCCTCAATATTTGAAGGTATTTAGGAGACCGAAACGAACAAAAAGGACTAATAAACACATTGTCAAATATCAACCATTACAGAGATATTATTAAAAATAGTCTTTACCCAAGTGAATTAATCATCACCATTGATGCCGATCCAGGACTTTGGGGATGGTCATCATTAGTTTATGTAACAAAAGTGAACACAAGAGAGGCACTGTTCGATCGAATTATCAGTAGCACAAGAGTCATAAGAGAAAATCATCGTGCCCTCCAATGAGCTAATCGTGCAATCCACGAACAAGCTAATGCATGCATTGGAGTGAACCGGAGGTATTTTTGAGAATTTAAATAAGTAATTTCGGTTTTTGTATTTTTCTGTAATCGATGTTGTAATTTACAATACAATATAAACATTTTTTCCACGACTTATTCACTTACGTAATGACTATTTTCAATAATATCTCGGTAACAGTTGATATTTGACCGAGTGTTTAATAAACTTTTTTTGTTCGTTTTGATCTCCGAAACATTTTCTCTAAATATCACCCTGTATACGTATAAGGTTAGGTACATTACTACGAGGGTGAATCAAATATGAACCGAACTTTTCTTTTCAACGCCCCATAGGTGAAATGAAGTGCGTGACGTCTTGGTATATGTTGGGTAGGGATGTCAAGAGGCCGAGGCGGGGAGTAAACCGGCTTGCCAGACGGAGCAGATTGACAGTACATCCCAAATAAAAGACATAAATATGGCATCAAGTTCTACGAGATTTGTACGCATGATGGCTTTGTATTGGGTATCATTATATACTGTGGAAAGGGAACAGTCGAAAATGATGATGGGCATGCCCATGGAATTGTGACTAAACTTGTTAAAAGATTTTTTGAGAAACATCACTCGCTTTATTTAGATAATTTATATTGCAGCTACAAACTGGCAAAATTTCTTTTAGACAATGATACTTACATGTGTGGTACATTACGGAAAAATATAAAAGGAAACTCAGATAATGTAATAAAAGCAAAATTGAAGAAGGGTGAGCAGAAAAGGGCAAATTAGAATTTAAAAGTGGAAAGATCGGCGTGATGTTTTGATGATATCGAACAAACATAATGCAGATACGGTCGAAGTGACAAATAAAAAAGGGAGCAAGAAATTCAAACCAAAAATGATAGTAGACTATAATACTTACATGTCCGGTATTGACAGGGCAGATCAAATGATTTCGTACTATTAAAGTCTTTGCGTTGGTACATGAAAGTTTTTTTCATTTTCTAGGTATAAGCATGTGGAATGCAAATTGGCTTTATAATAAAATACATAACAAAAGGTTTACTTACCTGCAATTTCGAGAGATCGTAATTCGAGAATTTCTAGATATAGAAAAACTAGCCAATCGTCAAAGAAGAGTTCACTTCCCTCGCAAAGAAGATAAAAGAAGGAGGTGCAGAGTATGCTCAAAAAAGAAGACAAGGTCGATGACTTGGTACACCTGTACAATTTGCAAAGACGAGAAAAACAATCCTATTGGGTTATGTGCTGATCTTTGTTTCGCTGAGTGGCATGCTAGCTATAACTGAATTTAGCTTTAAAATATTGGTGTGTTTTGTTAAAAATTTGTGTTTACTTTTTATTGCGGTTTTGTTTACGTTTCTGAAAATATATTTTCTCTTCTGACATTTCTGAGCATTTCTTTTCCAGCAGATTTTAATATTTCGCCCAAAAAATAGTGTCACACATACGAGACGATGAGGTTTATATTTACCTGATTTTCCCATAAACCGTGTCACACATTTGTGACATGGATCAAAAAGCATTTTAGATATCAAATATCAATAAAATTAACTATAAAGAATAAAATTTTTTGTTAAAATGCCACAAAGTGCAAAAAAACATATTGGTTTCGGTTAATGTTCAATTGAGTATGGGCGGTCGTGAACGTGTTAAACGAATTGAAAGGAAATAAAAATTACGTGACTCCCTCATAACGAAAGATAGAACAAAACTTCGAAAGCATTATTTTAACGACTGACCGAGCCCTATCCAGTGGCGTCCTCAATTTTTTACTATTTTCTTAATTTACGAGGTGTTTCAAATTATTTTTTTACTGCTCTCGATTAGACGGACCAAAATAAGTTAAGAGCGTACACAGATTTAGATTTTCGAATTCAGTAGCGTAGTCGAGAAAAGTTAAAAATATATACAGATTGCGTAACTCCCTTATTATACGAGATATACGAAAACTTCCCAAACATTACTTTAATGGCTGGCTCCCTAATTTCCAGTGGCGTACAGTATTATTTTATAATTTTCGTGTTTTTGGAGATTTCGTAAAAAGTTTTCGGCTCGAAGCAATTAGATTTGCCGAAGCAATTAGATTTGCCGAAGCAAATAAAGTGTGAAGAGTACATGTGAATATTAGTTTTTAAAAGTCAGTGGCGTACTTTAAACAAATTCAGAATAAATAAAAATTACATAACTCCCTTATAACAAAAGGTAGAAAAAAACTTTCAAGGCATAATTTTAACGACTGCTGTACCCCTATACATGGTCGTTCTCAATTTTTTTTAACAGTTAGTTATTTTACGACATTTTTGAAATAATTTTACAATTGTTACAACTGAGCATGTCAAAATTCATCAGTCGATAACGGCTGTTAATTACCTACACGCGACACCCATCCACGACCTCAATGTTCTCTAGATGACAACAGCAGGCTATCTAAATCAAAAATGCTAAGGCAAGTTGACTATAAATAATGCGTTTATAAACCCAAGCATAACACTAATATGAACCCGTATTCACTATTCCACCAAAAGCCACGATTCCACCAAAAAATACTATTCCACCAACAAATATTATTCCACCAAAAAATACTTCCGTGCTGTGCCCGTTAGGGTACACACAACTACGGTCAAAAACTAGTAACTATACTAGTATACTTCTATTTCTATTTAAGGTGGCGAAAAACAGAAGACAACCGTAAGATTTTAATGAAAACCCATGACATTCGCCTGAAAAGGGTGAAATACTTGAAACAAATTCTGCAATACCGGGAAGGAGGCCAAACCATTATATATACGGACGAAACGTATATACACATCAGCCATGTCCAGTTGAAAGGGTGGTATGATGAGTCGACTAAAAACTTAAAGAAGCCGATTTTTATAGGCCAAAGGCTGAATATTGTGCATGCCAGAGGCGAAAATTGATTCATTCCCAATGCTTTGATCATTTTTCGGTCAGGTAACATATACCTAAGTAATTTTAATATCAAAATGTAACCAATCATTGTCTCTAGGTTCTAAATCAGGAGATTACCACGATGACATGAATAATGCCAATTTCATGACATGGGTGCGGAAACAATTACTGCCCAACACGCCGCCTAATTGTGTACTTGTGATTGACAATGCATCTTATCACAATGTCCTGGTGATAAAAACCTGACATCTGGGAGTCAAAAAGGCGAGATGGTGAAGTGGCTTGAAGAATGTCAAATATTTTGATGGCTCAAATACAAAACCTGAGCTTTATGGTATTATCAAACAAAATTTGTATCGATTCCCAAAGAAATACAAATTGGATGAGCTTCTTGAAGCCCATGGTCACCGAGTGTTACGTCGCCTCCCTTACCACCCGGAATTGAACCCCATAGATAAGATATGGGCCACTGTAAAGAACTGGGTAGCTAGCGGAAACGTTACTTTTAAATTAGGTGGAAAATTTTCCAATATTAGCTCAGAAGAGTGGAAAGCTATATGTGGCCATGTGCAAAAAGTGGAAAAAACTTTCTTGGAGAAAGAGCATCTGATGGACGATGCATTGGATTCGTTGAAGTTCACTGTGAACACAGGATCATCTGATGAGGAGAGTGAAGAAGAATATCAAGTCACAACTGAATATGATGGTGATGATGATGAAGACGAGGATTTAGGAGTACAACCATTACCAAGTGATTAACACTTAGACCTTGTGGTGCGATATGACATACCTCAAGCACCAAGGATTCTTATTTTTAATTGCAGAATAATAAGTTTATTTTGCAATTTTTTAACTCTTCAGTGCTGAAAAATAGTAAATTGGATTCTTCGGCTTCCTTTATGATTTATTGTAATTTTCTTTTGTTCAAAAACCTGTTTTCAACTATAACAATTATGTAATTGAGATTATTTTTTTCATTGTCAAATTGGCCAATAGAAACATTTCATTTGGGTCCCGGAGCGTGTATTATTTCGGTAATATCGTTAATTTTGCTTGTTGATAAGTTTCCATAGTTGCGAATTTGTAGATGCATTATTTATAATCTACAGATATAAATAATTTGTAATCTAGTTACTTTAGTGCCTGCCAAACGTCAAATATTCATTACACCTTTCTTTGTATCTGAATTAATTGAAATAAAATTCATTTTGAACTACGTTGCTTCGATTAAAAAAATAATCTTGTTGAATACAATTCGTATTCTGGAATTTTTAGGTAATTTTACTCAAGCTGTTGCTTTTACTAACCACTCGTGTAAATTTACACTCGTGGTTACCAAGCAAAACAACAGCTTTCGTAAAATTTCCGACAACTCCAGACCACTTATTGTATTAGTACACATTATTTGCACATAAACATGCCGATTTCATAATTGACATAAGCTCACACCAAACATCACATTTATAATTTATCTGTATGACGAAAACCCCTTTTCTTAAGTTCTTAATGTAACTTTTATGAATTCATTGTTAAAAAAATAATAAATTTCTGATATATGCCGGTACGCCACTGTCTCTGTCAAAATCATATTTCCCGCTACATTTTCGCGCAGCCACCATCTTGTCCGGGCCTAGTCTCTAATTTTACATACTCTAACTCTAAATGTCATAAGGGCACTTCTTGCAAAAATAAATAGGTAATTTGTTTAATACCGTTTTACGTTAACTTTCAAAAACATGTACCTAAGAGCATTTTGCCGAAAACTAATTGTTTTTTATGTTAATTTATATGAGTACCTAACACAATATAGCTAGTGTTTGTATAAGAATGTTGTTTTTTGTTTTGGAATAAAACTTGTTTTCTTTCCGCGATTGAGCATTTTATTACCTCTGTTCCTTTTCCCACTCCGCGGACGGCGGCGAGTAGTTATTTGCCCCCTTCGCGAAGTGTGCAAAATGGAATGCACACTACCCGTGGAAACTACACTAGGAAGCTTGAGTTCGGCTACTGAACACATCGAAATGCCCGCAACGCGGAATGCGTAGGTTGATTTGGGCATTGTCCGAAATGAAATGCGCTGCTCGCGGAATGGCCAATATGGAGTACCCGCTGCGCGGAATGCCTAAATATTTCTGGCATTGCCCGAATTCGGTGATTGCGAATAACATATCCACCAAACTGAAAGACCCCATACCCAAACTACAATCTTCCAATGTCATGCGACCAATGTTACGTTGGTCAAACTCACCAATGCTTGAGCGCCCGCCTCTACTCGCATAAAAGCGATTGTAGAAGAAAAACTGGGGATTACGCTTTGGTGCAACACCATATTCAGACAGGCCATCCTTTTGATTTTGATGATGTTTCTATATTAACTAGAGAGGATACTTTAAGAAAACGCCTCTTTTTAGAAATGCTATATACATATGAGGCGTGTAATAGCAAAACCGGACATGTCACATTTTAACCGAAACTGAGCTGAAAGCATCTCCTTATTCAATTTCTTGCGATCTATGCGATGCCGATTTTATTTTGCTTCAAAAGCGGGTATTTCATGTGTAAATCGGTATCTAAAATTAAAATTCTGTTTCAAAATCGGACATGTCCACGCGGATTTGTTTTCAAAAGCAGACAAGTCCCTCCATCCAATGACTGCACAAGATTATGGCACCACGAAGGTTCGATTTTTAAATTCTTATGCATATTTTAGTAGTTTCCAGTCGTGGTACAGTGTAGTAGTGTGTGTGTGGCTGCGATTCGTTTCACGGCAAAAATGGAAAGCTCTTTTGTTACGGAAGCAACAGCAAGTACGGCACGCAAGAGGAAAATTAATAAAGCTACCTGGAAACGTTATAAAGAAAAAGAAGCAAGGTAAGCCTAATCTATTTTGTTTTTACTGCCTGTTATAGTACTGCTCGTGCATTATTTTAGATACAGTGCAAAGATTCCAGCAAAACACCCTGATTGCAAACATGGAAGTAAAAAATTCAAATGTTGTACTCTGTCAGTTAAAAACGTAAAAGATTTTCATGATTCATTTTATAGGTTCTGTAAAACTGCGTCAAGATCAAATTATTGCCAGATATTGTGTCGTTTCTGAACCATGTAGAAAAAGACCCCGAAAAGATACCCCGTTTCAAAACCAAAGCAAAAAACTGTTTCATTTTTTGTTACGAAGGATGCATCTTCTAATGTGCAAGTTTGCAAGAAAGCTTTTTTGGGTATTCTCAATATTACCAAACATCGCATTGATGCGGTGATCGCAAAAGCCACCTATATAACAACCAACTTGAAGCTGTTAAAAGTTTTATTAAAACCCTTAAAGCTGAGGAATCACATTACTGCCGGGGGAAGTCAATGCGTCAGCATTGTCACGCACAATTGCAAGTTATCACAATTATGCGCTCAAACTTTATTTTTAATATTTCCCCGTATGAAAATCAAGTCCACGTAGCTGTCCAACGACTTACCGAAGGTGCCGCTCAATGGTGGAAGCCGTACCAATCCCTTGACGTCAGCTGGGCTCGGTTTTCCGAGCAGCTCAAAAGAAAATATGGTTCCCTGAACGTGGTTGCACCTCTTCGCCCAGCTCTACGGGAAGAAGCAAACTTCAGGGGTAAATGTCGAAATTTTCCTAATCAAGAAGCACCAACTATTCTTACGTCTCCAACCAAATACAGAATCCTCTCATATTGTCACTGTCCTCACAGAACTGCTCCAACCCCAGCTACGACCTTTTCTGAGAAGTACCTATTCAAAATCAGCCCCCACGATGCCACTATTGCCCAGAGAGACATTTCCATCGGGACTGTCCCGTGCTGGCCCGCCGCCGGGTCGAACCCCAAGATGCAAGAGACCCAAGGCCACCTGTAATTCCCAGAGCTAACGATCAATGTCAAAACACTACGATATCCTCACTCGCCAACTCGATTCCCCATATCACGGTAGAAATCCAGGGCCGCCAATATCAGGCTCTGCTCGATTCCGCTGCCTCTCACAATTTCATCCGCAAAGAACTTCTGTCCGGTAATCCCCAACTAAGTCCTGCTCCTATGCACACTGTCGACCTTGCTTAATCTGGAATATCGATGGGCATAGAGGGCCAAACAGCCCTCACCGTAACTATCGGCTCACATACATCCAACGCTGAATTCCTCGTTTGTGAGTCACTCCGAGAAGAAGCTATCCTTGGTTACGAATGGGTCAAGAACGAAAAAGCTGTATTCGACTTTTGGCGTAGATGCATCCACTTTGGCAGCACCCAAAGGCATTCGACTTACTGGGCACAGCGAGCTCTGAAATCTCCTCCCAGTTGTCCGCTAAATCCGCCAGAAGTACAACTTGGGTTTTCTGACACGCATATTGACCAACTCAACTCAATTCTCGAGGATTTCCATTCCTGTATGCAAAGAAATCCACCGCCTAGTTGTACCACGACTATAAAACACAAGATCAGACTTTTGGACCCAAAACCCATAAGACTTCGCCCATACCGCTACTGCGACGCAAAGAAGCTAATCATCGCAGAACAAATAGAAGAAATGTTAGCCGATGGTATAATTGAAAGATCGCAATCCCCGCCGGGCGCACCCAGGGTTCCATTCACTTCCGGCCGGGGGTGGCATTATCCTACTAAGAGCCCTGGTACGCCTCCACGCCAAGCAGCCCGCCGGCCGTTCGTCCCGACCACCCCCGGGAGGGGTGGCTATACCCGGCCAGCCCGAGGAAGGCGACCTACGCCCCCCACGTTCGAAGAAAGCTTGTTGCCATATTCGGGGAAGAGATGAAGGAAGAGTTCGAATAAAAACGAAGAATATATATCTTATCCAAATACCAAACATTTATTGTCCGTACATCTTTTCTTAAATAAATATATATGTTACGGACAATGACGAAAATCTGGCCAATGTCCGGGCAATGTGGATAATGCCCTACTACGTCGGGCAGTATCGATAATGACCGGCCAATAACATCTATGACCATGATAATTGGGCGGTGTTGACAATTCATGAGTCAAGCGTGGTTTGACGACATTGTCCGGGACATGTTGACATTGTCCGCGATGATTAGAAAAATATTTAGTTATGTTATGTGTTTATTTCGTGAGTGCCCTTGTGGTTTCAGTGCAATTCATCAAAATCAGTTATTTCGGACCTAACAAAATACTACAAATTGTCATGGATTTCAGTGAAATGCGCAGTCGATTTACTAAAAGTATAACCGTAATGATACAGACAAAACGCGACGATAATAAAAAATGGTTTTTAAACTACAACGAATATAACGAGGGAATTGGTGAGGTGTGAGGAGGTGAGGTTAAAGACGCGAAAGTTTTACTTTCAACACCGGGTTCTAAGAAAACAACCAAGCCTTAGAGGTTGGTTTGTAGGTATTACGTAATTACGATAACCGGGAAAGAGCGCTTAATAAAACCTGTTGCTGAAATTGCGCAATCGAAAGTTCTGTATACCAACAAATGAAAAATTGTTTCATATTCTCCATAATTCTCACTTGGCAATCGTGCATGGCGGAAGAAATCGAATGGTTGCTGAAATAACTAAACTCCACTGCAACATTACCAAGGAAACAATAATGGTAGGTACCCTATACGGCTTTGCACATAGTGCCAAAATAAAAGCAGCAGTCCAAGGAAAGGGTTAGTTTTGGGGCCCATTTTGCTTTCAAAACTTAATTCACGTGCTCAGGTAGATTTGATTGACATGCAGTCACAAAGTTACCATGATTTCCGCTTTATTATGGTATATCACCTCACAAAGTTTGTGCTGCTGAATCCTTTAAAAACCAAAAGGGCAGAAGAAGTCGCATTTCATTTGTTAGACATTTACACTATTTTTGAAGCGCCTATTATTTTACACTCTGACAATGGACAAGAGTTCGTCAATTTCGTCCTGGTACAACTACATGCTATATGACCTGAGGTAAAAATTTATTGTTCATGGGACACAGCCAATGTCAGGGGTCTGTTGAGGAAATGTTAGGTGCGTGAATGGATAAAAATAAAACTACATACTAGCCAGCAGGAATCAATTTCATTCAGTTCAAGAAAAACCGTGCGCTTCATTCTGGTAAGTATTTTTTAAATATATAGATAAGGACGTTTTCCGCTTTTTAAAAGGTACACACACATTTTATTAGAGTCTATGAGTTTGGCCTTTGTTTTGAGAATCACACTTATTTTTTCCGCTTCGTACTTACTTTATTAGTTTGAGCAGCCATATTTTGCAGATTTGACACATTCTCGTACAAGATTTTTATACTTACGTAATTTAATACAAATAACATATATTTGGTAGTTCTAATTATTAAATCAACACTGTCTAATCGCTTTTGGCTAATATCGTTAATGGCCGGGAAAAGATGTTCACATAAAAATTAGACGAAAACATTTACAATATTGCCCACCATAAATGGGCCAACTCGACAATGCCCGGGCAATAGCGATAATGGCCAGAAGAAATGGACATTCACGTGGTTGTCCGGCTGATGTCGTCATTGCCCAATTTACATCCCTGTCCGTAACATATATATTAAACTGTCTCAGAGATTTTATTGTAAGGAGTCGAAAAGCCGTAAGAGAAATACATCTAAGAGTTTTAGTTGCAATTCCCCCCGTACACACACATATTAAAAGCGGGGGGCTTGTAACAGCATCTACCAAGTGACCTCAATATTGTTAAGCTTTATAAAGCCTACCAAGAAGAACACCGCGACGATTTAAATTTACAAGTTAAATTTGATTATTTCCACAAAGTTTTCACAACGCGCTTCAATGCAGGATTTGGTAGTCCAAAAACCGATATATGTTCAGTTCAACGTGCTTGCAATTTAAAGAAAAATTGAAAGTCGAAACTGACGTTGATAAGAAGAGGGAACTCAATACTCAGAAAAGAGTACATAACATGGGTGCTAAAGCTTTCTTCAGGATGATAAAAGAAAAAAAAAGATAAGACTATTAACTTTTTCTTACGACTGCGAAAAAAACCTTCCTTTGCCAAAAATACCCGACCAGTTATATTGTTACAATTTTTGTGTTGTAAGGGGTTGTTCCAAATCTCAGCTGTCCAAGCAGAACGTTTTCATTTATTACTGGCTCGAAAATGAGCACTATTAAAGTTCGAATGAAATTGCATCGGCAGTGTATGACTGTTTGAAAAGAAACTAACCTTTAATGAAGAATATTCACACAGTTCGTCTGGTATCAGACGGCTGTGTCGGACAAAATAAAAATAGCACTATACTTACAATGTGCCTTAAGTGGTTGCAGGAAGCACCTCGTTCTGTCAAAAGTATATAATTGGTTTTCCCTATCACGGGACATTCATCCATGCCTCCGGATAGGGCGTTCGGTAACATCGAAAAGAAGATAAAGAAGATTGAGGAAATTGTTACACTACAGCAGCACCACGAAATTTTTCGTGAAAATGGAACATTGCTTTTGATTTGGAGGACTGGAGTGTACAGGACTGGAAAGAGCAAGCTGGGAAAATAGTAAAGTCACCGGCGTCTCTTCATTTCAAAATTTCTCAGATTAAGCGGTTGTATTTACAAAGATCAAAGAGCAGCATTACCGTTGTCGGAGATCTCAGTTACTCGACGGTAACTTCGAACGCACTGGGCGTAACAAAAAAGAATAGAAGGGTTAGTGACATAGCTCCGTTACAATTACCAATTGGGGTACGAGTAAAACAAGCGAAACTTTCGGATGTCAGGTCCCTTCTTACAGCCCATTTCGGAGAAAAGTGGGAAGAACAAGAAGACTGCCGGTGCTACAAGAACCTAATGCATAATCCGCAAGAGCCACTTCGCAATGTACCCGATGGAGAAATAGACTGCGAGTATATACAAGAAGTACAATGCCTTTAAAACAAACATGTTCCTTATTTTGTTTCAAAACCGGACGCCTGGAAGCTTCGTTCAATTTTTGTGACAATTTAACTAATTATTTAGGTATTTTTTTAACAAAATGAAAAACAGGAACAAATTTCCAATATACTGACATAATTGCTGAACTTGCAGGTAATTTTTTCTAGTTGGTACAGTTTTTTGCATTTTTCCCGAATTTAGACAAATGTGACTTGTCCGGTTTTGCTATTACGACTCATATAAAGAACAATAAACCGGTGAATGTCCGCACAGACATAGACAACCTCAGCAATATCTATTCCTACCTCCTTACCCTTTTTAATAGAAGACCTGATAGACATAACATTGCTGATGGGTCACCCGACTGATGTGTTGGTCTGGCCTTTTAAAGAATCCTCCACCGTGTTTACTTTTGCTGTAGGCACATCGATGGCAACCTCACTGTTATTGTGATATGTTAATAACCTAGGTATATTATTTATTTATTTGTCAAATAGCCATTTTAAATAATTTGAAGATTTTTTAAATTGTAGTGTATGTTTTGTAAGCTTATAATTTTATAATTTAATATAATAGGGTACATTTACGCTGTTAGATAAGTTCTGTACACGAAGAAAAAATTTTTTAATGGATTGTTACGGTCGTATTTTTAATCTCGCTATCAAGTAAGTTTTAGTTTTGTATTTTGATAGCTGCTCCATTGTATTTAATCTACAGTAGACTCCTGACTCACGACAAGGGTTTGCCAAAACATAAAACGTTCTAGGGCAGCCGTGTCTACAGACACTGTTAATTCGTATTTCGATCGCTTGGCCAAAGAATTAAGCGGTGTACCACCTTCACACATCAAACTTGACCGACGATCCAGGAAGGTAAAAAGTTATATTAAAAAGAGGATGCCGTTACCCTAACGAGTCTGCAATTTTTTCCAAAAGCAGCACGTCGGTAGTGTTTGCTGCAAGTGCGGACGGAAAACTTTTGCCGCCCTACATTGTGTTTAAAGCTCAACATTTGTACGAGGCTTGGACAACAGGGGGACTAAAAGGAGCAAGATACAATCGAAGTGCCAGTGGATGGTTCGATTGTGTTTCTTTCAGCGACTGGGTCGAGACTATTGCCATACCTGCTGTGAAAAATCTGCCCGGAAAAAATCCTAATTGGCGATAACCTTTCCAGTCATTTTTCAGCGAATGCTGTGGCGAAATGCTTGCGACACGATAACTCCACGCACCTGACGCAGCTTTCTTTCGCCCTGTCAAAACTGCCTGGAGTCAAATTTTGAAACGCTGGAAAATTCGCGAAAAGAAGCCGGGAGCCATTCCAAAAGACAGATTTCCGCATTTACTGAAGGAGTTTCACGAAAGCCTCAAACTAAATGTAGAAAAGAGTATCAAATCTGCGTTTCGGAAATGCGGAATAAATCCTTTGGATAGGAAGTACTAAATCAGCTGCTAGAATATACAGAAGTCGAAGAACCAGAAGCAAATCAGCATGTAAATAATGCCGTTGTAATCTTGCTGCAAAGTCTCAGATATCCTGAGCAACCAGCGCAAAGACAAAGGCGAGGGAAAGTAGATGCACTAGCAGGGAAAAGTGTTTCTGGTGCGGACTTTGCAGTTAGGAAAACAACGAAGATTGAGAAAATTCAAATATGCAGGGAAGTCAGGAAGAAGATGAATTGGAAACTGAATTTGATGGAAGCGGCGACATTCCCCTGGTACGCTTTCTATAAGAAGTGCATCAGGGAAAGCCTGATGACAGTGGAGACATGCCATCTACAAGCTCATTGCAGAACAACCTGAAGCTTCTACATCGAAAACACTTCCGCATTTCGCCTAATTCAATGGAAGAAAATTTAATAATGTCCTCTATTTCAAGTGATTCCGTCATAGAGAAGAAATGGCTCGTAGTCGCCTTTTCAACGTCTAAATTCTAAAAGGAAGAGCTTCAAATATTATATTGGGCAAGTGACCAAAGTTTACCGAGATGACAGTGACTTTGAAGCAATTTTTTGAGACCCCGCAGAACACAGCATTTTTCGGGCTACATGTACAAATTCCCTAAGGTGCGGCCGTTTGCTCGTTTGTAGACGACCAAATTGTCGGAGAAGTGTTGGCAATGACAAACAACACCTCACGAAGGGAATTTCTTCGTTTTCCTATTAAACACATTGACCTCGACCAGTAACCACCGTTACTATGTTTTTTATAAAATATGTAAATTATATAACTATCCCAAAGCACTTGTACCTTGACGCAGTTCTAGTAATACTGGGACGGGTGGGATGGCTTGCGCGCTTCAATGATCTAAAGAGCCGAACCATAGGTTTAACCATATTGGAGGGGTTTTTATTTGAGAAGCCAGACTAAATCAAGTCCCTGAAAGGGGGCAGCAGCTCTTTCAGTAATCATAGTGGCAGAGATCGTGAGGGTCGGTATGGCACTGTGATACACACTACTGCGATGTGGAAGGCAACGGGAAACCACCACATTATTCTATCCCTAGTACAGCGTACTTCGAATTTATGATGATGGCACCTTCTGGAGTAAAATATTCCGGAGGTAAAATAGTCCCACATTCGGATCTCCGGGCGGGGACTGCTTCGGGGGGAGTCATCAGAAATGATAAATGTAACATCTCACGAGTCGGAGCGTGGAATGTTAGAAGCATGAAACAAGTAGGAAAGTTAGAGAATTTGAAAATTGAGATGGATAGGTCAGCATTAGACGTAGTAGGTATTAGTGAAGTGCGATGGCCAGAAGCCGGAGACTTCTGGAGCGGAATTGTTATGCGGAAAAAAGTAGGGCAGAGTGTAGAAAATTTCTTACAGCAAAGTGACAGGGTAGTTATGGTTAGGTTAGATTCGAAACCTGTAAAAACGGTAATAATACAGGTATATATGCCCACTTCTAACTACAGTGATGAGGTCGTAGAGGCAGTTTATAGTGATATTGAACATGTGCTAGATTTTGTGAGGCCACGAAAATTTAATAATTATAGGAGATTTCAATGCAGTCGTAGGCACAGGGCGAGAGGGCGGAATAGTTGGTGCCTTTGGATTAGGCAATAGGAACGATAGGGGAGTTAGACTGATAGAGTTCTGCTATAAACATAACTTAACGGTCGCGAACACTCTATTTTACCATCATGTTAGAAGACGCTACTTGTGGAAGATGCCAGGAGACCTAGGGAGATATCAAATAGATTACATTCTTGTTAGGCAAAGATTTAGAAATCAAGTTAGGGATTGTAGAAGTTATCCAGGAGCAGATATAGATAGTGATCACAATATAGTCGTTATGAAGGCCAATCTTAAATTTAAGAAGCGGAAGAAGGTATCTTGACCCAGAGAAACTAAAAGATGATGATACTCGCGATAAGTTCGAGAAAAAGACAAACGAAGTACTAAAGGGCGCGTGCGAAAATATTGTTAGGGACATAGAGGAAGAATGGAATTGCATTAAAAATAGTTTAGTTTCTTCAGCTAGGGATATTTTGGGTCATAAACAGAATGAAAGTAGGAAACCCTGGATAACAAAACATATTGTGAGTCTAATAGAGGAAAGGCGAAAATATAAAAATAGGTTAGATGAAATAGGGAAACAAAGATATAAGGCGATCAAGTGGGAAATTATTCGGAAATGCAGGAAAGCGAAAGAGCAATGGATCGATAATAAGTGCAAAGAAGTGGAAAATAAGTACGAAGTAGGAAAGACTGATGAAGCATATAAAATAATTAGGAGAAATTTTAGAGAAATTGGATCTAGTACCAAAAGCATTAGGAATGAGGCAGGAGATATCCTAATCGAAAGCGGGGAGAAGGCAGATAGGTGGAAAGAATATTTAGGAAACTTATATGCGGGACAGGAAGTGCAAGATATATTAGAAAGCGAAAGCAGTGTAGAGGGGGATAACCTAGGGAATCCTATAATGAGAGAAGAGTTTGAGCTAGCACTAAAAAGTTTAAGGAATAATAAAGCGCCAGGTATAGACGGCTTGCAGGCAGAAATCTTAAAGTGCGCAGGTCAAGAGGTAATAGATCGTTTATTTAAATTAGTTAGTCGCATATACCTGACAGGCGAGATTCCAGAGGATTACAAACGGAACATCATGGTAGCTTTGCCAAAAAGGAAAGGCGCGGATAGGTGCGAAAATTTCAGAACCATCAGTTTAACTTCCCATGCGTCAAAAATTTTAACTAGAATTGTGCAAAGAAGGATGGAGAAAAAGGCGGAAGAAATATTAGGAGATCAGTTCGGATTTCGACGAAATAGAGGAACGCGCGAGGCCATTCTAGCTTTACGAGTAATTATAGAAAAGACGATAGAAAAGAGAAAGAGCGTCTATATAGGATTTGTAGACTTAGAAAAGGCCTTCGACAACGTAAAATGGGGGAAGATGTTCGAAGTGCTGAGAAAGGTAGGGATGAAATATAGGGACAGAAGAATAATACATAATCTCTACGAAGAGCAAAAGGCAGTTATAGAATGTGAGCAGGAACGAAGGGAAGTAGATATCCGGAAGGGAGTGAGACAGGGATGTGCATTGTCACCTCTAGTTTTCAACTTATATATCGAAGATGCTATTAATATTGTTAAGGACAGAACAGCCTCAGGGATTAACGTACAGGGTCAAACTATCAACATGCTCAGATTTGCGGATGATATAGCAGTGTTAGAATCTAGCAAAGAAGAATTAGGAGCGGCTTTGAATGAAATGGAAGCAGTTTTGACACAGGGCTATGGCATGAAAGTCAATAAAAAGAAAACTAAAATTTTGGTATGCAGGGGATGTGAAAATAGAACTAAAGTTGACATACAATAGGAAATGAGAAGATAGAGGAGGTCACGGATTTCTGCTATTTAGGAAGTAAAATAGTTAGTTTAATTTTAATATAAACTTTAGGAAATATGAATTATTCAAGCGTTGGTCAACATGCAGAGGAAGAGGATTACAGTGTATCTGAAGCGCCTGAAACAAGTGAAACATCCAAACAAAATTTACGAGAATGTGGGACCGAGGGACATGATAGATGTTAAGTTCAAGAAAGTTTAGAAAGAAAAATATGAGTGGATTTTGGAAGGTAATTTAAATACTCAGGCACAATGTCTAGCGTGTCGTTGTCGATTTTCAATTAAACACGGCGGGGAAAACGACATTGTCAAACATATGCGCACTGAGAAACATATTCAAAATGTTAATAAGACATCGAAAACGAAATCAGTCAGTAGTTATTTTTCAACTTCTTCCGAATGTGCGTTTGTTTTCCATGCAATGGAACATTCTAAAAGCTATGTGTCTGCAGATGGTGCTGGAAAATTATTTCCTTTGATATTCAAGGATTCAAAAACGGCTGCTAAATATTCATGCGGGAGGACAAAGGCAACAAAAATAGCGACTAAAATTTTAGGCCCGGAAAGTAAAAATATTATTAAGGATTTAGCAAATAACCAACCTTTTTCTATTGCAACAGATGCCTCAAATAAGGGAAACGTCAAGACATTTCCATTGGTTGTCAGATATTTTCAAATTGAAAAAGGTGTTAGCACAAAACTTTTAAAATTTTATGCAAGTGCATCAGAAAAGTCAGTTGACATTGCTAAGAGCCTAATGGATGGCCTTAATGAGGCAGGGTTATCCATTAATAATATCTCTGCTTACTGCGCTGATAATGCCTCTGTTAATTTCGGGAAAAACAGAGTGCCATGACAGAGCTTCAGAAATATAATAAAAATATTTTACCCTTTGGCTGTGTATGCCATATCATACACAATGCGGGAAAATATGGACAAAACGTTCTTAGGCACGGCATCGAAACTATTGTAATAAAATGTTACAATGAATTTAGCAGCAGCTCAAAAAAAGTTACAGAACTTAAGGATTTCTATGTCTTTTGCGAAGAAGAATGGTCAGAACTACTACGTTCCGTTCCCACACGTTGGCTTTCATTAATTCCAGCAGTTGAACGCTTACTAAAACATTTTGTCTCGGTCCCGGTCAGGTCATATTTTTTAACAAGAGAATCTTCACCTCCAATTCTAAAGCAATTTTTCGAAGACGAACTCGCTGAGGCCTATTTAGGGATGTATGTAGGTACCTGGTTTGCTTCACTCATTCTAGCTACAAATTAGAAAAATATGACCCCCAATTAATATTTTAGGGGTTATTTTAAACATAGGAACCGCTATGAATGCCGCCATTTCTAAACTGGAATCCGAAAATGCTTTAGCGGTAGAATTATTTGGAATAATGGAACCATTAAGACGATCTTTGATGATGAAGTTCTATGGCTCAATTGCACTTTCTCTAATACGAAGATGGGATAATTCAGATAAAGTAACAACTTTTTAGAAAAATGTAAGTGTTGTGACACGTTCAAGATGTTGTTTTAGTTTTGATTCAATCTCCAAATATCCTTTTCAACAATGAAATTAATAATTTTAGGTATGACTTTACTGACAACAACAAATGCAAATATTTGAGTGCGATGGATATAATGCCCCCCTTAGACGATCAATATAATTGCGCAATAAATATTGCACTATGTTAATTGCGCAATATTATTGATCGTGTAGGGTCTATATTGAACAAAATATTGACGCTTGTGTAAAATTTGAGTAAGTTTAAAATAACTTGTGCAATATTCAATATTGTGCAATCTTATTGTGACGTCTAGGGTACGTATTGCGCAATATTGGCTCATTTCTAGTAAAGATGGATACGCCACAACAGGTTCCGCAATCACCTGTTGCTCAGAAAACAGCCCACGAGTTATTAGCGGAATTTATTCAGTTGTATAGGGAGTTTCCAGTGCTTTGGCAAGTGAAAAGTGCAGTATATCGTGACAGAGGGAAAAAAAATGAGGCTTATGAGGTACTCGTGGAGAAATATAAAGAAATCATACCCTCTGCTAATAAAGACATAGTTAAAAAGAAGTTAAACAGTCTGCGGACAAATTTTCGAAAGGAATTAAAGAAAATTGAAAATTCCCAAAGGTCTGGTGCGGGCGCAGATGATGTTTATGAACCCACATTATGGTATTTTCAAGAACTCGCTTTTTTAAGGGACCAAGAAACACCATGCGAGGGAATAACAACCATTCCAGCGGAAGAAACCGAGGGATATGATGAATCACAAACACAGGACCAATTAGAGGTACTTAAATAATAGTTATTTAAACAAGTTTTGAAAAAAGGTTTTCAAACGAGTTTTGCTTGATGACAATCGCATTTTATGTTGTCATGTCAGGATGACAGGATCCAAATAAATAAAGAACTAATTAGCAGCGTGTGAAAAACTTTTTCTCACGCGGTGTGAAAAACGCCATTTTCAGAGGTTGTCTAGCGTGTGAAAAACTCCATTTTCAGAGGCAGTTGTAGAAAAAAGTAATAATATTAATTTAACGGTAGTTCATCAGTTCTTTATTGATTTTTAACAATTACAAATATATTTTAAACAATATCGTCTTGCCAAGACACTCTGCCAGCATTGTTGAAATAATCGCAATACTTCTCCCGAACATTTTTTGCTGTTTTCGAGGCATTGCGTGCTGCATTGGGTTGCAGTGCAAGTAATTGTTCATACTCGGCAGCATTGTGATTTTCTATTTCGCCCAAATTATAAGTTGGAACACCCGCATATTTATCCTTAAGTTTTTTTCTTAAGAAGTTATGCAAGTAACAGGCTGCCAATGTTATTTTTCTCACCTTTTCTGGTGATAAGTTAATAGTGGTCAAGAACACCCTAAAACGTGCTGCTAAGATACCAAAGGCATTCTCGACAATGCGCCGGGCTCGAGATAATCTGTAATTATAAATTCTGTGTGCCCTAGTTAAATTTGTTTGGGGAAACGGCTTCATAAAGTTTAGTTTTAAAGCAAATGCCTCATCTCCTACAAAAACAAATGGAAGCGTAACATTGCTGTTTGGTAATTGTTGCGGAGGTGGAAGCTTTAGGCCCCCATCTTGAAGTAATCTACCAAATTTAGTATTAGAGAGCACTCCTCCATCGGAAATTCGACCATTAGCTCCAACATCTACCATTATAAACTCATAATTAGAATTTACCACTGCCATCAAAACAATGCTATGGGTCTTTTTGTAGTTAAAGTAATATGATCCGCACTCATGTGGCTTCTGTATGACAATGTGCTTGCCGTCGACTGCTCCAACATAATTGGGAAAATTCCATCTTGCGTGGAACCCCTCAGCAGTCTTCCGCCACTCAGTTGGAGATCTTGGCATCTAAAAAAAAATATGTCATAATTGTATACGGATTTCCCTTTGAGTGATAATGTTTTGTTTTCTGTAGAACCAGGGCGACGGCCAGGGTTACCTAAATACTGAAACCGCTGAACAACTTGAAGAATCCACACAAGGTCCAAGCCAAACTGAAACGCCAAAGACTGGTGGAACTGCAAGGTCTTCTGCAACCCCAAGAACAGCTGAAACTCGAAGGAGGCCTGAAACCCCTAAGACAGCTGAACCTGCACAGTCAAAGCCATTAGGGAGTAAAAAAAAAGTCAGTCGGCAAAATGAATTGTTAACACTAGCATGCGACCACTTGCGCCAAGTTGACGACGAGTATGAATATGTCGCAAAATCTTGGGCCGCTGAGCTGAAGAAAATGAAACAGGATCAACAACTATTTGCAAAGAAAGCCATCAATGATATTTTATTTGAAGGACAGTTGGGGACATTGCATCGAGATTCTGTAGCAATAAATAGAAATAGTTCGCCGTCAACTTCCCTAGGACCGCCTTCGGCTTCATCTTCGGCTTCTTCAGGACCATCACATTATAGCTATGGCCCCCAAGGTCAAACGTGGTGTGTACGTTCATCACCATCAACCACCACCAATAACTTTGACTTAGATCAATATAATACTAATACATTATCCTCATTTTACTCTAATTTTTCTTGAGTACCTCTTCTCATATATTCACAGTCTTTTGTATGGTGTTCATAAAGTAGAATATATATTTTCTAATTTTTGTTCCTAAACATGTTACTTTGAAATAAAGATTACTTACCTTAATAAATTCTTGTAGTTTTGATATTATGGCGTCACACGTTTCCAGAACTATACAACTGATGGTCTGCGGAGCAATTGCAGTTGAAAATTTTAAATCCTCGAAGGTTCTACCGGTTGCCAAAAATCTTAATGTCGTCGATAATCGTTGAAATGGTGAAATTGCTTGTCGCATTACTGTATCTTGTTTTTGAATAATAGGAGTAAGAATCTCCAATAATTCTTCAAAGGTTGCGTTATCCATACGCAGGAAATTTTGAAAATCCCTGGGTTCACTGATCTTCAACTCACGCAGCAAATTTTCATGTGTGTATTGATCTCTCTTTTTATACCACTCCTTAGACCATCTTCGCTTTTTTTCCTCACATGCATAACTTAAAACAATGGCTAAACAAGCCCTCTTCTTCGACATTCTGGACGAGAACGCACTCTTGAAAAGAACTATCCAGACTACTACTTGCGTAGTAAACTTGCGTGGTGTAGGGCAAACCAGTTGTTCAATAAATATTGCGCAATATTTATTGCGCAATTATATTGATCGTCTAGGGGGGGCTTAAGGTCTAACCCAAACGTCCTTTTTTTCCCGGACAAGTCCTCTTTTTAAGCGACTTTGTCCGGGTCCGGCATCTTTTTTTGTAAATTGTAAGAAACGTCCTCTTTTTTAACATTACGGGATCTTTTTTCTTCGTCTTTATTCGATCCGCAACTTCAACTTCCATCGGCATCACAGTAAATTATTGCACGAGCGCAGGTTGGTAGAAGAACATCTATTAATTGGTTACCGTTTCGCGGGCTTATATTTGTATATCTCTGTCGCACATTAGAAGATAGAAGCGGGACGCCAACGCTCAACGTCCAAGTTGTCAGTTTACTCGATTTACTTTTTTGTTTGATAACAAAGAGGACTGTTGTTATGTTTCTTTTATGAAGATATTTTGTTAATTAAAATTTTTTAGGCACTGAAGTTTTAATTTGGGACAAAACACCTAAATCCCTTTTATTCTATAAGATGCATTTTTATTATATTGTTCGTAAAGTAATAATTTTGTCTTTACATAAAATAAAAAAAAATAAATAAGCTTGTATCATTAATTTTGAAAAATATTAAGGTGGTCTCAAACTGAACGTAAACTTTGAATATTTTTGTAGGTGTGATAGCTTTATTTTTCTGTGTCTGTTGATGAACATACATGTAATGACATTTCTTGTTTGAAAATGATTTAAAATGGCATCTAAAGCACTTCTAGAAATTTTCCGGGGAGAAAAAGCCCGCCCCCCGCACCACGATGGCGCTTTGTTACATGTGTCCTCTTTTTTGCAAAGTGGAATCTGGCCACCCTAAACCCAAAATTGGATGATTTTCTGAAAATTTCTGAGGTGTTTAGTATTGGTATACTTACACAAAATAGATAATCTGATAGGAAAAAATTACAGGGAGCGAAAACAATATTTATTCGGTAAAATGCACTATGCACGATTCTCCAACTCTCAAATTTATTACAATATACACAGTAGGGGAGACTGGGGCTCAATGGTCATAGGGATACAGTGGTCATCTCTGAATAATTTTTTTATGTTTTAATGAATATGTTTCGCCACATGTGAATAGGAAACTATACTTCGGATTCATACGCACCTCTAATTTCTGGCACGTAAGTTTCCTGCTTTCCGAGTTAGTAAAAAGTGAAGCAAAAGCTGCAAGTGCACTAAATTAATGGTATGTTTAATATTTTTATTTAGACTAGGTTTTCTAGTATAATTATATTAAAACAAAAAAGGTATTATTGAGTAAGCTTTGCTGATTCATGTACGACACAAAAAGATAACTTTTTTAAAAAAATTTTAGTCACTATTGCAAAAAGTATTTTAAGGTTAGTTGGAGGGCACAGTGGTCATGCACGCTAAGGGGTACTTTGGCCACTGCTCCTTTATAATTTATGATGTGACCATTGTGCCCCGCACGTTGTTAATGATTATTTTTATCTGGAATAACTTGTTGCTTTTTTAAGTTATCTATTTTGCTGTTTGACCAAACCCAGTACTTAAATTACCCTGTGCATCTTTTTCTCCATATTGCAGAAAATGGTGCGAAACAGACCTCGAAAAACGCAAATTGGCCTTACACAACCAAATATAATGTTTGAAGCAGTTAAGTCTGTCTTGAATGGGGGTTTGTCTGTTAAAGCTGCTGCATTCCGTTTTTCTGTGGCTCGATCAACGCTTACCCGGTATGTCAAAAAGTGCCGGGACATCGAAATAAATTGGGAAACTGCATCTTTACAGGATTTACCAGGAATGTGTCCCAATTATAATAACAGACAAATTTTCTCTGCAGAAGAAGAAATTTTGTGTGACTACTTCCAAACATGTGCCAAACTCCACCACGGGTTGCCTCCAAGAGCAGCCAGAACTTTAGCTTATGATGTAGCTATAGCAAATAGAACGCCCATACCAGAATCATGGTCCAGAAACAAAATGGCAGGAGAAGACTGGCTCTCGGCGTTTTTAAAGAGGAATAATAATATTTCAATTCGCACAGCAGAATCGACATCGTTGGCAAGAGCAATGGGTTTTTATAAACCCGTTGTGGACGCATTCTTTATAAAATATGGGGCAATATTGGAAAAATTTCGTTTTAGACCGGAACAAATATTTAATACTGATGAAACTGGTCTGACAACAGTTCAGGATTCAGTAAAAGTGCTGGCAGAAAAAGGCTAGAAACAAGTAGGGCAGATAAGCTCCGCAGAAAGGGGAAGACTTGTAACGATGTGTGGCACTATAAACGCTATTGGGAACAGCATTCCTCCAATGCTAATTTTTCCTCGAGTGCATTACAAAGAGTTTTTTTTGTCACGCCTCCCTACTGTCTAAAATGAAAATGCCCACGCCCCCCATTGGCACAAACTAGACTCTAGCTCTAGCTGCTAGAGAGCTAGAGTTAGACCGAGAGCTAGACTCTAGCAGTCTAGCAGCTAGACAGCTAGAGGAAGCCAGTGGGCTCGCCATGTACCACGTACCTACTTATAAAATACAACAAGGTAAAACATGTTTTAAAAAAACAACCTTTAATCAAATGTTTTATTTAAAAATAATATTTTCCGTTTCTCGCTCGCGCCCCCCTTTACATTTTATCGCGCCTCCATAGTGGGGCGCGCCCCCCACTTTGAAAACCAATGATGTAGAGCATGGTTACTGGCACACCCTGGAAAGCGCAAATCAAATTACGACATTTCTGAAATATTAGGGAAAGTGTATTCATTGGCATTTTCCACAAGAAATGTCCTGTCGGCATTTGAAAAAACTGGTTTGTTTCCGTACAACCGACAAATCTTCCAGGACAGTGACTATATGGCAGCATCAGTGACTGATGTGAACCCTGATGTATCCAGCCCAACCACATCTTTGTCATTAAGTGATTTAAATTTACCTAGCACAAGTGCAGTAATAAGACCAGAAACACCTCTTGATCAGTTTATTCCTCCTCAAGCGATACATCCTTACCCTAAATCTGTAATGATAGAAAACGTTAAAAAGGGAAGAAAGAAGCGCAGTTCCCAAGTTTTAACCGACACACCAATACGAGATGCCATAGAAAAGGAAGAACAAGCAAAGAAAACAAAGAAACTTAAGAAATCTGCAAAAAGTGTTAAAAGAAATTTGAATAAACCAAAGTCAAAAAATAACGATCCTGGTGATGCTTTAAGTGATATATCAAACTCTGAACTTCCAGATTTGGCAGATAGCGACAGTGACTTATCAGTCATTGAGGAAGCAAATGCTGAAAAAGAGTTGAAAGTTGGTGGATACGTTTTAGTTAGATTTGCTTCGAAAAAGCAAATAAAATATTACGTGGGACAGGTAAAGGAGATTGCGGAGGAAGAACTTATTGTTACATTTTTGAGAAAGCATCGTGAACGATTTAGTTTTCCATCTGTAGAAGATGTTGCTAGTGTCGATAAAGCTGAAATTGAACTGATTTTAGATGACCCTATCAGTGTTGGTGGAACGGAAAGAATGAAGAGTTCTTTGAAATTTGCGGTTAACTTTGATTCATACAATGTATGCTAAGTTTCTTCAGGAAAATGAAGTTTCGTTTTGATTACCAGGGATAGCCAATCATATTTAGTTTTGTTCTCATTTATTTTGTGTTTGTTGTTTCTATGGCATATCTAAATGTACCTACATATATTTAAATCTGTAACACTAGATAGCAGTGGCCATTGTACCCCTTAAGCATGGCCAATGAACCCCACATACGGGGTTCAGTGGTCACTTTTGCTGCATGTTAGAAAATGTTGCGTAAAAAAATGTTTTAGTTTTCTTCTTCAAATAAATAAAGACATTCCTTTCTGCAATGTGTAATAAATGTTTTTCAATATATTTTATTCTTCTACGCCTTGTTTATTTCAAGATTTTAATTAATTATTGGAAAATATGCCCACAGTGCCCCGGTCTCCCCTACGCTTCTGGATAACGAAAACGCCATCCATGCGCAATGCCAGCACAAAAATTATGGCCATGAGAAATAATTGAACTGCCCTGTAATAAGCTGCAAGTAGAGTACCGAGAGCTATACCTCTCTTAACTTTCCTTAACTGTAGAAGATTATACTTTGCTTTTAGACATTAGTTTGTGAACTTTAGACTACTTTTAAACATCAGTTCCTCTTTTTTTAATCTTGTTTTTGTGAAGCGCACATGAAAGAGGCCTCCCTCTTGAACAAATCACGAGCTGCCACTGTAGTAAGCCCTTATTGCACTCATTATTGGAGCAGGAATATGAAAGGAGATTGAAGAGGTTCTGGCCAGCAGACCTTATAAATGGTTACTGGGGGCTCGTCAACAGAGGAGACCTCATCACTACAAAATGAACACTGTAGACAGAACTTAAACCAGCAAATTAACTCGTAGAATGTACTAAATTCTGATTGCTAAAATGTACAAAAAATTAATGAAAATAAAATAAACATACACTCATGGACAAAAATATGGAATATTTTTTATTTTATTTATTTCTCTGGAAACTTTGTTACGAACAGTTGCGCAAGCATTTTATATTAGATACTGAGGCATATAGTAAGCCTGGCAATAACAAGCAAGTATCAGAAACTGTCATTGTGTTCTAAAAATCGAATTGAGTAAACTTCGTGTTCACACCTGACTTTTAACTTTTCTAAGTAGGTAAGTTTACTCGTCAACCTAGGTGTACAGAGGTAAAATTTAACATTTGTTGATTATTCTGTAGCATTACTGTCTTCGATAATGCCAGCAGTTCGATGTTGCACTGAAGTTGAGGTAGCAAAGGTTGTAACTTTGTCAAATGTTGGTTGGAGACAAAGCCATATTGCAAGATTTGTTGGAATAACTCAGTCTGCGGTTTCAAAAATTTTAAACAGGCACAGACAAACTGGAAATTTCAAGAAGAGGCCTGGCCAAGGACGGAGGCTGTGTACAACTCGCCGGGATGACAGATTTTTAATGTTGCAGTCACTACGAGATCGTACCTTAACATCAACTCATTTAAAAAACCAACTTTTAAATACGAAGCAAGTTAATGTTAGCTCCAAAACAGTTCGGCGAAGGTTGAAGGAAGCAAATTTGAAAGCGAGATAGCCTGCTAAAGTCCCTCGGCTCACTCAAAATGCTAGGGTTCGCAGATTACAATTTGCTAGAGCATATGGTGACTGGACGGTTGACCAATGGAAGAATGTCATGTTTATCGACGAAACAAGAATCGTACTGTGGAAGCCAGATGGACGTAACCATGTGTACAGAAGAATTGGAGAAAGATATTCCAACTGTGCACTAACTCCAAACGTCAGTTTTGGAGGAGGTGGGATAATGTTTTGGGCAGGCATTAGTTGGGAGGGTCGTACAGAACTTGTAGAAGTGCGTGGAAGGATAACAGCTGACAATTACGTTGAAAACATCTTGTCAGAACATGTTGTGCCATACGTTGACTTCATTGGTTACAACAGATTCATCCTAATGCATGACAATGCACGACCACATGCTGCTGCAATTGTAAACCGGTATCTTAATGAAGTGGGAATCCAAAGTTTGGACTGGCCACCATACAGTCCAGACTTAAACCCGATAGAGCACTTGTGGGATCAACTAAAAATTCGTATTCGAGGCAGGAATCCTGTGCCAATGACGCCAAATCAATTAAGATTTGCCTCACATCAGGAGTAGGATGCAATTCCGCAAGAATGTATACAAAATTTAATCTCCAGCATGCCTAGAAAAATGGAAACCATAGTCCGCGCTCAGGGAGGCAATACTCGATATTGAGCAGCCCATGTTTTGTAACTGGTTTCGTTCTTTTGGTGTTACTGCTTGTCAGATCGTAATTTATCCATTCTATACATATTCAACAAATTAAGTTTTTGTTGGTGTTTATTGAGGAGTTACTTGATGAACCGTTGTTATTAGATTACTCTTAAAATAGACAAAGATAACTTGATTCTTTAGTTTTCTGTCTTCGTATCTGTTATTATGAAAATTTAAAAATATTCCATATTTTTGTCCATGAGTGTATTTCATAATCAACTTGAAGTAGACATTAAACATAAAGCTGTTTTAAAGTGTAGAAATTAGTTTTATAACATCCTCAAGGTGCTGAAAACTGTCATTTAAGCTACTTTACCTCAATTCCTCAGTTGCATAATAGAGTCCCTTAGTGTAACTGCGAAATCAAAGCGCGAAATTTAAAACGCTATCCTAAGAGAATAGTTGGATAAAATTTATCAATGCATTTTAAATGGAGGTTAGATGACCTTGCACTTCACATTCTATTTCTACCTTTCATCCTGATTTCTTAGCATTAAATCAATGTATGGCGATTACTATGAAGCCTTTTTTCGCCGTTTGTCTTGTAAAAGCATTTATTTATGCAGTCATTTTGTTTAAAACTAAAATTCAACAAACTACTGCAATTTACGGCGCGAGAATGTCGGTGATAGAACCGGCACAGTAGATTATTTAAATGAAGTCGTTAACAACACTAATTTTTAACACTTTTTCTTCCATTTTACACTTTTTAAATATAAATAAGGACTTAAACCACCTATTAAATAAAAATTAAACAATAAATAACCCGGAGAAATAAACAATTTAGCCTCAAACCCTGTGCAGCAAACGTCAAAATAATCTCCAAGGTTACTGGTCTGGTGTGAACGCGACATACGTTCTTTTCTAATATGTACTGTGCTCAGTTTTAAAATATTTCTGAAATTAAGTTGTATTTTAAGTTGTTTTTGAAAATGTAACAGCTGGAAAGAGCAGTCTATATGTCACTTGCAGAATCCCCGTTAACAAATGCACTGTGTTTAAAATCTATGTCCCATAAGAGCTCCATGTTAAGAATTTTGAAGTAGGATAGCCCGCGAAACTAGTAACATAACCTAACTAATGGACTCTATTGCACAGTAATGCAAACTTCTTACGCAACAAGCTTATTTTTAAAAGTGCGGTGTCATGCAGAATTTTATTCTGTTGTAGGCAACGACTAGGTTGGATTCTTTTGTAAGTTCTAGTTGTTGAATTTCTAATTCTTCGGTGACCTAAAAGTTACCGGGAACGAAAAAATTCTTTTGAATTAAATGACTTGGACTTTTCTGATAGATTCCGTTTAACACAGCCAGCAGTAGAACGCATATTACAGCAAACAGAGCCTCAGACTGCTTCATCAACAAACAGGTACGATACCTATATTTAATGAATTGTATTTTGTCTTTTTTTTACATTTTCAGAGGTGGATGTGCACCTCTTCTGCAGATTTTCCTTACTATTAGATATTTTGCACCTGGAAATATGCAGCTCTTGCATCATCGAGACCTCAGTAGATAAAAAGGAGTCGCAAAGCAAATTTAATCATTTCAATATAAATTACTAACCCCGTTTTCTCACGAAAACCTTTATTTGATTACAACAGTTAACAAACATTATAAATGGTACACGGTTATGCCCTCTGATTTCACCTCAAGCGGTACTCAGCAACAAGTACTGCTTAAAAGGTAGTGGGACGTGTTAATCACAGCGACACATACTTAAAACGAGGAAAAATAATTGGCAGAAAAAAAATAAAACCGACATCCACATGACACACTAGATGTTTGATGATATAAACCAGCCCTTACATCTTAAGTGGTGCTCAGCAACAAGCACCACCTAAAAGATACTGGACGGTAGCTAATCGTACAGACCGGGACTCGGTTCCAACCAACACAAATTAAAAACAACTTTCATATTATCCCCTGAGGTTTAACTCGTATAATCAGCTACGATATCACTGAACAGGTTGCTAAAACAAAACCCCAGAGATCGGCACAAGTTGTCACAAACAGAAACTAATTCGGAGTACCTTCCAAAATAAATAATACCAGACGAATAATGTTAAAAAGAGATAACCAAAACTAACGGCACAATAGTAACAGTTCTTTAACCTCAAATACAAGTACTGACAAGAATATGGGTCCATCAAACCATCAGAAAGCATTTAAAATTCATTTAAAAAATCACAGTTCGTAGAAGAAAGGCCCAATTTTGGGGCGATCTTCCAATCGCCAGGGGTTAAGTATTTCATAACCTTACTTTATCTTATGTAAACATGGACGACGGGCAGGATAATTTTGATGCTAGCATAATTAAATTGTTTCTTCAAACAAAGTAAAGTTTCAAATATATAATACAAATTATGCAGCTTCCAGTGCGACGATAAATACAACATGACATCTTCTCCGACTTTATCTGGTTTCACTGCAGACACTTTTCTTCTATCAAAAACTGGATTAACAGATGTGCCCCTAGAATTTCAACCCTTAAATGAAAAGGATTTTAAATTTGGCACTTGGGCTGGTCTTCTTATCATTTGACAAAAAAATAAAAAACTTTTAGAGAAAAGTTAATCGGTAAATTTCAGATGAAGCACAGCTCCACCTGCATCATTGGGCGAGTCACCACTGTTACGAAGATTAAACAAATTACTGGGATTATGAACAAAAGGGTCGCTTGTAAGTGAAACAATAAGCTCTGCTGATGAGAGCAGTTTAAAAACGGTGCGCCCCAACAGTATCGTGGAGTCATCTGTTCGATTTATTAAGTTCATTACAAATTTGTAGTTTTCTTAATGTTAGTGTTTAGTTTTTTTTTTAATTTTTAGATGTACCATTATTATTGCAATGTAGGTAACCAACCATCTCAGGTACTACATTATACTTGGGCCGCCGAACAGACAGAGTGATCACCCTGCAAGAACGTGTTCTAGCGGGGCCAATATTAATTTATGACGACTGAATTGGAGTGATGGGACTTCCTTGGGTCTAAAGAAAGCGCATCACTGCGATTCGGTCGTCCTAAATTGATAGTGGTCCCGCCTAGAGCTCATGCTTGCAGGGTGATCACTCCGTCTGTTCGGCGGCCCAAGTATAGCTCTCAAACTGCTTGTAACTTCTAACAAAATATCAACCAGCAAACAAAGAAACCAACACAAAAATTCCATCCACTCCAGACTTTAACATAAGTCTGCACAATGCGCATCCACATCTTGTATCTTGTTTGACGTCTGCATAACAGCGATCTATGAATGATCAATTCATGTTGGTGAATACATACACCATTTTTTACTATTTCAATCTCATGTCTTGTCCAGCTTTGGTTGTGGAGTGTTGTCCCACTTAAATAGAATGCTGAAAACTGGAATTAAAAAAGAACATACATTAATACAGCGCCTGTTAAAAATACTCCCTCCCCCCTGAATCTTTTTAAGATAAGCGGCCCCTTCACGTGCATACATTTGGACGAACTTGGGTTGTGCAACCCTCAAAACGCACCAAGAATGCACGTGAAGGGATCAAAAATACCAAGTTTTTCTCGCACCCGGTGTGTTGCGTGGTGTTTCGTCGGCGCTAAATTCTTTGTGCGGTGCGTGGTGCGGAGTGTACGTGAAGTTTGCACGCGCACTTGACTTCGCACTTCGACAAAGATAGAGAAATACAAATCACAACGAGTGAGAAGCATCAGACGAATTCATCACACACATTTTAATAAAAATTTAGTTATTTACTCCTTCTCGCGCTTTGAAGTTGACTTATCTTCTAATCACGTTACAAGCAAGAGAGATTCTTTTATAAAGTACTTAACTTATGGTGCAAAGAAAAGGGTGATCGAATAAAATTCTAAATTGTTTATTTTTTTGAGCATTAATTTATAATTATACCGTTCGTACTTCTACAGGATGTTCATGTAAAAATCGAGAAATCTTTCAACAGAATTTTTGACGAAGTTTATAGAAAAATATAGGAATTTCCCTTGTCTATGGAAAGTAAAAAGTCCAGAGTATTCCAATAAACACATAAGAAACGAGGCTTACGTGCACCTTGCAGCATTTTGCAAGTCGGTTCTCTCTTTCGTTGTGACACCATGTTAATTTGTGAACTTTTAACAACTTTATGCCGTGAGAAGTACACAAATCAGGCCGCAGTGCGTGCAGCTTGGTATGTGTGTTAAGGAGGTAAAAGAGCTCGATACAGAGTGTGTCACACTTTGTGCGCCGCACCAAGTTCGTCCAAATGTACGTATGTGAAGGGGCCGCTATAGATAGATAGATTTATTTTCCAATCGACCAAATACATGGTATAGAAAAAATACAATCACAACACAACATAGGTATAACAATAGTATAGGACAATATTACAAATTATATAAACCAAACAAACAAGCAAACTAACTAACCACAGACACAGTCTTATTTCATTGATCGAGGAATTCTCTCATCGAATAATATACATTTTGTGACAAGAACGAAAAAACGGATCTCCTAAATTTACTGGCTACATTGATCTCCCTCAGACTACTGGGTAATGCATTATAAAGGCTCACTGATACCGCAATAAACGATTTGCAGAATGAGGAAATTGTTGAAAAGGTACCCCTAACATAAGTTCGAGAAATTCGCGTATCATAGGTGTGAATATCTGAACCCAAGGAGAAACGGTCCTTATTCAGGAACACATAAATAACACATTCATAAATATAGAGATTAACTACTGTTAATATTTTTAAGCTTTTGAAGTGTGGTCTGCATGAATCTCTCGACTTTAGATTCAAAATCGTTCGAATTGCCCTCTTCTGAATCACAAGTATTTTACTTATCAATGTTGAGTTACCCCAAAAAATCACGCCATACCGAACAGCCGAACCAAAATACGCATGATAAACATTTAGCAGAGTCGAAACACCACACACAGATCTCAGCTGTCTCAGCACAAAAACAGAAGAATTCAACCTGGGAATAAGTTCCTCTATCTGAGACTGCCAAGAAAGTCTATCATCAATGAAAAGACCCAACATCTTTACAGTCTGACTAAAAGCAAGTGTCTTATTGTTAATTACCAGAGAGCTCGCCAGTACATTCCTATTCATGAAAATCACAACACTTGTCTTCTCCACGTTAAGTATCAGACGATTGGAATTGAACCAGTCCTCAATCTGTGTGGTAGTCCTAGATATGTCAAGCAGAAGTTCTCCTTCACTACTAGCAGATATGCAAATACTGACGTTGTCAGCATTTATAGACATTTGACAATTGACCGACATAGGCAAATCATTGATATAAATAATGAAAAATAGGGGCCCAATATGGAACCCTGAGGAACTCCTATGTTTATCAAACTCTTTCTCGAATAATCATTTCCAATCCTGACCGATTGGGTTCTGTCTTCAAGATATGACTTAATCAAGTTAAGGAAAGGTCCCCTAATACCGTATCTTAACGGAGCGACAGTCAGAACAACCAAATTTGGGGAACTTTCAAGGCAACTATGATACCATAAACTGAGGTGACTTCGGACAGTGCGGGTGACTTCGGACAACGCGACAATTCTAACGGAAAAAAATCCTGGGGTGGGAATAGATGGATGGGAACGTCGTTCTTTATACCAGAGCATACGTGTTAGTTGTCTTAAGGCTGGAGTAGGCGTATGTTGTGGTTCTGAGTAAGTATCTACGCTTTATCAATTTGTGGACAAAATACTGATATTTGCGCTTTCTTAAAAGTACAAAAAGTAACTGGGGCCCACGGTTTTGTAGTAGTCTTGCAATTTTCAAATATTTTTTGTTTGAAAGCCTTATGTACTGCTAACATTTCCCCAAAATTTCAGTTGTCTAAATTTTTTACCGTGTGATATATGGGGTGTTAATCAAAAATTGTGATTTTTACAAGGTGGCTTCGGACATGCCCCGCACACACAAACGGGTGCTTGTGGATAGGAATTACCAAAACTACCCCGAGGAATCGTTGCAAAAAGCGATCAAAGCTCTCAAATCGGGTAACTTGTCCTTGTGAAAAGCTTCGGAACGCTTTGGTGTTCCCAGATCAACACTATCAGATATATTAAGATTAATTCATACCAAGAAACATAGGGGCCAGCCAGTTTTATTAGAGGATGTAGAAATGTTTGGTAGAGGGAATAAGAATATCTGGAATGGGGATTTCCCCTTACAGAGTTGGACGTTCGACTAATTGTCCAGCAATATCTGAACCGAAAAGGTGTCCAAATTCGAAAATTTCACCACAATCTACCGGGAAAAGAGTGGATCAAGATATTTATAGCCAGCCACAAGGACCTCGCGGTTCGCTTGGTCCAGAATATCAAAAGAAACAGGGCCCAAGTCAATCATGAAACAAGTATGACATATTTTAATGAGCTACGCACAAGCCTGGAAGATGTCCCAGCCGAGAATATTATTAACTTTGACGAGATCAATTTCAGCGACGACCCGGGGAGGCCGAAAGTAATGGGAAGAAAATGGCCCCCGGGTTGTCATTATTCAGTAAGTAAATCTGGCTGGTTCGAGGTGACTATTTTTGTAGAATGGTTCAGGATGATTGTTATTCCTTACTTTAGAGCAAAGGTGGGAAAGAAAGTCATGATTGGTCAAGCCACATAACTTTGGATGTGATCCAAAAATGCGAAGCAAGAAATATCAATTTTGTGTTGCTTCCACCTAACTCAACGCATATAATTGTCAACCGCTTGACGTAGCTTATTTCGGTCTATTAAAAACATGATGGCGCAAAGTACTAACAGAGTGGAAATTAAGAAGGAAGGGATCGTTTCAAAAGTCCGATTTTCCCCACTTATTACAAGAAACTTTAACTGCAGTTGGAGCTTCTTCATAAAACATTTTGTCGGGGTTTCGTGCTACGGGAATTGTGCCAATCAACCCAGAAGAAGTGTTAAAAAGACTTCCAAGGAGACTACAAGCCAATGATCAAAATACTACCACCAGTGACACTTCGGTAGTTAGCTCGCTGGTAGACTTCTTAAAAGAGACCAGAATGGCACAACCACGAACCATGACCAGAAGAAAACGTATCAATTTACAACCTGGAAGAGCTGTTAATGCCAGAGATTTTAATCAAGATGAGCAAAGGCACATTGACCCTGAAGACATTCCTCCAAATGAACCTGTGAACAATAGTGGCAAAGGGTCTGCGTCTAAACGAGGGCCAAAAAGATCCAAAACTACTATTAGATATTTAGCAGATATGACTAGTCCTACAGATCTTTTGACTGCCGGCTTAGAGACTGAAGAAGGTGCAGAGATTGCTCAACAAGAGACTATTCAACAAGAGCCTGGACCCAGACAAGACTGGAATAAATTCGATCTGAACAACTTTGTGATTGTCCAAGTGCCTTTGGAGCATTCCTCCAAATACAAATATTATGTTGCTCAAATTACCCAAAAATACGTTGATAAAACGCCTCGCTTTTATCACGTTAAATTCTCAAGAAAGAAGAAAACAGCTAGTGATTATTATTTCTGTTTTCCGGAAATAGATGATGAAAGCATTGTGGAAGAAAGTGATATATTGAGATGTCTACAACCTCAGCCTATGCGTAGATCACGCTATAAATTCTCAAACCTCCCAGAAGACCTAACGTTGCAGTAGAAGTTGATCTGGCTTGATTGCTTTCTTAAGAATTTTTTTATTATGTTGTATTTTATAATATGTAGTTTGTTTTTATTTCTGTTTAAAAAGTTCGTTTTTATGTTGTTATTGTTAAAGAAGAATTTTTTATTTTTATAGCATTTGTAACAAAAGATTGAGAATAAAACGTATTTATTTTAAGAATAGAAGCCTTATTGCTTATTTATGTATTTTTTCCATAGTTTCTTTTTTAAAAAAGAAAAGAAGTGTCCGAAGTCACCTTAGCATGATTGTAACTTCATTTTTACACGATTTTAAGAGGGTGTCCGAATTCACCCCACCTACCATGGTAGCTTTACCTCGAGAAATTATGTTAAGGGCTGAGGCATCAAATCGATATTGGGGAGGCCATTGGGACAACGCAAAGCATAATTTCAAGATTGTGGTAACGTTATCGTAAAATAGTAGAAGTGGCAGAAAGGAATAGTGGTTGACATCGAGGAACCACCGCAGTACAGGATCGCTTTTTGCAACCGACTGCAAGAAGAGATGGACGACAACTGCAGCAGTTCTGCTTAGGGGGCTGCAGCAAGCGCACGGTGTTACTGTTTCATCCAGAAACGTGATAAATCAGTTGCACGAAGCCAATTTAAGATCTCGTAAACCTCTACGATGCCCACGGTTCACGAGAGGCAATCGTGCTGTACAACTTCGTTGGAGTCAAGAACATATTAATTTAATAAAATGAGCAATGTGCTCTTCACTGACTTAGACCACTCTAGCTTGAAACACATCCAAGCTGTTACCTGTCACCACAGAAATGAGTAATTATTCCGAGTCAGAGGAAGAACCGTTTAGTGCTAGTGAGAGCGAGTACGACCCAGAAAATGATGGCGAATCTGCGGAATCAACTTCTGATGGAGCAACGTAGGTATTTCATGAAAATTGTAGGTAGTTAAAACATAACCTGCAATTTAACAGTCTGCTGTTGCTAATATTCAGCGAATATTTCAGATGAAAAAGGCCCAAATTTGAAACATTCGGGAAGGAAATGTAAGCACATAAAATCTGTTCGAAGACTAAAAAGAAACTTGAGTGAGGAAGCTGGTGGCAGCAATGCAGTTTCGTAATACGGAATGTGGTCGTAAAAGTAACTGCATTGTCAAGATAACTGAAGAAGAAAGAAGGACTGCCTTTATAAATTTCTGGAAAATAGCTTTTTTGCACAAAATGCTTTTTTGTGTGGCATCGTGACAAGGTCTAAGCCAGCCGTTCAGCGGCCAAAAACTCATATTAATGATGCAAAAAGCGTAACCTATACGTACTTTATAAACTCTACTTCTACGTCTCACAAAGTGTGCAAATCTTTTTTCCTACAAACATTTGCAGTATCTAACGGAAGGCTAATCCGCGCTTTAAACAAGGGGCATCTATCAAGTCCTGGTGAAGATTTGTGAGGAAAGCACGTCCCTAGCAACAAAACTGCAGACGAAAAAGTTCAGTTCGTCTGTAATCACATAAGTTTTCCTTCACACGATTTCCACTATACAAGAGCTCATAACCCCAATAGAAAGTACTTGGATCCAGAACTTAACATGCTTATGCTGCACAATCTATACAAGGAAGTGCACGGAGGCGTGATAAAGTGCAGTTTCTGAGTGAATGCCAGGTGGTTTGTTGTCAATCTGACCAATTTGAGGTTAAAACTATGCCACTGAAAGTAAATAAAGAAAAATCGCTGGCTGTAGAAAACGCTCTCCTGAGAGACTCGTCAGTGAAATGGGAAGCAAAAACGATATCCTATTAGAAAATATTGCTTGAAAAAGTTGGAATGTTGGAAAAACAAGGACCCAAATCGGTATCAGCAGGTTCACCCGCTTGCTCATTACCAGTGCAGATGCCTGCACAAAGAACTCAGGCACCTACTGTCAAAGTAGTTGATAAACATGAAATAAGAACAACTAAGCAGGGATTAAAAGAAACCACTTTTGCGGTTTCGTGTGAAGATGAATCCTTTTCCAAGTTGGGTTCAAAAGAGGATAAAAAAAGGGACTGAGCGAAGACAAAATTTGGTGGCTGAGGATGGATCGAGTTTCCACACCCGGTCTACATCGAAGGTAGGATTGCCAGAAAATAACTTACATAAATGAAGATGGTTACAAACTTGTTCAACGGAAAAGGTACACAAAGAAACCTAAGTCAGTTATAGCTACAGGAGACAGAGCTTCATTCCAGTCTGGCTTTCAAGCTGCTGAGAGAAGAGCCTGGCTTTTCATTGGTCGTCTTAGCAAAGATATCAATGTTGAAGTTTTAAAAAACCACATCCGGTCAATAATCCCGGACCATGATTTTGATTGTTGCCCTTTGCCCACTAGGGGTATTTACCCTTGCTTTCGTATGGGTACTGAGTTAAAACCTAAGGATATGCTCAAATGCTCATGGATCCAAATAATTGGCCTTCTGGTACTGAACTGCGTAGATATATTTTCCGCTTCAGAGACAAAAATTTGTAATTGGAGTTATATATTGTCCTCCAAGTGCTGGAAATTGTTCCTTGGTTGCTATGGAAGAAATTTTAAGTGAGGTACATTCTCAAGCAGATGTTGCTGTTATGGTCGGTGACATAAATATAGACATGTTGAACGAAGACTCCAGTGCCTATGCCTATAAATGTTTTGTTGATATCCTGATGCATCATCCACTCTGATCGACATAGTTTGCACCAATGTACCCGATAGGGTTATTGGTTGTGGTACCCTGGATATGTTATGTGAGACTGATCATCTGTTGGTCTTTCTCAAACTGGATTATGAGGTTGTGAAGAACAAACTGGTTCGTAAAATTACGAGCAGGGACTTCAAACACTTTGATCCTCAGGAATTTTCAAGTGATGCTTCTAAGATGGATTGGAATAGGATATACACTTTTGATGACCTAGATGATAAGGTTTGCTTTCTGAACAGTGCTGTTAACTCTCTCTTTGATGTTCATGCGCCCTACAGGAGAATTTCCTTAAAGCATAGGTCAAGGCCTTATATTACTTCAACTACTAAAGAAATCATTTGTCTTAAAGACAAAGCATTTAAAAAATATAAGTTAACAAAATCTGTAATTGACTTAAGGCACTATAAGGACCTGAGAAACTATTTATCACAGGCAATAAGGAATGAAATAAAAAAGAGTAAAAATTCGCCTGAAAAACTGTGGTCTACTTTTCGAAAACTGAATGTACGTAATAAACCCCAGAATGAAATACATATTGATATTAAAAATCCAAACGACATTAACAGATTTTTCACCAATAAATACTGAAACCTTGCAGTTCTACCTTGCGAATACATTTGGTGAGGGTGTGGACGAGATGGAGTTTGAATTGAGCACTGTGGAGGAATTGGAAGTGGTGCTTAAACAGTCAAAGTCACTGGCTTATGGTTGTGTTGGCATAAATCTTTCAATGTTAAAACTTGTTTTTGCCCATTGCATGAATGCACTAGTGCACATAATAAACGTTTCTCTTGAAGAGGCAATGGTTACTAAAGTTTGGAAGTCGAAGGTACCGTTAGAATAAAGAAGAAAACAAAATACGTACAAAGTACGTGCCAGAAGACTGGTATAGAAAGTTTGAAAAACGTAGAACTAGAAACCCATTCAAGGTATACAAAAATGAGGAAGGAAGATTTCGTGAGTTCAAAACTTCTGTTACCCAAAGAAAGAAAAACGAAGCGAACAATACAGTGTCTTGGTTAAAAATTCAATGGCTGCAATTTAAAAAAGGAGAACTACAATTTTTTTATAAAGAAACACTGAATGAAGTCTTTCCTTTTGATGTGGTAAATCTTCAACCCGCAAGAAGAGGGCGCATTGCTGTTTTCAAAATATTACTTCGAGACTCTACTATACCAGTTAGCATCAAGAAGAAGGACATTGAAGATCTTGTGCCTGTCCACCACAATTTCTTAAAAAATGTGGCTGTCTACGGAAACATCGATCAAAAATTAGGTCCATTCGAGGAAGTTGAGGTAGATGAAGAAGTTACTGGAATACTTGAATAGGTTTCAATTGTTATTAAAAAGTAATAAAAGCATAGACATTAAAAAAATCAAATGTTTCCATTATGATCCTTTACGTTCAAAACAAAACTTAGAAAACGTTGAACATTTAGCTTCACTTACTTGAGTGTACCTGGGAAATTACAAAACACCAATTTTGTCTTTTTGGGGCAATGGGGAATTGTTGCAATATATGACAACAATATGTGGTTTCAACTAGACGGAGCTCCTGCCCATAATGCTGCACCTATTAGATGGTGGCTAGATGAAGAAGTTCTGAATAGATGGATTGGGAGGGGAGGGCCTGTGCATTGGCCACCGTGTTCGTCAGACTTGACCCTATTAGACTTTTTCTTTTGGGGGCATGTGAAGAGTAAAATTTACCGAACACCTGTGGAAGATAAAAATGACGTAGATATCCGCATGTTGGAAAGAATTCACGGTAACGTGGTACGCAGGGCACAGGCCTGCATAGCTGCGCAGGGGCGGAATTTCGAACACTTGCGTAACTTCCTTTCTGATCGAGACGCCGTAACAGTGATTTACCGAAGAGTGTTTGATGCCTATCGGGTTGCGGCTAATGCATTCTTATTGCATTCTCCCAAAACTAAATACGCATTGTGACGTTTGGGACTAAAAATATGTACGACTAATTAAATTCTTAGTTCTCTTGTTACGTTTTAATTTGGTATTAAAACAACAATTGTATTTTTTCAACATTTTATTATAGACTAGTACTTACATCGTGCTCTGATTACCGTACTTGTATTCCTATTTTAGGTCTCTCACTTATATTTAGTCTATTATTGCTTTGATTGCCCCTGTTCTCGGTTCTTGCATCTGTTCTCCGATCATGCCTCCGTTCATTGTCTTGTTGAGTTTCTATCAATTTGTTTGAGGGTAGAACTGTCTTAAAATTATTATTTCTTGTTAGGTTCGCTAGTCTTATGGATTTTGTCTCACTTACCTGCTATTTTTGGGTCCCCTTGTTGCCTCTGTACTTTGTAGCTTTCTGTTCATGTTTCTGTTCATGTTTCTGTCATTTTCAGTCTTGGAATTGGTTATCTTTCGTATTTATCATTTGCTGAGCCTACCTTGGGGAGGAATGTTGTTCACTGTTCACGATTTGGTCGTATAATTATTCATTTAATAGCCTCCAATGTGTTGTTAGTCTGTTGTCAGATTTTTGAGGTTAATTTGGTTACTTTCGGTTCTGCCAACTTGTGCGGATATTTTCCCATTTAGATGCTCAGTGGCGCGCCCTCTCATTTTCATTTTCCCTGTCTCATCTTTCGGTTCTTTATGCATTGTCTTAGCTATTCTTCTGTCTCTTGAGACCTCTTTATGACTTTTCTTATTGCTATCTTCTTTTCCTTTGGGTTTGCAAGTCATTTTAAGCTTTCTTTTCTTTAGTTACCTATTCCATTACCGGTGACGCCTCTGGAAGATTTGGAAATCTAGGGTACTTCTGGGTACATTTGTAGTTTCGGATGGGGCCACCTTGTATTTTAGTCGGCGGTTTTTTTGGAAATTCCGATTTGCTTTCTGAAACGGCACTTCTGGCTGTATTCTGCTTGTGAGTGGTTGGTGACGCCAAGTTTTGGAAAATAGATTTTCTTGCCAGTTTCTGGGATTTTCTTGGGTCCCGACCGTTTGAAGACGTCGATTTGGTTGCATTGTGCAAGTTTAGAGATCGTCGTCTATGCCTTTTGGGATTTTAACTCGCATTTGGAGTCCAGTCGGTTTTGTTGGAGGAAAAAACCCCTCGTGGTGAGTGTCTTATTTTTCATCTTTTATTTCAATCTTCAGTCATCGGTGTTGTTTCCTTTCCTTTTTCTTATTTTCTATTCTAATTTGTCTTTTCGGCATTTTAGGGTTTTTTTTCTGGGAGCAATTTTTCCGTGGGTGCAAATTTCGATTTTGCTGCACTTTTCCCCACGTTACGAGAAGCGCCGATCACCTGGTGCTGAGCTACAAGGAAGTGATTTGCTGTAGCAGCTGACCTGCATTTTATCATCTGGAAGGTCAGATATCAATTTTGATTATTTCGTCGCCTGTCCGTCTGGAACATCGCGTCCAACGGCTGGTTTTTGTGTAGCGCCCGTCACAGCTTTTTGTGACCACTTTGTATTTGTATTTTTCGTGTTTGCGCGCCGCTAGTCCGTTCAGGAATCGTCCCGTTCGGCTAGTTTTAATGTAGATGCCTGGCCACGGCTTGTTGTGGTCATCTGTTTGTTTTTTTTTGACATAATTTTGTCACGTTATTTTGTTAAATTTAATTTGTCATTTTGGTATAAATAATTCCGGTAGTTTTTTTTTCCTTTCATACATAGTTTAATCATTTTGCCAGTGTTAAGTTAGATAAGAGTTGTTTGCTTTGATAAATTTTGATTAGTTTTTTTTGCCGTCTATTCAATTTTCAATTCAATTTTATACTTAGATATATTTTTTTGTAACGGGATTTAGAAACGGTCGATACTGCCGTTTGCGTCTATTTGTGTTTGGGTAGAGTGCGTGCGATTGACCCGTCGGTGCGCTGCGCGTGCGGAGCTCCAACCGTGTAGGGTATTTACCGTGTCATCGGCACCTATTTTGGTTTTTCTTTTTTTTTGCGCAACGTGAGTACCGGGCGTCTAAATTTCCCGCAGTTTTGTTGTACTATTTTTTTTTTCATATTAATAGCTATTTTGATTTATACCACTATTTTTTTTTATTGTATATTCATTCTGGGCTATATTTATTTTTCATTATTATACGCTGGCTTTATTATTGAACTATATTTGTTTTATTATTTTTTCATTCATTTGCCCTATTGTGTACCAGCGGTTTTTAGGAGCTGTGACCGCTGTGTTTGCGTGTTCATTGGAGGATCAGCCAACAACTCCTTGGCGCCCTTTTTCAGTTTTGCCCACCCCCATCTTCGGCTCGAGCTTAGCTGCGGCGGAATCCTCCTTTGTGGCATTCGCCATTTGGGTGACGTCACACTCTTGATGTTTATATTTCTTTTACTTTCTCGGGCCTTCGTTTGACGAAATAATTTGGAATTATGATGATGTTATCTACATTCATGACAGATTTACGTGACAAGCAATCTGTCATAGGTAACTAAGATTAAATAAAATTCAGGCAAAGTGATACCTGATATTTTCCTTAAGCTGACCGCACACGATCAATATTATTGACAATATCGTGATTTGACCAATAATACCGTGTTTTGATTGGTTAAATAAAGATATTGTCAATATTATTGATCGTGTGGGGTCAGCTTTATATCGTACATTGACATGTTGCAACATTTCTTGTTTTTAAAATTTGTTTGTCACACAGACACAAATTGTTACAACGTAATGTTGAGTTTATTCGCTATTTTGGGCACACTGTATTTGAAGAAGCCGGACAAAAGCAAGATACCATAGAAATTGTACACATGCGACAGTTTCATTTTTCCACGCATTGCCTTCCTCCACACCTTTAGTAGTTGCGTTACCACTTCTGCCAGGTTTAAACAAGGGAATGCCAAATTTGTAAAAATTTCAAAGTGTCTACAAACTATTGTAAAAGTATCTGTGGCCTCCGTACCTACGCTACGTCACTGGAGAAACATTTAACCTACTTACGTCTCAAGTAATAACGCAAGCCTGCACATAGTTTTCGTGTGTAACGTAATGATAAGTAGAACGCTTGCCTTGCACTATTGTATAATAACTAGAACATGCACTGTAAATATATATTCATTCATCAACACAATTAATGTAGTAACATACAGACTTAATAAACGACTTAGTAGTCTACGTATTCTTCTTCGTTTCTCCTGCCAGATGAACACGATATTATATGGTAACCATCCGACGTACCATAATTGGTGACTCCCCGACATGATCCTCGACGTGATGGCACCCCCATAATTGGTGAACTACGACATAACGCCTCGGACGGCATCCCCATAATTGATGACCCGAAGTGAGTAACTGGCACGAGAAGCCAATGAGAAAACTGCCGTCCCGATGTCCGCGATTTGCTGACCACCATGACCGCTCCTCTGGAACCCACGAACAAGTAAGCGACAAATTTTGTATTATCTTACTAATGGGCCATCCACAACCGCAAGAGGAGGTCATCATAGCACAGATTGCTAGCCGTGGCGTGTCAGCACGACGAACGACTGGTCCAGATCCGACATCCCGCTTACGACCGTGGTAAAGCCGCCACCAAGCTGTCAAGATCTGACGTCTAAGCAACGCCGCTCACAACATGCCTCCACCCGCCGCCGCTCCAGCTGCCACAGAACGTACAGGGATACAAATCCCGCCCTTAGGGCAGTCCGACTCCGCGATTTATTCCGCTCAGGTCGAGCACGCAGCGGAGGTACGTTACATTTCTCTTTTTCTTAAAAATTCCGCTATAAATTTCGACATCAACCCCACTGCCTCACCCCGCCTCCCACGTTCCAGAGCTCATCCAGCGTCTCACTCACGATCTCGCTCTATTCCCCGGAACGAAGGCTCAGTTTCCTGGTACCACCGTACCTTCGGCACCAACGCCAAGCAGTATCATCCCCCGTGCAATTTTCAACTTTCGGGAAACGCACAAGCCGGTCACCTGTAACGGCAACCGGTGACCTGGCCGAGAAGAAGTCCTGCGTCCTGCCGCCTCTTCGCACCCGTTCATACTTATGGCTACGTCACACTCGCTCTCAAACTAGGTATCCGAAGATTTTTCACCTGGAACTGCGATCACGACTCACCGACGTATCCAAGCCCGTCATAGGATTTGATTTTCTTCACCACATCCGCGTGGTCGACATAAAAAATCAACGCCTACGAGATACCCGCATTTCTGCACGCGTCTATAAATGCAAAGACAGCCACACTGGTATACGAACAGTTTCTGGAACCTCGCTTCAGCATCGTTTTCTGCTGAAGTTCCCAGAAATCATCCGACCCACAGGATTTCCTCGCAAGCCCACGCAAACACTCAAGCAACTTCGGCAATTACTGGGAATTATAAACTTCCATCGTCGTTTTACTCCCAGTGCCGCGACGCTTCCAGCTCCACTCAGCGACCTTTTACACGGTAACGCCAAAGGCAAGACGCGCTTCGTCTGCAACCCCGCCTCGGGATCCGTTTTTTACGCCTGTAAAGAGAGTTTCCTTTTCGACCCAACTCTGTACTTCAACTCACAGAAGTATACGTACCCTCTTCTGACATCCAAATTTACTACGACTCATCCACGTCCAGTATCCGCCCTTTTGTCTCGAATAAGCCTTTCAAAAGGCAAAATTTTCGATGCTATCCACGGACTTTCGCATTCCGGCAATAAAGCGACGACCAAATGCATAGCACGAAGCTATGTCTGGCCCGCCATCCGAGCCGACTGCAGAAAATGGACCCAAGCACGCATTCCATGTCAGAAACCGAAGATACATCGACGCATCTCCAGCCCACTCGCAACACGAGCAGCCCAGCGAGATGATCAAGATTTCGAACCGTCCAGCAACCCCACCGAGTACATCAAGGACCTCAGACGCTATTTCGATGCCCTGCGTCCTACTCCGGGGACTCGACATTATAATTCACAAATGTTCATTTTTAGAGACCTTGCAACAGCAGACCATGTGTTCCTCCGCCACAACGCCGTACGAACATCGCTGCAACGACCTGCATATGTCCTAAACAACGCCAGCACACCCCTGAAGATCAAGAACCGCTCCACGTTCACGATCAGACGACGCCTCCAGCAGCCGTCCCACTGACGACCCGATCAGGCCGGCGAGAGACGATTTCCAGATCAATTATCGTTAATCACTCCAAGGGGGCTCCTGTGGCCTCCGTACCTACGCTACGCCACTGGAGAAACATTTAACCTACTTACGTCTCCAGTAATAACGCAAGCCTGCACATAGTTTTCGTGTGTAACGTAATGATAAGTAGAACGCTTGCCTTGCACTATTGTATTATAACTAGAACATGCACTGTAAATATATATTCATTCATCAACACAATTAATGTAGTAACATACAGACCTAATAAACGACTTAGTAGTCTACGTATTCTTCTTCGGCAATTCGAACGATTTTGAATCTAAAGTCGAGAGATTCATGCAGACCACACTTCAAAAGCTTAAAAATATTAACAGTAGTTAATCTCTATATTTATGAATGTGTTATTTATGTGTTCCTGAATAAGGACCGTTTCTCCTTGGGTTCAGATATTCACACCTATGATACGCGAATTTCTCGAACTTATGTTAGGGGTACCTTTTCAACAATTTCCTCATTCTGCAAATCATTTATTGCGGTATCAGTGAGCCTTTATAATGCATTACCCAGTAGTCTGAAGGAGATCAATGTAGCCAGTAAATTTAGGAGATCCGTTTTTTCGTTCTTGTCACAAAATGTATATTATTCGGTGAGAGAATTCCTCGATCAATGAAATAAGACTGTCTATGTAAAGCCACTGTATGTGGTTAGTTAGTTTGCTTGTTTGTTTAGTTTATATAATTTGTAATATTGTCTTATACTATTGTTATACCTATGTTGTGTTGTGATTGTATTTTTTCTATACCATGTATTTGGTCGATTGGAAAATAAATCTATCTATCTATCTATCTTCGTTTCTCCTGCCAGATGAACACGATATTATATGGTAACCATCCGACGTACCATATATCAATGATCCAAATGCTAGCCCTGATTTTGTCGACTTTGTAAATTTAAGTATTTCCGTTTTGTAAAATCAGCTGAATGAGACACTTTAACCTGATAGTCCTAACTCCAACAGAAGTTGCGTGACATCATTCTTTAAGAATTTACCACGAAGTGCAACAATGGGGAAGACAGTAGGAAGAGATCAAATAAGCGGCTTGTCCCTACCTATCTCCACAACCAAAGATCCCGTTCCTGAAGAACTCTTTAAAACAATATCGTGCAAGTATAACCACAGCTGTAAAGCAAATTGTGGTTGCCGAAGGATTGGTGTCTGTTGCTTTGTAATTTGTTTTCACCTGTCGAGGTCAATCGTGTACAAATTCCAGGGAAAAACGAGGTGTATTGAGAATGAAAATAAACATTTCTTATTAGAGGACCGTGAAAGAGAATAATTAGAAATTTCGTATGCCATCGCCAAAAAAACAATTGAACGAAGACGATGAATATGCAGGGCATGATAAAGAAGAAAACTAACACCCTCTAAAGATGTGAATACCGGAGATGTTAAATGCTGTATCAGACTAATAAATGCATATTAATAATTTTAATTAATATATGCGTATTGTAGATAATGGCTGTTACGAGTGGTAGAATTTTTGGATGGCAGTAGTGTATCCCTCGAACATGAAAACTGGATGACTCCGAGCACAAAAGATATCTTTTGGCCGTCATTTGCACAACAGACTACGGTGTTCAACCTTATGAAGAAATTTGGCAGACTTATTACATACAAAGCGTTTTCTTAAACCGGTGCATTTCATAACTTTTGTAATAAATTGTTACCTAATGAAATTTTACATTTTAGTACATTTTTCTTTGAATTTTAGACAACTTCCAGAAGACTCAAATCAAACTAAAAATATGTGCAAACAACCTCAGATTGTTTTACTATCAATGCCGCGAAACCACCAAGAATACTTAAAAATATTAAACTACGCAAAACAATTTGTATGAACTTAAAAAAAAAAACAGGTACCATTATACAGAAGGGAAATTTCCAAAGAGAGTTGGATCCGATTATTTTTCCTCCACTGCCTCTATTCCAAGATCAAAGAACTTCAGGTTCGTTAGAATATCTAGGCTTTTTCAACTCCTACCGGTCGCAACTCACATCCCCTCTTCTACTCTTAGAATTGTCTGCAACAATAGTAGAAATTAGTACAATAATGGCGAACCATATTATTTGTTATTAGTAGAGCCCGGATTCTAGGCCAAATGCCTTCTCGTCAATTTTTCAGGCTAAACTTAGACGAATGACACCTATTTGTTCCGGCCTAAACGCCTATTTTGATCAAAAGTCCGATTTTCTGCCTATTTCGTGTTTATTTAGAGCCTAAAATAGGCCAATTGCATAATTTAGCAGTTTGTCAACAAGGCTTTGGGTAAATTGTTTATATAAAGTTGTACAATAAATTTAGATTTCAACCAATGGATTTTTACAAAAATTATGGCTTCTTGGCATTCTGCATGAACGGTTACGTTTGTTTTTGACTGATGGAGCAGCATATACAGGGTGATTCATGGAATCATTCTACAATGGCTAACTTTTTTATTTGAAATCAGAGAAAGTTTGTTTCCAACTTTCAAATACACCATTTGAAATTACTGTCCGACATGCCACCTAATTGTGTACTTGTGATTGACAGTGCATCATTCACAATGTCCTGGTGGAAAAAAACTGACATCTGCGAGCTGAAAAGGCGAGATGGTGAAGTGGCTTGAAGAATGTCAAATACATTTTGATGGCTCAAATACAAAACCTGAGCTTTATGGTATTATCAAACAAAATTTATATGGATTGCCAAAGAAATACAAATTGGATGAGCTTCTTGAAGTCCATGGTCACCGAGTGTTATGGCTCCCCCCTTACCACCCGGAATTGAACCCCATAGAGAAGATATGGGCCACTAGCAGAAACGTTACTTTTAAATTAGGTGATGTGGAGGAATTAGCACGTGGAAAATTTTCCAATGTTAGCTCAGAAGAGTGGAAAGCTATATGTGGCCATGTGCAAAAAGTGGAAAAAACTTCCTTGGGGAAAGAGCATCTGATGGACGATGCATTGGATTCGTTGAAGTTCACTGTGAACACAGGATCATCTGATGAGGAGAGTGAAGAAGAATATCAAGTCACAACTGAAGATGATGATGATTTAGGAGTACAACCATTAGCAAGTGATTAACCCTTAGACCTTGTGGTGTGACATGACATACCTCAAACACCAAGGACAATTGACATAACCTTACACCAAACGACACATTTAACTGTATGTCGAAATCCCCTTTTTTTAAGTTCTTAATGTGTGTCGCGAATTTTTCATACCTTAAAATGCTAATTTTCCTGTTTTGAATGTAACTTTTATGAATTCACTATTAAAAAAAATAATAAATGTCACATATACTCCGGTACGACACTGTTTCTGTCAAAATCATATTTCCCGCTACATTTTCTCGCAGCCACCATCTTGTCCGGGTCCAGTCTCTAACTTTACAGACTCTACTCGTGATCAGGGCTCTTATAGGTCTGCTGGGCTCTCTGACTGCGCACCACCTGCAGCTGACCAATAGGAGCCCTGCCTACCTTACCTGCTGATCACGCATCTACTCTCGTTTACATTTACTTTCTTTTTAACGTGAACAAACAGTAACTGTTCAGTTCAGAAGCGAAGTAGGTGCATCCCAGGTGCACCATAGAATATTCCCATAGAATATTCTTAATTGCGTTTAATTTAATACGGCAAAAAACCATTCTACCTATGGGAGCGACGTCGAACTACGACTGCAAACAGCGCTCAGCAGATCCAAGCGTCCATCAAAATGATGCCGATGCAATTTTATTATTTGTGTTAAAAAAACACCTGATCGAGTGCCCGACCTCACCCATACGATCTCCGTCAGTTGAAAAGAGACCGAGCGACCGATATCCCCACCCGTATTTCAAGTGTTGTGCCGGTTCGCTTTTAATATTATGATTTTTATTACCATGGACAAACAAAAAGCAAAAAAAAGAGATTATTTCAAGAAGTGTGGACTGAAAAGTATGGATGTATGGAAAATGGTGACAAATTGATATGTACTTTATGTAGATATAATTACCGTCAGGACTTACAATATTGGGCGACACTTTTCTTCAAAACATAAAGATGCGAGTGAAATGCCAAATGATGAAAAATATGAATACATTGCTAAACGTGTATTAAATTATGGAAAACCAAATAAATTTTTAAAGAGATTTGTCACATCAGCCACATTACGCTATATCTGCCAGCTTTGTTGCAGCTTAGTGTTGTTACCAGCAGAAAATCGTTTACCGACGGCAAATTCATAAATTGTTCCGAACACTTATTCAATTACTTCGCAAATAAAAAACAAATACAGTGAAAGCTCTCTTTACGGACAGCTCTAATAAGCGGACGTCTCTCATGACCGGACAATTTTCGTGGAACCAAATTTTTGCGTATTAATACCTATGTTAAACACGTTTCCATAAGCGGACGCTCTGTAGGACGGACGCGGACACAACAATTTTCCCCAACAGGCTCAAAACGCTCTCACGAGCGGACACGAAGCTCCGAAAATGGACAAATTGAGAGCTGCGCAGAATAAAATTCGGAGTAAAATTGATACCGGGGAATACCCGTTATACCCGTTGCGTATTTACAAGAATATTTAATGATTAGTGTGTAGGTAGTCTTGTTGGAAACTGTGTGACAATGGCACCAAATAAAACCTTTCTTACTTTAAGGCAAAAAATGGAGGCGATTAATGCTGCAGAGCGAGAGCATTTGGGTGTTCGCAAACTGGGTGAAAGGTAGGTCATTATTTCACGGTTTTCATTTAAAAAAGTAGGTAGTGTCTCCGTAACCGGCGCCGGCTACAGTTTTATAGGTGTATTGTTGCTGGAGCCGGTTTCCATAACTTCGGACGGCCGTACCAGTTCACGAATTAATAATAGGGCAGTTTAAGTACCTTGTTAGTAACGCATCCAGCAGCGAAGGATAGGTAGGTAGGTATCGTATAGAACTGGGACCGGGTGGGATCAGCTCCCATATAGGTTAGTTGTTTCTCTCGCGTTTTTACATTATCTTTTTGCAAAAAATGCGTGTGTCTGGTGCGAGAGGGCAGTTAAGGAGTCTGTTTAAAATGCGTTGTATCAGTCTTTTTTGTTCCCAAATAGAAGCGCTCCGGCAACTATACGCAAGGCCGGCGCCGGCTAAGGAGGCACTCCCAAAAAAGTATGTGATAGTAAATTATTTTAGATTCAAGATAAGCAAAACTCAAGCCGCACAGATTATGAAACAGAAGGAAAGCATTTGCAGACAATGGCAGTCAGGTAATAATCTGGACCAAAAAACAGTGAAACTGAAAAATGAAGCAGCACACATTGACAAGATTTGTTTCGAGTGGTTCGCCCATGCCAGGAGCCAGCACATTCCCATGTCAGGGCCGCTAATAAAAGCCAAGGAAGTAGCTAACGACTTGAAGTATTATAAGTTTAGCGCATCTGATGGATGGCTACAAAAATGGAGAAGGAGGCATAATATTAGCTTCAAGTGTATTTCAGGCGAGTCAGCGGATGTTAATCAAGAAGATGTGAACCAATTTTTACAAAAGTTGCCAGCAGTACTAATGGGGTACAAACAAGAGGACATCTATAATGCTGATGAAAGTGGCTTGTATTTTAGAGCTTTGCCAGACAAAACTCTGACATTTAAGGACGAGAAATGCGTAGGGGGCAAAATGTCAAAAGAAAGATTGACTGTTTTGTTTTGTGCTAACATGTCCGGAGAAAAAGAAAAGCTTTTGATCATAGGAAAAGTTGCTCGACCACGGGCATTGAAAAATGTGTCGTTTAACAATTTGCCCGCAACGTGGACCTCTAACAAAAAAGCTTGGATGACAAGAACTATAATGACTGACTGGCTTCTTGATATGGACAAAAGAATGGGATATCAAAAACGAAAAATTTTGCTTTTTCTGGATAATGCTGGGTCACACCCTAGGGAACTGAACTTGAGAAATATTAAAATAATTTTTCAACCCCCTAACACAACATCTGTGTGCCAGCCCTTGGACCAGGGCATAATTCAAAATTTTAAATTTTTTACCGTCGTCTGATTTTGAAACATATCCTTTCAAAAATGGATAGTGTTTCATCCGGCTCAGATCTTTCAAAATCTGTTAACGTTCTGGAAGCTCTCTATTTCATTAAAATGGCCTGGAACAAGGTGACTCCGAACACTATTCAAAACTGCTTTGCCAAAGCAGGCTTTAAAAAGTCTGAAGTTCAAAGTGTAGGCACGGAATATGATGCAGAAGATGATCTGCCCTTAGCAACCCTGGCAGAGTTTTGGAGGAACTTACATGAAATCGACCAATCTGAAAGCCATGATGACTTCATTAATTTGGATCAAAGGCTGTTAACTGAGGAACCATTTAATGAAAATGAAGAAACTGAGAAAAGCGAGAATGATGTAGCAGATGAAATCATGGTTATACAAGAGAGTGATGCAGAAGAAGAAGAAGATAATGGTTCCATAAATTCCTATGCAAACGCTTTGAGAGTTGTTGAAAACCTGAAAAAGTTTTCAAAAGGAGATTTTGTTGCCTTCGAGCATTTAAAGAATATTGAATCCCATTTCCAAAATTGTTTTCTGCAAGAAAAGTGTAAAAAAATGAAGCAGTCAAAAATATTTTAAAAAATAAGCTTTTTTGGTACTAGTAGAGTTTAAACTCTAAGATATTCCTTCTAGAAAAGATTTTCGTTTGCACTTTATTGCTAAAATGTAACACCTATCTTATATCATTCCTCACGCCTTAAGGAAGCAAAATCGCCTGGTCGTCAAAAAATCGTGGTATGCAGGGGGTAGTTAGGGGTGATTTTCCAAAAAATGGCAAAAATTTTTTTTTGCTTAATTTACATTTACGCAACATGTTTAATCATTTGCGAAAGTTTCGTTTCAAAATTCCAAGAAGAAGTATTTTATTTTTAATTTTATTTTTATCTGTGCGACACGCTCTTATATGGAATTCCTTAATATAAAACGGCTCGCGCTGAAACATCAAAATTGCAATTTCATTTACGCCGAGATAACTCAAGAATGCTCATTCTAATCAAAAAAATATCTTCTATAAACGCTGTAGACCAAAGATCAAGGATTAAAATGCTTTTTTATAATCAAAAATCCGATAAGTAGTTTAGTCAAAAAACTGAAAAATGTAAAAGCCTGTCGTGACGACCGAGCTTTGACGCGGAGATGCGGGGATGTTTTTAACATAATTTTATTGTTATTTTACGTTACTGAGGTTTTTGGAACTCAACTTTTAGTTACAATAAGTGTAAGTGTTAACTGCTTTGCAGGATTATTCGAACATATTATAATATTTATGCTAGAGGGCATTTTATTGATAAATATACAGGTAGGTACTTTGTTTGTGATACTTCTCTAATGCTACATTCTTTTTCGTACCAAATTTTGTAAATTTTCGCTTATTCTATAATAAATATATTATGTAAATGTTTTTATGTACCTTTTTAATACACCCCATTTTTGATGAAGAGGGGTAAATTTACATGTAATATTTTTCTACAGGCAAGGCACGATGGATTTTATAAACAGTACTAGTTTCCACAGTGAACTAGAGTCGAAAATGAAATTAAAGCCTTTTAAAAAAGAAATTGTCAGAAATATTAACTAGGTACCAGCTGTGTGTTTTTTGTCAAAAAGGCGGAATATTGTTTGAATCTCAACAAAAATCCCAATAGAAATTCATTGAATGTACGAAGGTCCGTATGAACATTAGTCAAAGCAACGACCCTGTATTGAAGCATATATTTTTAAATTTGAATGATTTAAAGGAGCAATAAAGCTTAAAATGGCACAAAAATTATTACTATAAATCTTTTACAAGCTCCCAAAATATTGCATCATACAAATTAAAGTTTGCAAAGTTAGTTACCAATATACTACCAGTAGATACACCTCAAAAACCTAATTTGTGGACAGATCCATTTGATGTACAGAAGTGCATCTTTTGTCAAAGACGTCTAAGGAATCCAAAATTATGTCAAGGTATGACCACTAACATGGAACAGAAGATTAAAAATATATCGCGAAGAAATTCGTTATTTTATGCCAGGATCGGTGAAAATGATTTAATTGCATCTGAAATTAAATATCACGCCTCCTGCGTTTCTACAGAATTACGAAATACAGAAAAAAAGTCTGACAAAAGCAGCGCAAGCGGAAAACGAAAATTCGACGAAGAAAACGAACCTTTACAACAGATATTTCACGAAATGGAGCGCGGATTTGACAGAGGAAAAGGATATTCGACAACTACAGTGAGCCAAAGATATCTAGAAATTGGTGGCAAAATAAGTTTAAGCTACAGAACTTTAGTTAAAACGATTCAGGAGTATCTTGGCAATGATATAGAATTAATTTCGTCTCCAAGAAAAAATGAACCAAGGATGTTTATAAAAAGATTTTCTAAAGAACAAGCCATTGAGACAATAAATAGGCCATCACACTGAAACCGAATCATCAAAAATATCTTGTGGTACATCTAAAATACAAACTAACTAAAATTTGCCAAAATATAAAAATAGAAATACATAAATAACATACCAAAAAATGCAGGTTTCAAAAACTTAAAAATTAGCGACTGCAAAAAGCATATTCCACAAAATTTGTATTTTCTTATTAGTCTTCTTGCGTGCAACGATTCTAGCGGTGATACGAAAGAAACTAATGCGCTTAATATTTGTCAAGACATTATTTTTGCAAATTCCGATGGAAAAAAATTTACACCCAAACATATTGGTCTGGGATTATTAGTTCACCAGGGAACAAGGAGAAAAAAAACTTGTCCTTAGACGCTTTGACAAAAGATGCACTTCTGCACATCAAATGGATCTGTCCGCAAATTAGGTTTTTGAGGTGTATCTATTGGTAGTATGTTGGTAACTAACTTTCCAAACTTTAATTTGTATGATGCAATATTTTGGGAGCTTGTAAAAGATTTGTAGCAATTTTTGTGCCATTTTAAGCTTTCTTGCTCCTTTAAATCATTCAAATTTCAAAATATATGCTTCAATACAGGGTCGTTGCTTTGACTAATGTTCATACGGACCTTCGTACATTCAATGAATTTCTGCTGGGATTTTTGTTGAGATTCAAACAATATTCCGCCTTTTTGACAAAAAAACACACAGCTGGTACCTAGTTAATATTTCTGACAATTTCTTTTTTAAAAGGTTTTAATTTCATTTTCTACTCTAGTTCACTGTGGGAACTAGTACTGCTTATAAAATCCATCGTGTCTTGCCTGTAGAAATATATTACATCTAAATTTACCCCTCTTCATCAAAAATGGGGTGTATTAAAAAGGTACATAAAAACATTTACAAAATTTGGTACGAAAAAGAATGTAGCATTAGAGAAATATCAAAAACAAAGTACCTACCTGTATATTTATCAATAAAATGCCCTCTTGAAGCAGCTGAAATATTATAATATGTTCGAATAATCCTGCAAAACAGTTAACACTTACACTTATTGTAACTAAAAGTTGAGTTCCAAAAACCTCAGTAACGTAAAATAACAATAAAATTATGTTAAGAGGGGCCCGCAATTCATCAGAATTCATAGATGGCGCTATAACCTAAAATCACTTATTTTTGTTAACAACGGCGTATCCATTCTGTAGTTTAAATTGATAAATGAAGTATAACTAGTTGATAAGAAATGATTGATCTTTGGGCTGATGCGTGTGTCAGTGTCATAAACTCTGTAACATGAATAAAATTAGATTATTAAAATTTACAACATTTAAAAAAAATTGGACCAAAATTGTATTTCGAGAGCTTAAGCCCCTTCTTTTGATGTCACTTTAAAAGACCCTTAGGTATAAAACTAGAAAGTAGCAATATTTAGTACAAGAAGTTGCTAAAACTTTGAATGTTGACAGTTGTCACCATCTTGAATGACGCCTGAATGTGCACATCATGGAACAAAACCTTCTATAGTTCAGGCACTACCTCAAAGATGGCGCAGAAAAATGTGTTTTTAGACACATTACGAATTCTGGCCAATAATTCAGTATTTACTACTTAACTTCCAACTTTTATAAATCTCCACATAAAGCTTCTTACAAGATTTATGTGATAAACTCATAAAGATTCGAAACGGGGATATTATTTGGGTAGTAAAAGAACATTACCAAGACAATTTATTTGAATAACATAAACACAAAATATAAAAATACATCAAAAAATTCTTATTCCTAAATCTGCATTCTATTGGAAACTTTTTACCAATTCTTACAAATTTGTGTTCATTATAAATGTTAGCGCATGAAAAAATACTGCTGACAATAGCAAATTTTAGGTGATATTATGAACAGGATTGAAAAATAAAAAACTGCACTTTTGCAAAATAAAAATTATTTTGTAATCAACTTTTCAAAACGGGCATATAAAACATCATAAAAATACGAGCAAGTAGATACAAATTAATTGACAGTTTATATTGGTCTCCCAAAAGTCTCTGTGCAGTGAAATATTTTTATTAATTTTCAAAAATTGTTTAAACATGTGAGATCCACAGGAAATGTTTAAACAGTGTTTAAAAATGAATAAAAATATTTCACTGCACAGAGACTTTTGGGACACTTTGTATTTGCACGTTTTATTTCGACTTATTTACTGTTTTTTGTTTTCTTTTCTTCGTGAAGTTTTTGAGCTTCCAATATGTATGGGGGATCAATGCACCGCAATCCCTTGTTTAAGTTGTCCCTCACAATTTCTGGTGCAATACATTTCTCATAGAAAGTTTTCAAAATAGGAAGCATATCGTTAGCCCAAAAGTCATCGTCCCTTTTAATTTCCTCAATATGAATTGGAATGTCATCATTAACATAAACGATTAAATAGCAAGTATTTAACTTAGTTATATTCAGCTGTCCCTGAATCTTAAAAAATAGAAGTTTTCGTGTTACTCCTGCCTGATGCACAAAAATACGTAAATACCTGATAGTAGTATACATGATTCCGCTTAAGTTGTATTCTGTTTTCCCTTTTTTCTAAACAGATGGGTTTTTTCAACTTTTTCATTTCAATGAGGACTTCATCAATAAATGTCACTGTATTCAACTTAGAAGCTGCGAAAATACACTTGGCCTCCAAAATTGCGGCCCTCTCATGGATCAAACCTAAACAAATTGTTAGTAGGTATGTAGTAAGCAAATGATACCAGTAACTATACCATCAGGTGAAGCTCCAAGAAATCCATACTGCAAATCTACCCACAAGCCTGATCTTTGGACCTTCAGTCCTGTCTGTTTTTCAAACAAACGGATCGCTACCTTTTCCTTCGCAATTCCATATTCAGTTGCTTCCGAGGTAAATATGTTGGGTTTTAAACATGCTTTCACAATTTCATGGCAAGACGTATGAGCTTTTCTTTTTATTATTCTTCCAAATAGTGAAGCAGTTAAACGATTTTTACGTTCAGATTCAAAAGTTCCTGTTGAATCTGCAAATTGATGCTTTGAGGAACCTTCAATTCTATTTCTTTCCAATATGTCAACCTATTCAATATATATTTTATTTATAGTAAGTGAAAGTTATTGCTGGATAAATAATTAAATCACCTGCAATCCTTTTAAAATTCTCTCAATTTCCATTTCAACAATTTCTAGATCTTCCGCCGGCTGTTCTGACTGGGGCCCATAATCTGCAAACAAAACCAACTAAAGTCAATTTAATAAATTAGAAATTACCATGAAGACTGCCAAAATTGTTCGTTCATTGGCGTTACCTTTAGATGGCTTAGTTAAATCTGGTGAGATTTTCCTTCGCTTTTGACCATTTCGTTCAGAACTGTCTTCATGAAAAAGTCTTTTGCGTGACTTGGATAATTTATGGTTAGAGCTTTTTTCAATAAATTTCTTGAAATATTTTCCTTCAAAATTTTTAAAGCAAATATCTTTTAATAAACATTCTACCCGAACTTGCTCCAACAATTACTCCCCGGGCAAATACCCCGACAGGCATTGAATTACAGAGCAAGTCCTTGACGATAGAGTGTACTAAATATAATTAAATATTTTTTACAAGAATTTTACATGTTTATACCTGGGCTACTATTTGCTGTTGATTTCCAAGGACTTGTATGCCAGTTGAAACTTTTATTGTACCTTAAAGCTGCTAAGTGAACTCTTCTTTCATATGATCCCCTTTGAACAAGGTTGAGTCGTTTTCCCATATTGAAGCGTGATACAATGTTCATAAGACGCTCAGCTCTATTATTATTTTCATTCTCAAGAAGCAAATGGGCTTTCCGAATTAATAAGTCAATTGCACCTAGAAATTAGATCTTAAATATAGCATTAATTAAGTATTTTACCTGAGAAATTGGATTTACCAGTTAAATGATAGTAAATATTAGTCTCTTTAAGTTGAGGAAGTTTATTATCTGACTGGTCTCCTAAATTATTGCAAATATTTTCCCGGCATTCTGAGTGGTCACCAAATACATGATGTACCCCATATTGCAAATCTTTTCGTAACAGCTGTAATGCATCTTGGCCCTTATTGGCATGTTCATATATAGAACATTTCGCTCTCTTCTGCAGAAGACTAATTTTTTTAACTGTGAGCAATTTTCTTCCCTGAGAATTTATATGAGTATCTTTTTTAATCTGATGCAACCTTTTCCCATAGTTCTTTAGGGCATGGTTGGTGCATTCAACTTTTTTTATATGGTTACCATAAGGGACCTTTTCTTTCAACTTAGCAAAAACGGAAGAATCTCCGTCAGCTACAAACTTGGTGTACCGAATACCATGCATTTCCTCGCTGATGCTGAAACCTTCTACAGCCATGTCTGCTTCCATGGAAGGAGCTGAATTTGTCCAATTTTTGTAGCAGTTGTGGGGTTTTGGAGAACTGTCTTTGTGAGCAGCAAGAGCACATATGGAACAGTACTTATTCCTAACAGCTACAAATAATAATTCCCCAGTGTATTGTCCAATTATGCCAACCATTCCAGATAGAGCATTATAATTATTTCCGTAAGACCTCTTACTCCATGATCCATCAATGTAAACCGTTATACATGGAATATTATCCTCACCGAGGCTTCCAGTTGATATGGCATATTCTCGTTCTTTTTCACCAGCAGCGATCATGGAACCCCACAAGGATTGTTTCCACTCCTGATGAATAAATTACGTTACAATAAAAAGTTATCAGATTTTATGTTAGATTGTTTACCTCTCCAAGTTCATTTTCAATGTTGTAAAACATCTTTTCTGGCATGTTGGGAATATCCATAGAACTCAACAATTCATCCAGATGACTATAAGAACTTCCGGTTGCCATAACACCCCAAACGGCCGCTTTATTTAAAATAGATTTTTTTGGATCTTCCGTGGCAAATTTAAACATTTTGGAGCACATCGTACAACCAAAAACAACGTGGCTGATCAAACCCAAACTTCTGCGTCTCTCTTCTCGAATGTATAGTTTTCCCAGGGTACATATTTTCGAATGATTATATTGTAAAGTCACTGCCCAATCCAAAACGTAACCAAGCTCCACAATGCGATTACCAGTTATTGGTGATTTTTCCTTTGGCTGCGTTTCAACTTCTAAGGGATAGTTCATGATACTTTCATAATCTTCTAAAGACATAAGCCCTTTATTTAGCGATTTATTTTTTACTATAAATGAGTTTGCATCATATTTACTCTTACACCATGAAGAGTTTCTGAAAATAAAGTTACACTTAAGTCAAAAGGTCAACAACGCATGACAATAATCAACCTTGAGATTAATGTGTCGATAGTTTCAAAGTTCTTAGGAAAATTCTCATCAAATTCGGTGTTAGGGTTGGAATCTAAAAAACCTTGCCTAAAAATTTTATTTTGTTGATTCACTATGAAACGTAAGCAAATAGAAGCATCCCATACTCATTTTCTATTGGTTCTGGTGGTATTTCGATAAGATTTTGGCCCCCTGATTCAGCAGCTTCATTGACATCAACTTCTGCGAAATTCATTAAGGAAAGCTCATCAGTTGTTGTGGTATTTTCCCTAAAATTTACCAGTTTAATAGTTAGTAGATTTTAATTCATGTTCCGTATTTTTTGGATCACATACGTACAGGTTGAGCCCGAGGTTGAGTCAACAGAACGATTTTGAAAATTAAATATCTTGTGATTAAAGAAAGCTGTAGTAGTAAAATTTTGGTTGAACGGAAAGAATATATGCCATTATGAAAACAAAAAAAATATGCAGGGTATTGGCAATATGCAGGTTGTCATTTAGAAAAACTAAGTTATATAGCTTTCACAGTTTTTGGGACAACCTGTATATTTGTATTTAACGCCACAAAATGCGTCTTTTCCACCCAACAAATTTTACAATTAAATTTTTTGTCTATCTTGTACCATCTATAGTAATAATAAAAAATAGAGTTGGGACACCCTGTATAGGCGAAAAAGTGTCTACAAATATTGTTTTGAGCATGGATAAACAAGCTACAAACAAACATCAGAAGGCATGGTTTATAAGAAAAGAAAATGAAATTAATTTTGATAATATTCCAACTTAGGTACGTGCTTAAGATTTTAACTTACCTTTTGTCTAATCTCCATTTTTTAGCCGCTTTCGATCGTTTATTGCGTTTACGATTTTTATATGGATTTCTGCCAACCATTATGCATGTACTAGGTAAATAAAATGAACCACGAAAAAAAACGATAAATTATTGGTACCTAACTGGAAATCACATCAAAGAGATTACCAGAAGCTCAAAATCCCTCGCTTTTTCTTTTACGACTTTATTACTACGCCTGTGGATCTGCTTTTCACTACACTACACCCACAATAGCCGGCCACCTATTAGCAAATAGGTAAAGTAAAATTTACGTGTCCTGTAATTCCGAAAGTGACATCTGGAGACACAATTAACAACTTCTGAAGAAATAAATACAATTTTGGCGATTCAAGCGCCCCTGGTAGGGTTATTTGGAAATAAAATGCGAAGGCCCCTCTTAAAAACACAGATACACCAATACAACCCTTTATTCATTTCAAACAAGGTGCTGTCTGGCTATTGAACATACAAACTGTAATGGAGCGCAAACGAAAAGCGGCCATCTAGGCTCGAAAATACGTACGGACGGCTTTACCATGCAGATACAACCGCGCGCCAAGCGAATTTCAACCATCCCCGCGTCAAAGCTCGGTCGTCACGACATGCTTTTACATTTTTCAGTTTTTTGACTAAACTACTTACCGGATTTTTGATTATAAAAAAGCATTTTAATCCTTGATCTTTGGTCTACAACGTTTATAGAAGATGTTTTTTTGATTAGAATGAGCATTCTTGAGTTATCTCGGCATAAATGAAATTGCAATTTTGATGTTTCAGCGCGAGCCGTTTTATATTAAGGAATTCCATATAAGAGCGTGTTGCACAGATAAAAATAAAATTAAAAATAAAATACTTCTTCTTGGAATTTTGAAACGAAACTTTTGCAAATGATTAAACATGTTGCGTAAATGTAAATTAAGCAAAAAAAAATTTTTGCCATTTTTTGGAAAATCACCCCTAACTACCCCCTGCACACCACGATTTTTTGACGACCAGGCGATTTTGCTTCCTTAAGGCGTGAGGAATGATATAAGATAGGTGTTACATTTTAGCAATAAAGCGCAAACGGAATGACACGATAGAATCATTTTTAAACTCCACTAGTCATGGGTAACTCTTTATCGAACCGGCTCAAAGATCCGCCTCACTGGTTGAGCTGCAGAGAGCTGCTTCGCGGCGGATTTGGCTCGCGGTTCGCGGTTCGCAACAACAGCACGCCACGCGCGCAGTTCGTAGATCAGGGATTTGGAAGTCGACGCGTGTGTCATGCTGGACGCAACGGCTCGATGCCGCGGCTCGCGGTTCAACGGATCCTGCTTCTTCTCTGGTTCAGTACACAGATAAAGGTTCAGTACATCTGCCTACTCATTTATTCATCTCGGCTCGGCTGGAGCTGCATGCTCTGTCGGCGCGTTGATTCAACGATGCGAAAGTGGTATTCATTGTGCATTTGCAGTGTTTTGTATTATTGTAGGTTACAGCTACACTTTTCTCTTATAATGTGGAATTTAGGTAGGTAAAAAAATAAGTACAGGACAGCGATTGCTTTCCTTTTACACGCCACAGAATGCAGATGCACTCGTAAACTTATTAAATAGCTAGGTTACATACATTACATAGTTACTGATGCTTCTGTTATTTCGAGAATTTTTCAGGTCCCTAGGTATATTCAATACTAGCAAAATACTTATACTTAAAACATTCATTGAACCCATTATTTGAGTAAAAGGCATCAGGTAAATATTTGAAGAATAATAAATTTCACTTTTACAGTGGATAAGTAACCAGAAATTCACCTCGTTTATGAAATTTATTTCAAATCATAATTCAATAGAAATACAAACTAAAAATAAAATAAAATATGGTGGTGAAAATTTTTTTTTGTTATAACCTCAATTATAATGGTCAAAAAACTAAATAAGCCGGTTAAGTATGAATCGAAATATAGATTGATAATAATTGCGCTTTACATTGCATGCAGCTCTCGAGTGCGTCCTGGCTCCCGAATGCTGTACCGCCTGTACACCACAGATCAGTAACTCCGCAGTTCGCGATTATCGTCTTTTTCTTTTGTGTGCTTTGCGAGCCATGTGACTCACTCGAACCGGTTCAGTTCTGCGGGTCGCCATCTGTGAGCTGAGCTGAAGAGTCAGATCGCGAAAATTTTACGAGTTACCCATGACTAAACTCCACTATACTTATATTATGCACAAGCATTATAAGTTGTCATTTTGTGCACAACCTTGAGTTCTGCGTAATTATATGTATTAGGTACATAAATGTAGTTTTTGAAGTACGTTTGCCATATGTATGTATTTACATATGTACATAATATATTATGTAAACGTTCCTTAAATATTATTCAATTAAATAAGTATTGAAACATGCCTAGGAAGTCTTTTGTTTTCATATTTATGATTTAGTAATTTTTTGCATTTGAGCTTCCTTATGAGAGGACAGCTCTCATAAGCGGACAAAAAAGTTGGAACCGTTAGTGTCCGCTTATGAGAGCTTTCACTGTAATTGAGAGAATTAAAGAAATGCCATTGTCGGCCAGAACAGTTCAGCGTCGCATTAAAGATACGGCAAAAAATATTGACGTACAGGTCAAAAATGGTTTGTTATCTGGTGACATAATTAGCATTGTACTCTATGAAAGTACCCATCTAAATAGTATGGCTAGACTGGCAATTGTTAAATTAGCATCAATAAATACTTCGAACATCAATGGTATTTTCCGTCAAGTACAAAAGTTTACAACAATGAAATCCTCTTAGCGGACACCTCACATAAGCGGACCCTTATGTTAAACGGACATTTTTGTTGGAGTCGTTTAAAGCCAATGTACTTATATTAAATGTGTGTTCCCACACACTCTTAAAATAATAAGCAGAACATATTCTAGCAAATTTTAGTGTCAGTCTATCATTTCTGATAGACAAAATTAACTTTGGTATCAGTGGATCGAATTCTTACTTAGGAATCTTTGTTATAGCATTGCAATACTTCACCAAAGACAATGGAGATTAGTATAACAACAATAAAATAAACACAGACATGTAGGATGTACACGGGAGTAAGTACTTATGTACTAACATATCTCAGCGTGTAAAATGTAGGTCCACAATAAATTTGCGGATCCCTAAGTTCTTTCAATAGCAATCTGCAAATTGCAAATTTTTATAGAGATGGATACTGTTCCGCAGTTGCAGATCTGTATTGCACATTATAAAGGTCAGCAATATATGTTATACTTATACTTACTGTCGTTTAAGTAATTAGTCAGTGATTGCATCAGCGGGATCAGTAGGCAGGTTGATACCGTTGAGAGATGGTGATCTGATACCCATAGGCTGGGCAGGGTCGGCACCGACAGAGGTTTTTTCTCACGTTTTTACAAGATCTATTTTAATAAAAGTTCGAGCGTCAGGTCTCCGTCAGTTAAATGGTCTGTTTCAAAATTGCAATTTGCCGAGTTTCCATAAGACTGTTTCGTTCGAAACACAATTGCACATAAACATTACATGAAAATCTACACGATTTCACGCGGTTAAGTTTGAGTTATAAAAGTTAAAAGCTGGGGTAATTTATATTACAATTCTTTTTCGTTCTACGGAGATCTGATTAGAGGGACCTACAGTCACTCCTATGTAAGCTCATGGGGAAAAATATTTGAGGTTATTGAAACGTTGCAGTTGCCTCGAGGTGGATGAAAATGTATATTTGGAACTTGTGAAGTTAGTTAGCTTTTTTAATACTTACTCTCACTGACAGACTTTGCGGCCCAGATGTGCGAACACCCTACTGATGTTCATACTACTTGTATTCGCAAGTTGACAGGATCGACATTTTCATCAACACATGCACATGATCAAAAAAATTTTCCATTATCTTGCGAGTTTGCACATAGATAGTTTCGTGCAGATTTCCTAGGACATAAAGAATATTATATGACTACCTAAAACAAAATTACGACAAATTGCGATATTTAATTACAGCGAAAATCTTGGAAACAATCGTGCTAGCTCTAACCTATGAAAAGTAAGTTATCATAATCACTCCTTACTCTTTGCTAGTCTGTGTACATAATTGAGTTTATAGCTATGAGCACTACCAATTAAAATATAAGATACAGTCACTTTCTTTAATGCATTTTCCGAAAATGCATTAAAGTGACTATGTTTATTATAATATAATTGATAGTGTGCATAGTAGCGATAACGGAAAGAAACTTGCTCAAAACAATGATTAAACAACATAAAATAATACTTATTATCTTTATTATTCACAAAAACTTCATCAACAAAGAATATCTTACCCAGAGATAATAAAGATCTTACCCCAGATTTCAGTTTTCAGACATTTTGTAAGTTCTTCGTCAACTCTCAACTTCACCAACCGACGCCATCAAAAAAAACACAGAAAGAATGAAAGAAAACAGGACACTCCAGACAGAACAAGAAACAATTTTCTGTGACGTTGGCAACTAATGATGGGAGTATTCGAATTCAAAACATGAGAGTTGTTGCAGCTTCAGATTTGAGATTTATAAATTTACAGTGGACCAAATGATTACTGTATTTTAAGGGAAACTAGTAATTTAAATAGAAATTGACAAGAGTATTAACGTGCTATTCATCAAATGGGAAACTACCAAGAACATAACTGTCAATTAACTTCTTACTTTTAAGGTTTTAAGTGCAACCGTTGGTTTACACAAAAACGTATTTACCTTTGGAAAAATCATATAGACCGTATCAAAATGTATTTTATAGTTTTCTATAGCATATATGGCGCGAAGCAAAATTTCATTTCAAAGTAGGTAGGTATGAGGGTTTCGTTTGAAACTGTCAAAAAATTCAAAAAGTCGCTTGGGTCTGACACATTCTCCTTTCGCAGGGAGATTTCTCTTCTAATTAAAAAGGCGCAACAAAAATTTCAGAGTAAATATAATGATTTCGTTTCCGAAACTAAAAAATTTCAAAAAATTCTACGGGCCAAACCAAAACGTGTTTCACATTCTCTTTTCGTGAGAAGGCTTCTCTTCTCACTAAAATGCCGTAGTAAAAATTTCGTTCAGAAATTCAGAGTATAAGGGTTTTATTTCCAACCCCCAAAACTTCAAAAAATCCCACCGACCAAACCAAAACCTGTTTCACATTCTCTTTTCGTAGGAAGACTTCTCTTCTCACTAAAATGCTGCAGCAAAAATTTCGTTCAGAAATTTAGAGTATAAGGGTTTTATGTGCCACCCCCAAAAGTTCAAAAAATCGCACCGGCCAACCAAAATGTGTTTCACATTCTCCTTTCTTAGGAAGACTTCTCTTCTCACTAAAATGCTGCAGCAAAAATTTCGTTCAGAAATTCAGAGTATAAGGGTTTTATTTCCAACACTCAAAATTACAAAAAATCGCACCGGCCAAACCAAAACGTGTTTCACATTCTCTTTTCGTAGGAAGACTTCTCTTCTCACTAAAATGCTGCCGTAAAAATTTCGTTCAGAAACTCAGAGTATAAAGGTTTTACCTCCAACCCCCAAAATTACAAAAAATCGCAGCTGCCAAACCAAAACGTTTCACATTATCTTTTCTTAGGAAGACTTTTCTTCTCACTAAAATGCTGCAGTAAAAATTTCGTTCAGAAATTCAGAGTATAAGGGTTTTATTTCCCACCCCCAAAATTTCAAAAAATCGCACTGGCCAAACAAAAACGTGTTTCACATTTTCTTTTCGTAAGAAGACCTCTTCTTACTAGAATCCTGCAGTAAAAATTTCGTTCAGAAATTCAGAGTATAAGGGTTTTATTTCCAACCACCACAATTTCAAACAATCTCACCGGCCAAACTAAAACGTGTTTCACATTCTACATTCGCGATAAGACTTCTCTGCTCACTATAATGCTGCAATAAAAATTATAGAAGAAGTCCTCCTGTGAAGGAAGAATGTGAAACACGTTCTGGTTGGGCCCGTAGAATTTTTTGAAATTTTTGGTAATGGAAACGAAACCCTTATACTCTGAATATCTGAATGAAACTTTGAAGGCAAGTTTGCAATGATAGAGGAAGTTCTCATGTGAAAGAAGAGTGTGAAACACCATTTGGTGAGGCCGGTGCGATTTTTTGAAATTCTGGGTTTTGAAAATAAAACCCTTATACTCTGAATTTCTGAAAGAAACTTTTACTGCACTGCAGCGTTTTAGTGAGAAGAGAAGTCTTCCTAAGAAAAGAGAATGTGAAACACGTTTTGGTTTGGCCGGTGCGATTTTTTGAAATTTTGGAGGTGGGAAAAACCCTTATACTCTGAATTTCTGAACGAAATTTTTACTGCAACATTTTAGTGAGAAGAGAAGTCTTCCTGTGAGACACGTTTTGGTTTGGCCGGTGCAATTTTTTGAAATTTTGGGGGTAGGAAATAAATCCCTTATACTCTGAATTTCTGAACGAAAGTTTTACTGCAGCATTTTAGTGAGCAGAGAAGTCTCCCTAAGAAAAGAGAATGTGAAACACATTTTAGTTTGGCCGGTGCAATTTTTTGAAATTTTGGGGGTGGGAAATAGAACCCTTATACTCTAAATTTCTTAACGATATTTTTACTGCAGCATTTTAGTGAGAAGAGAAAGAAGTCTTCCTGTGAGACACGTTTTGGTTTGCCCGATGGGATTTTTTGAAATTTTGGTGGTTGGAAATAAAACCCTTATACTCTGAGCGAAATTTTTATTGCGGCATTTTAGTGAGAAGAGAAGTCTTCCTACGAAATGATAATGTGAAACACATTTTCTTTTGGCCAGGTCGATTTTTTAAAATTTTTGGGGTTGTAAATGCACCCCTTACACTCTGAATATTTGAATGAAACTTTCAATGCAAGGTTTGTAATGAGAAAAGTAGTCCTCCTCTGGCTTGGCCCGTAGAATTTTTCGAGCGTCGGAAACGAAATCATTATACTATGTACTCTGAAATATTTGGTGGGCATTTTTAATTAGAAGAGAAATCTTCCTGCGATAGGAGAATGTGACACACGTTTCGGCTTGACCCAATCGACTCTTTGAATTTTTTTGCCGAAGTGCGTGCGTTCGGAAGGGCCGGATTTCGATTGGTTCTGTCGTCGTTCGGCACTTTCATAAGATCTTGGCGGCCCGCCTTCAGGGTGCTGACCTTATCGACGAGCGTCAGCGGGCGTTTCGCTATGGTGCGGACGGAGTAGCGGATAATCTCTTCTAAGCGAATAAATCTTTCGCCTTTCGCCGGAATTTCCAAAGTGGTTGAATTGAGATGCAAAAAGCGAGTTTGGCAGTGGCCGCTTACAAAAATAAAGTAAAATTTGAGTTGTCTGGAAGTCCGGTGGTCCGCCTCCTCGAGGTGAAGGGCGGGCAACGACTGCAGGCAATAATTCGTGGCCGGGTGCGCTCGTGCTCACCACGTCACAAGCTCCTGTTACGGCTAAAGACCATATCCCCTCAGAGATACCTGAGGGGTTTCACGCTAACCGGGCGGGGCAAGCCTCGCCCAGGTTCTTCATTTATCGGGTAATAACCGCTTAGACCAGAATAAATTTCAAAGAAAACTGATCAAAGAATTATTGCATACTATAAATTAGGTTGAAGTTAAATACCTGCGAACGGATATGTCCCTTTTCGGTGATGGCTGTCCGGCTGGGGAGACTGACTTTCCAGTCCCGCAGAATGAAGAGCAATTCCATGAACTTGCCTTAAACGTTAAACATAACCAAATTGGCAAATTCTGTCTCCAAATTTTTGTTGACCTGTAAAGAATCTGCTTTGAAAAGATCTGCTGAGCAAGATAAATTATCTGCAATTGAAAAAGCCATAATGGCTATGTCTGCAGCTTACGCCAAAAAAGCAGCATTAAAATCTGTGGCCCAGCCGCCAATAACATTTTATGCGACAGCAGCAGCTGGCATAGCTCTGAACAAAGTAAAACTGCCCTCGGGCAAAAGGATAGCAGCAAAAGTATCTACCAAGATTGTTATTGAGCCAAAGAAGGGCTCCGACTTGTATCCTACAAGTGATGACACCAGAACGGCGGTGCTCAGACACCTCAAGCCGCACACAATTGGAATAAAAGTCTCAAGACTCGTTAGAGCTAAGAACCAATCCGTTATCATAGAATCAACTAGTGACAAAATCAAAATCCTGGAGGGCTCTGAAGTCCTAACTAAATTGGGCCTGAGTGCCAAATTGGTGGGTAAACTTAAGCCCAGAATAGCCGTATATGGTGTTTCCTCGGATCTTAGCCCAGAAGAGATTGCTGAATCATTCCGACTGCAAAATGATGATATTGCTGGGTCCGATATAAATGCGTTTAAACCACTGTTTAAGTTTGGCCAAAAGTGCCAGAAGAGCGTGCATTGGGTGGTCGAGGTCGACCCTGCTTTGAGGACTCGCATAAACAAACAATAATCGTATTGCCATAAGCTGGCACATTTGTAGAACTGCCGATCATGTCCGTCTCTTGAGGTGCTATAACTGTCAGAAATTTGGGCACAATGCCAAAGATTGTAAGAGTACCACTAGCTGTGGACACTATTCTGAAGAGCACATAACCAGAGATTGTAAAAACAAAAATAGGTCCGCTAAGTGTACCAACTGCATGAGAGCAAAACTGTCTGCTGCAGATTGCTCGCATGCAACCGATAGTAATTCCTGTCCATCTTATTGTAGAAGACTGAGAGAACTGGTAGACAAAATTGATTATGAATTGTACCGACCCCAGATTTTAATTTCTAGTGGCACAAATCAATCTTCAGTATTCACGTCTCAGCACATCTGAATTTAGAGTTGTTGCCAATGATCTTCATTTCGATATTGCACTAATCCAAGAACCTTATGTTTGCCTCAACCCTAGTTCCTCGATGTTTATTATTCCTGGTTTTCGCACTGCAGCCAGGCTGGCACATTTGCCGCAGTCGCAGCATTCAATACAATGCCAACTATGATATTCTGACCGTCGCTCAGTTTTGTACTGAATACTGTGCCGTAGCCGAAGCTACCATGTTTGCTCCCTCTGTGTATGCTGTTTCCTATATGCCTCCTAGCATAGAAATTGAAGTCCCACTCGGACATTTAGAGAAGGTCATGCCGATTCTCGTGGCTACCGATCTAATGCTAAATCGCCTGTCTGGTTTTCTCGTGTTTTGGATGGCAGGGGATCCGCTTTTGAAGACTTCCTGATGCAACATGACTTATTCTCGTGTAACTCCCCACATCACTTCACAACATACTCCAGCTGTCACGGAGACTCTAACATCGACATTACCGCTGCAATAAGTGAATATCTTGCTAGTAGATTCACTGATTGGAACGTATCTGAAAACGTGCTGCAGAGTCACCACAGGTTGATTACTTTTAAAATAAATTTTGATAGGATCAAAGAACTATTCTTTCAGAAAAGATACCATCTGAAATCCATTAACGGGGACGAACTTGAAACGAGAGGCGGTCTGCCTGGTATCGGCAATGGAAAGGTTTACTGTGTGGGAGCCTGGAATTGAAAATCTTGAAAAAAGAGCGTCTCTCTTTGATAGGGGAGTCGGCCTAATATGTGATGAAGTGCTCAAAATAAAAATTCCCCATCTTGAACGAAATCCATGGTGGAATGCCGAACTTTAGAGGCTGCGTAGAGAAGTTAGGTATGCACGGCGTGTTTTTCGGCACTCCAGATACGCAGACGAGAGACAAATTCTTGCCGCGAGATACTATCAGGCTAAAACAAAGTACGATAAGGCTGTAACTAAAGCTAAAAACCTATCATGGAAAAACTTTGTGGAGAAAGATCTAAAGGCAAACCCTTGGGGCTTTACTTACAAGCTTGTCGCAAAGAAACTTAAAGTCAATTCTGTGATGACCACGTTGAGCTTATCCAATGCTCAGCATACTTTTTCAATGAAGCAGACTTTGTCTGCTATACTGAACGTGTTAGCTCCTGACGATAGCCTTGACAATCTTCTACTTAATATTAGAGCGATTAGTGACACCCTCAGTGGTGATCCGATTTTGGTGGATGACATCACCCTGGCTGAACTTGAGCAGGCAGTGTTTTCTCAGAATGGCAGGAAGGCCCCTGGTCCTGACTGTATTCCTGGAGTTGTCATTCAACTAACGTTTGGTGTACTTTGGGAATATCTCCTGCGCATTTTCAACGATTGTCTTAAACAAGCTTACTTTCCTAAAGTTTGGAAGCTGGGTACTATGATCACTATTCCTAGAAACTTGATGCCGATCCGGCAGACCCCAAGTCCTATAGCCCCATTACACTGTTGCCAGTCTTGGGTAAAATTCTGGAAAGAGTTACCAAGATAAAAATTTTTCAATGCATTCCGGAAGTACAATTACACAGTGACAGACAATTTGGGTTTCGATGCGGAAGATCAACGTCTGACGCCATACAGACTGTCATTGACGAAGTCCGAAACTCGTCTTTAAAATACTCCGTAGTAATATTCATTGACATAGCTGGCGCTTTTGACAACCTATGGTGGCCAAAAATACTCGTCAGATTGGAACACTTGAAGTTCCCCCATCAGATAGTTGGTTTAATCAGGAGTTATCTTAGTGACAGAATCCTTACATTAAGGTCTTCTTTTGAATCTGCCCGAAAGTGCCTTTCCAAGGGCTGTCCTCAGGGATCGGTGTTGGGCCCCCTTCTCTGGAACTTATGTATTGACGAATTACTTGAGTTACAGTTTCCAGTGGGCTGTGGGCTGTTCCCTGATTAGCAGTGTTGTGCATCATCTAGATAACATTATCTAGATAAATTATCTAGATAAAATTTTGTTATCTATCATTTTATCTAAGATGAAAAAAACAGGTTATCTGGAGGTACCTTAGATAACAGATAATATTTCGAGTAGATTTTCAAAGCAAAAAATCCGGAGCTTCATAAAACGCGTAAAATCCCTCTTTTTCAGTAAATTTGTTGTGTCGGCATCTTTCTAAGCTAGATAAAGTCTGAATAATATAACTGGGCGTATGGGTTGACACGTGCGTGTGAACTAATACGAGTATGTTTCGACATTTACAGTACTGTGACACTAATACTAGTTTCCATGATAACCTTTTTGTGACTAACTAATTAGTACGAAACTAGCAAAGACGTACAAATATATTGTTACCCAACATTAAAAATGAGAATGAGTGAAATAAAGAGTTACAATGGAAAATCTTGATTATTTCATCTTACGTTAAAAATTAGCATCCATATCAACTGGTTGCGTGCGAGAGAGACATCAAACTAACATAATGCGTAGATTATTTCAATCATACGTCAAATAATATGATCAGACTTTATATTAAGTTAAGATACTAAATCCGTTATTACTTATTATTATGCCTAATTTACAATTACAATATCACAATATGGGATATACAATCTGGAACCCGAAATCCAATACTTACGTACCTACCTAAATCATGTTAAATTTATAAATAAAAATACCTGTCTTGAATTTTTCTACGATTATCTATTGAATTATCTAGATAATTATGCTTCATCTATTATCTTTATCTAGATTATCAAGTGCCAAATCATCTTTTAACTGTATCTAGATAATATTTTTCATAATTATCTGTTATCTTATCTAGATAAAAAAACGGTTATCAGTGCACAACACTGCTGATTAGCCTACGCCGATGATGTGGCCCTGTCCGTTCACGCGGACTCTAGGCGTGATCTTGAGAGCCGTTCCAACCGAGCTCTGGATGTGGTGTCAGAGTGGGCTGTTGGACAGAAGTTGAAGATTTCTGCACTTAAGACGAAGTTTGTTCTGTTGAGGGGGAAGCTGAGAAGATCGCCTGTATTTAAGATGGACGGTATTTCCATAAAGAGGGATGAATCTGCCAAGTACTTGGGTGTCGTGCTTGCTGAGCGGATGTCATTCATTCAGCATGTTGCCGACGTCACCTCCAGGACCAGGAGCATTTTCCAGGCTCTGTGTCGCTATGTTAGATCCAACTGGGGGAAGTTTAAGGAGGCCATACGCACCGTATACCGAGGGGCCATCATTCCGATGGTCTTTTATGCCGCTTCAACCTGGGGGTCATCTGTAGTTCACAGCCACAATGCTAGACGTCTCAGAAGCATCTATGGATTCTGCTGCCGTGCCATTGCCGGTACGTACGCCTCCGTTTCCGCCGAGGCTGCGGGGGTTCTTGCTGGGGAGCCTCCGTTGGTTATGGTGATATCTGAGGTTAGGGCATACGAAGAACTGAAGAAGAAGCAGTCTTGTCAGCATCTCGGGCAACGAATCTGCCCGCCGTGCGCCGCGATTCGGCGGCACCTTAGCGGCATTGGCTTTATCAGTAGGGATATAATGCAATTCAGACAAAGTATCGATACTTTTATCATATGATACTTTTTATTCAAATATCGATACTATTCGATATTTGACGGAAAAGTATGTATATTGAAAGTATCAAGCATCGAAAAAATAATGGTTGATTAACAAGACGAGGAATAAAATAAAAGTTTACTTAAGAAATTACAAACTTAAACTACTTGGAAGTCAGTTCGTATCATACTAACAATAAATGAAATATCTTTCCCTCTCATAAGTTTCATTCTGTACCCATCCTCTTATTTCTGTTTTTATTTACTTCAAACAAAGCCCGCATAGCATTTTGCCGGCCCTAAAAGTCTGCTGCTGTACGCAGCTGCCTAATTTGCATTTTTGCACTATAGAAAACAGAAAATACCATAGACTTGTACAGGAGACTTAGCTATTTCCATTTAGAGCTGAAGCAGGAATAGTACTCACAGTCTAAGCGTTTGTGAGTGGAAAAGGCAAAACAAAACAGCCGACCAGTTGCGTAGCAAACAGGTGCTGCAGCGGAAACAAAATTACGCGGAACATTCGCCTGGTCCGTTGCTTGAATATAATACTTAACAAACAACGATCCCCGCGATCCGCTGGCCCACGAACGTGTGTTAGTTAACGGTTAGCCGTAACAAGAGACACACATACAGAGAAACAATAACATGGCCAACTCCATTTTGTATTCATTTTCTCCAAAAAGAAATTTGTATTGTTTAGTTTAAATAAAGTTATTACATAGAGTTTGAGTTTCTACATGAAGCAGCGGGACAACAAGAGTGGCTGTGATGTTACCTGTTCCTCTGGCAATACCCAAACAACCATAGTATCTATGTTTCCATACCTTCGAACTTCGATACCCTTAAAAATATCGATACTTCAAAAAGTATCCAAGTATCCTATGCATCCCTATTTATAAGGCGCACCGCCGCCGGTTTCAAAAAGACGCTGAATCGCCGGTATTTTTGTTTTAGCTAGTGCCATTCGAGATTCTCCTAAAAACTACGTTGCTTACTTTCCGGAAGTTTCTTTGAGAGTACAAATAGTGGGAGTTGAGGACCAGATTTTCAGTTTACAATAAATTAAAGCTACCTTCCACATCAACTTCTGCTCTGTCGACCGATTGTTTGCGGACCTAATTTTAGTTTTGTTTTGTAAGAGTATTTTGTTGTTTTGTCTGAAAATATGCTTTTAATAAATATTTAAAATTCCTACTCATTGTTTTCCTGTTTAAAATCGAATCTACCGAAATCTACCGCAATTTGGCAACCAAGCTTCCGATATACCTAATTCGGGACCTAAGTGCCTCCGTCATACGTCAGATTTTCATTCCAAACAAAACAAAAGCACTTGCCATTTGACGTTTATCGATATTATTTACAACGTCTTAAACTAGTTTTTGCAATATAATTACAGACGTTTTGCAGTGAAAATAGTTTATTTTCAATTTGTGTGTTGGGCTTACGTGGAAAAACTTGAAAACGACTATAATTATATTTCGGAGGTTAGGTTAAAACGTCAGAAAGCACGTGGCTGTGTTTTGTTTGGAATGAAAATCTGACGTTTGTGACGCGCCACTTAGGTCCCTAATTTACGACTTGGGTTGGCAACACTGCTAGTACTAAAAACCGTTTCTAACTTCAGCACTTATAATATCAAGATTCAAGACAACAGACAAGAACAAGAAAATAGAAAAGGGAGTGACTACTGAACAGTCCACCGGTCACTTCTAAATTTTGTTCCAGCACAGTCGACACAATATCAGTAAAATGACGTTTAAGAACTTCGTTATTAAAAGACATCGCCAACAATTTCGGTGGGTGTTCGGGTACAGTACAAAGCTGCCATTTTGTTCTCATACGGCCACACGAGTTCTGCGCCCGCTCGGGTCCGCATTTTTTGCTTGTTTCTACATCATCTTTTTGCCAAAAAATGCGTGTGTCTGGTGCGAAAGGGCAAGTAAGGGTCTATTTTAAAAAATTCACAGATCCTCGCACCTTACGCAAGCATCGTATGTATTGAAAATACCTGACACAATTTTTAAATTTAAAACACTTATGAGTTATATCTGCCGCAATATAACAAATTAATTATTATTAATTTATGTTTACCGATTTTGCGGGGTCGAGATCGTGACAGCCGAGGTGACACACAGTAATGGTAGCTTTAGACGATGCGCTTTTTCGTGCATCTTGATGCATGCGTCGTAGCGCAAACAAGCGCATGCCCGCCTGCATGCGTTACTTCATAGCGCACCAGACATTTTACCGAGAGGCAAGGTGACGCAAGTATGTCCCGAGTCAGATGGGAATCTACTTGCATCATTCGTGCGCTACAATAATAATATATTAATTTTGCAACGAAGAGGCTGCTTCCATCACTTCAAGAAGTGCCATTGAAGTGAACTTTTGGTTTAGGTTCATGCACGATGGAGCTCCTGCTTATTTTGCATCAACTATTTGGGAACACCTAATCAAAACTTGCGAAGAAATGAAGAGAATCGTCATCTAATCTACTAGTGTACGTTTGGTTGCATAGCCAAACGAGGAACATATTTTGAGTTTGCCTATTTTTTTTACTAGATAGATAGTCAAAAGTTAGAAAAGATGACTTAACTTGAAGCCTTTCCAAAATGTAAGACAAATTGCTATTGTAGTTTAGTTTAGGTTTTCAAAGATGTCTGTCAATTCTAATTGTTCAAAGTCCGTCGAAGATATTCTGGTGAAATTTTGAAAAAACCAGCCACCATCCATCACCATTTTTTCTAACGAGCAATAGTCGCCCTTTTCTTTTAAAAATTCTCGAGTCCAACATTTTCATTCGCGTTTTTTGTTCTTTGCTGTTATAATAAAGGCAATAAAAAAACGATCTAGACTTTCTCAAACAATTACTCCCCAGGCAAATACCCCGACAGGCTTTGAATTATAGAGCAAGCCCTGACCGACGATGTGTACTAGACGGCGGTGTATGTGCTACTCCAAATAGTAGATCGGAACCCATATTTGCAACTAGCGCAGTGAAACGAACTCCTGTTTAAATACTATGATGCATGAAGAAAAGGGCATGCGTTTTCTGCCTTCTATGGCATGCGCAAATGCATGCAATTACGCATGCATTGCCGCACCAAAAGATGCATCGTCTAAAGCCACCTTAAAAATAAACAGCCATACTTTGCGGTTTGTTTTCACTTTTAACAATAACTGCTTCCGCGCCGATTCGGTGTCGGCATTTCATATGTCACGAAATCCAATATTATCCGTATGCGCTGGTCGAGGTCACGCCATCCTCATTAAGTTTGCATAAACGTGATCCCAATAGCATTTTCAATACTAAAAGCGTTCTCTCAGCTTTAGTTTTTTTTACACTTCCAAAATGCCAAATATAGGTTACATTCTGTAATGCGCAAGCGGCCGGACTGTGCAGTAGTCACAGTCACTCCCAATAGAAAATTAAAATTATGCGTGCATATGCAGGTTTGTTCAAAATATCAGTGCAGTCAGTGTGCAAGCTTGGATTTTACGAAAGTGAGAGACATGTAAGTTACATAAACTAATTCAAAATTATAATTCATGTATCATGTTGGATTGGTACATTACTAAATTTTAAGTAACTAGGAGTACGTTGATGTGTCGAGTGTCTGTATCTGTATCTTATTTTTTTGGAGGCACCTGGATCTGTATGACAATAGAACTTCAAATACAGTGAAAATCGGAGGTGGAAAATCGTGCCCCGTTCACTGTAGCCTTGTTTTTGGCATTCATTCTACTTATCTACCTTGACACCCAAATTCCTTCTGGTTTTGTTTTTCCAAAGCGTGCTGATTCTCATTTCAATTTACTGTTCACCTCCCTGTTTGCATATCACTGACACATAATACCTAACTGTTACCTGTTATGGGTATAATAGAACCATTACTTTGATTCTAGGAACCTTAAGTATTGGGTCAATAGTTTATCTTAAAACGTAGTGTATAAATGTGGATCACAAAATTTTATTAGCCATGATGGCTTCGCCTTCACAGCGTGTTCGTGTCGATCAATTTAATCCAAAACAAAGTCTTGGGAGCTGCTTTACAACCCTCAAAGGATATTGCGGCTCATAGTAATACTAAAAAGATGGTAACACTGTTGCAGAAGGCTCTCAGGAAAAATTGTATAAAAAGGTGAGCAGAACTTTAGTTTATTTTTTGTATGTATGCATAGATAATAATAGTTGCGCCCTAAGATGAAGCATATTCTATAATGTCTGACGTTAAATTTTTAGCTTTTGTCGAGGCTTTTGCAGAATTTGTTGCTCATTAATTTACCGTTAAGAAATCTGGTCTATCTCAACAATAAAGAGCACCAAATTTGGTCATTTTTCATTACGTCGCATCCTAATTTCATGATGATCGCGGTGCCAATAGATAGGACTCGCCCTAGAATGTCGCGATCCACTTTTCTTTTTTTTTGCCATCAATTTCCCTAGAGAAAATCACAATTCCGTTCTAGTCTTTCACACTCACCCATCACTGAATACGGCCCTAGGTGCACGCACCCTGGGCAGCTGACTGTCTAACAGCGCTTCTACGTCACTGTTCGTGGGAAACTATGCGTCTATTCAAGTCACGCTGCTCCCGACCTACGCAACCGTCCTTACACCAATGCTGGTAAAGTGCCTAATTTTTTTTCTCCACGGGCTGCGACGTTGTAATATGAAATGGTAACAATGTAGCAAAAGAGATGCATCCTGCTTCTACATGCACATGACCATATTATATGATTATGAAGTTGAAAACTAAACGCTGATTTGTTTCGAGCCTTCACGTGGAGGGTGCAGTTGCAATTTTACATTTTACCATTTTATATTTTCTTTCAGAATTCAGAGAAAATTGTGGAATTTGACAAGGCTAAATTTGGAAAACGCAAATACCACCGTGGACGTCTTCTCACCAGAGAATGGATTTTGGGGGAATTGAACGTTTGGGAAGTCGTGGGAATGATCCGAGGAAAATGTTTCTTATTCCAGTGCCTTACTGAACAGTGGAAACTCCAATCGCCATTATAGAAGAGCACGTTTTACCTGGGACTATTGCCATGACAGATGGTTGGAACGAAATTATCACCATCTTGTGGTAAATCTCCAGTTAAATTTTGTTGACCTGATTAGTCGTGCGCATACGCAGAACATTGAACATTCGTGGGTTGAAGTGCGGCATCATGTGTCCAGAGCTGGACTTGTTCGTCAACATTTGCATTCCTATTTGGCGGATAGTTACTTCCGGAGAGTCCTCCAGCAGATCACATATTGCGATAGGTGAGTTTCTGTTATTTTCAAGTGGTAAAACTTTCTGAGCATTCCCCAAACACAATTCCTACTTGTTTCTATTGAGTTGAACATGTGTATTCTCCTCTTCACAAATTACATACTTTTCCGGTTTTGGTCAAGCGGAGCGATCGTAGTAGCATTTACAAGAGGAAAAACTTTTTTATTTTTGGTTTCTCAGAAAAAAATATTCTTTGTTTAAAGTTTTGCTTGTTTTCAAACCCCTAATACACCCATCAAATTTTATTATGCCCCATTGGTAGTATACTTATTACATCTTTTTCGTAAAAAAATACTTAATATTTTTTAATAATAATAATAAAATAAAACTTTATTTATGACCCTAAAACAGTTCGTAAGAACTGATAACAGGGCCTACAACAGAACAATATAATACAAGAAAAACTAAAGCAAAAAAAAAAAAAATACACAGATGTGCAGCTACATTCCCCCAATGAACCCATTTTATACAGCCCCATCAGCTGACATCGCATTTAGGTACATAATATACACAACATAACAATATACATACAATATTCAGTGCAATACAATATAATGAAACAAAAAGTGCAAGAAGTTCAAATCGGCCATCAATCAATGTTGCAACAGAAAAATGACATTTTACTCTCTTATTAAATTTACTTTTGCTTTTTATAGACTTCAAATAAAGAGGCAGCGAGTTATAAACAATAATGGAACTAAATAATGGTGAAGCCTGACAAAGATTGGTTCTTCTAAATTCATTCCTAAAGTAGCTTGCAGAACGGGTGAGATGACCATGGACCTCTTCTCCGGTAGTCAGTGATGAATTGCACTTCAAATAACCATTCGAGATATTAAAAATAAGCTTACGCTGCTCAATATTTCTAATTTGAGTAATCTTGGAAATATTCACTAATTGGTACACTTCAACAGTCGGAGTATAAAAATTCAAATTGTAGAGTATTTTTACTAGTTTGTTCTGTGTTCTTTGTAATCGGTTCACTAAGTAGTCTGAAGAACTTCCCCAACAAGGGATTAGGTACCTAATATAAGGTTCTATAAAGCTATTATAGACAAGTCGTTTCGTTTTATTATTCATGGTCACTGCACAACGCTTAAAAGCACCCGTTATTGACACCAACCTTTTTATAATAAACTGAATATGAGTGGTCCATTTCAAATCATTGTCGATGATAAGTCCCAAATATTTGCAACTCGCAACCTCGTTAATTACATCATTATCCATATCAATCCTGAGCTGGCATCGAGGTTTATTTTTCTGGGTAATAAGCATATAATAATTTTTATTTGTGTTAATGCTGAGCTTGTTGTAGGATAACCATTTTCCAAACGTAACTAAATCAGCATTAATCCGCTGCTGCAGCAAATCTGAGTCAGTCTCTGCATAAACCAATGCCGTGTCATCCGCGTATATATAATATCTTCCCCGAATTCCAGGAAACTTTATATTTTGAATGTATAATAAGTATAATAATGGGCCTAATATTGATCCTTGTGGAATTCCCATATTGACCTCTGCATAACTACTGCATGTCCCATCAACAGAGACAAATTGGCTTCTGCCTATGAGATACGAGCGCATCAACTCATAAGAAATGCCCCTTACACCCATTTTATGTAGTTTCTGCAACAAGTGGTTGATGTCAACTGTATCAAATGCCTTCCTGATATCAGCAAAAACTACAACAACATATTTATTGTCACTCAGCTCCCTTGAGATATATTCCAGCATATCCGTCACAGGTCCCAGCGTACCACTCATTGACTGAAATCCATATTGATACTTGTCTAATTTAAATGTATTATTAACGTAATTTATCAGTCGAGCGTGTATGGCCTTTTCTAGTATTTTTGCAAAGACACTTAGAACTGAAATGGGCCTGTAATTTGCTATATCCTGATGAGGACCAGATTTAAATAGTGGTATAACTTTAGCAATCTTTAACTCTTCTGGAAATGTTGCTTTTATAAGAGCATTATTTATAAGGTGCAATAACTTGGTAGCAAATTCGTCACTATAGATATTAAGCAAATCAAGTTTGGTCAAATTGTCATAACCGGGCGCACTACCACTTTTTAAAGACGATAATAACATATCAAGTTCGCTCCTTGTCACAGGATTTAGAAAAATTGACTTATGTTCGATTTGTTCTGGAAAGTTTGGGATATTTACATTATCTATGGTTGAGGCAATTTTAACTCCAACTGTAGAAAAATACTTGTTGAACTCATTTGCAAGAAGTTCTTTGTCCTGAATTACCTCGCCTGCAATTATTATCTGATCAACACTATGACCCCTAGTTTTTGCAGAATTTCTCAAAATGGAATTAATAACGTTCCAATTTTTTTTAGGGTTGTTGTCCGCCTTAGCGAATTCCCATTCCACCCATTCCCTCTTTAACTTCTTACTCAAATTATTGATCTCATTCTTAATTTTTTTGAATTCCTGCCTTATGTGCAAACTTTGAATTACTTTCATTCTCTTATAAAGTCTATCCCTTTCTTTAACCTTATTAAGAAATTCTTTATTTATCCACCGACAGTTATTTTTAATTTTAAAAGAGTACTCTTTTGTACATTTTGCTTTCTGTGTGTTTACCATATTTATAAGTTCTTCAAAAGAATTAATTTCGGGTTGGTTACTTAGAATTTCAGTAGCGACATATTCTTTCCATTTTCGAAAATAAATGACACGACGTTTCAAAATTGTTGTGGTTCTAGGAGATAATACCTTATGAAAACCAATGTACATCAGTCTATGATCCGACATATCGTGATCCTCAAGAAGCACAGTACACTGCAGATTATTAGTGATTATAACATGATCAATTAAACTGTTTTTATAAAATCCAATACGGGTTGGAATGTTGAGATCATTGCCAATTTTGCATGCATTCATTTCAATAACATTCAAGTACTCATCTACTAACGGGCTTTCCTCAAGTAAATCTATATTCATATCACCAACAATGATGCAGTCACCTTTCTGTCTATGGAGAACAACATCTAATATTCTAACCAATATATTAGCCTCTACTGCTGGTGGTCTATAAACTGCAATTAAAGAAGTTTTTATATCACCCAAACTAATATGCACCATTTCACACCCATCAACTGAATCATTACCAATACATGCAAAACTCACGTTTTCCCTTACATATACAGCGACACCTCCGCCTCTTGTATCTCGACAGCAATGCAGCGCTTTAAAACCATGCAGATTGTAATAATTTACCTCCTCAGTGAAGAGCCAAGTTTCAGTAATAACTATTATTTGTATGTCACGCTTACCTTCAATCAATGCTTCGATTTCATCCATTTTATTTCTAATGCTTCGAGCATTAAGACACAATATATTTCCCTGCACCGCCATTGATAAACAAATAAATATATATACATATACGATCATGCCACTACATCCAAAATCAGGAAGCCACCAGAGTTTCCAAGGAAGCCACCAGAGTTTCCAAGGAAGCCACCGTTGTTATCTTGAAAACCTGAGAGGCCTCATCCCTCCTCATGAAGACAAAACCATCCCTCGTCCACAGGTACCTCCATTTCAGTTCCAGTTTCTTCTTTCTTGCCAGTGCAAATAATTGTCTTGTTCTAGTTGTTAAATTTTCATTCAAAAAAAATCTGGGACTTAAGGTCACTTATGCCAATTTCATTTGCATACAAACTTTTTCCTTTCCTGCAAGACATAAGTTTTTCTCTTGTTGAACGTTTAACAAATCTTGCAATCAGTGGGGGATGTTTGTCAGGAATCCTAGATGGTAGACGATGCGACATGTCCAAATCATTCTCACTAATATCACAGTTCAAGGATTGCGCTACCCTCACAACAATACCATTGGTATTCTCGCCAGGCGTTTGCGGTATACCATGTATTTCTACGTTATGAGATCTACTCTTTCTTTCCAGCTCATCAACCTTATCTTCAAGCGTAAAAACCTCTCTTCTCAGCATTAGATTTTCATCTTTTACGATCTTTAACTCCTGCGTGAGAGTCCTTATAATTTGCTGTTCCTTCTTCTGCTCCTCAAAATGTTTGGAGATGAAGGCCATTGACAGTTGCATTTCCTTAATAACCTTGATTAAATCTGGTAATGAGGGATTGTCTGAAATTTCTAAAATTAATTGTTCATTTCCCATGCGGATAACCTCACTTTTCGAAGCGTTTGCATTTTCACAGCAGATAACTGAAACCTCATCAACAATCTTGACTTGTACACGTTTTACACAGCTTGAATGATAACTAGCATCACAATTGATGCATTGGAACCCCGATGCACATCTATTTTTGCAATATTTACAAACTCTACCCTTGTCAGCCATTTTGTATGAAACGAAATTTTTCTAGTCTGCTCATTTTATATTGAATGACATTAATAAACTAGTTAGTTACAATCTGTCATTATAGTCCGAGAGCCCGCTGCAAAATTATGCACCCATCTGTTAACGAAATGGAATGTGCGGCAAAGGCATGTAAAAACATCGTACTCAACGGAACGACACCCGTACCGGTCACCATTTGGTGCAAAATGGTAAAAACAATGGCACTTCCGGTACGGAAATTTGCGAAAAATTGCGCGATTTGTTAACGAGATGAAAGTTGTGCCATCTTGTAGCCTGCGATTAATTGAATTGAAATCGGTACCCGTGCCATCTTTTACCCTAGTACAAATCACCGGCACGGCGACATTTTTGCAGTCCGTAACTCGGACAAATTCCCGTCATGTGTTAACGAGTTGAAATAAAGTTCAATGGAAAGGGCATCATGTCCCTTTTACGAATGTCCAAGCGTGCCGCAATTCAAAGCAGTCTAAACAGGTGGCACGGCCCGATTTATAACGCGCTGCGCGGCGTCATTTTCAGGGAATTCGGCAGCCGGAGCGGTGCGCGCGAATTTTTAACATTGGAAATGTTTTTATTTTCGTAGTATAGGCCCGAAATTCAGCAACAGTGTCACGCGTTGCATTTGCAGCATGATTTAATAGCTAAAGTTTACCTAGTTACTCCCTATACAGTCCTTTTTTTAATTTGATCCTAATGTCACTCAGTCCAGCAGTCCGAACGCTGAAAAGAACGTAAGCCGGCATGCAATTTAGCCGTTACTTTTATTTACCGTCCTTTTCTGCACAATGCAAATCGCCATACCGGCATTCCAGACATCCTTTTCGAAAGTGTCTCTTTTCAACATGCACTATATTACAGCTGCCCGTGTGGAGTAACTTACACATTGCGTTGATGACGTAAGGATCAAGTTAAAAAGAAGGACTGTAGTTACTTAGTTCTTTGTATCAAGATTTAGTTACCACTAACAGGTGTCACAGTGACAGATGTCAATTGTACATTACACAAAAAACATTTAATATTCGACGATATGTTGCACGACCATTGAAATTGATTCAAAAGTGACATTTCGACGCCGCGTAACGCGTTATAAATCGGACCGTGCCAACTACTTTGACTGTTTTGAATCGCGGCACGTTTGGATATTCGTAAAGGGGACATGATGCTCTTTCAATTGAATTTTATTTCAAGCCGTTAACACATGACGGGAATTTGTCCGAGTAACGGGCTGCAAAAATGTCGTCGTGCCGGGGATTTGTACTAGGGTAAAAGATGGCACGGGTACCGATTTCAATTCAATTAATCGCAGGCGACAAGAAGGCACAACTTTCATCTCGTTAACAAATCGCGCAATTTTCCGCAAATTTCCGTACCAGAAGTGCCATTGTTTTTACCATTTTGGACCAAATGGTGACCGGCACGGGTGCCGTTCCGTTGAGTACGATGTTTTTACATGCCTTTGCCGCACATTCCATTTCGTTAACAGATGGGTGCATAATTTTGCAGCGGGCTCTCCTACTATTACCAGTTATTTAAATCATTAACAATATGTTAGCACTCTAGCAAAAAATATGTTTAGTTCAATGTTATGGTATGGGAGACCAAAGTTACCGCCACGTAATTGAGCAATTTAACGAAAAATTTCCCGGTACTTACCTATGTGTCTCGCACGGGTGCTCGAAAGGTTATTCGGAAATTTTTGAGAACCGGAACGGTTTTAAATTTGGAGAGTTAATCGAATAATTTTGTTTTTACTTTTTTTGTTGAATTATTAACATTAGATTCTGCCATACTTAATATTATGACAATTAAAATAAAATGGGCCTACTAGAAAAATTTCCTTTTATACAATTAATAATGTTCCAAGTCAATTTTTTAAGAAAAAGATGTAATAAGTATTGTACCAACGGGGCATAATAAAATTTGATGGGTGTATTAGGGGTTTGAAAATAAGCAAAACTTTTTACAAAGAATATTTTTTTCTCAGAAATCAAAAATAAAAAAGTTTTTCCTCGTATAAACCCAAACCGGGGACACACGGTATATGTAGCTTTCACAGGCCGTGTCGGCCCATCACTGAAGTTATCCTCTGCTATTCCCTTCGGTCTACCTCTCTTTTCCACCGACTCTCCACTCCTATCTCCCTCAAGTCCTGAATTGTTTCCTCCTTCCATCTGCTTCTTGGTCTTCCTCTTGTTTTTACACCTATCGGTCTGATATTCATTATCATCTTGGTGATTCTTCCCCTCTCCATTCGCTGGACTGCTCATTACTGATTCATAATTTGACTTATGTTCGTGTCATAAAATTTCTTTCTCATTCGATAGACAGTTGCTAGAGAAAGTACGACTAGCTGTGACTTAACCCAAGACCTTTAAAGAAATAAACTCGGCCTTCATACGCAAACACCTACTTATTTTGAGAAGCTGACATGACGATGGTCATAGGGAGTTTTTCCCACTCTGATACAACCAAAGACTTCTGGAATGGACCTGGTGTCCTTATGCAACAGCTGATTTTGTTGTGAAGCTTACACGGTCGTAGGCCAGTGGGGAGCGTTGTTTCTTATTATATTCAAGCAACCGACCAGGCCAAAGTTCTGCAATATTCTGTTTACTACACAACTGATCGGCTGCTTTGTTGTGCCTTTTCCACCAACAAACGCTTAGACTGTGAGTATTCCGGCTGCTTCAGTCGTAAATCTAAATAGCTAAGTCCAAGTCTTTGGATACAACCATCTCAAACTTTTTTGATGGCGGAGCCCCTATAAAGTCGAATCTAATATGACGGAACCCGGTATGTTATTTAGTTGCAAGAAAAATTAAAAAATAGGTAGGGGTAAAATTAAAATAATAAATAGTGTGCTTTTAACAAGACCAATGTGGCAAATGATATTATTTTTTATTTTTACAAATTTCTTTTATTGAAGGTAACTGTAACCTAATATCCGATTCGGCATCCAAGTGGTTGTGGTACTTGGTTTTGGTGAAAATATATGAAGAAATTCCTGTTTCACAAAGATATGTGCTTACAAATGGTAAAAGGACGGAAATAGCTTTTTTTGTCAGCTCTGGATACTCCTGTTTAAGATTGCACCAAAACTCTGCTACTGATTGATTTTCCAGCTTTAGTTTTAGCGAAGAATCGGAAGTGAGGTCTATAAGTTTTTCGTATTCTTGAAACGATAAAGTTTGGGGCTTTTAATTTATAATAAAAGGATTTTTCACCCAAGAATATTTTTCGAGATTGGTACCCAATTCATTAGGAAAGTACTGTGTTACCGAGCTACTCATGTTCCTAAGGTGATTAGCAATGTCGTTAACTATTTCTTGAGGTAATTCTTCTGTATTGATCTCTTCACAAACCTCCTTTAATGTTGGGAAACAGTCAAACTCCCCACTTTCAACGCTACTTAGCCAAAATTGTATTTTCCTTTTAAAAGATTTTATTTTATCATTTGCTGTAAACTTTGTAATCTATTTCATTTCATCATTTCAATTGCACACGGCTTTATAGGCTTCTCTGCTATGGTATGGGCTGCACCAGCCATTGCAATTTTGTAAGAAACAATATAGGATGCCTCATTTGCATTCTCATTAACAGTGATACGTGACGCGTAAATATTTTTATATACATGTATCTCTATTTAGCGTAAGCTAATACAAAATGCAATTATATCAACACATAATTATACTTAAACCTAGCGGCAAACTATTCAATAACATTGTCAATAGCAATAAAAATCTAAATCTAGACAAAGAGCACAAAATGCATTACGCATCAACAAAATTCACAAAATACACACCAAAAAACCCATCAACGAAAACAGTACAAGAAACAAGAAACATCATGGAGGAGAAACACCAGTTAATTAAAATTATCCATAACAATAATGGAGATTTAAGTGCAAACAGCACATATGTAAGTACATTAAGAAATCTCACTTCAGCAACACCTGGATAACTCAAATTTTCTCAAGCATATATAACTTTAATCTCCTCTTAAACGTGGCCAGCAGAGTACTAGAGAGAATCGTCTGGGGAAGTTTCTGGTATACAATTAACCCTCTATAAAAAATCGAATTTTCACAAACCTTTTTTGTTGTACTCTGAACATAAAACTTATTTCTAGACCTTGTATCATACTTATGAATCTCCGTAGTGTATCTTAGTCTGGCATTTAAATATTCTGGAGCTAAACCAGCCTTCATTTTAAAGATGAAAACAAATACTTGAAATTCAATGTAGTCGCATACAGGTAGCCATCCCATAATTCTCAACATGTTTTTTAGGGAACGTATCTATTAAATCCCAAAATAATTCTCATAGCTCTATTCTGCTGTATCTGCAATCGTTCAATTTCGTTCTTATTCAAAGAAAACAAAATAGTTGAACAATAATTAAAATGTGGCAAAATCAAAGTGTTATAAATAACAAGCCTAGACCAATTTGAAAGAAAACTACTACATCGAAACAAATAACCCACTTTACTTGAAATTTTATTAATAATATACACAGCATGATCTTTAAAGTGCAATTTACGATCTACTAAAACCCCCAAATACTTAACGCTTTCCACTGCCTCCAATTGTATATCATTCACGAAAATACCACAACCCCCCGACTTAAAATTTTTCCAATAAATATCTCTACCTATCAACATAAATTCAGTTTTATCCATATTAATCCTTAACGAATTTCTGCAACACCATTCAAAAATATTCTTGAGACCGTCATTTAAATTTGACACTACAGAGTCCAAATTACTACCCGAGAAGAACAACAAAGCATCATCAGCAAACAAATGTATCTCGCACAAACCCCCCAACGACTCCACAATATCATCGATGTACAACAAGAAAAGAATTGGGCCCAGAACACTACCCTGCGGCACCCCATGATCATTAATCAGTTCGCCTAAAAATATGCCGTTGAATCTAGTTGTTTCTCGCAGGTAGTTACTGAACCAGTTCAACACGATTCCGCCAATACCACACTGCTTTAATTTTTCAAGCAGTCAACCCCTGTCAACTGTCTGAAACGCCCGCTGTAGATCCAAAAATACAGCACCCGTCATCATGTCCCCGTCAATAGCACGTCTCCATTGATCAATCACCAGCTGCAACGCCGATTCACACTATGTCCGGCTCTGAAACCCGATTGATTTTGACTTACCAAGCAATTAGCATCAACGTAATCGACCAACTGCTCAGCTACTATTTTTTCGATCAATTTCTCTAAAGACGGCAACACGTTGATCGGTCTCCAATCCCGAGCCCTTTGCACCTTTTTAACCTTGGGAATGGGCACACCGTCGATAACTTCAATGCACCTGGCAATTCACCTGACTCCAAAATCGTGTTAATTAAATTCAGCAAAGGCAATTTCACAGACTCAAAAACCCGTTTCAAGAACTCTGTATTTATTTCATCAGAACTGCCCTTATTTTCCATTTCAAACAGCACTCCCTTCAACTCGTCGACATCGATTAGTCTAAAATCTCTTAAATTACAAGTCAGTTCAACCTTCCTTACCCCCAGTTCACCGAAACTAGTATTCTCATGATCTATGTCTTTAATAATGTCAGTGATACTGTCTATGTAAAAATTATTTAATTTATCTGGAATTTTATTTGCATCACTTTCTACATCCGTCGAACAAAAAATTAATTTATTAACAACAATGCTTTCATTTTTAGGCATAAGTGTTTTCAACGTGGACCACATTTTTGTACTGTTCCCCTTACTACAATCTATCCTGTTTTCATAGTACAGTGCAACCTCGGTAATCCGAACTAATTGGGACTGGGCTATGTTCGGATTACCGAATTGTTCGGTTTACTGGAATTACTCTAAAAACACGCGAAATTTTGCTGAGAATGATATTCATTGTATTTTAAGGTACACTTTCGTTTGCGCCGGTAGACGCGGCGTGTACAGGCCGCAGGCACACGCGCTGTACTTCTCCCATAGACTTCTCCAATGGTATCAAATAGAATTGCTTTCGTTTGTGCGTTTCGCCTGCCGGCCGGTACGTTCACGTTCAAATGCTGCGGTGCCCGTCGCGTTTGTCGGCAGCCGGTACGCGCCGCGTCTACTGGCGAAAACGAAAGTGTACCTTAAGTGGGAAAACTGGTAATAACATTCTTATAAAATTTCTAGAAGAATATCAAAACAATTCTTAAACAAGTACAAATAATATGTATGTATAGGCATGGATAGAGGATAGGTATGTATGTACATTAATGTACATTGATGTACATAAATACATATTTTTCGCATATTAAGTAAGAAACCAGGCAACACAACATAAAATTTCTATAAAAATAAAGAAGTAAACCTTGAGTGACGTTTACCTTACGTTTACATAACCTTAAAATTTACGCGGAGAAAAAATCGTCAATTTTTGCTTGTTTCAGTTTACACAACATCTGTTCGGATTATTGAAGTTTTTTAAGATTTGTTCGGATTATAGAGGCAACGATTTTTCGACCGGCGGTTCGGATTACTGGAGGTTCGGATTGGCGCATGGTCGGATTAGCGAGGTTGCACTGTACAACTTCTTTTGTTCTCTAATTTTTTTAACGCATAAATTTCTGCTCTCCCTATATAATTTTTTATTTTCCTCTATACAATTTATAACTGTCATCCCTATTCTTCAATGCCTCCTGAACTATGTCATTGTACTATGGCCTGAACTGAGTACATATTTTAACCTCTTTCTTAGGAGCGGCCAAATCAAGAGCCTGCAATAAGTTGTTATAGAAGTAAATGAACTTTTCCTCTATATCACTAACTTTATAATTCCAATAAATCCCGGATAGGTGTCTATTTATTAACTCGTAATTCAATTTACTGCCCCTGGTTGTTAAAAAACGGGAATGACGTTTTGATAAATTTGGATCATTCAAATTAAAACTTATCATGTAATGATCGCCAATACGTGGTGTTTTAAATACCATACTTTTAACGTAATCCCTATTGGAAAAAATTAAATCAATCAATGAATCTTTTGACTAACAGTTGTTCACGCTTTCGCTCAACAAAGTCTACCTTTTTGTCTTTGTATTCTGGATGCAAAGATTGGAAATGGCGAAGCAGTTCGGCAGGAAACATGGAGATGTTCGGTCAAACTTTATTACACAGAACACGTTCAGGACAATTATTGTCGTCTATTTCCATAAATCCAAAAGCTATGTAACTTTTATCATATCGCCTGGTTTTGTGCGTTGCACATGGCTGATTTGAATGATGTTCTTTGATAGATTTACTTTTATGCCCATCTGGCTTGTCGACTTCAAATGACTGAAGAGAAAACAACAGAAGCTTATATTACCCAACAAAATTAATTATATAAAAATAATACCTGCATTAGAAGGCCCAGGCGTTGGTTCTTCTGGTGCCTCCAAAGCCATCGTACGCTGCTTTTTGCATGTTCCTGTTTGAGGAAAAGCAGGGACTTGCATTGGTTCTTCTGGTGCCTCTGAAATCATCGTCAGCTTTTTTTGCATGTTCCTGTTTGTAACCAAAGGTCTATTGCAGACAATTAAACTTTTACGAATAAGTAAGTAAGTAAATACAATTTATGAAGCACAACTTAGCCCGCTCGATCCGCTCAGAAAACAAACAAGCAGTAACCTGAGCTCTAGCAGCGGTAATGGTAATCGTGCGAGCCGAGTGAGCCTGGTGATCGCCAATTCTCGCAACGCTGTTGTGGCGCGATGACCGTTGGCATAACCACTGTTGTCAAATAAAATTTCCCCCCTTTTAAGAAATTTCTGATGGAAATGAGGAAATCGGAAATTTATTTTTACACTACACTTGCCGAAGTCTCTCGCGGAGCCCCTCCGCCCCAGGGCTCCGCGGAGCACACTTTGAGAAACGCTGATCTATACAATCGTACAATATTTCTAAAACTAAATTGTTGATCAGCTAATATTTTTTGTCTTTGAACGAACTCTAGAAGTTATCTATAAACAATTTTTTCGCAATTTTATCTGAACTGACCACACTCCGCCACCTTCTGAACTTTTGGAATAGGTATTACTATTGACTGCTTAAGTTTATTAAGAAATATACCCTTTGACAAGCTGTTATATTTCAAGTAGTTGTATGGCTCTTCTTGGTAATAAACAACACACATGCTAAGCACTTCTTTTATTTAACTTATTCATACAACATCCGTGATACAACTGGACTGACATTCATCGTGTACTTAACAAGGTCTCCCATATAAACTAAAACATACCATGGTCATGAAGATATAACACCTCCCCTCTTTACATTACATAATCCTTAAACCTAATAGGACGATTAACAGGTCTACCATGACAGGTAGTTTTAGGCAGACAAATCTGTTCGGTATTGCTACCTAGTCGGTTAGTCACTGGTTATTTTCATCATTTAGGTTTACCTCAAAATCACTGGCAGAGTTGAGGGATGTTTCTGGCAAAGCTGCAACAGGTGTATCCTGTTTGTCAGTGATTTGAGGCAAATCGTTTGCACTATGTGTACACACCCTGAAACTGTTTTGACTGGGTTTTAAAAAACTTGAATTTCGCCTAACAATGTTACCTTTCTGATTCCGTACAAAATATGAACGGGGTGCTGGATGTTCGGCTATTATTTGAGCCCGCTCCCAAACTTTGTTATCATTTTGGAGCACCACATTTTCCCCTTTTTTAAATAAGTCCCTCTTCCTATTGGAATTCCTATCATGATAATATTTATATATTTTTTGTTTATCAGTGATAATTTTATGGGCACCATGACTAATTTTTGGTTTTAAGAGTGCATTGGAATTTTGGTCCTAGTTGTTCTACCGAATAAAATTTGACAAGGTGACAAATTAACACCAATAATTGGAGTATTCCTATACTCCAACAAACTGATTTCAATATCTGAATTGTCTTCGAAACACTTTTTCAGTATATTTTTAGCAGTTTGGACACCTTTTTCAGCCTGTAAGTTAAAATAATGTTTGATAGAGTCATCCACAGCATCTTTGCTTTTCGGCCAACCTTTAAAGTGGTAGCTGATAACCCTACTCAACACTGGATCGTTTATTGTGGCTTCCTGAAATTCTAACTTTCTATTTTCCGAAATGTTTAGGCTAGTACTAATTGAATGAACTTCTTCTATCCAACCATCACTGTTGTCACAATTTTCCAAGAACGATCTTGACAATAGGTCAGCAATATACTTTGCTAATTTTAGTCTTAGTTTCTTCAAACGATTGGACGCAATATCACAATTTCTTTATTTGAGTCAAAGTTTACTAATACTGGGGCCTCTGAAATTTTTTTCTTGATAGTTTCTAAAACTTCGGTGTGCATTGGAAGCCACTGAAAATGGACATCTTTTTTAAGTAATTCGCGCAGAGGAGCATTCAAGTCAGAATAATTTGGAATAAATTGCCTTAGAAAATTGAACATACCTAATATACTTTGCAATTCTTTGATACACTTGGGAGGCCTGATTGCATTAAGTGCCATAACACGTTCTGGATCAATATGCATCCCTTTTTCCGAAAAAATTTTACCCAAATATCTAACACTTTGTTCTCTAAACTGTAACTTATTTCTATTAAATTTAACACCTATAAGTCTAGCTTTTTCGATTACTTGTGCCAAGATTTTGTCATGCTGTTCTAAATCATCAGCTGCAATAAGCAGGTCATCGAAATACACCAAGACACCAGGGATGTTACCAAAATTTTTATTGTTTATATATTGAAAATATTCGGGAGCCATTGAAATACCAAACGGCATACGATTAAACTTATAACAGCCGAATGGAGTTGAGAATGTGCAGAGATTGCTAGATTCTTCATCCAGTTTCACATGCCAGAAACCTTCTTTTAAATCTATTACAGTGAAAAACTTTTTACCACACAATTTCTCAGTAATTTCTTCCACAGTTGGAATTAAAACATTTACGGGTCGCTTAATTACTGAATTTAGGTTTCTTGGATCTAAACATTCTCTCTATGACTTATCTTTTTTTTCGACTAGTACTAGACTGTTTACCCAGCCCACAGGGCTTTCCACCTTAGAGATTACTTCTCGCCTCTCTAGTTCGCTTAAAGTTTCTTTTAATTTCTTTTTAAGAATCAAAGGAATCCTCCGAGGAGGATTAACAACAGGAATACAGTCTTTCTCAATTTCAATTTTACAAGTTTCTTTAAATGAACCTAAACCTTCAAATAAGTCTATATTTTCTTTAATGAACATTTCCTTTGAGTCACACTTATGCTCTAGAGCTTCAATTCTTTTAACCAAATTTAACCTCACACATGCATCGATTCCCAACAATGGAGTATGGAGTATGATTATTTTTTACAACCGTAAACTGCTCAACAATTATTCGATCTTTATGTTTACATTTTAGCGAAACAATGCCCACCGGCTTTACCACTGATCCCCCAAGGCCAGTTACAACAGTTGCAGATTTTCTGACTCTAAATTGATCATTGAATAATTTTAAAAACAACTGCTGAGGCAGTGTACTTACCTCGGACCCGATATCTAATTTAAATTTAACAATCTTATTTTCCAGGTTTATATTCTGGTACCAACTTTTATTAATACTATTAACGGATTCTATGCTATGTATGACTAATTCACTCATATCCTCCTGCTCCTGTGGCTCCTCTTCTAACGCCTCTCTTAAATTTTTTACCCGACAACACTACTTAAAATGATTTAAATTGTTACACCTAGAGCACCGCTTACCATAAGCTGGGCACTGTCTAGGACCATGCACTGTTATACATCTGTAGCACTTAAACAACTCATTTTCTTTCTTTTTCGCTCCACTCTTTCCCTTAGATACTTTACTCACTTCGACATTCTTCTGATGCAATTGATTTAACTGTTGCTTGTATGCCTCTGCTGATCTGCAATACTCCACAGTTTTTCTCAGATCCCATCCATCGACACCTGCACGCAATAATCGCTCCTGCAAAACCTGATCGTTAACACCAATTATTACTCGGTCTCTTATCATCTGGTCATGTAGATTTTCAAATTCCCAACTTTGTGCCAACTTTTTAACATCTGTTAAAAATTCTTCAAACTTTTCTCCCTCTGCCTGATCTCTCTTAAAAAATATATACCTTTCATATACAATATTTTTCCTAGGACTGCAGTAGTTTTCGAACGCTTCACACACTCTGTTCAAATTTGTCTTATTTTCTGATGTAATTTCCAACGTGTTGAATAACTCTATACCCTCTTCCCCAACTTGGTTAAGGAAAATTTCCACTTGTGTTTCTTGATCTAATTTATCCTTTCCGGATGCCTTAAGATAAATTTCAAAGGTTTGACGAAACATTCGCCAATTTTCACTAAGATTCCCAGTGAAATCTAAACATTTCAGTTGTTTCATACCTTCAGCCATTTTGTTTTCTTAGGATGATGATGTAACTTAAAATTTAACTAGCATTTCTTGGCGTATTTAAATTTAACAGTTGTTTCTTAGCTTAAACTGAAGCACGATTCTTTCCAATACTGCGCCATGTTATATTTCAACTAGTTGTATGGCTCTTCTTGGTAATAAACAACACACATGCTAAGCTCTTCTTTTATTTAATTTATTCATACAACATCCGTGATACAACTGAACTGACATTCATCATGTACTTAACAAGGTCTCCCATATAAATTAAAACATACCATGGTCATGAAGATATAACACAAGCTCGTATATCATATTTGCCGGTGGATACTGCACTACATAAAACAACTCACTCACTATCATCAGAGACAGTTTAGTAGCTGCTTTTCTTTCGTTCTTTCGTTCTTCAGTTTACCCACTCTAGCAGGCCAGAACATCTCAAACTCCTCACCAACTTGATTTTATAGTAAATTTAACTGCTCTTCGAAAACAACTTCCAATAAATGAAAATCCTGTAAGGCTTGACAGGACATGACTACTCATTTCTTTTGCCTCTCTACACCTAAGCATTCATTACTGAATCGACCACCCCTATTCCTTTGTTTTATGCACTGGTTTTAGTTCATATAATGTCATAGCCACTTGGTATAATCGAATAGTTCATGAATTGTCTGCACTTTTTAACCATATTTTTGAAGCCTTGTTGATCTAGTAAACGACAATTTCGTATTGGTTTTGTTTGTTGAATTTTCAAAGATTACATTATCTGCCCAGACATTTCATTAACTGTCCGATTACACTATGTGGCTACGACATACACCAGTAACAAACTTTTATGCTTCAGTACCAATAATATGGATTAATTCAATCCTTACTGCAGTTTCAGGTAATGCTTCCCATCTTCAGGAGAGATGAAATCAAATTGAAAATTATAAATAAACAGAAATCCAAGGGAACAGAAAACATTCAATATAGACCCAAATTGACACTGGACCGTTTGAACAACTACCTACTCCTCGGGCAAGTACCCCGCCAGTGCTTGAGTTATGGAAGTAAATCCAGATTTTGTGTATTATGGAACCTCACAAAATACTGCTCTATTTTATCGTGGGTTTAGGACACTCGTAATGTGCTTGCTGGCAGAGTTTCTGTTTGGATATTTAAACGTTGCATGTTTTGAATGTGCATAGAGAACCGCAGTCCACACAAGAAAGCACTGGACTGGTGAGTCCCACCAGTGCACTGGTGGTCCGCGTTTTTCCGTGCACATTCGAAGTATGTATTATTTAAGTATCTAAGCAGGTTTAATATGTGCCGGTTATTTGTCAAAATGGTAGAGCTACTCACATAAGATATTATGGAACATTTGAGACCATTTTGGGTGAAGAATTACACTATTGTATTGTTGCAAAATGTGGACGATAGAAGCGGACCAGAAAAAAATGAGAGCATTTGAAGTGTGGTGCTACGGATGCATGATGATGGTGCCCGTGAATAAACAAGATCAGCAATTCAGAGGTATTCGAAAGGGTTTAGAAAACAAGTATATGGAAGACAATAAAGGATACGAGAGCGTCTATTCTGTAAAGGTAAGTACAGACTTGAGCAAATTTACGCACACGAACAGTCAGTGTACGCGCATAAACATTCGTGCGTGTGATTCAATTTGTTTACGTTCATCTTGACATGCCTGCGTGCACGAGGCAATTTTTCGTATCCATCAATTAATTGGATTACATTTTCTGTCGTCCACTCCATTCTTTATAAACCTGCATATCGTCGCTGCCACGACAATAGCTCTTATGTGTACAATCAGCAACTTTTCAGGAAAGACAAAAACTTACTCAACTCTTGAAAACAAAGTGTCGTAAGTCCAAATTAAGAATTATTTATATAGGAAACATAAAAAAAGCAGTTACTTCAAGTAATTTAGTGACACAATTTATTTAAATTAAAAATATCAATAAATACATAGGAGGCATTGCTTGTTATGAACAGACACATTGGAGATCTTGCATGGATACTTCATCACATAGGAGTTATGGTTAAGATAATAAATGTGCACATAGTAGCAATTAACCTGCATTTATTTAATCATTTTACAACAGAAAAGTACATAGCAGAGATTGGCATTACGAAAATAAAAAATCTAATTCTAAGCAATTTGACGCCTTCTATGAGGCAAGCTTTTCCAGTCTTCAGAGAAATCAGTTTTTACCAAAATCGTACCATCAGAAAGATATTTAATTTTACAGATATCAGTAACACATTTGTCCCCAACTACCAATCCTGGTCTAATTGAGGGAAGAACATTATCTGCCTCCATCATTGTATGGCCTTTCTGAAGATAAAGTTGCTCGATGGTGATATGTTTCTGTCGCGCAGCATCTGATAAAGCCGATGATAAAATTTTATTTCTGTTCTGGCTACAGCAGCCATCTGATATCAAGACAAGGTTCTTAAACGATTCTGGAAGTTCCGAAATGTAATCAGTTCATTTGCACCCACGCCCCCATCAACTTCATGCCAGACATATAATCGGACATGGCCATCATTGAGCTCCCTCAAAGTAAAATTGTGTACAGTCAATTTCTGCTTGTAATACATGGCCGATGCTAAACTAATTGGACAAAGCAACTTGCTTTGCAAATCCATAGTTAACACCTTTTTTGTTTCGGAAGCACTCTCCTTTTCTTTATTTTTTTCTGCTCTTGCTTGGTCTTTTCTCGTTATGTGAGCATCATATATGTCTTTTGTTATTGATCCTTCTTTATAACTGATACATACGTCGCATTGATCCTTCCTTGGTTTGTGGATAGAAATGTTTTCTTCTACAGTACTTTGAAAAATGCTTAAAATTGCTGGCTTAATATTATTATCTTGACACCATTGTTCATAAACTGAGTGCATGTGGCGTTTTGAACGGAAAGTAGATTCAACATAAAGTCTCTTAATAAAGTCTTTTTTTTGACGTCGAGATTGTGGCCGAACAAGACGTGGGCTACTATCACTTGGAGAGACCATCTGGGCATCATCCTCACTGGTTATAGATGCATTATGGGAAGACTCTGTCCATCTTTTAAAGCAATCCTCACCAATCCCTAGCGTACTTATAAAGAATTTACGACACACTCGAAGCCTTTCTCCTTTACCACTATCTAAAAACACATCATGTCCTATTTTCTTCTTATTGCCTTGATCCGGTTGACCCTTTCTTCGCCTATTTACACCACGAGTATTAACAAGCCCCTTTACATAGCCCTTCTTTTCCGACCATGTGTTCATTGCCCAAAATTTGGAAAAAAATTGTTGCCTGTCTTTATCTGTAACCAAGCCACAAGCAAAGCTTCTTTCACTAATTTTCTTTATTTTGTTATGGGTGCATCTATTTTTTAATTTCCTTTCTTCTTTAGGGGCACTATGGGACACCTTTTTCCCTACAACTTTAAAAAGTCTTCTAGATTTTGTTTTAAGCTTTTCTTTCGTCTTGACTGTTACAAATTCTTCATCTTCAGAGCTGGCTTCATTTGCTTCCCAATCTGGGTCATCTTTATTTTTAGCTTCAGTCTCTACGTTCACAATTGCAGAAACCTCTTGTCTATTTTCGGTGTTTTCATTTGGTTCCAAAATTGTTAAATTATTATTAGCTATGATGAATTGAAAAATTACTACGCGTACTACCAATATAACGATTTATTATTATAACTTGACCGGTTTCAGAATTCACAATGATTCCATCATTTCTGATGATGGAATCATTGTGAATTCTGAAACCGGTCAAGTTATAATAAATAATAATAATAATAATAATAAATTTATTCAGTCATCTCAAAAACATATTATCAAACATAAATAATTATAAGACCACCTGACTGAAATGGATGGTATTCGGTTTGTGATTGTATAAATACAATCACAAATTCGGTCTTCCATACCACCCAGAACTTAACTTAAACCTAACACTAACAGTATGTAGTAGTGTTTAGTTAAAAAAATTGTTAGTATATCAAATACACACCAAAATAAACAAGAAATTAAATTTTGAACGTAATTAGAAATGTGTTATCTGAAAGTAAGGATTTAAGTTTACGCACAAACGCGGAACAGCTATTACAATCTCTCAAAAGTGAAAAAAGCAGATTAGCAACCTTGGCCATGACATAAGTGAAAGATCTCTGAAACATTGAGGTAGCATAAGATGGTATGGTGATAAGATTTAGACGTCGGATATTAAGACTGTGAACCTGGCCTCTAAAGCTGATTTTAGAAAATAAATAAGAAGGAGTGTGAGTATTGATAATTTTGAAGAAAAGGCCAGCACTATGTAGAAATCTACGTCTGCAGACAGGCAGCCAGTTCAACTCAGATAACTTTGCAGACACCGAATGACGCCCACGTAACCCATATATGAGACGTATACACATGTTTTTAATTTTTTGTAATCTATTGCTATTATATTATATACAACGTCACAGTAGTCGAGATGTGATAATACCAACGATTGACATAACATGGTTTTGGATCGCAAATTTAGTAGCTGAGAATTATTATAGATTAATTTTAGACTTGAAAAAGAATTCTTGACAATCTTATTTACATGCGTATCAAACCTCAAATCGGAATCTAAGTATACGCCTAGATCTCTTGCTGTTTCAGAAACTGTAAGATCCATATTGTTCAGTTTTATTCTGACCTGTCGCAAGCATCTCCCCCTGGCAGACCTACGACCAAACAGCACAACTTGAGTCTTTAGCGGGTTCAATGTGAGACAATATTTCTGTGACAACACAGATAAGTTATGTAAATCAGCATTTATCAAGTCATTTGACACTTGAACCTCAGTTTCGGAAAACGAGTAATAAAGTTGCGTGTCGTCAGCATAAAAATGAGCTTTGCAAGAAGTTAAACATTGATTAAAAGAAGAAATATATAAAGAAAACAGAAGAGGACCCAGAATCGAGCCTTGTGGCACTCCACTGATGACATCAAGAGGCTGTGAAACCACATCATGATACTTAACATGTTGTATCCTACCCACCAAATAACTTGACATTAAATCCAAAGCATCCGAACCCATACCATAATAATGTAAAGTAGCGATTAGCAAGTCGTGATTAATACGATCGAATGCCTTAGAATAATCCAAAAGTATTAGTATTGTTAATAAATTATGATCAGCAGCTCTCAGGATGTCATCAGTAACCTTAAGTAAAGCAGTGCAGCAACTATGCATAGGACGAAAACCAGACTGTGTTTCAGGCAAAATACCATTACTGTCAATGTGCCGTTGAATTTGCAAGAATAATATTTTCTCGAAAGTTTTCGCCAAAACCGGCAAAATGCTGATCGGTCGCACGTCGGCCGGGGTGGTTGGATTACTTATTTTGGGTATAGGCAGCACGTAGGCTACTTTCCATTGTTCCGGAAAAATACTACTCTCAATGCAACTATTCACAATATGGACAATGTAACGAAGGACGTAAGGACAGCACATAAGCAGCATCTTCAGAGTAATACCGTCAACGCCCTGAGCATTAGACTTCATAGACGATATTACATTAAATAGATGTGTTTCATCGATAAGAGTAAATTTAAAATGATTGACCCCCTGCTTGATATTAGTTAGTAAAGAATGTACGACTAAAGCATCGGGTTCAGAAAAAGTACGCGAAGAATTCACAAAAGACTCATTCAAGTTATCTAAATTACACAAATTATTTGGAAGATCTACTCGAGACCTGCTATTTAGAATATTCATTTTTTTTAGTTCATTAAACAAAGCTTTAGTTGTCCTATCTCTCGTGAGCACAAAATTCAAGTAACCCCTCTTCTCCTGTTTGATTGCCGAATTCGTGAAGTTACGCAGTTGCTTGTAATAGATAAAATATGAGTTCGTTTTTGAACGCTTAAACTTCACAAATGCGGCATTCCTCAATTTCATTAAGAGCTTCAAGTTATCAGTCACCCAAGGCTTTGATTTCTTTTTGTTCCCAACCATAATATTCACTGGTGCGTGCCTATTAAATAGATCCAAAAGTAAATTATTAAAGACCTCCAGTTTTACATTTACGTCATTTAACCTAAATATATGCCAGAAGGGCAAATTAGAAAGGTTGTTAGAGAATTCTTCAAGATTAATATTTTTCAAGTTTCTACAATAAATTATGCTAGGAGGAGTTCGATTACCGCGCTCAAGAGAGAAGGTTAGTACAGTCACAGCATGATCAGTTCTTAGATTATCATTGACAAAAACTTCGCACTTGCAGGTTTCTGATAGAGTTTCATTACAGATAAACAGGTCAAGAAGCGTAGAAGACAAACGAGAGATACGCGTGGGTTCTTTAATAATCTAGAATATTATTTAAAAGGTCAACAGCAGCATTCTCAGGACGCATCAAGTCTATATTAAAGTCGCCGCAGCAAATAATGCTATCGAAAAGAATATTGGCAGTACTTAAACTATTATCCAAAAAGTTCAAAAACTCACCGAGATGCTGCCTAGGCGGTCTGTAAGCCACACCAACTGCAAGTTTCAAATCATTGAAAGAAATTCTCACCCAGAGCTGTTCAGTAGGTCCCACATCAAAATCGTTTAATAAAATCGTTATATTGGTAGTACGCGTAGTAATTTTTCAATTCATCATGAATTTCTACCAAATAGTAAAATCAGAAAATATTAACTACATATTATTAGCTATATCAACTTGTTCTATAACTTGTAAGTAAATCAAATTCTGTAAGATCTTTGGCTATTTCAATTTCTATTGGAAGCAGTTGTTGATTCACATTTTCAGAAAGTAAAAGCATGCAGTCATTGTATGTAAAATTTTCTTCAACAGAAGCAATATTCTCTAGTCCTGTACCAGTTTGTGAAAAGGTGGACGTTTCCTTATTATAATTGACAGTATTGTTTACATCATATGAACTGCTGTTAGTTTCTTCTACTTCGAGACTATCATTAATATTAACGTCCGACGTTTCCTTAATTGAATTATTGGCCAATGAATTACATTCTGAATCTTGGACCTCCATCTTCATTTCACATGTTTTCTGATTTAGTTTTTCAAGGAGCCCACGTTGAGCAAGCTGAACTAACAGATGTCCTAGGCTGCTCATCTTGAATCTTGAGTGTCCCTTCGATCAAAGAAAACAAACTGGTCAGATTAATGTGGCGTAAACAAAATTGACATTTTTTTCTTTGACTGGCTGATTTTACTAAACAAACAGTGGTTTTTGTATGTTATACAGTACCTATGTTTGCACGTTGTGTTTGTTTAACTATAAAAGCTGAATATCAGTTATATTTCACAGTTTTAACAACCATAACAACCAGTTTTTAACCATAACAACAACCTTATAGCAAAATTATAGGTATAGGTAAGTAGTAGCCCAAAATTGTTTCTATATTGAATCTGCATAGAATATTAACAATCAATATCAAAATTATTTTACCTACCTTTGTAAGTTTTCTTTCAATTTGATGATAAATTATCGATTGGCAACTAGTACGCAACACAACTTAATGTTACCCGATCAAGTTTAACCTCAAATAAAACCGGCTATGTGCACAGCTGTTAAAACGCAATACCTCCTATGTGTAATAAATGCACATAGTAGGGATTGTTGGTGCCATTTTTTCAGGACTTGCACATAGGAGGTTTATTAAAATATTTTTTATACATAGGATGTATTTCCCATTCAATAAAGCTCACCACAGAGTACAAGCTCCCACCATCACCTCAAATTAGCATTTTTAACACATAGGAGGTATTGTCGTGGCAACGACGATATATACTTCTGCATCGACAACTAAACAAGAACTGATACGGACCGATGTTTTGCCGTCCAAACTGCGCGCACAAGTTCCTTTGATCATGGCACTGAGACCGACACGCCATGGATCTCGTGTGGGTTATGCGTGCACGAATAATTTGTGCGTGCGAACCAATTTATTAGCGTCCACATTCGAGCATTCGTACGCGCAAACTGTTTGTGCGCGCAAATTTGCTCAAGTCTGTACCCACCTTAAGACGTACGTTAAATGTTAACGGGAAGTTAAAAATGTAGTTTCGTTCTGTATGGCCACTTACAGGTAAAATTTTAACGTCATCCGTTTAACTTTGAGCCACCAAATGATTATGGTTAAAGGCCAGTCAACGAATACTTTTTGAATAAATTTTCTTAAAAATTATGGCCTTTAATGAATTAATGCATCTTTTAATAATTGGTCAAGCAGAGGATATTTCAGACCAGTAAGTTTAGTAGCAAAGTATATAAATAAATAAATAAATGGAAATAGTCAAGAAATCGTACCTATTGGATTTTTTTATTGTAAAATTTTGCTAACGGTCAGAATTGCCCAAAAAGCTTAAATAGACAGTTTGATTAAATTAAAAATAAATCGAATTTTGCCCAAAATTGTCACGGCACGCCTAGTGATGGGCAAATTCCCGGGAATTTCCTTGACCGGGAATTTCCCGATGTGTTCCCGATTACTGGAAATTTGCATATACTACAAATGTACTGCCGATTGTTCTCATGATTATTACACTATATGTATGTTGCACAGCAGCACAGCTGTAAAGAACAAAGAAATTTTAAGAAGTAGATAGGTACAATGTACAGCTAAACATTGCTATCATCCTCGACCACGTTCTCCTCATCAACATCGTTTTCGCTGTCGCTGGTGTCGCTGTATGAAATTCCGATAAGTTCATCTTCATCATCACTTAGTGGTGAAACATCTTCTTCTTCGCTTGTTCTGAGGTCATAATGTTCATGGTCACCACCACCATTATTATCTTGCATTTCCATTTCGATAGGTTCCGGCTCTATCACAACACAACGAGACGAGGACAGGATGTTCATGTTCTTGTAGTCAACTATTGATGTATTATGGAAATGTGGTGTCTGTTCAGGTTGAGTTCTATAGTAATGGGCAATATATGTTAGTTTTATAGCTCTTTCAGTAGTAAGTTTGTTGCGTTTTGTAGTGTGTATCGTTGAAAATGTGGAGAAGCTTCTCTCTGTCGAGGCAGAGATAAAATTTTCACTGCAAGTAAAGTAATTTCACTGCTAGATCCAATTAATCCTTTTCACCAAGTCATTGGCTTCATACTCTTCGAACTATCCCACAGAAATTGTTGACCAAATATACCTTCTCTTGCCCTATATTCTGCTATTTGCACCACGAGCGTATCTTGATTTAGGGGATTATCGGAAAAGTGCTCACTCTTACTAAAATTTACTATAAATTCCAGAGCCTCAAGCTTCTCTTGAGGACCGAGGCTGCATCCTTGTGAACATATTTGCAGCTTTATGTACATATATCTCTGACCGCATAATTCCGTCTAACATTCATCTTTGTGAGAATTGAGCTTTCTTCAGTTTTAGTTAGCAGTGATATTGGTAAGTCAACTTTGAATTGTTCTGTTATTTCCTGAAAACGTTTGCAAACCAAATGTATGGTATCCTTCTCTTTTTCAAGCACCGAAATCCATTTAATAAGAGGCTGCAAAAGGTTCATCATTTTCTCAATTCGGACCCAGAAAATATCGTCATCAAGAATCATTTGTTTCTTCTCACGTCCCAGCATAGAACTACCTTCTTCAGTTACTGCAAGGGTCTGAAGAACTTCTTTGCATGCTAACATAGACTCCAACCTATAAAAGTGACTACCCCATCGATTATTACCAAGGCAACTGCAGACTTTTCTTGCACTGTTTTGATATTTTAATGGTATTAAATAAGCCTGTAAGAATTTGAGAATTCTTAATAGATTTAATTATATCTTTCAAAGATACATTTCAATAAATCCATTGCCAGTAAATGCAATGTATGGGCCAAGCATTAGCTTCTACATCTCTTTTAATATCTTCATAATGTTCTTCGAGAGTTGTTGTCGACAGTACCTTTCTTGTAGGACGCAAATGATGGAAAAAGTCCTTCCAAAATCGATGCTCAAAGGTCGACAAAGGAATCCCTGTAGCATACATTGCTTTAGATAGAAAAAAATACAATTTTTTCTGCAAAAAAGAAAATCACGTAGACGATTTCAAATAAAAAATTCATATGCTTTACGCACCTTTCCTGCCTTATCCACATGGTCCATAAAATTTGATAAACTGCTGACTGGTGTTTGTCGACTCGAACTCATTGCTGTTGAGGTCCTTCTCCTTCCTGAGGTCGAAGTTGAGGGAGTCGCAGATAAATATGTCTGCTGTGGCTGTGCCTCTTGCTCTTGCTCCTGCGTAATTGTAATATCACTTATTGCAGTTTGAGCTTGAGGTGCCTTTCCCATGGTCTTGAGCTGTTTCTTTATTTCATTCGGACATTTCATACATTTTTGCACAAGATGCTTGGTCATCTTCGTCACATTCTTGCATTTGTAATGCAAATCACAAAATTTGCACTCATAGATGTCTGCATTTCCTTTTGATTTTTATACACTTGAAGTGTGTCCACATAAACATGAATTTGTTCTTCTTCACCATTTTCACTCACTCAATCAGAGACACAGCTACACTACAACTACACACAACTAAAGTCACAGTGACAGTTTCAAAGATTAGGTTTACTGTTTAAGTACATACAACATAGAACATACCCGCAACCCAAGTTTGCGTGTCACGTTTAGTGATTAGTGAGGTTAGGTTTCGACTGTCAAAGTGTGTGTGTTTAAAATTACAGTTGACGGTTTTTTTCATGTTTTGTCATCAGTATGTGTTTTGTATTAACTGTTTATTAAAAATTAAGGTAGTACATACGTAAATAACATAAGAATAATGAAATTCCCAGTTTTGGGGAATATTTTAGAGTTCCGGGAAGATTACCGGGAATCTTCCCAATCCCGGGAATCTTCCCAGGCGCACATCACTAGGCACGCCTACCAAAACTTGAGATGGAACCAAATCAGGCAAGATTCGCCATCATATAAGATTTCAAAATTATCTGCTAGTTCATCTCAATAATCGGGTATAGTAACTACTTTCCTGAAATTGTTTGTATCCCTTACAGGTGACCCATCTTCAGAAGGTGAAACTACGGCATTTGAAGATCTGTTTGGCGCATTGCAATCGTCATTTAGAACTGAAACTTCACCGTTCCCTTCACCGCCGCCATTTGACTCTGCGTTATTTAGTATGTTGAAGGATATTTCTTTGTCAGTTTTCCAACAATGTACCAGCTTCTTTAGTGAAATCACTGTTGCATGAAATACTTAATAAATGGACCAGCGAATCAGTAACAAGAGTGGCACTCCTTCATTTTTGTGTTAAAAGTCATTATCTCTTGCTTCTAACTTACTGAATAAGTACGTTTTTCCAGAATGTTTGAATATACTGTTTCAATCCTCTGCTTCGACAAATAGTAACTTTTCGTCCACCGTATGTGGCATACATTTTTCGAAAATAATGAAATTCCTTATCTTGCTCTAATACCTAAGATGTGTCGACATGGCAACAGTATAGAGGAAAAATCAATCGATCATTCGTTGCTGATATATTCCACTTTGAATTTTGTATTTCCAATATTCCATTCTCATGCTCATTTTAAATTGATCGATGGAATTAATTTGTTTTTGAATATAAGGTGCATTTTTTTGAGTAAAACAAAATCCACTTCTACTCGTAAAAAACTATTATCAAGAGAACGGTGGTTCAGTGTCGCCATCATAAAATATACTTTTTGGGGAGAGAAAACAAAGGCAACTAGTAACTACACAGATGACATCTATCATTTGATTTGATGGTTAAGAAATGCAAAAACAGAAGAATTCCTTGGCTCTGCCTTTTATAAATTAAAATGGCTAATAATAATCAAAAACACACAAAAACACTAGGAGACATATTAGAAAAGGAAGTCAGTGTAGAGGGGGATAACCTAGGCTGTCCTATAATGAGGTGTATTTCAATACAGTGTTGTCAAAAACAAGGGTCAAGTCCGAAAACTCTTGCACTTCTAAAAGGGCAATTCAGACGTTTGTTAGATCGAACCAGTATGCAAGCTATTTGTGACACCATTGTAGCTTGTTGTACATTACATAATATTTGCTTATTCCAAGGAGAAGAAAGTGCTAATGATGAACACGAGGCAACTGGTTTAACGTTAGGTTTATCGCCTACATAATTTTCCATTGGTGCTAAATACTTCCATGTTTTTATTTCATTTCCATTCTTGTTGTTATGATCAACAACTTCCTTGTATTTTGTTATTAAAGTTTTCAATCTATTTTCACACTGGAGTGGAGTAACTTGGTGACCGTGTTTTATGAACTCTTCTGCATTTTCCTCGGAGATAATTTTATTTACAAATTTTGGATTTTGCAGCTTTTCTTTCCTTTTGCTGCATAAAGTAATAAGCAACATTTGCTCGTTGTCCCAGTGCTTATTTTTCTTAGAAACAATGCTTTGGTTACTGTTAGGATAGGAACATCGGTAACTACTTCTTCTGGTTCAAATATACTATGGGAGTGTAAGTGGATTCTGTGAACGACAGAACTGAAGCTTTCAGGAGCATGCGTTTTGGTTGTACAGATAATGTTTACCTTGCAATTCATGTACCTCAAAGTTTTCATAAATTTTTGCAACTATTTTGACAATACTCATGTTTTTTAACAAAATAAGCACCGGCCGTATTCTACCACAAAAAATTTTAAGTTTTAGGTTAGGAATGGCTGGGTATGAAAAGTGTAAAGGCACGAAATACACTGTAGTAACATTTATGTTGTCACCAGAAAGTAGCATAAGTGGAAGTCAATAAAACGGCAACTTGGAATTCCACGAGCGTCTCACCACAGTAACTTTTTGTCATCCATGACGTTATTATAATCCGAAGTGTTTATATTGCTGTCTTATAGATGGAGCCCTAAGTCAGGCAATAGTTTTTCAGCAATGGTTTATTTGAAATAAAGCGGGATTTCAAGTTAGGTATATTCTTCAGTAGGTATTTCATTTATACGTACATAAATGCTCTCGATGGTTATAATGAAATGAATGATGATTTAAATTTTAGTCGATTTATTAGTAATTATGAAATAGATGCATTTAAACAGCTATACTATTTTTGATAATGAATAAATTCTTTTCAATAGGCTCCATTTTACAAATCAGTATTACATGTGAAAAAACTAAGTTGATTTAAGTCTAAGACACTGATTTTGAGCGAAATAAATTGAATGGCCGTTTTTGAGATAGAGCCAACAAACGTCTGCGCCACATGTGCACTGCATGCCAGAAATTAATTGCATTATTACTTATATTGGGTTACTGGTAATTCGATACATTCCTTTGGAAATATAATAGGACAGGATCTAATTATGCAAAACTCATTTTTCTACAAGTTATTGTTTGAAATTTTCACATGATCGAAATGTTTTCGGATTTTTTCATTCCAAACAGATCACCATAGTGTTGAACAAGTACTTAATCCAGTAAAAAATAAAATATCTCAAAAATTATTGTTTTGCATAATGTATGTTTAAGTTAAATATACTCCTTTACTCCTTAAATCCTGTCCCATTACATCTCCAAAGGAATGTATCGAATTACCAGTAACCCTATATATTAATACGCCATCAATAAAATAAAAAAGGAAAATGGGTATAGGTAGATACTTAAGTAAATAAAATAAAAGTAAACGATGATTAGAGCTTATTAAGATTAACATGTTTAAGTAAGTACATAATAAACAATTAGCTTTTACAACTCAATACCTATCACCTATGAGTCACGAATACATAACTAATTACATATTATTAATTTCATCGGGTAACTTATACATAAGTGTGATCGAAACCTGTATGCACGTTCATTACTTTTTTGTTAGGATTCATTAAAGAGCTTTTTAAAACATTTCTCTCAAAATCTGAAATGAGCGTAATGTTTTTATTTTTCTATCTGTTGGAGCAAACCTTATTTGTGGTTCAATTTTTTTTAATACATTAACTTCTTCAGTTTGCTCAAATGTAATATTGTTTTCTTTGTCATGCATAACATCAATAATTTTATTCAAATACTTGGAAACTAAAAAAACATTTTTTTCATCCAAAGAAATCTTTTTATTTAGCCCTAGGATGACTTGTAGTTGACAATCGATTAATTCTCTGCCATTGTCACCATCACAGACTTTCATCAGCAAGAGATAGTTTAGCAACAGCATGAATGTGTTTGCAAATATTATAGCTTATAACACTATCTGGACAACTGCATTTGCACATGTGTACACACATTTTGCAAATATTACATTTAAGTGCACAAACGTGTAAACACTCATTTGTAATTTATTCAATCCAATATGAGTGTGATACATCTTTGGAAGATACCAACATCCAAATATTACCAGGGCCTACAGTAATTAAATTTCTTGCAATGGACTCGGCATATTTATGTCCTTTTAAAATACGCTGTATTTTATTATTTGTTTTTTGTTTTGACATTTTTATAACTTTTTCAAACATCTTATCCCTGACAAAATTGATGAGCGCGTTTATGGTTTTATCTAACCGCTTGCATTTCTTGCCTTCCAAATAAAAATGTTTAATTGTTTTATGCAAGGATTCCAAATACATGTTTGTGTTGATTCCGGTGTATTTTCTATGCCAATATGCCCACATTTTTACCCTGTTTGCATAATTATTTACAAAATAGTCACCAAATGCAACTGTGTCAGTATCATCTTTAAGTTTTGTAATGAAATTTTGCAATTCAATTAAAAAGGATTGTTCATCAAGTTCCATTTGTAACACTTTTAAAGTTTTCAATACTAGCGACCTCTTATTTTTATCTTGAATTTTGTTTGAATTTTGCAACTAATTTTTATTCACGTGCCACGTACATAAAAGCCTGTGACTAACAGGGGTCATGACATTTTCCCACGCATTGTAAAATGCGGGATAATCATCAGACATAAAAGTTTCTGTAACAATTATCCCCACCTGTTGCTTAAGACACTGAAAGAAAAATTGAAATAATAAAGTATCAGACTTGTTTGAAAAACAAAATGCAGCAGGCACACCCGACCCATACTCATCAACTACAATTGTGTATAACTGAAAGTCATAGCTGTTTAGCCCATGCGTACCATCAATACATATTTTTCCTTTTCCAAATAAACTTAATTGATTTGATTGAAATTCTGACATTATTATTAAAACGAAATCATTTGCTTCAAAGGGATCTTCATTATGGCCTTGGGCTTTGTAATACAAGACTGGATTTTTTCCAACATTATCATACTTTGTACCCACAAATGGACACTAAGAGCGTCATTCTCATGACGTTTGGTTGGATAACCAATGGAAAAGTCACGTTTTATATTGTGTATGTCTTTCCTTTCCAATAAATGGATTCTTTCAATGTTATCTGTTGGTTCAACCGCTTCTCTAACATCTTGAAGAATCCTGCTTATAGTTACACCTTGTGTCAATTTACCTACAAAATTAATCTGTACCTACTTTGATAATTATATTTTGTAATTTTTAAATCATACCAGCTATTTTGCATCTATCTTCTTCATTAAGTCTCAGACGACCAATTTCATAAGCATGACCCACATGAATGTGATAAAATACCTCAGTTATATTATGTGGCCTTGTTGTAACAACAAGTGTTGAAGGGCAAGCTCGGCCTATTTTATTTGTGCCAGCTAGTTTAAGATTTCTTTTAGAATTACTAATGAGATTAGGAAAATGTGATCTATGACACACATAATACGATTGACATTTGTCCCCTTTCAATATTTCCGGCTTAGTATCAAGAACATACTTTGCTTTCAAGATATTTTCAGTTTCGGTTTTCCACTCCTTGAATTCTGTAAAACAATATAGGGTTAGTATGTACTTAAAAATCTATAATTACATCATACACCTTACCGCCCTCAGTTTTAAATTCGTGGAATTCTTCTTTCAAGCATAATCCATGACTATCTCTTAAATTATTTTTTAAGCTAGCATAAGTACAAAATTTTTACTCACAAATTTCATATGGGCATATTATTCTCCTACTAGGAACATTTCTTGTTATATGGATCTTGATATGAGATCTTAACTCACGTATTGTCTATCACAAACGTTGCACTTGAACATAACTAAAGAGTTGATATTAATTAATTAACATAACACCTACGAAACATCTGCCATCTGTCAAACAATTCGTGACGTCATGGCTGAAAAAAAGTTACTGTGGTGAGACGCTCGTGGAATTCCTACTTTTACGCGCAGATAAAAATGGCGTCTGTTAGATTTGGTGTACCAACATGTCATCAAACAAACGACACCTCTAGATATATCTGAATAGTATATTACGAACAATACAAAATGTTAAATAAACAACTACACTACAATGTGAAACATCCGCGGAGGCAAGGCCGGTTGTGGTTCTTTCTTTTTGGAACAACACCTTGGACATGCCGGCGGCGGCGGGGGCAGGCACTTAGCGCATGCTCTGTGATTTGATTGCGGCCTGCGCTAACAGCGTCAAAAAAACGCACCTATAGTTAGAACTATATATAGCTTGTTAGAAAATTTAAATAAAATTTCATAATTTCTGTACAACTGCGTGGATTGACCGGTGCGCTCTGATTTTTTTAATTGATGATACTAGTTTCCAACTTGAGCCCTGGTTTTTAAGAACTTTCCGTCGACGCACTGCGCTGGGGGACTTTGATGAAATCAAACCTGCATAATTTGGTCGTTGCTAAGTTACACCAATTATTCCCGGGGGGCAGTAGCCCCCCGGACCCCCGTGTGAAACGCTTCTATTTGGCCGACCCATTTTCCTAGAGTACGAGCCATCACTGTCTCTCACGTCTATTTCCTTCGCCGGCTTTATTCCAACCACTGGCACAGTTTGAAGAGCAATGTTTTGTGTTTAGGTTTCTTCCTTTCCAAATGGTGAATGGTGTGTAATTTTCCATGTATGTTTTAGAACAACCCAATGTTCCGTGTTTTTTGTATTTTATTTGTACATACTGTCGAATGTTGAAAACAAGCCAATTTGTTTTTGGCTTCTTTAGAAAAAGTCCTTCCAAATTTTCGGTCCAATTTTTGATTAGAGTTCTGTCCATGACAACATTAAAAGGAGATGGATTTTTCCGGCAATGCATCGTTGCTTCCAAATATAGCTTTGCCGTCCCTATGTATTCCTTCTTTTTAAAAGATGACTTTGCCAGCCCAAAATTGCGATCGCACTGGTTAAAGGAATGGCCACGAACTGGAAATATATGACGAATATTGACGTTAAACTTTTGTGCCAGCCACATTCCAAATTTAACCATTGAGATGTTCTTATTTTGTCCTCCACACGCATCCGACAAAAATACGATTTCAGTGACATCGCCATTAATTTTTTGCACAAGCAGTCATAGACCAATGAAATAACAGAATCGGCGCCTTTTTTGCCTTGTCCTTCCATAAACGTATACATAAAAGACGACCATCATTGTGAATATGTATATTAAAGAGATAACACCAAAGCAGACGTTTATAAAACTGCACTGTTACATTGAGTTTCGGAACTGGAAGATTTTGTCCATAGTCAAATTCAATAACGAGGCAACTATTGTCAGTTTTACTTCTTTCTATCAGATCCCTTCTCTATGCTAAATGTCGCTTTATTTTCACATTGTGTAGGTGATTGGAAGTTGCACAAGGATCGTTAGGATTAATAGATAGTTTTTGTTTACATTCTGTGCAGAAATCACATACATACGTCTGTTTTGGGATTCTTGAAACTATGAACGCAGTGACTTAAAGTACTGAAAGTATGTCTTGTATTTCATTTTTAGATTTGTACCTGTATTTTCTTTGTAGTATTGTATGAAAAGCTCATACAGCTTTTTAATATTTAATTCGGGATTTTCCAAATATTTTAGTTCAGATTTGTGTTGGGAATAATAACTTTTTTTAGACGGAATAGTTTCCAAATGCACTTTAAGCAAGTCATGAATGCTGGGAGCCACTTTGTGGGGTCTGTTGGCATGTGTCCCTCGCTTTTCTGTAAATGAATCCCCCTCAATTACCTTTTTTTACTACACGAATGCGCTTCACAGATACTTGAAAAAGTTTTTGGATCATGGTCCAACATGATTTTATTCTGTCGCCGTTTTGGGACACGAAATATTCCCATGTACACGCTCGTAAAACTTTTGGATTATTCTTGAGTCGTTTACGGTCCTCACTAAGTTTTTTCATACACTGAGCCAACAAAGAGTCCTGTTGAGGCTTTGATTGTAAATAGAAATGTTCAAATAAATGTTTTTGATCTTCGACACTTAAACGAGTAAAACATTTTTCCTGGCAGCATTTTGTGATCACCTGACAGACTTAGCTGCAACATCACGACCTGCCGAGGTGACGTACATTTTCCCCGATTGTCTTTTAACTTTTCTTGGTTCTCGCGTCACGTTAATCTTCTTAGATCTTGTCAGTTTTTGTCTTAACTGGGTCCTCGTCAGAATCCATTTTTAAACCCCAATAAACACACTTACGTTAACGACAAGCAAACGAACAACTGACGCGAACACAACTTTGTTAAAATGGCAGTTAAATATTTTATCTATAGAGTGACATAGGTTTGCGACATCGTTGCCAAACTTGGCCGAAATAAACATTACATCATGGCGGATCGATTTAAACGATCTGCGGAAGAAGAGCCCATAGGCTTATGGGCCCTTCTTCCGGGGATGGCCTCAATTGACAATTGCCAATTTGAAATTGTAAGTTTAAATTTTTTTTTTATACTGAATGTTCTTTATTTTATAAATCCATACCTACATGATACTAACGCAGTTTTTGGATGTCTAAGAAATTGACAATTTCATGGCAAATATATGTATTGATATGAGGGTTGAACACCAAGAAGCAAAAATCTGCAATAGAACTATTTTATTTCAGTCCTTGAAAATGCATTTACTTAGTTATTACAAGAAAATTACCACAAATCAACGTTATCATACACTAAATCCCCACCCGGTATAATTCATATTACTGAGAAATTTGGTTGCTAAGCGTAATAAATTATATAAAATTTCATTGGCCCTAAACTGATCAGAGTGAAAATTGTTGATTCTTGTACAGAATACTTTTCAACTACTTTAACAATTCGTGCATTATCTAGCTGAATATCCTTTGAGCAAAACTATACGAGGTAATGTTTCATTATATACCAAAAAACAAAGTTATTATTATTTTGCAAGAAAAACATTTTTCGAAAAGTTCCCGGAAAAGATGCAACGTTCACTGAATGACAATAATGTTATTATAAAAAGGGACACGAATGTACAACAATTACAATTTAAAGTTGTTTATCAAAAATATTAAACAACACAAAATAAAATACTAACAAGTAATAAAATTCAAAATTTTAAGTAACCCCCGACACAATGCCTGAACAGATCTTCATAAATTATAGCTAAGAATCATCTCGATCACGTCAGCTTTCAAACAAAAAAACCGCAACAAAATCGGTCCATTCGTTTAGGTTTAGGAGCTACGATGCCACAGACAGACACACAGATACACGAACAGACACGTCACACTTATAACACCCCTCTTTTTACGCCGGGGGTTAAAAATATAACTGAAAATAGATTGTGATTAAAACTAAAATCTTAAAATTAAACAATGATTCTCACTAAAATCAATCACAGAACATTCTGAGTTTGGCATTAACAAAAGAAATTATTTTTCGAAAATGTCCACATTGGTAGGAAACTGATAAAGATACGATTACCCATTGTTTTTAGTTCCGGGCTAGGATATGTCCTGGTGGTCCACAATAAAGTTTTGGGCACTCATCTTCTGAGATCGTAGAAATATTACTTTTATTTTTCCATCTTCATTTAAGTCAGTCTGGACTACTCCAACGTATTTATAAATAGTTTTGCTGTTTTTTGCATTTGAATTCTTATCAGCAAATATGTGCCAGACCTTATCGACTTCGGATGAAGATTTTCTTTGTCCTCACAGTATGACGGTCCCGGTAGACAGTCTTGGTTTGTATGGAATTGAGCTCCATTAGAATTTACAGAAATCTCATCCTGGGGTTCATCATCTGATGAAGAAGTGCAAACCATGCTGTATATATTTCTAGGTGCAGTAGTTATCTTATTCAAACCGCGAAGCTGGTGGAGAGTAACTGAGCGAGTATCTAGTCCATACTGGCTAAGTGTAAGATTTCGTCTTGAATATCTTTTCCAAGAAAACTGAGTGGTTTTTAATATACCTGGAATGGCATCAGGTTTACCCGGTATCAAATTTTTTATGACATTTATTTCTTCACTGTTAATGAGAAGGACTAAAGTGGAAGAATTCTAGGCGCTGCCTTTGGTAAAGGTCTTAATTGTAAAGGTGTCATTACGGCTGGTGCTTTTTCTGGTGTTTTTGTCCGAGCATTAAATTGGAACCCGCGTCTACATTGTTTTCAGTGTGAAGAGTTTGTTGAGCTGAAGAACAGCCAGGTGTTTTTGTTGGTGCTTTCTTCCCGAGAATTAAACTAGAACCAATGTAAGTAGGTTGCTGAGCTGAAGAGCAACCAGGGAGAGGTTCCGATGAATGGTTGACTGCAGAAGACGCGCTTAAATCAAAATTTTCATCATCATTATGTTCCAGGTTATCTTCAGAAATACTTTCAACTGAATTTTGTTCTGTTAAAGGTTTTGGTATATCTGTAGAGTATGACGGAAAAAAATCTTCATCTGGAAAAACGTCCTTGTTAAATGGATGTATTCCAGAAACATTAAATCCAGCTGTTATGTTTTTGGGAGAAGTCTACAATTTTGGGTATATCATAAATCGACATCGTCACTCCAGGGTGACTGGTGATCCAGGCATCACATGCCGAATTTACGTACTTTTTTAAAGGTCCATAAACTGACCGATCTAACGGCTGCAATTTATGGGAGCAATGGGGCGGAAATGATAAAACGGTTACACCATGTTCCTTCAAGTAGTCTAATGCAGCTATAGAGAGATGTGAATCATGATTATCTAATCTAAGAGGAATAAAACTGGTTTTTCTTGGGAACAACGCACATGCTTAACGAAATGCTGAGCCCAGTCCAAAAAATGTTCGGCTTTCATCCAGCCAGATTGGTTAGCACCTCCTGCACTACCAGGTGGAGCTGTAGAAAACATATGGTCCCTGAAGTGCACTCGTGGGAAAATAAAATAGGGCGGGGTGCTGTGCCTCTTTCTTGGAAAGTTATCCTTCCTACTTGCTTAAAACCACGCCTCGCCACAATTCTATTAGGTTTCTGCACAGTCGTTATGCCTGTTTCATCCATGTTGTAGATATCTTCAGGTCCAAGTTTTAATCTGTTCAAAACAATTTGCAAATTTTCGAAGAATTTAGCAACATTATTTTTGTTAAAAGCAGTAGCCCGAGCTAAGCTGGTAGCTTCAGGAGTCCTTATTGGCAACGTAGCATGTCGTCCCAAAAATAAGGTAAACCAGTCCTCACCTGCCATCTTATTTTCAGCCCAATTAGCTGGAAATTTAACTTTTAAGGCAGTAGCATACTCAAAAGCAAAGGCTCTGACTTTCCTAGGCGCCAATCCGTAATAAATATCCGCTGCTTGCAAGATGTATTCCTCGAGAAGTTTTTCTTGTTCGTCTGTAAAAACCTAAAACAACAAAAATTTCTTTAAACATATTGTAAACTGAAAAAAGAAAAAGAAACGTTTGCGTATTATTAAATTTAAAAAATTTTGTAAAGCACTTATCTGACGGACTCTTTTGTACCCAATTTCTTTTTTGGGTTTTCTGCATGTCCTTGTATCTCTTCATCGGTAACTTTCCTTCTTAAAGAAGCCTCTGGAATATCAAAATCTTTAGCAGTTCCTCGTATAGATTTTTGGTTTAATTTAACCTCTCTAGCTGGCCTTAGCATTATGTGTGGCGGGGTGGCTACTCTTTCTGATTTTCTTTTGTAATTCCTCATTGTGCTGTAATTAAATATATATATATATATATATATATATATATATATATATATATATATATATATATATATAATCAATTCCCTTCTGCCTTTCGGTGTAGGGATAAATATAAACACTTAACATTTATACATCAAATTTTTGCTCAAGTCAAGTTAAATTGAGTATGAGTACAGTGTCAATGTCCGTGCACAAATTTGCTCCAATGTCTCTTATCACGCGCAAGTACCTTTCCTTCTCTCCAGTTCAACCCCCTTTTTGTTAGTATCTTTCCTATTACGTTGTCCCATGTTTCCCTTGGTCTCCCTCTGCATCTCTTGGTTTGTATCTTTGCTTCCCATATCTGTTTCACTGGTCTGTCACTGGCCATTCTTTGCAGATGGCCCCACCAACTCAGCTGCCTCTTCTCTATAAACTCAGTCACCGGTTGCATATTCAGTTCTTCTCTTACTTGGGTGTTTCGTATTCTGTCTCTCAGTGTAATTCCTCGAACTCTGCGTAAATATTTCATTTCTGTCGCTTCTAATTTTCTCTTCATTCTTTCGGACAGTATCCATGACTCACATCCATATGTTAATATTGGTCTAAAGATAGTTTTATATATTCTTAACTTCGTTTGTCGCGCCACTTCCTTTTTATTTATGAAGGTATTGTTCATTGCGAAGTATAATTTGTTTGTTTTATTTATTCTTTCGTTTAAGTCTGAGTCTTGTTTGCCTGTATCTTCTATTATTACACCTAAGTAATTAAATTGTGAGACTTGTTCTATCTGATGTCCTTCTATTTCTATTTTTATTTGTTGTGGTTCCTTTGCTATTGCCATTACTTTTGTCTTGTTTGCATTTATTTTCATGTTGTTCTCTTTCAGTGTCTCATTCCATACTTTTAAATTTTGTTGTAAATCTCTGTCGTTGTTAGTCATTAATATGATATCATCCGCAAATGCGCATTCCGATATTTGCACATTCTGTAGTTCTCGGACTCCTGTATAGAGCTTTTTCATCTTCGGTCGGCATTTTCTAATTATATCGTCCACAAACACTGTAAATAGCACTGGACTCATCACCCCGCCCTGTCTTAGTCCATCTTTGGTTTGAAAAGTTTCTGATGTGCTGTTATTTTGGATTACATAGCTAATCGTGTTCCAGTACAGATTCTTAATTACTCTAATCAGTTTCTTGTTTACTCCTCGATCGCTTAGGCTCTTCCACACCTTTTCTCGGGGTACTCTGTCGAATGCTTTTTCCAGGTCTATAAAGGCAAAATAAGCTCTCTTGTTGCACTGTAGCATTCGCTGTATTATTTGTTTCACCGTAAAAATGTGATCTTGTACGCTGTGTCCCCTCCGGAATCCACTCTGCACTTGTAGCAATGTTGGTTCTATTGTGGTTCGTAGTCTCTTCTCTAATATCTGCTCGTACAATTTCATTGGTGTGCTTAATATCATTATACCCCTGTAATTCGCACATTCCTTGTTGTCCCCTTTTTTGTGAATTGGCACTATCATTCCTATTTCCCAATCGCTAGGAATTTTTTCTTCTTTCCATATTTTGTTGTATATTTCCAGCAGTAGTGTTGTTCCTTCCTCACCCAAGTTCTTTATCATTTCACATGTAACCTTGTCGTGCCCTGGCGATTTGCCACTTTTTATGCTTCTTAGTGCTTCTTTTAGTTCATCCTCTGTTATTATTTCTTCATTTCCCTCATTGCTCCCATCTTCCTTGTTTGTTGTTTCATCCTCTGGACATCTCTGCTGCGTACTAAGCAGTTCTTGAAAGTATTCCTTCCATTTCTCCATTATGTCGTTCGGGTCTGTCAATATAACGCCTTATTTGTTTTTGATTGTATTTGTTCTGGTCTTCTTTCCTTTCCTTAGTATTTTTAATACTTTATAGAAAAGTTTCTGATTTCCCCTACTGTTTTCTTCAATCTTTTCTCCAAAATCTTTCCATGTCTTTCTCTTAGCTTCTGTGACCATATTCTTTACTTTTTCCAGTTGTTCTTTATATTTTATGTCTGTTTCTTCCTTTTTCCTCCCCAGATATTCCTTCCATCCAGTGTTGCCAGGTGTTGTTTGTAATCCGTACCAACAGGTCTACTAAAGTGTACCAGATATTAGGTCAAGCGTACCAAATTTTAAGAAGACGCTGCCGTATTTATAATAAGATCATAAAATATGTTCATGTTGACTCTTTTATTATTAAAACATAGTTAACACACAGATAATTATTATATTAGGAAACGTAACGAAATAATAAAGAAGAGGAAACAATAATTCGTATTAAGATATACCTATATACCATAAAAATAAAACATGATATAAAAACAAAAATAATTCTTTTTGAAATTTAGTCACTTTTAATAGGCAATAGGGCATTAATGAAAATTCGTCCTATTGCCTATTAAAGTTCATTTTGGTGTTATTGCACCATCGTCATATTAATACTTATTAAAAGTCCCTAATTATTTGTTGGTATACATGGGTGTTTTTTTTAACAGTGTTGTTGGAGGTTCCCAAGAATAACAGTCAGAAGGACCCAAGAAATTGCCTTTTGCGGTTCGAAATTGGACAAAAAATTTAAAAGTGGTTCATTAAACGAAAAGCGCTTTTTTATCTGACTTGCTAATTCAATGTAAAATGCAAGACAGTTTAACCTGAAGTTATTCATTTCAGTTAGTTCTAGATTTTCAGATGATGATAACATTTCAACTTCGGCCCCAAAATAACAATTTTCCAATGGCAAATATTGGCGTGGGTCTGAAGGTGAAATTTCAGCAATATTTGTATTGTTTATATGAGCAGAATTCATATAATTCCTTAAAATTGTTTTGTACAATTTACTTATGCGTTCTTGGAGAACGTGAATTTTGGGTGATTCTGATTGGAATTCCAAATTTAAACTATTTACTATGCTTAATATATATGATAAAAACTGAAAGTACATCTTATACGTAGGTACATGCAGGGCATTATACACGTTACGCGTATTGTGCAATCCATCTAATTCAACGGCATTTGTGAAATACAACTTCAGGGCGTTCCACGAATGAAGAATTCTGTCAACAACCGCCTAAAAATGCATATAAAATGTACTTACCTATTTTAAATTTCCGTAAATTAATTAATTACTAACCTGCAAAGAGAGCCACCTAGTTTGGCTTGGATGAAGCATTTTGCATGGTTTTATATTTGTAAAAATTTGGAATTCTCCCAGTCCTTCCGACCTATTGCTGCTATTAGAAAAATGGTTGAAGATATTTCTTGATAATTCTTCAACACTTTTCGGTAACTTTAAAGCAGCTGCAGAAGCGCATAAGTGGAGAGAATGACAAGAACAACCTAATACAAACACATTAGGATTTATTTCCTTAAATCTCGCTTGTACGCCTTTTATATTGCCCATCATTACTGCTGCATTATCTGCAGCAAAACCTAGTAAGTTCTCAATAGGTATGCTGTTAGCGTTCAGTAAATTTGTAATAGCATTAAAAATTGCCTCTGATGTACATGATTCAAGTCTAATTAAGCCTAAAAATTTGTCTTTTACTCCGTTGTCAAAACATCTTATTACTATGGCTAAAGATTTTTGGGTGGACACGTCAGTTGTTTCGTCTATTATTAACGAGTAGAACTGATTAGTATGTAAACCCTGTTTAATTGTTTCTATTGCTTCTTTAGCTATGCACTCCTTTGTTATCTGGGTTGCTTTCGTTCGCGATATTTTTAATTGTTTGGCAATTTCTGAATCCGCGCAAACAGAACGCACTAGCTTTGGCAAATGCTCCATTAAGTTGAATGGTAAGTTATGTTCATGGAGAAACATAACTAATTTTAATTCTGATGATTTAACCGCCTTTGCTAATGTGTCACGTTTTTTGTTTATACCGAAAGTTTCAAGAGATGGCGTTTTTAAAGCCTTTCTTAAATTATTCTAATGAATTTCGGTTTTTCCATGGCGGTTTATATGTGTAATTTTACAGGTAATGCGTTTCTGGCAGGGTTTGCAAAATGCAGAGTTGTCTTTCTCTGTCAACCAACTAAAACACCGCTCCCATTCTTTTTTATATTTCTGTGAATAATTTTTACGTTTTTTAAGAACGGGGGATTTCTTACTTTCTGTTTCGCTTTCAGAAGATATATTAGTAGCATCTGCCTCTATTTCTGGAGTAGAAGTTGATGTACTAGCAAGACTAGTATTAATTATAAATCTATAGAACAAGAAAGTATGAATTTGTATCACTCCATCTCCAATACATCTATTTCCTAAATTACCTGTCCATTGTTTTCTGTACTTTGCATTCCCTACAGTATTTCTGCCGATCAACTAGGTACTACTTACTAGGTATGATTCAAATTCAAATAATTCGCAAATTTAACTGCACTGAAACTATTTATTAACGGTAACTCACACAACAAACTGTGAGTGCTGACTGCTTCTGCGTAGTGCGTACCGCTGTGCTACCCCACTCTCAACGTCTCAACTGCGCGTCCGCGTCTTACTGTTGTTTCTTTCTTTTTCCCTCATTCGCGTACCGGCTAGTCTGGGCGTGTGCGTCTGTCTCTACTACAGTTGGACAGTCGTGACTTTCGCAAGTCGCAGAGCAGCTCTGACCTGAGTGAGTTCTGACTTATAACATCACAGTATGACGCGAAGAAATGTTATGTGAAATTAGAAGCGATGTGTGGTTGCACTTCACAGATTAACAAATAATAGATAAGTGTGTCTAGTTAATAAATATTTTCAGACTTAAATCATTGTGTACCAGATTTTTTCACGAGTGTACCGCCGTACCAGATTTTAACTAAAAGTCCCAAATCTGGTACAAATGTACCAACTCTGGCAACGCTCCTTCCATCTCTTCTTCTTTAGTTTAACCTGCATCTCTATTTCTTCATTCCACCGAGATGTATATTTTTTTCGGTTGTTTGTCTTGCACACTCCACATGTATCTTTGGCTGCTTTTATGATAATTTCCTTTAATTTCTGCCATGTTTGTTCTGTATTCATTTCCCTTATTTCATCTTTTTCATCTTGTATTTTCTTAGTGATTATCCCTTCGTATCTACTTGCTATCTCTTTCTCTTGCAGTTTATATGTTCTTATTGTTTCTTGCTGTACTTTAATTTCTTTTCCACAAGTCCCTGTATATTTCTTCTCTATATTCTTAACTTTCGCTACCACAAGAAAGTGATCACTGTCTATCTCTGCCCCTCTTCTAACTTTAACGTCTTCAATAAGTTTTCTACTATTCTTTTCGACTAGTATATAATCTATTATAGAGCGCTCACCCTTATTTGGTGCCTGTCTAGTGTATGTATGAATCCGCTTGTGTTCGTAAAATGTATTAGCTACTATTAAATTATGTACCGTGCAATAGTCTATCAAGCGCTTTCCATTGTTGTTTCTTTTGTTCTCCCCATATTTCCCTATTACGTCTGCTGATTCATTGTCTTTAAGTCCTACTCTACCATTAAAGTCTCCTGCTACGAAAATTGTTCCTTTGCTTACTTCTGTAACCATCTCTAACTCTTCCCAGAATTTGTCTTTGACTTCCTTAACCTCATCTTCATTTGGCGCATAAACTGCTATTATTGTTGTCGTTTCCTCGCTGGCAAATTTTAATTCTACCGATATGATTCGTTCTGACCATCCTTTCCAGTTTGTTATATTTCCTACTAACCTTTTGTCAATAATACATCCAACCCCTGCTGCTGCTCTTTGATTTTCCGGTACACCACTATAAAGTAACATATGTCCTTGTTCCATTTCTATTTCTCCTTGTCCTTTTTTATTCGTCTCTGATACGACCAGTACACTCAATCCTGCATTACTGAACTCAAACTCCAACTCCCTTTCTTTGCCGTTTATACTTCTTATGTTCCATGTAGCCATTTTCCATATCCTATTATCAAGCCACGTCGATTTCTGAATTCCATCCTTTTTGTTCTTTAGTTTTTTGGGTTCTCTTGTAGTTCCCCCTTATTCCAGTTCCATATTTCGTTATTTATTATTAGTTTTTGGTAGCCTACTACTATTCTCTGCCCTTCTTTCCGCATTTGCGTCGCCTTTTCTCTTAGTTGTGCCTGTATTTTCCGTTCTGTGCATGTCAAATCATTATCTAAGAAAACTTTTATGTCTTTCATTTCCCTTAATTTAGATTTGTTCTTCATAATTTCTGTTTTATCACTCCAGTTCTCCATTTGCACTACGCACTTCTTCTCTCCAACTTTATATGCTGATATGACTTTCACATCAACATCCAATTTCTGTCTTATGAAATTCTCGGCAGATTCTCTCAGTGCTTTTCTATCATTCGCCTCTAATCCTATTCCTGTTATTACCACATTATTTCTCCTTCGTTCTCGTTCCTGTCTCTCTAATTTACCCTCCATTATTTGCACTGTGTTCTCTAGTTCTCTTATTCTGTTATTAGCCTTGTCGTTGTTATTTTTTAGTTCTTCTCTTAGCATCTTTATTTCTTCAGACTGCAAGTCAATCTGTTCTTTAAGTATTTTATTATTCACTGTTAGCTGTTCCTTCATCTCCTTATTTTCTTGTTTTATGTCTTGAATATCTTGGCTTATGCTCTGCATAAATCTTTCTATCTTCTCCATCTCTTCTTGTTCTAGTTTTGGCCACTTGTCCTCTTTGATTAGTGCACTAGATATTTTCTTGCTTTTCTGTACAATTTCGCTTTCTGGGTATTCTGGTACTCTTTTTCTTTTAAAATACTGTTCAATTTGTCCTAAACTGTTTGCTCTGGGTCTATCTAAGTTGTTTTTGTTCATTTATATAAGTTGTGACCCTTGTTGCTGCTGCGGCACTGTTTATTATTTGAAAATGAAAAAAATATAACTGACGACAAAATTTAAAAATATTACACGGTGTCAGTCGACGTTCCACCCGGAGCTATTTGACGCATGCGTCAACTTGCCCCCAGAAAAATGCGTCAACTAGACCCACGGGCGATTTTGGAACTTCCGTCCATTTTATTTTTTAATTTTAAATTTTAGTAATTATTTGATGATCGTGCCTTGAAACTGAATGTTTAGAGGTTCAAATGCGATATTAAATGATCATGTCGCATTTTTACTTCAACGCATATAACAAATAAACTAGACAGGTATAAATTTACTTACGTGCATAAAAAATCACAACACTCATGAACTACGCACGATAGCCGCTACAACATTGATGCCGGCCGTTTCGTAGTTCCGTTTGGGTGGGGAGCGAACGTTGCCAGATTTTTACGTTTTAAGTAAAATCGAGTGCGTCAACTAGCCCCTGCGTCAACTAGCCCCTCCGCCAACTTGCCAACTCTAAGGGACGCATAATTTCTGAAATTGTTCCGTTTCAACAAAAATTCTGCCCAAAACTTAAACAGTTTATGGCCCCATATGGTTCAGTCACATCAAATAACTAAAGTGTCACTCTATCATAGATAAACGTAAAAGTGTGAAATAATTAATTGAACTCATTTCTCATTTATTACATTCTAAAAAATATTGATTGGAACTTAAAATGTTAATTTAAAAACCGGGTATACCGGCCCGTAATTTTTTCTTACAGCACGAGTTAAATGCAACGACGAAGCAGCTAAGACCCGATTTGAACCAGACAAGGTTTTCAGGCATTCCTCAAGCTATTTAACTTCGCCCAAAAATACTCGCTGTTGTGAATCAGCTTTCTTTTGTTATTTTTTACAGTATTCACAACAGTTGGGATGACCTAAAGATTTACCGTGCACCATGTGAATGGTTATATACTTAAAAGCTCTTATATTTTCTTGGATTACATGTTCTTCTAGTCCAGCTTCAGGAATATTTGCGGCACCGGTAATTACAATATATACATGCTGAGTTAATAACACAATTCCCAGTGAACTGTCGGATACCCTCGCCAATTTTACTAAAATTGCATAAGGCGATTTTTGTCTAAACTTCTTATTTTTGTCAACCTCATATTAAAATCGATCAAGGAATCCGAAAATGAAGCCAAATTATACAATAAGGTGTTCCGTTTAAAATAATTAATTTGACCTACTCAAATCAAATATGGAATGTAGAACACACCGTATAGCTGAAGCTAATTTTGGTTGATGCAGCAGTTGACTGTTCGGGAGTTATGGACGGATCCCGCCACTATCGATTCACCCTATAGATAAATAAATATACGAGCCCAATTTGTTCTATAGCTACCTATATTTAAACTCATTTTGCAGCTTGTCTTTGTAAGATCGTGTCGTGAATGAATTAAACTCGTTGAAGTTTTTCTTCTAAGGGTTTTGGATCGACTGGTTTCAATGTTCCGTACATAATATTCGACATTCTCTTAACAAATGAGTATACATATGATTTAACAAAATTTTTGAAAAGAAGGTTGTCAATTTCTTCTGAATGGGGACAAGTTTGTAATTAAAGGCTAGGCGAAAAAGAATAGGAAATATATACTACCTACCGTCATTATTATTACGGTTGTTAATATGGTCAATAAAATCACTAAGGTGATTTGATTAGACACTACAATATACGACAGTCAGTAGAGGCTACTTTACGCTCTTAACAACAACCCTGCTTTGTGACAAATACTGTCATTGTACAATGAAATTTCATATAGAAGCAAAGACCGGGTACAAGCGCACTTGGATCTATGTGGCTCTAAGACTATGCAGTGATTGTATTAGTAGCAGGGTATGTTCACTCTATCCTGAAAACTCGGACGAAGTACTAGTTACGCTTGACGGCACAAAAGCGCTGATGTAGGGCGAGAGTCCACAGATATGATAAAGTATATGCTCTATGTTTCAATGCGATCTCTGCCGGACTGCCGGTAACCGGTATCTGGAAATTGTTTGGTTCGTGTTTCGTGCGCCATTTGCAATTTCTTGGTTGGTGTTGGCGTGTTGTGTTTGCCAGTCGTGTAAAAGTTTGAATTTTCGCTCGTCTTTTTTCCAAGCCACTGATTAGAGAGTGTACCAAGCTTTGAGCAAATTTACTGTTGTTTTTGTGCAACATTTTTGTGAAACATTTTTTAAAACGGACTTTAAAGTGGGGTATCAAAAATGTGTTGTGAAGAAATGTGGAAACAACTCTAACGAAGTGAAAATGCACATATTTCCCTATTGTTATGAGGTTTTTATAAACTTTCGGATATAGCATTGATAATTTCAGCGCCAAAACGAATGCTCTGCAGTACAGTTCTTCGACTTGGCAAAGCAAACTTTTTTTAAGGAGTTTGTAGCCTTTATTATTACTGTATAAAACAATTCTTAGTAATTTATTGTGTCAATGTTACATTTATAAAATACATAAATTTAATTTTGAAAATATTTTTATTTAAACATTCCATATATAACATTTTACTTCTACTTAAAAGATTGTTGTATCCTTTATTACTATTTTTATGTTCTTCTAAAAGTAGGAAATACTGGATACAAAAATTTTTATAAGTATAAAATAAAAATAAATTTCATTATAACTAGGAGCTTATATTCAAATTTCCCGGCGTTTGCGATACTAGCGCTTCGTGTCATAAAGCGTAACTAAACCATTTCGTCCGGCGAAAATACAGGGAGTCGCTTATCTACATAAGTCTCTAATCTATGATTAGTAGTCTACCTTAAAGCCACGAGGGAGCAGCACCGAATGGAGATTTACTTGTATCCCTTTCCCACAAACAAGTTTAGAGTTTCTAGTTTGCATTTATACCCTTAGCTCCATTTTTATTGTTGTGGCACTTAAGTCTCTAATCTATTCTTAAATCCCTTTGGTTCTGACCCACTCATTTGCAAGATAGGAGAGAAAGAAAGGCAATATTAAAGATTTTCTCCTAACTCCACAATATTCCACAATTATCCACAAGACTATTTGAAATTCCACAATAATTGGTATCACTGTCACTTTTACAACTTTAAAATTGGAGCACTACTAGTTGTTGACATACACACTTTTGTCACTACTACCTCGGTATCATTTACTTATACAAAATTTAAAATCCTCATTGTTAATATATCATATGTCAAAGGCAACGCTTTGGGATCCATCGCTTCTGCCATTATAAAATTATAATCGTATGCGGAAATGACGAAACAAATACAACACGAAACACAAAATCTGGCAATTCGAATATAGAGAAAAGAATGAATGCATGGACGGCCACAGGGCTTATTTATTTATTTATTCAAATTACGTGTAATTAATGATTAATTGAGATCCTTGAGGCTGGTGCTGCGAGACTAAATATTTAATATATGGCAGAGCATTTGGTACTGATATATCAAATAACAAGTTAGTGTGTTTTTCATGTTTATTATTTATATCAAAGGAGTTGAGACTCGCTCCAGCCTCACAGTTTCCTCTCATTTGACGAACACCTGGCAGATTTTATGTGTAAAAAAATAAAATGAAAGAAAGCCAAAAGTAACTGCTACAAACTTGGTCTTGAGTTCGACGAAGGGTGTACACATGTAGATTTAGTCCAAGTTAGTTCAACTTAGACCGTCTTAATCCTATTCTATCTTAATCCAGTTTTAGTCCAACTTAATCTTCGGATGCCGTGGTAAATAGGCAGGAATGTATTTCTTTTTTGGAGACATAAGCTCAAAATTTGTTGCACAATTTGTCAACTCATTCCAAGCTGTGTACGTATGCTTACATTTCGCAAATATAATCATGTACTGCCCGACTGCCCCCCATTGAAAACAGCTCAAAGACTGAGTGATGATTGGTGGCAGTGTTGCCAGATGAATATTTCCTTCAACAGTAGGACAGGACAAAAAACAGTAGGTTTGCCTATCTGAACAGATTTTTAATAAATTTATTTTTTAAGTAGGTGAAACAAAATATAACAAGAAAAAGAACAAAATAATCAATTCAAAAACATAAGTCATAAACTACATAGGTAAAGACGTACCAAAATAAAATTAAAACTGGTAATATAGTATATTCATGATACTTGGCGTTACACGCCACAAAATTATATCACCAGAATACTTATGTTGAACTTATGTTGAATTCTTGCGGGTAGACATGCCTTCCCCGCCTGATAAAGCATCATCGGCGCTATAAATATTTCACAATTTAACTTAAAATCTACTTACAAAGTACCTGCTCATCTTCAACTAAATTGCAAAGATTTGAAAGTTACAGTTACAACTTACAACACAACTGAAAACTGCCATGTAATTCAAACACATACAAAACAAACAAGTAAATGAAGTAATAAACGAGGATTTGGGATTCCCCAACGAGCTTTCACTTCACTCAACTCACATCTGACGTCTGCTGATTGCTGCTGTGTTGCCGATTGCCGCTAAACATTGTACAATAGTAGATTTCAGAGTGAAAACAGGAGAACAGTAGATTGAGGGTAAAAACAGCTGTTAAAACGGTAGATCTGGCAACACTGATTGGTGGTCAACTCTGTTCTTGCTACTTCTATTAAACTCGTGCATTTTTCTACGGAGCCCAGTCTTTGCTTTCTCCAAAGAATTGTGGTTTTCCTCATTTAAGTACGTAATCTTCATCAAAAGAAAATGAATTCAGAGCAAATCGACTGATTGCCGAACATTTCCGATCAACGAATATTTCAGCTACTGCCTCGTTGAAAGTGATACTTGTTGCTGAGTTTCACTGGAGGTATATCAGGTCTGTTTGTGCTTATCAGTTATTTCCACATACGTCATATCGGGTGCATAGTTTATATCTGCATTTGTTTTTTGGTTTATGTAAGTCCAAATAAGACACCCGTTTCTACTTAATGACGAACATTTACTTCTTTCACTTCCAATCAGCTCCTACCTCAACCGGTTATACCTGTCGCTGGGTTTTACCGGAATTATTTGAGGTGTTAATGATTAGTTATATCCGCATCAACTGCAGGGTTTACACCGGATCAGTTGAAAGCGTTCATTCAATTGTTTCTAGTATTCCAGCTTTATTTTTGTTTTGTCGTTCTGTTTATGGGGTTGTCGACGGCAGTCCATTTCTGTTTTAATGTTGAGGATTAAGTTCTATTTTGCTTGCATTTCAGCTACTGCCTCGTTGGGTGAAACCTGTTGCTGGGTTTCGCTGGAGGTAACAAGGTTAATACTGAGGGCGTTTGTACACAAATACAATTTTATGATGACGGAATTGGAATCGATTGCATCTAAAGCAAGTTAATTGAAAAAGATGATCTAACATTTTTTGCTACAAGCTACGAGTCTCAGCAAATTAAAAAACAACTCCAGGAACTGTATAAATTTTCTATATGGTGACTATATCTTAGGCGATAAATGAATTTAGTTGCCGATTATTTGTAACACCAAAGAATCTACAATTGCAAAGTTAATCAAAATTTCCCAGTCATTTGTACATTTTACTAAAACATTTTTATTTAGAAACGACCATTGTCGAGAAACTATTGTTGATAATCTTCACCTCTAAAAGGTCTGTTTAATGGTTTCCGAGGAATTCAAATTTAAATAGTTAATTTGTCAGCGTTTATTGAATTTTGATAAAAAGATACGTAGTATTTGAAGGGAATGCTCCAAATTTTAAGTATTCTCACCAGTGCTTGAAATGGACTTATTCGCGAAAAGGAACGCGCATTTTTTGACAATTGGCCGTGTATTCAAAACAAAAAATCTCAAATAAACGTATTTATTCAAATATTTGTGAAATTATTAAATAAACACTACTGACAGCAGGCAGAGAAATAGGGCAGTGTTGTAAGCCTTTTCTTCTCGTTGTTCTCTCGATAGTAGAAATGCAGTAGTTTATTTTACTCAGTTTTATTATTTACAATTTACATGAATATTACAATACTTGATCAATAAAAGAGCAGACTGTTTGCTCTGTACAAGAAGTAAACTTATAATAATAATTTGACAATTTTGCAAACCAATTTATAGTGACGCTACCCGAAGAAGTTACGTGGCAATTTTGGATCACGCTCCTAATAGCGGGTGTTTGTGACAATCTATTTGTAAATTAAGCATAGAATGATTTGATTTAGTGGAAAAATGTAGTATACTTAAGGTCACGAAAAAGTACAAAATACGCACTTCATACGAATTGTCATTAATAAAATTATGATTCGAGGAGTTGTCTTTAAAATCACATATTTCCAAATCGAAGCCTTCTTAAATCACGTAGAAACCATTAGGGTCCTCTTCGGTATTTAGTCGACGTAAAATCAATAGATACAGAGTAGTTGTATAATTGGTTTCCAACACACCTCCTTTCTTTAAGTGTTTTGGTAGTAGCTAAAACAAAACACTAAGGTAAAATTATATTTTAAATTCCTTTAATTCCTTTCGTTCACTTCTTTTACTGGCTCCAGTATTGTAAGAGCAGGTTGAAGATCTGGTTGAAGATATAGTGATTCAGAAGAATCATGTGGTGAAAGACGTACAGCCTCGCGAAGTTGGCTGAGTCTCATCATATCTCTTGAATTTAAGGATTTATGACTTATGGTATTGTGACTGTTGATACATATGCTTGCACAACGATTGGAAAATAATAATCGTTTGCATTTAATTAGAAGAGTGCGGCATGGGAAACATTTACAGCAATAACATAAAAGTAGAAGACTGATGATAATAGAGATAACACCAAAAAATATGTTGTACCATCGGGAATATTGCACGATAAAAGGTGAGCGAAGATTATTTTGGAGAATTTCATCGAATTGTTCTAGATTATGTTTAGCATGACGGAGATCATTAACATTGAGGTCATGCAATTTTATTGGTTCCATTGTTTGTTGTTGTAAATAAGTAGCTTCATGCAAGCAACAGTTGTCATCAGTGATATAAAATGATGGCATGAAATGGGTATAATTGGAACTTTGATTAGAAGTAGACATTATGAGAGAAGATAAGGTGAAAGAAACATTTGCATTTCGGTTGTAAGGTAAGAATTCCGCGTCCTTCGTCCTTTAAGTTCAAAGTCTTGCACTGTGTCGGGAGTCTGACTACAAGTTATAGATGCCATGGTTGGTGGAGTTAGAACGAAGAGCCATTGATTTGTTGATATAGGATGCCAAATTTCCATGTTGATTTTAACAGTATGAGTAGCGCAGTTCCTTGGAATCTTGTTTTGTAATTTCCAAGTCAGTTTCGCATACAGGACGTTCTTTAACAAGATGGACTGGTAAATGCTTGCAGATGAAGTCATCAGGTGGTATTTCTTGACACGTCAAGAGACCTTTAAGTTGTCCATAATAAATTCGGTTGAAGCTTAGCAGAAGGTAAGGGTAGGATGGATCAATATAAGAGTAAACAGTGGAATTGTGATCAATGGGTAAAGGGATTAAATTATACTTTTGATAAAGTTCTTTTGGTATACCAATGGCAAATATTAATAACTTATTTATACAGGGTGATCAGTTAAGGTTACGGAGCGGCTGTATCACGGAAACCGTTCACGCTACAATTTTGGGATAAAAAATTTATTAACAAATATAGCCAAAAGAATTTAGCCAAATAATTTTTAAGTTCATAACTTCATTGCTAGGGGTCGCATTTACTGTGGCGTTACAGAAAATCTTTAATTTCTCAAAATAGCTGATATATAATGTAGATCGAAAATACACTTTTCAGAATCTCTGCTAAATCCTCTATAAATTTTGTTTAAACAAGTTTTCTCTATTTACCACGGCAGCGGCAGGGCGAAGAACTACAATTAAATTTTTTTTAATGCTGTAATTTGCGTTTGGCTTAACCGAATTTAACAAACTATAGCTCATTTTGAAGGACTCTTTAAGTTCTGTTATAAGAACTTTAAAAATTAATTTGTATGCTAAATGATAATTGGCGCTATTAAAAATATGTCATACTTGATCTGATTTCTTCAAAAAATTAAATGCAACCCTGCAGCTTTTTTTACTCTGTTTCATAGGCCATTTGTTAAGAAATAGTAGCTGAGGATGGGAGTTTCCGTCTTTTTTAATTCCCTAAATAAGATTAACTTATTTTAAATGAACAATAAATGTTGAAACTTTATCCAAATTTATCCATAAATGACTATTCTTTCTCATATGAGTATTTTTATTACCTAATTAGTGTTTTATTCTTTAATTTTTTTTAAAAAGGGCATCATAGCATTATTATTTATTTAATTGTAAATATCCTATAGCGAAGCGGGCCGTGATTGTAATAGATCACGGCTCGCTTCTCTCTAGGGTACTTACGATTAAATAAATAATGCTATGAAACCCTTTTTAATAAAAATTAAACAATAAAACACTAATTAGGTACTAAGAATACTCATATGAGAAAGAATAGTCATTTATGGATAAATTTGGATAAAGCTTCAACATTTATTGTTCATTTAGAATACGTATCTTATTTAGTGAATTAAAAAAGACGGACCCTCCGATCCTCATCTACTATTTTTGCAATAATTTTAAAACGAAAAGAGATATTCACCTCTGGTTTTCAGATTTGTTTATCTCAACCAATGGTCCATAAAACAAAGTAAAACAAGCTGTAGGGTTGTATTTAATATTTTGAAGAAATCAGATCAAGTATGACATATTTTTAATAGCGTCAACTATCATTTAGCATACAAATTAATTTTTAACGTGTTTATAATAAAAGTAAATCGGGTTAAAGAGTCCTTCAAAATAAGCTATAGTTTGTTAAATTCGGTTAAGCCAAACGCAAATTACAGCATTTCAAAAAAATAAATTGTAGTTCTTCGTCCTGCCGCTGCCATGGTAAATAGAAAAAAAAATTGAAACAAAATTTATTGGGGATTGAACAGAGATTCTGAAAAATGTATTTTCGACCTACATTATATCTAAACTATTTTGAGAAATTAAAGATTTTTTGTAACGCCATAGTAAATGCGACCCCTAGGAATGAAGTTACGAACTTAAAAATATTTTTGGTTAAATTCTTTTGGCTATATTTGTTAGTAAATTTTCTATCCCAAAATTGTAGCGTGAACGGTTTCCGTGATACAACCGCTCCGTAACCTTAACTGATCACCCTGTATATATGACAGATAAGCTATTAATATTGAGATATTTATTCATATTTTCATAGTTGTCGAGACTAAAAGGGACTTCTACATTGATATTTATTTTAATTTTTAATAATTCATTATATAAATGTTTAAGAGTAATTATTGAAGGATGTAAAATATTTTGATGGGAAAATAAAATTGAACTTATAATAGTATCAAATTTTTCTACTAATCGGTGATCATTTGATCTAAAATTAATAAGTCTAAATGGAGTGTTTGATAATACATTAAGGAATCAATTGCATGGGTAGTATTAGTCGCAAAAGAATTGAATTTTTGAATGTCGTCATTCAATTTTTGTTAATTTAATTGAAGAGTAGTAGCAGAAGTATTATAATTAGTGATGTCAGATGAAATGATGTTGACTTGTTGTTTCATCAGTAATTGCATATCATGATTTTGTTGAGTTATTGTGTGAATTGCATCAGTGTAGTATTGAGCATCGTCAGAATCTGGTGTACCAATTAACCATTTTAATGCAGGTGATAAACCATTTACGACTCCGCTTTTCTGTATATTATGTAAATCTGTAAAGGAATGTCCAGTTAAATGATTGGTAGTTTCAAATTTACTGAATAAAGATGAAATTTCAGTTTCTAAAGAGAAAATATTTTGCTTTCAATTAAAGACACGTTGTTGTTTTAAATAAGATAGAATTCGGGTGTAGACAAAACGTAGATGATTTAGTGTGCATTGTTTTAATAATTTCCAAAGATTTTTCATAAACAGTAAAATTTCGAAAGGATAACGAAATATATTTATCATTGGTAATTCTTGCTTGTCCTAATTGATGGAAAAATATACCGGCTTTACCGGTAATAGGTTTTATAGAATAGGGCAAATGACTGAAATAAAAAGAAGGATTAGTAGAATGATACTACTAAACTTCATCATTACCTGTAACAAATGGTTTCAGTAAATTATGATGGTATGTTTGAGTTTTAGTTTTGGTGAGTTGTAAAACATATGTTTGGTTATCATTAATCTTGATGATCCTAAAGAGACCTTTATAAGATGGTTGTAATTTCTTGGAGGATCCTAGTTTATGAGATTTGTCGATTAAGAGAACTAGATCATTAATTTTATAATTAATTTTCTTACTTTTTGAATCGGTATGTTTTAGAATATTCTTTTGACTTAATTAGGTTCTCTCTAGCTTATTGCAAAGAATCACTAAGTCTTAATTTCAGAGTATGTGTGTATTCATCATAAGTATAGCGTAGTTCTGGTTTTAGTGCTAGTGAGTTTGGAATAATAGCTTTTCTTCCATAGACTAATTCATATGGGGTAAATCTCGTTGATTTATGTACATGTGTATTATAAGTAAACATGGCTAGATTAACATATTCATCCCAGTTATTTTGAGTATCATTAATGTAGTGTTTTAAATATTCCTTGAGAGTAAAATGGCTTTTCTCCAAAGCACCATTCGTTTGGGGATGATAAGGACTACTAAGAATGTGCTTGATTTTAAAAATTTTCTTCGACTCTTTGATAATATTAGAAGTAAAACCAGTTCCGTTGTCACCAAGAACAGATTCAGGGATACCAAAGATTTTTATGAAATCTAATAATTTGTTTGCTATAGTTTTAGCTTCATGATTAGAAATTGGAATTGCATATGACAATTTCGTTAAATCATCTTGTGTAGTAAGAATAAAACGATTGCCATTTTGTGTAATGGGTAATGGACCTACAATATCTAGAGCTATACGTTGAAAAGGTCTTTCGCTTGTAGTAGTTATTTCCATTGGGGCTTTTCCTTGTCTTTGTGTTTTATTTATTTGACACGAAGGCATGCTTTAGTTAATTATTTTAGTTGTTTTAGCTTTAGTTAATTGTTTTATATCATTTTTCATGTGCTTCCACTTGTAGTTTTCTTTTATACGTCTGTATGTTCCCAAGAAACTTGAGTGACCGGATAAAGATTCATGATTTTCTTGGAAAATTCTTTTAATTTCTTCCTTATTTTTAGGTTCAAATAAGGGTTTATTAACTAAAATAACCTTGATTTTAGTATTGAATATAAAGTATATCATCTCTTATATGATGTCTTGTTTTAAAGTAGGGGCAATCTCTACGGGATTTTTAAGATAAACGCTTGAGATATTCATTCTTTCAAGTTGTAGTTTTAGACATTGTAGAGTATAGAAGAGGTCAACATAAGTAAGTTTATCGAAATGATGAACTTTTGATAATAAAAGGAATGTAGTTTGTTGTTTATTATTTTACAGTGTAACTCTATCATACTGGGTTAAATCGTCAGATATGGAAGTAAAATCATGGATTTCCATCAGTGTGTCGTAATAAGGATTATTTTCATTGAGATCTTTAGACAATATGAAAGTATTTGCAAACTTAGTAAAAATATTATCTTTGATTACCTCGATGTTAGGGAGTTCAGTATTTTCATAATGGAATTTGATGAACTCTTGATATGTATGTTTTTGACACGTGGAAAGTAGTAGTATTATTTATATTTTCATTGGAACTTCTTGATTTACAAGGATTTCTCGATAGAGCATCGGCGTTTGCATTAATTCTGCCGGGTTTATATTTAATTTCATATTCTTCCAATTGAAGTGGCCAACGAGTCAACTATTGGGTTTTTACAATTGAAGTGCCATACCAGAGGGCGATGATCTGATAGAATTTGAAATTTTCTACCATATAAGTAAGGTCGGAAATGTCCTGTTGCCCAGACGATAGCCAACAGTTGTTCTTTTTCAGTAGTAGAATAATTAACTTCAGCTTTATTTAAAGTACGTGGAGCATAGGCAATAGGGCAATCTTTGTTCATTTCTTCTCATTCAAATGTAGTATCTTTACGTAATAGTAATGTTAAGGGTTTAGCGATAGTGGAAAAGTTTTTTTACATTTGTTGGATAGCTACATTAGAAGCATCAGTAGTAAGCAGAAAAGATTTCGTAAAATCAGAGAATCGTAAAAGTGGGCTAGTTGTGAGAATAGTTTTAAAATTTTCAAAAGCTTTTTCTTGAGCTTCTTCTCATTCAAATGTAGTATCTTTACGTAATAGTAATGTTAAGGGTTTAGCGATAGTGGAAAAGTTTTTTTACATTTGTTGGAGTTGGATAATTTGAAACAGCATGAATTTTATCAGGATTTGGTGATGCCCCTTGTTCATTAATAATGTGACCTAAATATAAAACTCCTTATTTTTCTTTTCTTTGAATTCACATTTATCAGGCTGTAATTTCAAATTATTAGTTCTAAGTCGATTGAAACTGATCGAAGTTTAATTGAATGATTTGAAACCTAATTTGCGAAAATGACCATGTCATCTAAGTAAATGAAACATTGAAACCCTTGCAGACCTGTGAGTGCAGTATTCACAGCACGTTGAAAAGTACTAGAGGCATTTTTAAGACCACAAGGCATACGAGTAAATTCGTAATGACCAGTGGGGGTTGAGAAAGCAGTTTTTGGGGCGTCTTCCGGATCCATTTGAATTTGATGAAATCCAGAGGCTAAATCGAGTGTAGTGAAATACTTGGAGTGACCTAATCGATCTAAAATATCTTCAATATTAGGAAGGGGGAATGAATCTCCTACAGTAATTCATTAAGTTTACGATAATCAATTACAATGCGCCACTTCCGTTCTCCAGAAGCATCTAATTTTTTAGGAACTATCCATAAGGAACTGTTATAAGGGGATGCAGATGGTTTAATAATCTTTTCTTCCAGCATTCTTGAGATTTGTTTTTCTACTTCTTGTTTATGTATTTCAGGGTATCGATAGATTTTGGATGAAATGGGAGTAGGGTTTATAGCAGGGTTTCAACGATTTATATCATTTGATTTAAATCACTATTTAAATCGCGATTTTAATCACCTGATTTTTTTTACTTTAATCACTGATTTAAATCAAAATTGCAAAATTTGTGAAAACGCTTATTTTATACTTTTATAGCAAAAAATAAAAATAATAAAATTAAAAAGCAGCACATTTTACTTAAAAAAACATTTCTTTTTAAATGAATAACAATTTTAAAACGTTAAAACATTTAAAAAATACACAGCATGATATAAACGTAATGCCAATAGATTAACAAACTAAAAAAATCACAATTTTATAACTACTCATTGAAATACTTATACAAGAATACTAATTTCGCTGCCTTATCCGTCCCCAGCATATTTCTTAATTAACTAGGTGGCGCTGGAGCCAATATTTCTCTTTATTTATAATGAATATCTCATATTTGATTTAAATCTAAAAAACCTGATGTAAATCAAATAAATCGATTTTTTTGATTTTTTTATTTTAATCGTGATTTTTTTAAACCCTGGTTTGTAGTAATAATATTATAATGTAACACATCAGTACATGATAATGGAGTGTTGGAAAAATGAAATATGTCATGATATTCATGGAAAATAGTTAAAATTGAAGATTTTTCTTCCATATTTAAGTGATTTAATATTAGAAATTGTTGTCATGACGTAGAATTGTGCAAATTGATTTGGTTTTGTAATGTCATGACGCGAGATGTGGAACTATTGAAAGGCTCTAAAATGACAGTAATTTTATTAATTTGTAAGTCTTTTTCTGCTGTATTTAAAATTGTAGTAAAGGCAGTTTTATTTGTAGTAACTTTTTGTAAAACTTTTGCTAAATAAACACCTTCCATTATTTGGATTTCGGGACATATACCTTCTTGAATATCATCTATATTTAGTATATTAATTTCAATGACTGTCTCTGACCGTGGTTGTATAATATAAGTTGTAGGTATGTCAGATTTTTGTTCATGTAATTCATTTACTGAACAAAGAATAACTGGATAAGGGCACTTAAGATTTCGAAGATTAATGATGCCATCTCTCGGAATATTAGTATTATTCCCAACTATATGAAAAGAAAATTGTAAATCAGGATTATAAGGGAATTTACAATAAATAGTGGTTTCTCCCAATGTTTTAATAGAACTTGACGAATACAATCCAAGAAGTACACAAGTTTTATACGGATCGTATGAATATAAAGTATTAGTTAGAGAACTCTATTTAATGATAGAAACAGAAGCTCCAGTATCAACCAGAAAATAAAATGTTTTATTTTGTATAGTCAATTGACAATAACAATTTTCTACTTCAGAAATGTTCAAATGACAGACTTGTGATTTTAGAGATGGAGCAAGAGGAGATAAAATACGTCGATTTGAAATTACTTCCACTCTACGGAAACGACGTTGTTCTCGAGAGTTTGATCGTTTTTTTTGTGTAGCGGGATTTAGAGTATTTTGCAAACTAGTAGTGTAATTGGTGGGATTTATCTTATTAGCATCTCTAATACCATTGGGACCTATAAAACGACCAGAAGGTAGAAGTTTACCAGTGTTTATTGCATCTTCTCGTAATTTCTTACAACATCTTTCAATATGACCCTTTATGTTGCAATATGTGCATGTTTCTTGCTTTTGGCATTCATGATACAAGTGACCAATATTATTTCAATAAGTACATTGCTTATGAGGACCTATAAATTTACGTCTTGGTGCTGAAGATTGAGGTTTTAAACGTTGATAATCAGACATTATATGAGTGTTAGATTGACAAAATGTGCAAAATTTATGAGGGGTAGAAGATGTAGGTTTAACTTTTGTGATATTTACGGCTCGTTCTTTTTCTACTGCTGCATTTAAGGCGTCGGAAATAGAATTTAATGAACGACTGCGTACAAATGTAGATATATGGGGTAACGAGTGATAAATGAAACGTTGAAGAGAACATTGTAAGGAGTTGAGAATTTTATTATAAATCTGATCAAGATTATTGTAATAGTGTATGACAGTTTTAGTTGGACGTTGTTTTATTGTATTTAAATGTTCCATAAGGGTAACATAGTGGGTTTTGTATATATATAATTGACTTAAAATAATACGTAGTTGAGGCCATGATTCTATTTTTTATCTCGTAGCTGGGCTTTCGTTGTACCAGTTAATCGTGAAATAATGAATGCTAATAATGAAGATTTTAGGGCGTTACTCGCAAATGAATAGGCATTATCGCAATTACTCAGAAATTCATATATTTCATGACGATTTCCACTAAATGATTTCGGTATTAACGAGCATAAAAATGAAATAGGTACATCAGCAGGCTCACTATGGTGTGAAGTAGTAGATATGATTGATTCAGTTGATTGTACACGAGGAATACTCATTTTCAAAAAAAGAAACCAACAATAAAAAGTAAAAAAAAGGTGTACATATAAAAATATAGAACTTTATCTCGAGTATAACAAAGGTAAAGAATAAGGACGTACGTGAAGGTATTTCACTTCTAAGGAGTCTAAACTCGCCGAAGAAGAGGTCATTCAAAAATATCTTTTGTCTTCTATGTGAAGAGATCTTGTCCGCAGCGCCAAATTAATGTTGTAAGCCTTTTCGTCTCGTTGTTCTCTGGATAGTAGAAATGCAGTAGGAACATTCCATGGTAACTCGCGTTACAATCAAATATATTATTTGGCAGTAAAACGACAATACTTAGCTCTAATAGTTTAATTAAAACCAACATTTTTAATTAAAAACTTACACTATTCTTAAACAATTAAATGAATATTACAATAAACAAAATGTTTTGAAATTTTAATTTTTATAAGAGCAAATTCAGTAGTCACTCGCGTTACGTCTTAAGGACATAAGATTTACCTTTCCTTAAATTTTTTAATATTTCTGCTAATTTAACAATTGAACTACTCTTAAATCACAAAAATATGATTAGGTCAAAGAGAAAGAAAACTATGAAGATATTAGTTATTTTTGAAAAATGTGCTTTTGAAAAATAAACAAAAAGTTTGGTAACTCGTGCTACATTAAATTGGTAACTCGTGTTACCACCAAAACTTAAAAAAAATTTTGAAGTAAAATTATACTGTTAGTTTATCAGAAGTAGCTTGTACTCTTTTTTTATTTTCATCTATTACTTTTATGCCGATCTGTAAATCCGATGTGACGTGACCTGTTTTTAAAATACCGTTTCGAAAATAAATTAGATGGACTTTAGATATTCCGGGTATTGAAGCGGCTTGATCAAAAATGGCGCGTAGATTCATTGTTTTAGCTACATCCTCTATCTCTTTTGGAGTGACGTTAATAACTTTTACTTTTGAACATTCAGCGGCTTTAGCAAATTGTTCTGCGTTAAATACAACTGCCTCTCTTCTCATAACCTTGTTTCGCACCAATCTTTTTAACGCACCACCTATACCATCTACGGGACCCTTTCCATGTGACGTAGCAAAATAATTCCAAATTATGTCTTTCTCATTGAGTTGCTGAATATTTTTTATAGTTTCCAGTATATACCTATTCTTAAATTGTGATGCTGGTCCGTCTGACCAAATGTACACTTTGGTAATACAGGGTGGCAGTAATTTTATTATCCGATCCATATAAATCGCCACCGTTTCTTTATTGTGGTTACGATTATCGGATACAATAACCATCGGATGCTGTTTGCCCATAAACCAGGCCGATACCGTAAACAAAGTTACTTGTGGTTGAGCCCAGTGAAAACTTTGAACTTCGTCTTGTGCTATGCAAGTAAAATTTTCCGAAAAATCTACTTGCACCAAGGCAGCTGATGGATCAAAGTTGCTAGCCGATATAGCCTTTCTATCATTTTGATATGCTTCAGCTTGATACCTTTTGACATAGCAATGTTCAAAAAAAGTTTTCGACATACTAAGTATGTGCCCCTTCAGTTCCGAAGCTGATCCAGAATGTAAAACTTTACACAATTTTCCTTCGCTGTCTTGCCATACCAACCATGAAACTTCAAAGTTATTGCAAGCATTTATGTACTGTTCTAAGTTTGTATTTAATATGTCCTTGCAAGCACCACAAGTAAATTTCCAACATTCTTTAGTTGGGTTTTCACATATTACTGACTTTATAAAATCGTGGTCATACCGAGGACATTCTGGTGAAATGCCGTGCATTGCATTTAAAGCTAAAATATAATTTTCATGGTACCTACATAGACACACGTTATGGGGAAGTTGGCTACTTAAAAAAAACATGTTTTGGTCTATATTCGGCAAATTTGCTCTTTCCTACGATCTCTCCATATTCTCTAACGAACAAAGCATGTGTTTCAGAAACTGTAGTACATAAATGCCTTATTTGTATTTTTTCTTTGGGTTTTCCTTTTTCGCGAACTGTAATGAAATCTTTTAGTCCAGGAGCTTGGCGACTAATATCTTCCCTCAAATAAAATTCTTTTATAGCGGTGACAACCTCGCTATTTAAAGATCCGCGATGTTCCTTGAGGTTCAAAGAAAGACATGACGCTTCCTTTGTTTCTTCAACTTCTAACAAAAGTTTTCTTAAAACAACTTTTCGTTTGTCAGGACATTGGGGCAACAATCTCCGCGCTCGTGCTGCTGCTTTTCCCAAAGATTGAACCGAGGTATAAGGAGGAGACAATTCTGCACTTGGAAGTTCAGATTTTTTAAGAGAGCGGCATTTTCTTACTCTTTCATTGACTTTTTTTCTTAGATTCTTTTGTAGTTGCTTCCGTTTTGAAGGTGGTAAATTGTTAATGGCTACTTTCTTTTTTGCTCTACTTTTTCTGCATATTTCTGCATGTTTTTTCTTATAATCATCATACATTCCTAGCCTCTTTAACTTTTCCCTTCTTCTCTTCATTTTTTCAGCACCAGACAAAGGCATACTTTCTAAAAAAAATTATTGTCCCGCTCTATTTTTCGTATATTTTAAATTCGTCGTGCATAGTGTTAGAGAAACGTAATTGATGCTAGTCTTTCGTTATCAATAAATAAATGAGAGTTATGTATGAAGCTTCGCTGGCTATTGCTTATGGTTTATTTGTTTATTTATGTATTTATTTATTTGTTTAGCTTTTATATCTTCAAACATGAATATGTTAGGTGTTTGACTCATTTAACACTAAGTTGATTTTAAAGCTCAGTAGCTATCGATTATTTCTAGGATGTGTTACAGTTTTTACTTGATCTGGTAAAATCCATTTTTACTCCCGCAATTTATTAAATTTTGCACATACTTCTTTATGTAATAATAATAATATCATTAATAAACCTTGTGTACTGCAAATTTATCTGTTTAAAAAATTTCACTTTTTTCACCCCTTATTCAATAATTTAATTTTTTTATTATTTTTCCCGTAAATGTCTGCCTATTACCCACTCAATCTGAAAGTTTCAGAATTTTGGCCAGATTTTCCGAATTTCGGACCACTGTGCATCGCAACGAAATCAGATGTCCCGGAAACATTCTTTGCAAAATGGCACGCGAGCGACGACTAGTGTGGGATAGAGTTGGCTACTGAGTGAGTGATTCGAAACATTGAGTCGAATCACATGCCTGATTCAAAAGAGTCGATTCAGTAAAATCAGAAGAGTCGACTCTGTGACTCATAATGAGCGGATAAACACCAGTCATTCTCCGAGTGAGTGATTCACTTTTACTGCTTACTTGAATCTTGTAGTCGCAAGAGTCGATTCTTGAAATGACTATAAATACAATGATACAATCCTACTTTGGATCTGAGCCGTGCCGCGAAACGTGTGAATCTAATAGTCGCGTAAAAGTAATCTGATAACATCGCCGCCAAGGGGGACTGTTTATATGAAGTTTCTCCTTCTTTGTAGTGTTAACTTTGTGATTTACTAAAATGCATGTGTATTTTAGAAAATGTTTAAAGTTTTAAGTTTAGCACCAAATACATTTTGAAGGCAATTTGCCGAGTACAGTATTTAGCCAGTTCTTTTAAAATTCATCAAAATGCACATGCACTTTGTTAAACAACAAATTCATCATTAACATGAAACCGAATCTTCGTGTTTACCGACTACTTTCGCGGCGATGTTAGCAGATTAGTTTTAAAGGGACATTATTCCGTTATTAAATTTGAATTCACTCGGATTAGAAGCATTAAAAATGAGTCGGTTCTGCCGATGTTTCAGTTTCAGTGAGTTTGCTTGGTTCGGCAGGTGACTGGCGACCCGGCGTCAGAGAATAGAAACTATTTTGAATTCTACACTGACCTGATTCATGATTCGATTCAGTGAGTCGACTCAATTTACTGTTTCGAAACAACTGTATCGAAACAATAAAGTGAGTGATTCTGCCCATCTCTAGCGTGGGATGTAGCCCCATCCTGCTGAAATCAGAAGTTCTCTGGATCATGTTCTTGAAATTCTGCCAATTGGGGCTGGAAAAAGTTTTGCAACATGGCACAGTAGCGGTCAGAAGTCACAGTTACGGTGATATCACCCTGTTCAAAAAAATATGGCCCCACAATGCCCAAACTGGACAATGCGCACCACACGGTGACTTTCAGGCTGTGAAGTGGTCTTTGGTGGAGCTCTCGGGCAATGCCGTCTTGATATGAGAAGGCCCCGCTCAGCGTATTGTGACGTCACTACCCCCGGCCGACTTGGACCTCGCGTACTGCTAAGCGTCCGTAAGAAATACATAGGTTTTACATTTATTTCCTTCCGTTTCAACACTAATTTCGTTTCCAAACTAATTTTTTACTCAGCCTGAAGCTTACTTGTAATCTAATTTGTATAAAATGTCATTCCCAAAGCGTTATGTAACAATTAAAATATACGGATAGGCGAGTAAGTCTTTCAGGGAAATAGACGAAATACCTACACGCAATTCATCAGTCTAATGAAAATATATTTTCTGTGAAAGTTAAAAAACAGACTAATATAAATAAGTGAATTCATTTTTAAGTACCTACATATGTATGCGGATAAACGCAAATCGACCTCGAAATCAACAAAGTACAAACTTATGCATAAGAACGAAAATAAACTTTTAAATGAATCAAAAATACTTATTTTTATAAAGAATAACTTAAGAATTTTAACAAAATTAACGTTATGTAGCCATAATAGACAGGTACTTGAACTGAACCAATAAAATATGTATAAACAACAACTGGGTATGAATTAACAATGTTTAATAACGTTTAATAAGGTGCTCGTGATGGAACAGAAATAAGAATGGAAAGTATATAACATATCTTCTCTTACGAAATCAAAATGTTTTATACAAACTGCGCATCTTTTCCGGGCACGAAATTACGATGGATAGCATTTATCCAACGTCTCTTCATGTGCTCATTTGTGGGAAATTTAAATACAGTGGTGTATTGTGAATACGCTTTGTAATTTCTCTTACAACCCGGTACAGAGCATTTATCGGGCAATTAATAAAGAAACGTTGAAAGCAGGCAGACTATTATTTCAGTGAAACATTTACCCTTCAAACGTTTCTTACCACGAAATAAACATCAGAATTGAAAAGGTAGACTTATTTTTGCATAACTAGAGCAATTTCTGCAGTAAAAACAATTCCCCCGTCAGCATCGCCATCAGTTTGCATCTGCCTCGATCGCGTGCCGTACGCGGTTTAAACTAAATGGACAGTCCAAAAATACCAAAAATGTACTAATTAATTTAATTTGTATTATACAATAAAATAACTTATTTATGTATAAAACTTTAATCTTAATCTGGGCGAATACCTACATAAAAGCGAAAATTACATATAGAATATCTACATAAAAAATAACAGTAAACTATAACACAAAACATTGCTTAATCTTTGGTACCCACATTTAGATATAAGTAAAATACCTAATGAAACTGAAAACAACAGTCATAAATATTAAAATCTAAATAGTTTTCAACTTCTTGCTCTTGGCATTGTTTTTATTTTCTGAATAATGTCCAGTGGCACTTCATAATTTTGACAACATTTGCCGTGTCTTTTTAGCCCCGAGCGGATTGTCATGATAGCCTGAGCCATCTCTGCACTTAAACGATCCGAATTTTAGTTTTAATTAAATTCATCATGCTGAACGTTCCACTTCACCATTGGAATGGGGTATAACTAATAAAGAAATAACAGACGTTGTTATTTCGTGAAATTATTAGTAAAATACTACATTTAGAACCAAATTGTCAGTCAAATATACGAAATTTTATACCAAATACTAGAATCAAAATATTGATACTAGATGTGACTTTAATATACTAGATCAAGTACACAAAATACCAAGTTGGCAACACTGGCCGTGCGAGTCTGCAGCTGAAGTTCGCGCTCGCGCCCGGCTGGTAGAGCTGACGTCACACGCGATATATATATATATATATATATATATATGCTCTAAGCACGGCCTTCTCATATCAAGACGGCATTGTCTCGGGGGTTTTGTGAAGCCCAGTAACGAAAATTATGCTTGTTGACTGGGCCACAAAGATGGAAATGAGCTTCGTCGCTGCTCCACACAATAGCGTCGGGAGGTACAGCTGCAAGGATTTCCCGACACAAAGTTCTCCGCCTTTCCCAGTCCTGCTGACTTAATTCCTGTGCAAGCATCATTTTGTACGGGTGGAAATGTAGCTCCGCGTGCAAAATTCGCCTCAAAGAACGATCGGAAATCCCGAGTGCAGAAGCATGTTTTCAAGCAGAACGCATCGGAGACTGCTCTAAAGACGTTCTGACGGCAGCGATGTTTTCAGGCGTTCTAATGCTCCTTGAACGGCCAGCTGGTTTTCTTGGTAATGCAGATCCAGTTGCCCTTACATTTACGATCCATTTCAGTATCGTTTTTCGATCTGGAACGGCCATGTTTGGATTTAGGCGGAAGCGCGTACGAAATGCTGTTTGTGTCGCGGTCACGGATTCGGCGTTTTTGAAAAACGCTTCGATTACGTATCCCCGTTGTTCACCGGACCAAGGCATTGTGTCTACTCGCAAACCTTATCTCCCGCCGAAGCGAATGGGATCGCCCGTCCCCCTCTATCTACGACTTAGCAAGGTCAGTGACCTTGTGAAATGTGGGACTCCATTCTGCCGCACCTTGTATATGGGTTTTTTTTTGGCTTACACCTAATGTTCCACGGTAAAATAACTTGCACACTTGAATTCTATTATTATTTAAGGCTGCCAAATACTATACTATGAATACAATACATGTAAAACGTGGGTCAATTGCAAACAGTTTTTCATGAATACTACTGAATCGATTTGAATGAATCAGGTTTTTTTAAATATCACACACAAGCGCGGGTTTTAAGACTAAAATCGACCCCCATAATATTCAGAATTTCGAGAACGCGGTTGTTAAAATTTTGTTTATGTAAACACATGAAGCACTAAACGAAGCGGCCGAATTTATTTAAATATCACTTTATATTTATACTGATGTCATGCGTCACACTCTTAGGTACAATTACACGCAAACCGCGACGAAAAAGAACAGCTTGAACCTGATGCAAGTTGCTCAAATAGATTCTTATTGACATCCATCTTGATCCATCTTCATTTATGTTGCTACTGCAGGTAACTGTCATAAAAGATTGTCTACTTCGGCTAAAACAGTTTGTCAATTTTGTGGCAGGTGGCACGGAGAAAACAGACAGTCACGTGATCTGCTCGCAAGAAATAAGAAATATGCACGGAGACTGGAATGAGGTTCACGATGTAAATAAAAGCGGCGCGAAAATTAAAATGTTTGAAATGGAAAAGTTGTTATAAGTATTATTTTAGATTTCAAATTTATAATTGTATAAATACATATTAAATAAATGAATAAAATAATTAGATTGACCTACATTAAGAAAATTAATTCCAATTCATAGGAAATTAATAGGTGGATATCAGAAATTAAATAAAACACAATAATAAAATACAATATTTATATGTACTTCATACACTTCATGCTTTACATGCTTCGTGGTGCCAAACAGAACAGTTCTTGCACTTTCGCATGCAGCATATCACAGGTGTCGCATAAGGAACAATACTGTCACTATTGGACTTTCTGGGTTTTTTTTTATTATTTTGGACATCAGGGCACATTGAATGTGTCTCTCTAGATGGGGACGGTCTAGCATTACCGTTAAACAAATCCTTGGTTACCTTTTGTGCCTGGTAGTTAATTGCCTTTTTGCGATTGGTGAGCGTTTCTTTAATCTTGGCCGTTGAAGGTGGGCATCAGCTCATGAAACGAAGAATTTGCCTTACCTTCAGCCGACGTCAAATTGTCTACTGGTTCTGTAACACTAGTTTTGCCGCCCTCAATCAAGACAGATAACGGAAAGTTATCTTCGCTGTCTTCCGACAGGACGGCGGAGTTGTAGCCACTGAACGAAGCGTTTTCTCCTCCAGTTGTTTCTTCAATAGCTTGAGGTCGTCTGGTTAAAGTGCTAGGATCGAACGCTTCTTCAGGAATAGCCTCTGGGTCGAACGGGTAAATACCGGTTGAACGAAAACCGTTGTGCACAACGGCCACACTTTGAAAACGATTTTGTTGAAGCTAGGTTTCGTTACTGCACGACCTGGGTGCAAATCCCAGAATTTCAGAAATTCTTGATCCCAGTGGTGTTCGTAGAAACGATAGACAGCCTTATCTAATGGTTGGAGCTCGTGAGTGCAATTCGGTAATCAAGATAGGAACATGCACCAACAAACAACAACAACATCTTAATCATTTTAAAAATTAGTAAAATTGGCTCTGGCGGTTTGTATTTAGCTAAATGCTCAATGAATACGATGAATAATTCTGTAATCATTGAGCCTTTTGGAGCTTCATGCGTTTACCCTTGAATAATTGGAGGCACTATATTGCCCAGTGCATTTACGCAGCCTACAATAGTAACATTTTCACAGTGTTCGGGCGCCACTAAGTGCACGCGTTTAGTACCTCGCTGAGCAAGAACCCTTGGTTGAGAGTAATGTTAAACGACACCCTTTCTCGTCCATGTTATATATTCTATGAGGAACATTTTTATGCCTAATTCCGTAAGAACATTGCCAAGTTTAGTGAAGTAATCTTTAACAATATTTTTGTTCATTTTTTGGGCACGTCCAGGATTCATCGCCTGTGCTTCTCGTTGCGATAATTCGGGGTGTCGTTGCATGAAAAGCTTAAACCAGGTTCTTCCAGCAGATTTCACATTTTCTTCAAACAAATGTCGTTCTCCATTTAATTCATTAAAACGGTAAACTTGATGTTTCAGCATTTTCGGAGTTAGTGGCATGCCAATTTTGCAAAATCGAATAATGCACTCCACGAGTTCAGTTTCCATTGCAGGCGAAAGAACGCTTTCTTCCTAGTCGACGTTCAGTACTTCCGCTTTTAATATGATTACGCAAAGTGCGCCTTGGTATTTCAAACTGCGCCTTGGTATTTCAAACTGCGCCGAAACCTTTCGTTACGACATTCCATTTTCCAAGGCATCCAAAGAGCTCGCTTTTGCTTCGCTTCAGCCATGCTCCAAAACCTGCATGAAAATTATAATTCACAAATAAAGCCCACTACGGATTTAATAAGGGCCAATGTGGGCTTTATTCGAAACTCTTTACTGGGTCTTATTAAAACCAGCACACATTTTAGGTTACGAGATTCGACATTCGATAAGGAAAGGAGGTAACAACAAAATGAAATAAATACATGCGGCGAAAAAGAACATACTAGGAAATACTGCAATACTATTTTCAAACATACATTTTTAGTAATTACCGTAAAATCTTTTACTTACTTTTGAAGTGAAACTTCTTTAGGCGCATTGGGTGTGAATCGGTTCGGTCAGCTGGCTATGTAACGTTTTTCGGAGTGGGGGAAGTGAAAGGAAAATCCGACACAATTGACCTACTTTAACTTTCAAACATAAGGTTAAGAATGAAGCTGTTTTCATGGTTTCCACTTTCCACTACATTTGACAAAGTAGTCCCGGTTTTCTAACCAGAAATTATAATTAATGTGTTACATAGTGCTCAATAATTAAAAGAAACATTTTGATATTTGATAATAAGGTAAGACATGCGAGAGTTTTCATTTCATATTTCTCTTATCATAAACCCATTATTTCAGTTGTTGAAAATGAAGAAATGGAGACAGAATAAAGATATTTTCATTGCACACTTATCAATTTATATGATCAACTAAAATCTTACGCACATTCCAATCCTCAATTACTAAGTTCTAAGTCATGAAAATCAAACTCGAAGGAATACCAATAAGATTCAAGAACTTTTAGGTATGGCGCTAAGTTTCACTTCTACCGCGTAGCTTTTTACGCACTTTTTTTACCGCTTTTAACAACACTGCTACGCGAGACTGACACTTTAATTTGAACAAGAAATTAGAGCGTATCTGGTACCGCCATCTACAGAAATAAACACTTCATATTTGTTTCCATCATAGCGATATTTTTGGATAATGTGGCAATTTTTTTCCTTGCTAATCGCAATTTCCTCTGTAATTCCAAAACCTGAGGATTTATCTCAGGATTTATGTTGTTCGAAGCACTGACTTCATTTATATTTGGTGGTTCCACTGCGAACTCTTCAGCCACGAAATTATTATTATCATTTGCTTCTAAAATCACAAGCAACAATTATTTCAAATGCCGATGATATAATTGAATTTTCTTACCGCTTAATGGACGTCGACTACACCGTGGGGTTGGTGGTTTCCTCGATTTTTCTACCTTTCTATGGAGAAATAATCAGGCGCGTAACCAGACGTAAATCTTTGGGGGGGCCCAGGGTGGGCACCTGACAATTCAAGGTAGGCACTATGTGCAAGTACTAAACTAGGTATTATACAAAAATTCACAAGACTTACCCTTTCAATGAAGCAAAATTCGTCGATTGTTGTGAGCAGCATCAAAACAGCCAACAATAAGATTTTTATCTAAAGATTTAGCAGTCTTCTTTTCGATATTTATAAGAGCCAAGTCACTTAAACGTTCTTGTCCCATTTTGTTTCTCATATAATTTTTTATGCGGCGCAAGCAGGAAAATGTACGTTCATTTCCCGCACTTGAAACTGGCACAGTGACCGATATAGAAACTATTTTAAATGTTTCTGGAAACGCTAGTTTGTATCTTTTTAAACAGTCCAGGAACTGCAATATAAGCATTGTTTGTTATGTGACGGCAGACGGGGCTCACCTGACAAAACCCTGTGTAAAATGTGAAAATAACAATAATGAAACGTCAGGATGACACCAGCCAGGTGAATTTCGTCTGTGCACACTGAGAACAAAAGAAAAATTCCTTACCTTTGTGGGATCTTGGTCTATGATCGACAGAACCACGACCAGTGATGTTAAATGCCTCAGTTGTATCTTATTTCTCGTTTTAGGTGGGTTGTGATAATTGACGGTCTGACCCAATAAAAAGCATTAACCCTGAACACCAATTTATTCCTTCATAAACATAGATCCACCATAAAATGTCACCAGCGATTGTGCCACATGCTTTATACAATTTCCTATTACAACCCTGTGCAAATTATGAACTAGAAATACCCTTAAGTTACTGATCCTTATGCCAATTCACTACTGTAACACTAATAACTCAATCGGCACGTTTGACATCAATATAACACAGTACAATCAATACACAATAATATATAAACAATGCATATTATACATCCAATTATTTCATCAAATTCCGCTTACCTATGTTACAATATTAACTTGCCTCATGTGAGGAGGAGAGGAAATGTTTACCGCTTTTCTTAGCCCCAACCACCATGTCTCGTGAATTTTGATCACCCTTGCATTTAGCACCCTTGTTCCGTGACTAACCAGACACCTCTGCCAATCTAAGCACCTCTATTTTCTATGCTTGATTTACTTCTGGAACCACCATAATCACTTTTACCGACTGTTGCAATACTACTTTGTTTAAACCCCAATTAACTTCACTCTGCCCGTTACTTGAATTTAGACCCTTTGAAACTACTGACTTTTCCACTGGGATATTTCAAAATGCCCAGCTTGGCCGATGACCGGGGCTTTTCGCCCCGGCTCCTAGCCGTCTTTTTCTACTACCAATAATTCAGGGTGTTCACTCTGCCAAACTGATTCCCCACAGACATGATCTCTTTTCATTAATTTTAAAGCAAAAGCCCTATCTTTTTGTTCAATTACAGCATATTTGGCTGTCTCCCCTATTTCGCGAAATTCCTGAACTACATGACCTATGTCACTATAGAGAGCCGCATATAAATCACAGTCACGGCCGTTGACAGTGCTCCAATACGACTCACCTATGGATAAATCCATGCAAGACCCTTTTACATAAGCCCATTTAATTCCTCCCCTTAATGAGATCTCGTTCGTTTCTAATTTAAGAGTCGCTAGATAATCGCTAACTGAAATTTTTAATGAAGCCTCAACAACTACCCTATCCCATACTTTATTGTCTTCGTGGTAGGTACCTCCTGAGCACGAACCATCTGTGCCTAATGCTCCGGCTAATGTGATTGAAGTCGTAACTGTGGAATTTGGGGTGATTCTAGAAATGATGTGACCCACAAACCCTCGATATTCTTGATATTTATGAATATCATTACAAGCTTCGGCTCCCACCTGATGCACATATGTTAAAACTCCCCCTTTTACTATGCTATTATGACTGTGCATTCCACACCAAAAAATAATTCGTGTAACTTCCATTAGACATGTTTTTACTTGGACGTAATCAAATCGCAATTTTTGCAATACTTGAATATTTCGGGGTATTGTAACATATCCTTTCTCTGGATCTGGACATGTAGACACCTCCCGTAATGAAATTACCGTTAAATTCGTGGCAGGATTTCGACAATCGTAAGCAATTAAGGCATAACTACTTACTACACTAGCACACAGGAAAATCCAACATAAGCATATATGTGTAATACAAAATTCCATCAACACTTGTGACATTATATTTTAATATATATTTCCCTGTGCAACTGATGACTTAAAATATCCCTTAATTATGTATCCTTAACCCAGTTAACTATTCAATTACCAAGAAATCGATTGGTACATGTGACAAGATTACAATGATGCAATTAAGGTTAATTACATAAACAGTGTATACATAATTAGACAATAAATCAGGCTTACCCATGTTACAATATTTATCCAATAAACCTGACATAGTGAGGAGGAAACGTTGACCACAGTTTATCAGTTTATCGCACCGCCCGCCAAAGTCCCGCAAGTGTGGATCACCTTTATCTTTAGCGAAATTTCTCGGAGAGTACTCGAATATCCTTTATTTACGTCAACTTCGGTCTTTATGATGAAACTTGTTTAGCCACCACTATGAACACTTTTACACGGGGTTTTGTCAGGTGAGCCCCGTCTGCCGTCACATTTTGGTGTCAGAAGTGGGATAACTTTATGTAAGACACGAAACATAGAAGAAACACACTCGAAGAAAACACACTCGAAGAAAACACATTACAACTTATACTAACAATAGTTACTAATTCTAACTTACTCTATACCGGATCGGGATTACAGAAAACCACACTTAGTTAAGGTTCACTCTTATTTAGTTTAGTATTTCTTCTCACACGCGCACCAATGCTGGAAATTTACAGCTGCACATTGGTGGGCTGTTTCTGGCTGTTGGCCGTAGAGGAACTTTTTCAATTCCCGCTCCGGGTTTTCCACCCAGTCGTGGGGTTTCAGGTTCGGGTTTTCCTCTTCTGGGACATCCCAATCTTCAAAAACCCGTCCCCGCAGGTCGCTTTCTAATTGGTAATGCAGTTGTCGGCGATCTTGTTGGTCCCGCTGGAACAACTCTTCGCGGAGTTGCAAAATCCATTGTCGAATCAACGTCCAACCGTGATTTTGGTAATGGCGATATCGACTTGATACCGCCATATCCCACGCCTGGTCTAGACGCCGTAGGACCCCCCGGCGATCCACATCAACGAGGGTAAGGGCCCCCTCTATAAATGAAGCGAGTGCTTGTAGATGCTTCATCTTCTGACTATTCACTTTCGGACTTTTCACGATAGCTTAACACAACACGGTGGACTGGTACGCATCCTTATCTAATTCCTTATTTAAAGCTTTGGTCTGAGGGTGGCTCTACCCGTTCACGGGGCGTATTCATTACCACATATGAAGATTCTTCCTCTTCTACGATTTTTGGTAGGGATTGAATTTGTTCTCCTGTTCTAATCGTTACAGTTATTCAGTGTTGGTGTAGTTCAGAACCGACACTGCAGTGTAGTGAGGGCAGGCAGTGTAGTCTAGAAATTTGCACTGTTACCAAACGTGCTGGTGTAGGTTGATGCCAGTTTGACGTTATATTGACGTTTTTAAACCCCTCCACCTACCAAATCCCGCTTTACGGCTTTACACTCGTTACACCTCCTCTCGACCAGGTGTAGTTAGTGCAGTCCGGAGTACACTGCACTGTTATACCAAACAACTTACACAAGTTGCATTTGTGGGATGACAAACACTTTCGTGCAGGAAAGTGCAGTTTAGGTTGCACCAGTGGTGGATAACAAACAAGGCTATATTTTCCACTTGAAAGGTGTTTTCCTTTTCATAATTGGAGATAGCATCTGTCAAAATTTTGAATTCTGCTTGAGTCAACTCGGTATCTATTTTATAGTGATTTGTCAATTTCCTAATGGACTCAAAATTCAAAAAAGTCTTGGTCTTTGGATGTAGAGCAACAATGCCGTATTTCTGAACAATTTCCAAACCTATTGTTCATTTCTGATAAAATATGGTCAAGGGCAGGAATAAATATTTTCACTCTAAAATGGTCCTTTTCTAAAATGGATTCACTTTCCAAGTGCTGGACATTTTCCGTAAAATAAAACGTTTCGAATTTTTTAGGTATTTTCTTAGGCCGGTTTGGCCTTTCTGCTGTTATTGCAATGTTATTTTCGATACAAACTTGCTCAGTTTCTGTGTATATATTTTCAAAAGTTTTTAAATCATTTGGCATATTTTGGATAGTTAGGCAAATTGATTGAATTAACGAATTGGCAGCTGATAAAGGTTTAGTTTATTTTTGGGTGGTCACTAGGGTGGGCACCGACATTTTTTGGTTGGGCCTGTGCCCACCCGGGCCCACCCGTAGTTACGTGCCTGGAAATAATGTCTGTATGGCATTCCACCTCAGCGGTCTTGGCAACTTATCTTCACATTTAATATTTACAATCCACTTCTTTCGTCTTTCAATGTTGTTTTTGCCCTGAGGCAAAAGAAACAGTCTAATGCAATTTTCTGTTCTTTCCGAACAATTTGGCACACAGCAGCACGGCATTATATGATTTACACGTTACAAAACGTTTGTAAACAATCGAATTCACATAAATAACACCACAAAACAGCCAAAACTACACGCAAGAGCATAAGCAACCAACGAAACTGACCGTGCAGCTGACAGATAAAGGAGAAAACTTGGCGGTGCTGTCAGCATTTGCGAGTTCAAACGAATGCGCTACTCTCTCTATCTACTGGCTCTGGTTTACAATGTATATGGTTTACATAAACACGCTTCACTGAACTTCGTATGCCTTCTTTAAGAGTGTCTGTATCCCCATGTGCATTTGAATAAATTGCCTTCTGAGCAATTTTAACTAATTTATCTATATGGTCCTTTGTAAGCATTTTACGTGCAGTTAGTGAAATGCGCTTGGTGTCATTTTTCATTTTATATATGTGTTTGCTATAATTCTTCAAACAATGATTTGTACACCCAATTTTACAAATCTACAAAGGGGATGAAATGAACACAGTGGATGGATCAAGAACTTTGACGTAAATTCACTATGAATTCTTAATAAGTTAACCCCACACGCCAAAAGACAGTGACACAGTAATTAAACTTAATTAACCCACACAGTAATTAAACTTAATTACTGTGTCACTGTCTTTTGGCGTGTGGGGTTAACTTATTAAGAATTCATAGGGATGAAATGAACACAAATAATTACAACAATTGAAGTATTTTGTTACCTCATGGCCATATGAAACTTTATTCTTCAATTGTGAAAACACATATGAATCACCATCTGCAATGGACCGTTTCTATCGCACATTATGCATTTCGATACTGTTATTGAAACCTTGCACAATAATATCAGGTTCCATTGAGGATGACGATCCATGCCAATTTTTAAAACATTCGTGGTCTTTTACAGGCTGTCCTATATTTTCTGCTCGAGCACAAATAAAGCAATATTTATTACGAACTCCAATATTATAACAATTTTCCAGTTTGCCTCCCAATGATTACTGCCTACAATTTAGTGAAGTTTTAGGAAAGGAAATTTTCGGTACTTTTAACAGTATTATGCCACACAAAAAGGAACTTCAGCAAAGCATTTTATAACAAATTATCACCTACATATTCCAATAACTTTACCTATTGTGGGATACTTAGAAATTAGATTAAAAGTTCCACAATTAACCAAGCATAAGAGAAAACACAATTTTTGCAGCATGTTGACCAATAAAACTATACACATACACTACACGCAATTAATTTATTCAACTTAAGTAGATAAGCTATGAGAGAACGGGACCACGATTAACATTGGTTGTGCCATAAGAGCCTGAATCACTGCTTTTTTGCCCCCCCCAATCGGTTCTTATAGCACAACCCATGTTAGACGTAAAGCTGTATGCCTTACTTTATCGGAGCGTGTATAATCGGACGGGCTTTTCGTCCACCAAGCAGCGTGGTACATGGGCCTAACGTTAGCGTTAACGTTAGCGTTAGCGTTAGCGTTAACGCTAACGTTAACGCTAACGTTAGGATCGGCCGGTGATTACAGCTCTTACGGCACAACCAATAGTAATCGCGGCCATAAGGGCCCACGCTGCTTGGTGGACGAAAATCCACACTTACGTTAGTTAATGCCTATTTGACACGAACATTAGGGCCGACGGGGGCGTCAGCTGACAGCTGACACTCAATTACGGCTCTTACGGCACAACCAATAGTAATCGCGGCCATAAAGGCCCATGTACCACGCTGCTTGGTGGACGAAAAGCCCGTCCGATTATACACGCTCCGATAAAGTAAGGCATACAGCTTTACGTCTAACATGGGTTGTGCTATAAGAACCGATTGGGGGGGGCAAAAAAGCAGTGATTCAGGCTCTTATGGCACAACCAATGTTAATCGTGGTCCCGTTCTCTCATAGCTTATCTACTAACTTACCATGCATTATAGGTATGCCCATAGCTTCGTTTAGACCAACCACCGTCTAAGCAAGCGGTAACGTAAGAAATTCCATCAGAATCAACGTGGCCACGTTCTTTAGCAAGAATGTATTCTTTGCCTGCAGCTTCCAAAGTGGCCCATAAAGAATCTTTCCGCACCTATTAATCAATCACCAAATTGTACAAAACCCCTAAAGACATGATGATGTATCATATCACAAACATCACGTCATATTAAAAATACTTACAAGTGCTAACCGTCTTTGGGTTTCAAAAAATAAGCTACCATTTAATGAGGGAATATCTAGAACTTCTAAATCCCCTGAAGTGGCATGGCTTTCTTTAAGAGATAGGAATTATTGACTATTCTGTAACCAGACATTTCGTCACGTTTCTCTACTTCAGCTTCCATATGATATTTCATGACCCGACAATGAAAAAGAATACAAATGATTGTTTTCACAGGTCGCAATGTAATGAAACAAAACTTGCTCATTGTATTCATATACTGAACCCCACGTAAAGTCATACTCATTCTTTTGAACAGTTAAATTCAGGTATTTCAGACAGTTCAGGATGTTCATTAGAAGAAGTTAAAATGCTATCCACAATACCATCTAAGAGAAAACGACAGTCTAAGGCTGCCTTTGTGAATAACTCTTCTAATATTTCTCCTGCAATTACAGGACCAGATTTCTTCTCTATATTTCGCAGTATACCTTTAGCATGCTTATTACGTTTTCGCCTTCTGGCATATGTGCGTCCCATGTTTGTTAAGGTGCCATTTACTATTGTCGAAAATGCAGTTTGTCTTAAAAAAGGCTGTTTTTTACAACTTGAATAAGTATAAGTTTTGAGAATACACAATCTTCAGTTTAACTAAGAGAAATAACAATGTAACATGCTCAGATTTGCGGATGATATAGCAGTGTTAGCATCTAGCAAAGAAGAATTAGGAGCGGCTCTGAATGAAATGGAAGCAGTTTTGACACAGGGCTTCGGCATGAAAATCAATAAAAAGAAAACTAAAATTTTGGTATGTAGGGGATGTGAAAATAGAACTAAAATGGAAATACAAATTGGAAATGAGAAGATAGAGGAGGTCGCGGATTTCTGCTACTTAGGAAGTAAAATAACTCAAGACGGTAGGAGCACTAAAGATATAAAACAAAGAATGGCGCAGGGCCGAGTTGCGTTTAACAAAAAGAAACAACTGTTATGCTCGAGAACGGTTAATATAGAGACTAGGAAGAGACTCTTAACGTCGTATGTATGGAGTACGGCATTATACGGGTGCGAAACTTGGACAATAGGAGAAGCGGATAGAAAAAGAGTAGAAGCGTTTGAAATGTGGTGCTACAGACGCATGATGAAGATACCGTGGATAGATAAGGTTAGCAATAGGGAAGTATTAGAAAGAGTTGGGGAAAAGCGAAAGGTATGGAAAACAATAAAGAGTAGGAGAGATAGGATGGTAGGACACCTTCTAAGACACGAAGGAATAGTTCGTGACATACTAGAGTCAGAGATAGGAATAAAAAGAGGTAGGGGTAGGCCTAGATTAGACTACTGCTCTCAAATAGTTAGGGATGTAGGATGTTCTACTTTTAGGGAAATGCGTAGGTTAGCTCAGGATAGAAAAGAATGGAGGTACGCGTCCAACCAGTCTTCGGACTGAGAACCTTATGATGATGATGAACAATATACCTACTTATTACATACTTACTAGTCAGTAAACAAGGAGGTACCTAGGTAACACTTAAAGTTCTTACCTACAACTCTGTATAATAGGTACCTTTCTTTCAATTATCAATTATTCCTGAATGCGTACAAGTATCTAAAACTTAACACCATAAAACACCCCCTTCAGTACCGTCAAATGGGGTTAAGTGAATTAAAAAAAAAAACTGCTTTTTGTTGCTATCTGCGAAACCAGAAAAAGGTAAAATATGCAAAAAATAATGTGCATTCTAGCACCTTTTCCGAAGGATCTAAGATATACAGGGTGATCAGTTAAGGTTACGGAGCGGCTGTATCACGGAAACCGTTCACGCTACAATTTTGGGATAAAAAATTTATTAACAAATATAGCCAAAAGAATTTAGCCAAAAATATTTTTAAGTTCGTAACTTCATTGCTAGGGGTCGAATTTACTGTGGCGTTACAAAAAATCTTTAATTTCTCAAAATAGCTGAGATATAATGTAGGTCGAAAATACACTTTTCAGAATCTTTGTTAAGTCCTCTATAAATTTTGTTTAAACATTTTTTCTCTATTTACCACGGCAGCGGCAGGGCGAAGAACTACAATTAAATTTTTCTTAAATGCTGTAATTTGCGTTTGGCTTAACCGAATTTAACAAACTATAGCTCATTTTGAAGGACTCTTTAAGCCGATTTACTTTTGTTCTAAGAACTTTAAAAATTAATTTGAATGCTAAATGATAATTGGCGCTATTAAAAATATGTCATACTTGATCTGATTTCTTCAAAAAATTAAATGCAACCCTACAGCTTTTTTTACTCTGTTTCATAGGCCATTGGTTGAGATAAACAAATCTGAAAACCAGAGGTGAATATCTCTTTTCGTTTTAAAATTATTGCAGAAATAGTAGATGAGGATCGGAGTTTCCGTCTTTTTTAATTCCCTAAATAAGATTAACTTATTTTAAATAAACAATAAATGTTGAAACTATCCATAAATGACTATTCTTTCTCATATGAGTATTTTTAGTACCTAATTAGTGTTTTATTGTTTAATTTTTATTAAAAAGGGCATCAGCATTATTATTTATTTAATTGTAAATATCCTATAGGGTACTTAAAATTAAATAAATACTGCTATGATGCTCTTTTTAATAAAAATCAAACAATAAAACACTAATTAAGCACTAAAAAATACTCATATGAGAAAGAATATTCATTTATGGATAAATTTGGATAAAGTTTCAACATTTATTGTTCATTTAGAATAAGTTAATCTTATTTAGGGAATTAAAAAAGACGGACCCCCGATCCCCATCTACTATTTTTGCAATAATTTTAAAACGAAAAGAGATATTCACCTCTGGTTTCAGATTTGTTTATCTCAACCAATGGCCCGTAAAACAGAGTAAAACAAGCTGTAGGGTTGCAGTTAATTTTTTGAAGAAATCAGATCAAGTATGACATATTTTTAATAGCGTCAGCTATCATTTAGCATACAAATTAATTTTTAACGTGTTTATAATAAAAGTAAATCGGGTTAAAGAGTCCTTCAAAATAAGCTATAGTTTGTTAAATTTGGTTAAGCCAAACGCAAATTACAGCATTTTAAAAATATTAAATTGTAGTTCTTCGTCCTGCCGCTGCCATGGTAAATAGAAAAAAAAATTGAAACAAAATTTATTGGGGATTGAGCAAAGATTCTGAAAAATGTATTTTCGACCTACATTATATCTAAGCTATTTTGAGAAATTAAAATTTTTTTGTAACGCCATAGTAAATGCGACCCCTAGGAATGAAGTTACGAACTTAAAAATATTTTTGGTTAAATTCTTTTGGCTATATTTGTTAATAAATTTTTTATCCCAAAATTGTAGCGTGAACGGTTTCCGTGATACAGCCGCTCCGTAACCTTAACTGATCACCTGTATATTGACCCTTTTTAAGTATGGGAACCGCCCCTTTTTGGACAAAGGGTGATTCACTTGACGCACCATTGTGGGGTGAAGTGGATCACCCGTTTAAATTTGCGTTTTATTCATTTTAGTCTAAATGGGTAAAGTTTAAATTTGCGTTTTATTCATTTTAGTCTAAATGGGTAAAATGAATCAATTAATAAGTTTTAAAAAAGTGTACATTGAAAACAATTGATTAACGCAAAAAATACATTGTTTTACAAGAGAAACCTTTATGGTTAGTTCCGGATGTCTTTTCATGAATGTTTTAAACCAGTCCAGGCCTGGAAGATTGTCTTTGAATCTTTTTCAGTTACCCCTAACTTGTTTAGATATTGTTGTACTATTCCCCTGATATCGTTTGATTTCAAAGGAAACCCCTCACCCTGCGCATATTTGAAGTGATTTTTAATGTATGAAAATAAATAGGTGATCTATATATTTTTATTTCAAAATTACAGTCATTCCATGTTGTTTTAATGTTATGCAAAAGAATACAAATTTCGGGTTTTTACCGATTCTATGAGTTGAAACTAGTTCCCTCAAACGAACGACTCGGTAAAACTAGTTTTGACTAAGAATCACAGTTAGAACGCGAAGCCCATTAAAAATTATTATTTATTCGGGTTTTTACAAATACGTCCCGTCAGTTCGCGTTTTGACTAGTTAAAACTAGTTTTCACAAAGGCTCTTTGTTATTTTTATTTCTAACTAGTTAAAACGGGTTTTCACGGAACTCGGGTTTTACCGGTAACATACAATAAGGTATTTTGAATTTGAGGCAAATGTTACCTTAGGTAAACAATGGTTGAAAATTACTTTCTTATTAATACATAGATAAGCAAAACACGTATCGGACAAATAATACGAGTACAAGAGAGAATGCTGATTTATGTAGTGTACAAATATAAGAACAGTTAAAAATACACAAATTAATATGCTACTTTTTAAACTGAAAACCATAAGTCCTACAATAAAAATAATTCATTTTATTAGTCTTCAGGTTCTGAGTCCCCGTGACACTCGGCTTCTGTAGTATCCCACCTCAAAATTTCATAGTAAAATTGCTCATGGCCTCGTGTATATACTATAAGCCTTTTCAGATCATCAGATCATCGAGTTTCTTTATTGGGACTTTCCCAGCAGGATAAGCTTTTTCTGATGGCAGTTCAGGAGCAGTGTTCGTTTTTAGAAGACTAAAAGTAGAAAAGATAACCCCATCAATAAAAGTCTTTGCTATAACTTTTCCAAGCGTATCTCTACTATACACGAACTCTATGAATGACGATATCTTAAAAGGGTCCCTTTTATTTTTAGATATGCCTCTTCTAGAGGTTTCATCTTAATTAGTCGTTTTTTTATATGAGCGCGGCCACCATTCCTTAAAAATTAAAACATGATTTCATCAGATTTTACCTCAAATGGCCGACTTTACTAGCCTTCACGAAAAGCTAAGCATATTCACGGGGGTGTAGATCCGGTCACTTAAAAAAAAACGTTTTATTGAACCAAAGTCACGGTCATATGGAAGAAATGAGTGACCGCGTGCGGGAAAATAATGGGTATTTTTTTTTCAAATTTTCCTGTCGCACAAATTCATCAAAAAAATTTGCAACTGTATGATTCCTTTTCTGTCCTGCTGCTCCATCACTTAACAAAACAATATTTTTTACGGTACTCGGCACATCTTTTTTTATATAGTGTAATAAGAAGGAACACACTTCATTGGGACTTGTTAAGCTTGATTTTCTGCTGGTTTTTGAACCCCAATATCTTGTTCAGCTTGATCTTCTGCTGGTTCTTAAACACCAAAATCTTCTTCACCAAGGTGAAGAGCAAGCTCTTTATGGGCAATCTTATTCGGTTTGCGCCTTCGTTTAACCTCGCTAACCTCAATCGAAGTAGTTAGAAAATGAGAGCCTCAGATACGAACCCGTTCGGAGCACATAGCGCCATCGAGTTCTCGAGGTGCCATCGACTTCTTCGGCAGTGACCTTGAAAGAGACCAGAGGCTGCTGAAGGAGTCGTTGAGGCATCCGAAGAAGTGTCTTCAGCAGCGGCATCTGCAGCAGCCTCTGGTGTCTTTCAAGGTCATTGCCGAAGAAGTGGGCATGTCTTCAGCAGCGTCTGGTGTCTTTCAAGGTCATTGCTGAAGAAGTGGTGTTCAGCAGCCAAACATTTACGAAGTTGCTCGGTAGTACGCTGGAAAAAATATATCCTATATAAAACCATACAATTAAGCAACAAGGAAGTAAAACCTACATGGGAATTCTCATGTGCAAAATTGAATTCTTCTGAAATTTGCAGCCATGTTTTCTTCTTTTTGGACACTGTAATTGCATTTGTTTTTTTACATTCTATGAAATCACATTTCTGTGAGATAAATTCCTGTAAAAATGTTTTTTCTTCGCCAGTCATGAAAGATCTTTTATTTTCCATAGGGCGAGTGATGAAACGCCTACCCTACACGAATATATTTTATGTATACAAAATAGAAAAAAATAAAATACTTAACTTACCCCAACTGCAGGACATTGGGCTTTTACAACCGCAATTAATTCTGGAATACAATCGTTGGACAACACAGACATACTATTTTATTTCCTGTAACATATTTTTGCTACCATTAGCAAAATAATTAAAACACCTGAAACTACATATGTACCTGTTGTATTGAGTATTTGACTAATTTTCCTTTCCGTAAATTGGCAGATATGTCCTGACCTGAACGGTTTAATTATACCACCTTTATTTTTTCTGTTGAGCAACATGTACCAGTCATCTGTTGCAGAGTCTTGTACATCTTCCAATGCCCCAATACATGTTGCACAATGTATTCTTCTTTTCATCATTGTTACTACAAATCCGCTAATGTAGACAACAACATTCTCTGATAATAAAGACAATAGCGGGATATTTGAAATGGTGTAATTATGTTCTTCTTCGGTAAAAATATCAGAAGCTTCCAAACTAGACTTTTTCATCACAGAAACATCATCAACACCAACAGCTGTTGACAATTTTTTTAATTTTTGATTTTGTTATAGTTAGAATGGTTGCATTGTCTTGTATAATGCAGTTACCACCAAAGCCATTTCTAGAGTTCGACAGGTCAAAAACATTATTGAATGTTCTTATAAATTTGATCGTGCTTTTGGCAGTTGCAAAAGTGGGGTGTTGCACGTCATCCATAAGGAATTCCAGGACATTGGCTACGCTTTCGCTAATGGTTTGAGCAGCAATATTGACCTAAAAAAATATGTTACACAAAATATATTATTTAGTGCCAAAACGAAATGATTCACCCTCTTGTAATTCAAATAATTTTTGAATTAACGAGAAGTCTATTATCTGGCCTTCTTCATCATAAAAATATTTACAACTTGCCCAGTTATTTCTTATCATTTTCAACATGTGGCAGGCGTCAAAAACTATGTACACTCTTGAATTGTTTGAAGGGTGCAAAAAGTAAGGTCTCATTTGCATAATGCTTTGTACACTTGCACCAAGTTCTGTAGCCATTTTAACATGTGCACTAGGACCATCACAAGTAACAGATGTAATGACTACACCAGCATCATGTAACTTCTGGAGAGCCTGATTTACTATATTTGCTTTTTCAGCACCGGATAATCGATTTAGTAAGAAATAACCAATTGGCAATTTCCAATGACTATTAAGGTACACTATCATCAAAACCAATGCCTTCCTGGCACAAGATAATGACTCCTGTTTAGTTTTTGTTCCCACATCAACATAGCCCCAAACTTGCTTTTTTATTGCCATCTCATCCAGCATGAGGGAACATAAAGTCTTTATAGCTGTAACCGTATACGTGATAGAAGTGAAACTTCTGAGTTAGATTTACGATGAGAGATAGAGAGAGTAAAGTACTCTTTTTGTACTTAGCACACAGATTTCTAGAATTTATAGTGCAGCACTTAACCGTCACTTAAAGCTGAAGTGAACGTGTCGGAATGATAATTTCGTTTCTGTTCGGAGACCCTCTGTTTTTACAACTCGTGCAATTTTTCGATGTAGTACTGAATCCTGTCACCTGGAGAAATTCATTGAATATTTTGTTGATTGCAAAAATTTTTTATTTGCTAATTTATTTGTTTTAGGTATTTCGAAAATTATAAAGACGTACAATAAAAGATCAGTGCATTGATTAAAAAGCAAATGTTACGCACATGGTCATTTTGAGGTATATCAAAAAATGAAGTAAAATTATACTTGCATATGCGAGTTACTTTATCTTTCTTTCCTCTCCGCCAAATACAACACATTTACGAAAACCGATGGCAAAGGCATCGGATTATCTGCAGCTTTGGACAGTCTTTTGATTTTACCAGAGCATATAAAGATTGATTGCTGCCGCATAAGTTATTAGCCCCATCAGTTCCCAGAACAATCAAATGGTCAAGGCGAAGACATAGTATGTGAATATCATCAATTTTTTTGTTTATTCTTACTTTTGTAGGTGGTTCCAGCAGATGACTACTATGCAATATAAAGAGTACCATATAATAAGAATGCCAGTAAACAAATCAAAAATAGATACGTGCATTTTCTAGTAGATAAGTCAACAAAACAATATTCTCCTTCAGAAATAAATTGTAAATAACAAAAAGCTACTTATGATATCACTCTACTCACCAAAAACTGATAAACAAACAAACACCTCAAAATAATCTGCTGGGACGCGCACAGTCGCAATGACAGTGCCAACTGCCAATGCCGACCTAGGCCAAACATTGAATTTTTTAACTAAACTGAAGTGGCGCAATCTTGTGCATAAGATCTGAATGAAAGTATTTTCTTAATTACATGACTCTAACACTTCTTTATTTTATATTTTGCATAATATGAACTGATGGATTAGGTGGAAATAGCTTAAATGAAATTATTAGTATTAATTGATTTTTTGGATATTTTTAGAAAATTAGGGGCTTTGCGGTACTTCTAAGCATCATTTGAAAATTAAAAGCAAAATATTTTCGCTATGTGGAGCAAAAAAGGAAAAGAATTGGCACTATTACAAAACAAAATTCGAGACTTCGTTTTTAAGTTCCACCCTACTGTACGTGTTAAGCAATGTGTTAGGTATTGTTATTTTTGCTTGTATTCTCTTACGTCGTCATCTGCAGTGAATAGTCGAAGTTTGTTTTCATATGGATTTTAATTATGTTAAAATTTTCTTGTCTTTGAATTAAACAAAACCATAAATTGTCATTTTTATTCAATATCAATAGTAGGTTTTGATAAACATTTATACTAAGCAATTATACAAATACATGCATACCCGTAAGTACTTAATTAAAAAACTTGCGCCTTGCCTTTGCGTTTGGCAAAGTCTTGGATGAGTTCCTTCACGTGCATTGCTGAAGCTTCATCTGCTTCAATCGATAAAACAGCCAGGTTGCTTAGGCGATCTTCAGTCATTGTAGTTCTTAAGCAGTTCTTGATTAGTTTAAGTTTTGAAAATGACCTTTCCGGGGACGCCGTAGTGACAGGCAAAGTTAAATATAATAAAAGGGATGTTACCACTGTATTGAATCTTGACGCTATAATATTATTTTTAATTATTAATAATTCCACAAGTTCTTTTACTGCTTTCGTTTGCGAAATTTCCTCTCTGAGCACCGCTACGACACTTACCATTGCAGCGGAAATTCTGTGGATATGTCATCTTCATAATAGTTCAGTAGATTTTCCGCGCATTCTATTAAATCTTCTTCAGAGCACAGAATTAGATTTTTTGGATTTAAAAAATTAAACACATTGGATATATTGTCAAACACTTTCAAAAACACATTTATTCTAAAGTATTCCTAGTCACTATCATACCTGTGATCTTGAGCTAATTCGTCAAAGTGACGTCTGGTTATTTTTCTTCTTTTTTGATCAAATTCAAGTTTAATATTCCATTTTACAGCTAAACTGACAGATTCGTTCTTTATCAATTCATACGAGTTTCTAAAATTTAGAAGAATTGTAGAACTTTTTAGGCCCTCGGCTGCTCTGGAAAGGTCCATGTTTCTTGCTTGTAAGGTTTTTGAAATACAATTTAATTCACAAAGAATTTTTGTTAAAATTGTGCATTCAAACGAAAACTCGAATGTATCCATTTTCTTTTTAATACGTTTGGCCTCTTCTACTTCCTGTTTCTTATTAAAAAAGATGATCTTATCCAGCGCCTTGATAATATCTAGAAATCTCATTTTCACAGCCATCATAGACATAATTCTACCTGCCCTGCGAATTGGATTCAATATTTTCAAAGTGACAGTTGATTCTCCTGTCATTTGCGATAACAAACGTAGCTTGCCTTTGGTTGCTTTTGTTTGACCAATGTCTGCACTCCCCCATAAACACCACTCGTAACAGATGCTCCATCGTATCCTTGCCCCCGGCATTTATGCAAGCTGATACCATTTTCTTCCATTAATTTTAAAATTTGTGTGGAAAGTCCAACTGCAGTATGGTTTTTTTTATGCACTGTAGCTACAAAATGGGCTTATTGTGTTCACCCTAATTCTAAGTCACCCATTCCATGATCTTGGTGCCTTGGACCAAACGGTACAAGTCAAACATTGAATGCGTGGAAAATTCTTCCGGTTCCATCAGACATCGCCCGAAAATTCGCTGTCTCTTTTGGTCTAGAGCTTCACATCTGCACAAGATGTGCATAGCTGTCTCCCGTTCCTTATTACACAAGCGGCAGTTAAAGTCTCCGTAATATTTGCCAATCTTCCACAGGTGTTCTTTAACGGTCGTGTGTCCCGTTGGGAAGCCTGTTACAATTCTAATTTGCATCCTACTAAGGCAAAGTAGTTCTGAGCATCTTTTCCTGCAAAGTCCCTTTATATACGACTTGCTGTGCCTGGGTCCTGGAATCATGTTCCAGTAATAAATTGTGATGTTGAGCGCGAACCCATCCGTTTACTTGGTGTCTAACGGCACTCTTAGTTATGCCTAGGGCAGGTTCCGGTCCAACGAAAGGATCGTTGGAGTCCTGCTTTACTAGTTTATCGGCTTACTCGTTCCCTACCAGCCCACAGTGACCTCGAATCCAAAGCAGTCTCACTGCGTTCCGTATGGCTAGGATATTAAGTTGCTCGAAGCATTCCCACACCAGTCTGGAAGACATCTTTGGGCTCATAAGAGCCTTCAAAGCTGCCTGGCTGTCTAATAAGATAAAGATCCGCTGATTCTGTAGCCCCTCTTAATGTTTTCCCGCGCACATTGTAATATCGCGTAGACCTCTGCTTGAAAGACAGAGGCATATTTGCCCAGAGAGGAGCTGAGTTTCACTCTTGGTTTATCTCCAAACAGTCCTGACCCAGCACCTGTGTCGGTCTTAGAACCGTCGGTGTACCAGATTAGACTGCCGGAAGGTATGCTGTTCAGAATTGCGTTCTCCACTCTAGGGTCATCGATTGTGGCCTGAAAGAGTGGTTGTGTGGTGTTCTTGGGAACCATGTAATCCGTCCTCATGTCAAGCATGGGATCTTTTATGTCCTCAATAATGCTAGTATGCTCTGTACCCAGACGGACATGGTAAAAATAATTTTGCAGTCTGTATAGTGCCAGTCTCGCCTCCCCCTGTATCACGAAGTGGTGAGGTCCAGAAGAGTTTCTATGGCTGCAGTTGGCGAAGTCCTCATCGCCCCTGTTATCCCTAGGCAGGCAAGCCTCTGAATTTTGCTTAGCCTTAGCCTAGTAGTTACCTGTTTGACTTTGGGCCACCATGCCAAAGCTGCATACATTATTCCTGGTCTGACCACTTTGGTGTACAGCCAGTGCACCATTCCTGACCTTAGACCCCATTTTTTGTTATATGTTCGCCTAACTACTGCAAGAGTAGTTTCCGACTTTCTGACTATTCTATCGATTTGTTGGGTCCAGGTGAATGTTGAGTCCAGTATAACCCCAAGATACTTGACCTCCATTGACAGTTGGATCTTCCTACCACGGAGATATAGAGGTCCAAGAGCCTCTATATTTCTCTTTCGCGTAAATGGAACTATTGTTGTTTTTTCTGGTCAAGCCTTCCTTTTCAGTCCAGGCTGCTACAATACTCAGGGCCATTTGCATACGTTCCCTAATCGTACTACTAAATCTTCCCTCGACTGTGATGACTAAATCATCTGCATATCCTAGGGGAGAATATCCTTCATCGCTGAGTTTCCTAAGCAGTCCGTCCATAACTAGGTTCCACACAAGAGGAGATAGAACTCCATCCTGCGGATAACCACCTGCCACCCTGACTGCCAAGGTCTCATCAAGTAGTGTAGTAAACACGACTCTCTCCCTCAGCATGCAGTCTATCCACCTGTATTACAAAGCCTCTAGTCCTGTTGGCCTACGACTTTGAAGATACTATTGAATGATGTATTATCGAACGATCCTTCTATGTCCAGAAAGGCGGCTAGGAGGATTTCTTTGTTCTCCAGCACTTTCTTCCACTCTCCATGTAAGGTGGTGTAGAGCAGTTTCTGTAGACATTCCTGCTCTGTATGCTAACTGGTTTTGATGTAGTGGCCTGTTTACCAATACATCATCTCTTATATGCTTGTCGAGCAGCTTTTCCATTGTCTTAAGCAGGAATGACATAAGACTAATGGGCCTGTAAGATTTTGCTCGAGAGTAGTCCGTCCGACAAGTTTTTGGTATGAATACTACTCTGGTAAGTCTCCATATTTTTGGTAGATAACCTAGAGCCAGACTGGCCCTAAATAGCATACATACTGTTAACAGCAGAAGGTCCGATCCCTTCTGCAGCAGGATTGGAAGAATCCCGTCTGGTCCCGGTGATTTGTACTGCAGTATGGTTACTAACCCTCGAAAAACCAAGAAAAGTTTCTTTTATTTCAACTGCAGTTGGTTCGCCCCGCTCATTTTTACAATTTCCACGTATCTATACACCTCACTTAGCTTATCCTTCGTCGATAGATCTTGCGTCGTATCCATAATTACGGAAAAATGGAGCTTCCTGAAGTTTTTTGATTAACGACGATTTCAGGTTTGACCCCAAACAATTTACAAGTTCATTTTGTATTTCGTTGTTCCTTTGGGCATATTTAACACTTGCTTCAGAATGTCATCGTATTTGGAAATGAGTTGTACCGTTGACAAGAAGTTGCCATTGTAAGTGTCTGACAAAGATTCTCGATGACCACGAAATGCCAGTGAGTTTTTGGCTAAACTTAAAGTTATATTTATCAATCTATCCAAAACTTGAGACCAAAAACTTGCCTCATACTTGGCTTTCTCGTCAAGCCAACCATGTATGGTATTGCTACGTTTCCACCGTTCGTAGTGGTAACAAGCGGCTATATGGGATTGAGAACATTCGTGTATTTTAATTTTTTTGGTTAAACCTCTCCAGTCTCGAACGCCCCCGCTACGCCAATTTTCGAGTCTGCTGTTGGAAAATAACCAACATGGTTCGCAGAACACAGCATCCAGTTCAGGAGAATAGCATAGCTATAACCTCTCTACAGGCCCATATTTTGTTTGTTTTCTGTAGTAAACCTTGGAAAACCTCCGATTATTTTGAAGTGGATCACATGGAAACGGACCCAGAGGTCTGCATGATTTTGCGCAAATAATTTTCAGTTTCAGCTCATCAGATAAAATTACATTTTGAAAATCTGCCAAGTCAGTTGTAAAGCCGTTTTCAGAAAAGTCGGCGGAAGCTATATTATTTGCAACCCTGCATGATGATACTTTGTCCTCCATTAGTTCCGTTTCTGCTCTTTTTGACTTGCTTCCATGTTCTACTGTAATAAAAAAGCACGCAATTACTTACACTTTTTATTACAAGAATAGGTGTTTGTATACTTTGTATTACCTATTTATTTAGTGAATTGCGTAGCATGAATATGTTGAACATCACAAGATAAGAAAACATGACAATGTGTTTGACTTCTTACATTCAATCCTTCACACTCATTCTTAATAATTTCTTGATCGATTTCACAAATTGGAAAATGATACTACCCTTTACAGGAACCTTTTTACAATATTAATAAAAAACTACAATTTTACTGTAGACCAGTTGCAATCAAAGATAAGCAAAGACGAAAACTTGAAACCATGATTACATGATTAGTGTATGGTTAAAATCTAAATTTTTAGGAAGGTTTTTTATTTTGTGTGAAATAAATCTTAAATTCATCGGAAAAATGCGAATGACTATGGTATTTCATTTTACTAATATTATCGCAACAAAATAGTATATTGTTTAATCAGGAAGAAAAGTGTCGCTTTTTAGACGAGTCACAAAAAACACTTTTCGTCCGAATAAAATATGCTATTTTTCGTTCAAACGTTGAAAATATGTTAAGAATTCAAAATAATTAGCTATTTTCTTCAAACGTCAGTAAACATGACATTTCTAATTTTTAATTTTTTGTTACTCAAAATAAACTGTAAAATATCCAGATATCTCTGTAAACATCATAGGAAATTCGTCAACTGTCGCCGTGAGCGGCATCAAATTAGGAAAAGTAACTTTTACAGCCTTGGCAGTAAAGTTGAACTTAAAGTTCATGTATACAGTCGCGAAATGTCATGTTTTTCTGACTTTTGAAGAAAAATAATATTAATGACTAATTTTTAATAACTTTTTCATAAAATTAGGCCTACTATGATCTTCAGTAAAATTATTTAATAGTAGGAACCTAGAAAAAATGACCTTTTTAAAGGTTAGTAGGCGTACATGCTGGAAATTTGAAATGGATGTTAAGATAAATAAGAAGAAACTTCGTACATGTGAGGAGTGAAATAAATCTGTTATTTAATTTTAAGAGGAACACACCCTGTTTAATTCAGTAATGTGCGGGTCCTGAATCTTGGCTTTTAGAACTGATTTGGCAGTTCCCAATATTACTGTTTGTTCTGGTTGAATGTTCGGATTCGGCTCTGCGTTTTCCAAATTGTTCTCTATACCTCCGGTATTATTTTCTAAGAAACTAAAGAAGTTTGTAATTTGTGGAAGCTTTTATTTGGTGCTTTGAATTTGCTTCTGACGTCGTTTTTTGCCGCACCGCTTGTTAAACTTAATTTCTTATCTTCCATATTCTGTAATTGAATTTAACGGTTAAACAATAACCAGCTACGAAAATTTAAAGAAACAACTTACCTACCTTAATTAATTAACTGCTGTTGCATTTTTTTATATTCAATGGTTTAAACTTTGTTGGTGCCCCTGTGATGGTGAAGTGGCATTTGACTTACGGGCCCCCTTGGGAATCGGGCCCCCGCATGCGGGGTCTGGCTCCCCCTAGTTCTGCCACTGGGACCCGTACCTCCATCCTTTCCTATCCTGAGCTAATCTACGCATTTCCCCAAAAGTTGAACATCTTACATCCCTAACTATTTGAGAGCAGTAGTTTAATCTGGGCCTACCCCTACCTCTTTTATTCCGATCTCTGACTCTAGTATGTCGCGAACTAAGCCTTCGTGCCTCAGAAGGTGTCCTACCATTCTATCTCTCCTATTCCTTACTGTCTTCCATAAATTTCGCTTTTCTCCAACTCTTTCTAATATCTCTCTGTTGCTAACCTTATCTATCCACGGTATTTTCACCATGCGTCTATAGCACACAATTCAAATGCTTCTAATTTTTTCCTATCCGCTTCTCCTATCGTCGAATTTTCGCACCAGTACAATGCCGTACTCCATACATACGTTTTTAAGAGCCTCTTCCGAGTTTCTACATTTATCATTCCCGAGCATAATAGTTGTTTCTTTTTATTAAATGCAACTCGGCCCTGCGCTATTCTTTGTTTTATATCCCTAGAGCTCCTGCCATCGCAAGTTATTTGACTTCCTAAATTGCAGAAATCTGAGACTTCCTCTATCTTCTCGTTTTCAATCTGTATTTTCGTTTTAGTCCTATTTTCACTGCCCCTGCACACCAAAATTTTGGTTTTCTTTTTATTGATCTTCATGTCATAGTCCTTCGTCAAAACCGCTTCTATTTCGTTCAGAGCCCTTCCTAATTCTTCTTTGCTGGATGCTAATACTTCTATATCATTCTCAAATCTGAGCATATTAATAGTGTGGCCCTGTATATTAATTCCAGCAGCTATTTTGTCTTTAACAATATTAATCGCCTCTTCGATATATAAATTGAAAACTAGAGGCGATAACGCACATCCCTGCCTAACTCACTTTCGGATATCCTGCTCAAATTCTATAACTGCCATTTACTCTTTGTATAGATTATGAATTATTCTTCTATACATACACTTCTCTAGTACATTTTTAAGCACTTCGAATATCTTCTTCCATTTTACATTGTCGAAAGCTTTTTCCAAATCTGCAAATCCTATATAGGCGCTCTTTTCCTTTTCTATTGGTTTTTCTATTATTATTCGTAAAGCTAGAATAGACTCGCGCGTTCCCCTATTTCTCCTAAATCCGAACTGATCTAATATTTCTTCCGCCCTTTTCTCCATCCTTCTTTGCACAATTCTAGTTAAAATTTTTGACGCGTAGGAAGTTGAACTGATCGTTCTAAAATTTTCACACCTATCCGCGTTTTTCCTTTTTGGCAAAGCTACTATGATGCTCCGTTTGTAATCTTCATTCAACAAAGCAAAAATCTCGTCGGACGTCAAATTGTTCAAGTTAAACCTTTTTCCATCCTATAAAATCCAAATATTTAACACAATGAATGTATACTGGTTTCACCGCGAAACCACATACGGTGTGCAAAAGGAAACGAAAAATGAATGAAAATCAATGTACCTACTTGTTTATTTGCAGCTTTGCACCACTTTTGTATCAAAAGACCCAATTGTTATGCTGCATCTTCACCAGTGGCGTAACGCAAAACCACAAGCCCCCCGCGAAATCGAGTTTGACACAAATTCAATGTTGCACGTTAATGTGTGCAAGATTTTGCAAAAGAAGAGAGTTCTTACCTTTAAAATTCAAAGACGTCTGACGTCTGAGCATGAGTGTACAATAGGGCGGGCCGAAGTTTTTATTTTTTTAATTTTTTACCGTAACAGCACTCAAAAGTTGCGTATTGAAGGGCTGATGACGTAAAAAATAGTTTAAAAAATCCTTGATAGTACTTTTAGCCCTCTACTTGCAGTCAAACTTTCAATTAAAAAAATTTTCGCTCAAGTCTTGTTCAATTTTATTTCAGTTCTTGGAAGGCGCAAGGTCGCTTTCTAAACAGTAACTGCGCTCTATTTAGCCCATTCTCGCTGGCTCACTACAGCCAATTGAATTTTAAGGATCTAGACCAGTGATGGGCGAACTTTTTCGGTGGCGGGACGAATCGATAAATGAAATTTTGCGGCGGGCCAAACTGAAATAATTCACGCAAATTTCGTATGTTAGCGATAATTCTAATAAAATAATGTATTGATATTGTTTTACATATTGCAGATTTTTTATAATAATCATGGGTTTTAGTAAATGGAACATGAAAATTTATCACAGAGTTTATTAAAATTTTTACAAGTTTACAAACTTTTTTTGTAAACCTGGTACATGTAATGAGGACTGATCATTCCTAGTTGACAATGGGAGCGTGTGAGCTATGGAACTGGCTACGTGATTTCATCATCTCTTCGTATACTGGATTCATTTGTGAACATGTTATTTTTAGTGTTGATGATAGGTGCTCGTTTTTCCTTCTGTAGTGATTTATAGAAATCGAGCTTATTTTTGAGTAAAAAAGCCTGTTTGAGTTAAGTGTTGCATTATGCAATTCAATTAATTCTAATTGAAGTAGACGTCAAAAACGTCAAACTTAGCGAAATATGTGATATGGTGAAGTGTGAAAAAGAGGCCTGTATAGTCGCGGGCCGGATAAAATAAGGTATTTTTGTTGAGTCGCGGGCCGGATAAAGTAATCCTGCGGGCCGGATTTGGCCCGCGGGCCGTAGTTTGCCCATCCCTGATCTAGACGAAAACTTAAATTTTAGTGGAGTATATCATGAAAGTTTACGCTCCTGTATGGTTCGAAGTAAGAAGAAAAATTTCGTGCAGAGAAGGAGCTGCTCACTTTTTCAAACTGGTGAGTTTTTCGCGATACCCAAAAGAAGATCTGAAGGCATTAGAAAGAAATGGATTTTTCGCTCATTCGGAAAACCTTCTTATAACAATGATTTCGGACAGTCGAAGACACGTTAGGGAACTTTCTGTGCGGAGAATCATTAAAGCAAGGGAAAGCAACAAATCTGCGTCTATCAGAGTGTTCAAGCCACCAAAAATAAATTTTATTGCTGAGGATTACATCGATATGATAGTGTGGTCTGATTCTCAAGTAACGCCTCCGCCTATTCTTTCCTACTTAAGTGACGAACAATTAGAAGCAATACTCACAAATGAAAAGGAAGGAAGAGATAAAGATTTAGTAGCAATTTTACCGTTCCCATGTCACACGCAGGTGGTAGAACGCTCCGTGAAAATGGTTACAGAAGCTGCCTTATCGGTAGCAGGAGAAGAGGCAAGAGACGGTGCAATACGAAATAAGTTCATTTCCAAATCAGAAATGCCTTCCTTCGAGACCAAACAACATTACGCAGCAGTATAAAACCATTTTTCAACGTTTTGTAATATTGTCATTGATTTTTATTATACTTGGGCCGCCGAACAGACGGAGTGATCACCCTGCAAGAACGTGCTCTAGGGAGGACCACTATCAATTTAGGACAACCGAACCGCAGTGATGAGCTTTCTTTAGATCCAATGTAGTCGCATCACTCCAATTCGCTTGTCATAAATTACAGTGTCATAGGTAAAAAAAGTGTCATAATGACACCCCAAATTTCTAAAACTTTAAGGCTTAGTAGAGGGCTAAAAGTACTATCGAGTTTTTTTTACTATTTTTTACGCCATCAGCTTGTCAATATGCAACTTTTAAGTTCTGTTACGGTCGGATATATATACATATGTTTTTTTTCTCATATACGAACGGCCCGCCCTAGTGTACAATGTCAATTAAAGTTAACACAACAGTTTAATGTGCAGTAAATCAGTTTGTTTGGACCTACAATATATTTATGTAACACGAACGAAAATATTGCACTACTGCGTTAATACTAGACGCACTGCATGTCCTAATAAAATATTGCATTTGGACTACAAGAAACGCGATTGGCGCCTCACATTTTTTTAACAAAGTCATTTATTAATTCATCCAATTTCCGTTTTCTTGCCTGTTGTTGTTCGATACTTATAAGTTATAAGGGACAAATAGCAAAGCCTTTCTTCTGACATTGTACTGCGTAGATAATTCTTAATTAATCTTAACTTGGAAAATGACCTTTTCGCCATTGCTACCGTAACTGGTAGAGTCAAAAATAATAAAATAGCGTTACAAAGTCGGATGAACTTGATGCGGCACACTTACTTTTAATTATTAAAAAATCACCTAATTCTTTTATCGATTTCAGTTTCTTTAATGTTTCAGTAAAAAATGCTTTAAGCGATAAAATCTAAGTCAGAAATTCGGTTGATAAGTCATGGCTGTAACGTTTTTGAAGATTACTGGTAGTATTGTATAATGTATCATTTGGAATTTTCGCAATATTTATTGGAGAAAGAAAGTTGAATTTTTAGTTTATGTCACTCATACCCTCAAAACCATTCTTCAGCTGAGCTGTAACAATATTAATACTTGCTTTATACACCCCTACTTCAAACAGTCGTTCAGTATTTTGCAGTATTTCGTCAATGACGAGTTCTTCGAAAAGTCTTAACTTTTTTATTTCTCTTCTGCAAATTTTAGCGTGATATTCCATCTAATAGCTACAGCACTAGCAGTTTCTTTTATATTTACAAAATTATTACGAAAATTTGCGACCTTTTTCTTTCAGAATACATACTTTCTATTTTCCTTAAAAATTATTTTTCACGCCTTTCAGGGCTGCGCTCAATTTTTGTAGTTCTTATGCCTACTGAACCTATTGCCATCATCCTTTTATCCTTTTGGCCTTTGAAGATAAGAGCTTTAGTGTATTTACACAAACAAAATTCTGCACTTACACGAGCTTGCATCAAAAAGTTTCTTTGCCGATTGCTTAAAATTTTTCAATTTTATGTTGATTCTTCCCATTTTTAATACTTTTCTTTCAATGTAATCTCTAATAATTTTCATGTTACGTGTGTCAGAAATGGTTGGGATTCAAGCTCTGGACAATATATTTCATTCAGTAACAGTAGGTTCCCGATTTCAGTTGTCAGATTTAAAGTTAAACTGAACCCATAAATAATGTTTCATAAAGTCTTCGTATGTTGGCAAAACACGATACTCTAAAGTTAATTGTTTTGGATCACCAAACACAGGACACTTCAACAAATTCCTAGTCTTAGGCACGTTAGCAGACATTATACGTTAACTCGAAATAACCTGTTGGGACGCGCACAGACGCAATGAGAGTGCCAACTGCCACCGCCGACCAAGGCCAAACATTGAATTTTTTAACTAAACTGAAGTGGCGCCATCTTTTGCATAAGATCTGAGCTAAAGTATTTTCTAATACTCTAATACTTCTTTATTTTATGTTTTGCGTAGTATGAACTGATTGATTATGTGTAAATAGCTTAAATGAAATTATTAGTATTAATTGATTTTTTTGATATTTTTAGAAAATCCGGGGATTTGCGCTTTGCGGTATTTCTAAACATCAATTGAAAATCAAAAGCAAAATATTTTCGTTATGTGGAGCAAAAAAGGAAAAGAATTGGCACTATTACAAAACAAAATTCGAGACTTTTCCACCCTACTGTACGTGTCAAGAAATGTATTAGGTATTGTTATTTTTGCTTGTATGCTCTTACGTAGTCATCCGCAGTGAATAGTCGAAGTTGCACACAAAGTCACAAAGTAGTCCCAGTTTACGGCACCTCCTAGCACATAAACACAAGGTGATATGATATTCTTTGGTAGAAAATGGATAGTATATAACAGTAAAGGCACACTGTTTTATTGCTGTTGTACCTGTAATTTCATCCACTATGAGCGAAACGAAAGTTTCAGGTTGTCCCAATTTTCCGAATGCTCGATACTTAAAATATCAACCAAACAATGCTTTCCCGCAACAGTAGCGTTTGTTTTCCCTATAGAAAGGTTTTTGGCAAAAATCTCTGTCTATAATGAACTTAATATATTCATCAAAAGGAATGGCGAGCCAGATTATTTTAATTCTGCCCTTCGCGTACCGTTGTGTAATGAGGTATTGTTATTAGCAAATTCTGCAATACCCACATTCGTTATTACTTTTATATTATAAATGTCTTAAAGGCAGACTGTGGCGATGATCAATAATGTGCATCACACACTTTACAATTGGAATATTCATGTTCCCTTTTAGTTTTGTTGGACTTTACCAACCAATTCTTATAAATGTCTGTTTTCAACTTGAATGTATTTTCATTTTTTGTTTATATTTAATTAAGCCTCTACTTTTTTTTCTAAGCACAGAGACGGGGGCTTCTACTTCTGCTAGCTTGAGAAGTACTGGCACATGCAATTTCTTTTATTTCTATTGTCTAAAAATAACAATCCCTTTAAAAAATGTACAAAAGTTGCAATTTAGCAACCTTCCTTAGTATAAATTAACGAAACAATTTGCAAAAAATGAGAACGATAACATTTTCTCGAAATCAAAACAAAGACAAGCGTCCGCACACTGCAACAAACAAAACAGTGGGGACGGTGTTTTAAATTTTTTAAATTTGTACTGGTATTTACAAATTCATTATTAACGTTATTATTATTGTTTTCTCATCTGGAGGTGATACATTTATTCACTCCAAATGGATATCTGTTATGATGTCATTTACTAACATAAATAACAAATCATTAAATAAAGATACTGATATTTCATATACTCGTGTAATTTCTGCAGGAGGCGCAGCCGAAAACTTGTAAAAATTCGCAAAAACTGCGAAATTTCCAGACGTTACAAAAATTGCTACACTGTCACTTCCAATTCTTTCTTATTATTATTTGCAAACGTATGCGATGTAATAGCACCAAACGCTTAAAATTTGCTAAAAACGTAACTCAACTTTACACCCCTAAATATCGCCCCCGTGCATCGCAGACCCCAAAAACATACGATGTTCGTCCTCTTTTCAGCTAGCCCAAAATTAAATTTGAGTACTATAGAAATATGCGATATAACAATATCTAACGTCGTCCTCTTTTCAGCTAGCCCAATATTAAATTTGAGTGCTACAGAAATATGCGATATAACAATATCGAATATTTAAAGTTTTCTAAAAACGTACCTCAACTTTACACTCCTATAATCTCACCCCCATGCATTGCACACCCCAAAAACCAATCCAGGCTATGTTGGCTGATCCATCCTATTTCTAACTAGTCCAAAATTAAAGTTGGATGTTTTATAAAGTATGCGATGTAACAGCACCGAACGCTTCCGTGTCCAAAAAATCGTTTTAACCTCTGTATTTCCGCACCCTCGAACTTTACATTTTCTATCCCTCTCTCAAAAGTTCGTATTTGACGAGATCTTCAAAATGACACCAAAAACATTGGCCTAGCATACGTAGAACTTGCAAAAATTCCCAAAAACTGCGAAATTTTAAGCGTTAAAATTCAAGCAAATATACAATTTTACTAAATACTTCAACATTATTCGAATCTTGATTTAACCTTGTTAACCATGCGTGTCCATGTTTATTTTATTTTTTTTTTCTATTCCACGCAAGTCTGGACCAAAACCAATAAAGCAATTTTTACAACGAACATTCACAAAATACCCATAATGTATATTCCACAAGGTAATGATTTTAATTTTGTGCGTGTCCATGTTTACTTTATTTTTTTCGGCGCTCCGCTAGTCAATCAATAAAGCAATTATTACAACGAACTTGCACAAAACAGGTATATTCCACAAAGTAGTGATTTTAATTTTAAAGGAAAACAACCTGACAATGCAAAAGTGTCAACTTCCCTACTTTACTGCCTACTTGTTACAAGTTCTGCAAAGTTAAATACAACTAGACTAATAATTACTGGTCAGTTAATAGCGTAGTCAGCCGGCATTCCGATCTAAGTCTTAAGAAAAAACTAATTGTAACAAAAGTTTTAGGAAAAAATCACACTTTTCCGCACGGTTTAACCAATACAGACGTAATACATATTCCAGAAATTTTGTGGAGGCTCACACCGATTGGTAAGACTGATTGAGAATAGTGTGAGCTGATGGAAACGACGGTGTTTTTGCAAAATGGTGAATTCACCATTTCCAATATTTTACAGAATAACCTAAAAACTATTACGTACATCTTTAGCGACTAAAATTTAGTTTTAATCGTAGAACATTATTCGTAAAGTATTAGATTGAACTTTTTTATATTATTATTTGATGTGCGATGGGAACTTGAATTGTATCCCAGTTGTAATGAATGATTTGGAAAGCAAATTTTCGCGTAAAATCTACATGTGACGTTTTATTCAAATTTGTATAATATTTGAATGCCAAGAAAGCATTTTTTGTTTCAATGGTTCCAAGCAGGCTTCTGAGTATTGCAAACTTCTTTGAATTCTAGACCTGACTGACGTATTAAAGGAGATCTCTCGAAGTACTCTTCTACCAATTTGGTTCTGGGTACATCGAACGTGTATCGACGACTCTCCAGGTCCACCCTTTTTTCGAGCAGGCTCACCCTCCAATGTCGTTCCACAGCTGCCAATAAACGCACGAATTATTTTATAAGTATAAGTAGCATACACGGAAGAACCTCTCTCTGGACGACACCTTTTTTTAAACCTGCAAAGGAAATTCTTTACTGGTTGTATAATCCCTTCTTATATAGTTGGGTAGCCTTTTTAACCGGTTCAAACCAGGAGTCCCAGTACCGTGCCATGGCTCGGTCAAAGGAAGTGTCGTACCTGTACCAGCTCCGAATACTGCTTGCCATTTTTTGTTTGTCATGGCTTCTTTTCCTTCGTTGATCTCAATTCTAATCATGATATTGGTTTGCGTGTCAGCAAGTGTTTTACATTCACAGTTCACGCCTTTCGTCTTTCTTTTCATTTTGATAACTGACGGCATTCCATCAGGATTGTAGCTACCTCTACCGTACCAAGAAAACATGCATCCAGGCTTGAATAAGTCATTCCATTTGGTATGTAGTCTATATATCAACTGTCTAATAGGCAGCCATCTATCACTGTTACCTTTTGGCCTAAGTGATAAATTATTCAAAATCAGCTCGAAACGATAGTTTCCCATGCCGTGCTGTACCTTTGTCCAAATGCTGGAAGCGGAAAAGTTGAAGTCTCTTCCTTTGTTGACCAATATTCTCGTTAAAAGTAGCAATAATTAATTAGATCGTAAGTAAGTAATTTATAGTAAATGTTCGATATATTCCCCGTTTAATTCAATACATAATCTGGCACGCTTTTTCAGCCAAGATCGAACACTCAAAGATTCCAGGTTGAACTCGTATTTGTTTGTCGTGCAGTATACCAAGTACCAACAACTAAATTAAATAAATTATAATAAATTAAGTACAAAAATATGAAATAGCCAATAACAGTTTTTGAAAGTAGAGAGGTGCAATTTGGGGGGTTCTTTGTCGCTGTTTTAGTTTCTTGGACATTCATGTCAAAAGAACACAAAGGTCTCATTATAAATTAAGAGAATAAGAGCTAGCGACATTTTTTTAAAAGTCATCTAGGCGACAAAAATGTTTAATCTTAATTATTATTAGAATATTGATGATCACAAAAATGAACGTGATCATAGTTATCTAATCAATTAAAGGCACAAATCGATAATTAAGTAAGAACTGCACGTCTGCAGGCTTAAGAGTTTTGATCGAAAGAGTAGGCTTTGACAAGAATTGCTATCGCGTGAACTGTCAAATTACTTGAGTAAATTCCTGCGTATTCTTAATTTTCATAACGAAGGTCACATTGAAAAAAATTTTAGATTTTATTAACTTAAATTTTAAACTTAACTTGCCTACTAATTTATTGTTACTTTCTTGTTGTTGTTGTTGTTGTTGTTGCTATGTCGTGTTTGTGTTGAATAGTTTTATGTTGCCAAGCTAGTCTTAAGTAACATTGTATCATATAAAAAACAGACATCCGAGATTCATTATTTTCACCGCCTACTTTTTCGGATGAAGCTGTAAGTAGCGTATGCGTTCAGTTGGTAGGTACTTACGTAATTATCGATTTATGTCTTCAATCCATTAGATAAATGTAACATATGATATATCGCTGTAAAGGGAATTTCATACAGATTTAGAACATGTAATATTACTGGGTATGTTACATTTAAAATTTTGAATGTATTTGCTGTATCTGAATAATTATTCTCAATTGTTTTTCTGATTTTAATAAATTATTGAAAATAAAGGGTCTAACAACTTTCATATATAACATTTGTTTGAAATTCTTACAATAGCCGAGATATCAGCCACACTGTATACGTATTGAAACAAATTTTCGATTTTTTGTCCACTTTGTGGCGAATAATTTAGAAAAATGTAAAAAGTTGAAAGTCGAGCACACAAGCTTCGAGAAACTGTTGGAAAACTAATCCCCGAAAGTGAGGCGAGGAAAATTTATTTCATTTAGCATTCTAAAACTGTTGGGCATTTTTCTAATTTTTCTTATTTCCTGTAATTTTCTAGAAAAAACTGTGTCGCTGTTATTTGTTTTACACTCTTGAAGAAAAGAATTTGCATTGACTTTTCTCCCGTCGTTTTTGAGAAAAATTAAAAAGAAAACGATTTGTATTTTTTTGAAAATTTATATTCTTTGTTTCTGTTTTCCGGAAAACTAAAATTGTAAAAAATGCGTAGAAAAATATCACGTCTATCCTTAAACTTAACGCCTCTGATTTAAAAATATATTATTGGTTACCATTACAGACAGCTAATTGATAGTAACCTTAATGTCAGATACCATTAATTTGTCTTAATTGCTAAAATGCTACAATAAAATGCATATTTTAAAACACCTAGGCACGGTACTAAGCCAAGTCTGTTATAGTCCTAGCGGTTAACGACAATTTTGGCCGAAACCCTGCAAATTGTGTTAAAAGCATGAAACTTGGTCGGCAGCTTAAATAGGTCAAATTAAGAGATTTTGCCCGCAGTACCCAAAAAAATACCCCGTAGGAGCAGCGCAGGGGCGGAACATATTCCAAGGGGCTTGAATTTCAAAAATAATTAAATAATAACCAATGTGGGCAAGTAATATGTCATTTAATATTGATTTGATATCCCTGAAGTCAATTCAAACCATATTGTATTTATAAATAGAACATTTTCAAAATGGCGGCCAGATTTCCAATTTTAATTCAAAATTTTGTTAAATTCGCTAATATTAAAAAAATGTGAAATATATCACATTTTTATTTAAATTGCAGGCTCTTAACCTGTTCTAATGATATTTTTTGGTATCCTCAAATTTCAAAATGGTTGCCATTTTTGAAAGTAAAATTTATTTGCAGTACCTATACCCTGTTGGATATGGATGGACGAACTGAGGGCATTTTAGAAATTTGATTTTTTATTTATCTTTTTATTTAACATGTCGATAATTTGTTTTTGAAGATAACTATACCTACATACAGGGTGTGTCACGACGAGTTCCTATTAGACGTTTGTAGAGAAGCTCACAATAGAATTCTGAAAATTTATAATATCACGTTTTCAAATATTCTCTATTTAATGAAAATAATGGCAACTTAATCCAACTTCCGCTTATACCGGAAGTGGCACTTAACTTCCTTATTTTAAATAAAACTAATACCTAATTTTTGTACACTTTTCGGTTCTCCATAAAATTTTAGATGGACTTTATGTAACATAAATAACTTCTAAAAGTCAAAATTTCCAAGATATACGCGAGGTTTCAAATTTTTTACAGTTGCAGGGTACTCTTTGGCGTCTGTGGCAAAAGAAACAAATTGAAATCGAAACAATTACGGGCGGTAGCATTAATGACAAAGGTCTAAATTAAAGTTCAGTGTACTCAAAGTTTGCAAATACTGGGAACAGTGATTAGGATGCGACATTAAACTGAGAAATCAAAATATTGCCAGAACTCAACAAAATTAAACGGAACGTCCCGTTTTTATGCACTTTTTGGATTTATATCGACTCCAACTAAAATTTTCCGTATAATCCAAAAAATGCAAAAAAGGGGACGTTCCATTTAATTTTGTTGAGTTCTGGCAATATTTTGATTTCTCAGTTTAATGTCGCATCCTAATCACTGTGCGTAGTATTTTCAAACTTTCAGTTCACTGAACTTTAACTTAGACCTTTGTCATTAATGCCACCGCTGGCAATTGTTTCGATTTCAATTTGTTTTTTTTGTCGCAGACGCCAACGAGTACCCTGCAACGGTAAAAAAATTTGAAAACTCGCGTATATCTTGGAAATTTTGACATTTAGAGGTTATTTATGCTACATAAAGTCCATCTAAAATTTTATAGAGAACCGAAAAGTGTAAAAATATTAGGTATTAGTTCTATTTAAAATAAGGAAGTTAAGTGCCACTTCCGGTATAAGCGGAAGTTGGATTAAGTTGCCGTTATTTTCATTAAATAGAGAATATTTGAAAACGTGATATTATAAATTTTCAGAATTCTATTGTGAGCGCTTCTCTACTAACGTCTAATAGGAACTCGTCGTGACACACCCTGTCATGGGCGTCGCCAAGGGGGGGCAGGGGGGCTTCCCCCCTGGCTTTTTGCACATAATGGAATATGGTAGGTACTATATTACTATAATGAAAACCAATCAATTATATGCTAAGAAAACTTTGCTTCGCCCCCCCCCCCCCCCTGAAAATTTTGGAGGTTGTTACGTTTTAATTTGGCATTAAAACAACAATTGTGTTTTCACCTTTAATTTTAGTTATAGCATTTACAAAAGTTTTATTATCTAGAGTCAAGTTAAAAGTATTATCTTGATTAGTGGGTACTATCTTTGTCCCCTTTCATTTAGCCCTTGTTTACCCCCTTTTCTTCATGCAGTTGCCTTTTCATCCTGTCAGATGGAACTCGGACTTTGCTTCTCTTCTGTTTCTGAAATTTTCATAATAACTTTCCTAGTGTAATCGCAGCTCTATTGTTATGACTTACCTTGAGTTTCGTGGGTTCTTCCTTGTCTTCTTGCATTGTATTTTTATGTCTATTTGATTCCGATTTTTGAGTTCCGGGTTTGTTTACTTTGCGCTAGAGGTAGGACCTTGCTTATTTCCTATTTTCTTGCCAGTTTCGGTTGGTTTGATTCTCTGTTAGTTGGCTTTTGTTCCTGCTTTTCGATTTTGTTTCAGCCTAATGTTAGATTGGATATTTTCTCGTTATTATTTATTTATATTTCAATACTTACAGTTTCCTGTTTTATCTCGACACTTTGTTCTGTTACTGCTATATTTTGGCTTCCCAGTTCACTTATCTCTCTTCTTTTTACTAGTTTTCCTTCGTTTTCACTCTCACTTTGATGTACTTTGTTATAATTTTGTTTTACATTTATTTTTCTCTGCTGCTTGTCAAACTTATGGGCCAGATGATCCGGTGTCTTAAATTTTTACCAACTGTCGCAGGTAAAGGTCGAATAGGTCACGAGTTTCATGTTTGCAGTAGCGCACTCTTATGATTTATTTCCTAGCCCATTTGTTTTGCTTCTTTATGCCCTTTATTGTAGATTATTTGAGTTTCAGATGTTTGTTTAAGGTTTCGAAAGGTATTATCTTTTCCCATTCTTCTTTCCTTTTCTAGTCTTCCAGTCTTTCTTCCCCTTTTTTCAACTCGCCTTCTTGTTCCCACCCGCGACGCCTTTGGCTAGCAATTTATTTTAGGGGATTTTGGAATGATTGTAGTATCAATGCGTTCTTCGCGTGCGCGTTTTTTTTTGAAACTTAGTCGTTTCCGCTTTAAATTTTCACTGGACTTCCGTCTTGCACTTGGAAGTGAACGTGTTTTGCTTGGGAGAGTTTTGCAAGTTAATTTTGCTATCCAAACGTGGGATTTTCCTCCAAGTGATTCGTAAGGACGTCGATTTCTTTGTGTTTTGGATTTTATAGTTTTCGTCGTCGATTCCTGTATTGGGATTTGGATTCACGATTTAAAGTGTACGTTTAGGAAGTATTCTAAAAAACCCTCACGAGGTAAGCGAGTTTTTCTTCTTCAATTTGTTCAATTTTGCTCTTATTACTGTTATTTTTTTCTCTGTTTTCGTCTTCCTAATTTTTCTAATATGCAATCGTTGCATTTTAGGGTTTTTTTTGGGGGATTGTATTTGGAACCCCATCAACGCACGGTCATCCGTAACTGCCGTTGCCGTAGCGTGGAGGCCGCTAGTTTTAGCTCCTTACACCGCCTGGATCAGCTGCCCTCCATATTATTATCCACTTAAAAGGTCAGATCTTGTGGTTAATTACTTTTGTCGCCTGTCCGAGTGGAACCTTGTCCATCGGCTGGTTTTGTGTAGTGCCCGGTCACGGCTTATCGTAACCACCATTTAAGTAGTTTTACTTTTCAACGCTTTTTTGTGTCGCCAGTTTAGCTGGTTGTCTGTTGCGCTTGACCACGGCTTAGTGTGGTCACCATTTTGTTTTTGTATAATTTCTTGTTTTTTTCTAATATTCAGTACTTCATACTTTAATTTCAATTTAGGGCGTAGTTTTATAATTTTGTTTTTGGTTACCTTCAGTAACCCTTGATTTTGTTAATTTTGTTATTGGTTTTCAGCAAGTTTGTCGGGTTTATTTTTGTAATTAGTTCAGCCGACACTCGCGTTGCGCCAAGTTCTTATTGTGTAGGTAGAGTGCGTATTATTGACCCGTCGGTGCGCTGCGCGTCTGGAGCTTCAACCGTGTAGCGGATTTATCGCGTCGACTGCGCCTATTTGTTTATTTCCTTGAGCGGAGCGTTAGTACCGGTTGACTAACTCGGGTTCAATTTCTTTATTAATTTTTTTTTTTAAATATAATTTTCATAACTTTGTTTTTAACAGCATTTTGTTATCTTGCAATTGTTTACTTTCATTCCTTATTTTTTTTACATTATATAGGTATTTCACTACGTTCTTTTTTGTTATTATTATTTTCCCTCCCCACTGCTATTTTCCAGTTATTTTTAGGAGCTGTGGTCACTGGAATTTTGCGTTTGGCTATAGAGGATCAGCCAACAACTCCTTGGCGCCCGTTATCACTGTTTTTGCCCACTCCCATCTCCGGCTAGGGTTTAGTCGCGGCGGGATCCTCATTTGCGACGTTACGTCATCGGTGACGTCACAAGGTGACGCCCATGCACCCTGTATGTAAGTATTATAGTTATCTTCAAAAACAAATTGTCGACATGTTAAATAAAAAGAGAAACAAAAAATTAAATTTCCATAATGCCCTCAGTTCGTCCATCCATATCCAACAGGGTATAGGTACTGCAAATAAATTTTACTTTCAAAAATGGCAACCATTTTGAAATTTTTGGGGATACCAAAAAATATCATTAAGAACAGGTTAAGAGCCTGCAATTTAAATAAAATTGTTATATATTTTTGTTATATATATATTTTACAATTTTTTTAATATTAGCGAATTTAACAAAATTTTTAATTAAAATTGGAAATTTGGCTACCATTTTGAAAATTTTATAGTTCTAAATAAAATATGGTTCAAATTGACTTCAGCGATATCAAATCAATATAAAATGACATATTACTTGCCCACATTGGTTATTATTTAATTATTTTTGAAATTCAAGCCCCTTGGAATATGTTCCGCCCCTGAGCTGCTCCTACGGGGTATTTTTTGGGGTACTGCGGGCAAAATTTCTTAATTTGACCTATTTAACCTGCCAACCAAGTTTCATGCTTTTAACACAATTTGCAGGGTTTTTTTTGTTAACCGCTAGGACTATTAGACAAACTCTATTACTCGTGAAATTTCTGGAACACCTTTATCAAACCACTTGTATATCGAGATGTTAATGTCTTAATAGCATTGAATTCTTCAATCTGCAACGGTAATAAGTATTGAAATATTCAGAAATCAACATTTAGGAATATCTATTATTTTCTATTGGACCATATAGAAATTAACTAATAAACAATGTATAGGTTGGCACGTACTCAGAAATAAAACAAATTACGCTTTCTTAATATCTTTTCTACTCCACCAAAGACGCGGTCGGCAGGGAGGAACGAATGCCCCCGGACGGGAAATACTATCAGGACATCCTCAATCTCTTTGGAGCTATATTTTTTAGCCAGAAACCGAGGGCATGAATTATATGCGAATTGCGGTTTTGCCCACCACAGCCATCGCAGAATAATCTTATATGTGCAATACCATTTAAATCTGCATTATTGAGATGTGCCAATAGAGCAGACCCTCTTTCGGTGGACCTCCTCCCTGCCAATTCCTCAGTCCAAACATAAAAGCAAGGATTTCTGCAGGTCATTAATTTCCACTACACAGGATGCATAAACACTCATAAAATGCTTCCTGAATACGAGTTTTTGGAAGCGGTTGCACCTGTTGTAAATCAAAACATAGGGTCAGCGTTCTGTCCACTTGTTGGTTAGCAAGCGCATAGAAGGTATTGGCACGTATCTTTTGGATTTGCCTTTCCGCCAGAAGTGTCTGCTTCTTTACAGGGTTTTTCTCAGTCTGAATAAGATTTTTAGTTCTTAAACAATATGTACAAACGTCGCTCGCAGGTGATGTAAATCCAATATTAAAATCAGCTAAGAAAATTCTGCGGAACATTGGGTACGATACTTTCAAGTGATTTTCAACGTCATCGTTGTACATGCGGGTTAGTTTTTTAATGTTTAATTCAGATGATATGTAGATTCTAGATGATTTCGCCCGGTTATAATGACTCTCCGTGGCTGGTAATTTATGGATAAATTCCCTGACGGCTTCTTTTTTAGCTACAGATTTTACTGAAACGTGATCTCCTCCTCGTAATTCTTTAATAATTTTTCCAGCGTGCAAGGTTTTTGCTATAAAAATAATTCTGTCTTTTCCCACACTCATCGTGAATAGAAAAAACTTCGGACACACCTGCGCATAACCGCCAGGTACTCTTTTGGTAGGCAACTGAAATAAGAGTTACGTTAAATGAATAAAATTAACCAGGGATAGGTTTGTACCTGGTACAAAATTGTTATTGAATAAGGTTTATTTTGGTTCCCATGTGTTTCTGCTTCCAACATTAATCTTTCTTACCGAACTCATTTTATTACGAAAACCATGAAAACACTACTGAATTTGTTAAACCCGTGGTTATTTTTAAAGGTTAGGATTAGGAAATTAATTTTCAGTATCAAGCGAAACCCGACAAAATATCACAATAGAGTACTGATTTATCCACGTCAAAGAACCTTTTAAAAGTTATGGCAAGGAGACGAGCGGTTTAGTGAGCAGATAGCATGTGTATGTTCTACATCAAATTTGGGCCGGCCGTAGCGCCGCGGAGGTCAGAGGTCAGGGCGGGGCCCGGGTGTGTGCGGGATCCTGGCGGGGGTCCGGCGGGGCCGAGACCGTGGTCAGGCCAGGGGGGATGGTGGGGTGCGGGAAGTCTGAAAGAGAAAAATGGCTGTGATGATGATGAGTGAGAAGAAAGGAAACAAAACCTTTCAGTAAAATTCTTTTATTGAACAGACTGTATTTACAGAGTATCCGTGTAAATAAATATAGCACATACGAAACAATTTCATTAATTAATGTCCATTGAGTACGTCTGTTTGAGTTTCGAAACGTCGATGTAGACGGGTGCGTAGACGGCCAGAGGCATAATATCAATTTCACCATTACTAAGGATTTTCTGCTTACCAACTTCTCGATACTTGAAGCAAGAAATTGTGAGGCGATGCTCCGTATAGAATGCTTCGTAGGTGCAGCGAATAGGTAAAACTGCGCCCCCATCGTATTCGAGTCCGAAATGTCTGTAAAAAGGTTGGTCGCTTTCAATTAAACCTGCAATTTCCATTTATTTCCTGATCAAATTCTGTCGAAAGCCTTCGATAGCTTCTTTGACGGACAGCAAAGATAGAGGCGGTGTAGATGCCGACAACGAGGCTATGTCTTCATCTTCTTCTTTTCCGGCTTCTCTCCTGAGTGCTTCTGGCTGCGAAATTTCTTCTGTTACCGCAGTAGTAGTCACCTCCGCCGCCGCCTCCGTCGCAGTCGTATCCATTTCTTTGGGTGGCGTGGTGGCGGTGAAGGAGAGCACGGACGGCTCGGTTGACGTTGTTTCTGCTGCTGCTTCTGCAGTAGAGTTGGATGTGATTTTGTTGAGCGTGAGATTTTCAGGCACGGAGGAATTATAGAGGTGTAGGACTAGCGGTTAGCAATTTGAACGCTAAATTCATCTGGACAGTCTCGTGTGTAGGTAAACGAACTTCGAATTTCATACGCGCTATTTGGTTTTCATAAAGGTAAACCGCTTGCGTAATTGGAGCCGACAACACCCCGTAATTCGGAACGTACGCGAGACGCACAATTGCTAAAACACTGAACCCGATTTTAATGTACATCTCGAATGACTAGATTTGACCTCGCGTTAAAACAAATAATTCAGACTGGCGATGCGTGCTTATCCGTTCACTCTTATAAGGCATTACCTTTTTCACCTACGGGCGATAAGTTGAATTAGAATATCAAGCGTGACATGTGCCTGAATTAGCAATGCTAAATTAGATTTTCTTGTCACGCTGCTTCAGAATGTATTTTCTATCAATCCACGAGTTGTGTGCGTCAGAGAAACCGATCCACTTGACAAACAACCGATTTCCTTTTTTCTTTAAATTTTTTTGGACAAGATAATAAATGTTATTTTTAGCTTTTAACAACTCGTGTTCGTAGAAACTTCCGAGAATTATTTTACCTTGATAATCTTTAAGAATATAGGTGACTGGATTGGTAATCTGAACTTTATGAATCGTGAAAATTTCAGTAGTCCAGTTTGGCGTATAACCTTTTTCGAAAATGTACTTTAACGTACTTATTCGAACCCTGTTACCAGCCTGAAATTTCGGCAGCGGAAAAGTTTTAATTTTATTGTACACGGTTGTTAAAAATTTCTTTTCGTGGGCAATAGTTACTTCACGAGGACGCATTTTAATAGTTCGGTGAACGGTGACGTTATACTTGTTAACTAATTGTTGAACATTATCTTCCATTATCTATCCATTTATACGATCCGTTCAGACTGAATTGTTTCCGCATCTGCTCTTTTAAAGTTCTGTTAAATCTCTACAATGGACGCTTTTAAAGCACTGTACGTGGAGTAATGGTTGACGTTATATTTTTTCATCAGATTTTGAAAGTGGACGTTGAATAATTCTTTTCCGTGATCTGTTTGCAAGTTTGCAGGGGCTTGCTTGACTAAAATTTGTTCCATTGCGTTAGCAACCTCAGAACCCGATTTAGTTTTAACCGGAATAGCCCAGGCAAATTTTGAAAATGCGTCAATAACTGTTAACAAGTATCGAAATCCATTATTATCGAACGAATAAGTTCCCATCTCAACCAAATCGGCTTGGAAAAGGTCCTTAATACCTTTTAAAATCACAGAACGACGTTTGAAATTTCGTCTTGCAGGTTTATGCAATTCCTCCACCAGTTGTTGTTTGCTCATCGCAGAGCTTAAGAAATACGCCTGTGTTTGTTAGGCGGTTGTGGTGATGTGAGTGAATCAGTTATGGAATTTGTAGATGTCGACAGGGCAGAAGTTGGAGCGCTAATTGTATTTGTTGTGGGATGCGATGGTTCTTGCGGTACAGTGACGGGAACGCTGTTGGCCACCTTGTCTAGCAGATCTAAGGTCTGGGTTCAATAATTTTGTTCTGTATTGCAGTTAAAGCGCCTCTTAATTGAAAAATCTTTGGTCTGAATTCATTTTTAACGGCTAGTTGTAACCTACTATTTTTCCCTTAAGGCTATGGCCGGCCCTGCTCAGGAAGGCAAGGTTCCACAGTTAGATAAGAAGTTGGGCGCCAAGCAAATTTTCTGCGACCAAAACCTTAACCTATGAATGCTCCAAACTGCTAAACAGCATCCGTAGTAGGGTGGTAGGACAATTGGGAAGTGCAAGAAAAACATTAATGAAGGTCTGCAACTACAAAATATAATTATAACTGAAACCATAAGCCAAATAATCGATAAACAAAATTGCGGTTCAACCAAATCGAACGTGGTGGGGACAACAACAATAGATAACAAATTTATAATGTTCAAATTGCAAGCAACTACTTAAAATAAACAATAATCAAGTAAGATCTATAACCTAATGACTTACGTCTAAGCACAAAAGCTGGAGTTTCGTAGGCTTACATAAGCCTGCGAATAATAAGCACCGGCACAAGCACTGCGCATAAAGGTAGGCAGGCTCTAAGCAAGTAATGCTTAAAAATAACAATAAATCAACAGTAAGTTTACTTATTTAAGCAGCAACAATACTGCAAACCGTAATCAAAAACAACAAACGAAATGAACATGCGCAGAACGATTCTGAAGGAATCGCTCTAAAGGCGTAACTGCAGACACTATTTAGCTGTCAGACTAATCACAAAATTAAATGAAAATTGCAATCAAACAAACATCAAGCAATGCATTGCGCAAGTTGTGATGTCACGACCGCCATTTTGTTATTGTGGAAAGGGTTCACGTTCTAAACAAATAAGAGTTGCTTTGGTCTGATCCATAAATATATTGTTAAATCGTGTTTTTTCTACAAATTGTCCTTAATTTGAAACGTAAGTATACATATTTAGTATAGTATTGTGTGCTGCTACTAACAATAACAAAATATTTCAGATCTATCTACAGGAGCACTAAAGATATAAAACAAAGAATGGCGCAGGGCCGAGTTGCGTTTAACAAAAAGAAACAACTGTTATGCTCGAGAACGGTTAATATAGAGACTAGGAAGAGACTCTTAACGTCGTATGTATGGAGTACGGCATTATACGGGTGCGAAACTTGGACAATAGGAGAAGCGGATAGAAAAAGAGTAGAAGCGTTTGAAATGTGGTGCTACAGACGCATGATGAAGATACCGTGGATAGATAAGGTTAGCAATAGGGAAGTATTAGAAAGAGTTGGGGAAAAGCGAAAGGTATGGAAAACAATAAAGAGTAGGAGAGATAGGATGGTAGGACACCTTCTAAGACACGAAGGAATAGTTCGTGACATACTAGAGTCAGAGATAGGAATAAAAAGAGGTAGGGGTAGGCCTAGATTAGACTACTGCTCTCAAATAGTTAGGGATGTAGGATGTTCTACTTTTAGGGAAATGCGTAGGTTAGCTCAGGATAGAAAAGAATGGAGGTACGCGTCCAACCAGTCTTCGGACTGAGAACCTTATGATGATGATCTACATTTTGATTCACCACAATATTAAAATAAGAAAGTTAGGTTATGGAATTTTTTATTTAAAATTATTTCTTGCATCAATAACTTCTTTAAAAGATTGGTAGTGTTTGCTTACATGTATTTAGTGATAACTCTGCATTTTACAGAGAATTTCCATCATAGTGATGTGTTTTGCACCTACGTGTAAACATTACAGCGAGAAGCAAACTTGTGAATTCTTTGTTTTCCCAACTGATCCTAAAGAACTGAGGCGGTGTTCAAAACTAATAAGGTAAGAAGAAAGCATGAAAATATTTGTTATTCCTTTATTTTCTCTGTCACCTAAAGGTGCATTAAGCAGAAGAAATAACATGGACGGCGAAACCATTTTAATTGAAAATTAATCTTTTTAGGCGCAAGGATCGAGATCCTTAGATTAGTTTTATTTTTTGGTCTTGCATAATTTTTCATTTTTTTTGTATTGGTATAGTCTGCACAGTGTATGTTTTTGCAAGGTACATGTATTAATCGTTTCACAGGAGGACGGGCAATTTCGTCATTAAAACTGCGCAAAAGTAATGGGATCATGCATCGGCTGCGGCACTATCTAAGTCAGATATTTAAAAATAAAACGCCGCGACCATTCGACACTGAAGCGAGGGGAAAATGGACCGTCACGCCCTTGTTGCTTAGCAATTGCAGTACGTCTAGGAAAACTTGTTTATGCGCACGCTACGCCACTGTCCGTTCTCCTGTGAAATGACTAATACCAATATTATGCATGGGGCGGGGTGTAAAACTTAAACAATGCCCAAAAATGTGTTAGTTTTTGAGTTAGTCTTATTTGTGTTGAAAATTAATATAAATGAGCAAGTGTATTTATTTTATTGCCAATAATAGAAAACATTTTTGGATATGTATGAACTTTTTTGTTAACTTCAATAAGTACAATACATTCTTGATGTAACAGCCCACATTTTTGTTACATATGTATTTGGAATTTGATTATTGTGATGTTGGAAATACCGATGATCAGAAGTATCATCGGTAGTCTCGATAATCTGAACACTACACTAATTAGTGATTCCCATGATTTCGCATGTTCGAACGAGTTGGTAATCCGAGCAATTAGTTCAGATTATTGTGACTACGATACTTGCAGAAACTGAATTAAATACTGTTGTATGTACTATATGTTACACTGAACAAAGTAAATAGTTTCCTGGAAATTTTATATTAGGTCCTTAAAGATATTTATATTTTTGTAGATTTGTATAACGTGCATAATAGAATAAAACGAAATTAGTAGTCTTAGATTTTCATTTATTTCTTTGTCATTCTCGCAGAAAAATGAATCATAAAAAGCAACAAAGATTCTATTATATACCTAAATATATTTTTTTAAGAATGCTTAATGCATTTTAGTAAATTAAATGATTTAGGCCTACGAGTACTTCATTCAATAATTGACAGTCCCACAACACATGCAAAATAATATGAACAAAAAATTATGTATATTTTAGTGAAAATCCTCGGACTTCGATATGAGGACTACAAATACTTTGTCACTACGGATTCAACTTTTAGTGATTTTTTCTAAACGTTTACACGCCAAGACTAAACGTGCACTCATTTAAAAGTGAATTTCTTGAGAGCACAACTCCAATGAAGTAAGTTACAAAATTATCGAGATAAAGAACAATTTAAATTTAAGTAATTTACCTAAATTCCAATGTGGAAAAGCGAAAATAAGTGTATTTATAAAAAACAAAAAAACGAAACATGCAACGATAATAACTGAATAATAACAGTATTAACTAAACGTTTACTGACAAAGCGTGCGTGTATACGGTTAAACGTTGAATCCCTATTTATCACACGACTATACTGAAATTAAGAAATCTACAAAAACACGTAATTTAAACCTAAGAACCCTATTTATATACAAACGCAAACACCTAAAACTAAATTAATGAAACTAAAATCTGAAATATACAAAATAGTGTCTTCAATTTTGCGCAGAACAAGAGAATGTGAATTCTGTGCACGTAGTGTGAAAATTGATACTATGAAATGAAACCTTAATCAAAACACACTTTCCTGTGATGTATGGAAGATACTCTTTTAAATAAAAACCTTTTAAGAGAGGCAGGTTAACTGCCCAAGTAGTATCCTTAGGAACCTCCTGGAGTATACTTTGTTTTGGTGTCCAAATCAGAAGGTAACAAAAACTTCTTCCTGTCATTTCCAAATTGCCTTGTATTTGATGGTAATATTCGTGGTTTTTATTTAAGACAACTTCATCTTGTTCGCCGACTTTTACAATATATGTGTGGTCAAATTTCAATTCTGCCATCATGAACTTATCTCTGTATTTGTACGGGCATTTGGCTTCTATGATGGCATTCTGACCAACCCATCTGGACTACCTCCTAAGAATCCACAGGGATCCAACCAAAGACCTGTAGGAACCACTTCCAGGTTTGTGGCTGCAGTGAACTCCTCCAGTGCCAGTTTTTCGTTCATGTGCCCCCACTGAATGGCCTTTATAGCTTGTAAATTATATGAATCTACAATTTTATTATTTACATTACGTACTTTCAATTACATGCAAAATACACTTACTAGTCAAGCGTTTATATAAAGAAGGAGGATATCTGCCCCGGGAAATAGCAGCCAAAACTGCCCCAAAATTACTAGCAGTTAACCTATTCTTTCGATATGTCAACCAGTTCTCATTTCCCGTTTGTCCTACGCTTGTGAGGCAAATCTGTTTCATGATTTCATTGGTGACCTTCATAGTTTGCAGGAAACAATTTTCTTTATCTTCTGCATCTAGATACTGTTCAGAAAAAATAAATTCTTCCACATCTGGAATATTAACTAAATCCACCGAGGGTTCATCGCGCAGAAGCCAACTAAAACCAACTGCGGTTCCTTCAGCAGTTGGTTTGTAAAAATTTCTGCTGAATTAGGATTTTACTCGTAAGTTCGAAAACAGAAATTTTGTGTTTTTGTACTTCACACATTTTTGAAATAAGATAATTTTCATCCATGTAAAAAGTGTAGTAGGTACATATATGTATTTTCATAAACAATTGGGCGTTGGTGAGGTAGTATATTGACAAAAAATTAAATATAAACACGAAATGGAACGTTTTATTTGAAAAGAAAATGTTTAAGCTGTAGTTTCGAAGTACAAATTAATGTTTGTAAAGCACCAATTGCATTAGGCCAGTTTACTGGCTACTCTCCGGCGACTGAGCGAGTGAGCGTGTAAAGTTGACTTGCCTTCAATGTTGCTCACTTGTACGCACCTTACATTGGGCTAGTTCACTAGCAGTGAGCAAAATCTCCGGTGAGCAGCTAATAAACTCGCCTAATGTAATTGGCGCTTAATTATCTGAAATACATTGTAATTTGTTTTTATACTGCACAATTTTTACATTTATGTCCAATCTTAAGGGACTAATTTTTCTCAATAATGCAAGAAAATTAGTATCTACTAGATGAACCCGTGGGCTACGCTCCACGACTTTTACGTAGTGGTGAATCGGTGTAGTAATTACATATACTTAAAACGTAGGTGCATCCCAGGTGCACCACAAGATATTCCCATAGAATATTCTTAAATAATTAAGTAATTTAATTTAATAATTTTGTGAGAGGGCACGAAAATTTAATAATTATAGGAGATTTCAATGCAGTCGTAGGCACAGGGCGAGAGGGCGGAATAGTTGGCCCCTTTGGAATAGGCAATAGGAACGATAGGGGAGTTAGACTGATAGAGTTCTGCGATAAACATAACTTAACGGTCGCGAACACTCTATTTCACCATCATGTTAGGAGATGCTATACGTGGAAGATGCCAGGAGACTTAGGGAGATATCAAATAGATTACATTCTCGTTAGGCAAAGATTTAGAAATCAAATTAGAGATTGTAGAAGTTATCCAGGAGCAGATATAGATAGTGATCATAACATAGTCGTTATGAAAGCTAATCTTAAATTTAAGATTTTGAAAAAACGAAGCGGAAGAAGGTATCTTGACCCAGAGAAACTAAAAGATGATGATATGCGCGATAAGTTCGAGAAAAAGACAAACGAAGTACTAAAGGGGGCGGGTGGAAATATTGTTAGGGACATAGAGGCAGAATGGAATTGCATTAAGAATAGTTTAGTTTCCTCAGCTAGGGATATTTTGGGTCATAAACAGAATGAAAGTAGGAAACCCTGGATAACAAAACATATTGTGAGTCTAATAGAGGAAAGGCGAAAATATAAAAATAGGTTAGATGAAATAGGGAAACAAAGATATAAGGCGATCAAGTGGGAAATTATTCGGAAGTGTAGGAAAGCGAAAGAGCAATGGATCGATAATAAATGCAAAGAAGTGGAAGATAAGTTCGAAATAAGAAAGACTGATGAAGCATATAAAATAATTAGGAGAAATTTTAGAGAAATTGGATCTAGTACCAAAAACATTAGAAATGAGGCAGGAGATATCCTAATCGGAAGCGGGGAAAAGGCAGATAGGTGGAAAGAATATTTAGGAAACTTATATGCGGGACAGGAAGTGCAAGATATATTAGAAAGCGAAAGCAGTGTAGAGGGGGATAACCTAGGGAGTCCTATAATGAGAGAAGAGTTTGAGCTAGCACTAAAAAGTTTAAGGAATAATAAAGCGCAAGGTATAGATGGCTTGCAGGCAGAAATCTTAAAGTGCGCAGGTCAAGAGGTAATAGATCGTTTATTTAAATTAGTTAGTCGCATATACCTGACAGGCGAGATTCCAGAAGATTACAAACGGAACATCATAGTAGCTTTGCCAAAAAGGAAAGGCGCGGATATATGCGAAAATTTTAGAACTATCAGTTTAACTTCCCATGCGTCAAAAATGTTAACTAGAATTGTGCAAAGAAGGATGGAGAAAAAGGCGGAAGAAATATTAGGAGAAGATCAGTTCGGATTTAGACGAAATAGAGGAACGCGCGAGGCCATTCTAGCTTTACGAGTAATTATAGAAAAAACGATAGAAAAGAGAAAGAGCGTCTATATAGGATTTGTAGATTTAGAAAAAGCCTTCGACAACGTAAAATGGGGGAAGTTGTTCGAAGTGCTGAGAAAGGTAGGGATGAAATACAGGGACAGAAGAATAATACATAATCTCTACAAAGAGCAAAAGGCAGTTATAGAATGTGAGCAGGAACGAAGGGAAGTAGATATCCGGAAGGGAGTGAGACAGGGATGTGCATTGTCACCTCTAGTTTTCAACTTTTATATCGAAGATTCGATTAATATTGTTAAGGAAAGAACAGCCGCAGGGATCAATGTACAGGGCCAAACTATTAACATGCTCAGATTTGCGGATGATATAGCAGTGTTAGCATCTAGCAAAGAAGAATTAGGAGCGGCTTTGAATGAAATGGAAGCAGTTTTGACACAGGGCTACGGCATGAAAATCAATAAAAAGAAAACTAAAATTTTGGTATGTAGGGGGTGTGAAAATAGAACTAAAATGGAAATACAAATAGGAAATGAGAAGATAGAGGAGGTCGCGGATTTCTGCTACTTAGGAAGTAAAATAACTCAAGACGGTAGGAGCACTAAAGATATAAAACAAAGAATGGCGCAGGGCCGAGTTGCGTTTAACAAAAAGAAACAACTATTATGCTAGAGAACGGTTAATATAGAGACTAGGAAGAGACTCTTAAAGTCGTACGTATGGAGTACGGCATTATACGGGTGCGAAACTTGGACAATAGGGGAAGCGGATCGAAAAAGAGTAGAAGCGTTTGAAATGTGGTGCTACAGGCGCATGATGAAGATACCATGGATAGATAAGGTTAGCAATAGGGAAGTATTAGAAAGAGTTGGGGAAAAGCGAAAGGTATGGAAGACAATAAAGAGTAGGAGAGATAGGATGGTAGGACACCTTGTGAGACACGAAGGAATAGTTCGCGACATACTAGAGTCAGAGATAGGAATGAAAAGAGGTAGGGGTAGGCCTAGATTAGACTACTGCTCTCAAATAGTTATGGATGTAGGATGTTCTACTTTTAGGGAAATGCGTAGGTTAGCTCAGGATAGAAAAGAATGGAGGTACGCGTCCAACCAGTCTTCGGACTGAGAACCTTATGATGATGATGACGGCAAAAAACCATTCTACCTACGGGTGCGACGTTGAAACCCAGGTTGAACTACGACTGCGAACAGCGCTGAGCAGATCCAAGCGTCCATCGGAATGATGCCGATGCAATTTTCTTATTTGCGTTAAAGAAACAAGGATTAAGATGTAAGAGACTGTGGTTAAATAATCAATTCAAGAATCAATTGTACCCCTAACCACATAAATTTTGAAATACTATATACGCATTTCGGCAGCTAAGCTGCCATCTTCAGTAGCAGGGAAAAACCTATAGTAATAAAAACAAAAATGGCAATAACATCAATGCAAAAAAAAAAAAAAAAAAAAAAAAAAACAATTATATATATGACAATAATAATAACAACAATAATGATGTGAAACAATGATAGTGACAATAACAATAATATAGGTCAGGTATTTTCTGCTCACCACTCCGAAAGAATCGAAGTGCACTCGATCAGCTCTCAAGCTAGAATGAACTCCGCACGGAGACAATCCCCCAATATATACTTAAAGTGACGTAGCACTGACGTTACTTGTGACATCAACATTAATCACACTAGGATAGAAAATTCAATATCCGGGCATACGCTCATTTTTATACCACTCTATTCTTATTTTCACTATCACAAATGTACAAAAAGGTTGCCATTGCCATCTTTACTGCAGTTTCAATTAAAATATCCTATCTTCAGGATAATTGACTTGAATGAAACAAAAATAGAAAATGAATCCCATATTACCAAATAACCTCGCAGGTCCATGGCTTATATGGGCTAGCAAATAACTACAGTAAACTGCAATAAAGAAGACCTTGACCCCTGCACCCTTTCATTTTTCTGGTTAAACCCTGCACGCCTACACATTAACGACATCTAACAATACGGAATCAGAAATTGGACCTAAATCTGAATTAATAAGTTTACCTTCATACTTGCGAATAAACATACTCTCATAAGCGTCTAATTCCCTATTGTCCGATACCGATCTCATAAGCCGAAGATCCTTCTCATGTACAGGGTGGCCGGTATCAAAGATATGTTGGGCAACACTTGACTTCTCAATTCTATTATATCTAAAATGTGCCATATGTTCCTTAAACCTAGTGACGATTGTACGCCTTGTTTGCCCAATATAACTCTTGTCACAACTACTACACTTTATTTCATAAATTCCCGACTTCTGCTTGTCCTCTACTTTATCCTTGGGATTTCCCAACAGCTGCTTGATGGTATTCTTAGCGGTATATGCTACACATAAATTTTGCGACTTAAAAATAGGTTCCAAGCCTCTGGTATGTGCCAAACTATACGGAATTTTAACATATTTCTTATTCTCAGTAGGTGACATAGAGAAAGTCGTGGAATCCTTAACAAACTTTTTGTGTCTAATTCTGCTTATCAATCTATCAATTAAGACAGTCGTGTACCCATTATGAATCGCAACATCTTTTATATATTTTAATTCTTTTTGATATATTACCTTTGACAGAGGAAATGACAACAATCTGTTGACCAAAAAGTGCAAAGCCGAAAGTTTATGTTGTATTGAATGTTGTGAATCATTCACAATAAACCTACTTATATTAGTATCCTTCCTATACACATCAAATTCCAATCCGCCAATGCTGTTCCTAACAACCAAGACATCCAAAAAAGGGATTGAACCATTTTGTTCCATTTCAAATGTGAATTTCACACTATTATAACGTGAATTTAAATTATCTAAAAAATCCTCAATTCTACTCCTCTTGGTATCGAAAACAGCGAACACGTCATCCACATAACGCAACCATACTCGAGGGAAGTACTCACTGTCTCTTTTAAACAACACTTCAAACCTACTCATGAACAGATTAGCCAAAAACGGAGATAAACTATTGCCCATAGCAGTCCCTTCCTGCTGTTCAAAAAACTTACCATTAATCTGAAAACAATTCTGGGACATACATAATGAGGTCAATTTTAAATATTCATCCACTACAATTCTGTCCACTTCATTTTCAGTCAGTAGCTCCTCTAAATATGCAAGCGTGGTAGGTATAGGTACACTTGGAAACAACGATACAACATCGAAAGAAACCAACACCTCACCCTCATCAAGTACTATATTTTTAATTTTATTAATAAACTCCAACGAATTCACAACTGAAAAACTTTCCGGGGCTGTGGGCAATGCGGTGAATTCCTTCGTTAGCCATTTAGAAAGCAGACAGGTTGGCGAGTTAATACCGGAAATGATGGGTCTCACCGATCTGCCTGGTTTATGAATCTTAGGAAGGACATACATCTTGGGAACTACAGGATTAGACACACTTAACCTAAATTTGTTTTGGGGGGTAATAAGATTTGGACAATCTTTCATGGCATTCTTAGCCGAACTGACCAATTTTGGCAATGGATTTTTCTTAACCTCTTTGTATGGACCATCCTTCAAAAAAGTTTCCACTCTATTGAAGTAATCTGCTTTATCTAATACCACAATCTTATTTCCCTTGTCCGCTTTCAAATAAAAACAATCTTTTTGTCTGAGTCCTTCAACGATACTATAATAGTGATTGTTTTTCACTGTGCTCTTACTTTTATATTTATTATCCTTTATGTTCTTAGTAATTTGTATTTTGCATGCGCTCCTAATAAAGTTCCTATCCAAGTTATCCAATTTCTGAACAGAACTCTCAATACCCGCTACCATATCCATAACCGGCGATTTTCGAAAAGGCAAATTAAATTTTAAACCTTTATTAAGGAAGGCAATTTCTGTATCATTGAAAGTCTCGGACGATTCATTAACAACTATATTTTCTTGAATCGGATCATTCTCCAGCCGCGACGCGGGAAAAACCAAAGAACGCAATTTTCTAGCATGAATCTCATTAACTTCTTTAATTTTATGTAAATTTATCTCCCACATATCACTCTGGACAATCATCCATTCTCCAAACTCAATTGAACTCAAACCGTAAACGAGTTTCAAATGCAATCGATATTTCTCTACATCTAAAAAACTACGTTTTTGGTACAAATATTTGATTTCCAAATCCAACCATTTTTTCTTGGCACATGTTTCTATGGCATTATGAAACCTCCTACTACTAGTGTTATTATACCTGAAACCGAAATCTATAAAATTTGGAAAAACCTTATGAAACTTGCATTGTTTAAGAAAGGAAATATCTGCACCTATTTTCCAAATTTTAAAACTTACCTTGCGAAACCTGTTCAACTCTTGTGACCGGGAAGCCATTTCTCAAGGATTAAGATGTAAGAGACTGTGGTTAAATAATCAATTCAAGAATCAATTGTACCCCTAACCACATAAATTTTGAAATACTATATACGCATTTCGGCAGCTAAGCTGCCATCTTCAGTAGCAGGGAAAAACCTATAGTAATAAAAACAAAAATGGCAATAACATCAATGCAAAAAAAAAAAAAAAAAAAAAAAAAAAAAAAACAATTATATATATGACAATAATAATAACAACAATAATGATGTGAAACAATGATAGTGACAATAACAATAATATAGGTCAGGTATTTTCTGCTCACCACTCCGAAAGAATCGAAGTGCACTCGATCAGCTCTCAAGCTAGAATGAACTCCGCACGGAGACAATCCCCCAATATATACTTAAAGTGACGTAGCACTGACGTTACTTGTGACATCAACATTAATCACACTAGGATAGAAAATTCAATATCCGGGCATACGCTCATTTTTATACCACTCTATTCTTATTTTCACTATCACAAATGTACAAAAAGGTTGCCATTGCCATCTTTACTGCAGTTTCAATTAAAATATCCTATCTTCAGGATAATTGACTTGAATGAAACAAAAATAGAAAATGAATCCCATATTACCAAATAACCTCGCTGGTCCATGGCTTATATGGGCTAGCAAATAACTACAGTAAACTGCAATAAAGAAGACCTTGACCCCTGCACCCTTTCATTTTTCTGGTTAAACCCTGCACGCCTACACATTAACGACATCTAACAATACGGAATCAGAAATTGGACCTAAATCTGAATTAATATGGGATTCATTTTCTATTTTTGTTTCATTCAAGTCAATTATCCTGAAGATAGGATATTTTAATTGAAACTGCAGTAAAGATGGCAATGGCAACCTTTTTGTACATTTGTGATAGTGAAAATAAGAATAGAGTGGTATAAAAATGAGCGTATGCCCGGATATTGAATTTTCTATCCTAGTGTGATTAATGTTGATGTCACAAGTAACGTCAGTGCTACGTCACTTTAAGTATATATTGGGGGATTGTCTCCGTGCGGAGTTCATTCTAGCTTGAGAGCTGATCGAGTGCACTTCGATTCTTTCGGAGTGGTGAGCAGAAAATACCTGACCTATATTATTGTTATTGTCACTATCATTGTTTCACACCATTATTGTTGTTATTATTATTGTCATATATATAATTGTTTTTTTTTTTTTTTTTTTTTTTTTTTTTTTTTTTTTGCATTGATGTTATTGCCATTTTTGTTTTTATTACTATAGGTTTTTCCCTGCTACTGAAGATGGCAGCTTAGCTGCCGAAATGCGTATATAGTATTTCAAAATTTATGTGGTTAGGGGTACAATTGATTCTTGAATTAAAGAAACACCTGATCGAGTGCACGACCTCACCCATACGATCTCTGCCAGTTGAAAAGAGACCGAGCGACCTATATCCCCACCTGTATTTCAAGTGTTGTGCCAGTTCGCTTTTAATATTATGATTATATTCCTTTCCACAAATAAAGAAGAAAAATACTACCATTGCCTTAACACTATTAATATGCATCGCCGTATAGCCATGTTTCTGGTAAAACGAGGATCACTTATTTCCGGCAATAAACAATTAAAATAGAAGTCTCTTAATTTTGGTAACATTTGTGTTTCCTAAAAGTCGCCATCGCGAAATATTGTTTCCAGTTTAATTGCCATAGGAGACCATACTGCTAAAATGGCGTAATCCCTCTTTATTATGTGCAGTTGGCCCTGAATTTGATAATACCAGTCGTGCGTTTTATTTATGCGGAATTTATTTTTGTCCTTTCTCCAAAGCTTTATTTCAAGTAAACCTGTTTGTCCAATTATTCCATCAGGCGTTGCTCCCAGAAACTGATGTTCGCTGTCTAACTGAATATTCTGCAGCCTTTTTAAATCTTCCTTAGCTTTCATTTCACTAATTTTGCCGTATTCTAGTGAAGGACTAACAATATTTACGTTATAAAGAATAGAATTAACTAAATTTTTGCATTTTGTGGTCTGCCTTTTTCTGCAGATTCGGCCCTAATAGGAAGCAGTAAGAAGTTTTCTTTTCTCCTCTCGCCATTCAATATTATCCGACTGACCATGAGTCCTTTCTTGAATTTCTCGTAGTTCTTGTTCGTCCCTATTTAGGGACTCGAGATAAACTTTTTTAGCCTGTTTCCGGTTTTTGACAATTCATGCCATAGTCATCATTTTTCAAATCTTTGTAATTTTTTTCCGCAACTCTTCTAGGTTTTATTCGTTTCCTACGTTTCAGTTGCCTTCTTCTTGCTTCGAATTTTTTATAAATATTTAATTTGGGACTTTTTCCATAACTGTATTTGTATGCATTATAGTAGCGTGATTTTTTTACTGTTGAAAGTTAAAACCGCTGCGGAACATCGCGTTTTATATTGTCCCCGTAGTAAATAATTAATTATTTTACCACCTACAAACTTACATATAACGTTATTAAAAACTTCCATAATGTTACTGTCGACGTTATGGATAAGGCTTCTCGAATGGTTTGCCAAGTAGGTACCTCAAAATATCCATTATCTTCCCATATAATCCTTCTTTTCTCAAGTCTGGAACAAAATCGTCGTTATCAGCTTTGTCCTTATAAAAATATTCTGCGCAGTCTTTATGTTCCCCAAAAGTATGACTCGGTACATTTAGGATATCGCATTTCAGATTTTTCGGATTTTCATCTACATTCTCAGTTTCACTTTTCCTGTACTTAATAGCTTTTGAAATGGCACTTCTCATTTTCAGAATTTTTGATTGTATTGTACACACGCACACAAACAGTTTCCTCCTACACGTCTTCTTCTTCTTCTTCAGTCGTAAGTAAACAGCATGAAACGACAACGCTATGTCAGGGTTTTAAAGACTATTCAAACAATTTTATCTTGAAGGAAATAGCCATATTGTACGCTACAAAGGAATTTCAAGTTTTTATAGTTAAACCACCATTCGATGTGTCAAATCTAACGTCTAACGAACGAAACCAGGTAAGATGGCTGCAGAGGAACCATTACGGGCTGGCTTGGGACGATGGCTCGACTACTTACAGCAGCGTCAAGAGGTTTCTAATAGAAAACATTCAAGCTGGAACGACCGTTTATTTAAAGGGGCTAGAGAAAATAAAATGGATAAATAACTTGTTGGATAATCAATTTTCATTAATTAATGTAGAGGACTGGGATCATCAGCAGCAGCAGGAGGAGAACGGCTCGTGGTAATTTTAAACAATTACGTCAAACGTATGGCAGCAGCTGTAACTTACCATCGCATAGTGGAACCTGTGCTCTGGAGAACGTGTTTCTCTTGCAATGCTTTCTCGACAATAATAGTTAAGTGTATGTATACACTGCCTTTTTTTACAAATGCACCATATGTATCTACATGCTATAGTCTTTGTCTCGTGTTAATGGTTTTTGTACTGTGAATTTCAAAATGATTTTTAGCACACTTCAAGTTTACATCATTTCTGACATTTTCTGATAGTTTTGAAAATGTAAAAAGTGAAATTGTTTACGATAAAGAGAAACTAGACTCGATAATTAATAGCTCATTCCATTGAAATAATTTTTAAGTTAGTAGGCCGTGTTCCCTGACAAGCAATAATGTAGTAGGTACTTAAATAATTACAAATCTGTCACTTTTAAGCCGAACGAATATTCAAACGTGAAAATGGCAGTTTATACTACACCAGAAAAGGTAAAAATGGTTACTGATTATATCAGAGGTCTATCGAGTAGAGAGGTACGTGATCACTTTGCGGCGGAGTATCCAAATCGTCCTCTACCAAATAAAACAACCATTTTAAGATTATACAAACAGTTTATTACGTACGGATGTTTGAATACGCAACATAATAAAAACAAGAAAAGAGGAAACCGTATTGTGACTGACGATCTGAAACAAAATGTTTGTTTGGCAATTGAGGAAGAACCTTCCACTAGTTTGTCAATATTATCTAATATGTTTCAAGTTTCAAAAAGTAGCTGCTACAAAGCATTAAAAGAGGAAAAATTCAAGAGCTACAAAATACGTAACTTACATCACCTATTGGAAAGGGATTTCTTTCCACGAATGGAATTCTGTGAATACTGGATGAACAGAATAAACGAAAATCCAAATGTTCAGAATCGTATTCTGTTTTCTGATGAGAAAACATTTTTACTCAACGGAACTGTGAACGACCAAAATACAAGAATATGGGCGCGAGAAAATCCGTATATTTTCCAAGAAACACACACACAATGGCCTCAAAAGGTTAATGTGTGGGCGGGAATTTTGGGAAACCATATTGTTGGTCCATTTATTATTGATGGGTCATTAAATAGTGCCAAGTACCTGGCATTGTTAAATGAAAGAATCCTGCCAGCTTTAGATAGAATAGCAGTAAATGGAAGAATAATATTCCAGCATGACGGGGCTCCACCGCATAGCACTCGAGAAATAACCAACTTTTTAAATATCCAATTTCCAAATGAATGGATTGGTCGTTACGGACCGTTAAAGTGGCCAGCCAGAAGTCCAGATTTGAGCCCCCTAGACTTCTTTTATTGGGGACATCTCGCCACAAAAGTGTATGATAATGTAAGAGACAGACCACAGGATTTACAGGATTTGATGAATCGAATAAACGAAGTTTCAAATGAAATTAGTGTAAGACATTTACAAAATGTGAAAAGAAATTTTCGGGATAGATTAGAGTACTGTTTAGCGGCTTATGGCAAACAGTTTGAACATTTAATTGGATAATATCAAAGCTTTATTATTTAAGTAATATTTCGTTTTATTTTTAGATTGTTCATGATTTACCAAATAAATACCGATTTAAAGAGTTAATTATTACTTATCTTTAACATGAAAAGTTTTTGATAATAAGACGTGAAATAGCAGAACACCAATGATGACTTTTTCTTTGGTCATATTACAACAGAAATTTCATGTTTAATTACTTTTCTGGCTATAAGATGTAAAATAAAGTGACAGACGTGCATTATTTATTTGGTAGTCAGTAGAATAGCCTACTATAACGTAAAACACAGTTTAATAAAATGGGCAATAATTTTTTGATATTTTCCTTTTATTGCAAAGTTTATCACTTCTTAAATTTTAGAAATAATCAGGAAAGGTCAAAAATGATGTAAACTTAAATTGTGCCAAAAATCATTTTGAAATTCCCAGTAGAAAATCCATTAACACTAGATAAAGCCTATAACATGTAAATACATATGGTGCATTGATAAAAAAAGGCACTGTATGTGTATGCATAATGTATTTACGTATTATTATTTGATGTATATGATTGTATGCAATAAAACACGAAAGAAAAAATATTTAAACTTTTTTATTTTTAAATTAATACACTGCTAATAATTACGTAAGATCCTTTTCGTAAGGCTAAAACTTCATCGTCTTTCAATCTGTTGTACTTCTTGGGGAGGTACAACTTTAGATGATTTTGAAGCGTCAACAGTACCCTCTCACCATACGGAATCTTGTGCCTTCTTGCGTCGGTGATAAGGTACTATTTTCCTATCACCATATCTTCCACAGTTATATATCGAAACAAATCGATTTGATTGAATCTGGTTACCAGACCCCTTGCTGAAATCGCTGATGGAGCTATTGATGAGCGGCATTTGTTAGGTGCCATTTTATTTATTTATTTCTTTGTACTTTACGATCACGATGAAGAAGAACTTGTAAATAATCTTAGTAGATGGGTTGCTGTTTAAATAGTTCAACTAAACCCCACTTTTTGAATAATAATCAGCAAAAAATACTGCCATTTAAATAGTTTAACGAACTCCAAATTTTGCGAGGTCAGCTAGTCTAGTCTTTGAGACAAAAAGAAGTATATAAAGTCGTGGTTGCGGTGTTGGTGACGCTGGTGCTTCCGCAAGAGGTAGGACGTCATTCTTTTTAACCAATTGTAAATTATACATCCTTCCCTCTTTTCCCCGATTTACAAGACAAAAATTACTGCAGCCCAGTTCGTGTAACTGACGCTCCGTGAACGCGTTATATCTCTCAGGCAAATAAAGTCTGATCGACTCGTCCAGTTCCGCCAGCACCCGTTCCCCATATTTTGAGCCGCCTTTCTGCATATTTGTCACGTGATGGTTCCTTTACCATGGTCTCCAGATTTAACCATTTATCCTAACGCGTTAACCAATTCAAGAATCAATTGTACCCCTAACCACATAAATTTTGAAATACTATATACGCATTTCGGCAGCTAAGCTGCCATCTTCAGTAGCGGGGAAAAACCTATAGTAATAAAAATAGCAATAACATTAATGCAAAAAAAAAAAAAAAAAAAAAACAATTATATATATGACAATAATAATAGCAACAATAATGATGATGTGAAACAATGATAGTGACAATAACAATAATATAGGTCAGGTATTTTCTGCTCACCACTCCGAAAGAATCGAAGTGCACTCGATCAGCTCTCAAGCTAGAATGAACTCCGCACGGAGACAATCCCCAATATATACTTAAAGTGACGTAGCACTGACGTTACTTGTGACATCAACATTAATCACACTAGGATAGAAAATTCAGTATCCGGGCATACGCTCATTTTTATACCACTCTATTCTTATTTTCACTATCACAAATGTACAAAAAGGTTGCCATTGCCATCTTTACTGCAGTTTCAATTAAAATACCCTATCTTCAGGATAATTGACTTGAATGAAACAAAAATAGAAAATGAATCCCATATTACCAAATAACCTCGAAGGTCCATGGCTTATATGGGCTAGCAAATAACTACAGTAAACTGCAATAAAGAAGACCTTGACCCCTGCACCCTTTCATTTTTCTGGTTAAACCCTACACGCCTACACATTAACGACATCTAACAATACGGAATCAGAAATTGGACCTAAATCTGAATTAATAAGTTTACCTTCATACTTGCGAATAAACATACTCTCATAAGCGTCCAATTCCCTACCGTCCGATACCGACCTCATAAGCCGAAGATCCCTCTCATGTACAGGGTGGCCGGTATCAAAGATATGTTGGGCAACACTTGACTTCTCAATTCTATTATATCTAAAATGTGCCATATGTTCCTTAAACCTAGTGACGATTGTACGCCTTGTTTGCCCAATATAACTCTTGTCACAACTACTACACTTTATTTCATAAATTCCCGACTTCTGCTTGTCCTCTACTTTATCCTTGGGATTTCCCAACAGCTGCTTGATGGTATTCTTAGCGGTATATGCTACACATAAATTTTGCGACTTAAAAATAGGTTCCAAGCCTCTGGTATGTGCCAAACTATACGGAATTTTAACATATTTCTTATTCTCAGTAGGTGACATGGAGAAAGTCGTGGAATCCTTAACAAACCCTTTGTGTCTAATTCTGCTTATCAATCTATCAACTAAGACAGTCGTGTACCCATTATGAATCGCAACATCTTTTATATATTTTAATTCTTTTTGATATCTTACCTTTGACAGAGGAAATGACAACAATCTGTTGACCAGAAAGTGCAAAGCCGAAAGTTTATGTTGTATTGAATGTTGTGAATCATTCACAATAAACCTACTTATATTAGTATCCTTCCTATAAACATCAAATTCCAATCCGCCAATGCTGTTCCTAACAACCAAGACATCCAAAAAAGGGATTGAACCATTTTGTTCCATTTCAAATGTGAATTTCACACTATTATAACGTGAATTTAAATTATCTAAAAAATCCTCAATTCTACTCCTCTTGGTATCGAAAACAGCGAACACGTCATCCACATAACGCAACCATAATCGAGGGAAGTACTCACTGTCTCTTTTAAACAACACTTCAAACCTACTCATGAACAGATTAGCCAAAAACGGAGATAAACTATTGCCCATAGCAGTCCCTTCCTGTTGTTCAAAAAACTTACCATTAATTTGAAAACAATTCTGGGACATACATAATGAGGTCAATTTTAAATATTCATCCACTACAATTCTGTCCACTTCATTTTCAGTCAGTAGCTCCTCCAAATATGCAAGCGTGGTAGGTATAGGTACACTTGGAAACAACGATACAACATCGAAAGAAACCAACACCTCGCCCTCATCAAGTACTATATTTTTAATTTTATTAATAAACTCCAACGAATTCACAACTGAAAAACTTTCCGGAGCTGTGGGCAATGCGGTGAATTCCTTCGTTAGCCATTTAGAAAGCAGACAGGTTGGCGAGTTAATACCGGAAATGATGGGTCTCACCGATCTACCTGGTTTATGAATCTTAGGAAGGACATACATCTTAGGAACTACAGGATTGGACACACTTAACCTAAATTTGTTTTGGGGAGTAATAAGATTTGGACAATCTTTCATGGCATTCTTAGCCGAACTGACCAATTTTGGCAATGGATTTTTCTTAACCTCTTTGTAAGGACCATCCTTCAAAAAAGTTTCCACTCTATTGAAGTAATCTGCTTTATCTAATACCACAATCTTATTTCCCTTGTCCGCTTTCAAATAAAAACAGTCTTTTTGTCTGAGTCCTTCAACGATACTATAATAGTGATTGTTTTTCACTGTGCTGTTACTTTTATATTTATTATCCTTTATGTTCTTAGTAATTTGTATTTTGCATGCGCTCCTAATAAAGTTCCTATCCAAGTTATCCAATTTCTGAACAGAACTCTCAATACCCGCTACCATATCCATAACCGGAGATTTTCTAAAAGGCAAATTAAATTTTAAACCTTTATTAAGGAAGGCAATTTCTGTATCATTGAAAGTCTCGGACGATTCATTAACAACTATATTTTCTTGAATCGGATCATTCTCCAGCCGCGACGCGGGAAAAACCAAAGAACGCAATTTTCTAGCATGAATCTCATTAACTTCTTTAATTTTATGTAAATTTATCTCCCACATATCACTCTGGACAATCATCCATTCTCCAAACTCAATTGAACTCAAACCGTAAACGAGTTTCAAATGCAATCGATATTTCTCTACATCTAAAAAACTACGTTTTTGGTACAAATATTTGATTTCCAAATCCAACCATTTTTTCTTGGCACATGTTTCTATGGCATTATGAAACCTCCTACTACTAGTGTTATTATACCTGAAACCGAAATCTATAAAATTTGGAAAAACCTTATGAAACTTGCATTGTTTAAGAAAGGAAATATCTGCACCTATTTTCCAAATTTTAAAACTTACCTTGCGAAACCTGTTCAACTCTTGTGACCGGGAAGCCATTTCTCAAGGATTAAGATGTAAGAGACTGTGGTTAAATAATCAATTCAAGAATCAATTGTACCCCTAACCACATAAATTTTGAAATACTATATACGCATTTCGGCAGCTAAGCTGCCATCTTCAGTAGCGGGGAAAAACCTATAGTAATAAAAATAGCAATAACATTAATGCAAAAAAAAAAAAAAACAATTATATATATGACAATAATAATAGCAACAATAATGATGATGTGAAACAATGATAGTGACAATAACAATAATATAGGTCAGGTATTTTCTGCTCACCACTCCGAAAGAATCGAAGTGCACTCGATCAGCTCTCAAGCTAGAATGAACTCCGCACGGAGACAATCCCCAATATATACTTAAAGTGACGTAGCACTGACGTTACTTGTGACATCAACATTAATCACACTAGGATAGAAAATTCAGTATCCGGGCATACGCTCATTTTTATACCACTCTATTCTTATTTTCACTATCACAAATGTACAAAAAGGTTGCCATTGCCATCTTTACTGCAGTTTCAATTAAAATACCCTATCTTCAGGATAATTGACTTGAATGAAACAAAAATAGAAAATGAATCCCATATTACCAAATAACCTCGAAGGTCCATGGCTTATATGGGCTAGCAAATAACTACAGTAAACTGCAATAAAGAAGACCTTGACCCCTGCACCCTTTCATTTTTCTGGTTAAACCCTACACGCCTACACATTAACGACATCTAACAATACGGAATCAGAAATTGGACCTAAATCTGAATTAATAAGTTTACCTTCATACTTGCGAATAAACATACTCTCATAAGCGTCCAATTCCCTACCGTCCGATACCGACCTCATAAGCCGAAGATCCCTCTCATGTACAGGGTGGCCGGTATCAAAGATATGTTGGGCAACACTTGACTTCTCAATTCTATTATATCTAAAATGTGCCATATGTTCCTTAAACCTAGTGACGATTGTACGCCTTGTTTGCCCAATATAACTCTTGTCACAACTACTACACTTTATTTCATAAATTCCCGACTTCTGCTTGTCCTCTACTTTATCCTTGGGATTTCCCAACAGCTGCTTGATGGTATTCTTAGCGGTATATGCTACACATAAATTTTGCGACTTAAAAATAGGTTCCAAGCCTCTGGTATGTGCCAAACTATACGGAATTTTAACATATTTCTTATTCTCAGTAGGTGACATGGAGAAAGTCGTGGAATCCTTAACAAACCCTTTGTGTCTAATTCTGCTTATCAATCTATCAACTAAGACAGTCGTGTACCCATTATGAATCGCAACATCTTTTATATATTTTAATTCTTTTTGATATCTTACCTTTGACAGAGGAAATGACAACAATCTGTTGACCAGAAAGTGCAAAGCCGAAAGTTTATGTTGTATTGAATGTTGTGAATCATTCACAATAAACCTACTTATATTAGTATCCTTCCTATAAACATCAAATTCCAATCCGCCAATGCTGTTCCTAACAACCAAGACATCCAAAAAAGGGATTGAACCATTTTGTTCCATTTCAAATGTGAATTTCACACTATTATAACGTGAATTTAAATTATCTAAAAAATCCTCAATTCTACTCCTCTTGGTATCGAAAACAGCGAACACGTCATCCACATAACGCAACCATAATCGAGGGAAGTACTCACTGTCTCTTTTAAACAACACTTCAAACCTACTCATGAACAGATTAGCCAAAAACGGAGATAAACTATTGCCCATAGCAGTCCCTTCCTGTTGTTCAAAAAACTTACCATTAATTTGAAAACAATTCTGGGACATACATAATGAGGTCAATTTTAAATATTCATCCACTACAATTCTGTCCACTTCATTTTCAGTCAGTAGCTCCTCCAAATATGCAAGCGTGGTAGGTATAGGTACACTTGGAAACAACGATACAACATCGAAAGAAACCAACACCTCGCCCTCATCAAGTACTATATTTTTAATTTTATTAATAAACTCCAACGAATTCACAACTGAAAAACTTTCCGGAGCTGTGGGCAATGCGGTGAATTCCTTCGTTAGCCATTTAGAAAGCAGACAGGTTGGCGAGTTAATACCGGAAATGATGGGTCTCACCGATCTACCTGGTTTATGAATCTTAGGAAGGACATACATCTTAGGAACTACAGGATTGGACACACTTAACCTAAATTTGTTTTGGGGAGTAATAAGATTTGGACAATCTTTCATGGCATTCTTAGCCGAACTGACCAATTTTGGCAATGGATTTTTCTTAACCTCTTTGTAAGGACCATCCTTCAAAAAAGTTTCCACTCTATTGAAGTAATCTGCTTTATCTAATACCACAATCTTATTTCCCTTGTCCGCTTTCAAATAAAAACAGTCTTTTTGTCTGAGTCCTTCAACGATACTATAATAGTGATTGTTTTTCACTGTGCTGTTACTTTTATATTTATTATCCTTTATGTTCTTAGTAATTTGTATTTTGCATGCGCTCCTAATAAAGTTCCTATCCAAGTTATCCAATTTCTGAACAGAACTCTCAATACCCGCTACCATATCCATAACCGGAGATTTTCTAAAAGGCAAATTAAATTTTAAACCTTTATTAAGGAAGGCAATTTCTGTATCATTGAAAGTCTCGGACGATTCATTAACAACTATATTTTCTTGAATCGGATCATTCTCCAGCCGCGACGCGGGAAAAACCAAAGAACGCAATTTTCTAGCATGAATCTCATTAACTTCTTTAATTTTATGTAAATTTATCTCCCACATATCACTCTGGACAATCATCCATTCTCCAAACTCAATTGAACTCAAACCGTAAACGAGTTTCAAATGCAATCGATATTTCTCTACATCTAAAAAACTACGTTTTTGGTACAAATATTTGATTTCCAAATCCAACCATTTTTTCTTGGCACATGTTTCTATGGCATTATGAAACCTCCTACTACTAGTGTTATTATACCTGAAACCGAAATCTATAAAATTTGGAAAAACCTTATGAAACTTGCATTGTTTAAGAAAGGAAATATCTGCACCTATTTTCCAAATTTTAAAACTTACCTTGCGAAACCTGTTCAACTCTTGTGACCGGGAAGCCATTTCTCAAGGATTAAGATGTAAGAGACTGTGGTTAAATAATCAATTCAAGAATCAATTGTACCCCTAACCACATAAATTTTGAAATACTATATACGCATTTCGGCAGCTAAGCTGCCATCTTCAGTAGCGGGGAAAAACCTATAGTAATAAAAATAGCAATAACATTAATGCAAAAAAAAAAAAAAAACAATTATATATATGACAATAATAATAGCAACAATAATGATGATGTGAAACAATGATAGTGACAATAACAATAATATAGGTCAGGTATTTTCTGCTCACCACTCCGAAAGAATCGAAGTGCACTCGATCAGCTCTCAAGCTAGAATGAACTCCGCACGGAGACAATCCCCAATATATACTTAAAGTGACGTAGCACTGACGTTACTTGTGACATCAACATTAATCACACTAGGATAGAAAATTCAGTATCCGGGCATACGCTCATTTTTATACCACTCTATTCTTATTTTGTTTTTATTTGAAAGCGGACAAGGGAAATAAGATTGTGGTATTAGATAAAGCAGATTACTTCAATAGAGTGGAAACTTTTTTGAAGGATGGTCCTTACAAAGAGGTTAAGAAAAATCCATTGCCAAAATTGGTCAGTTCGGCTAAGAATGCCATGAAAGATTGTCCAAATCTTATTACTCCCCAAAACAAATTTAGGTTAAGTGTGTCCAATCCTGTAGTTCCTAAGATGTATGTCCTTCCTAAGATTCATAAACCAGGTAGATCGGTGAGACCCATCATTTCCGGTATTAACTCGCCAACCTGTCTGCTTTCTAAATGGCTAACGAAGGAATTCACCGCATTGCCCACAGCTCCGGAAAGTTTTTCAGTTGTGAATTCGTTGGAGTTTATTAATAAAATTAAAAATATAGTACTTGATGAGGGCGAGGTGTTGGTTTCTTTCGATGTTGTATCGTTGTTTCCAAGTGTACCTATACCTACCACGCTTGCATATTTGGAGGAGCTACTGACTGAAAATGAAGTGGACAGAATTGTAGTGGATGAATATTTAAAATTGACCTCATTATGTATGTCCCAGAATTGTTTTCAAATTAATGGTAAGTTTTTTGAACAACAGGAAGGGACTGCTATGGGCAATAGTTTATCTCCGTTTTTGGCTAATCTGTTCATGAGTAGGTTTGAAGTGTTGTTTAAAAGAGACAGTGAGTACTTCCCTCGATTATGGTTGCGTTATGTGGATGACGTGTTCGCTGTTTTCGATACCAAGAGGAGTAGAATTGAGGATTTTTTAGATAATTTAAATTCACGTTATAATAGTGTGAAATTCACATTTGAAATGGAACAAAATGGTTCAATCCCTTTTTTGGATGTCTTGGTTGTTAGGAACAGCATTGGCGGATTGGAATTTGATGTTTATAGGAAGGATACTAATATAAGTAGGTTTATTGTGAATGATTCACAACATTCAATACAACATAAACTTTCGGCTTTGCACTTTCTGGTCAACAGATTGTTGTCATTTCCTCTGTCAAAGGTAAGATATCAAAAAGAATTAAAATATATAAAAGATGTTGCGATTCATAATGGGTACACGACTGTCTTAGTTGATAGATTGATAAGCAGAATTAGACACAAAGGGTTTGTTAAGGATTCCACGACTTTCTCCATGTCACCTACTGAGAATAAGAAATATGTTAAAATTCCGTATAGTTTGGCACATACCAGAGGCTTGGAACCTATTTTTAAGTCGCAAAATTTATGTGTAGCATATACCGCTAAGAATACCATCAAGCAGCTGTTGGGAAATCCCAAGGATAAAGTAGAGGACAAGCAGAAGTCGGGAATTTATGAAATAAAGTGTAGTAGTTGTGACAAGAGTTATATTGGGCAAACAAGGCGTACAATCGTCACTAGGTTTAAGGAACATATGGCACATTTTAGATATAATAGAATTGAGAAGTCAAGTGTTGCCCAACATATCTTTGATACCGGCCACCCTGTACATGAGAGGGATCTTCGGCTTATGAGGTCGGTATCGGACGGTAGGGAATTGGACGCTTATGAGAGTATGTTTATTCGCAAGTATGAAGGTAAACTTATTAATTCAGATTTAGGTCCAATTTCTGATTCCGTATTGTTAGATGTCGTTAATGTGTAGGCGTGTAGGGTTTAACCAGAAAAATGAAAGGGTGCAGGGGTCAAGGTCTTCTTTATTGCAGTTTACTGTAGTTATTTGCTAGCCCATATAAGCCATGGACCTTCGAGGTTATTTGGTAATATGGGATTCATTTTCTATTTTTGTTTCATTCAAGTCAATTATCCTGAAGATAGGGTATTTTAATTGAAACTGCAGTAAAGATGGCAATGGCAACCTTTTTGTACATTTGTGATAGTGAAAATAAGAATAGAGTGGTATAAAAATGAGCGTATGCCCGGATACTGAATTTTCTATCCTAGTGTGATTAATGTTGATGTCACAAGTAACGTCAGTGCTACGTCACTTTAAGTATATATTGGGGATTGTCTCCGTGCGGAGTTCATTCTAGCTTGAGAGCTGATCGAGTGCACTTCGATTCTTTCGGAGTGGTGAGCAGAAAATACCTGACCTATATTATTGTTATTGTCACTATCATTGTTTCACATCATCATTATTGTTGCTATTATTATTGTCATATATATAATTGTTTTTTTTTTTTTTTGCATTAATGTTATTGCTATTTTTATTACTATAGGTTTTTCCCCGCTACTGAAGATGGCAGCTTAGCTGCCGAAATGCGTATATAGTATTTCAAAATTTATGTGGTTAGGGGTACAATTGATTCTTGAATTGATTATTTAACCACAGTCTCTTACATCTTAATCCCTAACGCGTTAAATTTGTCCATAGCGCTACCATGTTTACTAACCTTGTTGCTGCTGCTAAGACTCTTCCTCGCAACAGAAGGACCAGCAGCGGAACCGCTCTTCGCTCTATTTTGGATTTGTTTATTTTCCATTTTTATTCTGCTTCAACTAGTAGTTTTCGTAACTGCTCTGTTGTCGACTGTTTGTGTGTGAGTCCTTCGTCCGAGTCCGGCTTTAAATATGTTTCTCGACCACCCCTTCCGAATAATCATTGTTTGTTTGCTATATATATAGCGAGACCTCAACTGGTCCCGCACATTAGTGGCACCGAAAAGGTAACGTGTTACGCGTGGAAGTATACGGAATCTTTTCAGATACTTGCTCTTCATGTTTTGCTTTATCGCCCTTAAAATCTAATTCCAATAGAGCTACGTCTTACATGGTAGAAAATATTCCTCTCTTGATTAAAGTAAAAAACAGGTGAAATCTTCCGAGATTGTTTAGTACTTTTGAGATCTTTGAATGAGAAAGATGTATTTAGACGACTACTATAATAGCGAAGACTCATCGGCGAGTAGTGGTAACGGTTGTGCTAACGATAGTTTATTCAGTGTTAGCCCGTGTAAGTATAATATGCAAGATCAGATGCTGCAGTATGAGGAAAAAATTGAAAACGAAAAGCGATTAATTTATGAAGTCGTATACGAATGCGGTCCCAATTTGAAAATTTTTTGTGGTTTAAGCGCTGCTAGAAATTTTGATCCTACTCTGAAAATTTTACATGTCGATGGTAGATGCATTGCATTTTGTGGTGAAGAATGGCGTGTAATGATAGAACATTTGTCCTTTGCATTTCACGATTTTTTCTCACCGGATGTAAACGATTTCCGTGCCGTAGTTCAACATAATTATCATCTAGAGGGACAAGTTACGACTTCTGAAGGAAAAGTTTTAAAAGTCGAAGACGCAAGGATGCCGGAATGAGCAATATATTTTAACTCTGAAACGATTACATTAATTTTGAATTTTGAAGACATACTTACCTGCCGTTTATATTTATTGTCTAGGTTAAAATTCAGTGAATTTTATGCTTCGTTTACACGTAATGTATCTTTCCAATTAAACAAATGTCCGATTCAGTATAAAAGAGAAATGGTAAACTTTTTGTTTCAAATTATATATTTCACATAGACAACCGCGAACTAGCGTACTGTGGTAAGAGATTGCATGCTCAACTGTTACGAACAATTACTGCGCGATTTACATGTAACATAATAATAATAAAATGTATATTCTTTAAATAAAAGGAATCTGTTATATTCCAAATGTCTTTTTTGAATAACACCCGTACCTGTGCTCAAACGGTACTGTTACCTGAAAATTTAACGAAAGAATTGATTATGAAATACGTAAATTCCATACAGTTGGAAAATATTTGGAATAAATGGCTCAACGTTTTGATTTGCAATTGAAACGTTCTTGCTACACTCACTCCAATAGGTCTGGTGATAGCGATAATATAAACAGTCCTCCCGGACCTAAGGCTCAGTGCTAATTCTGCTTAAAGTCACATGGTACAGACTAGAACTACATACTATATATGGAATTCACGTTTTTAGAAGAACCTATCCGACGTTATCGTTGTGCAACAGAGTAAGTTGCTGCTGTTAACCTACAAGTTCAGAATTATCTATTTTTTTCTCATCAAACCTATGAATACACCAAACAAGAAAAATGTAGGTACTGATTTAACCCTGCACACATTATTTCTTATCTAACATGAAATAAAACTGCTGCTTCGATAATATGTTGTGTTTATATCCGTATATCCTTTAGATGAAAGTCAAGGTTCCTACTATGTATTCCATAGATGTAACAGACAGTAAGGTGGTGAAAAAGGCTAAAAGTGTTAAGAAAACGGTAGTCGATAATTTAAGTTTGGATAATTACAGAGATTGTTTGTACAAAAAGAAACTGTTTCAAAAGAGCATGCTGGTGTTTAGATCGAAAATATATACTACTAGCGGGCCCGGCAGACATTGTCCTGCCCGACATTGAAAAAATTTCCGTAAAAAAATCCTAGAACCCGATTGCAGCGCCACCTACCGGATCTAATTGTGAATGTAAACCATCCAGGGACCCACTCAAACACACACAAAAAATTTCATCAAAATCGGTCCAGCCGTTATTAAAAAATTCCTAGAACCCGATTGCAGCGCCACCTACCGGGTCCAACTGTGAATGTAAACCATCCAGGGACCCACTCCAACACACACAAAAAAAATCATCAAAATCGGTCCAGCCGTTCAAAAAAACTCCTGGAACCCGATTGCAGCGCCATCTACCGGGTCCAATTGTGAATGTAAACCATCCAGGGACCCACTCCAACATACACAAAAAATTTCATCAAAATCGGTCCAGCCGTTCAAAAAAATTCCTAGAACCCGATTGCAGCGTCACCTACCGGGTCCAATTGTGAATGTAAACCATCCAGTTACCCAATCCAACAAACACAAAAAAATTCATCGAAAACGGTCCAGCCTTTCAAAAAAACTCCTGGAACCCGATTGCAGCGCCATCTACCTGGTCCAATTGTGAATGTAAACCATTCAGGGACCCACTCCAACACACACAAAAAATTTCATCAAAATCGGTCCAGCCGTTCAAAAAAAATCCTAGAACCCGATTGCAGAGCCACCTACCGGGTCCAATTGTGAATGTAAACCATCCAGGGACCCACTCCAACACACACAAAAAATTTCATCAAAATCGGTCTAGCCGTTTAGGAGGAATTCGGTGAGATACACACGTACAGACTGTCAAACGCGCAAAGTTAAAATAGTCGTTACGTTTTCTCAAATTTTCCAATTTTCTGCGCAATTTTCTTAATTTTCCGTTCCGTAAGAACCTTCTACAAAGTATTAGAAACCACAAAAAAAAGATGAATGAAATCGGTTAAGTCGTTCTCAAGTTATGGCGTGACCAAGGGAAATAGGGATTCATTTATATATATATACAGGGTGGGCCAATAGTGTGTAATCGGCCCATATCTCTGGTTCTATTCAAGGTAGCAAAATAAAACTTTACATGTATGTTGAGAACCCCGCGAAGCATCCGATAAAATTATTTTGGTGTATACAGGGTGTTCATACTCTGAGCACCAAACCAAAGTTAGGTTTTTTTAAATGGAACACCCCACATGTGTTTACATATTTGAATTCCCAATAAAATTTTATGAAAGATGGTGTACCACACGATGGAGTTTAGAGTGAGCGATTTTAAGATATTACCATTTTAATGCCAGTGTGGACCCAACTTTGAGGAACCGCTGACATCTACTGGTCGAAGCTACTTAAGATTTCTTTATTGGACTAGGTTCACAGACTGCTCTATTTGTACAATTCTAGAGTACTTTTGTCACAAAACTTAATATCATACAGGGTGGACAGCTTACGCAATATGCATTTTTTCTTCAGAATTTCAAATGGAGCACCCCATATATTATTTGAATATTTGATAGACAGTTTACTAAGCTTTTGATTGATGTAGATATTCTTAGTTCTGCGACTGACGGTTTCGGTAGAATTGAAAATTGAACTTTAAAATGTAGTAATTTTACCGGTAGTTTATTCGTTTCTCCCATATCTTAGCGCCCAAAACACAAAATATGATTTCCATTTTGTTTTTGGAAGTTAATTTCACATTGAGACAAAAAATTTCATCGCCACATTGCTTCTCCATGGTCATATTTATAAATAAATGGTAACGTATTAAACCTAGGTATAAATTGAAACAAGGAGTGCCATGGAAGAAAACCGTCCTTTCAAGAAGTAAACTTACAATGAGATTTCTTGTGCCGGTGTAAACTCTATTCGCTAAATTTTCGGTAAAAACAAAGTGTAAGCATTTTTCTGAGTTTAGGGTGGCAAAATGGGGGAAATTCCCCAAAAATCTCAATTCTTCAGGTTAAATCTTTATTTCTGTCTAAATTATCAGTCGCAGACCTGCCAATATCTACATCAGTGAAAAGCTTAATAAACTGGCTATTAAACCTGCAAATAATATATGGGGTGTTCCATTTAACATTTTTGAGAAAAGCTCAATTTTGCGCAAGTTGTTCACTCTGTACAATATGAACTATTTTGAAAAAAGTATTAATGGATTTTACAAATAGAGTGTCCTCTGAACCTAGTCCAATAAAAAAATCAGAGTTATCTTTGACCAGCAGACGACAGTAGCACCACAAATTCGGGTTCACACTGGTACTAAAATAGCCATATCTTAACAACGCTTACTCTAAACCCCACCGTGTGGCATATCAACTTTAATGAAATTTTATGGGAAATCTAAATATGCAAACAAATGTGGGGCATTCCATTTGAAAAAACATAACTTTGGTTTGGTACGTAGCATGTGAACATCCTGTATACATCAAAATAATTTTCACAGACGCTTCGTGGGGTTCTCCATACAGACGTAAAATTTCATGTTGATATCTTGAATATAATCAGAGATATGGACCGACTACGCACTATTGGCCCACCCTGTATAGATTGTTCATACAAAAATACTAAAATCGCGATTAAAAAATGGGGGGTGGGGGTGAAAAATACTTTACGACCTATTCTCATACTTACCAAATGTACAAAAAAAATTTCAATTATTTGGGTATTGTTCATACAAAAATTCTAAAATCGCGATTAAAAAATGGGGGGTGGGGGTAGGAGGGCGAAAAATACTTTACGACCTATTCTCATACCTACCAAATGTACAAAAAATTCAATTATTTGGATATTGTTCATACAAAAATACTAAAATCGCGATTAAAAAATGGGGAGTGGGGGTATGAGGGTGAAAAATACTTTACGACCTATTCTCATACCTTCCAAATGTACAAAAGAAATTTCAATTATTTGGATATTGTTCATACAAAAATACTAAAATCGCGATTAAAAAATAGGGGGTGGGGGTAGGACGGTGAAAAATACTTTACGACCTATTCTCATACCTACCAAATGTACAAAAAAAATTCATAAAAATCGGTCCAGCCGTTTCGGAGGAGTCCGACCACAAACACCGTGACACGAGATTTTTATATATGTACTAGCGGGCCCGGCAGACGTTGTCCTGCCCGACATTAAAAAAAATTTCGTAAAAAAAAAATCCTAGAACCCGATTACAGCGCCACCTACCGGGTCCAATTGTGAATGTAAACCATCCAGGGACCCACTCCAACATACACAAAAAATTTCATACATTAAAAAAAATTTCGTCAAAAAATCCTAGAACCCGATTGCAGCGCCACCTACCCGACCCAACTGTGAATGTAAACCATCCAGGGACCCACTCCAACACAAAAAATTTAATCAAAATCGGTCCAGCCGTTTAGGAGTTCAGTAACACCCGATTGCAGCGCCACCTACCGGGTCCAATTGTAAATGTAAACCATCCAGGTACCCACTCCAACAAACACAAAAAATTTCATCAAAATCGGTCCAGCCGTTCAAAAAACTCCTGGAACCCGATTGCAGCGCCATCTACCGGGCCCAATTGTGAATGTAAACCATCCAGGTACCCACTCCAACAAACACAAAAAATTTAATCAAAATCGGTCCAGCCGTTTTTTATATATGTATATAGATTGTTCATAAAAACATACTAAAATCGCGATTAAAAAATGGGGGGTTGGGGGTAGGAGGGTGAAAAAACTTTACGACCTATTCTCATACCTACCAAATGTACAAAAAAAATTCAATTATTTGGATATTGTTCATACAAAAATACTAAAATCGCGATTAAAAGATGGGGGGTGGGGGTAGGAGGGTGAAAAATACTTTACGACCTATTCTCATACCTACCAAATGTACGAAAAAAATTTCATAAAAATCGGTCGAGCCGTTTCGGAGGAGTGCGACCACAAACACCGTGACACGAGATTTTTATACCGGGTGGGGATTTAGTGTGTAATCGGCTCATATCTCTGGAACTATTTAAGATATCGAAATGAAATTTTGCACGAATGTGGGGAACCACATGGAGCATTGCCCAAAATTATTTAGGTATATACAGGCTGTTCACATTCTAAGTACCAGACTGAAGTTCTATTTCTTTAAATGGAAACCCTACGTGTCCTTGCATAATATGGATTCCCCATAAAATTCCATGAAAATTGATATACTACATGATCTGGTTTTGACAAAGGAATGTCGAGATATTGACATTTTTGTGCCATTATGGACCCAAATTTATGACGCTACTGACGCATGCTAACCAAAGCCACCTAAAATTTCTCTATTGAAATAGGTTCACACACTGCTGTATTTTTGAAAGCTATAAATAATTTTATCATAATACTTGAGATAATACAGGATGGTTAAGTTATGCAAAACATAATTTTTCTCAAAAATTTCAAATGGAACACCATGTATATTATTTGTACAATTGATGGTCACTTTACTAAGCTTTATATTGATGTGGATATTGTCAAGTCTACCAGTAAAAGTTTCGACAGAATGTACAATTGAATTATAAATATGTAGAGTTTCGTTCGTATTTTACATTATTTTCGACGATCTCCCCTATTTTGTCACCCAAAACTCCTAAAAAGGTATGCATTTTGTTTCTATAAAATATTTAGCAAATGAAGTATACATTAACACAAAAAATCCCATTGCAAGATTATTTCTTAAAGATAATATTTTCTTCCATGGCACTCCTTGTTTGAACATTATACCCGACTTTAAAAAGACATTATACATTTAAGAATATAACCATCAAGAAACAATTTTACAATAAGATTTATTGTCTTTATGTTGATACCAATTTGCAAATACAAAATATAAACATTATTGTGAGTTTTGAGCAACAGAATAGGGGAAAATCGCCAAAAAGAGTATAAACTAATAATGAAATTCAAAAATTTTGATGTTCAATCGTAATATCTGCCGAAACTATCAGTAGTAGACCTGGCAATATCTACATCAATTAAAAGCTTGGCTAACTGACTGTCAGTTGTGCAAATAATATACATGGTAGTCTATTTGAAATTTTTGAGAAAATTTCCGTTTTGCATAACTTAACCACCTTGTATAATCCTAAGTATTATGGTGAAAGTATTTATAGATTTCACAAATACAGCAGTGTGTAAACCCCTTTCAATGAAAAATAATTAGGTGGCTTTGGTCAGTAGATGTCAGTAGCGTCATAAATTTGGGACCATAATGACACAAAAATGTCAATATCTTAACGGTCCTTACTCAAAACCACATCATGTAGTATATCAATTTCCATGAAATTTTATGGGGAATCGAAGTGACGCAAATACTTGTGGGGTTTCCATTTAAAAAAATAGAACTTTTGTCTGGTACTCAGAATGTGAACATCCTGTATATACATAAATAATTTTACGAAATGCTCCATGTCGTTCCCCACATACGTGTAAAATTTCATTTTGATATCTTAAGCAGTACCAGAGATATGAACCGATTACACACTAAATCCCCACCCGGTATATTAGAAGATTAGATTTATACTCAGTACGTAAACAAAATATCGTTAAGTTATTTAGATGATAAGAGGTTCATACGAGATGACGGCGTATCAACATACGCTTGGGGTCATTATAACATTGAGCAAAATAATTAGTTTAATTTGTTATACAGGGTCACGCAAAAACACAGCCTATTTCCCCATGAATAAATTACGCCTTCATTCAAGGCAGCGCTCATTATAAACGGAATTGGGCTTCTAAACACAAGTCTGCTCATTTTTGCCGTTGTTATACGGAACACATTTATTCTACATCATGGACTTATCGTCTCTGACATTTTACGAAACGATACTTTTCCCGAAAATTGGTTACGACTCAGTCCATCCTTCCAAGACAGAATACCAGTTTTTACAGTCTCCAGTATTCCCGCAACTCCAACTCAGATTTTGAAATATAAACTGATGCTAATCTTTTCTAATAAAAGTTTCGGAGAAAGCCAATGGAAAGACGTCTTGAACGAAACATCTCTTACTTTCAATCCATCCGTCTCAAACACGGACACTACGAAATAATTCATCATCACCAGGTCCATGCAGCATTTCTGTTCAATTCGATGCATTAAGCACGTTTTGTATTTTATTACTTGCATCTATGTAATCTTATCTGTAGCGTACTTTGTAAAACACAAGTTTGTTCAATAAATTAATACCTACTTACGAATTTCTTGAGCTGTTTGTTTGTTTGTTTGTTTGTTTGTTTGTTTGTTTGTTTGTTTGTTATAGTCATCTGCTAAAACAACCTTAATCGGTTTGTTCTGCACCAAGAAGTTGACTGTTGATGCCGGTATTGTCGTGTATAATTACGCGGTCTAAATTTTCTGTACTCGACTTTTCCATAGCGTTTTGTTCGTCTAATCTATATAAAACTATATCACTTTCTATATCTTTAAATGTAAATGTAATAATATCCTGTATTTCTTGAAAACTTAAAAATTTTGGTTCAAATTTCGCTATTTCAAGGGCTAACTTTTTGATATTGTTTTTTATAACTTCCGCCTTTAATTGGAAAATAAGGGCCCAAAGTCTTTCATAATTTATAATGGGTGTTTCAAAATGAGCGCAAGATATGCTTTTTCAATAAAATACATCATTTACTCGAGATTTGCAAATATTTTTATTCTAATATGAAGTATACATATTGCGATTATGTGTGGAATAGAACATCCAACAAATGACCGCAAAGAGTCGGCTGGCACACTCTTGTTCTTCTAGAGAAGTTCCTGATTACTTTTTCGCACATCTTGGCAAAAGTACGGCGTTGGCTTGATCACCTGGCTTAAGTTCTTGAGTCAATTGGACTTTATAAGGATGCAGCTAGAGATATTTTTTTTAAATTTGCTGTAAACTGCTTGTCGAATTGGCCAGTTGCTGCGACCGGCGGCGACTCGATGTGCATGGATTCTCAGTAACACTTGCAGTCACTAAGGCAATATTTTCGATGGACCGGCCCGGCCGAGTTCGACCTGATGATTTCTCGTTCTCAAGCGAGCCAGTTCGATGGAATTTCTCGATCAGTCTCTTAACTGTCGAACAATTTGGTGCATTTCGTCGACCAAAAATTGCACGTACTCTGCGACCGCTAAACTTTCACCATATTTTAGATACGTTTTCACTATTAAAATCCACTCTTTGATCGTGTTGCATTTCATGACTGATAATCGCAATGCGTCTACTCGACAATTGTAAAATTTTTAATCCAGCATCCTTGATTAAAAGAAAATGCCGAGAAATTTAAATCTTGCGCTCATTTTGAAACACCGTAACTCAATTATAACGATATCAAATTTTACACGTTTTAATTCTGAATTTTCTGTGTTTGTTTGAAGCCAGCATACAAAGGTGTAATCCGAATTGGAAGTTTATTCTTTTCGTAGTTATTAAGCATTTCGTAATTAAATCGTCCGTCTTATTTTATGCACGCTTGTAGTTTTCATACGATATAACCAGTTCGTTTCGTTCATCGGCGATTGACCGCGTCAGGGAAGTAAATTTACTAATACTGTTTGAGCGCAAATTTTGCTGATTTTACTTGATGCGTTCTGCCTATGTTTTTTGTTGGAATGTGTAAAATATGCTTTCTTGATAGAATTGAATTTCATAGGATGTTCTTTGTTATTAATTTTATTCGCACTGGAATTTGCGTACTTATTTAAAATTACTTTTGTGCGGAAATGTCTATTTTCCAAAGATACATAATTGTTTCTTAAATCTATAATCGCTTGAAATTTTCTCAAAATTGCATACCTATAATAAGCGGGAAAGGCAATGATTTAATTATTAATGCTTCTGTTTTGGTTGTAAGTGAGCCAAATTTTAGAGTGAATTGGGCAATCCCTGATGGGTTAACATGATGCCAACCCGCTGTTAAAATAAACATATCTTGAGAAGTTCTTTTTTCTCGAACTTTGTTGCCTCATTTTCCCTAATTATATTGAGTTCTGATCCTGTATCTACTAAAGCAGTTATACTTTTATTATTAATTTGAACTGTTGCCGTTAAAATATCTAACTTAAAATTTTTCACCCCGATAGCTAGTCGAGCGCCCTGGGGACTTACTGGAGCCCGCTGAAGTTTAAATGTTCGGAATTTTTGTTAAAATTTTGTTGTCTAAATCTACATATGCTTGCGTAATGCCCCGTTTTGCCACAAATGAAACAAATTGGACGCCCGTTAGGTGTCCTCGTATTTGGAATCTGATTTCGTGTTTGTTGTGCTTGAAAATTTTGAGAATTTTGAAAATTATTGTTTGGTCTGTATTGAACTTGATTTTGAATTGGTGGGAAGCGGGGAAAATTTATTTGAAAATAGGGTCCAGGAGAATTTTGAACATGGGGATAACTTTGGAAATTTTGCGTTTGTGGACGGTAATAGTTTTGATCTTGGAAGTATGGGCGGAACGGTCGATTGTTGAAATTTGTGGGTTGAGGAGAGTAATAATATTGTCTACCTTGATTTTCCTGCCTGTGTTGCTCTGTTTGGTTTCTAGAAATTTCACTCGATTGAACAATACCCACTTTTGTAACAATTTCTTTTAACGCGTGAACTGTCATATTATTTTGTTTTAAAATTTTATATGCAGAACTAAATTTTTGTGTTATACCTTTTTCGAAATATTTTAAGAAAGTCTTGTCGTCCATGTCCGTATTGTAGTCATAGGCTAGTATTTTCAAATCGCACAAATCTTTTCAAAGTCTCATTTTCTTTTTGTTTCCTACTTTCAAATTTTATTTCTGCCGACTTATCCTTTAAACCATCATAAAATTAATTTCGAAATGCTCTAGTTATATCATCCCAAGTATCATTTAAATTTTCTTTTGTGTACTTTTCATACCATCTATTACTGGCGCCTTCTAAAAATGTTCCATTTGCAATGCTGGTTATCTCGTAACTTTTAAAAAATTCATCTGGATTGGATTGGGAGGGATTAAAGACTTGTGGACTTATAAATTTTGGAGTGGCTGGCGTTTTGTATGCATGTAAAGCTTCTGCAATAGTCGTATTTGCCATTTTAGGTTTGAAACTTTCTTTTCTAGGGTTAGGATTTGAGGCATTTACTTACGGGAGTGGATTGTTGAACGGTTTCACTAGCAGAATTATGAACAATGGGGGAGTTTGAATTTTCATTAATATTGAAGTTTTCGAATGGAAATGGAATTCGGACGTTATCTAAGAGGTAGTCTTTGAATAAGAGATGTGGTGGTGCTGATGTGGGACTGCGTGTTAGTCTTCTATGTGATAAAAAAGGATCATTAACTTCCGTACTGCGAGAAGGGGGATTAAAATTATCTAGTTCACCTTTTCCTAGTTCAATAAATAAATTCTTTTTTGTTTCGCTACGTGTTGCAGGTTTTTTACTGGACATTTGACTACTTGGCAAATCTTTTGAAGAATTTACCTAATTAAAAAGGGACGGCGCCTCCACCATGTGTCGCATCTGGGTTTACTAGAGGGATGTTCTCTTGGTACTGGATTTTGAAAAAGGGGGTTACTAAAGAATAGCCAAATATCCAGTCCTCAATTTACCTTTTAAACAAATCAAAAACTTTTATTTGCAACCACCTTTCTTACATTGGCAAATGAACTCCACCCGGACACATAAAATATGCACCGTATACAAGAAGAGCGGGAAACGCAACACAAGAATTTAAATTCAAAAATAACAAAGACAATATTAATTAGTTCCACAATTTAAAATTGTTTACATTTTATAGGCTGGGCAGAAGTGTCACTTGCACCTTTTAGCAGACCCGAGACGCGACTCCCCATAACCGCATTCGCGCGGCCGAGGTTAAACATTTTTGCTAACGCTGCGGTTTACTTCAGCATTGCTTTTTATGAACAGAAATTTTAATTTGGCAGGTACAGAAAAATAATATATTTTTGGAATTATGCGCTATGACAGTATGTTAAATATGGTAAGAGAAGAATTATTGAATGAAGATCCCGATTAATATAAAAAAAATTTGAGGATGGACAATGAATGCTTTCGTAAACTTTTTGATTATATTAAATGCGATATTGAAAAGAAAAACACACATTTGCGAGGTGTGTGGCAAGTAAAATATTTCTTTCCCAAAAATAGCTCCAAAAATGTTTTTGTTAATAAATTACAGATTAGCAGTAATGCTTTGATATTTAGCCAGTGGTAATTCGTTCAGGGATTTGATGTTCGCCACAAGAATACACGAAAGTACTGATGCCGATATATGTGAAAGTACATTAAAAATAACGTTAAACAAATCATTTTCGACAATAAGGTGTATTCTGTTTCTATCATTTTGATAAATATTCAACTGTAATCAAAAAATCTGTCGACGCTCTTTTCGCAGTTCGATTTTTTACTTTGCAAAAACTGCCCATTAAGATAAATTGGTATGTGAATAATGTTGTGTATAATGTAGCATCCAGCTGCTACAAATAATATTTAAAATTTATGATAAATTACGAAAATTTCGACAATTGATGATTTTTCACCATAATAGAAACATAATCGTAGATAAGAAAGAGGGTATTGCGTATTATAATTTTATCTTTTCTTTAGTTGCCAAGTAATAAAGAAGACTGGAAAAATGTGTCCCACGACTTTGATACCCTTTGGAACTTTCCTTCTTGTATAGGAGCTATCGATGGGAAACACATAAGTTTTCAAGTTCAAGAGTGCAGGATCCTTCTCTATAATTATAAAGGAACACATGGCATAGTATTGCTGGCACTGGCAGATGCAAAGTACAGATTTGTATATATCGATGTGGGGGTGAATGGGAGGATAAGTGATGGAGGTGCTTTTAAAGAAAGTAGTCTTAGAAAAGGAATCGACAGAATTACGTTGCATTTTCCTGAGGATTCGTACCTATCTACCTGGAACCAATATTAAAGTGTCATATGTTATTGTAGCTGACGATGCATTCCCATTATTGAAGAGACTGATGGAGCCATACCCTCAACGGGGACTTTCAATTGAGAAAAGAATATTTAATTACCAATTATCAAGAGCCAGACGAACTGTTGAAAATGCCTTCGGCATTTTAGTAAACAGATTTCGAGTACTTCTTGGGACAATTAATTTAAGCCCACAAAAGGCTGAAATGATTACATTGGCCTGCTGTGTGTTGCATAATTTTCTTGCTGCCAATAGTAAAAGATATACTGAAATGGGCAAAGAAATGTGCAACCTGGACAATCTTTTACAGCAGGGAGGCTCTAGATTTTCAAATGAACGAACTATGCAATTATTTTAATAACACCGGCAAAGTTGCTTGGTAGAATAAATCCATGCATTTAGTTGAAATTTTGTACAACATTTTTTCATATACCGGCACAATGTTTGTGTAATTTTGATCAAAAAAATCGGTGCGCGAACGGAGGAAACGGGGGGGTAGTAATACCCATTGACCCCCAACTTTTCCCTGCGCACGTCTATGGTTAAAAGGTATTCTTTTTTATAAGAAGCGTTTATTTCTTTAACTTTTTTCACTCTTGTAAAATTTTTATTTAGGGCTTGGTTTACGAGATATTGCAACCCATTTGACTATGTGTTATTGATCCGCTCGCTGTTTAAATCTTCCAATTTTTCTTAGGTGATGAACTCAGCTCGAGAAAAATGTTCTTGGATGGATATGTTTGTGCATAACGTCTAATTTTCAGAAAAATGCCCTTGAATGGCATCGATTCCGACATGTTCCTGCATAACGTCTAACAGCCAAATTAGCATTGGAAAGAAAGACAGGTAGGCGTTAAGTTGTCAAAATAATTATTAATAAAAGAGGTACCATCCAAGGGCATTTTTCTGAAGATTAGACGTTATGCAGGAACATATTCATCCAAGAACATTTTTCTCGAGCTTAGTTCGTCACCTACGAAAAATTGGAAGATTTAAACAGCGAGCGGATCAACAACACATAGTCAAATGAGTTGCAATATCTCGTAAACCAAGCCCTAAATCAAAATTTTACAAGAGTTTAAAAATTTAAATAAATGAACGCTTGTTATAAAAAACAATACCTTTGAACCATAGACGTGCGCAGGGAAAAGTTGGGGGTCAATGGGTATTACGACCCCCCCTTTCCTCCGTTCGCCCATGAATATTTTTGATCAAAATTACACGAACATTGTGCCGGTATATGAAAAAACGTTGCACAAAATTTCAACTGAATATCGTAAAAAACAGAGGAGTTATTAATAAAAATAGTCTTTTAAATTTTAACTTTAACACCCTGTATCTTGAAAGAAAGAAGCCTAAATGAAAAATGGCATAAGGAAAGTCCCATTATTTTCGGCCAGATAATCTGTGGTTAACGGCTTGACCTACTAATTTGTAACACCTTGTATAATGTTTTTTATTTAATAGAACACAGAGGAATGTTTTTTAATTCTATCTTTTTAGTGCATCTCGAACTGCGCATCCTCCTTTGCGTCATCGTTTTTAATTTTTTTTAGTTGAGCAGCCCCGAAACGCCCATAATGTCTTCAACAGTTTTTACGGCAGTAACAGGTCGCTGTCTAATCTGAAACGTATTTGCCACTTTACCCAGTCCTTCTGAAATATTTTTCAGAGTACTTAATTCTGAGTCCTTAGGTTTCTTGAGTCGTCTTGAAGGAATCTTCACCCTTGATCCAGCACTAGTAGGAACTTCGCTTGGTGAAGAGTAGCCGGGTGTAGTCTGTGACACAGACGACTCAACACTTAACAACCTCTCAGATGTTGGTGACAAGAAACACTCCATAGTAACATCAAAGTAACCATCTACCTGTAACAAATTAGGCAAATTTAAATTAAACAACTTTTAAGATATGTTTTGATATTATAATGTATAACTACTGAAAAACTATTGCTTTTGAAGTTGCGACACGTTAAAAACTTGAAAGGTTGTTTTCTACAAAGTTACTAAACATAGTTTACATACTTTATTATGTGAAATATCAAAGTTCGGGTTACTCAATGCTTCGCTCTCTTCCTCCTTACCCTCGAGATGTAGCTCAGATTCTTCAAACTCAGGTATCATGTGGTTGCTTCTGGATATCCGAATCTGAAGGTGTTCATTAAGAAACGCCATTTTGGCGTAGTACCACAATGAAGGTTGATACACCTATAACCAAGAAAAATGCAAATAAAGTACGAGTTAACATCATGTTTATGCTAGTAACTGAGCAGTTGACTGAAAAGCAATTACCTCATCCTCTCCCATTCCAGAGCGCAGTGATTCCAACACTCTTTTCCTTTCTGATGAATAATAATAATAATAATAAGTGGTCCTTGGCCCTAAGAACTTCTTCTGTATTTCCTGTTCGGTACATACAGGTCGCAAGTTTCTCAGCGTTTTTAAAACCTTGCTTAAAGCCAAACTTCTCAAATGTTTGTTGTGGTAATCTTTGTGTTTCACAAAATGCAAGCAAGGATATCGTTCGTAAGTTTCTATTAACAAAGAAATTTGTTCGTTTGACCAACACATCCTTAAAAGAGAAAAGGGCACCACTATTACGACAAATACAATGGAATTAATTTTTAATGCTCACCTTAATAAAATAAATTTACACCAATACAATAGACTATTCAATTAAATAAAATCACGAGGAAAAATCACAGACCACAGAGGTTAGGAAAAATACTTGGCAGCCACGTGTAGCACTGCAGCAGAACCAAAACAACTTATCAATCAATGATCAAGTAAACTAATAAAATAGAAACTCTGGTGTATATCGCCAGTACTAAAATGAATCTGACCGACGTAAATGCGCATGTGCCGGGCATACGGATTGTTCAGAGAATAGAACACGTTCTATTTTTCTATACAATTTCAGATTCAATCCTATTTTTGAAACAATTCACTGTACGACACTACACTATTTAGATTGTTCAAGAAATTGAACCAATTCTTGTTCAAGAAATAGGGTAGACTAATACAGTCTTAAGAGGAAAGCGCAACTGCGAGTTTTTGGACTGTGGCAATACTTACGGAAATACGTCTAAAATATCAAAATTTTACAAATTCTCGCCAGAATTATGTATACAAAAACCGTCGCTAAATGAATTAATAATATTTAAAGCCTAAAGTAAGTATAACATTTACACTGTAAGAAGATGTCTGTTTCAGAACAAAAGTTATGATGTAATTTTCGGTCAACTTTTTCTCGCTTCCTCGACATTAAATACATGCTTGCAATCCAACAAATGTTTCCCAGATTATTTTATTGAAACAATAGTATGACATTTTAGTATTCATTGCAGAGCCCAACAGAATTTATCACATAAAACAAATTTGCAAGATTTTTATTAGGCTGACCAGCATTGGACCAAGTATCATAAAGTGACCCTGGTATAGAGCCTGCTTGTTGACGAGGAATATTTCTGCCGTACGACTCTACCGGCAACACATTATCTTCGTCAATTTGCATTGTTCTTTGAAACACAATACCCAAGCACTAACCAAACAAACCGACAAAGTAAATGGTTTGTTTGAGGCGTAAAAGGAACTAACTCCGGGATTGGTTCCTTTCAAGCCTTATTGCAATTTATAAGGTGCCGTTTAATGGGGTTAGTTCTTGTCTTCACCAATAGATCGGTGTTACCGAAAAATACGGATTCACCTATAAATGTTAAAATGACTATTTTTTGGAGTTAGTTCCTTTTAATATTCTCTAGGGTCACTGTTACTAATTTTATTAAAGGGTCGAATTGACTCCCATCATCATAAAGTTTTCAGTTCGAAGACTGGTTCGACGCGTACTTCCAACTTTTCCTATCCTGAGCTAGCCTACACATTTCCCTAAAAGTAGAACATCCTACATCCCTAACTATTTGAGAGCAGTAATCTATTCTAGACCTACCCCTACCTCTTTTTATTCCTATCTCTGACTCCAATATGTCGCGAACTATTCCTTCGTGTCTTAGAAAGTGTCCTACCATCCTATCTCTCCTATTCTTTATTGTCTTCCATACCTTTCGCTTTTCCCCAACTCTTTCTAATACCTCCCTATTGCTAACCTTATCTAGCCATGGTATCTGAATCATGCGTCTGTAGCACCACATTTCAAGCGCTTCTACTCTTTTTCGATCCGCTTCTCCTATTGTCCAAGTTTCGCACCCGTATAATGCCGTACTCCATACATACGTCTGTAAGAGTCTCTTCCGAGTTTCTGCATTAACCGTTCCCGAGCATAATTGTTTATTTTTGTTAAACGCAGTTTTATGTCTTTAGCGCTTCTACCATCTCGAATTATTTGATATAGCAGAAATTCGCGACTTCCTTTATTAATAATTCCATGGCAAACTTAAAAATAAATAAAAAGTCTGTTTCCTCCACAATTGATGGACCAATTTTTAATTTCAAAAAAATCTTGGATAGAGAATTTGATTCTTTATCATATTCCTTCACGGAATATACAGGGTGCTATTTGAAAAAAATAAGTAGGGGTGGCTTGTCGGAGATGGCCACCCCCGGGGGTGGTTACGTTCTTGGGGTTGTAAACTCCTTCATCAACACTACAAAGTGGTTTTTGTTTCATTTCGTTATCTGTTATAGTTTTGGAGCTATAACCTGTGTTCTGGGACACCCGATATAAGTTGAAAACTAGAGGTGACAACGCACATCCCTGCCTCACTCTCTTCGGGATATCGACTTCTCTTCGTTCCTGCTCAAATTCTATAACTGCCGTTTGCTCTTTATAGAAATTCAACTGGCGAATGTCTAGCTAAATTCACACGGTTTTGGTGCTCCCAGTGAAGTATTTCAGTAACCGGTATAATTTAAATTAAAGTTTTCCAATTTTTTTAACAACCATTAAGTCAGTGAAATGGGTAGCAGGAGAAATAAGGAAATCAATATTAAGTCCATAATTAAGGAGACAATTGCCGAATTACACAGAAAAAAGACTTGTACAGATTTGACAAAATACTTAAGCACGATATGGACAGCCAATACCTTGTCTACCTCGCCCAAAAAAAGTTGCTGGAATCGCATTATGTGATTTAGCCCAGTTATCGATTGACGGTACTGAATGTCGGTTGTTGAGAACTGACGAAAGCTTTTACTGTTACACTAAATACATTAAGTATATCAGAAAAGATTATTAGGATTTGTACAAATAAAGCTCATGTGAATGTTAAAATATGCTCATGTGGTCTAGCAAAGTATTTTATTAAAAAATGTTAAGAGCGTTTATTAAGATACATACAACGTATTATGTGCAATAAATAATATTATTGTGTCAAATAGAAATTTAAGCTACTGTTGCAGATAATAAATTTAACTGCAGGAAATAATTTCTACGTGAGGGATGACAAATAGGTAGGTATACGAGTGCAGATCAATTAGTTTGCGGCTTAATCCAAAAATGATTGAAGGACTGGAAGTACAGTGGATGTGCAAGTTGGTTCTTTAGTGGCTCCTGGGCAAAATCATAATTTTATATGTTTGACTGTTTTAATAACAATTTGCATAAACATCTCTTGCAGATGATTTGCCCTGAGGCCTTTAAAGGTCCATGATGAGCATATCCAGTTGATTTCATTTATTCAATCATATTCATTCTTGATGAGGCCACGAACTTCTTGATCTACCCTCATATAATAGGTAACTAAAACAGTATAAAAGAAGAATAAATTTTTATTATTCTTTATCTTATTACTAATTATAAACTGTTTTAACAAACGTAAATGTAAACGCACCTTTTTCTGGAAATGTACAATAAATACAGTATGTACGGATGGACTTAACGATACTTGTAAAAATTTGTATTTTCAGTTTTTCGAAGAAAAGTCATTCTTCATAATTTCTTTAGCTTGTTATATAAATACGATTCACGTTGCGAAACTTAGATTTTATTGTACAGGGTGCGCAAAAAATATGACAAATTTTTTTGAAACATTGCAATGAAAGAGCTTATAGAAAGAGAAATCGAACGGCCAAATAAAGTTTTTTTTTCATGGGAGTTATGGTTGCTGAGATATTTGATATTAAAAATAAAATCAATATTGTTTTCTTCCGTGTCTTAAATATCCATGATTATTTTTAATATCAAATATCTTAATAAACATAACTCCCATGGAAAAACTTTATTTGGCTTTTCGATTTCTCTTTTTAAGTTCTCTCATTTTAATTTTTCAAAAAAATTTGATTGCAAAATTTTTAATTTTGCAAATCTACAATTTTATATTTTTTGCGCACCCTGTACAACAAAATCTAAGTTTACCAACGTGAATCGTATTTATATAACAAGTAAAAGAAATGGGGAAGACCCGCTTAATCGAATTTATAACTTTTAGTACTGTAATATCAAGCATAAATAGAATATGTATCGCGTACCACGTAAAAAATTTGATTATGTGCCGTGCTGAACGAAAAATTTGCAACTTAGAAAGCAGCATGACCGGGATGGCTAAAACGCGCGCTTTTTGTGGCGTAGGAGACCTATCCGTTGCGCCGCGGTGTTTACGCGTCTCCCTGGAAAAAGTGGGAGGAGTCGAGAAATAAACGAGCGCTCAGGGTGCAAACGGATCGGTTTGCGCATGTGAAAATCCCTACCTAATCTGTCGGGTCCAGTGGTCAAGTACGTCAACAGCGTCATTCAAAGAATATAAGTAAACAAGAACGGACAGCTGCGAACTGACAGCAGTGGACGCTTTTTTGCGCTCTCTGTGATCGGTTGACCAGACTATTTGCGAACGTCGGGAATACGCGCTCCTTTAAAATTTATTTAACTTGTATTAAGTGAAGCATTTTATAAACGATTGAGTTGAATTATATACAAGAAATTGTTTAACAATTTCTTGTATGAGAAATTCAACTCATCCATTTATAAAAGCACAAGTTAATATACATAATATTGGAAAGGTATACTAAAACTTGTTTGTCAGTAAATAGTTTATTTGCAATTCGACATACAGTGTACTATTTATGAGACAAAAATGCCAGAAATTAAAGCGGAGTTTGGGGTGACAGCAGTACAATAATAGCAAAAAATTAATAAGTTAACAGGCAGTTCTGTGACAAAATCTGGCAAAGTGAAATTATTTCATACAGACTATTATAATGTATACACACTGGAAATTATTTTTGCATATGCCGAGAACCACGTAGCTGAAGGAAAATGAATAAAGGAAACACTGCTGTGAAAGACAGGAAAGATGTTTTGATAAGTAGTGTTTGTAGTCATCAGGTTTATTAAGACAAGTTTCCTTTTATTCGTTACAGTTGTCTCGTCTTTTTAAAGGCAAGTACATGCTATAGATCTCCTTCGCATACATCTACATGAATTTTATCAGTCGAATATTGTCTCTTGCGATGCAAGAATTATTTTCCGATACTCCGCATATGTTACAGTGAATGTGTCATATTTGTTGTTGTATTAAACGTAATTAAGTATACCTATTTTAAAGTAGAATAGGAAGCTGAATGCTTGTAAAAAAATACTGAATGTAAAAATACTAAATGTAGAAAGAATACAATGTCCACTTTAATGCACACGGGCATTTGTACCGTAGTAGGAACAAAAGCACCCTGATCTACGCAAGTACCTTTTGATTGCTCTCTATGTGAGCAGAAGAGCTGCAAATTTTTGAGGTCAGAAGCGCATCTGAAATGTCTTGTGTGAAAGAGGTCTAAATAACAAATAATAACAAAAACTAAAATTATGTACAAACTAAACTAACTTATTTCTATTTATATGGCTTTGGGCCATAATGAAGCAAATAATTATCTATCTGGCTATTCTGCCGTGTATCCCTTGAACGAAGTTTTCTATTAATTTGATAAATAATGTACTTGAGCATTACGTATACAAGGCAGCATGCAGTTTGTTCTCACATTTCCGAATCATGCACATCACAGCATTCAAAGGTGATTGAAGCATGATTATACAATTGATGAAATAGATCATTTTCCTCAATATGGTTGAAAAACATGTTAAATATAATACCTTTCTTACAATTTATTATGTCGACGAAAGTTTCGCTCGGGTAAAATAATTTGTTACCGGTATGATCTTTCAAACGAATAAAAGCATGGACGCAAGTTACTTTCTGCGTCAGAAAAAAAACTTCTGCATCTGTCACAGTCTCGTTTTAGTATTCTTTTCAAGAAGAACCCGCAAATGTAAGACGTAGTGTTTGTTCTTAACAATTTGGTAAACTTGGGTTGAACAGAAGATGGTATCCTATTTAAAGAGGGTGATACAGGTATCACTTCAGTCTCACTTCTAGTGTCTCTTACTTTGTTGCTCTTCTGCACTAAAAATGTTTCTAACAAACCCAGTACGAATTCTGTTCCATCATCCTCACAGTTTGTTGCATTGCTGTTGCTGACCAAATTGTTAATCAAGCATGTTTTAAAAGCAGCACCAAACTGTAAGGAAGTTGGCCTAGGATTCTGCCCACTTAGCCCTCTGATAATTCCAAACATATTTTCCAGGCAGTCTTGGTTCAATGTTCTAGTTAGCAGATACTTGAAACCTAACTCTTTCATGTGTTTCCATAAAGCCTGCACATTTCTAATTGTAGCGATTAAATGCTTAATAGTAGGTGGTGCAGACACATAATTATTTCCCTGCATGAACCGCAGACTGCCAAGAAGAGGTTTTATTTCTCCCCAAAAATTAAAATGATCAGTATTGTCACTTAATGGACCGTTTAATGGTTTGGTTGTTTTCCGAACGCCATTTAGACTATTCGTTAACTTGTCCATTAGAAGGATTAATTCAGCAGTACCAGATGCTTGCATTACATTGCAGTTAGTGGCGAAAATCATACCTGCATAAACAGAGCGGCTGAACACTTGCGTTGCTAATTTTACTTTCATCTTATTTTTCCCTTCTGGAAAAACATGTGCATCTGTTAAATGGGGACATATTTTTCCATCAGGGTTTGATCCGTCTAACCTGTAAAGAGTTTCTACATCTTTCCATTTTGCAATCTTGCCGTTGAAAGAAATGTCTTTAGTAAGAAAATTATTTCTGAAACCCTTTATCAGATGAGGTAGATCAAAAATATGGAAAATTTTATGTCCATTTAAAATGAAAACAAAATCATCTGCAAATCCGCTGTCTCTACTAAGGCTAGTTATTGCAGCAACATTACTTGCCCCTTGATCACATATTGTGCTCAGAATACGAAAACTAGTATTATTATGAATCTGACATATAACCGATGCAATTAAACGTTTCAACTGATAGGTTTTTGTAGATGACTTTATAAAATAATAGGCAAGTGGTTGCTTCCAATAACTATTTATGCCTCTTAGCATAAACACCAATGCATGATCAGCAATAGCTCTAGTTTTCTTATCCCCAAAATCTTCTAAGCCTTCAACAGTTTTTAGCGCACAATTGAAAAACAAATGCGGCAAAAGAGAAACCTCATCAAAGACTAAAGAGCAATACCGGTTCATCGGTTTCATTTTAGTAGAAACGGCAGCTGCATGTTTAATAATGCTGGCATTTAATCCAGCCTTAATATTCATGCTGCTTAAGACTCGTCGCAATGTTCTTACAGACGGAAGATTAAAAATTTTTTGAAGGAAGCGATAACCTTTGGGAGATGCTTTATATACAGCTAAGTAAAACGACTTTTCTTTGTTCGACCATTTAAACTGACTTTTTTTTTACTTTTATGTTGCAGCTGTGACAACATGAAAAGTTCAGCAGCTGGTGACAGATTTTCAAAAAAATCTAAACTAGAGCTATTTAAAACATCCCCTTTCTGCAAAAATTTCTTTACTCCACATAAGTCCTTGGAACATCGGTGTAATTTATTTCTGTAAAAAGATACCATCTTCTGTTGGTTTTTTAGCTTCTTGAAAAGAATTGTTTTCCTCGGTGTCAGGTCTACCTTTCTGGATGATTGAACTTAAAACTTGGCTACGTTTTCGTCGTGATTCTGTAAAGAGAAAATTTTGTTAGTTTTAATGAAATGACGAGCGTTTATTTTAAGTTCAAAAGCTACACAATCATTTCACAAGCTTAAAAATTGAAGCTAATATTAACAAAAATTCAATTAACTTTTCAGTTCACTGAAAGTTGGTCTTAAAAATATCACCAGAATATATTGTAGAATTAATAAATGACACAATAGCTCTGTGAGACATTAAACTTTATAGTTCCATTAAACGCCAGTTTCACTAAGAAGAAAACTAACACGTTATAGCATTGTCAACAATTATTGTTATATCTTACCAGCAGGAGAATAATGTGCGGGCACAGACTGTGAAGATGGTCCAGGTACAACACTGCCAACAGAAACATCGGGTATTCTCGATGTTGAAGGCATAGGTTCTTCTAGTACTATTTGTCCTGTTGGTGATGCTTCTTCCAATACTTCTTCAGGAATGTCACTTGGTATTGAAGACGTAGGGCTTTCGACAGTGCTTGGATCGAGGCTTGGATCTGCCAACACTGTTGTGACAAATGGCCTCGGTACAGCTCCACGCAACAGCTTCTTACATTCTGGTGTTTGGAACTGGGTTTTGTCGAAGTGCAGACTGCACACCGAATAAGAATTTCTTATAGCTGCGGTGCTGGAAAACTTTTCCAATGCCGGATTATTGATAATTTGCAGCCAGATCTTGAAACGTTTCATATCTTTTGGAAACATGTGATATGTTACGCTGGGATTATCAATAATGTTGTGGCTGCATTCTTGAAATGCACAACGTTTGTAGAATACTCTAGGCATTTTTGCTTAAGCTGAAATAAAGTTAGAAACATAACATTAGTTGTGCAAGTTTGTAGGTGTTCAATACTTCGGGAGGAAATTACTTATTGAAACTTGAAAAGTTAACTGATGAATATAATGTGAAGGCATTTTAGGTAGGTATCTAACACTTACATTTTCATTTACAAATGAGTTTTCATTTCGTGAAGTAATGTCTCGTTATAAAACTTACCTAAAGATTTGTATAATAAATTATATTTACAGCACTATAAATATGGAACTAAACTAAACACTAATATAATCTATAAAACTGTTCCTGCAGCACTACACAATATGTATTTCAAGAACTTATAAAATTTGATTTAAAAACACATTGGTTACAACACAATCAACAATAAACATTAATTTGATTTGAATCAAAGAATGTAAGTATTTGAATTAGTTCTGTTCGGACAAAAACGGCAGGGTTTGCGCAGCGCGCTTGTGCGCATCGTATCGCTCATTTGTTGATTTCATTCTGTATTTCTCAATGTTTTTAATGTCCTTGTCCCACAGGAGCCACAGCGCTCCCTGACATCGGTTGACCGAACTATATTGCTGCCCAAGTAGTGATGGACGATATTTCACGAACTGTGATTTAATCACTGATATCAAAAAATCACTGGTAGCGACTGTTACTAAAGGTCCTACAAAACTGTGACGTGATCACGACATTCCGTTGTTCCTATCCTCGCTCGATAGCACAGAGGTGCTCGATAGCGAGATTAGCGAGGCAGTGAAATGTTGTGATCACATATACGCTCGTAGGTATAATACTACTAAAGTCGTGATCACGTCACGTTTTAAAATCACTGATATAGAAAAATCACATTAACAATTCACAATGTGATTGAAAAATCACGATATCGCCCATCACTATGCCCAAGGTCGTTCCATTAAGCTGTCAACTACGTGGCGTCATTCAAATATTGTGTCTCGAGCGTGACGCATGTTTCGTATTTAATTATGACGAAAATAAGACTCAAATGTAAAAATCGAAAGTTGCGGAATTTGTTTTGGGTAGTAAACTATTCAATATGATCATTGTCAAAATTTGCGGGTTTTCCCCATTATGAAGAATGACTTTTTTTCGAAAAACTGAAATTTTTTGCAAGTATAGTTAAGTCCATCCGTGGACACCCTGTATATAAACTTAAAATTAGGTAGGTTCTCATATATTACAATTTTTTAAGTATATATGGTTTGGCGTTAAAAACGGTAGGTACTACATTTCTAAGCTGTAAAAAAGTTCAGTTCTACTTTAACCCGAAATATCGTATCTAATTGCAATATACATATTTCCATCTACCGATTTATGTTATCATGCCTGAACTGGATCCAACAGATCTTCATACTTAATAATTTTAAAGGCATTCATATTTTTAACTTCGTATGCATGATAATGCTCATTAAATCCTATTGTTTCAAAAATGTTGTATACAAAAGCAACTTCATTTTCAATTTCCAATATGTGCAAAATTTTACCAAATGTAGGTAATAAATATTCAAAACCTGTGATTATAATATAAGAATGCTTAAATATTAATCCATGCATATTTACCCAGTGTGGCAGAAATTTTTCAGAGTGATTTAGAGGTAGGAAATCCGTAAACAAATCGTAATGACTAAGAGTACTTAAATTTACTATTTCACCTGGTCCTATAAAGGTTTTAATATTGTAAATTGTTTTTGACAAAAATTTGTAACATAATTTTAGCTGATGCTTAATAGATAATGTTAGAGTGCTATTTTTCCTAGAAGAAGTAATACGTGCTGTTGTTTTCGATTCCTTGTGTTTTGATTCAAATCTCATTGACCAAAGATTTTTAAGTGGCCCAACTTTTGACATAATATATGGATAATGCACCATATGATGGTGTTTCGGCTTTAAATTGCCTTTAAATGTACTGGATAAATATACCTTATGATGATCTTCCATAAGAATTTTTAATACTGTTACTTTCTATTGAGAAACTGAACTTGAAAATATAATGTCAATAATTTCTCTTAGAATTAAATAAAGCTGCCAGCCCTCGCCTGTTTTTGGGACGAGATCACACAATTAAACCAAAATACCGCGTAAAACATAACATCTCAGATGCTGACATTTGAAATTTAGACTTTTTAAGAAAACCTTCGTCAATAGCGGGTGGTTTATTCTTCGATTCTAAGTCTGTATAGTTAAATGTTTTTATGCGAAAATTTAAATTGTCCAGTGTAACGTATTTCATGCCAGTTATAAATCGTCTAAGAACCACGAGAAAGTCGTAATGGCACACGCCTTCTAGTATATCGTGCATTATATCAACTGACAAATTTTCCAACGCATGAAAACTTAAACAATTCCAAATACAGGGTTCTTTAACTCCACTCAAACTTATATTATTTTTTGCAATATCAGCTTCGTACGTATTACGATTTCTTAGAATATCATCACATTGGCAAAACGAAGTTTTCAGATCAGATTTGTGAATTTGACGAAATCGATAAGGAAAATTCGCAGAAAAGCTTTCTGTTGGGTACAGGTAGACATCAACCCCCACTTAGTATATAAGAAAACCAACCCTTGAACAAGTGCAGTACTAGGTACGAGTTCTCACAGAACACACTAAACGAGCAAGCTGTGCATTTGTCATTACATTTAACATTTATATCTCATTCATTACAATATCGTACATTCAAAGCAGCGAGTCGTGTTCAACCGTTCTACATTAACATTTTATACAGTTTATTCCATCTTGTTCAATTCATTAAGTTAGTTCATTAAAAGCATAAGTAATCTTACGGTCAAGTGTAAGAAGTGTAAAAAGTGTAAATAATTATTCGTATGGTCTTCAATCGATTCAAACGCAATAAAGTGTACATAGCAAACAGTCATACGTGTTTATTGTCTCCGAACGAGACTGGTCCTTCGAAGCTGAAATAACCAAGAAACATTCAACCGGGGAACTAAGCGTTCCACCACAAAACACTTTCGCTGAACCCTAACATGGTATGAAGACCTAAATTGTCGCCTGTTATAAGTGCCAACGAAAAGTAAATAAGGTGTGTACCAGTAGAAGTTTCAACATAAATTCCATTTTCTTCTAAGTACTTTAGTTCCCTGGCAAGAGGTTCAAAAATTGCTTTATTTCCAAATTCTTTTCTGTCTTGACTGTGATGTAGTTGAAATAACAAAATTCGATCAAGAGAACTTTGAAGATGTGTAGGAAGAAACGGTAAACTAATATATATATATAGCACCAACTTTGTATATACCTGCATGCGATCCAAGTGGATTGCTTGACTCAAAATCGTCATAATACATAAATAGAGGAAATACAGTTTTATTACCGAAAGTTAACATTTTTTCCTTCCAAAATTTGGATTGAACAAAATTTGTTACATCCGTAGTCTGACTCGGTTTTATAAAATTCTTGGACTTCTCAAAAACGTCGGGTAATTCAAAGAAATATTTAAGAACCGTTCTTAGAGGAATTAATGTTGCAGTAACATCTTTCAATGTTAATACTGTATTACCATTTTTGACGGTTTCAACGGTTGTCTGGCCAATTTTGTATTCAATTGGTGCTATGTAGCAGTTTGTTTTTGATAAAGCTTTTAACCTTAAATATTCTGATGTTAATCCTTTGAAAGGATTCTGAATTTTATTGAAGAAAGTATTTATCGTTGAAACTTTTTCTTTATGGTTAGGGCATGATTCAAATTCATTAATGACATATTTTCTAAGTAAGACCATAAGTTCGCTGTTAAACAAGTTAGTGCACTCTTACACAATTAATTGGATAACATTTCTAGGTATGGCTGAATTATCATATAGTTTTGCTATAAATTGTAAAACGCAATTGTTCAACATATTTTCAAAAGTCTCAGACATCAACTACTTTATTGGCGTTATTTATGGTATCAAAACTTAGATTAAGAAAGTTTATGTTTGGATCATTGTCATCATCAGATGTAGAAATATTGCAAGTACATGTTATGTGATGTGTTTACCATGTGTTTTTCTTTCAAATGTCTTCTAAAAGAATTTCTAGAATTAAAATTTCGTCTACACAGCCCTTCCCGACATCTGTACGTACTATCAGACTGTAAATTATGTGTAATTTTGAAATGCAAAAATAGCCCAGTGATGAGATCAAATTTTGTTGAACACATATAACAAACAGGCATTTTTAGTAATAAGAATTTGAAGCAACTATTTAAATATACCTTTACAAAAACGGTAACTATTAACTAAACAAGTAAGTGCAATATAAACTAAAACAAGTTAATTTTTTGCTCTGCAGTACAAAGGTCAAGTAAATTTCTAAAATAAAAAAAATGGCTATAGTTTAAAAAAAATCTACAGTTTTAAGTCCGTCAATAATGAATTCACACCAATGAAAGATTTGTCCCACTTGGTATGCAGTTTGTATATTCCTTGTTGGATAAAATTCCAAACCTGCTCGGACTCCCTGGCATACTCTGCATGTAGCGCGTGGAAACTTTTAAAACATATGTCTAGTGCCTTTAGGCAAGACGGCATAGGGAACTAATGTTGATCTATTTTAACATAAACACTCGCAATTTCGATGTCCGACGGCCCAACAACGATTACGAAGGGTTGCATACAAAGTCCAAATTTATTTACTTTGTCTGCCTTATTCTTCAAGGCTTGGGCTAGTTCTGATATATTCTGAAAGAAGAAAAGTAATGAAAGGTGAAGCAGTTGTACTATTGAGTCAAACAAATGATAATGTAGGGTAAACTACAAACTTTATACTTAAGAGGGCTATGGAAATTGTGGAGTGTGTAGATTACCTTCAGTCGTAGCCAGAATCCTTCGGCAACTTCCAGGCGAGAAGGCCTCCCTTCCCTTTTCTAATGCTTATTGTTGGAAAAATGTATGTAAGTAATATCATTACAATATTAATTCTTGCAACTATTAGCACAATGACAAATATGTTACCTGAAGAAATATCATTTGTTAAACCATCTAATAATTTTTTAAAAGCTGTATCTTTAGAAAATATGTCCCGCCTGCTAATTTCCGTTTCCTATACATACTGGTGACCTGAGACATGAACTCGTATAGGGAAAGTGGCGCGTTATATGCACTACAAACCTGTTCCGAATTCGTGATCTCTTGTGAAAGCTAAGCGCCAATGTGTTTAAAAAAAGTGTATAATGATGCCTATATGATATGATACACAGCATTGTCTCGGGAAATTCATGCGAGCATTCATATAGGTACCTACATTACAAGTAGATGAGAAATAGATTTATTAAGATGAACATCACAACTAAATAATAGAAATAATTTGCGAATTTTTAATGTGATTTTACATTTGGTTGATTTTTCAATATGTTATCAATAAGGTTTCTTCGTCTTTTTTCGCATCCTTTTCTTTTCGTAACTGGCCTCCCAGACTGTAGAGAAGTTGATCCTTTATATATATTTGCTTTTCCTTCTGGCAATCGCGTTTGGCTGGACGTTAATTTTCTTTCCTTTGCGAAGCCTTTTGCGTTGATGTATTTCGAAAAATTTCGAATAATTCAAGTAAGGCCACAGGATTGAAGGCTCGACACCGCTTCAAAACAACGTCTTTAAATACTCTAACAGAAGCTTCTCCTAAATTGTTTGTATTTCGTCCTCTAGTCAAAGAACATGTGCGGTACGTTATACACCTTCAGACTGTCTTCGAGTTAAGTTTTTAAAATATTCCTTGAATGACGGATATTTTGTAACTAAGTCATCGTTGAGTGCTTCATCAATTAGTTCATTACAATTAGTTACGTCCGTTTCATATAGAATTTGACGAAAAATCAACATAAGAGGCCTACGATCGCACTGCTCAATGCCATGATTTTTGTCCCAGAACCATCGCCATACGGCTTGGCATACATGGAAAGTACATAATAGCACTTTAGGTAACTCTAAAATCGTACCCAAAGCTGTTCTTTCAGAAGTAGAATCGTCGATCATAAAGAGATTTCGGTTGCCCTCTACCACCAAAACCGGTGGGGCCGATCAATTTCTTCAGTGAGTGCCTTTAAAATATCGTTTTCTTTGGTGTCCACAATTAAACTATTCTCATGGTAAATTTTGCTTTCAGCAAAACGTGTACGCTTCAGCAACATGAATTTTGTGCGAATGATCACCGGTTATCTAAAGAATAATAATTAAGTACTAATTATCATTTTTCAGTTTCACTAAACCAAGGTTACTTGCTTTAATTGTGGTATTTAGACCCAGTCTCATTAGCTTGTCAATTCTTCTAGTATTGGCCGTATTTTTTCGAACCCAAATGCAAATTTTAACTGTGCATTCCTTATTACGCTGCCTTAGTTGCTGATGAGATTTTTTGTTCTTTTCCGAATGTTGACAGACATAATCTTTCCTTTATAATTACGTTTGACAATCCAGTTAATATTTGACGCTTTCGAATATTCTTTGATCCATCTTGCCGCATTATTTGCGTATAGCTCAGTGTTGAATTTTGTTCTTAATTCAAGACACTTTTGTCCTTAACTCAAGACACTTTTGTCCTCGTTCAGCGGATTTTTCGATAAAAGGACAGGCTTTATCAAACGATGTAAAAACACTAACTTCTTTGGTTGCATTTGCATTCGCCATTGCAAGTAAACAAACGTCACTTACAACTTTCAAACTCAACTGACAATCGAATACGTCACGCAATGCAAGTAAAAGAAAGTGACCAGAAACGGCACGTATAGGCGGCCATGGTTCTGGCGCCAAACTGTGCGAGAATCACCAAATCGGATAGGGTTTGTAGTGCATCATAACGCGCTACGTTCCCTATACGAGTTCATGTCTCCGGTCACCAGTATGTATAGGAAAGGAAATCCCGCCTTGCATGTCTCAAGGATTGAATAAATTCATTCCATGATCAGGAAAAGAAATGTTCAAATCAATTTCCAGCTGAAAAATAAAAAAAATATTTATTGTCTAAGGTATTTTTTCTTTTCCAATTTACGACCAATAAAAATGGTTATTATCAAATAATATTTAACTGACAAGGAAATATTATTTATATCACAATTTTTAACACCAGAGTAAGAAATTCTATATCAAGACAAAAAAGTAGTTGTCAATGCATTGACAGAACAGCTTCCTACCCACAGCTACAACTGAACTGGACGGCGCGTTTGGCGCGCGCCTTCTTTTCGTAATTTTTTTCTCAATTTTTTCCTTATACAACCTATTACGATTTTCGCACATCGTGTAGAGAAAAATACCCTCTATCCGATGCAATACAAAAACTAGTTGTCAATGCATTGACAGAACAGCTTCCTAGCCACAGCCGCAACTGAACTGGACAGCGCGTTTGGCACGCGCCTTCTTTTCGTAATTTTTTTCTCCATTTTTTTCCTTATACAACCTATTACGATTTTTGCACATCGTGTAGAGAAAAATAACCTCTATCCGCACACACACACACACACACGCACACACATACATACGGACGGAAATGTGCCACCTTGCCAAAAAGTCCAACATTTGATGAAAAAACACCATGGTCAAAAAACGACTATCACAATAGCTACCTAGCTCGGCTAGGAAGCTAATATATAGGGTCTCATTGAAAAAAATGTTCGATGACGCCATATCTCGGCTCAAAAGTGCTTAAAAAAACCGCCCCGTCAGTTTCCTATGGACCATCTCTGATATACGTATGCAAAATTTCAGCAAAATCTGTCGAGCCGTTTTCCCGTAAAAGTGCCAACAGACATACACACCCACACACACACACCCACACACACACATACATACGGACGGAAATGTGCGACCTTGCCAAAAAGTCTTAGAATGACCTGAAATGCCCACATTTGATGAAAAAACACCATGGTCAAAAAACGACTATCACAATAGCTACCTAGCTCAGCTAGGAAGCTAATAACAAAAAATATAAATTTGATAATTATACCAATAAATATCCTTTTTCCGAACGCAGGCCCGGGAAATTCTCAAAATATTCGACCAGCTTTCCAGGCTGCAGTAGGTCGCTTGTTCGTATTTTGGATGTTTTAGTCCAACTAGCTTCTACAGCAGTCCATGGCTCTGTAGAGTTTTTTAGCCATAAGATTATGTCTTCGTTTGTATCTTCTGCAATTATATAGGTATAACCGAAATGCATTGAAGGTTTCATGCAAAGTATTATAAAGTTTACCATTAGCTGCAAGCAAGTCTGTGTTTTATTTTTGCTTTTCCGCTTTGGCTAATAAGCCACACCCCCCGAAAGATCTTCTTAAAGAGTAAAACTTGGACACCAATTTGCCTTTCGCCACAGTTTCAGTTTTCCCCTTTTTCACAATTTTCTCTTTTGAAAAGTATATTTCCTAAAATTAAATAAGCTTAAATTTCTTACAAAATTTTCAGTTGGTCAATTGTGCTGAATAGGTACATATTATTTAAAGTACACGTCAATCCAAGAAGAGCAACTCTCTTCATTGACCAAAATGGTACTAAAACCGATTAAAAATTAAAACAAACATAGGAACAACCTTCAACTTGCGTGTTGTTAAGAGAGTTATTGAAAAAGAATATAAAAAGTCGATACACATATAAAAATTTTGTTTTAAATTAAAGGTAATTTGTTTCATCCAAATATTTCTGTTTCCTGTACTTTATGAAATTTTTATTTTTCTTTCAAAAAATCACACTTAGAACAGAGAAATAATGTAGCATCAAATTTCACTTAAAAAGAGAACTTACAAAATTATTTTTGAGATCAAACTTAACTTTTTTATGCATGTAACATAGAAATTAATAGCAATTCATTATAGTACTGGTGATATAATGAACTACATTACGTAATGCAAATTAATGTCAATATTATCAAGGCAGTCGTAGATAAAATAATTAATTAGAAGGATAATTAACTCAACGGCACTATTGGAAGTCACTCCAGCCTGTCGCCACTAACGTCTAGCGCCTAAGATGCCAAAATTCCTCCGACATATATCAACGACACTATTAAAAGTCGCTCCGGCCTGTCGCCCCGCCCGGGCCTCCGCTCAACCTAAACCCGAGGCAGGATACATAAAAATAGAAAACAAAAAATTTAAGAAAATCAGCCCAAAAAACAATCCACAGCAAACGTTCAACGGGACCCTAGACATAGCAAAAAAAAAACACTTCACAATATTTGCAGCAATGCACTATACTCTTATACATTGTGTACTTAACCAACATCAGTCAGTGTCTAAAGTGGGTATTCCACACATGTTTTCCCAGCCAATTTCCCGTTTGAGCCAAAACCGCCAGGAGAATGACGTATGGAATGGAAGTAGAGAATAAACGTCTAGTTTTCACCATGGTCAAGCAGGAACTGAGATCGCTGATTTGATTGATTTCGATACGGACTTTAAATATAGGGACTCGGTTATTTACGCTTATACTCGTATATATGATGCCACCATTATTGCACTCTTTTATTTAACTTTATTTTAGAACATAACACATATCATAGTTATTTAACGAAAATATGTTTTGGAACAATATAAAATTCTGTGGAATGGTAACACTGTTTACGGTCATACCAAGGTGGGTATACATATAACTTATGGTTCAATGTTTGCGATTCGGTCATTTTCGTCATTGTCATTTATTATATATGGACCTGTGTCGTAATCTGAATATTTGCGGAACTACAATAGGCCAAACTTTTTGTAAGAAAATAAAAATCAAAGTGAGTTTATGCAAGCGAAAATAAACCAATTTTCAATACTTACATCGCAAAAGTCCAATATAAATTGAGAGCCAGATTACAAGCAAACGGCTGCCGCTGTCGAATCCCCTTCCAATCCAAAGAAAGCAATTTAAAATATTCTCTGAAATTTATACGTATATTTATATGTTTATATTTATGTTTATATTCATGTTTATATTATATTATGTTTATACGATTATATTTATACGTTTACATGTTCTGTGGCCCAGAATAATTTCAATAGTCGCCAAATCAAAACAGAGCACTTCATATGTTGCCCTCATCGCCATTGGTCCCGGAATTGGCGCCCTAAATGAGCACTTTTAGCGATAACTGAAACCAACATTATCTTTCGTCAAAATCTTAGAGAACTATCAAGGCTCTTCACTTTCTATTACATTTTCATTTTAATTTGTGTGAAAAAGTTTAAGTTGTAGTTCAGCAACTATTCAAATTAGACTATAATAATAATAATAATAATAATAATAATAATAATAAACGACTTTATTATCTGCTATAGCATACAACATAGATAACATCAAAAAATGAAGAGTACACATAGCAGACAAACGGCGAAGTTCAGTTATTGGCTATCCTTACGGAAGACAATAACTGTTCTTCCACTTAACCGATCGAAAAAAAAGATACATATATGTTTGTTTGTTTGAGCAGCCAAAGGAATAATAACTAGGTACTTATTTTCTACAGACAAAAAGAAAATAGACATACAGAAAACAATATAAGTAGTAGGATAATAAATATGTATATAAAACAAAAATAAGAAAAAAAAGAAGGCTAGACATCCAAATAATAAGATAGGTTCACATGAAATCAATTATTTATAGTGGCAGACTGCAGAAGGTGCCGGCGTAACGAATTTTTAAATGCAAACAGAGACATAAACTTGTATTCCAGAGGAACAGCATTGTACACAGTACAAACATAGGAAGAAAAGCAGCGATCAAATAAAAATAACTTGTGTTTAGGAATTGTGAGCATATCCTTCCTCCTAATATTCACACTGTGCACATCAGTTCTGAACCTTATTTTGTTATATAAGTATGGGGGCGATTTGTTCAATATAATCTTTTGAAATAAGCAAGCAGCATGATGAATTCTTCGAGAACCCATATTCAACCAGGAAATCTCTGCAAGCTTTTGAGTAATATGATAACCCCTGCGAATTCCATAGATTAAACGTAAACACGAGTTTTGTACAACCTGTATCCTTCTGGTCTGAACCGTGTCCAAGCAAGGCCCATACACTCCATTGGCATAGTTGAAAATTGAAAGAACCATAAGATCACAAAGTAGTATCTTAGTTCGGAAATCAACAAAACTTCGAATGCCATAAATACATCTCAGGTTCATGTAAGCATTGCGCACCAAACAAGTAATGTGTTTCTCAAACCTAAGTTTAAAGTCAAACCTTACCCCCAGACTACGTGCACAGTCTGTATACTCCAACGGCTGATTTTTAATTGTCACCAACAACTTCCGCATTATTTGACGGCCAATATAAACTTCCTTACTCAAAAAGATGTTCCTGTAGGTATATTGCCGCAGTTTATTCCACCCGTTATGACTCGCCTTTGTTGTTGGTCAAACAAAAAAACCATAATGAAACTATTCTGAGGTAGGTAAATGTGTAAAGCCGTGACTTTGACATTTCATCGAAGTCAAAAGAAATTGAATACCTATTTGGATGAAAAATGCTATTCTTCTTTTAAATAAAATACAATTGATTTTAACACTATTTCTAAAGATATAATTGTCTTACTTCAAACGTGTATATTGCTCAGAGAAACAAGTTATTTAGTAGAATTAAACATTTAATTTTTATCCCTAATATATAACTTCAAAGAAACATTCATTCTTGAAATAGAACGAAATTTTTATGTGTGTACGTACCTTATATTCTGTGGGAAACAACTCTACTATCATTTCGGCTATTTCATTTAGCCTTTCACCGCTGATTCTTTTGTCGGGATTTCCTTCCAACTCATTCCTTATGACAATGTCCGCAATGGTTTGCCTATGTGCCCTCTGGAAAGTAGAATGTTTGTAAACTTCCAAAACGCTTTTACCAGTATTTGTTGCATTAAAAAGGTCTTTCATTTGAGCACCGGTTATAATTTTCTTTCCATCAGAGTTAACAGTAGCAGTGCCTTGAGTAGGGTCAAGGTTGAGGATATAAAAATTGCCTTGTGACGTTGGCGCTGAAATTTTAGGTTGAAATAAACAATAGTATAATATAATATACAGGGTGTTCATTTGAAAACTTTCCACCCTCAATAACTCGGTGTACAACGCTTTCTAAGAAAGTCACCGAGACACGTCAACCATATTAGTGAGGGGGACAATTTTTTACGTAAAAGTTACATGACTCGGTTTATCCCCCTACCCTCCAGAGCCACTACCCTAAAATTTTTAAATGGAAAGGCGGGGGATGTGATGCCTCCTTTTAAAGGTGTTTGTATTACCTTTATTTCTGCGTTTGGTTTTTTAAATCGATTCAATCGTTTTTGAGATACTTAAAAAATATATTTTGTTTTGTAAATAAAAAGGGCGCTTAAAAATGCGGAAAAAAATGCATAGTAGGCAACTGTCATATATTACTTTATTCCGTGTAATAATCGCTTTAATACTTAACCGTAGTAGGCCAATATGCATTTGAAGGTTTTTGTTATTAGTACTTGTCAAAGTGCAATAATTGTCGTTGTTATCTTAACAATCAAAAACAATGGTATACACTTTGGGTGAAAAAGTTGAAATTATGTTAATTTATGGGGCTGAAATCAATGTGCCCGACAAACTGCAGCCAGGTTTAATGAAAGGCACCCAAATAAGTACACGTCCCATATGTATGTTCTAGACCTTATGGCAAAATTTACCGAGACTGGATCTGTTATGAACAAAAAACGTACTCGACTCAAAATTTTAAATGAGGCTATTAGAATGGAGGTATTGGGGCATTTTGACATACACCCCAAAAGTTCACTCCGTCAAATTAGTCCCGCATCTGGCATTTCATTAGGTTCAATTCACAAAGTAACAAAACTTCATAAATTTTTCCTCTATAAAATGAAAATCTGTCATGAACTGAATGGAGACGATTTCGACAGAAGAATTGAATTTTGTGAACAAATGACTGGACAACATTGCAGTAATACATGACAGTTGCCTATTATGTGTTTTTTCCGCATTTTTTAAGGGCCCTTTTTATTTACAACACAAGATATATTTTTTTAAATATCTCAAAAACGATTGAATCGATTTTAAAAACCAACCGCAGAAATAAAGGTCATGCAAACACCTTTAAAATGAGGTATCACATCCCCCGAATTCCATTTAAAAATTTTAATGTAGTGGCTCTGGAGGGTAGGGGGATAAACCTAGTCATGTAACTTTTACGTAAAAACATGTCCCCCTCACTAATATGGTTGACGTGTCTCGGCGATTTTCTTAGAAAACCTTGTACACCGAGATATTGAGGGTGGAAAGTTTTCAAATGAGCACCCTATATAATATGTAATATAAACTACACATTATGTTAGTTTTTAGAATTAGAGTGCAAACATTTTGATGACTTACTTATAACGTTTTCTTGAAAGTGTGTCCTTTTTGTCAGTATACTCTCATCACTATCATTTGATGGGAGAGAATAGGTGGACGCATTAGTTATAGTAGACGAGGTGCTTACTGGTGAGAATGGCATCTCCGAATATTCATCCATGTTCAACTATAATGAAAACAATTAATTTTGCATGAAATGTATTTTTTTAGCCACCATAAATATTACATACATCGTTGTCTTTAGATGTTGATGGAAATAAAATTAATTGTTCATTTGGTTTTGCATCAGATGTTGAGGGAAGCAAATTTAATAATTGTTTAGTAGCATCATCATCAGGCGGCGTCACTGTACCAGCATTTAATATGTTGATTTGTTTCTTGAACTTAATTCTATGTCCAATTTTTGGAATGAGTTCTTTAATTAATTCTTCGTCAAGATCGCCAAACATGTCCGATGTTACTTCGTTGGCTTAAATAGTATAATCTTGTAGTATATTTATATTCTTGATTTTTGGTTAAGTATAGATAATGGTAGATTACAGCAGTGGTCAAAAGAAAAGAATTTTACATCTTTATTATATCTACAGATATTTCAATAATTTTTGTGAAGTTAATGGCAAGTTAAACACTTTATTTTTATTAAGAAAATTTTGTCACATTTTTATACGTTTTACGAATTTTTCAATAAACTCTTGATAAAGCTCCCAAACGGGAGCGAAACGTCCAGATACTCTACATAAAGTGTTTAACTTGCCATTAACTTCACAAAAATTATTGAAATATCATGAAAAATGGCACAAATAATTATGAAAATTATATCTACAGAGTGTTTCTAAAAGGCTGGGCCAAACTTTAACTTTAGTGTCTTTAGAAACACACTGTATTTTGATATAATTAAAACTTTCTTAATTTACTATACAAACATATTATGTACGTGAAGTTAATAATTGTAGTAGAGTAATATAAAATTTCTTCACATCTATCACTATTTTTAAATATTCTGATCATGATTTCGGAGAAACTCTGTTGTCGCATCATTAAATTTGCTTATTATTAAAAAAATACTTATACGGGGCCATTATTGGTATATTGGAAAGTATTGGAGATATAGAGAAGATTAAATGGGCAAATTTGTAGAACTTTTTCTTATGATTAAGATGGTGAAAAAAGAAAAAAAACAATCACGCGTCGTATTTTTGTAAATGGGATACTTTGTATATATTTTCATAATTCGATAGAATTATTCATTCTGAATAGAAACGATATAATACATGCCACTTTTATCTTTGACAGTTAAAGAGGTATTAACAGGTAAAGCTACCATAAGTTATGCATGGGAAGGAAGAAGAGTATGGTTTTCTGGTCCCCATGCTCCCGATCATAAAATTTTGCATACTTATAGATCTATGAAAAATGGTCAATTTCCCAAAATTTTAACTCTTAAACCATTCCGGAACACCTTCAAATAAATTATTTTGGTGGTGAGTTTTATAAGAAGAAAATAAACAGCTTGGCAAAAGAGTTATTTATTTTCATGGTAACGGGTATAATAAATGTAATAATACTCAAAATATTTGACACAAAAAACGAAACAAAAATCAGTGATAGGAGGTTACAAATCGTTCTCCACTGCTTGAAGACGAAAATACAAGTGTTGGCATGTTGGTAACGGATATAATAAATGTAATAATATTAAAAATACGTGACATTATGGAAACAACAAAACAAAAAACAATTTGTCAATTCTGACGAGAACAGTATTATAAATCAAAACAACATTGCCAAATTGTGCACTTTTAATGAATTTGAAATATGTTTTTCAAAAAATAATCTTACCAATTTGAACTACAAAACAGTATTTTATTACAACTTTCATCATGTCTAATCATTCCAAATAATTTTCTTTTTTTAAGGGCCCATAATCCCGTATCCTAACGATACCCCTCTTTGCGTAAAGAATCAGTTACTCCTTTCCTTGACTCCGACATACATTACCTCGATCATCTGTCGCAGTCAGACGCACACTCAACATGGCAAAACATCTTTCAACGTTTTACATATTTCAGCTGTATTTTTTGTCGGAATGTTTTAAAATTTGGAACAGACTTAGATAAACCTTAGTAGTACAACGCCGAGCTCAGATTTTTTTTGTTTACATGATTTACATTTTGATAATTGACTACAGCCGAAATATGTAAAACGCTGAAAGATGTTTTGCCATGTTGAGTGTGCATGCGACTGCGACAGATGATCGAGGTAAATGTAGGGTTGCCAGGTTTTTTAGGGGCGAATTCGGGACATTCAATTTTTTTTTTAAAGCGGGACGGAAAGATTCTTGGAGGGACAAATAGAGTCCATTAGTGTAACAGCGAAATCAGAGCGCGAAATTTAAAACGCTATCCTAACAGAATAGTTGAATACAATGTTTCAATACATTTTAAATGGAGCTTAGATGACCTTGCACTTCACATTCTATTTTTACCTTTCATTCTGATTTCTTAACATTAAATCAATATATGGCGATTAATATGAAGCTTGTTTTCGGCGTTTGTCTTGTAAAAGCATTTATTTATGCAGTCATTTTGTTTAAAACTAAAATTCAACCAACTACTGCAATTTACGGCGCGAGAATGTCGGTTATAGAACCGGCGCAGTAGATTGTTTAAAATCGTCCCTAAAGAAGTCGTTAACAACACTAAATTTTAACACTTTCTCTTCCATTTACCATTTTACACTTTTTAAATATAGATAAATCCTTAAACTCCCTATTAAATAAAGATTAAACAATAAATAACCCGGAGAAATAAATAACAACCTCAAACCCTGTGCAGCAAACCTCAAAATAATAACAGTCTGGTCTAACTAAGACGTACGTTCTTTTCTAATAGGTATTGTGCTTTGTTTTAAAATATTTCTGAAACTAAGTTGTATTTTAAGTTGTTTTTGAAAATGTAACAGCTGAAAAGAGCAGTCTATATGTCACTTGCAGAGTCCCTGTTAAGAAATGCACAGAATTTAAATAATCAGTGTTTAAAATCTATGTCCCATAAGAGCTCCATGATAAGAATTTTTAAGTAAGATAGCGCGCGAAACTAGTAACATAACCTAACTAATGGACTCTATTGAAAAAAATAAACACTCAAAAGCAGCGTATTTAACAATTTAAAAAAATTAACAAAAATACTTACATTCTTATTAAACACGTAAACAAATTGTTCCTATTACGAGTTTACGACATTACGAACACTTCAATAACACGAAAATGCGATATGCGATTGTTTTTCTTTTTTCACCATCGTAATCAGAAGAAAAATACTCAAATTTGCCAATTTAACCTACTCTCTATCTCGAATACTTTCCAAGTTCCCAATAGAAGCCCTGTGAATCAGTTGGGACCCTGTATATCACCATGATTTTTTATAAATACCTACATAAATGATGGATATGAACAAATTTTATACTAATACACTGCATTTTATTATTACTAACGGTATCATTATTGTCGCGGACTACCGCTTTGAAAACACAGCTTTTGACCGTTTATGCCTTTTACTTCGGTTTTCTTTACAAAACTTTTTACATCTGTTTTTTTCTGACAGCCCTTTTTTTGTTTTTCCTCGCTAACTTACAAAATTAATTTATATCATCAACTCTATCCTATGAATGTCAAAACTACTGTAACCTATAAATGCCAAAGCAACTAACAAACAAATAACTTGACACATTGTCCGTCACACTATCCCCTCCTTAGAGTCAATCGACCCGATCAGACTCTAACTGTGATCTATAGAACATCAGCCTATCCAGATGCACCACTTTCATTTTCCCACGTCCCTTCTGGATCCGATATACCACGTCATTGAGTCTCTTGATCACGCCGTAAGGGCCGTCCCAATTCTTTTGTAGCTTCAAGGATCTACCTTTCTTTCTGACCGGTCGGGGATACATCAGGTCCATAGGGAAACGTAACTCACTTCCAAATAAAATTCTCGCAGGCGTCTTGCCGGTTTTCTGATGTTCAGCAGCCCGATAGGCCAAGAGAAACATGGAAAGATGTTGATCCCAGTCAGCCTGGTGTTCTTGCACAAATATTTTTAAGTGATTTTCCAGTGTCTTATTGAATCGTTCCACCATACCGTCGGATTGCGGGTGCAATGGAGTTGTTCTGGTTTTTTGAACACCCATCAACTCACATGTTTTCCGAAATACTGCTGATTCGAAGTTCTCCCCTGGTCAGAATGCAATTCCCGGGGAACACCAATCCGGCAGAAAACATTTTTCACTAAAACCTCGGCTATTGTTGTTGCTTCTTGATTTGGTAGAGCAAACGCTTCCGGCCACTTACTGAAATAATCCATTGCAATCAACACATATTTATTTCCTTCCACACTTTTTGGAAATGGCCCAGCCACGTCGATTGCAACTCTCTCAAATGGCATGCCAACATTATACTGTTGCATACAACCTCTAGTTCGAATTTGGGGTCCTTTACTGGATTTACATTCCGCACATCTGAAACACCATTCCTCAACATCAGCTCGGCTTTGCAACCAGTAAAACCTTTCACGCAGTTTGGCAAATGTTTTCTTCGTTCCAAAGTGACCCCCTCCAGCACCACCATGCACCTCTCGGAGTATTTCCACGATCTTTGACTTGGGAACAATAACTTGATGACGTATTTCACTTCCATCTGCACTTTCCCACACTCGTGTCAGTAAATTTTCCCTCATCTCAAGAGAGTTCCAAAGTGCCCAATACCCCTTAAAGTTGGCACTCTTGGTAGAGATATCTCTCCACTCTGGGCGTGGTAGGTTATTTTCTTTGAGATGTATAAGTTCAGCTAAATCTTCGTCTCCCCTTTGAGCCTCTGACAAACCATCGCTCTGCGTCACGGTTCTCTTACAAATCACATGGCTGCTCTCTTTTTTTTCAGCGTGATAAAGCATCCGCATTAGTGTGTTGCCGACCACTTCTATGCTCGATATTAAAATCGTACTCCTGCAGTCTTTCGATCCATCGAGCCATTTGACCCTCTGGGTTCTTAAAATTGAGTAACCAGCGAAGAGATGCATGATCTGTTCGCAGTGTGAACTTTTGGCCATAGAGGTACTTATGGAAATGTTCTACGGTTTTTACTATCGCCAGTAATTCTTTACGAGTGACACAATAATTTCTTTCTGGTTTCGATAAAGTTTTACTAAAGTACGCCACAACTTTCTCATGACCATCTTTTTCCTGCGAAAGAACTCCACCAATACTAGTATTACTAGCATCAGTATCCACAACAAATTTCTTGACAACCTTTGGAAATATCAGTACCGAAGACGTACAGTGTCTCTTTCAGTTTTTCAAATGCTCCTTCGCATTTTTCATCCCATTCAAAAGGACGTCCATCTTCAGTCAATCTATGGAGTGGTCTTGCGATATCTGCAAACCCTTGCACAAATCGCCTATAGTAAGTGCAAAGACCCAAGAAACTCCTTAGCTCGTGAACGTTCTTTGGAACAGGCCAGTTCTTCACCACTTCAGTCTTTTCTGGATCGGTACATACTCCACAAGCTCCAATAATGTGGCCCAAATACTTAACTTTTTGCTGAAATAAATAACATTTCTTGGGACTTAATTTCAAATTTGCTACCCGAAGTTGCCGAAACACATTTTCTAAGTTGTTCATATGGTCTTGAACAGATTTCCCCAATACAATAATGTCATCCAAATAGACCAAACAGGTTTTCCAGTTGAAACTTTGGAGTTCAGTTTCCATCAGACGCTCAAACGTGGCTGGTGCATTGCACAATCCAAACGGCATCACGTTGAATTGCCACAAACCATTTCCTGTAGTGAATGCTGTCTTTTCCTTATCCTCTCCAGCTACCTCTACTTGCCAATACCCACTCTTTAGGTCTAACGTAGAAAACCACTTCGATCCGGCACCAGTGTCCAAAGTATCGTCTATTCTAGGAAGTGGATAACTGTCCTTCTTCGTAATGTCGTTGAGTTTCCGATAATCCACACAAAACCTCGTTGACCCGTCTTTTTTTTTAACCAAAACCACAGGTGATGCCCATGGACTCTGTGATGGTTCTATGATGCCATCTTTTTTCATATCTTTTATCATCTGATCCACTTCAGTTTGTTTGGCAAGGGGCACTCTCCTCGGACACTGCTTAATGGGTGAATTATTTCCGGTGTTGATGTTATGTTTCACAATATTTGTGCGTCCATAATCACAGCTGGATATCTTGATAATCGTACAATAATTTACGAATTTTAGTTTGCTCACTTAGATCCAATAATGACTTATCTATTTGTTCAAATAGTGATTGCAGAGCTGTTGGAAGTTTAGTGACTCTGTTTGATGTCATTTTTGTTTCTCCCGTCGATTTAATGATTTCAACTGGCTCACAATTACCAATAAATGTACCTCCTGAGATTTTTCTTTCAAAACTATTTAAATTTGCAACTCGAACTGCTACTTCTTTTGATCCTTTTTTAATTTTAATTACAGTTCTCGCAATCAGGACACCTTTGTTCGCCAGATCAGTATATATCGGTTCTATTACACCAACAAAGCTTCCCAATCCATTATATTCGACAGAGACAGGTATAGTAACTTCGGTCTTCTCAGGTATGACTCTCCCTTGCTTCACAACTGCTCTATATGAGACACTTTCTACTCCTGGAGACATCATAACAACTTCATCCTGACCCATACGAATAGTTCCAGCTGCCACGTCAACCACAGCTACATTCCTCTTCATGAAGTCAATTCCGAGAATCAAGTCATCCATGATATCTGCCGCCAATATTTCATGCCTTACAGTTTTGCCACCCAGGCACAAATCTGCTTCAATAAACCCATGAACCATGGAAACTTCTCCAGTAGCAGTTATTAAATCATGTTTTCTTTTTAAAGGTTTAACCCTCCATGGAGCCACCAGACGGGAATTTGCAATTGTCCTCTTTGCACGTCTAGGTGTAGCTACATCATCAGGAGTACGAATATCACCTGGATATCTTGGATCATAAAATTTTCTCTTCCTTGGTGTAGTAAACCCTTGTTCAAATGATTCAGCCGTGTGAAGGGTAGATATGTCTTGTTCTGGTGGATCTTCGATTGATGCGGCTAAAATACCAAAAAAATATTCATAAGAACAGAAATAGAATTTCTCAATATCATGAGTAAGAAATATTTGCATTATGTACAAAATTTAAAAATGATAAAATCTAGTAGGTAATTTTATATAGCTTAGCAAAACAAAGTTTTTTCTTCATGGAATTAATTTTTAATAACATATTTGTATTAACTTTACTTTTCAGAATAAGTACTTATGTTTCTTATGTAGTTAATATTATCTTCAATTACTTTTTGGTAGAAGTTCATGATGAAACAAATAATATTACTTTGGGAACTACCAATAATAACTTATGTTTCTTATTTTCTATATATGAATTATCGGTTCACAAATGAAGGTAGCAACTCGGCCAACAAAAATACAAAGAAAAATATGAAGGCATATTGCCACAATACCTGATGCAGAAGGAACTGGTTTTAAATCTGATACACTTTCTGTCATTTCCACGTCAGATTCTCTGTAATCATGAGGTTCAGATGGATTTTTTATTGATGCAACTGAAGAATAATATTTATAAAAAAAAGCAGAAATAGAAGTTCTTCACACATCATGAATAACGAATATTTAATACATATACTATACATATAAAAATTTAGCAATACATAGTAAAGACTTTCCCACCAAAAATGTCTGCCATGTGATCATTGGCATTGCCTGAAATAAGCAATACTCGTATTCATTTCAGTCCGCTGTAAAGTATAGCCTACAGTTTAGTATTTCACTGGTACATAGTTAGTCAGTCGTACGTTAACCAAATGCACGTAATTTGCAATTTATATAATCATGTTTCATGTGGACGAAATCTTTCGTGGGAAATATTATTCTTTCTTCATGGAACTAATTTTGCATAATGGTACTAGAACGCTCTTTAATAAGTTGTATTCTTATTAAAATAGAACCTCGTAAAATATTCATACATTATTCGTACCTATTAGCTTTATTTCTACATTTCTGTATATTTTTGTTTCTGTTTGTTAGTTTGTTGGTAGTTTGTTAGTAAAGTATGCTAGGAATTTAACTTCTTGAACAAAACAATAATTGTTGCTTACTGCAACCCATATTTGTTTGTTATGGTAATAAAAACCGTGTATCAGAAAGCCAACATTCACATTTGAGAACAGGGAATTCATTGATACGCACTTTATTTATGGTAACGTGAAACATATCGCAGCAGAATGTCAGCGGTGCTATCCAACACAAAGAGTTTCCGATCGTTCTGTTTTTTGTATGAGTTCACCATTTATTGGAAACTGCAAATTTCCAAAACATAACACGACTGTTTTCACTTTCTATAATTAATTATTTGTTCACTTTACGTTAAATGTCTTTAGTTTTAGTTCTTTCTTTCTAAACTACAAATGGTACAGCTGTACTCCACTAAAAATTTTTACTCAGCACCAAGTTTTCAATCTTTGGTTGATGTATGGCAGTTTACTTTCCGGGCACCCTGAATATTAACTATTAGCCAACAAAAATATAGGGATTTATTGTCACGATATCTGATGTAGAAGGTACTGGTTCAAATTCCTTACTAACAGCAACTTTAAATGGTACTCTTTTCGACGGTACCACATTTGGCTTCAAACGTAATACACCTCCGGTTTTCTCCACATTGAGTTCTCTGTAATCTTATGGATAGAAATGTAGAGAACAGATATAAAGCGTAGAAACTTTGTCATTCTCCGATAAACCACACGCTTGTCTCCACAAAGATTGTGTGTTCTTTTCAGCTGGGAATCTGAAAAGAACGTAATATTTCACATGAAATTTATTATAACTCGTACTGTTAGAATTAAAACATTTACTTATGAAATGCAATTTTTTTTGAACATCTTCTACAGCCGTTTTCTTCGCGAATCGACACAAATAACACTTTGAAGTACTCATTGTTTATAGATAAGTCACAAAACACAATAAATTAGTACATAATAAATAGTAGGAAACGGCCAACACGCCTAGTGTAGGGAAAATGTCAAAACAAAAACTAAAATTAAACTGGGATATGTAACGACACTAAAACACAAATTTTCTGTTTATCAACACAATATTACACGCACAATATCAAAGTATTAGAAATATAATCAAAATAAATAGAAAAACTTAAATATAACTTGGGAAAACGACAGTAAACAAAAAATTACTTGTTTATCAACAACCAGGTTAACACAAATGGCGGCGTACGTCAACAAGATCATTTGACATACCCATCCCTTAACGTTTTGAGATGAACTGGCATTCTGATTTGGTAATATGGAGTTTGCGCATTTAATCAGCTTTGGTTGACGGTGCAGAAGATACTACTTTTATCGCCTTTTCTCTAGGACGCTTTTTGCACATGCAAGGAATGGGGAGTTGTTTGTATTAATATAATAGGTATATGGCTGGTTGCATCTCACTTTTCGCCGTAGCTCCGTCTCCGTCTTGCTAAAAAATATGAAAATAAAGTTACTTACAATAAATTTCCAAACTAATTTTCTTCCGAAGTATCGACTGACTTTCGTTCTTTGGCGGCAAAACTGACAGTTTTGTGGTATATGTATTCTTGCATAATTTTTGTGCCATACATTTGCAAGCAGTTATTCAGGTTTGTTTATTTTTCCTGCAAGAACACTCTTTGCTTCCACAGTCTGCAATAAATTACGAGATTTAAGATTAGGAAGTCAAACAACTTTGATCACTCAAACCTTTCTTACATCCACATTTATTTAAAATAATAGAATCGGTCGGGAAAGGGGGAAGTGTCATTAAAATTGGTTGGGTACTGCCGTCATCTTCTAATTTCCATCCGAACTCTTCTAAACTTGGTAGTTCTTGAATTGGTTGCAGGGCATTTGTCCAGATTTTAACTTGAAAGTATGCTCTCAAACAATATTGTTTAAAATAAATAACCGATGAGAACGCTCTCAAAAGTCTGCCCATGCCGTTAGATGGATTTGCTTCCTCGTGATTTCTTGGTGTAAGATCAAGATTTAATGATTCAAAAGATTCGGACGATAACGCGTTCATTTACGCCATTCTTGTGTACAAAGAGTGTGTACAGATAACCGATGGGAACGCTCTCAAAGGTCTGCCCATGCCGTTAGATGGATTTGCTTCCTCGTGAATAAATATAATTAAATATTAATTACTATATATTATAGAATGTCAAAAATTAAAATAACGAATGTGGGAGCTCTCTCCGTGGGAGCTGTCTCCTTCTTATCTAGTTTCTGGGCTGGGGCGATTTGCTCGATTTGATATACCCATCTTTGATTTTCTGCAACTTTGTAGGATCTCTACCCCCGGAAAATTTTCTGCGCAGAGTTTTTTAATTATTGTGGTTTGAAAGCGGCTTTTCATTGACCCCCAGCTTCGATTTATTCCACATGCGCTCATCTTCCATAGCGAATCTCCCCTTAGCACCTCGTATGCCTCATTTGTAATAATGAAACTAATTATCATCTCATCTTCCGCTGAATAGCTATATGGACCACTCTTTGGTGCCAACTTGTAGCTCGTTTTTTCCTCAGCCGTACCCCTTAAACTTGCGCATTGCCCACTCCCGACCTCTCTATCCTTATACGTTTTAACTTCCGCTTCCAAACTTTGTACATTAGCCTCAAGAAACGTTTGCATTTCTACGTCTTCCCTCCAAGTTGCTATTTCTTTTTCTTTTATTTTCCTTTTGGCTCTTTCATAATCTGAAAGACCCTTTTCGATGTCTTCCATTGTTGCATTAGTCTGCGAACTACTTGTACGTTTTGTTTTAATAGCGGAAGTGCCACGAGCGACAGGGATTTTTGATTTCCCTAAACTTCTGGAGCCATCACCTGCTGCTGACGCTGCCGACAGGTTTCTCTCGGTCAATAAATAATAATAATGGATTGATGCTTTAACCCTTTTGAGAACCACTTTTAGTCCACAAAGGCCGCGTACCAAGTGTATCGCGACCTCTTCGCTACAAGTGCTGAATGACGTGAAAAGAAAAGGATCTACAAATTCGTACTGAGACAGATGGTGGCTGTTTAAAGTTTGCGTGTTGTTGAACGAGGAAATTAGGCTTGGGATGGACTAGATCAAGTTCAAAACGCATATTCTGTTTTGAAGAAAACATGAAAGACGAGATTCTAAAATGATATCTTGTTTACAATGCTTTTCTTTTGTGACCAAAATAACCTACTCAAATTGAATATGGATGGTTGCATTTTCACTACATAATCGTACCTTGTACGTTGACGTACCTAGTTCCAGTATCTAATACTGAAATGCGTGGGATAGCTTGTGTGCTTCAAGGTACGCTCATTGAAGTTGTACAAGTGGACATGGTGAACGGTTCGTTGCATAAGTATATTCGTGAAAAGGTACCACGCGCGAAAGTAAACACTTCTACCGAACTTTTAACGGAATACCGTTTAGCGGAAGAAACTTTTGATCGGAGTGTGATTGTCGCGAAAAGGGAACCAAATTCTGCGCAAGCGCCAGTAAGGTGCCAGTACTGTAAGTATCTTGGGCCTACCAAGACAGAATGCCGTAAACTTGTCGCGAAGTTGACCCCTAAAGATAATAATGTTGCGTTGGTAGTCCCGCACGACTCGCGCCGCGTAAGGCCGGCCGCACACAGGTCGAAACATTTTGGTTCGCAACGTTTCACCGTGTCGCAGACGAAGCGTAAACAATGTATTCATGCCGTTCGCCGCACACTGGTCAAAACATTGGTTAGAGACGTTGCGCAACGTTTTGTAACGTTTCGACGTCGACCATCTGAATTACGTTTCGAGTCAAAATGTCTTAAAACATTCGAGCGGCGCATGCACGTAGAGCGGACTGATTGTGTTTTCTCCCGCCAGCGAGGCCTATTGCTCGTGTTCTCCAGTGACAGTTGTGGTTAAATGTTGGGATACTCATCCTACAGTAGTTATAAAACTTGGTAGGATAACTCCTAAGTTCACCGATGAAACCAGCAATGCAGCAATATTCCTTTTCTTTCCGGCGGTACCTCTAACAATTGGATAAACTCCCACAACAGGATGGCAACCTCTGCTTCCTCGTCCATTGCTCAAACACACTCAGTCGGTGGTCACTGTTCAACTAGTTATATAAGACGAAAAGATGGTGCGCAAAAAAGTTGTTTCGAACCAAAACGTTTCGACCTGTGTGCAGGTAGCCTGAACAGGTTGAAACATTTTGTTTCGAAACAATGTGTTTCGAGCAGTGTGCGGCCGGCCTAATGACGTCGGCCCATCCGCTGCTACCCAGAGCACACGAGTAAAATTAACGACTATTGCGACACCGCCGCACAGTGGAACGGCTGTATGAAGACACAGTGTCATAATATTTTACGAAATATTCATACTTGTACTGAGGATTTATATAAAAACATGTTTTTTATTCAAGAAAACACAAGAATTATAATTATTTGACGTAAATTATTACAAATATTCTTTATTGACGATAAACGAACAGTTACAAACCTGAAAGCCCAATTGTTGACATTAATTAATTTTTCTAAAGGTTCACTTAAAATAAACTTAAATATAAAATATGTGACTGACTATGTTTTTCTGTAAACTGAAGTTTTGTTCACATACTACAGTGTGGCATATATACAGGGCGTTTTTTAATTTTTTATCAAAGGTACTTTTTCGTATAATAAGTAACTAAGATCAGGAAGCTGTGGCTAGGAAGCTGTTCTGTCAATGCGTTGACAACTAGTTTTTATGTTACTTCTTTAACTAATCCACATTGTAGTCTCCCTGACGAAGACGCCAATACACGTCGAAAGCTTGGAAATTTAAAAAATACAGTGGAAGTCATTTATAGCGACGTCGCTTATAAAGACAAGTTGCTTATAACGACCGAACCCTAGAGAATTGGTTGGATTTCTATATCCGGCAACGCTTCCATAAGTCGTGTATAACGCCGTCGGTTATAACGACGAAGTCGCTTATAACGCCCTGCTGAGCTATGAGCCGGGCCGGATTTAACGACGTGCGTTAAAGTCGGGGAAATTCCACCGACTCTGATCAAAATCCAGATTGGCTGTAACCAGCCATCCTGGCGGAGCCTGTCCTCGAACGCCTGTATAACACAGACAATCGGATGACAAGGCTACATGCATCTGGATACAATATCTGAAGATGGTGGCAGCAGATACAAGATGTGGTCCGAGATTCGCGCACATCATTGTTTGTAGTTGACGCTCTGCTAAGGGCATTAATGCCATGCCACTTTCATTCTGCCCGTAGTGGTTGTGGGCTCGGGTAACGTATGTTTGTTGAGCACAACTGCCCATAAACGTTTTAACCGATTTATATCTATTGATCTGCGTCAACGTTTTAGTTGTTCCAAGTAGGAACGAGATCAATTTCAGAATATCGTAAAAGATAGGTATGTTCTCAACACACCTGACCCTTACCTCAAAAGTACCTCCAGGTACATCGACGTCAACCAGCCTCTCAAATTCTTTAGCCATTTCTCTGGTAATGTCGCTGTCAATATTGCATCAAAATTGTCTGTGTAAAATGTTTGATTTATATAGGAAAATTGAAATAATTTAGAAAAAATATTTGAATGAAAATTAAGAAATGGATTGCTGAAGAGAAAAAGTCATAATTTTGGACGGGGGTGAGATTTTTTAAGAAAAATATAATTTTTGAAGAATTTTGAAGTTTTGACATTTAAAGTGACAGATATTTTCTGATTCATCATTTGGGGCTCGCACGGATGTTACCTTGTAAATTTAATAAGCACTACCTAAATAAATAAAAAAAAATAATGCCAACATAAAATACATTAAGAGCAATTAATACTAAAGAGCGTGGAAACTTAAATATCGGATAAATGAATATTAAAGGTGTCTTTCTACTCCGCGACTTTGTTATTAATAAATATTAACGACTTTTATCGAGATATCTGCCTCAATGATTAATCTGCACCACCCAAGTCATTGTAGAATAAATTACTCTAAAAGTTCTAAATCTTCAGGCAATAGATCTTTGTATTCAGTAGTTTTAGTTGACCGTAAACTCGAAATCACTGGATCGGATCGGAGTAGCATGTTATGAATAATGTCCTCGTTGTTTGCAATTCTTGAAATCTTTCTCTCTCTGTAGCCTCGAATAAAATTATGATTGGCTTCCTGTGCATCTTCACCCAGAAGGCCAATTGGAACGATTGCATGTTGGATTATCTCTGCTCCATGCATAAGTAATTTATGCAACGAAGCAGGCATGTAGTATCAGTTATACAAAGACACATAGAGCTCTGCAGTCTGAAATGTGTAATTTTTAATTTTTTCTGTATTTATTTTTTGCCCTGAAGATATTGTTTGAAGAATGATATAAATTCTTTTCACAAGATTACCATCTAAATCCGTTATTTCGGAGGAGAGTTGATAATTTGAAAAAAATAATCTAGTTGTATTTCCATCATTGGTGGTACCTTTTCCTTTCACAATATCAACTAATAAGCCTAACTTGCTTCTAATTTTTTTGAATCCCCTTTTTCCTATTATCTCGTTGCAGTTATTCAGGGTTTCGAACAGACCATGTTTTAAATGGAGTATTATAAGATATTATGTATTAGACATTCAAAACACCGAATCCAGACATGCAACGATGACATTTTGTAATTGTGTTGCAAATTTTTCAGTCAATCATTGTTAGACAAAGTTTGTGCGTGAGTGTGCCACCGGTGCAGTTAGATGGATTCAGTAATTCAATTTGAGCATTAAGATGTTCTATTGTGGCATTGATTACTTCGTTACTCTCCTTTACAAATTATAATGAAACTGGTCGCCACATTCTTGTTGATGATGCCCTATCATTATTCCATATAACTGTACCAGTGGCCAAATCATATAATTGTATCGGAACCAAACAACAAATAAATAAACTGCTGTCATCACTATGTTCGTTATTAAAAGAAATTTTGTACTGTGATTGGTCGGAAGCTCCATCGCAACCCCATTTGGAAATTAAAACCAAATTAGTAAATTGTTTTTGATTCACAACTCGAAGAAGACGTTCAGAAGTTTTGTCTAATAAACTCTGTAGATTTATATCAACTAATGTATCAGTTATTTTTATTGTTTCCTTGCTGGGATAACATTCATTTTTAGCTTTTTGAACCTGATAATAATAAGATTGTATTGAAATTTTGTTAATTTCGCAGTGACAAGGACGCTTAATGCTTCTTCCTTGCTTATACACTTTTGTTTGGGTTTTTCTAGGTTTTCGCAAAATATTCTTATACTTTTAGCGTGTTCTGGATGTTTTCTTAAAAAATCTATGACAAACTGAGCATCTCTAGATTTCAATTGGTTTTTTGCAGAAAAGCTTATATGTTCTTTTGGCCAATTTCGAACATATTTCGTGTTTCTCCATTTTTCACGCTCGATTAGAGAATTAAATTTTTTCCTTGAATTAGCAGATTCACCACCTTGGTAATTGAGGGAAAACTCGAACGGGTCGTCTAACCATTTCTTATTTTGATCAATAAAGCGTGATACGGCTCTGCACGACTTGGTCCACTTCAAATATAATTTTGCGCTAAAATTCTTAATTTTTTTCCAGTGCCAAATGTAAATTATCACTATTGGCTAACTCTTTTACTTTTTCAACAGCTGTTGTACTATTTTTGAAACCTAGTTTGGCATCCTTCAATATCATAAATAAGTCACGATTTGTTTTAATGAAATTTATATTAACTATCCTAAATAAAAATTACAGTCATCATAATATTAAAATTATTGAATCATGTCTTACCAGAGAAAAATGCTTAAACAAATCTACGCAGTAAAATTTTAAATAATTTACGATTTTAGTTTTAGTTTAGTTTAGTTTTAGTTTTATTTCCCAAAAAGAAACAATTTATACTAATATTTAAAAAATATCCACGAATACAAATTAATAAAAAATAAATTAAAATAAACAAAAGGAAATGTGGACACCCAGACAATGAAATAATTACAGAATTGTTTCAATAACCTCCTTGAAGGTGTGAGGGAAAGGTTTGAAAGATAATCCAGAACCCGGTCACCCAAACGGTGCGCTCGGCTGGCTCTCTAGAAATTCATTCAGGGAATAGAAAATATGACTGTATAAAAACAATTTGAGATTTTTTTAAAATTCATTGTTATTTTCACAGTCTCTTATCTCAGAAGGAAGTTTATTAAAAATTTTAATGCCTGAATAAAGTGGACCCTTTCTATTCATCGATATATTTAACACTGGAATATTTAATTCACGCTGGGATCTAACGCCATACGGATTTCTGTCAGCTACAACGCTCAGCTCAGTTCTCTTGCTATAAATCATTGAGCACAACTTAAAAATGTATAAATTTGTGACTGTAAAAATTCTCAACTCTGCAAAATGCGGTCTGCATGAACCAGTTGGCGGAAGTCTGTATAAAGATCGAATAGCTCTTTTTTGCAATATAAAAGTACTCTGAACACTCACCGAATTACCCCAAAATTCAATGCCATACTGGAGAAGACTATGGAAGTAGGAAAAATACACAGACAGCGCTGCTGGCAGACCGATGTTATTTCTGACTCTACTTATTGCGTAAACGGCTGAACTCAATTTGTTGTTTAGAGAGATTATGTGTTTTTGCCAATTTAGTCTGCTGTCGATTGTCAGACCCAGAAACTTCGCACTCTTAACCGAGTCGAGCAAACTATTGTTTATTAACACGCTGAAATTATAATTCTCGGATCTTGATGAATGAAGGAGCAAAATATTAGTTTTTCAAAGTTTAAGCAGAGTCTATTCGCTGAGAACCAGTCAGAAATATTTTCAATTGCATGCTGCACTTTCATTTTTAAGATTTCCAAAGATGGGCCAGCAAGAATTATACTTGTATCATCAGCATATAACACAAAATTAATATGTTTGAAACTGCTTACAATGTCGTTTACATATAAAATAAATAAAACTGGCCCAAACAGGCTACCCTGCTGAACTCCACAATGCAACTGTCGTTGCTCTGAATACGATTTTGTCACAAAATTCTGCATAATGCTATCCACAGAAACATATTGTTTACGCTCAGAAACATAAGACTCAAACCATTTCAGAGGTGTGCCTCTTATACCACAACACCGCATCTTCTCCAGCAGCAGTCCATGGTCAACACAGTCAAAAGCCTTTGACAAGTCGCAGAAAACGCAAGCAACAAATTCTTGGCGATCCAGATGGTCATTAACCTGCTCCAGCAATCTGAAAGCTGCAAGAGAGGTGTTAGATCCTTTTCTAAACCCAAACTGATCCGAACTGATGAGTCTGTACTTATCCAGATAATTTGTAAGTTGTTCCAGTACAACGGATTCAAGAATCTTTGAGAAAGATGACAGTATACTAATGGGTCTATAGTTGGTCATATTTTGTTTATCGCCTTTCTTATGGAGTGGTTTCACTCTGGCCAGCTTATAGGTATCTGGAAAATATCCATTGATCAGTGAGATATTATATATATGGCACAGAGGTTTACACAAAGCGTGGCTGTTCTCTTTGATAACTGTAATAGGGATATCATCTGGACCAGAGGACTTCTTAGGTTTGAGTCTAACAATGTGGCGCAAAACATCCGCCTCCAAGATTGGACCAAAGTAAAACGAATTTACGTTGTTGCAAGTATTACACGTGAAACCTTGCGCCTGTACAGAGGGACCCTGCAAGTTTAAGTTTCTTGTTGTATTGACAAAAAAGTTGTTAAATTCATTAGCTACATCCGCTGGATCAGCAATGAGCTGATCATTTATATTCAATCTTAACTCATTGTTAGAACTGCTGCTCGGCCCCCCGAAACCTTGCTTTATCAGATTCCAAGTGGCGGTCACCTTATTTGTGCTAGAAAGTATATAATTTTGATTTGCTAATTGTTTTGCTTTTTGAATTACTTTCTTCAGTACTATTGTGTACCGCTTGACGTATGCCGCTAGTCGTACATCATTTTTAAAATGCGATTTTAAATACAACAATGACCTTTTATTGTTGCAGGAAATCTTTATGCCCCTGGTTATCCACTTTATCGACTCTCGGTCGTGCCCCACAGGAACCGTCACCAGAGGAAACGCAGCGTTAAAACTATTCATTATTTTGTTTTGAAAATGATCAAAAGCCAAAGCAGGATCTGTTTCTCCATATAGTCCTCCCCAGCAAATGTCACCCAAGATATTCTGAAAATTTGAACAGTTCCTTTCATTAAATATTCTTCTCTTCTGAAGTATTTTTTTTGTGATAAAGAAATCTTTACATTTATAATTTTTAAAGGAAATAATCTGACCAAAGTGATCAGAAAGCTGGGAATCCAAGTTCATGGATGAAAAGTTTTGCAGGTCTGTAATGATGTTATCCAGCAGAGAAGCATAGTCTAATGTTACGCGAGTTGGTGAATTTATTGTAGTTTTCAAATTGAAAGATTGTAATAAATTTAAAAAGATATTCTTATCTGCACTCTCCGCCAACAGATCTATGTTAAAATCGCCACATATTATAAAATTAGAATAATTAGAATTGGTTAATTCAGACATCAGGTCAAAAAGTTGCTTAAAGAAAAGTGTGGACCTGAAGGTGCCCTGTAAATACAAGTAATTACAACAGAAAGAGACTTACTGTAAACAACCGAAAATTCAAATACTCTTTCAAACCTCTCCGTTTTTAGATTAGCAACATCTTCAAAATCCATGCCTTCCCTGGCAAAAATTGCCACTCCACCACCGAGACCACTTCTGCAAAAACTGGAAATTAAATCGTAGTTCTCAACTTTAATAAAACGAAGATCATCACCCCGCAACCAAGTTTCACTTATGCACAGTACATCTATTTTAATATTGTCATTTTCCCTGTCACTAAGAAATGCACCAAATTCCTCAAGTTTATTTCTCAAAGACTGAGCATTCTGATGAAACACAGCAAAACTATACTTCGCCTTTCCCTCTTCATCCTACTGAGAGCATCCCATCCGGTTACGTAACCTCGTGTTCGGTCTTGTGCTTTGTCCGCCATTCTGTTCAACGTTAGCCTCTTCTTTCAGTAAATCTGTTCAAGAGAGTGAGGCTGATCATCGATAATTAGTTTGTCATAACGCAAATTTGTTCGTTTTCCAGCGTCTCTCGCTTTTTTTTGGAATTCCCTCAGCCTTCTTCTTTTTTCCAGCACTGTGATCGAGAAATGTTCAGAAACAGAATAATTTGTATTTGCAAATAGTCTGCAGCTTCGCAGAATTGTATTTTTAGTTTTGTAATTTAAGAATTTTACTATAACTGGTCTAATTTTTCCGTTCTTACTGTTTCCCAGTTGGTGGGCCCGTTCGATTTCAAACGTCTCCAGAGTTATCTTTAAATTGTTTTTAACTATTTCTACGACCTTCCTCTCGGTTATATCCCAGTCCTCATTAGGAGACTCATCTATACCATAAAATATGAGGTTATTCCTCCTTGACTGATTCTCCATGTAGTCAAGTTTTTGTTCCAGTTTTTGGATGTGTACTTTTAAATCACCATTCTCCTTTTTCAATTCTGATACTTCACTTGTGAGAGCTGACAAATCCGAATCAGTTTTTACTACTGTTTTTAGAATAACATCGATTTTCTCTTCTAAAGAAAGTGAAACCATTTCGCCAGGCAGCATTTCTACGGTGTTCCAACAAAGAATTCCCGACAAACAACAGGATAACCCGCAGCAGTCTCACTACCGAATTGCGGCACCTGCCAAGCCTTATGAGTAATGCAAATTTCAACTTTAAATTCACGCTTTTTACCAATGAAACTTTGAAAACTGTCAAGAGCCAAAACCGACACGCACGTCCGATGGCGTCGTTTTCGAATAGTTTAAAGGCATTAGAAAATCTACTTCACAACACTAATACTCTTGTTGTAATAAAGTATCAAAAAATGACGTTTTGCCCGTGCGCTAAACTTTTGTTTATTTCACGGCCAACTTGGTAGCAAACGGTAGCAGAAAAATGTTATGTTTTCGTGATTGGTATACTATAGGAATTATATTGATAGTAATAACAGAGCGAATCCTGTCGAATCTCAAATTTTCTAGCTCCTAAAACTTTGATGATGATGTATTTTTACCTAGTTTCTTAATTTATTAATAAATTTCTGATACACAAAACAATTGATTAATGTAAAAAGTTTGAGAAAATATTAACCAAAATTTGAGAATTCTGTAACAAAAATATTCACTAATTTTAAAATTTTACAATAAAGGTTTTTTATATTTTCTATCTATTAAAAAATATCAAAATTTGTAGCAAAAATTTAGCGTATTAGGAGACTTATATCCCAAAATTACAATAAAATAATAATAATTGGACCTTTTTTCTAAATAGTTGTGCAAGTTAAATATAAAAATAATTTTGGCCTCTATGTCTCTGATTTTCACTAAGCCACTGTGCGCCGCGAATATCTATTTCGTGCTACGGATGCAAGACTCCAGGTTTCCTTCGCTCCACTTGCCCTAACTGCAATCCTAAAGCACAGAATACTGCCAATGTTTCATCGTTACCATTTCCCCGATTTGCCTCCATCAATTTGAGTTTGTGCAAGAATGCTCCCAAGTTAGATGCCTCTGTAAATCTTTTGGATGTTGAGTTACGACAAGATGAGGGCGATTGTCTCGCGTCATCTGATGGCGATGCTTTTAACGATTTGTTCACGACATATCATGATCTATTCACCGAACCAACGGAGCCAACACCGTTTGCTGAGCATTGCATACACCTCACTGACGATAAACCTATTTCAGTTCCACCCACGGCAAAGAGAGAAGCTCTAGAGAAGGAAGTTAATCGAATGCTGGATACTGGCGTAGTTAGATGGTAGGTTAGATGACCTTTTACATGCAGCTAAACCGAGTTTATTTATATCCACTTTGGATTTGTGTCGCGGCTACTGGCAAATTTCGGTTCGTCCCCAAGATCGTGATTAGACTTCTTTAATTACTCCATTCGGCATTTATCGTTTTACCAGAATGCCCTTCGGGTTGCGTAACGCCCCGCATCAATTCAGCGTATGACAGACCGTTTTCGAGCCGGATTCCGCGATGTGCTCGTGTTAGCATATTTAGACGATCTTATTGTTATTTCCGACAGCCTTGATGAACATTTAAATGACTTAAAGACTGTTTTTGAACGTCTGGTGTATTCTAGACTAAAAGTTAATCGAGTGAAATGTGCATTCGCGTGTTCCCAAATGCGGTATTTGGGGCACTTGATATCGTCGACAGGAATCACAGCCGATCCTGATAAGATCGAGGCTATCTCCGAACGTCCAGCACTCAAAACCGTCAATGAATTACAATCATTTTTACAAACATGTAGTTGGTTCCGACGATTCGTTCCCAACTTTGCAGCAGTGGCTAAGCCTCTAACTTCCCTAACCAGAAAGAGAGTCACATGGGTTTTGGGCAAGAATCAACAAGAATCGTATGACACCTTGAAAAAGCTTCTTACTTTAGCTCCAATTCTGGTACAGGCTGACTCCTCTCAGCCGTATGTCTTAAAAACGGATGCCAGTTCATACGCAATTGCTGCATGCTTACTCCAGGGGGAGCGAGAAAACGAACGACCAGTGGAGTACGCTATCCGTTTACTGCTCTCGGCGAAGTATAACTACAGCACTACCGAGCGAGAGGCATTTGCAGTCGTTTATGCAACTCAAAAGTTTTGAGGGTATCTCGAAGGGTCACCAGTAATTATAAGAAGCGACCATAAACCGTTACGTTGGCTACTTAGCCTACGTTCACCCAGCGAGGTGGGAACTAATCCTACAAGATTGGGACTTTAGAATAGAATATTTGCCCGGTCGCATTAACGTGGTCGCTGACATGTTGTCGCGTCCTCCTGTAGACGTCGTTACTGCTCTTGACTTAAGTACTGTCTCTAGTCTCTATCGTGTTGCCAAGTAAAACCGTTGCAGAGACTAGAAATGCGCATTTGGATGATCATGAGAGTCGCAAGATCATTGAGTGCTTGGAAAATACAGAGCCCGATAGTTTGTTCTTTAGTAGATTCACGGATCGTGGATCATGAATGGGATACTTTGTAGGTATTGTGATGAGAGTGATTCTGAGGAGGCCCAGTTAGTTATCCCTTCCACCAAGTCAACGATATTTTACGCGAGCATCATGATGACCCCATGGAGGGTGACTACGGTTTTGATAAAACCTATAGACGGATTGTATCCAAGTATTACTGGCCGACCATGCGTCGGGACATTACAGGTGCTATCATCATAAAATTTTCAGTGCACTGTTCTAGGGATAAAATAATGTGGTGGTTTCGCTTTGCCGTCCACATCGAAGAGTGAGTATCAAAGTGCAATTCCGACCCCCACAGTCTCTGCCACCCTGATTACTGAAAGAGTTACTGCCCTCTTTCAGGGACTTGATTTAGTCGGTCTTCTCAATAACCCCCCCCCAATATGGTTGAACCTATGGTTCGGCTCTTTAGACCATTAAACCACACAAGCCATCCCACCCGTTTCAGTATTAGCTACTGGAACTGCTTCAAGGTACAAGTACAAAAAATAGGCTATTGGCAATTACCAGCAATACTAGATGCCGCTAACTATATAGTAACCATGAATTGGCAGTCTTTTCACTTCTGCCAAGAGGTCCGAGGTGTTCGAAACCTTAATAGTATCTTCGTATTTATAATATTCTAAAGCATCCATAATGTTAGTTTCATCGAAACAAACAGTAACCGATCGTTCCTTCACCGATTTATTCAAACTTGTTATTCGGATTTGCTCAAGAAGTCTTGGGCTAAACCATAGGTAACATACTTATATAGTGGTGGGGGTAAAACCTTATTTTGGCGTTTCACACTAGCGCCAAGGTTGCCTGGAGTACGAACTAAAGTGGGGTAGGTCAGTAAGTGGCGGGGCATTCAAATGATGCTGATAATAATAGTAATAACAATTGTATTACATATAAATTGTATTACATTTAATTATTATAGCATATATTTTCATTAATTTCAATGCCAAATACAGATTAATGTTGAAAACTGTAGACTGTTTTTACAAATAGTTCACAAAATTAATTATATTCAGATAAAAGTGTAGACTATTACTCTTAAATGACAGGTCATTCAACTTTACTATCTCTTAATTCTCTTTTCCAAATACATACATTCATTTTCTGATCTTTTGTAATAAACAAAGTGTACAATTCCACATTAATTTACCTACATTTAAATTTCTATGAATGAAAATAAACTACACAAATTATACAAACAATTTATATGCAATATTATTAAATAGTTCGTATCAGTAATCGAATAATAGTAAAATAAAACATTACTTCATGATCATGGTTATAAAACGAGTGGTACTGGACCGTTCGAACAACTACTCCTCGGCAAATACCCCGCCAGGCATTGAATTGTAGAACTACGAGATCTTATACGGGATGCTACCCCAAACATATCGTTGGGTTTGGAACATCCTTAGATCTCGTACAGCAAGCAATATTGCATGGTTCGAGTGTGTTGGGCAAAGCACCGTACTGATGTGACCCAAAAGGACGAAACCAGTGGTCGTCTACGGTTTTCCATGCACATTAGAAACATGCAATTTTGAAAAACTTCCAACATGGTTATAAAACATATTTATACATTTAATATATCTCATTTACGCTTTCCATTTTACTTACTTTGACATTATTTCATCTTTATAAAATAGTCTAGTATGCCGGCCTTTTATTAACAGAGTTAATCCACTGAAAAATGAAGAAACTAACTGTTTTTTCTATTACGACTGATCTTAAATTATGTATTTCACAATTCAAATCAAAGTGTATCCTATTATTTATAAAATGTACCAACTGCTGTTTCACCTGATGTTTGTCAAAGATTTTTGGCAAAATATTAATGCAATAGAAGTAGCATTCTGAAAATATTTTCGAGCAAACAGAAGTTGGTGCAAAAAGACATTTCATGGAATATGCTCTCTTCCTAATCAATGAATGCGAATCACCCTCCCTTTATGTATCAATCCGGGGGGTTATTCACGTGGGAAGTTTGGTGTACACTATAAGGAAGTTCGAAAGGAAATATGAGGAAGTCCGGGGAAGTTTGAGGAAGTCCGAGGAAATCTGGGGAAGTCCGAGGAAGTCTGGGGAAGTTCGAGGAAGTCTGGGGAAGTTTGAGGAAGTCTGGGGAAGTTCGAGGAAGTTCGAGGTAGTCTGGGGAAATCCGAGGAAGTCTGGGGAAGTTTGGGTAGTCTTGAGGTAGTCTACGAAGTTTGGAGTTAGTCTTGCGAAATATATCGTGAAGTTTGGGATATTTAAAAACAATATGCGTAAACCATAAATATTCAAATATGTAATATGTTCTGTTTGTATAATTATGGAATGTTCGTCTAGTATTTTATCGCCATGTATGTGTTAAAATAATGTCACGTATTGGCAAATTCCCAGGTCCCCAGGTATACCTAAGCCAGAATACTTACCTATGTATATGTATCTATATTATCAACCTAATCCTACTGAAGCATAGTAGGTAAAATCACACTATATCCAGTGGTTTCTGCGACGTCAGTGTTGCGGTTCAAGATTTGCTTTTCATGCATATTGCGCGGCCAAGTGTGCTCTGGTTCACATGCTATTTTTGTTTCACGCACCAACACTAAACCATCGTGTTCTGCTGTAAGTTTATTTATATCCCAACTAGGTTTTGCCAATGCAATGTTTGGCGTGCTATTATTCCCTTGTTTTCATTAGTAATGGCGGATTTTCTTTAAACAAATACCTTTCGTGGCCACCAGACACAATACATGGAATGCAAAATTCTGTAAATTACAACAAGCTTTTTAGAAGAAAAAAGAAAAAGGATCCGCTAGGATTCGAACAAAAACTCCCCGCGCGTCTTGATAGTGCCCGCGCCTTTCGGTATTGCGCCAAACTTGTTGCTCGCATGGCATGAAGTTTAACATCTATTAAAACGCGTGAAAGTGGAAGTATCTTACTTGGCAAGGAAAGCGCCGACACCGTAGTGAAATTACTGTATACTGTGGTAATAGCTATGGTCGAGGATATGGTATTTTTCAAAATCATTTAAAAAGATATAGATATACCCCCAGATATACCTTACATAGGCTTTCAATTTTAACAAAACGGAGCGGTGCATTGTCTTTGAGGAGGAAGTCGGCGCGCCGTCCAAAATCCGCAAATTCGATTCAAACAAAAATTTTTGATTTGATGAGGCCGACTCCGATTTGTTTATTGTGGGTGATAATTTATTTTTCAACAACTGGCACTAAACTGAATTCATAATAGTTTACAAGTTTTTAGTTCATGGGGAAGGTAGTACTGTTCGTTTTTTTCGAGTTAAACACGTACTTGTGAGATTATCTCGAAATTTCGTTTCACGTTACAATGGATGCTGATTTGGTTACATTAAAAAAATTAAGTTATGGAGGATCCGAATTTTTATATTTGGCTAGGTATACTGATGGGTGACCACGAAATCAGGCTCACCCCTATGACATTTTTGTTTGTTACGATATTAATTTGAAAATTGATAAACTTAAATGACATCTAAATCTCAATTTTTTAGCAATATTTTCTAACACTTCCGGTTTCACCGGAAATGAACTGAAAATGCAATTTTTGAATGGGACTCCCTGTATATTTTTGGATCCAGTGAGTCATTCTAAACACTTTTACATCAAAAATTTAACAGAAAAATTGTTTGGGTGCAACTTAAATTTTGTATCTAGACACAGCCATGACTGAAGAAAAATGTTAATTTAGAATCCTAAACTAGCGTAAATACAAAATCGTTAAACCAGACCAACTGCTTACTTACTTTTTGTAATTGCTTGAGTAGACGTTGGTTTATAATTTGTTAGTTTTCATTTGTTTTTAATAACTAAATACAAAAAAATGTTTCATGAGTTTTTTTTGGACGAATACCACCATGAGCCACCATTGTTCTATTTAAAGAAACAGACTATTATTTCTGAAAAACCGCTTCTGAGATTTTCAAATGGCTCGACCAAAAAATGGTTGGCTTAATTTGATGATTTTGTTTTTACGCTAGTTTGGGACCCCAAAATTACCGATTTTTATTCAATCATGTCCAGATACAAAATTTAATTTCAAATTAAAAAAATATGTTGTTTTTTATTTAAATGTATGGCAGAAATGTATGTATCTAAATTTGGGGTCACTTTCGGCAAAACCGGAAGTGTCCGAAAAACTTAAATGCGTCTAAATAATATAGATTCACAGACTATTTAAGTACTCCAAATTTCAAATGAATATCTTAAGAAACAAAAAGTTTTTGGGGGAACCTGATTCCATGGCCATCCAGTATAATTCCCCATACCCGGTAGAATATTTCTATTTCTTTACTATTACAGAGATTACTCCTGGATATTGTTTCCATGTTACCAAGATATTACTGTGCCAGTTTCGTAATCTGAAGATATTCCTCTACATCTGTCAAAATCTTAAAAAAAAATAAGAAAAACAGAGATGGGTTCTACGCAGAAGAAAAAATGAGACAGCCTGTATCAGGGAAAATAATTTTGTATAATAGAAAATCATAAATCAATGGGGGTCTCTCACGGGGTCTCTCATATAACATTTTACTCTAAATTGTATAATAAATGTGATATGGAAGAATCCCGCACCCTGTTGTTACGGGCAAATTTTATTTTAGAGCATTTATGGTAGGTATAGAAATGCTTAGACAAAATACGCATAGCTAAAAGATTAAAACATATCTTTTATTGAGTATAAATACATAGATATTAGGTACTTACAGTTAATTTGTTTATTGCTCTATTTTATTTGTCTTCTAGCATTTCTTCAATTAGTTCTTCGTCCCCTTTTCATTTCAACTCTTTCTGATGTTTACCATTTGTACCTTAAAGTATTGGAATAGTTAATATCTCAGGTTGCATTTGTTGTATTATTTGTGCTTACCTTATTGTTAAATTCTTCACAATCATTTGTTGTTTTCTTCCATGTGTCTGTTTCGGTTTGTTGTTTGAGGTTATCTGTCATCTGTTACTGTTGGTAACTTCCTTACCGATAGGTTTCAATTGTCACCCGGTTGAGGTCATTGCACTCTCATTTGATTGATGCTCCAGTGGCGTCCAGGTTGATTTGCCCCTTTTCTAGTGTGTTTCTTCTGTTTTCCTTTTCTTTCTTTTCTTACTTTCTGCTTGGGTTATCGTCGAATCTTCATTGTAAATGAGTTTAGATTGTATTTTTCTCGGTTAGACGTTCCCAGGTCATCTTTTGTCTCACTTCCATCTTGACGGAAGCGACGCCTTTGTCGATTTCTGAATTTCTCGTTCTGAACAAATTTCATTGGCTATCTTCTGCTACCTACGTTACCTTTTTTTTGAAAATTCGTAAAATCTTGCCATCGGTCGATTTTGGCCATTCGTCTCTCGCTAGTGCTCTACAAAGCGACGGTAGTTTTCTAGAGTCTATTGAAATATTTTCAAGCCACGTTTGTGGGATTTTTCTCTTGGAAAACTATTAAGACAGTTTGGATTGTTGCAATTGGTAGTGATTTTGGATCCGCTGTCTGTCCATTGAATTGGGATTTTCGCCGTGCTGCGTTTGAAGCATTTGCGTTTGAGAGAAAGACAAAAAACCCTTTTGCTGAAGGTAGGCCACGTTTCATATTCCATTTTCTTTCTTCCCTGCTTTTCCTTTGTGTGTTCTTATTTCATTTGATTTTTAGGGTTTTTCCCGAGGGTTTTTCTCCTGGGGTACGTTTTATGAATTTACACCTGGCATTCACCCAGAAACCAGAATAAACTTATTATTCTATATTGGAGTTTTTTCTATTGTGTTTGCGGACGGCTGCGGCGTCGGTCCGCCATTTTTGGATCATCCGATCATCGTACTGATAAGGTCAGATTATTTATTTCATTTATTTTGCCATCGTCTGGAGCGAACCAACGAACCACGTGTGATTTGGCTTTTCGAGTTTAGTTTTTGCTAGCTTGACTTTTATGTATAGCCTGGTAGCGGCGTAGCGTTACCAAAAATATTGTATTTGTTTGTTTATGTATGTACTTACCTTTTTTTTTACGCTTGCAGTAAGTAGTTTAGCTTAGCTAATTTGTATGTATAGCCTGACAGCGGCGTAACGTTGTCAACCACCTCGCTTTTTGGCATTTATTTTCTTATACTTAGTTATTAATTAGTTGCATATTTCTTTGCTTTGCTTTTTTTTACAATTCAATTAATTCTGTTTTTTATGCTTGATAGTGCTGGTGTTAGTAGCGGCACAGATTGTTGCGATTCGCGTTTGTTTCGTGCGCGGTAATCTTGTCGGTGCGTCTGCGCGTGCGGGGCCTCGTTCGTCAGCGTATGGTCGGGTTATCTGCGGTTTGTTAATTACCGTCTTTTTGCGCATCGTTTCGTCGGGCCGTTGCTGATTTTAGCATTCTTCGAGCCATTCATTTTGTACTTTACTCATAGTTTATTTGTGATTTTTGTTTAACTTTAATATTTTGCACTTACATTTTGGTAACTTCAAAAATTAATTATTATTTTTTTATATATTATATTCAGATTTTCATTTAAATTAAATAGTTACACCAACTCTTAATTTGACTCGTGCTTTTATTATTGATCGTACCTTTCGTAATTTTGAGGTATACTACGAGGGCAGTTTGAAAGGTAGGTCCCGTAAATTACGTGGCGCCCATTTTTAAGATATTTTTATCCCGATTATTACCGCACGGCCGTCTTCGACTGAGCCTGGCTGGGACAGGACCTATCTACTTTGAGTCGGTGTTTGTTACTTTTGATATTATTTTGTGAGTTAATAAATTTGGCGTCACATTTTTGGCGCCCCCAACGTGGGGCCTTTATTGGAAAAAGTGCATATTTTTGTGTTCTTTTTTTGTTACCGATACTGTTATATTTTTTGTGTTTGAAATTTAATAACAGTGTTTCAAATTATTTAGTGAATTGGTGTGCTTGTGTTTATTTCGTTCACATAAGTACGCGTGTTTAAAATATATTGTTACATTTCGCTATTCTTGCCTGAAGTGCTTATTGGTGTGTTTGTGTGAATTTATTGCTGGCATTTAACACTCGGCGAAGATGGCACGTGCTATGAGCATTAACCGGCTGGCACAAGACGAGCTTGTCTACGAGTTAAAAATTCGAGGTATTGGTGACGGCACTGTCGTGGAAATGCGAAGGTGGCTATCCAGTGCTCTTAAAATGGAGAAGGCTGGTGGAAGTTTTACTTACCCTGGACACCCGTATACATTTGAGGAAGACTCAATTGCGATTGAGGCCAAGTTGAAGGAGATAGAAACAGAATTGGAAACTTTTGAAGGACCTAAGGGAAGTGGAGCTGCTTTGAGGATGGAGACGAAGTTATCGCATGTTGTAGGTCGTGCGGATAAGATGGAAGCCGACGACGATGAAAAACGGAAACTTAAGTCTGCATTCCTCACAAGAATACTTAACGTAATTTCCTTGGTTGACGGAAAGTTGAATCCAGATTCTGATGTCGAAGAAGAAGTAGTTTTACCAAACTTGGAGGCAGTAGATCCTGCAAATACTGTTGTTGACGATGTTCAAGCTACCGCTTCTACCTCGGCACCAATTGAAAGTACACCACCTTTATTAAATTTGATGGAGAGTGAAGCTAATCGCCAACATGAGACACCTCATCCATTCCATAGATCGGAACGTATGCGTCATTCTAGTATGGTTCCTACAGTACCATACGTTTTTAAGCCAGTCCCAGTTAATAAATGGGAACTAAAATTTTCGGGAGACAGTAGGGATATGTCAGTGGGTGCATTTTTGCAGCGAGTTGAGGAACTAAGAATAGCAAGACACGTTAGTAAGGAGGATTTATTTGATTCGGCGGTGGATTTATTTATCGGAAAAGCATTGTTCTGGTACCGTGATGCTAGACAAAGATTATTTACTTGGGATCAGTTGGTATCTTCGTTGCGAGAAGAGTTTCAACCAGTCAACTATAATGAAAAATTGTTCGAAGAAATAAGGCGACGCACACAGGGACCCGATGAAACCATAGGAATTTATTTGGCTATAATGTCGGCAATGTTTAATAGACTTGATTGTCCTATATCTGAAGGAACGAAGTTAAAGATTTTATTGCGTAACATCGCGCCCTATTATCAGAGTCAGTTAGGATTAGTTGAGGTTATTTCTATAGAGCAACTTAAGACGTTGGGTAAGAAGCTAGAGGCTAATCGGGAATCTGTCGAAAATTTTGCCCCACCCTCACGTCGTGGACATGTTATGGAACCTGACCTCGCCTATGTTGAATCCGTACCGTTGGTCGAGGCAGTGCATTCGAACATTCATCACCAGGTACCGTCGACTAGTAGAACTGGCATAGTTTGTTTTAATTGTGATCGTCCAGGACATCGTGCTGCAGGATGTGTAGAACCCAGACGTTTACGGTGCTATAGATGTAAAGCTGATGGGTTCACTACGAAAACATGCCCAAAGTGTTCTAAGAAGTCGGGAAACGAGCCCGGTCGCCAATGAGAGGTCGTTTGGTTGGTGACAAGACTAGGGAATCTACGACCACTACAGAAGCACTTTTAAGTTTTGTTTTGGCACATGCGCAGAATGACGAAAGACCGTACTTGGAGGTGACAATTTTTGGGAAGAAAATTATGGGACTTTTAGATTCTGGATCGACTCATACAGTATTGGGAGGCAGAGGATGGAAACTGATGGAGGAGATGGGTGTAAAGTTGGACAGGGAGAAATCTGGAAATTGTAGAGTGGCTAGTGGCTCTCTGAGTAGTTGCATCGGAACATGCACATTGCCTATAGCGATACGAGATCGAACAGCGATTGTTGAGGCTTTGGTTGTACCTGATTTTCCTCATCTACTCTTCTTGGGAGTTGATTTCTTTAAGAAAGTGGGAATAGTGCCTGATTTACAAAAGGGTGAATGGAATTTTTCGCAGGAACCAATGTTGGTAGATACTATGGAATATCTTAGGGACCAGACTGCTTTGAACGAACATGAGAAACTTCTCTTGGATGACGTTATTAGCCGTAATAAGAGTCTTATGGGCCCAAAATTAGGTTGCACCAACATGGCAGAACACGTTATAATTACGAACTCCCCACCCATAAAACAACGATACTACCCGGTGTCTCCGATTGTACAAAAGCAGATCGATAAGGAATTGGATGACATGTTGAGGAATGATATCATTGAACCGTCGGATAGTGCGTGGGCTTCGCCAATTCTTCTTGTGAAAAAGAAGGACGAAAGTTATAGGTTCTGCGTAGATTATCGAAAATTGAACGCAGTAACGCAACGAGATAGCTATCCGCTTCCTTATGTGTCAGACACCTTGAATAAGTTGCGAGATGCCCGCTATTTGTCATCTTTAGACATCAAATCGACTTTTTGGCAAGTACCAGTCGCGGAGAGTTCTCGCCCATATACTGCTTTCACCGTACCTAACAGAGGCCTTTTTCAGTTCAAAAGGATGCCGTTTGGCCTCACGAATAGTCCAGCTACGTGGCAGAGGTTGATTGACAAAGTTTTGGGATCTGATTTGGAACCACATGTATTTGTATATTTGGACGATGTGGTAATTGTAACCCAAACTTTGGAAAAACATCTTGCCGTTCTGGAAGAAGTGTTTCGACGACTTAGAGAGGCTAATCTTACCATAAGTCTGGAGAAATGTTGCTTTTGTCGTCCAGAAATGAAGTACCTAGGATATGTAGTCGATCGCCATGGATTGCACGTAGATCCGGCGAAGGTTGACGCTATGCTGAGACTTCCTAGACCTCGATCTGTCTCTGATGTGAGAAGAATCTTGGGAACCTTTTCATGGTACAGAAAATTTATTCCGGAATTTTCCACCACAATAGCCCCTCTTACCGCCTTACTGAAGAAGTCGAACAAGTTTGAATGGAGTGTAGCGTGTGAGGAATCCTTCGAACTTATTAAAAGGTGTTTAGTGTCCGCGCCTATACTGTGTTGTCCTGATTATTCTTTGCCCTTTCAAGTTCAGACAGACGCGTCGGCATATGGAGTAGGAGCAGTTTTAGTACAACCGCATCCGGATGGAGACCGTGTGATCTGCTACCTTAGCAAATCTCTCACCAGAAACGAGCGAAATTACTCCACTACCGAAAGAGAATGTTTAGCCGTGTTGTGGGCAATAGAGAAACTGCGCCCCTATATAGAAGGTGTGAACTTTACTGTGATCACCGATCATTATTCTTTAATGTGGCTGCAGAATATGCGTGATCCCACGGGAAGGTTGGCGCGTTGGGCTGTTAAACTCCAACAGTATGATTTCAAGGTGGTGCATCGGAAAGGGAAGGATAATGTCGTGCCGGATACACTCTCTCGAGCAATCCCGGATTGTTGTGAAGTTGAATGGGACGATACTGTTGGTTCGCAGGACAGATGGTATAGCAGTATGTTGAAGAAGGTAGAAGACGGTCCTTTATCGTATCCGCAGTGGCGTATCTCTGACGGAAAACTTTATAAATATGTCAAACCTAGTTACCCGAATCTTTCTACAGAGTCAGACAATTGGAAACTGGTGATTCCGAAATCCCAACGAAAGGCGATATTAAAACTATCACACGATATTCCAACAAGTGGTCACTTGGGAGTATACAAAACGTATAACCGCATTTGTGAAAGGTATATCTGGCCGAAACTTCGAGATGATGTCGCTCGTTATGTCAAATCGTGTCAGGAGTGTGCGAAATTTAAAGTGGAAAGGAAAGCTCCGATTGGATTGATGACTTGTCAGCCGAAAGCATCGAGGCCTTGGGAGATTGTGGCAGTCGATCTTATGGGACCATTTCCAAAGTCTACTAAGGGTCATCAGTATATTTTGGTAGCAACTGATTGCTTTTCGAAGTTTTCCCTTGTATTCCCACTTAGGACAGCTACGATGGACACGGTGAGAAGACACCTTGAGGATGACGTATTCCTATTGTTCGGAGTGCCTAAGACGCTCATATGTGACAACGGCTCACAGTTCAGAGGGAAGAAGTTTCAGGACTTTGTCATTTCTTATGAGATACAAGTACGTTTCAATGCAAATTACCATCCGCAAGCAAACCCTACTGAGAGGTACAATCAATCTCTGAAAACCCTACTTGGTATCTACGTCTCTGAGAATCATCGCTGTTGGGACATAAATCTAGCGAAGATCGCATGTGCCTTGCGTACTGCTCGACATGAAGCCGTTAAATTGACTCCGTACTATATTAATTTTGGACGCGATATGGTTCTTCTCGGCAGTAACCATAAAGAATTGAAGGATGATACGAGCTTGGATAGTTTGGTGGATTACTGTGACAGGAGGAGAAATGGATTCGCGGGATTATATGTAGACGTACGGAGGAGATTAGATGAAGCTTCAAAGCGAGGACAGCACAGGTATAATTTGAGACGGAGAAATGTGGAATTTCTGCCCAATCAGCTAGTATGGAAGAAGAATTATGTTCTTTCGGATGCCTCTAAATATTTTACTAAGAAACTAGCACCTAAATACGTCGGTCCTTACTTAATTGGAAAAAGAGTTTCTAACTGGATGTACGAGTTGCGGGACGAAAAAGGCGTTTCGAAAGGCGTTTGGTCAACTAAAGACTTGAAACCTGTTTACCAGTCGTGATGTTTACGGGGTAAACATCTTTAAGTTAGGGGGGGATTTGTTACGGGCAAATTTTATTTTAGAGCATTTATGGTAGGTATAGAAATGCTTAGACAAAATACGCATAGCTAAAAGATTAAAACATATCTTTTATTGAGTATAAATACATAGATATTAGGTACTTACAGTTAATTTGTTTATTGCTCTATTTTATTTGTCTTCTAGCATTTCTTCAATTAGTTCTTCGTCCCCTTTTCATTTCAACTCTTTCTGATGTTTACCATTTGTACCTTAAAGTATTGGAATAGTTAATATCTCAGGTTGCATTTGTTGTATTATTTGTGCTTACCTTATTGTTAAATTCTTCACAATCATTTGTTGTTTTCTTCCATGTGTCTGTTTCGGTTTGTTGTTTGAGGTTATCTGTCATCTGTTACTGTTGGTAACTTCCTTACCGATAGGTTTCAATTGTCACCCGGTTGAGGTCATTGCACTCTCATTTGATTGATGCTCCAGTGGCGTCCAGGTTGATTTGCCCCTTTTCTAGTGTGTTTCTTCTGTTTTCCTTTTCTTTCTTTTCTTACTTTCTGCTTGGGTTATCGTCGAATCTTCATTGTAAATGAGTTTAGATTGTATTTTTCTCGGTTAGACGTTCCCAGGTCATCTTTTGTCTCACTTCCATCTTGACGGAAGCGACGCCTTTGTCGATTTCTGAATTTCTCGTTCTGAACAAATTTCATTGGCTATCTTCTGCTACCTACGTTACCTTTTTTTTGAAAATTCGTAAAATCTTGCCATCGGTCGATTTTGGCCATTCGTCTCTCGCTAGTGCTCTACAAAGCGACGGTAGTTTTCTAGAGTCTATTGAAATATTTTCAAGCCACGTTTGTGGGATTTTTCTCTTGGAAAACTATTAAGACAGTTTGGATTGTTGCAATTGGTAGTGATTTTGGATCCGCTGTCTGTCCATTGAATTGGGATTTTCGCCGTGCTGCGTTTGAAGCATTTGCGTTTGAGAGAAGGACAAAAAACCCTTTTGCTGAAGGTAGGCCACGTTTCATATTCCATTTTCTTTCTTCCCTGCTTTTCCTTTGTGTGTTCTTATTTCATTTGATTTTTAGGGTTTTTCCCGAGGGTTTTTCTCCTGGGGTACGTTTTATGAATTTACACCTGGCATTCACCCAGAAACCAGAATAAACTTATTATTCTATATTGGAGTTTTTTCTATTGTGTTTGCGGACGGCTGCGGCGTCGGTCCGCCATTTTTGGATCATCCGATCATCGTACTGATAAGGTCAGATTATTTATTTCATTTATTTTGCCATCGTCTGGAGCGAACCAACGAACCACGTGTGATTTGGCTTTTCGAGTTTAGTTTTTGCTAGCTTGACTTTTATGTATAGCCTGGTAGCGGCGTAGCGTTACCAAAAATATTGTATTTGTTTGTTTATGTATGTACTTACCTTTTTTTTACGCTTGCAGTAAGTAGTTTAGCTTAGCTAATTTGTATGTATAGCCTGACAGCGGCGTAACGTTGTCAACCACCTCGCTTTTTGGCATTTATTTTCTTATACTTAGTTATTAATTAGTTGCATATTTCTTTGCTTTGCTTTTTTTTTACAATTCAATTAATTCTGTTTTTTATGCTTGATAGTGCTGGTGTTAGTAGCGGCACAGATTGTTGCGATTCGCGTTTGTTTCGTGCGCGGTAATCTTGTCGGTGCGTCTGCGCGTGCGGGGCCTCGTTCGTCAGCGTATGGTCGGGTTATCTGCGGTTTGTTAATTACCGTCTTTTTGCGCATCGTTTCGTCGGGCCGTTGCTGATTTTAGCATTCTTCGAGCCATTCATTTTGTACTTTACTCATAGTTTATTTGTGATTTTTGTTTAACTTTAATATTTTGCACTTACATTTTGGTAACTTCAAAAATTAATTATTATTTTTTTACATATTATATTCAGATTTTCATTTAAATTAAATAGTTACACCAACTCTTAATTTGACTCGTGCTTTTATTATTGATCGTACCTTTCGTAATTTTGAGGTATACTACGAGGGCAGTTTGAAAGGTAGGTCCCGTAAATTACGTGGCGCCCATTTTTAAGATATTTTTATCCCGATTATTACCGCACGGCCGTCTTCGACTGAGCCTGGCTGGGACAGGACCTATCTACTTTGAGTCAGTGTTTGTTACTTTTGATATTATTTTGTGAGTTAATAAATTTGGCGTCACACTGTATACAAGGTATCTCAGAAAAGCTACACTCAGCTACAGATTCCTGAGGATAGAAAGATTTAACTCAATTTAACATTATACACATAAGTCCATCCGTGCCGAGATAGGGCGCTCTGAATGGGGGTCAACTGGAGTAGGTTGACTTACTGACTTTATTTTACTATTCCATTATGATTTGTAGCACCTTTGACTTTGACGAGAATTGGTATACAGACAGTTTATTTTTTAGGAAACGGTAGTCCCTTTTCGGCTGAGAACACCAATGGTTTTTTTGCAATTTGGGATTTTTACCCTTCCTAAATTTAGCTATTATGCCCTAAAATAGTATAGGGAATGTTATCAAATTTATTGCATTCAGCTTTTTAATACCTATACTCCTTAGGGTAGGAAAGGGTTAGATTATATATATATAATACCTATAGAATTTTTGAAAACAGCAAAATTTATTAAAAGTCAAAACGAGAGTCAAAACAATTCCTAAATAAATTAATTTTTTTCCTGTCACCAAAAAAATATCATCAACGCCCGGATAAAAAAATGGTAAAAAGGTAAGGGCGTCCTTAAAAAATAAGCATACTGTGTATTAATTGTTATCAAACTCATAAATAACATAAATAAATAACATTCGAATACAAAAATATTTGTACCTCAATTTATACCAAATCCAAAGTTCGTAAGTCAACCAGTTCCGGTTATTTAAGTTAGCCCTGTTCAGAGGGTACTATTTCGGTAGGGATGCATTTTTCTATAAACATAAATAGAGTTAAGTAAATCACATTATTTTATCCTTAGAAATCTATAGTTAAGTGTTGACCCACCTTTGCTGAGACGCCCTGTATATCAAGATACGCATATATGTATATGGTATTATTTATTACAGGTACATCATCTAATCGCGTGATACATAACTACCAATCCTGGGTATAGCTGATGCTGAACTGAATTCATATATCCATACAGTGTATTAGTTTATAGTTTTTAGTTTGTGCAGAAGGTAGAGTCCGTCCAGTAGAAAGGAAACAGTGGCCGATTTTTTTAGTTTCCTAAGAACACCAAAAAGTGTCACTGGCGTTCGACTACGTTAGCATTAGCCACCCTTTCGCGCAAAATTAATGCCGTCATAATGGATCACCTGTAATTTCGTTTTTTAAAGCAATTGAAAATTATTTAAATGTGTGTGCTGTAGCAGTAAAGCTGAATTTCAGTTAACCGATAGAGGCTCAGAAAATCATAAGAAGTCTTAGGAGATTCGTGGCCGAGTTCGTGGGAGTCTGTGTAGTCTCTGTAAGACGGGGAAGTCTCGAGGAAGTTTGGGAAGTCTCAAAGAAGTTTGGGAAGTTTGGAGGAATTTTGGGAAGTCTCGAGGAAGTTTAGGAAGTTTCAAGAAAGTTTGGGAAGTCTCAAGGAAGTTTGGGAAGTCTCGAGGAAGTTTGGGAAGTCTCGAGGAAGTTTGGGAAGTCTCGAGGAAGTTTGGGAAGTCTCAAGGAAATTAGTGAAGTCTCGAGGAAGTTTGGGAAATCTCGAGGAAGTTTGGGAAGTCTCGAGGAAGTTTGGGAAGTCTCGAGGAAATTAGTGAAGTCTCGAGGAAGTTTGGGAAATCTCGAGGAAGTTTGGGAAGTCTTGAGGAAGTTTGGGAAGTCTCGAGGAAGTTTGGGACGTCTCGAGGAAGTCCGGGTAGTCCCGGGGAAGTCCGGTAATTTTAGGGGAAGTCTGGGAAGTTTTTGCTAGGAGGAAGTTTGGTGTACATATTTTTCACCGTGAATACCCCTCGTATCAATCAATATTTTTTCACATTGCTGACATTCCTTGTGTTTCTTATAAAATTTTTCTACTTACAAACTCTGCCAAATAGGAATTCAAATTCTTTTCAATAATTTTATCACTCAAAATAATTTGGAATATCTGGGACATTTATATTGTATCTTAATAATTCAGCCTCTTTATAATTTACATTTACAATACTTTTTAAATTATCTAATGCTCCGTCTGTTTCGTCAGACTCACAGTTACAACCAGGAGATTTTGGAGATACGAAATTATTAATTAATAGTGTTTTAAAGGAATAAAAAAAATCATTGAAATTGGATTTACATTTCTTGCACCTTGAGATCGAATGTAACAAAAAAAAATCTCAACAGGATCTTGATTTAGTTGCCTCAGTGCTAAGAACTGAAAACCATTATGTTTTAAATGGGAAGTAATTATTTGGGCGGTTGTTTTAACATGCTGGCAGTTTCATCGGGCAGTTAAAAATTCACGCGGGCGGTATTAAACTTTTTTGGCGGTAATTAACTTAATGTGGCAGTAGAACGTGGCCAGCAATATAAAAGAATTTGGTCGGTTATTTAATCCTACAACGGCAGTTCAAAACTTACTCGAGCGGCAGATTAAATAAATGTCCAGTGAAATTATTATTTGAGCTGTAAAATGATTGAATGGGCAGTATAATGTATTAATGGGCAGTTAGATAAATAGTTCGCCAGTTCTCGACGTTTGGCGAAATCGAACGTCATTTTCATTGAAAAGAGCGGCACACTTCCGTTAAAAGGGGCGCAGCTTGCGCTACAGTGCACCGTAAGCGGCCAATCGGAAGAGATTTGCCTATAAATATTAGGTCGTTTCGCTTATTACCTTATCACTGAGTTGCGAGTGCTTGGATCTATTACACTAGCATTGCACCATTAAATTTATTCAACGCACCCCTCCCCGTTTTCCCATAGAAATGTTTAAAATACTTAACTCAGCCATTCACAGGTAAAAAAATATTAATTTTGCTTCATCTCTTTGCGTCTTCTATTGCACCGCATTGCACCACAAACCATTTTTTTAATGCTGCATCGAATAATGCATCATTTGAATGCTAACGACTGAGACTTACAACGCTCCGCTCGTTTCGCTCCGCTTGACCTTAACCTGATAGACTTTTATATTAAAAAGTGTCAGTCGTTAGCGTTTATATTATTCTTTTCAATTATTATTCACATGAAAATGCGCACCTTTGAAGAGAATAACATTATAAACGCCTACAACTGACACTTTGTCAGGTTAAGGTCAAGCGGAGCGAAGCGAAGCGAGCGGAGCGTTGTAAGTCTCAGTCGTTAGCATTGAATAATTTTAAAGGTGCAATAAATTTAATTTTTGTCTTAATATCTACATTATTGTTAATTGTTATTTTTTATTTCGCTACCTAACTTAAATAAACATTATATGTATATGTATCATTTAACAGGCTGAACATATTTTGTACTGCGTAAGTATTTATAGAACTACTTGTCCCACGATTTCTAACAGACCCATTCTGATTTCATGACTGCACACGCGTTACTGCCCCTTTATTCATTTTACTGCCCAATTGAATTTTCACGCATTCAAATATTTATTGAGCTACTCATTTGAAGATATGTTACTCCTCGTTTCCACTTTTTTTACTGCTCATATTTTACCACTCAATCTGTTATTGAACATACAATTTGTATTTTCACACTGACCAAAACTGTAATATAGTACCGCCCCTTTAAATAATAGCCGTTTTAAATTCCCATACAAACACCGCATCCCTTTTATTGTCCAAATCCAATTTAGCACATTTGGAGGTTGGACAACTTTTTTCTTGGTCTCTTGGATCCACAAACTTCATCGAATTTAATATCTTTATGGCATCATCCTAAAATTCAAAATGTTTGGAGTTGTCAGAAATGACCACTTTGATGTATTTACCATTAATGGAATACAATTCAGATCCATTCATACTGTCAAATAGTTTATCGATAAAGAAGAGAAAAGTTCCATACGCCGATGATGGAAGTTTTCCTGATAGAGATAAAATTTAATAAGAACGATCACTCAAATTTCTATGAATATCGACAAATACTTGGCGTCCAGGTATCCTTCTGTTCGGAAATCGTCTCCGATATTCCCGCTCAGCCTCACGTCCGCTACCATTACAATACCAGTATACAAAATGCATTATCTGCCAGTTCCCGATTTGTGTATTGCGGCATTTCGATAAGCAGCAGAAATACACTATTTCAAACATTTACCGCAGACCGTATCTGTCACTGTCACCAAATGTTAAATAAATTAATGCGTAACTTGTTTTGTTCTCCATAGCCCTATGATTTGAAAATTATTACAATTTACTGTAGGTGAAACTAGGGTGTACGGATTCCAAGTCATTGCAAAGTATTTGGGACGTAAGCAAAATCTAAGATTACTGAGTGAAAGTATCAACGCTTCTTATGTTGACCATGTTCGTTCATGTTTGTCCATGTTATGTTATTCATATTATGTTGTTTGTTCTTGATAAATTCGCTTAATTATAACATTTTGATATTGCTTTGTTTTGTTTGTTAGCGGACCACTGCAAGTTAATCATTCTTGAGACGCACGTAATACAATTTTCGAATCGATTTTACTAGAAAACGGCTCGTCCTATTAAGTATCAACAAGAGCACATATTTGTTGTAGAAAACTCTGAATTTTTATAATTTTACATCGGAACCGAGAAAAAGAAACATACAGAAAAGTAGGGGCAGTTGGCGATTGGTGCACCCCTAAATAAATTTATTTATGGTATACTGGTATAACAGGAGAAAGGCAGGGCTAATTATTTTGCAGTCTGCTATACAGACGTACCTATATATTTTTAGTAGTAGTTGTATGTTCCAAAATCAAAATGACCCCCCTGGTTATTGACCAACGAGCCGCCACTGCAAGTCCAATGCATCAATGATTAATGAATCGTATTTACAACAACATAAACACAAAACACGCTAACTACGTACAAATTTCGCACAGATTTTGTTCATTTGCGATCAAAAGCGTAATGAAATGAGCATACTCACGCCAATATAGTCTGGGAGCAGCTTGCTTAAATTCAAAGTGGTCGTCCGAAGTCGAGGACACACGTGTTTTGAAGACTGTTTTCTATGTAAAATCACCCACTGAATCCGAATCCGGAGGGCGCCCGTTCATTTGGGACAGCCTTGACCTTGAAAAATGCATTTTTAAGTAAAATTTCGAAAAATAGAAAACTCCGAACATTTCAGTTTACATCGTCATATCTTCGTTCTGGAGACAGCTAGGAAGCTAATTTTTTTGCCCGAGTTTCCCGCATATTTATGACGGAGATTAGCCGCCCGCAGGCGCAGATGCACGGATTAGGTAGATGCGTAGAGTAGAGACAGAACACTATGCCGCAGCGCAGAAAGCAATATTTTGTTAATTGCTGTAACTCGGTCAGTATTGCAGATATCGAGATGATTTTTCCACTAAAAACTTCTGCATACTTTTCACGACATATTGTTTCGGTTGAATAGGCATCTATCTTTTACAATAAAAAATTTTCTCTGGTAAAAATTAAGGTGCACAAAAATGACGCGGTGTAAAAAATTACACATTTCTGACGTAGTTATTTTTCAAAAGTTAATTGTGTATAGAGGTTTGCAATCAAAAATGCCTGGAGAACATTTCAAAAAAAATTTAGCTTCCTAGCTGTCTCCAGAACGAAGATATGACGATGTAAACTGAAATGTTCGGAGTTCTCAATTTTTCGAAATTTTACGTAAAAATTCATTTTTCAGGGTCAAGGCCGTCCCAAATGAACGGGCGCCCTCCGGATTCGGATTCAGCGGGTGATTTTACATAGAAAACAGTCTTCAAAACAAGTGTGTCCTCGACTTCGGACTAACTCTTTAAATAAGCGCTTTTTGAGATGGCTGCTTCCCGACTAATAAGGATCAATAAACGCGCGAACGCGGAAACACTAAACAAAACGGGAAAAATCAAAGCCAACACGTCATTACAATAGCCATAGTACTATCGTTAGTTACATTATTAGAAGAGAAAGTTGCCTGAATTATAGTCATCTCTTATCGGAGTGAATATTATGCAAATCTTTTAACGTAGCATTTTTACCAGTGTTTGCTAAAATTTTATTTTGAATTTTCTTTTTATTCGTTCCCAAGGCCAAGTACGTAGCAACAGTTTCTGTTTCGAACTGATTTAAAGCTCGGTTATAATGAAGCTGGTCAAAAACACTCTAGAATAATAAATTTTACAAAACTATCATGAAGAAATCATTCATCCCCAGGCTTATCTCTCACCTCTGACAACGTATGTTGTAAATTGCTACTTTGAACTTCCAAATATTGACCACAAGCACCCACACGTAATTTGAAATATGCCTCGCATCCCATGCCTAGAGTACTGCAATTTTAGTAGCATTTTAATACAAAGTTTAAGTGAAATATTAATCAACAAGTATCTAGTCTGTCGTAGACAATTCCCTCTTGAGGGGCGTGGCTGGCCGTGTATACAAGTATACTCCAGTTCATAATACTGAAGGTCATCTTTCATAAGCCTCGTTACAGATCTCGTTTCTGACCTACTAACAGTTTTTATTTGGCGACTCCTTTTTTTCGTAAATTTTTGTTTATTATTAATTTCAAAATCATTAATATACTTCAACAATTCAGCAGAGGATGGAAATTTCTGTCCTACATAGAAATGACGAAGTCGCTGATCGTTTTCGACATCCACAGGTTCACACATTACAGAATCTATGAATGATTATTATATTACTTATATTACAAGAAAATTCTCAAGTTATCTTATACTTAACTCACCAGTTTCCATGTTTTTGCTTTATATACCACACGAAAGAACAAAATCCTCAGTAAATAAACAGAATACACCACGTGAAAATAACGATAACCTAAAACTATGTTTACGTCGTGCTTTTACTATTTACTCTTTCCTTTTACAACTCAACGTGTCCCAAATTTTAAATTTAGGGGCACGTGCAAGTGGTACGTCATTAATAGTGATGACGTCATCGGCGTGTCCGCAAAAATTAAGATCCGGGCACATCAACGTGCACTTAGTCACTGCCATATTAATCAATGCTGTAGTCTACCTAAACGTGTTCAGTAGTACTTATTCCGTACCACGAAGTATGCATCCTGACTGCACATAGCTTAAATCATATGCGTACTTCTTCAATAAAGTTTGACCGTGTAAAAAGTGCCCTTGCCTGACACCTTCGAATTAAGGTAGAAATAGTTAACAACACGTGTTGCGATGGAAGAATTGACCCGAATCTAGCCGAGGGAGGTCCCATAACGCATAGTGGTTATATAAAGAAATTATTCCGGCCATATCCAAAAGATCAGACATCTGATTATTATAGGTTATGCATAGCAAGGACGGTCGAAAATGCCTTTGGAATAATAATAATATTTATTGTGTAAATGAGTACTACAGAGAAATACATGCACATTTACACAAGAAAATGGCTAATACATTCAGAATATTTTTTACACCAATAGCTATTAAACCAGAGACCGCCGAATTGCTAATTACAGCATGCTGTTGTTTACATAATTTGTTAAGAAGTGCTAAAAGTATGAACAATATAAACAAGATAATGATTTATCTCTTCCAACTGAAAATTTGGTACCTTTAGCTAAATCCGGGTGAAGTGCAACTTTGCAAGCATTCCAAATCCGAGATGGCTTCAAGGATTATTTCTGCAGCACAGGGGGAAGTGTGCATTGGCACGAAATGTCAGTGAACCATACTGATAAATAACGTAAATTCTAAACATGTGCTAATATATATTTATATTTTAGTGAAATATTCAATAGAAATGAAAAACTGTTTGAAAATAAAACTAAAACACGAATTAATATTTACTTATTTTTACTTACCACGTCAGTGGATAATTTCTCCCATTTCCTGCCGGATATTTTCGCGCATCACATTGTCTTTATATGTTTTTCACTAGCATCATATAAAACTGACTGATGGGATACGCAATCCATTAATATTTCATCCTGCTCTTTAGAAAATTTACAAAAAACTTTGGATTTCTCTCCATATTTGCACACACAAACGCAATCTCCGCAATATAACTGCGTACGAATCGCACCAGCAGCTATTCCGACTGACGTTCATTGTGGACTGTATTCGTGCGACAGCGGAGTGCGCAGAACATAGAACGTTTTCATTTAATAACAAGTAAACTAATGCACTCGGACTACACAGTAGGCACTCCGCATGCGTAATGCCCACAAAATAGACCGAGGCTTAAGGATGCAAAAGTTGATCATGCAAAGTGGTCCACACGGTGCGATGGACTGCTATGCCTTCCTGCAAAGATGTTTCAGGATCTTGAATTCTTTCTAAAATGGTTTCTTCTAATTCAGGAGTAGTAACAGATCGGGGTCTACCGCAGTCAAGTAGATTTGGCTCAAATTTCCCTGTGCCTCGTAAACGCTGGTGAATTTTGCTAAACAGTGTCCTGCTTAGCTGTCTGCGGTTAGGATAGAGACGGACAGCTTCTGTTGCATTGGCATTTTTACTCTACCGTAAATGAAATGAATGTCTGTTAATTCAGCATTATTTGTGTAAAAACGGCCACATATCGAAAAATATTGTTAACACTGTCATGTAAAAGCTATAGGTACACAAATTAATGACAAACCTAAAGCTACATTTACATCCAATTCGATATTGGCACACTTTGAAATCGAATTGCCAATTGTGCTAGAAACTTTGAAGTCAAATTGAAATTGAAATTTTAAATGTGATTTCGCCGGTGGTATTAGCTGACAGAACTATAACTTCCAGTTAAAAAGTTAAAGGATATAATAGCATACCAACATCGTCTATTAATTATTTATGTAATTATACAGGTTACCCATAACTAGCGCACCTCCTTAAATGAGGGTATTCTTCATAAATAAGTAAGTGTATAAAGTGGCAATGAAAAAGTCCTCACGTAAATAGCAAAGGAGCTAGAGGCTGTCAAAGATGACCAATAGGGAAGCGGCTCTGTCGATCGATGTTTTATAAAGGCTACGTAAACTTTGTTTTCAAATAATGTAAGGCATTTTCAACGTGATAAAAGAAATTAATTGTCATATTGTCAATCATTGTCTGTCAAAATGTATTGCAACAATGATTACTTCAAAATGATTCTAATTTACGGGGAGTGCAAACCGCAGTACTGCAGCTACTGTATGCGAGTATGCACCAAAGTTCCCTAACAGGCGATATCCAGCAGTGGGACTCTTTGTTACCATAGAATTCTACCTACTCTTGATTTCTATCATAGAATTCTCTTGTCGATAACGATGTTTGCCCAAAATGGTACTCTGTGTCAACGTCGTGATATATTCGGGTATGCTCGGCAATAGAATACAAGTTCATTATACATCCTACAAATATAACTTGAAAACGACTAGTAACATTTATTATTTCCAAAATTTGCGTTGGATAGGTTGAAATTTGACGTTCTTTTTCACGTATTTGATCTGTTTTGTTGGTTAATTTATTTCAATTTATTTCTTATTACTATCCCAACGGACTTGTACCTTGACGCAGTTCTAGTAATACTAGAACGGGTGGATGGCTTCAATGATCTAAAGAGCCGAACCATGGGTTTAACCATATTGGAGGGGTTTTTATTTGAGAAGACAGACTAAATCAAGTCCCTGAAAGGGGGCAGCAGCTCTTTCAGTAATCATAGTGACAGAGATCATGAGGGTCGGTATGGCACTGTGATACACACTACTGCGAAGTGGAAGGCAACGGGAAACCACCACATTATTCTATCTCTAGTACAGCGTACTTTTAGTTTATGATGATGGCACCTTCTGGAGTAAAATATTCCGGAGGTAAAATAGTCCCACATTTGGATCTCCGGGGGGACTGCTTCGGGGAGAGTCATAAGCAATGATAAGTGTAACATATCACGAGTCAGAGCGTGGAATGTTAGAAGCATGAAACAAGTAGGAAAATTAGAAAATTAGAAAATTGAGATGGATAGGTTAGCATTAGACGTGGTAGGTATTATTGAAGTGCGATTGCCAGAAGCTGGAGACTTCTGGAGCGGAGATTTTAGAGTAATACACACAGGATCGGGTAGGAGGAAATTCGGGAGTAGGAATTGTTACGTGGAAAAAAGTAGAGCAGAGCGTAGAAAATTTCTTACAGCAAAGTGACAGGGTAGTTATGTAGTCGTAAGCACAGGGAGAGAAGGCGGAATAGTTGGCCAGTTTGGATTAGGCAATAGGAACGATAGGGGAGTTAGGCTGATAGAGTTCTGCGATAAACATAACCTAACGGTCGCGAACACAATTTCACCATCACGTTAGGAGACGCTATACGTGGAAGATGCCAGGAGACCTAGGGAGATATCAAATAGATTACATTCTCGTTAGGCAAAGATTTAGAAATCAAGTTAGGGACTGTAGATGTTATCCAAGAGCAGATATAGATAGTGATCACAACATAGTCGTTATGAAGGCCAATCTTAAATTTAAGATTTTGAAAAAACGAAGCGGAAGAAGGTATCTTGACAGAGACAAAATAAACGATGATGATACGCGCGATAAGTTCGAGAAAAAGACAGACGAAGTACTAAAGGGCGCGGGTGAAAATATTGTTAGGGACATTAGGCAGAATAGAATTGCATTAAAAATAATTTAGATTCCGCAGTTAGAGATATTTTGGGTCATAAACAGAATGAAAGTAGGAAACCCTGGATAACAAAACATATTGTGAGTCTAATAGAGGAAAGGCTAAAATATAAAAATAGATTAGATGAAAGAGGGAAAAAAAGATAAAGGCCATCAAGTGGGAAATTATTCTGGAATGTAGGAAAGCGAAAGAGCAATGGATCTATAATAAATGCAAAGAAGTGGAAGATAAGTTCAAAGTAAGAAAGACTGATGAAGCATATAAAATAATTAGGAAAAATTTTAGAGAAATTGGATCTAATACCAAAAACATTAGAAATCCTAATCGGAAGCGGGCAGAAGGCAGATAGGTGGAAAGAATATTTGGGAAACTTATATGCGGGACAGGAAGTAGGAGATATATTAGAAAGCGAAAGCAGTGTAGAGGTTAACAACCTAGGGTGTCCTATAATGAGAGAAGAGTTTGAGCAAGTGCTAAGAAGTTTAAGAAACAATAAAGCACCAGGTATAGATGGCTTGCAGGCAAAAATCTTAAAGTGCGCTGGTCAAGATTAAAAATATTTAGAGAGAAATAAAAGATCTACTTACAAGAAATTTTACTTTATATAGTATATTTTTAATTAAGAGTATTATTGGAAATGCAAAAATTATTGACAGTGTATGTATGTATGTGTACATGTGGTCAATTTTTGTGACCACCGTAGCCCAAAAAGTATTAATCCGAATTTGATAAAATTTGGCAGGAAGGTTACCTGTGTCGAGAGGAAGAACTGATTAGATTTCCAGAAGAATCCAAAATGGCCGAACAGAATGGCCGCTATTTAAAACACTTAAACGGTTTTAATTCACTATGAATCCGATTTTAACAAAAACTTTATCCAGTCAATAAAAGAAGGAAATTAAAGACACAATAAATAAGACATGTTAAAATTTCTTGGAAAATATTAAGTATTGTTATTCGATGGAGTTTATTTGCATAATTATTACCGCTTCAGTTTTAGAATCTAACATATAGTAAATCATTAGCCGATATAATATTAATTTACATTTTTTTTTATTTTTTTAACATTCTTTCGTGATGCATCAGACGAAACTTTCCTTTTTTCTGCCTGTTTTTCTTCTTGTTTTATATTAAGAAAGTTAATTCGTACAAATACTCGCTGTCTACTAAATGAATTAACTAGTTCTTTTGGAATATCTACTTTGTCAAAAATATATTCTGTTGTTTTCTTGATAACCTCTTTTTTAAATCCAAAATTATCCTTATGTATTTTTAAAAAGTATTTATCCATTTTAGACACATGCTCCAGCCATTTATCAGAGGGCTGGATCAAACCACCAAAGGATAAATTTTGTATCCATGATGGGATTTTACAATAATTGTGTGGATTTGTAGCTCCACCAGCACTATATGTATATTTTCCCAAGTCAGGGTACTTTGCCTTATGTTTCTTTGCTAGGTAACCGGCAATATATGCTAATCCACCATTTTCAGATTCTTCCTTTAAACCAGTGGTTCCCAACCTTTTGGATACCTCGGACCACTGAGGCAAACATATTATTCGTCGCGGACCACCTTCACCCAATCCTCTGTGCGTAAAAAATTGGAATAAAAAAACTGTTTAATTTATTATTTTTATTAGGTCTCGTTGTCCCATAGATACACACAAACATAAAACAAAGAAAATTAAATGTGACAGCTTATTTAATGAGATTTTTGCGCTTGCATTTTCTTCACTAGCTGCACAATTCTTGGGTGAATACTATTGCTCAGAGCTACACGCATATCGTCGCTTGCATTCAACCGATTCCTCTGCTTATTTTTGATCAAGAGCAGACTAGAAAAGCCCTGTTCGCATAAGTAAGTTGTCGAAAATATAACAAGATATCGCAAGGCAGACTCACGAAGTTTGGGATAAGAAATCGCTTTCTTGCACCAAAATTCCTCGAGGTTACAATCGGATTTAAATGTATCCTTACAGGCTGTCGTTTTGCAATTCTATTACCTCTTCTTGGATTTCGTCAGGAAGCTCCCTAAAATTGACAGTAAAAGGGTTCCGAATCATCCTCCGGATAGCAACCATTTCGGCTCCATCGCCGTCGACCTCCGGAAAGTAACGGGTGAATTCATCTTTAAGTGTCTTAAGGTGGCGCACGACGTTCGATAGGACTTCGGCAGTGACGTGGGAATAATTTTGGTCGTCAACGAGAGCTTTCAGAGTCTGAAATGTTGAATAGTTATTCATCTCAACTTTATATATCCACAGTTCTAATTTTCCAATAAAAGCTCGAAGTTTATCTTCAAACACGAAAATGTTCCCGACGCCCTCGAATTTTATATTGCCTGAACCTTGCAGCTGCAAGTTTAGCTTGTTTAAATGAGCGAATATGTCCACGAGGTAAGCCAACTGCATCTCACATTTCCGTTCACAAAACTGCTCCAATAGATCATTCATTTTCTTCTCAATTAAAAACAATTTTATCTCCTCCCTTAGCCCGTATAATCGTTCCAACATATTTCCTTTGGAAAGCCAACGAACTTCAGTATGAAAAAGGAGCATTTCGTGTTCAGAATCCAAGTCGGCGCACAGCTTTTTAAAAACACGCGTATTAAGTGCGCTACTTTTGACTGTGTTCACTAATTTGATAGCCAGTTTCATAGTAATAGCTAAGTCTTCTGGCAGCGTTTTCGAAGCTAAGGCTTGCCGATGAATGATGCAGTGCGTGGTTAAAGTTAAAGGGTTCTTCTCTTTCACCAATGTTGCCAGACCCGAACGCGATCCTAGCATAGCGGGAGCTCCGTCCGTGCAAAAACCGGCAAGCTTTTCCCAGATAATCATATTCTCCTCAAAATAATTGTCGATTATTTTAAAGATGTCTACTCCTTTTGAAGTGGTTTCTAATTCTTTCGACAGTAATAGTTCTTCTTGGATTGTGTTGTCTTTATCCAAAAATCGGACAAAGGCAAGCAATTGGCAACACTGTGCAACATCGGTGGTTTCATCACATTGCAGAGCAAAATAAGGCGAACTTCTGATTTTATGCAGTAGTTGCTGTTCAATATCACAGGACATTTTCTCAATTCTCCCCTTCACAGTATTGTTTGACAGTGAAATTTCTTGAATTTTCTTCTTTGCTTCCTCACCTAAAACTTATTCAACTGCTTTCAACAAACAAGGCTTTATTAATGTTTCACCGATCGTGTGCGGTTTTTTTGATTTTGCAATCAAATGTGAAATTTCAAACGATGCCGATAATTCTTTTTCAGACAAAGCGAATCTTGTACCACTTATTCCAAGCTTCATTTTCTTCAAATTCTCTAATTTTCCCTTAAAAAATTCTGGCGGTCGATCACTCAAATTAGGATGAACAGTTTTCAAATGACGTTCCAACTTTGCGGGTTTTAACGCATCGTTGCTGAGAACGGTGGCATACACAACACACTGTGGTCTGGTTTCCCCGTTTACTTCAATTTCTGTAAACCCGAATTTGATATATCCGCTATCGTATTTTCTCTTTGGCGGTGCCATGTCTCACAACGTTCACCGTGTTGAGTCAAGTATCACACTGACTGAGAACCGACAACCGAGTACCTACGCTACGACGCGACGCCTACACTAGTTTAGTCAGTGCCTTAGCAACACCCGGCGCATGCCCAGCATCGCTATACGCGTGTGTCGACTGCAGCTCTCAAATTAAATTAAATATGTTCCGATCAAACATTTGAATTTTTAGCATTTTTGATTTTGTCTTTTAATTATGGAAATCTATTTTATTTGCGTTTTTAAATTTTTTGTGAAGGGTCTCGCGGACCACTTTTGGGGTTCTCACGGACCATGTGTGGTCCGCGGACCACGGGTTGGGAACCACTGCTTTAAACCGTCTTTAGAAGTGACACTACCAGATGATGTGCTGCCCGTGTCTATTTTGTCATCAGTCAAACTTTCCCGATTTTCTTCTTCGACCTCTATGTTGCCCAGTTTTGCCTGCTTTAAAACACTTGCCAGAAGGTATTCTTCATCCACTAGCCCTGGAGAGCTGCGCACATTGGAATGAGCTGTTACCAAACCGGGATTTTTGCCAAGTAAGATCATCCTTATCCTGTACACAGCATTTAGAGGTGAAGGATGATCATGTAGTCCCCAAAAGTTCTAACCTGGAAATAAAAATGTAGCAGCTGTTAATGAATAAAATTGATCTGTAACCTTACTTGACAAAAAAAGTCTTCTAGGCAGTCTTGATTGAGTTTATAAGTTAAAATATATTGTATGCCATATTCTTGTTTCATTAAAACATACAACCCTTGCAAAGATTTTGTATACATTATTATTCCTCGCTGAAACATCTGTATGCTTTTTTTGCCTCACTGAGAAAAATCGGGTGTAACCAATAACAGAAAAGCAGTATTAAATACAACTTGTAGCGGTACTATAGGTGACAGTCGCCCGTAGCGGTATTGCATACAACTACAAAATATTATTTGTCAAGCGGTATGTATAAAGAGTGTGAGCTGTATCATTTACGCCTACATGTAGCTATAAACATTGGAGGACGGTAGTTGTATTATATAATATCCTATAACTGTCGCTGATACGATATCACGAGCGAAGCAAATTTACGGCACCAATGTGACTTGTAAATATCAATACGTAGCCATATTAGAAAACAATCGTATTGAGTATTTATAACCACGAAATATGCAATATGGTATACTCCATGAAGTGACTTGTAAAGGTGCGGAATTATAAGAAGCATATTTTGTGAAACGATTATTTGAATACAGACAATAAGAACAAAAATACAAGCAGAAGGACATATTATTAATTACTAGCGGGCCCGGCAGACGTTGTCCTGCCCGACATTAAAAAAATGTTCGTAAAAAAAAATCATAGAACCCGATTGCAGCGCCACCTACCGGGTCCAATTGTGAATGTAAGCCATCTAGGGGCCCACTCCAACACACACACAAAATTTCATCAAAATCGGTCCAGCCGTTCAAAAAAACTCCTGGAACCCGATTGCAGCGCCACCTACAGGATCCAATTGTGAATGTAAACCATCCAGGGACCCACTCAAACACACACACACAAAATTTCATCAAAATCGGTCCATCCGTTTAGGAGGAATAAACTGGATAAACGTTTCTATCGAATCGACTGTGCAGTGTGCACTAAGAAATGAATAAATTAATTTTTTGATCGATAGATGCCGACCGATGTAGCTGTTAAACGACATATTTGCAGCGCACGAACTGTCAAACGCGGTGAGTGTGTATGTAGCAGACATCTGACAATTTTTACAAAATTCATAGACAGCACGAACTGTCGAACGCGCGAAGTTAAAATAGTCGTTACGTTTTCTCAAATTTTCCAATTTTCTGCGCAATTTTCTTAATTTTTCGTTCCGTACGAACCTTCTACAAAGTATTGGAAACCATAAAAAAAGATGAATGAAATCGTAATTGCGACATGCTCACACGCACATTTTCGTTATCTTGTTGGATTTGTTCGTCTGTTCTTTCTGCTCTACTATTTCGCATGTTTGTTGCTTTATTCGTTCTACGGCCCAAGGGGCCCCCTTGCGTCTTGCTGGCATTGTTCACTGTAACACACACACAAATAGATCAAATTGTTGTACTTACTGGATGAAAAACTGTATGCCGATAATTTACCAACCTTTCACAGTCACAAAAGACATATATTTCTTGTAAATTAAATTAAATTTTGCACGCACTTCGTTGTGATACATAACAAATGCATAATGAAATGTCAAAGTGACACGACACTTCACGTCAATGAACGACGGTTAAATTATTTGGATATTGTTCATACAAAAATACTAAAATCGCGATTAAAAAATGGGGGTTGGGGGTAGGAGGGTGAAAAATACTTTACGACCTATTCTCATACCTACCAAATGTATAAAAAAAAATCGTAAAAATCGGTCGAGCCGTTTCGGAGGAGTGCGACCACAAACACCGTGATACGAGATTTTTATATATTAGATTATTAAACATATCTGCAATATTATCATATACATGTCATTATGCGAAAAACGTACAAATAGAGTGTTATGGTCATAAATAATATCCCTTAAAGTTTGAGTGCACTCTGGTTGTAATTGTTTGGCTGTGACCAAGTGTATAATTTTGCGTAGAGTTAAGTATAGATTCCAAAATGTGTTATCCTCGGGCACCAAGTCTCCAACAAGAACTCCAAAGTATCTCGTAAAATATAACATTTCCGAAGCGGAAAATCGAATTTTATTACTTTTTATGTCATCCGATGACAATGCAGGTGGTAAATTGGAATTATTAGATGACCCAAGGATTTGTATACGGGAATTTAAAGTTTGTAGTGAAAAAAATTTATCAACAAAAACACATTCCTTAAGAATCAATAGAAAATCATACTTGCAAATCCCTTCCAAAACGTCTTGCATAAAGTCACAACAATAATTTTGAGTCACATGAAAGTTTTTCAGATCATTCCAGATACATTCCGTTTTTATACCTGTTTTAGAAACATCATGGAACATGCAGTCTTGAATGTGATTAACAACATTTCTTAAGGAATTTTGTAATTCTAAACAATCCTTACGCCTGTCTTTCTTAGGCAGTCTGCAAAATCTGCAACACGACCTACAGTGTCATGTTCACATAGGTAATGCAATGCAAAGGAATCATTATTATACGTTCCTAATCCTGCAAGTTTTCTATTACAGTGAATGATGCAACTTGATATATTCCTTAACCTTCAAATAACCTACGGTTTCAGTTTGCATGCCATATAAAGTTACATTCGCAACATAACGCTTGAAATTTTATATTGCGGTATCGAATTACACGCTCTTCTTTTGTTTGCAATACAGCGCTTTCTCTTAACCGTATGCAGCCGATTCTAGACCTGACTCTCTGGACATGCTGCTTCACAGCTACACCGGTTGGAATACAGCGCTTATTTCTATCTCCAGATCATTGACTTGACCTTGAACATGATACCCACTATCATATTACATCAAGTCGTTGGTCTCTTGAACAAATAGTGCTGCAATATTTGTGTAGTAATTTAGCCCATCTAAAGCCGTGTTATTTTTAAAATACAGCGATTTGGTCCAGTATCGACTGTATATGTCTACACCTATATGCAAGGAAAGTGAAAATTGAAAAAAATAGTTTATTAAGAATATCACTAACAAAACTAACAAGAAGAACGAGAAAAAGCATCAATTATTACATTACGATATAAAAAAATATATGAAAACTTTTACACCCTGTATCTTTGTTAGTAGACACTTTAGAACATATGCTCATATAAACTTTTCGTCTTATTTGGAGTTCCTCTAGCACCCATTTAAATTTGGCACGCCCGTTCTGAATCACCCTCTATACTTATTTCTTCCTTTCTCCAGCAATTCCTTGTTAATGGTACGCTTATTTACACCTTTAGAACGAGTGCTTGTTTTTGTTTGATTTTCATTTAAATTGCTAGCAGTAAGTTCATCTTCTGGTTCTATAACCTCTACATCAAAACCCTCTTGTGTGGGTGTTTGTATTTCGGGTACATAATCCGGGTCGTCTGGAGAATCTTTATCTTCACATTCATCTTGATTGAAATCTTGATGTTTGTTGATAGCAGGTTCAATAGGATTGTCCAGTTCCATTCCGTTTTCAAGAGGTTCATCTTGCTTGGGTAATTGAAATTCAAAATCAAAGCTTAAAGGTGTTTCAATTTCGTTTGCGTTATTTCTTTCTTCGGGTATTGGGAAATTTTCATGATCATAAATAAAATTAATTCCGTCATTTGTTAGTACATTTTCTGCTGCCTTGATTATATCAATAATCTGTGCAGGCGATAAAGCGGCCTCTTCAATTAAAGGGGGTGACATGTGACATGGGTCTGGGTATATTGTTATTGGGAACTTTATTGAATTCAAAATTGGATGTAACCAAGTTGACAAGTTTTGCACGAGGCGAAGACGCAGAAAATAAAGATATTTTCAGGTTTCTATTTTGGAACTGCAGTAGTATTTTGATATTTTTAAAAAAATTATTAATTTATTTGTTTGCAAAGCCAGGGAAACAATTTTTATAACAAAAATCTACCAAAAACCTTGCAACAATAACTCCAAGTCACCTCTCTACAAAAAATATGTATTGCAGTAGCTCTTAAGTTCCCATTTTATATTGTGAAACTGGTTTTATGTTGAAATATATAAATAAATGTTCAACATTATTAATAATATTTGAAGTTTGCTTATTACTTTCAATGGAACAACTATTAGAAACTCTAAACAACAACAACTATAGGTGAAAAAATACTTAGATGCCATGTTGCTACAAGAAACCGCCATGTCTAACTGATTACTTACGAGGTATTGCATTCAAAATATTTTAACAGAGCATACGAGGAAACGTTTTCTGTTTATAGCAGATGGTAAGTTCAGTGCAATATAAAAGCGCCGAAACCTCATTTTTCAAGACTATGGAACTTACGAGGCATTGCAGTTAGACCATCGATATACTGCCGCGCTTTGAACAGATATCAGCAAGAGAGCAAGAGAGCACTTAAATAATTATAACATCCTACCTGCATTTCAGTCTGGATTTAGGAAGAACTATAGCTGTGTCACAGCTTTGTCACATGTGATTGATGATGTTTGTAGAGCTAAAGAAAGCAACCAGTTCACAGCTTTAATACTATTAGACTATTCGAAGGCTTTTGATTGCATACATCACTCATTGTTACTTAGTATATTATTTTTCTCATCATCATCATAAGGTTCTCAGTCCGAAGACTGGTTGGACGCGTACCTCCATTCTTTTCTATCCTGAGCTAACCTACGCATTTCCCTAAAAGTAGAACATCCTACATCCCTAACTATTTGAGAGCAGTAGTCTAATCTAGGCCTACCCCTACCTCTTTTTATTCCTATCTCTGACTCTAGTATGTCACGAACTATTCCTTCGTGTCTTAGAAGGTGTCCTACCATCCTATCTCTCCTACTCTTTATTGTTTTCCATACCTTTCGCTTTTCCCCAACTCTTTCTAATACTTCCCTATTGCTAACCTTATCTATCCACGGTATCTTCATCATGCACCTGTAGCACCACATTTCAAACGCTTCTACTCTTTTTCGATCCGCTTCCCCTATTGTCCATGTTTCGCACCCGTATAATGCCGTACTCCAAACATACGACTTTAAAGTTTGTAGTGAAAAAAATTTATCAACAAAAACACATTCCTTAAGAATCAATAGAAAATCATACTTGCAAATCCCTTCCAAAACGTCTTGCATAAAGTCACAACAATAATTTTGAGTCACATGAAAGTTTTTCAGATCATTCCAGATACATTCCGTTTTTATACCTGTTTTAGAAACATCATGGAACATGCAGTCTTGAATGTGATTAACAACATTTCTTAAGGAATTTTGTAATTCTAAACAATCCTTACGCCTGTCTTTCTTAGGCAGTCTGCAAAATCTGCAACACGACCTACAGTGTCATGTTCACATAGGTAATGCAATGCAAAGGAATCATTATTATACGTTCCTAATCCTGCAAGTTTTCTATTACAGTGAATGATGCAACTTGATATATTCCTTAACCTTCAAATAACCTACGGTTTCAGTTTGCATGCCATATAAAGTTACATTCGCAACATAACGCTTGAAATTTTATATTGCGGTATCGAATTACACGCTCTTCTTTTGTTTGCAATACAGCGCTTTCTCTTAACCGTATGCAGCCGATTCTAGACCTGACTCTCTGGACATGCTGCTTCACAGCTACACCGGTTGGAATACAGCGCTTATTTCTATCTCCAGATCATTGACTTGACCTTGAACATGATACCCACTATCATATTACATCAAGTCGTTGGTCTCTTGAACAAATAGTGCTGCAATATTTGTGTAGTAATTTAGCCGATCTAAAGCCGTGTTATTTTTAAAATACAGCGATTTGGTCCAGTATCGACTGTATATGTCTACACCTATATGCAAGGAAAGTGAAAATTGAAAAAAATAGTTTATTAAGAATATCACTAACAAAACTAACAAGAAGAACGAGAAAAAGCATCAATTATTACATTACGATATAAAAAAATATATGAAAACTTTTACACCCTGTATCTTTGTTAGTAGACACTTTAGAACATATGCTCATATAAACTTTTCGTCTTATTTGGAGTTCCTCTAGCACCCATTTAAATTTGGCACGCCCGTTCTGAATCACCCTCTATACTTATTTCTTCCTTTCTCCAGCAATTCCTTGTTAATGGTACGCTTATTTACACCTTTAGAACGAGTGCTTGTTTTTGTTTGATTTTCATTTAAATTGCTAGCAGTAAGTTCATCTTCTGGTTCTATAACCTCTACATCAAAACCCTCTTGTGTGGGTGTTTGTATTTCGGGTACATAATCCGGGTCGTCTGGAGAATCTTTATCTTCACATTCATCTTGATTGAAATCTTGATGTTTGTTGATAGCAGGTTCAATAGGATTGTCCAGTTCCATTCCGTTTTCAAGAGGTTCATCTTGCTTGGGTAATTGAAATTCAAAATCAAAGCTTAAAGGTGTTTCAATTTCGTTTGCGTTATTTCTTTCTTCGGGTATTGGGAAATTTTCATGATCATAAATAAAATTAATTCCGTCATTTGTTAGTACATTTTCTGCTGCCTTGATTATATCAATAATCTGTGCAGGCGATAAAGCGGCCTCTTCAATTAAAGGGGGTGACATGTGACATGGGTCTGGGTATATTGTTATTGGGAACTTTATTGAATTCAAAATTGGATGTAACCAAGTTGACAAGTTTTGCACGAGGCGAAGACGCAGAAAATAAAGATATTTTCAGGTTTCTATTTTGGAACTGCAGTAGTATTTTGATATTTTTAAAAAAATTATTAATTTATTTGTTTGCAAAGCCAGGGAAACAATTTTTATAACAAAAATCTACCAAAAACCTTGCAACAATAACTCCAAGTCACCTCTCTACAAAAAATATGTATTGCAGTAGCTCTTAAGTTCCCATTTTATATTGTGAAACTGGTTTTATGTTGAAATATATAAATAAATGTTCAACATTATTAATAATATTTGAAGTTTGCTTATTACTTTCAATGGAACAACTATTAGAAACTCTAAACAACAACAACTATAGGTGAAAAAATACTTAGATGCCATGTTGCTACAAGAAACCGCCATGTCTAACTGATTACTTACGAGGTATTGCATTCAAAATATTTTAACAGAGCATACGAGGAAACGTTTTCTGTTTATAGCAGATGGTAAGTTCAGTGCAATATAAAAGCGCCGAAACCTCATTTTTCAAGACTATGGAACTTACGAGGCATTGCAGTTAGACCATCGATATACTGCCGCGCTTTGAACAGATATCAGCAAGAGAGCAAGAGAGCACTTAAATAATTATAACATCCTACCTGCATTTCAGTCTGGATTTAGGAAGAACTATAGCTGTGTCACAGCTTTGTCACATGTGATTGATGATGTTTGTAGAGCTAAAGAAAGCAACCAGTTCACAGCTTTAATACTATTAGACTATTCGAAGGCTTTTGATTGCATACATCACTCATTGTTACTTAGTATATTATTTTTCTCATCATCATCATAAGGTTCTCAGTCCGAAGACTGGTTGGACGCGTACCTCCATTCTTTTCTATCCTGAGCTAACCTACGCATTTCCCTAAAAGTAGAACATCCTACATCCCTAACTATTTGAGAGCAGTAGTCTAATCTAGGCCTACCCCTACCTCTTTTTATTCCTATCTCTGACTCTAGTATGTCACGAACTATTCCTTCGTGTCTTAGAAGGTGTCCTACCATCCTATCTCTCCTACTCTTTATTGTTTTCCATACCTTTCGCTTTTCCCCAACTCTTTCTAATACTTCCCTATTGCTAACCTTATCTATCCACGGTATCTTCATCATGCACCTGTAGCACCACATTTCAAACGCTTCTACTCTTTTTCGATCCGCTTCCCCTATTGTCCATGTTTCGCACCCGTATAATGCCGTACTCCAAACATACGACTTTAAGAGTCTCTTCCTAGTCTCAATATTAACCGTTCTCGAACATAACAGTTGTTTCTTTCTGTTAAACGCAACTCGGCCCTGCGCTATTCTTTGTTTTATATCTTTAGTGCTCCTACCGTCTTGAGTTATTTTACTTCCTAAATAGCAGAAATCCGTGACCTCCTCTATCTTCTCATTTCCTATTTGTATGTCAACTTTAGTTCTATTTTCACATCCCCTACATACCAAGATTTTAGTTTTCTTTTTATTGACTTTCATGCCGAAGCCCTGTGTCAAAACTGCTTCCATTTCATTCAAAGCCGCTCCTAATTCTTCTTTGCTAGATGCTAACACTGCTATATCATCCGCAAATCTGAGCATGTTAATAGTTTGGCCCTGTACATTGATCCCTGAGGCTGTTCTTTCCTTAACAATATTAATCGCATCTTCGATATATAAGTTGAAAACTAGAGGTGACAATGCACATCCCTGTCTCACTCCCTTCCGGATATCTACTTCCCTTCGTTCCTGCTCACATTCTATAACTGCCTTTTGCTCTTCGTAGAGATTATGTATTATTCTTCTGTCCCTATATTTCATCCCTACCTTTCTCAGCACTTCGAACATCTTCCCCCATTTTACGTTGTCGAAGGCCTTTTCTAAATCTACAAATCCTATATAGACGCTCTTTCTCTTTTCTATCGTTTTTTCTATAATTACTCGTAAAGCTAGGATGGCCTCGCGCGTTCCTCTATTTCGTGTAAATCCGAACTGATCTTCTAATATTTCTTCCGCCTTTTTCTCCATCCTTCTTTGCACAATTCTAGTTAAAATTTTTGACGCATGGGAAGTTAAACTGATAGTTCTAAAATTTTCGCATCTATCCGCGCCTTTTCTTTTTGGCAAAGCTACTATGATGTTCCGTTTGTAATCTTCTGGAATCTCGCCTGTCAGGTATATGCGACTAACTAGTTTAAATAAACGATCTATTACCTCTTGACCTGCGCACTTTAAGATTTCTGCCTGCAAGCCATCTATACCTGGTGCTTTATTATTCCTTAAACTTTTTAGTGCTATCTCAAACTCTTCTCTCATTATAGGACTCCCTAGGTTATCCCCCTCTACACTGCTTTCGCTTTCTAATATATCTTGCACTTCCTGTCCCGCATATAACTTTCCTAAATATTCTTTCCACCTATCTGCCTTCTCCCCACTTCCGATTAGGATATCTCCTGCCTCATTTCTAATGTTTTTGGTACTAGATCCAATTTCTCTAAAATTTCTCCTAATTATTTTATATGCTTCATCAGTCTTTCCTACTTCGAATTTATCTTCCACTTCTTTGCATTTATTATCGATCCATTGCTCTTTCGCTTTCCTACATTCCCGAATAATTTCCCACTTGATCGCCTTATATCTTTGTTTCCCTGTTTCATCTAACCTATTTTTATATTTTCGCCTTTCCTCTATTAGACTCACAATATGTTTTGTTATCCAGGGTTTCCTACTTTCATTCTGTTTATGACCCAAAATATCCCTAGCTGAGGAAACTAAACTATTTTTAATGCAATTCCATTCTGCCTCTATGTCCCTAACAATATTTCCACCCGTGCCCTTTAGTGCTTCGTTTGTCTTTTTCTCGAACTTATTGCGCATATCATCATCTTTTAGTTTCTCTGGGTCAAGATACCTTCTTCCGCTTCTTTTTTTCAAAATCTTAAATTTAAGATTGGCTTTCATTAACGACTATGTTGTGATCACTATCTATATCTGCTCCTGGATAACTTCTACAATCCCTAACTTGATTTCTAAATCTTTGCCTAACGAGAATGTAATCTATTTGATATCTCCCTAAGTCTCCTGGAATCTTCCACGTATAGCATCTCCTAACATGATGGTGAAATAGAGTGTTCGCGACCGTTAAGTTATGTTTATCGCAGAACTCTATCAGTCTAACTCCCCTATCGTTCCTATTGCCTAATCCAAAGGGGCCAACTATTCCGCCCTCTCGCGCTGTGCCTACGACTGCATTGAAATCTCCTGTAATTATTAAATTTTCGTGCCCTCTCACAAAATCTAGCACATATTCAATATCACTATAAACTGCCTCTACGGCCTCATCACTGTAGTTAGAAGTGGGCATATATACCTGTATTATTACTGTTTTTACAGGTTTCGAATCTAACCTAACCATAACTACCCTGTCACTTTGCTGTAAGAAATTTTCTACACTCTGTCCTACTTTTTTCCGCATAACAATTCCTACTCCCGAATTTCCTCCTACAGATCCTGTGTGTATTACTCTAAAATCTCCGCTCCAGAAGTCTCCAGCTTCTGGCCATCGCACTTCACTGATACCTACTACGTCTAATGCTAACCTATCCATCTCAATTTTCAAATTCTCTAACTTCCCTACTTGTTTCATGCTTCTAACATTCCACGCTCCGACTCGTGAGATGTTACACTTATCATTTCTGATGACTCCCCCCGAAGCAGTCCCCGCCCGGAGATCCGAATGTGGGACTATTTTACCTCCGGAATATTTTACTCCAGAAGGTGCCATCATCATAAATTAAAGTACGCTGTACTAGGGATAAAATAATGTGGTGGTTTCCCGTTGCCTTCCACATCGCAGTAGTGTGTATCACAGTGCCATACCAACCCTCACGATCTCTGCCACTATGATTACTGAAAGAGCTGCTGCCCCCTTCCAGGGACTTGATTTAGTCTGGCTTCTCAAATAAAAACCCCTCCAATATGGTTAAACCTATGGTTCGGCTCTTTATATCATTGAAGCGCGCAAGCCATCCCACCCGTCCCAGTATTACTAGAACTGCGTCAAGGTACAAGTCCTTTGGGACCGACCTAGCTCATTAATTTTTGTATTGATTTAGGTAATTTAAATTAATATTTTTTGACACTGTTACTATGTTTGTTGCTTGGTAACAAGCTCGGTAACAAGTTAATCTTAATAAATTTATGGTGATTTACATCACCCTTACCACCGTGACTCGTAGAGATAAAAGATTTGCCAATCGTATACAACGCTTCGTCACTCGTTCGCCCCTTCTTTATAAATGACCATTATTTTGTATAATCGTCTGAAAAGTGGCACTTCCTTTTCGTCGGCTTAGGAGGCATTTTCAAAAACTATTTGGAAATTTGAAATTACCGTACCGCATGAACACGGTGCAAATCACTAACACGAATAAGGTAATGCAATAGCATGGCTAATGCTGCGCACAATGTTGAATGCAAGCAAGCGACAATACAATCGACTGACGTGCACGTGCGACTGATTGAGTAAGATTTCGCTGAATTAGTAAGCGGTGGCGTCGATAAACAAACATGGACGGCGAGGGTAGTCGCGCAGGGTGTTAAATATTTTTGTAAAATATGGTGCAATTTTAATCGGGACTTTTGGCGTTCTCGTCGGGACGTCGGTACAAATGACGTCAATAACGGTAACAGTCCCGATAGCATAGTAACATCCCTTACAGACCTACAGCAACAGTAAAAGTCAAATGAGTGAAAATGTCCTTTCTGACCTTTTGGACCTGAGACCGATTTTTTGTTCATAAGAAAAAAGCTGAATCACTAAAACAAAACAAACCCACCGCAGCAAGACGCGAACCCCCAGACTCGCACCTTCGTTGTAGACGAATCTCCCACTGAGCCACGAACGTGTTGCCAAGCCTCCTTAACTAAATCTTATTTAAGCACTCGCTTTCTTGATTTATGCTCCTATGCTGTAGGTCTGTAAAGGATGTTAATATGCGTCTCGATATGTCGCGATGAATGGCAACCCTATGCATGTATAACATATCGTGTCTTATCTGCAACGAAATCTCGTCAATTACTTGTTCCAAAACATTGATGTATTCATAGGCATTAAGACCGCCGGGCACTGACGGAGCTTCTTGCACTGCACCTAAAATTTGCTCTTCCAGTTATACTGTTCGTCGTTGCCTTGGTCTACCAGCGTTTAAATTCCTTGAAACAAATGAACCAGTTTTACGAAAACGTTGGTCCTGCCCTCGAAATACATTTTCTCAATACTTGGGCCGGTGAACAGACGGAGTGATCACCCTGCAATAGTAATTTATGACGACCAAATTGGAGTGATGCGACTTCGTTGTGTCTAAAGAAAGCTCATCACTGCGGTTCGGTTGTCCTAAATTGATAGTGGTCCCGCCTAGAGCACGTTCTTGTAGGGTGATCACTTCGTCTGTTCCGTGGCCCAAGTATAGGATGCCTTTGGCAATTTTTTGTTATTTTTTGACCAATCAGGAAGCAGTATTTTCCAGACCTATTAGATAGAGAATTAAAAACTAGGATAGGGACATGTAAATCATTTTCTTTGTCTCGTGCCGTTTCCAAGTTATAATTGATGAAATTTGAAAAATGACGATTTTTAACGTCTAATATCTCGAAGAGGGTGCACTTTACGCATGTGATGTTTTGCATAAAGTGACCTTAAAATTCGACCAAAAATCTAAATCCGTAATAAAAATGTGGGCATTCCATTTAAAATAAGAAAGTAGGTACTCGTTTCCGGTATAACCGAAAGTTGTCGGACGTTGAAAATATTTTAATTAGAATTGTCTAAGCCGAGAACTGTTTTCAGATTTTAATTCGCTGCCGTTTCTGAGAAACGTCTAACCGACCGTCTCCGTGAATCACCCTGTATATACTCAAATCGCCACACTCCGAAAATATCGAAGTTCACTCGGCTAGATCTCGAGCCAGAATGAGCTCCGCCAGGAGAAACTCCTTTATATACAGGGTGAGTCACTAAGGCGAAATCGGCCGATAACAAGAGTACAGTTCAAAATGGAAGAAACTTTTTCAAATAAAAGTTTTTGAAAAATAAGTGCTTGATGAGATAAAAATATTTTCAAATATGGCGGACTTCCGGTTATACCGGAAATGGACACTAACTGTGTTATTTTAAATGGAACACCCTATATTCGTTTGCATTTTTGGATTTCTCATGAAAAATAAATGTCAGTTTGTTAATCAAACATTGGGTCTCAGTCGAACCGCTATGGAGTTTTTTAATTTTTTTTGAAAATTTTGACGTTTGTAGTAGTTGGCGCCATTTTGAATATCTTCGAAACGAAAGCACTTAGAGGAATGCGGTTTCTACAGTTCGTCTCTGGAAGTAACGGCCTATCACACACAAGTATAACATGGAATCATAACTTTTTAATTAAATGAAATTTATCCATGCCAATATTTACGAATTCAAACAGGAATAACTCTTTTTTTTAAATGGAATGCTACATTGATTCTCACCTCATAAGACGCAAAATTAAATTTCCTTTCTGATGATGTATAGTTGTTGGCATCTGTCACCAGCAGTTTTTAAGAAATTTGCGTTTTTCTGGAAATTTTGAATAATATCATGTTTATGCATTAACAATGGTTGACGTTTGGCGATATTGTTTTGTTTTGTCTTACAAAATGTTCGTTCCAAATCTTCTATACTATTTCCAAAACTTCAAAGATCATTAGATAATAACAGCAACAAAAATAAATTAATGTAATTACATAGATTAAATGTTAGACATAACCGCCATCCTCACGATAACAAACACGCAATCGTTTCAACAAAGAATTGTTCACATTCATTGATACTTTGAAATACATCGCGAACTCGTTCCATCATATTTTCTCTAGTAGTTCCCTGTAAACTAACTGCTTTACGTACCCCCACAAGAAAAAGTCAAGTTTTGTTAGGTCTGGAGATCGCGCTGGCCAAGGTGTCGGACCTCCTCTTCCTATCCATGTGTTTGGAAATGCTGCAGTCAAGTGCTCCCTTACATCCCTCCCGTAATGTGCAGGCGCTCCATCTTGTTGATACCACATCTGTTGTATTGCAGCAAGTGGTAAATTGTCTAACATTTCTGGCAAATCGTTTTGTAAAAATTGTAGGTAGCTATTACCGTTCAAATTTCCATCGAAAAAATGTGGTCCAATTACGTGTCGTCCAATTATGCCACCCCATACATTCAAAGACCACCTATGTTGTTGATCCAATGGCCTTATCCAATGGGGATTGTCGGTACTGTAATAATGGCAGTTGTATCTTGAAACAAAACCGTTCTTATAAAACGAAGCTTCGTCCGTAAAGAGAACATGATCGAAAAAGTCATTTCGCTCCTGAAGTTTACGTAAAGCCCACTCACAAAACTGCAACCGATTGTTGAAGTCATTTTGATCTAGTTCCTGAACCAACTGAACGTGGTACGGGTGAAATTTATTTTTGCGCAGTATTCGAGATACAGAAGTTGGGCTTATTTCTAACTCGCGACTAATTTCTCTGGTACTTAAATGAGGATCTCGGACAACAGTTGTAGCAGCTACTAAAACTTGATTTTCCTCATGTGTCACTGATTTTACACGTTCTTTCTTCTCGAATCCCACACAACCAGTTCGTTCAAACCTCTCTTTTAATTTTGCGAATGCCGTTACATTTGGATATCTATGCTCGGGAAAACGTTGCGCATACATTCTTGAGGCAAGTAACGAATTTCCTTCTGCTTCACCCAAGGAATACACCATAGCAATTAATTCTTCTTGAGTGTACATTTTCAGTTTTCTTAATTGTGATATTTATTACAATTGAAATCAATTCTCTCACTAACTGAACTCAAATTGCACTCTTACTTAACAATAATTTAATAGAAATGACATTTCGTTGGCAAAACAAAACAAAATCGCTGAACGCCAACTATTGTTAAGGCAATAACACGATATTATTCAAAATTTCCAGAAAAACGCAAATTTCTTAAAAACTGCTGGTGACAGATGCCAACAACCATACATCGTCAGAAAGGAAATTTAATGTTGCGTCTTACGAGGTGAGAACCAATGTAGCATTCCATTTAAAAAAAAGAGTTATTCCCGTTTGAATTAGTAAATATTGGCATGGATAAATTTCATTTAATTAAAAAGTTATGATTCCATTTTATACTTGTGTCTAATAGGCTGTTACTTCCAGAGACGAACTGTCGAAACCGCATTCCTCTAGGTGCTTTCGTTTCGAAGATATTCAAAATGGCGCCAACTACTGTAAACGTCAAAATTTTCCAAAAAAATTAAAAAACTCCATAGCGGTTCGACTTAGACCCAATGTTTGATTAACAAACTGACATTTATTTTTCATGCGAAATCCAAAAATGCAAACGAATACAGGGTGTTCCATTTAAAATAACACAGTTAATGTCCATTTCCGGTATAACCGGAAGTCCGCCATATTTGAAAATATTTTTATCTCATTAAGCACTTATTTTTGAAAAACTTTTATTTGAAAAAGTTTCTTCCATTTTGAACTGTACTCTTGTTATCGGCCGATTTCGCCTTAATGACTCACCCTGTATACCCAAAGTGACGTAGCACTGACGTCACCTGGGGATAGGAATGACACTTGCAGACTTCCACAGGTCAGGGAACATACCACTCCTCAGACAGAAGTTGACTATATACGTAACAAATGTTATAATAAAAGAGCAACATAGTTTTATCATATGGATGCTAATCCCATCGCAACCAACCGATTTTGTTTTAATCTTATTAATCATTTTTGAAATCTGAATATTTATAGTTATTGAAATTTTCAGAAAGTAAATTTGAGGAATAGTATTGAAGTACCTTATGTTCATCACGTACATGTGGCATAGGAAAATTAAAGAAAACGTCGCCAATCCTATCAGCATCATTCAAACCAGTGGGAATCTCTCGAGGCCTTCGCGACTGCAAAACATTACACCTTCTCAAAAGTCTGCCAAATGGAGTTGGGATTACTACGTATTTCGTATTCAATGAAAGCTTTTTTCTCTTTGCTAACCTGCTAATCTGTTCATTATCTTTGAGGGGCTATAAATTCAGCAAATATTAGAACTTCTTTTATTAACTACTCCTTTATTAGCTACTAATAGTTATATATCGCAACTAAGAACCAAAAGCTAACGATTATTAATAATTAAAAATTAATGTTTAAAATATGTTTTTTTTCATGAATCTGTTTATACAGATTAGTATATTGTACCAGTGCGGATATGTGCCAAATTGTTGCATATCCATCCACACTTGTTGCCCAGTTTACTTCTCCTATGATACGATGAAAAGGAATTTTTGAAAATTGGTTAAAATGACTCACTTCTGTAGATATTGCGAATGACACTGAGGAGCAGGAAACATTATTTTCAGTGCGGATACATGAAAAAGCCATCTTTCAGTTGTTGGTATCTAATTATTAAATTTTTGTTCTGTTCTTAGTTGCTGTGTAAACCAGGCTTTAACATTGACAATTTTACCAAACTACTTACTAATTGGTAAATGTTTAGGAAGTGGGTAAATTGAACCAATTTCTCTTCTATTTTCATCCATCAGGTTTATTAAATTGTCAATAGATTTCTTAATTTCAGATACGCCACAAGATTTTTCATGTGCAACAGGTTTGGGGATTTTCTTTTTTTAACGTCAGTTTTCAAAAAGTTTAATGATGAAACAAATAATATTATTCTGCGAACTACCAATATATATGTATATTAGTTCGCAGAGTAATATTATTTGTTTCATCATGAACTTCTACCAAAAAGTAATAGAAGATAATATTAACTACATAAAAAGTTTAATGTCTTTGGTTCATTATCCGTTAAATCATACTTGTACTGAATTATAAAACTTCCTCTTTCAGCCTTTATATAAACAATGTTACATAGCAGAACCTTTCCAGTTTTGTTGCAGTTTCTTTGAGGAAAAGTCCTTGAAGCCGTAAAAATCTCTTATATCCATCGATTTGGTAATTATTTTGTTTCGATTTGTTGTTTGCACTACTTTAATAAAATTATTAAAGTCGCACGTATTTTTTTGGTGCTTCAGGGATAATTCAATTTTGTGCTGAAGACTGTCAGCCGACATGAATGGATGCCGCGGCTCGAAATAAAAAGTCTCTACCGAATTTCCTTAAACTTTCGGACTATTTACTATATACACCAAGAAAGAAAGGAATGTCCAATTTTTATTTTGGGCTGCACAATTATCAACCCAAATCATGACATTCTTAGCATCCCTATAATGAAGAAAGAATTGCATGAAGGTACTAATTATTTATTCTTTACCCCTCCCGCGTATTGCTTTGTGCCATATGGCAGTAAAAGGCAAAATATTTGTTTGTTTTGTACCAACAGGCACCAACGTTTCGTTTCGTATACTTTCTTAAAGGCTTCCATTCTAGGCAACATAATTATTTTCTCTAAATCGGCTGATACACATATCGTTTCAGGACTAAAGTCCATGTCCGCGTGTTCTCTATAAAGCGCCCGTGCTACTTTTGCCTTAGAAATGTGCAGACTCCAATTTTGACATGTCTCACAATCTGCACATAAATTCTCTTTAGTGTGATTTTCATTGTGCATGTTCATAATTTCGCAAACTTCACACTCTTCGTGTCCGAGCTTAGCGAAACGAATGACAGTGTACCAAACGCAGTGTCTACGGTACCGCGTCGCGTGAAACAACGTGAAAAAGCAGTAACTGTTAACAATTTTACAGATGCTGGTTTTTTACTGTGTAAGTAGAACTTACTGCTATTTTACCTTTTATTTATTCCGATTTTGCAAAAGGCAGTATCTAATTTTAACATGTTTTTGAAATTTAAGCTAGTTTTGCTGCCTTTTTACGTTGAAATAGAATATTTTGGTTGCCTGGCAACACACCAGAACCGATATCTCAGTTTCATATTTTTTTGTAGCTACTGCCTTTTTCCATAGTTGGGCAAAGTAGCTCTTGATATCTTCCATAAACAAATGTACACACATTCATGGAATTAGGAAATGAAACTAGGAACTATTTACTCACTTAAGAAGGAGGGATAGCTTATATCCATTAAATATCGCCGGATTCCGTGGACATTGCTTAATACGCAATGCCAGTGGGCATATGGAAGTTCTAGACAAAGCGACTGACATGGTTCCGCCAATGTTGGCGGTGGCAGTGATGTATCTACGTGCAGTAGTAGATCCTCGACATCCAATATCTGATTGTGTGGTAGTATTTTTTGTAGTGGCGACGCTTTATACAAAAAGTGCCCCATTCGCCCACTTCTAAGAGTGTTGGCAGTCAACTCTTTTTCAATAAATCCATCGTCTTGAAATCCAAATTTTACAATTAATAAAAATCAATCTTGAACATAGAAGGCTTCACCAATTCAACCGAGTATAAATTCTTATTTGTCTAATACTAATTTAAATGCTGCAGCGGCACCGTAGAGGATAATGCCAAAAAGCTTTTGCATTTCTTTTTCGTTTGTTGGGGACTACTTTTTAGCTCGTGCTTTTGGTTTTAAAGTTTGCGATTGTAGATAAATGTTTGGCATGCATGTTTATTTCCTCGTCAGCAAATCCAATACACACAGTAGATGGATCAAGAACTTTGACGTAAATTCACTATGAATTTTTAATAAGTTAAAGGGGCAGTATAACAAATTTTCATGAAAACGTCTAAAAATACTTCAAAAATATCTAAGAGTAAATATAAAAACCGCAGACCGGTACGACGTTTTGTTTTTGAACAGCGAGGCAACAAAGTTACTTATTGACGGCGTGTGACGTCATACCGACATCGCGTGACCAGCAGTTGCTGCGCTGCCATAAGAATACACGCGTGCTGCTGCATTATTAGCTTTCGTTTGCGTTCGGTTTTTAATTGTATTTTTGCGGTGATTGCAATTTGTTTTCGGTTGCAATAAAAATTTGAAAAATTCTAACGTGACGCTAGTTATATAATCGAACCCTGTACATTTAAATGCATAATTAATCTTTATATTATATAAGCTTAATGGTATTTTAACCGCACCGCAATATATCTTTGTTTATTTCCTAGACTTAAGACACTTAGTTGCTGAGTCTGTAAATTCATATCCAACTCTGTATATTTTCCAATTGTATTTTTCAGTATAGTTCTACACCTCGAGCTTGCTCACACGTTTACTCAAACTTGTAAACTTTTGTTATTTTAAGTAAATTGTCTTAAAATAATTCGTGTATTTTTTAAAAATACATATTTCCACCCCGGAAATATAAGTGGCGCAGTCGCAACGGATGATCAAAAGTTCACCCTAAAACTAAAAATCGTTTTCGGTCGTGTTCGTGTGTTTCAACACTTAGTTTGGTCAAGAACATCAAAAATCGCCAGGGAAGATCCAACTTCGATCCACCCTCAACTGCTAGTCAACAGGAGGCATCTTAAATCGATCCAACTGTAAAGAAGCTGCATCGTGCCAGCAACAAATGAAGTTAATCCTAGTTCTGTAAGTCCTTTGCTTTTTCCTTTTTTTTATGAATGACATTGTAGATGAAATAATTGATAAAGTGAATAAGTTGACCATAAGTCAAGATAACATTGAAAGTAAAAATAAAATAAGTAATTCCTTCAACAAGTCAGTCATGGCAAATCCCGTGGCAAATGCTTTAAATATAAACAAAATTTACGTAGACGCCATACCCAATTTTAATGGTGATCAAGCCACATTGGGCATCTTTATTTCAGCTTGCGAAAGATTTTTACAAACATTTGTTAATGTTCAGCAACCAGAAAATAATGAATGGTTATTGAGAATTTTGATCAATAAGTTAGAGGGTCGTGCCTTAACTTTAATAGGTAGTCGCGAAGAAGCTACTACGTGGCTTTCAATAAAAAATCTTTTGATTTCCTACTTTGGAGATCAAAGGAACATTAAATGCTTAGTTAGAGATTTAATGAACATTAGATTAGAAAGAAACGAAACACCTTATACGTTAGGTATGAGAATACAAGATATTCGCAGTTTAATTTTAACGAAGCTTAAATTAGAGGAACCAGTAGCGGAAGTGAGAATGATGAAACAAACTATGTATGACGAATTATCGTTAGACGCTTATTTAAATGCTTTACCTGAAAAATTGTCAGATAAAATTAGAATTAAGGGTCCTTTAGACTTAGAGTGTGCAATGAATTTCGTAGTAGAGGAAGAAAATGTAAATTATTATAGAGATAGATCAATGCATTCTGGATTAGGTAGCAATCGAAATTTCAAACCTACACAAAAATTTCAAGCGAGTAGACCACCTGCTCATGCGCAAAATTTTGCTCCACAGTTTCCAACTGTTAGGCAAATATTCAATCCGTCAAATCAATTTTGGCAGAGACCAATAAATACAAACCAGGGACCATTCGCAAATAACCAATTTCAACAAAGACCATTTTTTAACAATCAAAATCAATGGCAACCAAGACAAAACAATTTCGGTTTTCAAAATCAGAATCAGTTTGTGCAACGAAATTTCAACAATCAACGAGTGCAAATACCATCTATCAGACAGAGACCGTATGTACCAGAACCAATGGACACAAGTTCAGGAAATACAAGAAGATTCCCAAATCAACTACCATTGCAAAGTAGACCTCAACCAAAATTACAACCCAGTACTCAGGTAAGACCACAACCACAGTTCCAGTCGCAACAGCAACCACGAAGAACTTTCGTATCCGAAGAACTATTCCACCACGAAACGGAGGAAGAGGAACCAATTTATTCCCGAGAAAATTACGAAGAACAATATTACCAAGAAACTGAACAACAACCCTACTATCAAGATGACGTAGTTGAAGATCAAAATCAGGATTTTCACAACACTCCAGACTTCGAGAACCTAACATAATAGATTTAAATAATGTAAATATAAATGTATTACCTTATATAATAATTCCCAAATTAAATTTAAAATTTTTAATCGACACAGGATCGTCCAGAACCTTAATAAATCCTGAAACAGCAAAAGAATTTTATACAAATTATGTAATTGAAGAACCTTTCCAAATTAGAACAGCACATAGAACCACTTTACATAAATATATCGCAGAAATACCCTTACCAAAAATTTTCAACACAAAAATGTATCATAAATTTTGTATCTTTGATTTTAACAGTAAATATAATGGACTTATAGGTATAGATTTATTAAAACGTTTAGAAGCTACCATAGATATCAAAAATAATTTGTTAAAAACAAAATTTAGTGAAATACCAATTTATTTTGAAAAAACAAATAATTCCTGTTATCATATAAATATTGACGCAAGAACAAATCAAATAATTAAAGTTCCAGTAAATTCAACTAAAACACAAGGTATTATAGAATACACAGAGTTAAAACCAGGAGTCGAAATTCCTTCATCTTTGGTTAACATAAAAAACAATTTTGCTTACGTTTCAATTTTAAACATAAACGAAGAAAATGCAGAAATTCAATTAAAAGAACCATTGAATATCACTGAAGTCGGTAATTTAGAAACAATTGATATTAATATTTTAGAGAATGTAGAACAAGAACAAGATAAATTACTTAAAGAAAATATGAAAAATTTAAGATTAGATCATATGAACTATGAAGAAAAAAGTGCAATTAGGAAACTTTGTTTCGAATTTAGAGATATTTTCCATCACGAAGAATTACCATTATCATTTACCAATGAAATTAAACATCGTATTCAAACCACAGACGAAATTCCAATATTTAGGAAACCATATCGTTTACCGTATGAAAATCAGAAAGAAGCCGAACGTCAAGTAGAAAAAATGTTAGAACAAGACATTATCAGACCGTCAAACAGCCCTTGGAGTAGCCCAGTAATTATAGTACCGAAAAAAGAAGACGCATCAGGAAAGAGAAAGTATAGAATGGTAATTGATTATCGAAAATTGAATGAGAAGAGCATAGATGACAAGTATCCACTCCCAAACATCGCAGATATTTTGGACAAATTAGGCAGGTGTCATTATTTCAGTACATTAGATCTAGCATCAGGATTTTACCAAATAGAAATGGATGAAAGAGATATCAGTAAAACAGCTTTCAGTACACCACGAGGACATTACGAATATAAAAGAATGCCCTTCGGTTTGAAAAACTCACCGAGTACGTTTCAGAGAGTAATGGACAACATATTGCGAGGAATACAAAATGAAAAATGCATCGTATACATGGATGACATCATAGTATACTCAGTATCACTGCAAGAACATCTAGAAAAGTTAAGAAGTGTTTTCGAAAGACTAAGAAAAGCCAACTTTAAAATACAAATGGACAAAAGCGAATTTTTAAGACAAGAAGTTAAATTTCTAGGACATGTAGTAACACCAAAAGGAGTATTACCCAACCCGGACAAAATTTCGGCAGTAGTAAATTACCCAATTCCAAAAACAAGAAAAGAGATTAAGAGCTTTTTAGGACTCGTCGGATATTATCGCAAATTTATTAAAGATATGGCCCATATTACGAAACCTCTTACAAAATGCTTAAAAAAAGGTGCGAAGATAGAACAAAATTCCGAATTTATTAAATCATTTGAAACTTGTAAAAAATTGTTAGTGAACCACCCAATTTTACAATACCCAGATTTTTCAAAAAAGTTCATTCTAACAACAGATGCATCTAATGTTGCATTAGGAGCAGTTCTGTCACAAGGAGAAATTGGCAGAGATAAACCCATTTGCTATGCGTCTAGGACACTTAGCGACTCAGAAACAAAGTACAGTACGATAGAAAAAGAACTCTTAGCTATCGTATGGGCAGTGAAATATTTCCGTCCATATCTTTATGGCAATAAATTTATTGTATACACAGACCATCGACCACTTGCATGGCTATTTAAACTAAAAGATCCGAACACAAAATTACAACGCTGGAAAATTCGATTAGAAGAATATGACTACGAGATAGAGTACAAGAAAGGAAAGTATAATACGAACGCAGACGCTTTGTCAAGAATTCAGTTAAATGCTATAGAAAATGAATCAATCGCAGTACAAGCAGATCAGACAGATTTAGATGATAACCTAAGAGAGATAGATGACATCGTAGAAGAAGCATTAAGAAGACTAAACCCAGAAGATGTACAAGAATTATTAGAAGACGATGAAAATTTAGAAACAGTACATTCAGCAATAAATCAAGAACCAATAGGAACAATTAGAATTTTAGAAGAACCAATTAACAGTAAACCTATTCAAATTTTTATTTCACAAGTTTTTACATCTCCAAAAGAAGTTAAAGTAATCAAAGAAAATGGTCACATAAAAATTTATGCACAGTTTACAAAATATAACAATGAACAACAAATTATCAACTTCATGAAACAATTTACCGCTGAGAAGAAGAAATATTATTTATACATTGAAAATGAAAGCTTATTCATAACTTTAAGTCGCATATACACACAACTATTTGATAACAAAGGCCCTGAATTAATTAAATGCACAATGAATCTCAAAGAAATTACAGATAAAGACGAGATATGTAACTTAATCAGGAACCACCATGAATCAAAAACAAATCACAGAGGTATCAATGAAACCTTTAAACGAATACAAAAGAAGTACTATTTTATAAACATGGCGAAAGAAATAAGTTCCTATATCAACAAATGCGAAATTTGCAAAAAAGCAAAATATGATAGACATCCACCTGTAACCCCAATTATGATTACAGAAACCCCAAAAAGACCTTTTCAAAAAATCCACATGGACACATTTACAATCGAAAGAAATATTTATTTAACTTTAGTTGACGCTTTTTCAAAATTTGGACAAACTATACCGTTACAATCAAAAAGTAGTATTGATATAACAGACGGACTAATTCAATTCTTTACATTTTATGGTTTACCAGAACAGATAACAACAGACAACGGAACCGAGTTTAATACTCAAGTTTTACAAGATCTTTTAGAATTGCATAAAATTAAAATTCATTTTACCACCGAAAATCACCCAGACTCAAACGGTTTAATCGAAAGATTACACTCCACAATTCTAGAACACATTAGAATCATGAAAATAGAACATAAAGACCCTATAACTACTTTAGTAAAATATGCCCTTTTAGCATATAATAACACAATAAATTCTAGTACAAATTTTACACCCATGGAAATAATTTTCGGACACTTTAATGATAAAAACCCTTATGACATTGATTACGAAAAACAAGTATTTCAAAATTATATTAAAGAACATAGAGATAAGTTAGAATTAACATACAGGAAGGTTAAAGAAAAGATGGACATAGAAAAAGTAAGAGTAGCAGAAAAACGAAATGAAAAGTCAAACATAGAACAATTTAAGGTAGGAACAAAGGTTTATGAGAAAAATTACCGAGCAAAAAGAGCAAAAACCGCAGCAAGAAACTTAGGACCATATACAATCACGAAAATTAGTAAAAATAATGTAGCTGTCATAGAAGATGATAAAACCAAAAAATATGTGCATCTCAAAAATTTACGACATGCTATCATTACAGATGGACCATCAACCTCATCAGCGAATTTACCAGAGGACAACCAAAATCTATAGACATCATGAAGATAACGAACAACCCTGGTATACTACCAATAAAATTAGGAAAAACACAAAATGCAAAAGATCACTGGTCATTAATTCAAACAATAAATTTAGACATAATAATACAAAAATTTGAAGTTTTACAAAGAAATTACCATGCTTTAAATAATTCGTTACATCACGAAGAAGTATTCGTAAACGAAATGCATAACTACCGATATATCACAGAACACATTATAGCTCTAATTATCAAGCAATTTAAACAAATAATACCCCAAAAACAAAATAGATTTAAGAGAGGTTTAATCAATGGCTTAGGTGAAATTATAAATACAATCACAGGAAATTTGGATCAAAAAGACGCACAAAAGTATGATGACGCGATTAATCAATTAAGCGGAAATCAAGAACAAATAAAAAAGTTATTAGGCCAACAGATTTCATTAACTACCCAAACTATTGAAAAATTTAATATAACCATAAGTAAATTATCTCACAATCAGTTAGTAATGGAAAGCAGGCTAAAACAATTAGATGTTGCAATAAAAAAGAACGAATTAGAAGTTTACACCCTAATTTTGTTTAATACTGTTTTTTCACAATTGAATATGGCACTACAAGTAATCAGTAAAATTTTAAGTACTTTAGAAAACGCAATAACCTTTGCTAAGTTAAACACTTTACATGCTTCAATTATTGAACCAGAAGACTTGCTGAACGAACTACAAAATATTAATGCTTTAATCACAAAAGGAAAATTACCTTTCGATTTAAGTTTAGAAAATGTTCTTTTATATGAAAAAATAATCAAAATCAAGAGTTACGTTAAAACAAAAGAACTAGTTTTTATTCTAGAAATCCCAATAGTGGAAAATTTACATTACAATTATTATCATCTGTTTTCTTTACCCATGGCCCATGATTCCCATTATCAGACAATAATCCCAAAATCCAAATATCTTATCCTAAATAAAGAGAAGTATGGAATGTTCAACGATGGATGCCAAGAAATTATACCAAACGAATACATCTGCGAAGCAAGAAACACAAAAACATTGACAGAAAATAGCCCATGTGCACCACAGCTATTGGCATTTACACAAAATTATAAAAATTGCAACAAAATGTTGATAAACCTAAAAGAAAATAAAATTCAAAAAGTTGCAGAAAATCAATGGATAGTAGTAACAACGAATTTGACAACAATACACACAAATTGCGAAGAAAACGAAGATAATTCAGCTTTAAAGGGAAGTTATCTAATTACAGTACCAGAAAGTTGTAGTATCCAAATCAATGGAGAAACACTCCGGTCCTACCGAAATTCAAACAAAAGACAAAGAATGGTTGACGTTCCGGACATCGAACTTACGAAATTAAAAGAAAAATCAAGAGAGCCGGAAGAAAGAACAATTCACCTTGAAGACGTCGAATTAGATGGTCTCAACCCAATAATCCAACAGCTACAACACAACAAGAAAGAAGTGGAATCCATCCAAACAAAAATCGTGCACCATGATAACGTGAGTGTGTGGACAATCCTACTGTATGTGTTTGTGTTCAGTGTAGCATGTTTTGTAATTTGCAAAATAATTGTGCGAAGAAGGAAAGCGTTGTTACCGCGAGAAACTAATGTGACAATTCCATTAGACTCTATTGGACTTAAAAAATAAGGGATTCACCCTTATGTTTTTTCTTATGGGGGGAAGAGTTATATAATCGAACCCTGTACATTTAAATGCATAATTAATCTTTATATTATATAAGCTTAATGGTATTTTAACCGCACCGCAATATATCTTTGTTTATTTCCTAGACTTAAGACACTTAGTTGCTGAGTCTGTAAATTCATATCCAACTCTGTATATTTTCCAATTGTATTTTTCAGTATAGTTCTACACCTCGAGCTTGCTCACACGTTTACTCAAACTTGTAAACTTTTGTTATTTTAAGTAAATTGTCTTAAAATAATTCGTGTATTTTTTAAAAATACATATTTCCACCCCGGAAATATAAGTCGCTGCATAATTTCCCAAGAGAAGAATAGGAGCCGCGGCGATATAAAGCTTGGAAAAATCGGATAAATAGTCATAATCTTAAGCCCAATCACAATCATGTAGTTTGCAGTGCACATTTTAATGAGGAGATTTAAAATGAAACCTTAGTTTAAGGAAAAAATAAAACATTGTTCTATATAAAAATAAAATGCACTAATGATTATAGTAAAATATCATTCTCATCATAATATTCTCTAAATCCGGTGTAGTTTTTTCTGGGTACTTTTGTCGAATTGAATTGACCACGCATGATGGAATTACGATTCTATTATGACGTCCAAGTGATGTTCAACTGTTAATCCAGGAAATAAAATTCCTGTAAGCCAGGTGACGACACAATCTGTTCCAAATACCTTTTCAAGGAACAAAAAAATACATGAAGGTGCATTTCAAAATACTAGAACATAATACTTTTGCTTTTCTTCGTATGAAATACACCTTAAAATAATATTATGACGCAACATATTTAAAGAGTCCAAACTTAAAACTACGCTTTCATATGCATCGTGATGTACATGGGTCTTCATTTCTCACTATATTTACTAGTGCGTTCTCAACACAACACAAACATTCTTTTAGTGTTCGCATTGCAACACAATTTCCACACCTACACCAAGATGTGTCACGTTATCGTCGTTACGCAGATTGTCATGCTTCTTCTTCAACTCACTTTTCGTTTTTGCTGTACTTTGGTTCAAAACCGAACGTCATCGGGATTGAAAGATAACTTAAATCTACAAAATTTAATGGAATCGGAACTTGCACGTCAAAAATCACAGAACTCAGACGCGACTTGATAAGAAATTAGCGCACTCCTCAGACTCGGCGAGTTAGCGGCATGTCGGTATGATGTCACGGTCAACGGCCTTCACAATTCGGACAATAATATTTCAAAAATTACTAATCGCAGGAAACTGCGGTTTGAAGATTTGTTCTTAGCTTTTTGTATATTTTCTTTTTGCTCTCAAGTATATTACCCCTTTAACAAGAGACAGTGACACAGTAATTTAACTAAACACGTTTCGCTGTCAACGTCAGCATCTTCAGGAGTTGAAGATTAATCTAACTCTAAACTTAAGTTAGACAGTGACAGTAATTAAACTCGACACGTGTTTCGCCGTCAACTCCTGAAGATGCTGACGTTGTCAGCGAAACACGTATCGAGTTTAATTACTGTGTCACTGTCTTTTGGCGTGTTGGGTCAACTTATTAAGAATTCATAGAGCAAATCCAATGTAGGGCAAAATTGATCTTAACATTTCATGGTTTATCATGTCAAAGGCCTTGGATTAAGCGAATAATACTAGAACAGTTACTTTATTTTTATCTAGTAACATCAGAGAGAGAGAGGAGTGCAGTTGCGCAATGGTAAGATGCTATACTTGTCCAAATGATGCTTGATTTGTGATTCCATAACCTTCTTCAAAATCTTTGACGGAGCCGGCAATATGTTTACTGGACGAAGCCTCTTAAATTCAGATGGATTGGTTACCTTGTGCAGCGTCATAACATAAACCGATTTTTCCCATACCTCAGGGTAATATGAATTCATAATACATTCATTGATTATGTGTCAAATAGGGAACTAAAAAGGAGCAGCACACGCAGATCATATAGATGTGTATTCCATCAGTACGAATGGCATTCGACTTAATTCCTTCAATAATATTAAACACATCAAATTGACTAACGGGCCGGAAAGAAAATGATTTATTAATACCCTCCCTAACGTTTGACTAATAAAAATCAACTGAATCTGTATTTATTGGTGGTCTGTTAGAAAACGGATTCACTAAATAACTATTCAAAGCATTGACGTCACTTAAATTACTAGGAATAGTATTACAGCTCTGCTTCGTTATTTGTAATTTATTTAACTCTTTTCACATTTCCTGTACATCATCCCCACGGAACTTAAATGCAAGATAAGTCCCTTTTCTATCTGCAACCTGTAGAAGCTGTTAAATTTCGTAGCTCTTTATGGTATGTAAAATGAGCGAGAACTTTGCTTTTTTTGAATCTTCAATGTATTGTCACTCAATTTCTGCATCAGTTTAATGTTGGGTGTAATTCATGGAGAATAACTGGTGATTAAAAACGTGCAACAGAGACCCATTCAAAAAATGAATCGTATGACTTACGTCATTCATCTAGCGAAGGAAATGCCAGGGCAAGTTTAGTAAAGCTTAAGAGCCAAGTATCCGATCGCCAACATCAAGATTTTTTAGGGACGTAAGACGAGGTATGCTCCGAAGGCGGAGCCACGGGCAAAAACACGTGGCTCGGAAGCTCTTCCAGGGTCGCACTCTAGCTTCGTTTAGCAAAGCTTTAATTTCAATTTGTATTGCAGCTTGTATAGGTCTGAACCCGGTTCGCTTTGACGTTTGAAGGGACTATGCAATTGGATTTTTGTATGTACAGGTGTCTTATTTTCGTTGTGATTTGGGGGTTTCTCATAGAAGCAGCAGAGATAGAGCCTTGGGATTTTCGCAAACATGAGCTATTTTCTTGAGTATAATATAATGCCGAAACCAGAATTTGGATATCGTTTTTAGTTTTCGAGAAAAAAAATAATATTGATTTTTATCGATTTTCAAAAATTCTCTCCAATTCTTTTTGTGCTAAGCAGACTAAAACTGTTAAGATTGATTCCTATAGAACTTTTTCCAAGGAATTAAGTGGCTTATGTAGTTTTTTCTAGGGAGCGTATTTTTTGAGTTATGACATAAAGTTCAATTTTTTGGAAATCACAGCATTCTTTGGTCAAGTTCAAAAGGTCTTTTTTTAAGCTATCAAAACGTACCTACCTATCTTATATTTTCTAAAGTTACAACTTAAAAAGTACCAAAATCCTTGCCGTTTTTTGAAATAACAGTATAAAAGTATATATATATTTTGATAGCTTAAAAAAAGACCTTTCGAACTAGACCAAAGCGTACCTACTATGATTTCCATTTTTAAAATTCAACTTTATGTCATAACTTAAAAAATACGCTCCCTAGAAAACAACTACCTACGTACGCTACTGAATTCCTTGGAAAAAGTTCTATAGTAGTCTGCTTAGTACAAAAAGAATTGAAGAGATAAAAATCAACATTATTTTCGAGAAAAACGGTATCCAAATTCTGGTTTCAGCTTTGTGTTTGTGTAATTTTGATTAAAAAATTGATGCGCGAACGTAGGAAAGGGGGGGTTGTAATACTCACTGACCCCCCCCCAACTTTTCTCTGCGCATGTGTATGGTTTGATACCAAGCGTTCATTTCTTTTATTTTTTCCCTCTTGTAAAATTTTGATTTAGGGTTTGGTTTACGAGATGTTGCAACTCATCTGACTATGTGTGGTGTTAATCCACTCGCTGTTTAAGTCTCCCAATTTTTCTAAGGTGACGAACTAAGCTCGAGAAAAATGTCCTTGGATGCATATGTTCCTGCATAACGTCTAAGCTTCAGAAAAATGCCCTTGGATGGTACCGATTCGGTCATATTCCTGCATAACGTCTAACAGCCAAATTAGCATTGGAAAGAAAGACGGGTAGGTGTTAAGTTGCCAAAATAATTATTAAAAAAAGCGGTACCATCCAAGGGCATTTTTTTGAAGCTTGGATGTTATGCAGGAACCATAGACGTGCGCATCGATTTTTTTGATCAAAGTTACACAAACATTTTAACGGTATATGAGAAAATGTTGTACAAAATTTCAACGGAATATCTTAAAAAGCAAAGGAGTTATTCATAAAAATAGTTTTTTAAATTTTAACTTTAACACCCTGTATCTTGAAAGAAAGATGCCTAAATGAAAAATGGCATAAGGAAAGTCCCATTATTTTCGGTCAGATAACCTGTGGTTAACGGCTTGACCTACTTTTTTGTAACACCCTGTATATGCTACGGGCATAGTGGGAAAGTAGGGCAATGCTGACGGTGCCCGGGCAATGCAAACAATGACCGTTCATGCTGTCCGGTCAGGTCTTGTAAGGTCAGGTCTCGTTGCCCAGGCATTGCTAACATCGCCCGATTCGTCACTATGCCCGTAACATATATACAGGGTGATTTATACCAGGGGGCGAAAAATTAAAATTAGGGTTCAGAGCCACAAATTAAGTAAAACATGTCATATGTACATAGGTGTGTCCGGAAATGATTCGTTTAAAATTTATGCTCGTCCAAACATGATAGACTCCATGTTTGGACGAGCATAAATTAGGTTGAAACGACAAGGGATGATTAAAAATATCTCTTCGAAGCTTCCCTATTAGTATACCTAATAGGTGTGATAATATTCATTTTTATGTCTTTCTCAAAAGTTGAGAAAAAATTAGAAACCTAATTTAATAGCCTCCATCTTTGGACGAGCATAACTTTTATACGAAGTATTTCCGGACATACCTTCATATGACATTTTTTTACTTCATTTGTGGCTCTGAACCGTAATTTTAATTTTTCGCCCCCCGGTATAAATCACCCTGTATATGTATAATAAAGCGAAAGAATATTCCAAGAACTGAGCATTCCGTATTTGTCAGGAACTCCGGACGGCCTTATAAGAGATCAAGGTGTTGTTGAAGTTTATGCCCAAAGTTCTTGTAATCTAACCCCGGAAGAAGGTATCGAGAAAAGGAAAATCATATTTTGGAATCGTAACGGGAAGATAAATATGAATCACAATTACTTTTACTAAATTCAGCGACAAATGCAAATTACAAAAAGAGGGTATTGTATCTTCACAGTCTGGACACCCAAAGGCATAAAATATGAAACGGCTATGAGAGACAATGAATTTTGGAAAATGAAAATGGAAAATCAACTTGTAAACTTTTATACGAATGTGTTACCAGAATTAAATGATGGTAGAAAAAGTAGGAATATGCCTCTACGATGAATGTTGAAAGCCACGCTATTAGAACTCTGGGCGAAATTAGCATCTTTAGTTTGTTCAGAGTTACATTACCTAAATACTTGTTATTTATGAGGATCATTCCATTATAACCCGAAATTACTGTATTGCAGATAAATTACTTGCAATCTTGAAAATATTTACTCAGGTCTACAAATCCCCGCTCATGTCAGAACAACCCTCGTATTCGAAAAAATTTACTGGGTTTTCATTCAGAGATTTTAAGTTGTTGTTATTTGGTTATAGAGAACATTATTTAAGGTGAAATTTGAATTATTTTATATCTTGCTTTATGTTCATTACTTTCAATAACAAACGTGTTCAAATTGTGTAAATTTACTTTCAGATAAAATCGACTCTAAATTTAACAAAATTATAATAAAAATGTGGGATATGGCAGAGCGCTGCAATTAAGCACAAATACATTAATTCGCAAGACCAAAATTCTATGTTCGCGTATATACGATTAAAATATGTGATGTATGGCGATGCAATTATTGAAGTGGGCCCCATACAAAAATCACTGAGTTCGTACTAGCAGTTTACCAAGTGTTGCGCGATGAACAAGCAGAGGGCGTTACAACGCAGGGCATTAAATCGCGTTTGCAAGGGCAGCTCTCTTTACAAATTACTTCCTTATTTATGAACCGATTTTGAAATTGTTTGTTTTATTTGAAAGAAGAAACTTGTGGAAATCGGCCTCTCATCTCGGATTTTTAAAAGAGTAATTTTTTAGTAAGTTATAAGTACACAAAATTAGGGTATATTTGGAGCCCAAAAAGACAAACTTCTATTATTTTTTTAGAAATCGCCGATGAGACGACTCTTAAGAAATGTTTTCTGTATATGCTTGCAAAATTAGAAAGCAAAATATTAATAAATAACCGTACAGTTTGTAAAGGCGGGAACGTCTGAATCGCTCGAAAATGCAGCAGGGAGACTTGGCTCTTAAGTTTCAGTGGGTAAAATTTAAATAAAACAAAAAATAAGTAAGCTTCTTTCTTCGTTAAAATAAGGTACTAAATACTGCAACAAAGAATATGAGTGAGTAAACCGAAATACGTGAAATATGAAATATGAGGAGGTATACCTGATTTCCTCTTTAAATATCGTTAATTATATTAATAATTGCGCAATTTCGTAATTAATCCAACAATCTTTGCCTTTGATGACTTCTTAAGATTTTTGGTCCCTTGATCAGGGTGAATTTTTAGATAATATTTTTGTATCATTTCCATCGTATTGGCGATCTCTTTGGGGTATTCCAAATTGAAAATATAATATAACGCAAAAAATATGTTAATAGCATCGTTCAAGTTTCCAATCGTACAAGTAATTGTCCGTTCCATGACGATATGAAATTCTCTTTGATCTACAAAATTAAATAATTATTTATTAAAAAAGTTGTACAATTTTAAAACTTACAAAGTAACAAAAAAATTAATTTAGCAATTTTTTTGGTTATGGAATACATATTTCGAAAAGTAAGTTCGAGAGTAAGCTCCTTATTTTACAAAAAATGAGATACTCAACCTCGACATGATTTCGTAGTTACCAAGAATAGCAATTTCGTTGAAACAATCAGAGGATGCTAATTATTTATGAGAGTATTATATAGTTTTTGTGCTGTATCTTTTCGCATTACATTGTTTTCTTCCACATCGAAAGTATACAATTTTATTCTCAAATATAGAGTTTTATATGGTTTTCGTTTTCTATGAGACGCGACATTTTTGAAAAAGAATTTAGAAAATGCAAACAATGAATTCTATATCCAGACTTGAAACAAAATAATGTGGGTATATCTAAAAGTTTTGAGCAAAAAAACTTACTGTAGAAAAATTAGCGTTACTGAAAATAACCGGCATCCTAAGGTGCTTTAAATCAAATTGCTATCTGTATAGCACATCTTAAAAAATTACTTTAAGCCCCGCACATGTCCACTAAAAGGCGGAATTTAAAACAAAAATTTGTATGACTGGAGGGGAGAGGGGGATGAAATCAATGTACCTATATCTATAACATCAAACTATACGAACCTTTGGTTACGGATATAACGCAGGGACTATTCGATGTTAGTTTTTTAATTTTTGATTCATCCTGCAAAATTTAATTTTATTGAATCTGCGAAAACGTTCCAAAATTTGTATACTTGCAGTGATTTCAGAAAAGATCCAGTGAAAATATTCTTTAAAATACGACGTGATGATTTGAATACTTGTGATGAGTTTGTTTTCCTCGGTATCGGACTTGAAACTGTTGATCGATTTTGTTTTTATTCCAAAATTTGCTAATTTTTCAAATTTTATTAGAATGTTTTTACTTAAGTTATTAACGTCGTGCGCCATCAATTTTTCATAATGCCAGTAAATTGCATCCTTCTTCAACAAGATCGGCCATTCTTCTTTAATCTCTTAATGGTGCATCTGGATTATCTTTGTAAAGTATACGTTTGCTCAAGCGCTTCCTTTATTTCAGTGGTTATTTCTTCAACGTCTCTGAGCTTTAATTTAAAATCTGGAGATTTAACAATATTCTCCTCAGGCTGCCAATTCGTACAACCTGCTTGACAACTAAGCCATTTTCGTTTTTGGTTTAACACATCAACACTATTTGTTAAACTAGCACTCCTTTTATGTGGTCTATTTAAATATTTCGCGTGTTCTTACAGTACCTATGTGATCCATCACCGAGTACTACACCGTCATCATCCACATCTTGAAATATTTTTGGAAACTTAGTTATTACTTTATGTGCAACTATCTTTATTGCTTTAGATGGAATTTGTTTTTTATCCATGGCATTGCATCAACAGTCGTATGGATGACATCTCCTATACTTCTTTTATCCCTTACACCTTTTGAACAATTTTCTAACGTTGATCCCATCATTTTTTCCCATGGAACGTGGAAATCTCGCCACGTACTTTCTGAAATTTGATTTTGCGGCTGTGATTGTTTATCATCATCAGTTTGATCTTGCGCAAAATCTTCATTTTCTGAAACCAGTTCCGGCGTGGGCGGATTACTACTTACTGTTGTTACTGTACTGGCAAAAGAACAATTATTATTATAAATTGGTTCCCAAACTTCACCGCCTTGCAACAGAATAAATGTTTCGTTCTTTAATAATTTAAGGACTGCACTGTCATCGATAACAGTGCCGTCAGCTTCTAACGCTAATGATACACCATTTATTTGCATTTTCTCTGAACCTAAAATGATAGAATAGTTCGTTTCAACTATAGTCCTCAAGTGCGAATCTAAAGTACTGCCCATATTTAACATATATCTTATTTGCATGTTCAATTTTCAAAATACGAAACAGGAAAAAGTACCTTTTAAAATCAAATTTTCGTACAATAGTTCACATTCTTCCTCTAGTGCAACAAAGAATCGTTTTTTTCTTTCAACATCCAAAATTTTAAACAACATTTTGATAAATGATAACCTAAAAATGAGTGAAATATAACTTCTGTAGTAGGTACATCGTACCTGCACAAATTTTATAATTTTGTAAAGTGCTGGCATGTATAATAAATAAAATAAAAGCTTTGTAAATTCGACATTTCGGCACCATTTAGGGCCCTTTATTTAAACTTTTTCAAATAATTGTGTCATTTTCATTTACAGTGAACCCTCTCTTCGGCGGACACTAAGGGGACTGCAAATTTTGTCCGTTAAAGGGAGGTGTCCGCTATTAAGAGATTGTACTTTTTTATTAAATATGTACCTCTATATTTTGGTCAATGGTTAATTACAAATATTAAGCAGCATGCAATTATTTATTTATTATAAAAGTAAGCACAATGAATAAATATATGTACCTACATACAAATACATATGTAAATGTGTTTTTAAACAAAAATATAATTTTAGGTCTGATGGTTTATCCTTCATACTCTGAAAACAAACAAATATGTATGTATATATTTAATTTAAACTCTTAATATGCAAAATGTACAACCAATTATGTACCTTCAATTCAAGTTTATTTTGGCGAAAAGTAGTCCAAAATATAAGTTTGCTTCTTCCTTGAATTTATTTGCTTTTCCTCATAATGCATCTCCAAGTTAGATAACTTTTCAACTGCTTTTCCGTCATTCTTCTTCATCGAAAATAATTTTAAATGTTCTATGGCAACATTGGCTTCTTTATAAGTTGATATAGCAACTGGACCTTCGTCTTCCTCCTGTGTTGGGTGCAGCTCCTCGTCGGAACTAACAGTTTCTACGCGTTCCTCATCATTCGCAATATCTTCGTCGTCACTCTCTAAATGTAAGTTTCTGTCAATCAATATGAATTGGCCAGGATCGACGTTGATGTATCCACTTTCTTGGAGAAGACTGGAAACGTTTTGTAATGTTGCTAAAGGTAAATCGTCTTCTGCATCAAAGTCTTCATCCATTGCTTCGACAGATCCATCTTCAGAGAAACCACATTTCTTAAAACAGTTTACAATTGTGTTGCTAGTTACTTGCTGCCATGCTCTTGAAATATATTGTATAGCTTGAAGTACGTTGATCTGTTTTTCAAGTTCATTTAAAGATTCTGCACCATCCATTTTTGCAAGAACATGTTTCAAAATAATGGTGCGATAATTTGACTTAAAATTCTTTATTATGCCTTGATCCAGAGGCTGACAACATGACGTTGTGTTTGGTGGCGAAAAAATTATTTTCGTATTTTTCAATTTTATTTCTCGAGGATGCGAAGCGGCGTTGTCCACGAATAACAGCACATTATTTTTTTTAAGAACCATTTTCTTATCAAACTTGAGAAGCCACTCAGTCATAATCTCACGTGTCATCCATGCCTTTCTATTAAACTTCCAATAAACTGGCAACTGACTCAAGTGCAAATTGCGAAAAGCACGAGGTCTTGCCGCTTTTCCGATAATTAGAAGTTTTTCTTTTTCTCCCACCATGTTCACACAATGGAGAACAGTTAACCGTTCTTTGGACAATTTGCCCCCCACTACACTTTTCCGACTTCAGTGCAAAGGTTTTTGTGGGAAGAGCTCGGTAAAACAAGCCCGTTTCGTCGGCATTATAAATGCAATCACTTTTATAGCCTTTTAAAATGTCAGGCAATTTTTCCAAAAAATCTGCCACATCTTCAGGATTTACTGCAGCTGCCTCGCCGCTTACGGATTTGTAGCTAATGTTATGACGCTTATTAAATTTTTCCAGCCACCCTTTGGACGCGCGAAAATCATCGGCACCTTGACTCACAGCAATTTCTTTGGCTTTAGCTTGAATTACTGGGCCAGAAAGAGGTATGTTTTTATTTCGAGCTTTAATAAACCACTGATATGTTAATGAATCAATAGTTCGCCCTTCTGGACAAAAAGAAGTTCGTTTCAATTTCAAACTCACTGTATTAGAGTGCCACAATTTAAGAAGATTTTCTATTTTCTTCAAAATGTCAGCAGCTTGTGTTTTACCGATGCCGAAAACTTTCGATAGTTCACGAACACTTTTTTTTGTTTCATCGGCACTCTTAATAAGTTCAATTTTTTCTTTCAGTGTAAGAAAACGTCTTTTAGGTGGCATATTGTTATCACTCTTAGTACGTACATATACTTTTCAACTTTTCACTTTTCAGTTCACACACTAATAAGATCAATTTTTACGCGTAAATTATTGCGAAACAGTTCTTCCGACAACTGGCGATTCCTGCGTTTCTCGGCGCCGCACCGGCACGAGCTAGGCGACGGGTATTTACTTGTTTAATTCACCGTTTGCCCGCTCAAGGGAGGTCTACGGCCGAATTTGTACTGCGATTTGCTGTCCGCGTCCGTTTAAGAGAAGTGTCCGTTCAGCAGAATCAGTTTAACATACAATTCTTGGATGTGGAATGTCTGTGACAAATTTTTTGTCCGTTCTAGAGAGTTGTCCGTTTACGGGAGGTGTCCGTTAAGGGAGGGTTCACTGTACATAGGTATAGGTACTCAGCAAATCTTGAAGAAGGCCCTGAGCGGGGCAGAAATGTCGAATTTACAACGTTTTTAATATATCTATTTTAAAAATGAGCACTTCCATAAAATTATATAAAATAAACTGGCACAAATTGGACAATAATCTAGTATATGTAAAATATACATTACATAGGTACTTGAGTACACAAACACGAATTCCACAAAAATAAGAAAAATCCTTCAAAATCAGTCGGTGGGCTACATGTGCAAAAAGAAAAAAAGGAAAGAGCATCCGATAATTATTGCCTTGAAATCACTGGGCGTGGATGCCTTTACGAAATTGATTGTCTCCGAGTACTAGGCGTTCGTTTTTCATAGATTACACATCTAAATTTCGAAGTTTTTATGTAGAAATGCGCGATGATCTCAGTTTATTTGTAATTTCAGAAAAAAATTATGATTTCGCATTTAAAATTAGAAAAAATCGCCAATTTTTTCTAAAATTAAAAAACCAAGATCATACTGTATTTTTGTATAATAAGAATCTGATAGTCAGTTTATTCAGTTTTTGATTGATGTAGATATAGGCAGGTCTGCGACTGATAATTTAGGCGAAAATAAAGATTGAACCATAAGAATTGAAATTTTTGTCGAAATTTTGCACCATTTTTGGGAAATTACTCCCATTTTGCCATATTTTGTTTTTACAGAAAATTTAACGACCAGAGTTTACACCAACCCAAGAAATCCCATTGCAAGATTACTTCTTGAAAGGACTGTTTTCTTCCAAGGCATTATTATTAATTGTAACAAGTTCATTTGGAGAACCATCATCGTTACCCATCACCTCGTCCGTTACCAAGCCGATTTCCTGCTGGGCGCATGGTGTCTCGTTTTCGTTTCGAGTTGGCGTAGTGTGATTTAAAATTAGCAACCGTTTTAAATAAAATATGGGTTTTTGAACAATTAGAATACGGGCATTTAATTACTTGGCCGCCTCGAATATGTTCGTACATGTGACTAGAAAACGCACGAACTTGCCCCGTAACAAACTTACAATGAGTAACATTACAATAAAATAAAGAAAGTGGCTCATGCTTCTCCCTTTCATAATGCAATCTGCAAATATAATAGCTCTGGAGACTTTTATAATTGGCAAATTCCAAGAAACAATTTGAATATTTACAGATAAAACGAGCAAAGCCAACATTTCTATGGTAATACTGATGAGCATTATATTCTCTCAAATAAATAAAATTTTGAATGCAAATGGTGCGTTGGAAAGTCATTGAAAGATTCGTTAATTTAAAATATGTTATTGCTAGATTTTTCGTTCAGGCGTGAAACGTGTAGCAATACGTATTCGCTTAAAGTACTTCCAAAATCTTTTAGTAGGTAGGTAGGTATGCAAGTTATTTCTTATTTCTAGCAAACAGACATCAACTCTGAATTACGCAGGCATCTAACAATAGATGGGTTACAACATTATGAGAACAACAAAATGCATAATGAATAATAAATCTTACCTTGGTATAGTTTATAATTATTAAACCAGTCACCCCAACGCGCACCACCAACTATTCATCAGCCATAATGGATTATGCACACCACACTACACAGATCGCGTACAAGGGAGAAGCGCTAGCAACAATAACTAACAAACCAGCGTTGCCCAAAAACGTTCTTGTTTTTAAGAAGATATTTCTTCAATCATTACAACGAATATTAGTGAAATAATAATAATACAGTAATTTAGAAGATATTATGAGAGTAATCGCTTTGAAACATATTTTATTGAAGTTTCAAAACAAAATCTACCAGATTACGAAAATAGAACTTGCAACTAAGCTGTATGCCAGTTGGTAACGTGTGAATGGGCGGCAAACTTTTGATTTGAATGATTATGATAAGAATATAGTGAACAATAAAATGTTGAAAAATACATTCAAAATCCGTCAACGTATAAGATATAATTTTCTATTAACTAAGTACCTACCTACCTGAATTCAAAAATGTAAAAAAATCACTTTTACAGCAACAGCAACAACAGTGTTAAACTTCATATTTTTTCCTGTGAAATGAAATTCGGGTAGGTACCTAATGTCAAATTTTAATGTCCCCAGTAAATTATGTAAGCTACCGAACTGGGAAAAATTGTCTAAACTAATAGAACAATTTTCTAGTTCATAAGAAAATTTAGACGAGATTATAGATGTATCATTCACAAAAACGGTTTAATTGACCCACTTGACAGCTGTGCATCCAATCCAAACTTCAAACGTATGCCGAAAATCAGTTACTTATATGCATGGCATTACATTTGAATATACATACAAATTTGCAGAACAATTTTTATTCCGATGAGAAATTTTACAAAGTAATTTTACATTTTTTATATTTTTAAGAGTGGTACGTTTATCCACTTAATTGGGTAAATGCCTATTATTTGCTCAGAGTTTGGGGTAGATTTAAACATGTTGTGTAACCTTGATAATTTAAATTTGTCTGGAGAACATAATTTTTGATCACATAAGAAATTTTATAACGTACTTCTACATTAATAAATCATAATAATATACGTAAAAGTAGTAAATCTGTCCAGTTAATTGTGTAAATATGTGCGTACCCAAAATTTGGAGTAAATTTAATAATTTTCCGAAGAATAGTTACATTTCTAATGTAAATTTACCTTTATTTATTTATGAAATTACATCTGGGCATGTAAATTTGTAGAGCAATCTTTATGCTCGTATAAGAAACTTCAATAGGTACATCTACATTTACAGTTTCCAGAAGTGGTAAGTTTCCTCAATTAATTGGGTACATAAGTGTACCCTAAATTCGAAGTAAATTTAAACACGTGCTGAAAAACAGTTCCATAAGTAATGTAAATTTACCTTTGTTTATGTATAGAGTTATACAGGGTGTTCATGGAATCATTCTACAATGGCTAACTTTTTTATATGAAATCGGAGAAAGTTCGTTAAATGGACAAAGTTTAATAATTTCTCGAGAAGAATTTGATGGTGGTGGCAGAAAAACAATCGAGCATCGCATCTTTGAGATATCGCTATCAACTTCCTTAACTTAAATGGAACGACCAACTTTCAATTATACCATCGCATTTAAAATCAAAAAATACGCAAGAAATTATGAGGTGACCCACCACCTACAGTCAACTGTTTTGGAGTTGCCGACAACTGTTCATGGAATCGTTCTACAATGGCTAACTTTTTTATTTGAAATCGGAGAAAGATCGTTAAATGGACAAAGTTTAATAACTTTTCGAGAAGAATTTGATGGTCCTGGCAGAAAAACAATCGGGCATCGCATCTTTGAGATATCGCTATCAACTTCCTTAACTTAAATGGAACGACCAACTTTCAATTACACCATCGCATTTAAAACCAAAAAATACGCAAGAAATTATAAGGTGGCCCACCACCTACAGTCAACTGTTTTGGAGTTGCCGACATCTGTTCACGGAATCGTTCTACAATGGCTAACTTTTTTATTTGGAATCTGAGAAAGTTCGTTAAATGGACAAAGTTTAATAACTTCTCGAGGAGAATTTGATGGTGCTGGCGGAAAAACAATCGAGCATCGCATCTTTGAGATATCGCTATCAACTTCCTTAACTTAAATGGAACGACCAACTTTCAATTACACCATCGCATTTAAAACCAAAAAATACGCAAAAAATTATGAGGTGACCCACCACCTACAGTCAACTGTTTTGGAGTTGCCGACATCTGTTCACGGAATCGTTCTACAATGGCTAACTTTTTTATATGAAATCGGAGAAAGTTCGTTAAATGGACAAAGTTTAATAATTTCTCGAGAAGAATTTGATGGTGGTTGCAGAAAAACAATCGAGCATCGCATCTTTGGGATATCGCTATCAACTTCCTTAACTTAAATGGAACGACCAACTTTCAATTACACCATCGCATTTAAAATCAAAAAATACGCAAGAAATTATAAGGTGACCCACCACCTACAGTCAACTGTTTTGGAGTTGCCGACAACTGTTCACGGAATCGTTCTACAATGGCTAACTTTTTTATTTGAAATTGGAGAAAGATCGTTAAAGGACAAAGTTTAACAACTTTTCGAGAAGAATTTGATGGTGCTGGCAGAAAAACAATCGAGCATCGCATCTTTGAGATATCGCTATCAACTTCCTCAACTTAAATGAAACGACCAACTTTCAATTACACCATCGTATTTAAAATCAGAAAATACGCAAATTATAAGGTACATTCAACTGTTTTGGAGTTGCCGACAACTGTTCACTGAATCATTCTACAATGGCTAACTTTCTTATTTGAAATCGGAGAAAGTTCGTTAAATGGACTGTAAGTGGTGGGTCACCTTATAATTTTTTGCGTATTTTTTGATTTTGAATGCGGTGGTGTAATTGAAAGTTGGTCGTTCTATTTAAGTTAAGGAAGTTGATAGCGATATCTTAGACATGCGATGCTCGATTGTTTTTCTGCCAGCACCATAAAATTCTTCTTGAGAAACTATTAAACTTCGTCCATTTAACGAACCTTCTCAGATTTCAAATAAAAAAGTTAGCCATTGTAGAACGATTCCGTGAACAGTTGTCGGCAACTCCAAAACAGTTGACTGTAGGTGGTGGGTCACCTCATAATTTTTTGCGTATTTTTTGATTTTAAATGCGATGGTGTAATTGAAAGTTGGTCGTTCCATTTAAGTTAAGGAAGTTGATAGCGATATCTCAAAGATGCGATGCTCGATTGTTTTTCAGCCAGCACCATCAAATTCTTCTCGAAAAGTTATTAAACTTTGTCCATTTAACAAACTTTCTCAGATTCCAAATAAAAAGTTAGCCATTGTAGAACGATTCCGTGAACAGTTGTCGGCAACTCCAAAACAGTTGACTATAGGTGGTGGGTCACCTTATACTTTCTTGGGTATTTTTTGATTTTAAATGCGATGGTGTAATTGAAAGTTGGTCGTTCCATTTAAGTTAAGGAAGTTGATAGCGATATCTCAACGATGCGATGCTCGATTGCTTTTCTGCCAGCACCATCAAACTCTTCTCGAAAAGTTATTAAACTTTGTTCATTTAACGAACTTTCTCAGATTCCAAATAAAAAAGTTAGCCATTGTAGAACGATTCCGTGAACAGTTGTCGGCAACTCCAAAACAGTTGACTGTAGGTGGTGGGTCACCTCACAATTTTTTGTGTATTTTATGATTTTAAATGCCATGGTGTGATTGAAAGTTGGTCCTTCCATTTAAGTTAAGGAAGTTGATAGCGATATCTCAAAGATGCGATGCTCGATTGTTTTTCTGCCAGCACCCTCAAACTCTTCTCGAAAAGTTATTAAACTTTGCCCATTTAACGAACTTTCTCAGATTCCAAATAAAAAAATTAGCCATTGTAGAACGATTCCGTGAGCAGTTGTCGGCAACTCCAAAACAGTTGACTGTAGGTGGTGGGTCACCTCATAATTTTTTGCGTATTTTTTGATTTTAAATGCGATCGTGTAATTGAAAGTTGGTCGTTCCATTTAAGTTAAGGAAGTTGATAGCGATATCTCAAAGATGCGATGCTCGATTGTTTTTCTGCCTGCACCATCAAATTCTTCTCGAAAAGTTATTAAACTTTGGCCATTTAACAAACTTTCTCAGATTTCAAATAAAAAAGTTAGCCATTGTAGAACGATTCCGTGAACAGTTGTCGGCAACTCCAAAACAGTTGACTGTTGGTGGTGGGTCACCTTATAATTTCTTGCGTATTTTCTGATTTTAAATGCGATGGTGTAATTGAAAGTTGGTCGTTTCATTTAAGTTAAGGAAGTTGATAGCGATATCTCAAAGATGCGATGCTCGATTGTTTTTCTGCCACCACCATCAAATTCTTTTCGAGAAATTATTAAACTTTGTCCATTTAACGAACCTTCTCCGATTTCAAATAAAAAAGTTAGCCATTGTAGAATGATTCCATGAACACCCTGTATGTGAATCTGTAAAATTCAATATTTTACTGGGACTTGTCACTGCAATCATTAAATGTTATTATTTTCAAAGAAACTTCACTAGAAGATGATGTAAAATAACCTCGTATTCGGGGTATACTTTCTTTTTGCCTGGAAAAGTAACACAAAAACAAATATACCTCGAAAAGTTACTACATTTTTTGGGTAAAAAACATATTACCCTTCTATATATAGTAAAAATACTCCGGTATCACAGGTAATTTTTACTTTTTCAAGCAACCTTACACTGTAAAAATGCATCATTTTTTTACAGTGTAACTATTAAAAATAAATACTGAAATAGGAAAGGGCAGAATGAAAAAGGATATGACAAGAAAGGGACGGAAAAATAAGAACAAAAGAGACCGAAAAGTAAATAATATAATATATAGAAATTAAAAAAAGTGAAGTAGTCCAAAATCTCATAACTGCACTTTATTGTTTTACAGATAACAAATCAGCCTCGACCTCATCCCTGACAATTCTCCTATTATTTCCGTTCTTCACCCATATTAAACCGTCTATGATCCAAACATTTTTCTTTTGGAAACCAACCTGAGCAGTTTCAATAGACTGAGACGACACTTTGTCAGATCTTTTGTCACAAACACTTCACTGCCCATAAGCATTTTCCGGTTCTTTAAAACTGTTTTCTTCTCATTATGTCTCATACATTTGACAATAATACGCACATCAAAATGGTCTAGGGGACAAGGCTAAAAATAAATAAAGTATTATGTATGGCACAACGATGAAATAAAACATAAAGTTGAACAAAAACACAAAAATATTACCATATTTTCTTAAACAGGGTGTAAAAAGAAACAGCAAACTTAAACTTACAAATTGTAACGGAATTGGAACGAAAAATTTGCACATTTAATATAGTGTATGACCACCTCTGCTGTTAATCACAGCTCGGCATCTATTGGGCATACTTCTTATTAAATTTTCCATTTCATTTTGTACAATTTGTTGCCATTGGTCTTGTACACAATTTGAGAGCTCTTCCCTTGTTTGAAACACCATTCCATGATTCAGGACACGTGTTCTATGGGATTCAAGTCGGGGGATTGTGCCGGCCACGGCAGTACTACAATATTCTGCTCGTCCAAAAAATGATAACAGGTTGTAGAATTGTATCCCGATATGCCCTGGCTGTTAAAAAGCCTTCCACAAGATCGAGGTTAGTTCTCCGTCCAATCCCAACTCCATCCCAAACCATTACAGTCCCCCCTTGGTACCGATCCACTTCCTGAACAATTAATAATAATAAGTGCCTTTATTGCTGCCGTACAGATATAAATACACTTATTGAATAATTTCATATTATATCTTAAGTTACAGCAGCAAGGACGAAGTTCAGCTTTGTGCTGGTCATACAACACACATGCTGCTTTTACGCTTAAGCCAGACAAAAAATATATATGCATATTTAGAATTGGAACATAAGAAGAGAGAAAAGAGAGAAGAGTCAAGGACAAAGAAAGTTAAAGTTAAAGAGAGGAAAAGAAAGAAATGAAGAGGTAGGTAAATGGATATCATTTTGCAGCTAACAAAAATCGCTTAATGTTAAATTTCATTTTCTTAAGGTTGAGTTGCTTGTAATGCCGCGGTATAGAATTATACAGTTTACTTGTGTTGTATGAAAATAAGAAAATGATCTTTCAAATAATGCAGTTCTGTGAGTAGGAGGCGTAATTGGAGATTTTCCTCGAATGTTTAAATTATGCACGTCTGTCCTGTATTTAATTTTATTGTACAGATACGGTGGCGATTTGGACTGAATTATTTTATGGTAAAAAATGTATGTGTAAAGCAAACGCCGGTTGATAATGTTAAGCCAATTTATTTGTTTTATTATGTGCGAAATATGGTCCTCCCTATGTATTCCACAAATTAAACGCGTACGATTTTCGTTGCCAGGTCTTCTCCGCACCTTCAATCTTCTAGAATCTAGCCTCAAACCGAATCTCAATTCATCAGTGAATAGGACGGAAGCCAAATCTTGTTCTTTCCAGTTAACGTGTTCTTCAGCCCATTCTAATCTCCGTGCACGATTGTCACGCGAAAGTACTGGAACCCTAACGGGACGTCGAGCATGATGCCTAACCTCATGTAATCTGTTTCTCACAGTTTGACCACTGACACCGACCTGATGGACATTTTTAATTCGTTGGGCATAAGATATCGGTTACGAAGAGCTCGTAAACGAAGAAATCTATCCTGCACAGCAGCACAGCATTTGTTTTTCTGGTGGGCCCAGGATGTCTTTTTTTGACTTCGCCAGTTTCTTGATAACGCTGCCACAAACGTCCAATGGTACTTTTGGTAGAATTTACAGCCTCTACTACATTTCGAATAGCCATGCCATCCTGAAGCATGCCTACAACTCGTAACTGAATGTCACTACCAAGATTAGGGTTGCCAACTCCTATAATGCATTTGTAGGGACAAGGCTTTAAGAAAATCGGGATTTACAAAAAAAATCGGGACACTTCAAAGTTTTTTATTGCATTTAAATAAACTTAAAATATATTTATAAAAAAACAAAACAACGGGGCATTCTCGCAACTTTTAACAAAACAAAGGAAACTATTTTCTGTAGTAATACAATAAGTGGTCTGGAATTGTCGGAAATTTTACGAAAGCTGTTGCGTTGCTTGGTAGCCACGAGTGTAAATTTGACAGTTCAAAGATCACGAGCGCTTGCGCGAGTGGATCTTCTGTCAAATTTACACGAGTGGCTAGTAAAAGCAACAGCTTGAGTAAAATTACCTAAAAATTCCAGACCACGAATTGTATTTGACAAGATTATTTTTTGAATCGAAGCAAGGTAGTTCAAAACGAAATTTTATTTCAATTAATTCACATACAAAGAAATGTGTTGGGAATATTTGACGTTTGGCAGGTACTAAAGTAACTAGATTATATATTATAAATGCACCTACAAATTCGAAGCTATGGCAACTTGTCAACAAGCAAAATTATCGAAAAAATTACCGAAATAATACACGCTTCTATACCCAAATGAAATGTTCCCATTGGTCAATTTGACGATGAAAAAAATAATCAAAACAAGCGAAAAAAAATGCATAATAAATTAAGTCCTTATTTGAATACATATTTGTTTTGGATTTGGCCGCTTGTAGCAACTTTTTGTTGGAAGTAACGTATTTGTAAAATTCTTCACAAGAATAGGTGTAATTTACCCTTTATCTGTAGTTCTGCTTTGATGTGTTCTACGGATAAACGATTTCTAGTATCGTTCCAATGTTGAATAACGTTTGTCCCCTAGACCATCACCTACTCTATGCGAACGACAGATATCTAAGTTGTAAATCGACTTATAGTTTTTCTTTAAACATCTTTAATTCAGTTTGATAGGTATCTCCAAGTAATATTTTAACATACAATTGCAACTTCATTATTTTGTAATTCTAAAATATTAATCTGTTTTCACAGCGGTACAGTTTTCTTTACAAGAATAGGTGTAATTTACCCTTTATCTGTAGTTCTGCTTTGATGTGTTCTACGGATAAACGATTTCTAGTATCGTTCCAATGTTGAATAAATGCATAGGTTATGAGAAATCGGGACAATTTGCGTCCCGCCAAGGGTATGAGCGGGACGCGGGACACGAACCTTAAAAAGCGGGAAATCCCGCCAAAATCGGGACGGTTGGCAACCCTAACCAAGATGCACTCTTTCCATCTTTATTCCAAAACAGTAGAAAACTTAACTTGTTTTCTTCTCAATCAAACGTAAACTTAATAAAATTAACACATATTGAGAGTACAAACAACGCTTTGCTGCAAATGTCATCAGCTAACTCATTTGTTTTACAGGAAAAATATAACACTGCCTACAGACCTCAAGAATGTCACGTAAAAGCCCTGCATTTTATATTCACATAATATTTAAATAACGTTCGCAAATATGCTTTTTACGTTTGTCCCCTAGACCATCACCTACTCTATGCGAACGACAGATATCTAAGTTGTAAATCGACTTATAGTTTTTCTTTAAACATCTTTAATTCAGTTTGATAGGTATCTCCAAGTAATATTTTAACATACAATTGCAACTTCATTATTTTGTAATTCTAAAATATTAATCTGTTTTCACAGCGGTACAGTTTTCTTTACAAGAATAGGTGTAATTTACCCTTTATCTGTAGTTCTGCTTTGATGTGTTCTACGGATAAACGATTTCTAGTATCGTTCCAATGTTGAATAAATGCATAGGTTATGAGAAATCGGGACAATTTGCGTCCCGCCAAGGGTATGAGCGGGACGCGGGACACGAACCTTAAAAAGCGGGAAATCCCGCCAAAATCGGGACGGTTGGCAACCCTAACCAAGATGCACTCTTTCCATCTTTATTCCAAAACAGTAGAAAACTTAACTTGTTTTCTTCTCAATCAAACGTAAACTTAATAAAATTAACACATATTGAGAGTACAAACAACGCTTTGCTGCAAATGTCATCAGCTAACTCATTTGTTTTACAGGAAAAATATAACACTGCCTACAGACCTCAAGAATGTCACGTAAAAGCCCTGCATTTTATATTCACATAATATTTAAATAACGTTCGCAAATATGCTTTTTACGTTTGTCCCCTAGACCATCACCTACTCTATGCGAACGACAGATATCTAAGTTGTAAATCGACTTATAGTTTTTCTTTAAACATCTTTAATTCAGTTTGATAGGTATCTCCAAGTAATATTTTAACATACAATTGCAACTTCATTATTTTGTAATTCTAAAATATTAATCTGTTTTCACAGCGGTACAGTTTTCTTTACAAGAATAGGTGTAATTTACCCTTTATCTGTAGTTCTGCTTTGATGTGTTCTACGGATAAACGATTTCTAGTATCGTTCCAATGTTGAATAAATGCATAGGTTATGAGAAATCGGGACAATTTGCGTCCCGCCAAGGGTATGAGCGGGACGCGGGACACGAACCTTAAAAAGCGGGAAATCCCGCCAAAATCGGGACGGTTGGCAACCCTAACCAAGATGCACTCTTTCCATCTTTATTCCAAAACAGTAGAAAACTTAACTTGTTTTCTTCTCAATCAAACGTAAACTTAATAAAATTAACACATATTGAGAGTACAAACAACGCTTTGCTGCAAATGTCATCAGCTAACTCATTTGTTTTACAGGAACAATATAACACTGCCTACAGACCTCAAGAATGTCACGTAAAAGCCCTGCATTTTATATTCACATAATATTTTAAATAACGTTCGCAAATATGCTTTTTGCGTTTGTCCCCTAGACCATCACCTACTCTATGCGAACGACAGATATCTAAGTTGTAAATCGACTTATAGTTTTTCTTTAAACATCTTTAATTCAGTTTGATAGGTATCTCCAAGTAATATTTTAACATACAATTGCAACTTCATTATTTTGTAATTTTAAATATTAATCCGTTTTCACAGCGGTACAGTTTATTGTTGACATCATTAAATGCTTTTTGTAAGTTTTCTTCTACCACTTTTGCTATCATGTCGGCCATTTCCGACAAAATGGTTTAATCGCAAAGGATGCTTTTTATAGGTTTATTGAAAACGCCTTGAATGATTTGATGTCGTGTGAGAACCATTTTACAGTTGTAGTTTCAGACGTATTTCCAAGAGTTTGGAATATTTCCTGCCCTCGTTTCATTTTATTGCTTATTGAGTCTTCAATGTATTGTTCTGCCACTGTGCTTAATTTCCAACCTCCGTGTTGTATTTCTATTAGATTAACTCCACTATCTGCAAGAACAGTGGTAGAAGACCTTAATGAATGGTCCGTATACAATTGAACATCCGGCAAATTAAGAAATGCTGCAATTTGCTTTGGAACATTTCCAAATTTATTGATTCCAATTACTTGTTTTGTATATTTGCCATTTTGGTAATTGAGGAAGAATCGGGAGGTTGTATTGTTTATTCCTAATGGACGAAGATTTATATACTTCTTGCAAATAATAATAATAATCATAATAGTAATTGGCTGTAATTGTAAAAGAAAGTTGCGCGTGAGTTTTTGTATTAAGTGTAGTTACAAGTAACGCTTTTTTCGGATCTTCAACATTAGTTATTTCTAAATGTAACTCATGTGAGCGGCAAGCTCCAGCAATGCCAAAAATTAATGCTACCTATATAAAATGATAAAATATATAATGCAATAATTACCTTTGTATTTACGTTGATCTCCTCCCAAAGTTGAATACAATGTGACGAATGCACCTTGTATACTTCTCGTCATGTTAATGGGGTGCACCCACAGAGATCTCTGTTTTTTATTACGTTCTTTTCTATGCAGTATTAGCCTTCTTATTTTCGCTGGCAACGTCAGCATCTTCAGGAGTTGAAGATTAATCTTCAACTCTTGAAGATGATGAAACACGTGCTGAAACACGTGTCGAGTTTAATTACTGTCTTTTGGCGTGGGAGGTTAACTTATTAAGAATTCATAGTGAATTTACGTCAAAGTTCTTGATCCATCTACTGTGTGTACTAACCATCAGTTCGTTTCATCAGTATCGACAAGTCAGTGTTTCATCAGTCCCATGTGAAACGGCTCTATGTCTCACTTTATTTCATTATTTTACATTTATAATTTTGTCATGTAGCTCCGAAACCCATCGTTCCTTCCGATTATGCTGTGCTTTTGCATTATCCTGTGACTCATCCACTGAGAGGCTGTTGTGTTTTGTTTTTGTGATGGTTTTCTGGTTTGTGATGGTTTTCTGGTTGGCTGATGGTTTTCTGGTTTGCCGATCTGTCCTTTTGTTAATTCACTTAAATATCTAGGGTTCTTCGTCTTGGTGTTACGTACTCGGTCTTCGTTGCTTCGTTCTAGTTCGTGGCTGGAATCTGCACGCACATTTGGAAGTGCAACCTACTGCGTGATTTGAATTGTATCATCTTGGTTGAGAGAACCTCCTCCGGCTCATGAGCCCAACCGGACGTGGTCCTCCTACGCCTAGCGCTGTCTGGCTGTAAACGTTACTGCCACTGGAGCCTCTACCACTCCAAGACAAACGTGCAGCTTCCGAGAGAACATGCTCTATCCTGACAGTTCCTACTTGATTAAATTTAACAACTGCATAAAAATGATGTGCAGAACATTCATATGTTTTCATTTTCGCCGTCATATTACCGATTCCCAACTTGCACCATTCAGTATCACTATTCGAAAACAATAAACATTGAAAACAAATAAGTTGGTTGCGAATGACACTACCCGCCAACCAGCTTGCCGCTTTAATTTTAAGTTTATCTTGCAAACGTAAATTATTAAAATAAACTTCATTATTAATTAAACGTCTAATAAATCGGCACTGTCCAGTGCCGCAGCCATTTCTGAAAACAATAATATACAAGCAAGCGCAACGAGCGACATAACAAACCACTGCTTTACGTGAATTTGGGCTGATTTAGGCTAGCTAAATTACTCGCGTACTGCACCTCTCCCCCACACACGCCGGGCCGCGTCGCAGAGGTCTATGAAGTACCCTAGAAACAAGGCTGAGGACCCTCAGCCTGGAGAAAGAGAACCGTTCTTTCTGTAGTTGCTAGCCTTCAGCTTAAACGGAAATATTATGTGAATAGAAAATGTTTATGCATTCTGACTGGTTTAATGAATTTATTGGAAGATCTACACACTCAAGAGCTCAGAGGATATTTTCAGAATTTTGTTCGTACGTCATCAGCTGATTTTGAACTACTAATCTGTAAAGTTGGTCACAAAATTGGGAAGGAAGGTATCAAATTTAGCAAAAAATTTATTCCTGTAAGTATGTTAGTTGGTGACGAGGCATTTCCTTTAAGTAATAGCTTAATGAATCCATTTTCTGGAATATATTGCGAGGGTTTATCTAAAATAATTTTTAATTATTAATATTATATTTAGGGTGTTGAGAAAACCTATGCAATTTTAATGACTTATTTACATGCATAACTTTTTGAGGAGAAATAAAGAATCAAGATTATTATATCCCCTCCAGATACTTCTGATCTTTACTTAGATGGTAATTTAGTATAGGGACTTGGAGAGCAACAGTTGATGAAGAACTAACGGCCCTTTTGACCATTAGAAATGTACCTCGACGGTTTCCTTTAATTGCAAAAGAAATTTGACACGAATTTCCGATTTTTTTACTACAGACTGTCGAATGCCATGGCACGATAAATTATGCTTAATTTATGCTCAATTTTAGTCATCTTAGTATGCATAGTTCGCGGTTCAACTTTATCAAGGAAAAACACATTCTGTCTAAAGCAAACCATTTAGAAATATTATATATTTTATATTTCCTGTCGCACTGTATAAATAAAAATACATTTTCCAGTGCCAATACTTTTCTTCCCGTTTGCTTTCTCTTTGCGAAAATATCCCAATAGAGTATTTGTTTTTTGTTTAATTTCCAAAACGGTCACTTTCAAATTTACTTATCGTATCCCAAATATCTGCCTTTTTGTTTCTTGAAAAATGAAACTCATGTTTCGCATCCCACTGCATAGGATGTTTTTCATATTCATAGAGTTCGTTCGCACACAACACATCCAAGCGGTACTGTCTTGGGAAGACTTAACACGCACAGCGTTCGTATGCGCAAATTCGCTCAAGTGTACGCAGCTATATCACTTTTTGATAGTTTTGCATGTTTGTATTATCTGGGGCGCGATCAAATTAAACGTCCGAATAAACGCCTGGTTAAATTTTATCTGATGCTTCTCCGGATCAGAGCTGGGGAAAATAATTCAAAAGAGATTCAAAGATAACAAATACACACATGACAATAATTTGATCAGTTTATTAACTTCATTGCTTTCTCATATTGTGGATTTTTCGTTGAACCTCTTCCAAAGCACAATTCAGCTCTGCCACAAGTTTTTGCCATGCTGCAACTTTTTCCCCTATTTCGGTAATCGGTTAATTTTATATTCCACAATATGAAAGTTTTTTCATATAGCGCATTTAGTTTTTCTGTATTTTCTTTGTTCCATTCCATCCCAGTCTCCAAACGCCTTTCTCTACGCTGCTCTACGGGGCCGATGCCAAATCGCCGGGAAATTTGGACAAGGCGTTCGGCCAGATGGAGGACGTAAGCGCAGTCTAGGACGGACGGAAGCTGGGAATCCGCGGCGGTGTTCAGCCTGCGGAGGCGAGAGTGTTAAATGAGAGCGCGGGTAAACGGCGGGAGTAACTCTAACGTCAGCGTCGCGCACTTACCGCCGTGGGCTGGAGCGGGAGCCAGTCGGAAATGGAACTAATACCGGGTCGTCCCTGCTAGAGGAGCCTGCAGATGTTATTGGCTCCCCGTCTTCGCACGGGGCGGCTGATATGCCTCAGGAACTTATTGCCATCTAACTATCTCGCTCCCACGTATCTAGTCGACTCTCGGCCTGCTCTCCCCTCGGGAGAAAACCTTTGCGTCTGCCAAGGGATTTCTGCAGGCAGACTTGGAAAAACCGTAAGCGGTCCTCGACTGAGTAACGGAACTTGGCTGGACGAGGGTTTTGTATTCTCGCCCACCCGCAGGGAGCCGCGTGGAGGCGTCCGCCCGGTGGTCCTTTTCTTTTATCGTGGACTTCCCGGCTTCGCCGCCGCAGATTCACCCTCACGCCATGCGACTCGCACCACTGGTATTCTTAAAATTGTCACAATAGTAACAGGACGTTTACTATTTTAAAATTTGTACATGTAAATAAGACATAAATACATGAAAGACAACACAGACTTTTACCGTTATAATATCACAGATATTTATCACAGCAAAGTTCCCAATCACAGTCTGGTTTTTGCGAGCCTGGTGTAAAGGCCCGACTCGTGGATAATTACATACACCACAAGCACAGTGTTTACCAGTGGGCTAATCGTTCAAATGGCAGAGAGATTTACCTGTTCGGAAGAAGTATGGGACTTTGCCTCCGAACAGGGCGTTGTAGTCCACGAATGCATGGTATATTTCTATGGAACTACGGAGCGCCATTAACGAAATTGTTAACAGCGCTTGGCGATCGGTGATGTCGAGCACTTTGAGAGCTTCGATCGTCTCCTTGGGCATCGCCCCCCCCCCCCCCCCCGTTCCTACCACAACCGGTAGGACTTCTCCAGCATCAGATCCTGTCCTCTGCTGGAGGTAGGGTAGCAAGGGCGTGTACTTCCTCAACTTTGCCTGCCGTCCCATTTCGAGATAATCCTCATTCTCGTGGCGGACAGTGACGTCGACCACGTGCATCCGACCTCGGCTCTTTATCACCAGGTCGGGCCGGAACATCTGTCCACTTGGCAGGAGTAGTTGGGCTTCTCTTATTACTGCTACCCCATCTCCTTTCAAACACTCCGCCATGACGAAATCCTTTATCTCGTCATGGCGTCGGATCCTCAAGCCCTTATTGTGCATACATTGGCCAAGTATGTGGCCCAGCGTTTCTAGCTGGATCCTACATTGGCGGCAATTGAGGTCCTCTTGGGGCGCCGCGCTCTGCAACACCACTCTAATAGCTGCGATGTTGGATCTCAGCTTGAGGGCCGTTATAAATCTGCTTGGCTTCAGGAGTGTTGTATTACGAAGCCAAGCGTTGGCGATTCGGTCACCGGTCAGGGATTTAACCGATTTACCTTGAGAGTTGAGCGACGCTCATCGCTGAAGCTCCTCCTTCTTGACCTGCCGCTTCCACGAGTCCACCCCTCGCAAAGTAACAGGCCATTCTAAGCGTGCCGAGCGGGCCATCACCTTGAGACGGCTTTCCAGGCGCGACCCGCTCTGGAGGGCTTGTATTACCGGATCTGGGTCCTGCAAAAACCTCAGTCCTGTCTTCAACCTGGAGCTGACAGCTATCCACTCCAGTTTGGGAATACCCAGTCCCCCGTCTCGCTTGCCGCAGTACAGCAGTCCGTTTGCCGTCGACTGTGGCAAGTGGAATGTACCCCTTATCACTACCCGCGGCTCCTGGTCTATCTCTCTCAGCATTGTGATTGGTGCTGCGCCCAGCACCAGGTTATACAGGTAGTGCGGGACTAGATATGTGGAGATAAGCTCACTTTTCTGGCATGGTTTCAACGGTAGGGACTTCACTCTACGAAGTGAGTCCCCTATTCTCTCTTTTAGACCCTCAAGACTTGTCCCTGCCCAAGGAGATATTTGCATGCCCAGATAGGTGAGCTTTGTATCCGCGTTCACAAGCGGGATATCTTCCCCACTGATTGTTGTCAACTGGGGGTCTGCCAGGTACCAGGAGTCTTTCGTACGTTTGATACTGAAGCAGGCACATTTCTGTGCCGATATGCTCGTACCTAACCCGTGTAGGTAAGCTTCAGTATCCCTGAGCAGTTGCGCGGCCTGTGGTACTTTAGTTGCAAGCAATATCAGGTCATCTGCAAAAGCCAACGCTGAGACACCCTCGGGTTTTCTAATTATATACCTCCGGTTGACTCTCCAGCTGCAGTAAAAGGGGTTCTAAAACTGCGTTGAAAATAAATGGGGAGAGTGGGTCGCCTTGTTTTACTCCCCGCTGGAGTTGCATAGGGACTTCCACCGTATCCTGCCTAATGACCGTGTGCACATCCTTATATGAGTTCACCACGAGTCGTACCACCGGCTCTGGTAAACCCTTTCTTCGCAGTGCATCCCCGATTACTTGATGGGGTATCGTGTCGAAGGCCTTAGACACATGCAGTTGGACTGCGACCAGGCCTGCTGCCCTTTTCGAGTGCCGCAGAACTTCGTTAAGGATGTGCTTCCGACGTGAACCCCTTTTGCCGGGGTGTGAACCGGACACAGGCTTGGATCCTTTCGTCGACTATCCCCCAATATAGCCGGCTAAGGACGGAGCATATGGTTATTGGTCTGTAGTTTTCCGCTTTCTCCGGATCTTTCCCGTCTTTTGGAAGCAGGATGGTCCGGTTCATCCTCCACTGCCTGGGCAATCTCCCTGACGCTGAGATCAAGTTGAAAAGCAGATGGAGGAGTTCCACCGCCGTCCAGTGGCTCATGTCACCTTCCGTGAGCCCATCTGGTCCGGCCGCACTCTCCTTCTTATTGCGGTGTATTCTCGCCCGAATGGTTTTGGGCGAGATATGTCGTAGGATGTCCCCCGGCTGTATAGCGGCCTCGGGGTCACCTCACTGAGGGGCCTGTATTAGCGACTTTTTGCTGCCCCATAGCTTCTCATACAGGCTGCGGATGTCTTCTTCCCGGAGCTGTGTTTTTCTTTCCTCCAGAGAAACGACACCCTCCCTCACTTTCTTTGCCAGCAGGCCTGGCTTTTTTTTAAAAAGATCATGGGCTCGGGCGTATACGTACCGTCGGTTAGCACGTACACTGTTGGCCCTCTTGGTGTGGCTCTGCGCTCCCTTTATACCACCCGCTACCAGCAGGTGGTCCTGCACCTCCTGATACACCGTATCTAATTGGGGCTGGGAGATTCCACTTCCCTCAATATCCAGGAGGGCACCCCGCAGCATCTGGATAACTGCTGCCGACTCCGTCGGGACGTCCTTCTCGGATAACTTGTGAGCCAGGGCGGCTTCCACTAGTCCCTCTCCCCATTTCGTTATAAGTGGGGAGTCGGAGTCTTGGTCTTCATCGACGGACTCCGGGATCTGAAGACTCTGGCTAGCCAGCTCTTCTTCGGAGTCTGACCTGTGCCCTGAAAGCGCGCCTTCCCACCGATCCTGAGAGACCTCCAGTTCGGGGGGCGCTTCCGTTTCGTCCTCGTCCTGCACGGAAGAATCGAGACTAATATTTTGAGGGAGGGCCTGGGCCAGCCTCTCCTCACGCCATACACGATAACCTATTTGGCCCCTCTTGTCTCTCAGTTGCTTCAATGACTTCTCCGGCAGCCTGCCGGAATCGAATATGACCTTCGCAATCAACCGCTCGTCGGGAAACTGAACTTCCATTTGCAACATTATTTCAATTTCCTCGGCTGTGAAGACCTTACCCAGCCTCCGGGGCTCAGGACCCTGTTCAGCTTCCCCCGCCATGGCTATATTTCTGACGAGCGGGTGTCGGATGCGCTCATGCTGGCTGAGCCCCATCCTTGTTTTGTATGCCGTCCCATTGCGAGATAATCCCCGTCCTCATGGCGGACAGTGACGTCGACCACGTGCACCCGACCTGTGCATACATTGGTCGGGAAACTGAACTTCCATTTGCAACATTATTTCAATTTCCTCGGCTGTGAAGATCTTACCCAGCCTCCGGGACTGAGGACCCTGTTCAGCTTCCCCCGCCATGGCTATATTTCTGACGAGCGGGTGTCGGATGCGCTCTTGCTGGCTGAGCCCCATTCTTGTTTTGTATGTAGCACCACATGTTCCGCATATGTGGCCGCCCTTTATTGGAGGAGGTGGCCCTGGACACTTCGGTATGTGGCACAAGACACCGTGTATGGTCTTAATAGGCGTATCGTCGCCATGAATTTGTTCACCTGAAAATACAAATCGTTGTATTTCAGCCAGTGCAACGGAACGTTATACACTGGCCCCGGTGGAAGTCTTCGACGTGTTTTACAGCGTCCGCAAGACTGAGTGCCTCGTGCCGTCCCCTTCCTGTCCGCAGGCACTTTCCACAATTTTCTTCTAAGGGGACTCCAAGCTCCTACCCGCCTACCTCCTCTCCATTGTTTTTTTCAATTCGATGGCCAACAAGTTTTCCGAAAATATAACGCAGTTTTTAAAATTTGGTTTTGCTATCAAGGATAAGGCACCCCCTTCACTCTTCCAGCGCGTCACCAATTTGATGTCACATCGTTTTCTGATGTTTTCAATAGTTTTTCCATACACTGCGTTATTCATAAATTTGTATTGATCCTTTTCGAATTCATCCCTAGACTCTGGTCGTAATTTTGTATTTAATTATATGTACGGTTTGATCCACGGGGACTGTTTAAAGCCCAAAATTCTATGGATCTTTTTTAACACCAAGCAGTGATGTAGACATTGTTGCAGATTTTTATAGAGGATAACCTATCGAGATTTATCCTGGAGAGTTAGCATTACTTTCGAGTACTTTGATACGTCCGATGCCGGATGTTCTGCACAGAAGGGGAAGTCCGAGTGGTGGTCATGTATTGTTTCCGGGTACTCCAGATCCACCCCTAGCGCATGCCCATACTCTTGATCGCCTTCAAATATGGAGTATTTTTTCCTCAAAAGCTGCTGCTTGATGATGACAATCCCACTGTGCACGCAAACCCCCCGTATGGCAGTGGTTGTGACAAACTGTGTCCGTACAGGTGGTTTGCATCGATGTAGAAGAGAAATCTAGATGATTTTAAACGATCAAAATTTTTCATGTGTTTGTTATTTTCTGTAGAAACTATTCTTCTCAGCGAACGTTCGAAAAAATTTATCATTGCTACGTTTGCCAGTAGTTTGAGTTTGACGTTTGTCATCTTGAGCTTGCTTGAAACGTGTATGCCGCTTGAATAAAACAGTGAAATGGATCCAACGAATACGTTTTCAAACACTCCGACCGAAATGTATTTACCACGTCTGCCGGAATTAAAGTGTTAAGTTTGAGATAGATGTCGGCGTAGTCTGCGAGAGTCGTACAACCAAATGTCCGTCAAATCTTCTGCGCATGTACATAATTCTCGTCCGTAATGTCACTGTCGTTGAGTTTACTGTAAAGGGCATCCGCCTTTCCCAACAGTTGACGTAATCGTATGGGAACACCCCCGTTCTGCAAATCAGCTCAAACTGTTCCGAATAGGAAAGGTACTGTCTTTTTACTGTGTACTCGTTGGGAGTTAGATTTTGCCCCGGTTTCGTCAGCAATGATGGTATGAAACGATACGAGTCTAGAAATCGCATTTTAATCCTTCCCACCTTTGCAGATATTTTCTCGACTTTCGCAGAACACTTTATTTTCATGCAGAAACCTACTTCTTATCCTCAGTACAGCATTTGACTTCAGTTTAAAGAAAAATGTACGCACTGTAATGACAAAAAAATAGGAATCTACACAAATATAATGCTTCTTTATGGATTCTGTTGAGGTGAGATAAAATAAAAGAATATATTTTGTGTATCAGGCTCATTGCCTTTCAATATTTTATTAATTATATTAAAATGCATAATTATAAATAATTACATTACAATATTTATTTATAATATTTGTAATTACGCTTTCTGTATGTTCACAGTGGGCAAAATTGAAATTTATATTTTGCCTTATGAATTCCTTTATTTTTTGGGAGACATTTTTGAAATGTGACATGTTAACAAGAAACATGTGGACTAATTAAGCACTCAATAAAATTTTTTGAACAATAATGAAGACGTTGGCCAATATCTTTCTGGCTAACAAGTGTGTGGAATTGGTATCGTTCTTGAGTCGTATGTAGCAAGTTACTTGAGCAAGTTATGCATGTACTACTCATCGGTAAAACATGCTTGGTAACATATCCTGCCAAATAACTCGCTACATACGCCTGCAACTTATTGGTCATGTCATTGTCGCTAATAACGTTTTGCGGAAGTTCCTATGATAATTCTTCAGAATTAGGAATTTCTACCCCAATAAAACTTTTCATGGAGGCCAATAAATTCCAGTTACCATCATTTTCACAATTGCTGTAGCGTGAATGAAGGAATGAAAAATTGTTGACCAACAAGCTCTTAACGTATGGAATAAAAGCCGTAGATATAGGGTTTATATTTCTAACTCCGTGTTGGCGAACTTGTGAAAAAAAAAATTCTAGGTAATCTTGATTAAAAGCCCTGGCGCCAAATTTATGGAAACCTAGGTTTGCTAATTTACTGCGTAACAGTTTGAAACCTTGGAGTGTTTTTATCCAATTTTGTAATACTATTGGGGTCTCCCTATCGTTAGCCTTTCCCTTAATGAAAGTCATTGTCCGTATGATATTAATGCCTTTGTTCCACATGTCTTCTTGAGGACAAGGAGCTTCAGTAGAGGTTTTCATGCCTAGTAACTTTTCTTTTATGTCCTAAAATGCATCCATTCCCGCTGTAGAACAAATCGTCAAAAATGATAATAACTCGGCAGTACCATTGGCCTCGGATGACATTTTCCTTTGACCACAGATACTGATGGTCTCGTCACGTGCCATTAGTGATATTACAACAGCAACAGAGGCACTGAAAACTTGAGAACAATGAGAAACTCTCATCTTCTAAATTTTGTTTGGCACTACATGACATTCCGTTAAATTTGGCATTGTATGCAACTTTCCACTGCTCGAATCAATAAAGTATGCGTCCTCTATGTGTGACCAGCTTGCAGGGAGCCATTTGCCATCTATCTGATATTTAAAATTTTTTGTCAGTAAATTGTTTCTAAAGCATTTCATCAGGTAAGGAGGATCAAACAATGGAACTATTTCTTCGTTTCCGATACAAATTACATCATGTTTAAATTCCTGTCCCCTTAAAGCTTTAGATTTACTTTTATTTATAAGCTCTTTAATGGCTTTACAATTAGCTGAACCCCGGTCACATATAGAGGCAACAACTTTTAGGCCTATTAGCTGACAATTTTTCACAATTTCCTTGTACATTCTTGCAAGGTTTGGCCATGATTCTCCTGACTTAGCGAATGTAAATGTTACAGGCCGTTTCCAAGGATGTACAACACAAACACTCCTGAGCATCCACACGCAAACATGGTCAGCAATAACTTGCTTCCTGTTAAACCCATCATCTACAAAACCTTCTACTATGTCAAGATATTTAGAAAACTACAAATTCGGCTGCAGTGACATTTCATCAAAAGTTAAAATAGCACATTTTTCTGTGTCCTTCATGCTTTTTTGCTGACTCTTCCAGACTTTTGAATTCAGATGTGACCTGACCTGCCAATCCCAAAATGGACTCTGCAAAAAGACAATGAATTGAAAATAGTCTTGGGCAATAAAATAATGCAATGCTGTGAGAAACACATAAGATTAAAAGTTCATAACAATTAAGTAAATGAAGAAACTAATTACTATACTACGTTCAAGTTTGCAATAGAGCCAGTCATAGCAAAAACACATGATTGATGTTTCACCGAATTCATATGAACGCGACTTTACGTAGAGCCTCGATGTAGTGGATGCAGTAATATACAACACTCAACACGCATTTGCAAACTACTTCGTTAGCTGAATCCGTAGAACCAGAAAATTGCACGTCTGTTCTCTTCCACAAAGAACAGCGCTCTTCTGGCATCTAGCAATACTGATCGACTGATCCGCATCAATGCATGCGTGCGAACGCTTAGCAAACCTTCACCAACTTTATTCGCTGCTAACCAATGACAACGTTCGTCAGACGTGTGCACATGCATATCAACCAGACATGTTTGTTTACATCAACTCTATCGCTAACGTGAATACAGTTTAGAATATGATGTACATAAAAAATAGAGTTTCGACATACTAGATAATAGCAACTTAAGAATAATAATGTACCTACGTTGCTTCACAGGAGTTACAAACAAGTTTCGTTTTGCCCCACTTCCAGCAATATTCTTTTCCAATACATTTCTGAGATTTTCTGTTCCTGGAAAACAAAATCAACTTAATAATACAGGTTGACCAATGTGAAAACAAATATTAAAATTAAAATTAGTGTACCAAAATGTGTTAAATAAAATAAACTAACCTGTAACGACTGCAGTAGAATATACATTAATCATTTCTGGGAATGTGACACTGAACACCTTTGGCGTTGATGGTTCAAACTGAGTCCTCGGAGTTATAACTGAAAGAAGTCTTAATGTTGCTTCATTGTTTCACTACCGAGTGCATTAATTAAAATTTTAATAAATAAAACTTACGATGTATTGTTTGCATCGGATCTTCACTAGATAATGCCATTTGAAGTTCTTGCGATGTTTGTCCTCTAACAGCACATGCAGAGACTTCGTCAGGTGTCCGCTGCAAAAATAAGAAAAGATGAGAAACACGTTTCCACTTGTTCAAGATTTTGTACGCTGACTGCACGGTAAGCTGGTGTACCGCAAAAAATTGCGGGCATACAAATATTCATGTACGTACATTACGGCCAGTCGCACATTCGCGAGACGGGTTGGAGCAGAAAAAAATGAAATGTATGGAATTATATGGAAACGGTTTATCTGCTCCGAACTGCTGTATTGTGAGAGCTTTCGTTTAAAGTCTAGTTGTTGCAATATAATAACACGTTAGAGCCCTTTCAGACGAGGACGCTGAATCGTGCAAAAGAATTTCGTATCCGACATTTGTTATCGTGTGAATGTCTCCATAAATTCTAATACATCTGCGAACTGCGACATCAAAGATACTGGTATCCACGATACTGCGTCTACGTCTGAAAAGGCTCTAAGTGTTTCCCCATAGTCGCAATTTTATTTTTCGCAGCACAATCGCAGCCTATTTTGTAATGTATGATAATATTCAAGTATTACTTTCGCTTTTTACTTTTCGTGAGAGTTACTCGTTTTATGGGTGACAATGAGATAAAATTTACAATATCCATATCCACTTCAAAATTTTCGGCAATATTTACCTCACCGCCAGACTCAGCTAAATTAATAGTAGACCTTCCATCACCAACATAGGTACTACTATCGATTTGATCTGAAATGTAAAATATAACATAATCCCGTAAATACCTTAAAAACTCTTAGCTTTCTAGGCAGGTGCAAAGTAGGTATTGCTGTTCAGCTAAGTCTAGTGTTCACAACATATTTTTGTTCAAAATGCTTGTGACAAATAACTCTGTTTGAGAGAACTCCTCGAGAAAGTTTGACTAGTGATCTGTTGCCCGATGCAGCAATGTAATCCCTTACTATGGTTATGTCAGCTTTCTTGGGGAACGAGAGCATAGGTTTTAAGTAATTTGTGCAGTTTCCAACACAACACGGTCTTCCAGACATCTGCAATCAATGAAAATAACTTAACTACTAATAATTCAGAAACAATAAATTATCTCATTTTATACACTTCTACCTAACCAATAAAACTAGTATATATCTCCCAAATTCATTATGTCTGCCAAAAGACGGAACACGATTTCTTACCTTTTAAATAAAACAGAAGGAAGCACAGCTAATTATCACAAACAATATGGTCTAATAAAAATAATAATAAATAAATGGAAACACTTAAACAAAACACGAAACACTCTGACAACAACAACAAACAAATTCTGTCATCCACAGAACGGACGCTATCCGCCTAGCCGTGATTGGTCTTTGGTTTAAGCGCTTGTTGTCACCTATTTGGAACGACAGAACTAAACCCGGAATGTTGCTTCATTGGCCTCGTAACAGCTAGGAGGCACTGGTGCCCATCGTAGCCGCTCAAATTGTGGAATAAGACGGGCACGTATCTGCAAGTTCGATACAGCGAATTGCAATGCGCATACGCAGGAACGCAGGTCCCCGGTGCTTCCCCGTTATGTGATCGTGGTCTTTCACGCGCTCTTCCAGTAAATCAAAAGGTTTCTCCCACATGTGGCAAGTATCGCAACCATGAAATTCACGCAACTGTATATCATTCAGCGGCTCCATTCCCACGTCTCTATAAATTTTGCAATTTCTCGAAGTTTCGGAACAAATCAGCCGACGCAATCTTTTCCGTTATAAAACTTTAACAGGTTAATGTCGTAGTTACACATCAGATAAAGGGCGACGCTATACGGCTCAAGCTTCTGGTATGCAAGGGTGCTTGATAGCTCAGGATCATTAGCACAAGTGGATATTGGTCGAGTGAATGCTTCAAAGTCGCCAACAATAATAAACGGCGCGGGCTCTTTAAACCAATATTTTTGCGGTGAGATTTTTTACAGAACAGTCTGGAACATGTCTATTTTTTCTTAGAATAAAAACAAATTAGACACTGATCGCACACGTGAATCTGACCATCATGCCGTGAAAACTGAGGTGAGAATAGACGCGAAATGTCCTATGCTATTATTTTCATTTGTGATGTACAAGCCATTCTCGTTTCTTCTCGGTATAATTCATGATTAAACGACTTGTCTGTAAGGATGTTCAATCCAAATTATACGAGATTGATCCAGGGTTGATTAAATTTTTCCATGTGGACATAATTGGACAATTTTGTCCAATTATGTCCGTCCGGACAAAATCAATAGTGATGGAAAAATTGGACAAAATTGAACGAAATCAATAAAACGCGGCAAAAATTAAAAAAAAACTTTTATTTTATTATATTAAAAATAAAACAAATGAAAACCCATTTTGATGTTTGACTAGATAGGTTAGCAGACTAGACTAGAAATAATAAATAATATAAAACTAAAATAAATTCACAAAGTTTTAAATAGAATCATAATTCTAATTCTTATAGCCTAGTCATTTAACTAACAAATCGTTAATCTAACTCTAACGGTCAAAAATTAAAATATAACAAACAAAACTAACATAGGTAAGATCAAAGAAAGATGCATTGAAAGCCAATGATAATGATCAATAAAATTATAAATAATGATATTAATATTAATTTTCAGGATTCTGCTCCTTGACTCTCATGTTAAGCATTTTATATGCCATAACCAGTTTTGAGGCTTTTTCCAATCCTAACCTATTCCTTAATTTGCTTTGAATATAGCTAAAGTTAGAAAATATCCGCTCAATAATCGCAGATGAAGCTATGCATCTAAACAAATGTAGATCAAATTGGCAGAACTTTTTATTAGGAACATTTTTCGAAACTGCCATCCACCATTCAGTGGGTGTAAGGGTCTCTATTACACTTGTACTAAAAAACGTATCGGGAAAGGGCTGAGATTTAAGATGCAGTTGCAGTATCAAAGGTAAAAAATTGTCATCTACAACTTCACGTATCCACTTCCTTCCAGTTTCTTGCAAATCGGGATCCAAATTATCTAACTCGTTGATATATTTGGGATTAAGCATAAGGGCAATGATATGTGATGGAGTGATGCAATCGTTGAACCTTTTATTTAAAAGAGTTTCATATGGATTCAATATTTCATTTTCAAAAGACACATTTTTTAAAGCCAAAAAGTCAAATAATGCTTCAGATATATTAGCATTTTCTGATTGTGCCCTGTCAAAAGCACAGTTGTTTAAATAAATGTTTAGCTTCTCTCATTAAACCGACATTTTCTATGATGTTAATGATATTGGGCAGTACATCATCTTCATGGTTTTCTGAAATTTTCAAATAAAATTCTTGGTTCCATAAAAATGTTTCAAGACAATCCAACTGGCTGTTCCAACGTGTTTCTCCAGGAAGTTGTGGAATTCTCGAACCTTCTAGTTTTACTAGACGACCTTTAGCAACATGGTAATTACGAAAGAATTTACTAACCTCTGCAATTTGTTTCAGAATGGTGTTAATACTCTTAGTTTTGCAGATGTCTTGGCCAAGCAAATTAAAATAATGAGCTGCACAACCATACGCTATAAAGTGAAACTCATTGTGATTGTCCATTGAGCACATTTGGATAAAATTTCAGTTTTGTGGTTTGAGTCATGCTGTGGGAGCTGTGTATCGTCCTCCACGATCTTGTGTTGACAATTTAATTAGCGGTGTCGAGAAAGTTTTGAATATTGCTCTTCCAAATTTTGATCATGTTACAAATTTGGGAGATGTTAATGTGGATTTGTTTAACGGGGGCGGTAGGGTTACAAATTTATTTGATTCGTATGGTTTTTCTCAAGTAATTCATGAGCCTACCCATTTTTGTCGAGTACAGCAGCTGCACTTTTGGATCCGATTTTTGTGAACGATCTTAATTCAGTTAGCAGTAGTGGGGTTGTGAACGCCGATATGACCAGTGATCACGAATTAACTTTTTGTAAATTTAAATTTAAGCGGCCAAAATCTATCCAAAGATTCGTTACATTTCGTGATTTTAAATACTTTAATTATAATAATTTTCATAATGATTTATCAAATATAAACTGGGACAACATATATTATATCCCTAACATAGATGAAAAGGTTGGTTTCTTCAGTGATAATATAATAAACCTCTTTTAACTTCCATGCCCCTGTTGTTACAAAGCGAGTTAGCAAACCGACGTCACCTTGGTTAACTGATGCATTGAGGATGATTTTGAGGGAGAAGGACAGATCGTATACTAAATATAAACAACAAAGAATTCGGGAAAGTTGGGGAACGTATCAGTTCATGCGCAATTTTGCTATGTCATCAATTCGTAGAGAAAAGAAAGCTTATTTGAACTGGTTGCAAAATCAAAGAAATGTAAGAAGGCTATGGCAAAATTTAAATAATATGCAAGTAGTTACAAAACAGAAGAATAATTACGATTCTGCCCTTCCATGTTTTCAGAATGCAGAGTTAATAAATGATTATTTCATAAGCATTTTCAAGCCAAGTTTACCGTTTACTGACACCATTCAATTCTATCAAGTGAATAAATTCAATGACAGTTGTTCCTTCAGGTTTGAACTCGTTGATCAGGATTTGGTTTCTGGGGCGATTCGTAGTATTAAGTCTAACACTTCAGGCCACGATGGTATAACCTTGTACATGCTGAATCTGTGTATTCCCACGATAATTAATCATGTAACGCATTTTGTCAACTGCTGTTTAGAGTCAAACTACTTCCCCAAAACATGGAAAATATCGAGAGTGTGCCCCGTGCCCAAAGTAAATAATCCTTCATCGACAGCTGATTTGCGACCTATTAGTTTACTTTCTGTCATAAGCAAAGTTTTAGAGAGAATTATACACGGCCAAATGATGGCTTATGTTGATAGATACAATGTCTTGCCCATATTCCAATCTGGTTTCCGAAAGGGTCACAGCACTACTACAGCCTTGGTAAATTTTTCAGATGACATAATAAGATCTTTGGACAAGGGTGTAACTGTTGCTTGTGTCGCTCTCGATTACTCTAAAGCGTTTGATATGATCGATCACAATTTATTGTGTGCAAAATTAAGATTTTACGGATTTGATGATTCGGTTGTTTCGTTTTTCGAGTCGTATCTGTCTGGCAGAACCCAGTACGTCATTGTTAATAATTTACATTCTACTATTGGGTCTATTACTTCGGGCGTGCCACAGGGATCAATCCTTGGACCATTGCTTTTTCTGTTGTATACGCCAGATATGGGGAATTGTGTTTTGAATTCCTCTCTTCAATCGTACGCTGATGATACACAGCTCTTACACTTTTTTGATCCCTCTGAAGTCCAGCATTCAGATTTTCTAATAAATGAAGATTTACTATCACTTTACACCTATTCACTAAATCATAATTTGCTAATAAATGCTAATAAATCAACAGCCATCATTTTTTGTTCACGAGGCAAGCGTCAATATTTGCGGAATCACCTTCACATACGTGTCGGTAATGAACTTGTGGAATTTTCTAGCACTGCCAAAATCTTGGGTGTCATCTTCGATGAAAAACTACGATTTAGAGAGCATGTAGGTAAATTGCTTCAAAACAGCTTTTTTTCGCATGAAAACACTTTTCTCAAATAGACATATACTGAATTTTAAGATACGGAAAAAATTATGCGAGTCATTAATCATGTCTGTATTTAATCATTGTATATTTATGTTTTATCCTTGCCTGGATTCTACTTATAGGCGCAGACTGCAGCTTGTTCAGAATACTTGCTGTCGATTTGTGTTTGACATGCGAAAGTTTGACAGAGGAGTATCATCGAAGATCAACGAATTGGAATGGTTGCGGTTTGAAAATATAGTTATCTTTCAATCTCTTACTTTTCTGTATGGGCTGTTGAGTGTTGGTTATCCTGTGTATTTGATTGAAAAGCTTGTGTTTCGGCAAAATGTTCATGGTCTGGCTCTGCGTTATCTGAATCACTTGACCATGCCACACCATTCCTCTGCCTTATTTCAACGGAGTTTCACATTTGTCGCGGTTAGGGCTTTAAACGCATTTTGTGAAGATTTTGGCGAGAGTAGAAGTTTGAGAGAGTTTCGTGCACGTGTTAGAGCGCACCTATTCATCGGTCAGCATTAATTGTTATCATATCACCGATGTGTTCGTTTGTTTCAAGTTGTCGTCGCCCCCTCCTATTCCTCCTCTTCCTCCCCTCTTTCTCTTCATTCTGCTGTTGTTTTCTTATTCTGACTTCTTATATATTTTTCTTCTTCCATTTTTTCTACTACTTTTCGGTACGGTGGGTTAAGTGTAAGAATAGCCATTGGCTAAACTTCGCCCATCCTTACCGAAAATATTATGTTTATATTATGTTTATGTTGTGAATATATGTTAATTTCGATGTAGTTACTATTATAATCATTATTATAGTCATGAATATGATATATATTTCTTTTGCATAGTCCTTTTTTTATATTTTTCATATTTTTCATAATTTTATGCATTTTGTTTGTTTAGCTTTGCAATGGAAATAAAGCCGTTTATTATTATTATTATTATTGTCTTCATTATCATTTGCGTTGATTTTTTCCTGTAATGCATCCCTCATTTTTTTCATTTTCGCTTCATTATCGCTAACGAAACTTTTTACTTTGCATCCAAATCTCTGTTGAGTTTCTTCAATAGCATCAATTGCTAATCTAGGCAATACTCGCTAGTTTTATGATTTGTTTCTGTCTCAACGGATGATAAAAAGTAAGATTTTTCGCCATCTGAAACGTATGATGCTATAACAAGATCATTGTGAATTGCAGACCATCCATCCATCTTGAATTAATGTTACACTTTTGCCATTTAATCGTTTTCTTGCTTCTTCATGCATAGACGTTGTAACTTTATTCAATAATTCACCACCCAATTTTTGCCTGTTTGGAGGCGTATATCCCGGTCTTATTGTGGATATCATTTTTTTTAAATAGAATCTTTCGGAATGGCTGAACGGTACATTACAGGAATAAAAGTATTCTGCAATGGCATTATCAATTTTATCCTTTTCTTCACCTGTAGTTTTACAGAAATAGGAATAGGAATCTATTTTAGGTTGCTTTCTAGTCATTATTCCAGAATAGAGTTTTTCCATTGCTTTACGCTTGAGCTGTTTTCTTGATGGTGTTTGAACTTCATCCCGGAATTCGTGTTCATCCAAATTATTATCTTCTGTGTCTCTTCTTCCAGTTATGTTTTCATTGTGGTCTATTTCAGACTCTTTTGAATCTGAAGTTACTGCTAATGATTTACTGGTTTTTGTTGCTTGTTGCTGCTGTTGCCGTTGCGAGCATTTTGAAAAAAATGATTTTTCATTCGGAATGCCTTTGAACTCACTAATACATGGCAAATCCTGCATTTATATTTATACCCCGTGACATTCCCATTTTGTTGCTCTATTTGTTCAAAATGCTGCCTTATGTTGTCAGTTTTTCTACCAGCGCCGGCCCTTGCACCACCTAATTCAAATTAAGTACTTCAGTCGCAAATTAAAAAAACTATGCTACCAAAAATAGTATAGGTAGATCTATGCCTAAAACTGCATAAGAGTTTTGAAAGTTGTAAAATATGCTTCGATCTAATGTTAATTAGGTGTCTATACAAGTAACAAAATTTAAAATTTTAAGTAACCAATTTTTGAAAGGAGTCACGGTGCGTTTGAAGGGAGGTGAAGTAAAAAACATAGAATTTAAAGTAGGTAAGCAAGTCTGCCAGAATGAAATATGATCCGATGTTTTAGTTACTACACTTCGCAATTCCTTGCCGGGAAATTAATGAAGCGTGGACCCGTTGAAACTATCAAACAGTTTGTCAAAGAACAAAAAGAGGTCTGCAGTGCCGGTGGCCTCTGGGTCAAGATAAAAGTTAGATTGAGGAGACAATTCAACACTTAATCTAGCAGCAAGATGCATTGCGGTAGCTACAGTGTGATTAAACACTTGGGTGCAACTTTTTACTCGCATTTTTTTAATTTTGTCATGAAATATGTGTTCATCTGTTAACTTAATAAACTGGCTGTATGCACCACGGTTTTTATCCATTTTATATACTTCTGCAATATGTTTCCAAGAGGCAACTTTATCCTCATCCTGTTGTGTAAAATGGAGGTCATTTTTAAGTAGCCCATTTCGAATACCTTTCAATAGATGTGGAAAATCATATATATGTATAACTTCCAAATCATCAACAAAATACCCTTGCAAACGGTTTTCCACATTTTGGTGCGCAAAATGGGCATTAGTAGCATTTAACAGATTATTAATTGCAGCTTGATTAGTTGCCCCTTGGTCACTAATAGTAGCTACTAAAGTCAGACCTGTCCTTCTCACTTGGCGAATGACATCTTTCAAGATACTAACCAAATCTGGGGTTGGTGTTGTTCCATCACAAAAAAAAGAAACAAATGGGCATCTTTAATTTTTTGTGGATACCCTTGAGTAGAAAAACCAATGCATGTTCAGCAAAAGACGCTCGCCTGTTTGAACCACCAAAGTCAACAAAACCTTCTACACTATCATTTGATATATTATACTGCACACACGGTTCTAACGAAATTTCATCAGACATCATCACACAGTATTTATCTAAAAGGCGAAGTTTTTTTTACTCTCATTGCCAAATGATCAAAAATAGCATCGTTAATACCGGCATTAAAATGTATTTGATTTAAAATACCACTTAATACTTTACGATATGACAAACTAAAAATTTTATATAAATAGCGGTACGTTTTCGCACTTTGCTTATAAATAGCCAAGGAAAATATTTTGTCTTCTAATGAAAACCTACGCCCCCTTGGTTTATGCTTTTGCGTTCTTTGTAGTGAGAGCATAAAATTTATCGTAGTTTCGTTTACGTCTTTTAAGAAATTTGCTCCTTCCAATTTTTTTTGCAAAAAATTTAGTTTCTGTCTAGTTGCTAAATTCTTTACCCGGTACTTTGCAGCAATGCGTTGCAAATGGCTGGCTCTTGAATACAGTGTTCTTGCTTTGATTGTCAGGCTACTTTGTCTTGTCACATCAACTGACGCAAGTAACCCTTTCACTGTGTTTGTAGTAGCATCTGAAATTCATAACTAAATTAAGAATAATTGTGATAAAGCTGTACAATATAGGTTCAAAGAAAAAGGCGGGAAACCCCCAAAGTTATTATATAGGAAGTTGCCTAATGCCCATAAAGCGCTGTAGCACCGCGTGAAATACGAGTGGGGGAAGCATGTGACGTCAGCGTCGGACCTCAGTCGCGCTCCGCAAGTATACTTGTACAGACGTCTGCATGTGTTTCCCGATTTCCACGCTTTATGCATGCCTTTAATGGCATAAATTTATGTATAACCTGCGTTGTTATGAAGTTTCATCGTTCTGCAGGGTGTAAGTAAAGGTCCCAAAGGTAGGTACTTACCTACCTCAAATTCCCGCACTAAATTTCCGACACTTGTTACTTCTGTAGGTAGGTAATTGTCAGGTTCAAATTGGAATTTCATTCATTCGATACTTACGGACTTTCACGGTTTCTATAGTTTCTTCTGGGCGTGGGCCTGACTATTTCTGGTATACCTAAGATTTATTACTGAAACTTAACTACCTATATGGATAGGTAATTTGTAAATTTTAAAGCAAAAATGATCGTATTCTAATATTGTAGAGTAATTTAGATTTTTGAATTAGCAATGTTAACCTAATAAAGTTAAATTTCGATTGAAAATGAAATCGCCCTCGATGCCGTTCATTTTTAACCCTCGACGCAAAAAGAGGGGTGTTATAAGTTTGAGGTGTCTGACTGTGTATCTGTGTGTTTGTGTGTCTGTGTGTCTGTATGTGGCATCGTAGCTCCTAAACGAATGGACCGATTTTGATGCGGCTTTTTTTGTTTGAAAGCTGACGTGATCGAGATGGTTCTTAGCTATAATTTTTGAAAATCTGTTCAGGCGTTGTGTCGGGGGTTACTTAAAATTTTGAATTTTGCTACTTGTTAACTGGAGATGATTAAAATAACAGTATGCCTACTAAAAACTAAAATCCACATCCAGTATTTTATTTTCAGAAATAAATACATACACCCATACTCCGGCTAATTCCAAACAAAGTATAAAGTTGAAAAAAGTATGCGCATAACTTGAAATGTAGTAGGCAGTATAGATATAGATAACATTATGTACAGTTATTTGAATAAAAATACCTACAGTCCCTGCTCAAATTATTAGACTCGCCAGTAAAATTTCACTTATTTAAACTTTTTCTACATTTCTAGTTCGATATTTGATGTGAAAATGGCAATAAAACAAAATTTTCAGTTATGAATTTATAATATATTAAAACAATATCAATATTTTTATAATCAAACAGGAAATTTATTTAAATTCTTAATATTTAGTTAAACCTCCCTTCGCTTTGACTAATTCTGCTACTCTTCGTGGCATACTCTATGCAATTAATGGCAATTTGTTTCAATTTGTCATTGTGATTCCAATGGAACAAAATCCTTTCAATTAATTGGACTTTTGTGGTAATGTGTTCTTTTGCTAATTCTCTTTTCAAACATTCCCAGACATTTTCAATAGGATTCATGTCAGGTGTATTCCCTGGCCACGGAAGAAGAGGTATTTTCCAGACATTTTCAATAGGATTCATGTCAGGTGTATTCCCTGGCCACGGAAGAAGAGGTATTTTCTGTTCATTAAGGAATTTTTTTATGGATTTGGCAGTATGGCAAGGGGCACCATCCTGCATAAATACTTTTTTATCATTTTGAAACCATTCCTCTATTTGTGGGATCAATCTTGTTTCCAAAACATTTTTATACTGGTCTTGACGCATGGTTCCGTTCACGACATAAAGACGTCCCATGCCTTTTCCACTAATAACTCCCCATACCATCACTGATACAGGGTGTTTCACTGTCTTAATAACACAATCTGGATTATATTTTTCATCTGGACGCCTTCTAACAAACTGTGCCTTGATCCAGGATGTGGAAAGATGACTCGTCGCTAAAGCAAACCTGCAACGTAACATTAATACACACAAAATTCATAAAAGAAATTATTACTATCCCCTTACTATACGCCAATCATCAAGAGTTAGGTTTCGGTGTGAATGTGCCCAAGAAAGTCGCTTTGTGACCATCGCAGGAGTCAATTTGGGCTTTTTTACTGGTCTTCGACATTTTAGTCCAAGACCGTAAAGGTTTCGTCGGACTGTTGCCACAGATACAGCACACCCAGCATATTCAAATTTTCTTCTCAATTCACTATGAGTAGCCCTTCTATTTTGAACTGCAATATTTCGTAAAACTCGCAATGATCTTGGCGTTACAAGACGTTTACGGCCACATCGACCATTACGACCACTATCGAGCGGTCGATTTTCTTTCAATTTACTGCTGATTCGACGCACACTTGCTTGCGAAACACCATATCTTCGAGCAATTTCTCTTTGGCTATACTCAGTGTTGCTCAACAGTGCTGAAATAGATCCTTTTTTATCCTCAGGAAGATCTTTCCTTTTGCCCATCTAAATAATAATCAAATCGCACATTAGCACAATTTTCTTGTAAAAAATTGGGTGATAATAACAGGTTTTATATTAATAATTGTTAATGTGTACTTACTTTATTATAATTCACTATTATCAGCTAAAGAAATTGATAATTAACTAATTTTAAAAGGTTTTTAATAATATCGTCTCCACCAACAGATTCAAGATAAACATCACACTAATGTCAAAAATCAGTTATACCAACCAAATTTACCAAGAAATATACAATATGATTTATGCAACTTATGCTACACACTTGTAGTTTGAATGCCTATACTAGTACATGATGCTCAACTCCAAAAAAATACAGATATTAATGAACAAATTCGAAAAACTGCCAAGAAAAGGAATGAAGGAAGGAATAATTTGAGCAGGGACTGAGCAGGGACTGTACTTCTAAACACTTTCTACTCGCCGATGTGTTTTTGGTAGCAAAACTAAGTATGTACCTACCTACCTTCATACCTACTACTACTCGAATAAATACGTACCTACTTGCCTAATATCATTCCCGAGACTAATCTGGAAGTGTCTATTAGGTACGTAAGTACTGAATTTTGTGCATTCATTGATTCATCACTCATCATGGCGAAGAAAGTGTACGTACCTACTGAAACAGATGTTCACCGAAATTTAGTTTTTGGGTTAATAATAAATAATTATTATTTTATACCTAACGATGATTATTTTATTCCACCGTTTTATGCCCTCCACTTATCGGCTAATGTACGGCAGGAAATTGCGGTCCCGCGGTGACGTCAATTTCCGATCGTTGCCGACTAAGAACGAACCTCGCATTAGGCAACTTCCCATATAATAACTTTGGGAAACCCCTACCAGAAAATATAAAGAGAACTTAGTAATAAAGAAATAAATGAACGTCTTGTATTAGCAACAAGATGATGGATAACTTTAATTTTAGTTCCAACAATATCCTGGAAATCAGGTTTTTCTCAAAAAGACTGAATGATAATTATGTATTATCTCTTGCTATCCAGAATGTTAATTTTTTGTCCATGCCATCAACTAAGCTACACATTCAAGTTCAATAATAAATCAGATATGATTCAATTTGGAATTAAGTACCCCACATATGAATAAATTTTACAGAAGTGACAAAAGTCCAAAAGAACAAACAGGGTGACCACAACAAGCCGTGGCCAGGCATCTACATGAAACTAGCCTTAAGCAAACCTCTCGAGTTGAAAGAGAAGAGAATAAAGGACATAAAGAAATTAAAGGATCTGTTTAGAAAGTCGAAATAGATGAGTACACCAGTGAGCTACTGAAAAACATACGACCAAGGTGACCTTCAAACATGACATCTGGGGAAATCGCAAAATCAAAACATAACCCCTAAAGTCTAACAAAAAGTCTAACAGATTACCTCAATGATTTCGTAATCTAAAAGCAATATAAAAGTCTGAAAGATGAACAATAAGACGCACAGAATTGATCAGAAAGAGGGTAAATATCAATTAATGAAGAGAACAAAATAAACAACCAGCAGATATAGGCAATATCCAGAGTCCAGCTAGATGTCGAAAATACAAGAGCGTACAGAGCAATACAAAAGGTAAAACTCAGCAATCTCTATTCAACCTGATAAATTAATAAACGTAACTAATTCCAGAAGTGAAACAAAATCTACAGCAACCTAAGAAGATATGACCGAGGGCTGGGACGGAGGCATCTGCGAAAGATAACTGCGATGGCAGTTAAGGAGAGAAACTAATCATTAATAGAATAAATAAGTTAGACATAGCACCACAAACATTCCTAGCACGTTGTAAGTACCATAATCTTATATGAATTTAAATAAATAAGTATTAAAATCCGAAAATTGTTTTAGTGTAAAATTTAAACGTTACAATATTTTCCTTTCTATCACGAATATTTTCTAGTGTTTGTTGAGGCATCATGATCCCCTTCAGAATTTCTAAATAGAAAAATTTATGAAATACTTATAACAAAAATAAAAAAGAGAAATTCAACCTCGAACTTTTTCTGGGGTCACGAACGTGAATGGTCTTTCTGGAAAATTGAAGCAGGTTTCTCTAGTTGATAGAAAAGCAAAACCTGAAAGTCATTTTTTTGTAATCATCATCATAAGGTTCTCAGTCCGAAGACTGGTTGGACGCGTACCTCCATTCTTTTCTATCCTGAGCTAACCTACGCATTTCCCTAAAAGTAGAACATCCTACATCCCTAACTATTTGAGAGCAGTAGTCTAATCTAGGCCTACCCCTACCTCTTTTTATTCCTATCTCTGACTCTAGTATGTCGCGAACTATTCCTTCGTGTCTTAGAAGGTGTCCTACCATCCTATCTCTCCTACTCTTTATTGTTTTCCATACCTTTCGCCTTTTTTGTAATACTATTACTATAATAAAATTAAACATACCTGGCAGATTCAAAGTTGGTAATGAATATTTTAACAATCTACCATTTGCATCTTGGCACATTTTGTCGAAATGCTCTTCACAAATAACATAACTTTTCAATGCCTTTGGATTTTCTGTTAAACCACTCAAAGTAGAATTTCCAATGCGCTGTATCCAAATATCTCTTATACGTTTCTCCGTTGGAATGTAATGCCTTATAAAAAGAAAATATAGAAAGCTTAACTTCAATTCAATCATTATTTATAATAACTACATTAATGAAACTTTCAAAATATACATACCTAGGTGCAGTTTTATCATTACAACCAGGTACGCAGCACGTTCTTTTCCTCATTTTGAAAGAACAAACGACAAACTATTGAAATAAATGCAGTTCACAGTAGGTACTCCAACTTCCACTTTCGACGTGCAATACTGTTCGTGTTCTCCACAAAACATCATCATAAGGTTCTCAGTCCGAAGACTGGTTGGACGCGTACCTCCATTCTTTTCTATCCTGAGCTAACCTACGCATTTCCCTAAAAGTAGAACATCCTACATCCCTAACTATTTGAGAGCAGTAGTCTAATCTAGGCCTACCCCTACCTCTTTTTATTCCTATCTCTGACTCTAGTATGTCACGAACTATTCCTTCGTGTCTTAGAAGGTGTCCTACCATCCTATCTCTCCTACTCTCCACAAAACAGAAAGTATTTATTTGAAAGTAAGGTTCGAGTAGTAATTTTAAATTCTAACACAAATAAAGGAAAATCAAATTGTTGAAGTGTTCCATAATCGAGGTTATTTGAATAAAGTAGGTGTAATAGAAATCCGATTATCCTCGACACTCTTTAATTTGTAATGGTGACCGGTTTCGGGGTCCTCAACTAACACCCCATCTTCAGACCAATCAAGAGCTACACAGATCACAATATATAGACCATATGAACTAATTATACTCTAAAAATGTACTTACAGTGATAAAATCAACTAAATAAGGAAAAACCACATGCGCCTTCCAACGAAGAGTAAATGAAACACTATATATCGGGACTTATGCGAAGTCCCAGGCAAAATAGTGGATAAAAAACTGAGGTCCCCCTGAAGGAGGTTCCAGAGCATCAAAAGCACTTCTGAAGGAAGTGAGTAAAAATTTAACAAAGTGAACGATCTCCTAGAGATCAAAGGAGCGCATCCCAGCACCAATCCAAAAGTACAAAATCAAAAATGCAGCATGGGGCTTCCATCATTGTTACAAAAAAAAAAAAACCCTAAAAAGATTAATAGGTACTAAATCTTCAAAAATTACAGTACAAACTATAAACTTACTGGCTCTATTGTCAATCAATTAAACAAAACGAACAAAACTAATACAAAAATCATTATAATGATAACATTAAGGTGTATAAACGAAAAGACGCGTGCACAAGGCTGAGGAAAAACTTTTTTCCTAATTTCAGAAATAAAACTATATCGATCGATCAAAAAGCGAATCCAACAGCCACCTATCCGAAAAATCTATAAGTCAAACATCGGTGTCAAAGAAAACTACAACTACACATAAACTAGAGCGCAAACTTATTCTAATAGAACATAGATGGAGCGATAGTACACAGAACAACCGAAAACTAGATCAACGGTTTAAGAGCAAACTAACTGTCATATTATTATGAAAATCAAATATATTAGGAAAATCAAATTATTAAGCTAGCACCAGTGTTTATTTATTTCAGAGTCACTTACGATAACACTGAACAATTATAATCACTTCAATTTATAAACTTATTGGAAACTCCGATAAATAAAGACAAATCACGCGGAACATTAATAATTTTAACGATCGCGCGTTGCATAAATATTTGTATCATTAATTATAAGTCTTTAAAGTTGTTGTCCACTGTCTATTCAGTCACTTAGCCACTTAGGTATTAACACAAATAATCACTTCAACTTAATTTATTTAAGACTAAATGCGGGTAAGGTAACGAGTACAAATTTAAAGAAAAGCAAATCCACCTTCACCTTCCTTCGTTTAAAATTTTTTATGCACTGCGTGCGCCACATTAACTCCCAACAGCGCGGCGCATCCGCATATATCGTATTTATTGCCCTCTGGTGAGTAACAATAATAATGCACTGACATTTTCGTCTAGCGCCCTCTCTATATTAAACTCAGTACTAAATTTCTCGGTTCTTGCTACTACCATTCAAGTGCACACCCCCTCAATTAGCCGAAGAAGTGGATGACACCTGGAGAACTGGATGGGCTGATCTGAGGCTGTCATATCCTAACTACTGACGTTTAAGAGCATTAAGTTTACGTCATTCGCAGATATCACCCATGGCTATTGGCAGATACCGTTATCGCCAGAATCCCAACAATACACGGGTTCTAAATTCGCGGGGACCCACATATTGTTTTTGTACACTTCCGTTCGGTCTCGATTAGCGTGAGTACCTTCACCCGCTGTTTGAATCAAATATTCGGACAGGAATTCGATAGTTTTTTGACCGTATATGTGGATGATATATTGATCATTTCCGAGAGTTTTGGAGAACATTTGGAGCACCTCGATCGCGTTTTTACCCGATCAGAAATCGCAGGCTTATCTCTGCGATTAGGGAAGTGCAGGTTTTTTTGTGAGGAATTGCTCTTCCTGGGTTATATCCTGAACAAGACGGGCATTAAGCCAGATCCGAACTGAGTACAGGCAATTATTGATTACCAACCACTACGAAATAAAAAAAAGCTGCAGCATTTTCTGGGATTGGCTAGTTTTGATCGCTCTTTCTGTCAAAACTTTTCAGTCCTGGCAGCTCTACCCACTAAACTTTTACGGCGCAAGGAACCATGGAGATGGACATCCACATTTCGACTTGCTTAAAGTTACACTTCAGGATTGTACGTTTTTATTTCACCTACGGGTTACAAACCGATGCGCTGTGACTTATGTTTTGAAGCGCTGCTATTTGAATTTGGTGACGGTGATCGTCATTCGGTTGCGTGGGCGTCTCGAAAATTATTGGATCGCGAAAGGAATCATAGCGTAAACGAGAAGGAAGCACTGGCTGTGCTTTGGGCTTTGCAGAAATGCCGAATCTATTTACTTGGTCACAAATTGACTATATACACAGACAATAGTTCGGTAGCATATTTAAAAACTTGCCGACTATTATCACCGCGGATAGCTAGGTATGCTCTTGCAACACAAAAGTATGATTTCGACCTAAAACATATACCGGGAACCTAAAACATAATAGCCGATGCGTTATCTTGCTTTTCAGCGATAAGACCGCCTACACTCATGGATAAGTGTTTTAGATTACTTTCCTCCATTCGCCTCTCGAAGGAATTTCAAAATTTATTAAAGTATTTCGTTAAACATCAGACAGAGGATATTAAGTTATAATCGATAATGGAAAAATTACCAACAGATTAGAAATTTTAGGGTAAATTTGTTTTACACAACAATCTTTTAAATACGCCTAAAGAAATTCAGAGCGACTTACTGGAAAAGTAATTGTATAATTCCCACTAAAATTTTCGTTGGCACATATGAAATTTCATAAATCTTCTCCTGCAGAACACCCAAACGTTTTATTCACGAGTCGCCACTGGCTGGTTTCTTCATACCTTTTAATAGTACGATACACAAAACATTCGCTAGTATTCAAGCGTTTTAACAACGTGAACATTTCATGTGCATTTTTCCCCACTTTAAGCAATGCAACGCGGTTTTCGTAATGTCCCCACTCCATGACGAGCAAGCTGCCGAATTACTGTAACATATTCTGGTGTATTATTGTGGCATTTTCTTCATTAATATTTATGTCTGGAATAATGACACTTACAGTTGTTTCCATTTCTGCTGAAACCCTGGTTTCAGAGATTCTGTCTTTCTCTTTATTATTAACGTCTTCGCCTCGTTCTTCTGTCATAGTATATTGGCTCTTAGGTGCCCTTTCTTGTTGCTTCAATAGATTTTTTTATTTCAAATAAAAGAAGTTTGGTTACCAGGTGCTAAATTCTAAATTCCGGTCGTGACCAGCAAAAAATCCTGATTTTATTAGAAAAGTCCGGCTTCTGGTGTAAAAAAGAAAGAAATGTTTCATTTCCTTTTTATTACTTGTATAAGCTTTTTATAACCAATTAAGTTACTTATATTTTGGCCACATGAAACAGCTTTTAAAAGTCTTTCTTAAGGCCGCGTTTCACGTGGCTGGTCCAGCCGAGCTGGTGCCGCCCAGCTGGACCCGCTCATTTCTGCACTCACACGGCTTGTAAATTTGATTAGTTTTCTATATGTACAGTAAGTAGAGCAATTTTCGTGTCCGACTCTCCGACTGCTTATATTCATCAGTAGCCACAAATTGAGGTTGTGCAAAAATATCGAGAAGTGACGATGAATTTATTGCCATATACTATTTATCATCAACCGTAAGCAATAGAAGGCGATACAAACGCAAGAGATACTGGGTTCATGAACTATTAATGAATTATGAAGGACTTGCAAATGCACAATAATCTATCTGGACTGTACTATCCACGTGGTTTCAAAGAATGCAAATCTATTGGTGGATTTGCAATTACCGGCCGAGCGGGTCCCGCCGGAGTTGTATATTTCTACAAACCGACCTGGACCAGCCGGGCTGAAGCGGGTTTACAAGCTACGTGAGTGCAGTTCCATAAGCGGCAATGCTTTTCAGATTGCGGCGGGCCCAGCCGGGCGCGACCAGCTCGGCTGGACCAGCTACGTGAAATGCGGCCTTTACTGTCACCACTATTTTTTGACTGCAAGTCTGCAACTGATTCTTTTTGGTTTACGTAACTTTCTTGACGCGCGGGCTCCTGGCGAGGAGAATTCGCGATCAGTCTCGTGCGACGTCGTGCAGTCGCGTTCTCGCATCGCGCTACCACAGCATAATACAGCAGAACAACTCTCCCTAAATTTTCTAGCTCGCGTAGCGGAGCCCGCGCAACTTCTCAGGCTCCGCACGTGTTCTTTTTCGTTCGTCGCCGATTTAATACCGGCGTCAAACCTTTTGATAAAACGCCGCGGTAGTAAATCACTTACAGTTGGAGGTCACCAAATGCAGCTAAAATAGTTCAAAGACACCGCCAAGAACTTTAACTGCTGTATTATACTGTGGCGCATCGTTGCCGGATGGCGCAGAAAATCCGGTCTGTAATGAAATCCGGGCGGAGTCCGGTCAACGCCTTTAAAATACGGTCAAGACCGGATTTATCCGGTCTGATGGTAACCCTATTTGTGACCATCAGCTAGGTATTTCAAAGACTGCAGAATTTATATAGAAAAGTGACCCATAAAACTCTTGATACTGTATTTGGGAAATTATATCTCTTGTTTCGTTTCGTTTCGGCCACAAGTCTTCCTTTTCCATTTTATTTCCGATATTCCTTACTTCGTTTCCACCGTGTATATGCTAGGTAATCAGGCTAAGTACACGCTAGCAGAATTCTTAATAATTATGTTTTGTGTGCTGATCTATAAAATAGAGTATGTGGGTGACAAGAGATATGCTTGTAAGCCTTATTTGTTGAGGCCATTCTTAAATCCAAGAACTGCCAGTGAAAGGACATACAATGACGCTCATGTGGCTGCAAGAAATCTCATCGAAAGGTGTTTCGGTAGGTATTTTAAAGAGGCGGTTTGCCGTCCTGGCGCTTGAAATGAGATTAAACATGAATACGGTACTATCAACTATTGTGATATGTGCAGTGCTGCACAACACCGCTACAACCATGGGCGACGACTCGACTCTAATAAATTTCCAGATTCCTGATGGTCCAGGCGTTGTACCGGCAGACAGAAGATAGAAATAGCCTAAACACAGCTGTGAGGTGAATACTCGTGGATACAGTTTTTGCACGGCACATTTCTATTTATTTCTTTGCTTATTGGTACAAAACATAATGCAAAGGGTTTAATCGTTGTACACGAACTGTTCTTATTTATTTTCATATCCACGAAGTGCTGCTTCGTAGACTTCAGTTGAAAAGCAGCACACCCATTTGTTAAATATTTAATTTTGAAAGCTTCGGCACTCGAAAATCCTCTTCTTTTAGGTAGATAAGGCTGCTTCAGTCTTCTACGACGGGATGGGAGTTGGTTGGACAACACTAAAGGGATTGGCATCTAGGGTGAAAAATATGGGGGGGATGTAGGGTACACCTTCCACTAAAACATGCGTTTGATTAAACGCATTCCCTGAAATAGTATGGAGAATTGTTTTTATCGAAGCAAAATACTAGCTTCAAAATATTTATCGAAGAAAATTGCTCCATCATCATATGGATATGGAAGCGAATCGATTTCCTTATCCATCAGGGCCAGCACTCTAGCTTCTGTCTCACTGAGCTGAACAGAATAAGGACCACCACCAGTGCCTTTAACTTCTTTCTAATTAAAATATTTTTGGATATATTGCATACTTATTTGGGTGTTAAATGAATTTATATTATTATTATTATACAGTGTGTTCAGCGAGGAATGGGACAGTCCAATATCTCGGAAACGAGTGGAGATTTCAAAATTGCGAAAATGTTTTAATAAACCTCACTCAGGGGGACATATTTTGTGGTGAAAAATAAAAATAAAATACCACCCATCATTGCTAGGTGGCGCTATCTGACTAATTTTTTAAATAGAATGATATATTTTTATCGCATTTTTGGATTCCATAACATATTTGTAGTAACTTTTATTAAAACTTCTACCAACCTATCTCTTTTAGTTTCCGAGAAAAAAATGTTTTCAAAATTTTAAGTCGAAAACATGTTTTCAAGAAATCGCATTGACATTTGAGTGAATAGAGATATAAGAACAAATTTTATACGTGGTGCTTCCAATAGTTACTTTCACTTACGTTAAACGATAAATGTATTTTTTTCCTTGACGGCGTCGATCGGGAAACCGGGCAGCATACAATTCTTGTGCAGCCCTGGAATTCTCCATAAATTAAACCATGATTATCTATTCAATAAAGATACTCACCAATGAATCAATCGTTGCTTCATTTGTAGGACCATCAATGAATTTTAACGCTTTATAAAATTCTCATTTTACAACGAACTTGTCTTCCGCTGCCTGGCCACTTTTTGTTTTAAGCCGTTTCCTGCTGATGGTTTGAAACTGGCACCGCAAGTTATATATTTTGGCCGATACTTCTACTGCAGAAATTTGCAAAACTTCAGAAATTTTCTCTAAAGAGGGTTTCCTCATATTTCTGTTTTTATAATTTTCAGATGAAACATCCAACAAATTGGAATGTTCATCATATAGTTCAATTAATGATAATGTTAAATCACGATTCCATATTATTTTTGCCGATTTTGTTGAACTTGCCTGTCCTGACATGTTTCCCAATCACTAAAATATTAATTTCTCTAAGTCCCGGTTTTTCAAAGAATCCAACGCCGGATCAAGTCCGACACCGGCTTCGTTACTAAGATAATGGCTTTCTGATTGGTTAAATCATAGCAACGAAGCCGGTGTCAGACTTAACCCGGTGTTGGATTCTTTGAAAAACCGAGCCTAAGTGAGGTTAAGTTTCGGTATGTATTTATTTGCATTATAAATTATAAATTGTTACGTTGTCATTTATTAAATACTTAAAATTTATAAATCAAAATAAATATACACATAGGATCGATAGGGGGAAATTCGGGAATAAGAATTGTTATGAAGAAGAAAATATAGCAGTGTAGAAAATTTCTTACAGAACATTAACAGGGTAGTCATGGTTAAATTCGAAACCTGTAAGGTCGGTGGTAATAAGACAGATATAGAGGGTAATTCAACGTTCTGGAAAAGCCGACTGGTGCCTTTATTTTTGAAATGAGGTATAAAAGATTTACACAAAAGTTGTTGCACTGAAAGATGTCTCTTTATTAAAATTATTTTTTGCCATACAGCATGTCCCATATTTCTTGTACGGAAATCAACTTCTTTATTTCAAATGGAACATCCTGTATTTGGCTTTATTTTATGATTGCTTGATCGATTTTAGTGCGAGGTTATACTAAGTGATTTTGTTTAAACTTAGTATTCTTTGAGTTATTAGCATTTTTCTTCAAATTTTGACAGATGCAGAGCAATTTCGAATAATCAATATCCCGGGATTAAATAAAACTGTAGCAATGATATTTTGGAGAAGTGAAAGCAAGATGTAGGAGTGACTGCCTTCATCAATAAAACCAAAAAATATTATACATGGTTTGAGCAATTATATGACCAAATCAGAAAATTTCAAAACCCTGTAACTTGCTAATTTCAAATAGAAGTGTACATTTTTTAAACCTTTATTGAACTCCCCATAAAATTTACTTTCATGTTATTATACACTTCCCTATACCTAGAGTTAACAGTTTTTGAAATATTTGCAGTTCCTTGTAAAAAGTGTCAAATCAGGCAACTCAATTAAAACCGTATTATGCATTTTTAATTAAAAAGTAACAATTGCATACTAGATCAATTAATTAATAGGTAATTCAAATTATATTATAAGCAAAACAAAGGACAAATAGGGAAGCGTATAGTAACGTGAAAGTAAATTTTATGGGGAGTCCAATAATGGTTTAAAAATGTACACTTCTATTATACTGTATATTTGTGTCTAGTCTATTGACATTTCATCAAATGTTAAAATGCAATATTTTTGAATTTGCTTCATTTTGGAAACTGTTTGTTTTAAAGTATTAAAAACAAATAAAAAAGTATTAAAGGATTTTGTAATAAATTTAATAATGTCTGTTTTGAAGGCAAAACCCACATTTTTGACAATAGTTTTAATGTAAAATTTTAAGGTATAGCTTCTACCACTAGACTTAAATAATAATGAAAGCGTCATCACTTTTTCGTCTAAAGTAAAGCGTCGACCTCTAGATTTTAATTTTTGGCAGCGTATTTGAATGTGGAATCATTAACGTGCTCTAATATATTATCTAAGTGTGGTGACCTTGATGACTTTTCCTCTAACGCTTATCTTTGTTTAAAGGTTTTGACTTTGCGCTCAGAACGCGCAGATCTTGCATTTAAATTTCGAACCAACTTATACAAAGTTAGATGTCAAATCCGTTTGGCTTGTTACATTTAGAGATTTCAAAATAGCCCTTCTTGGTACTGAGGAATCTGAAACAAAAGTATTTGCAGTAGTTACTTTTTTTACCACTATTAATATTATATTTATAATAATTTAAAACTGATATTCTTATTTTAAATTACTTTTACCTATTGATTGAACATAGCATTATTCATCATTATGTGTTTAACATAATTAATGTCTAATTTTTATAACTACCCTTTGAAGGAACTATGTAATATTTTTTGAATAAAGTAAATATACTTATATCACTATTTGAAATTCGAAAATAATTATTTACATATAAAAACAAGTACCTGTCTGTGACGACGATGTGCTAGGTTTCGGCTGGGATTCTGCAGACTGCGGTGATTTTTCTACTACATAAAATTCAGTATCACTCTCTGCGTTATTCATTTCTGAAACAGGCGATTGGTCCGGAAAAGGGTAATAAATCAAAATAAGTAAATTATAACATTTATCTAGTGGATTACAGAGTAAAAAAAAAAATGGTGCGTGTGCTTATGTACGCGCGTTAGAAGTTATACTTCTTTGGCATAATACAAAAATAAGTTTATGTAGCACGCAAACAATTAATGGAAATAAACTTACGTGATCATAAACACTGTTGGTAAAATCTGAATTCAATTAAATATTTGCATTTTAAAAATTCTGTCGTTCCTATTACCTAATCCAAAGGGGCCGATTATTCCATCTACTCTCCCTGTACCTACAACTTCATTACAATCTCCTACAATTATTGAATTTTCCTGCCCCTTCATAAAATCAAGCACATATTCGATGTCGCTATAAATTGCCTCTACAGCCTCATCACTGTAATTCAATGTGAACATATTTATCTGTCTTATTACCGACCTTACAGGTTTCGAATTTAACCTGTTAATTTTTTGTACGAAATTTTCTACCATGCCTATATTTTCTTCTTCATAACAATTCCTATTCCCGAATTTCCCCCTATCGATCCTATGTGTATATTTATTTTGATTTATAAATTTAAAGTATTTAATAAATGACAAAGTAACAATTTATAATTTATAATGCAAATGAATACGTACCGAAACTTAACCTCACTTAGAGAAATACGCTTAAAATATATTTTAAAAAACTTATAGGCACTATTTTTATCACGAATATTCACAATAAATATTATCAATCTCTACACGCATGTAAATATATGCAGTAGACATTTCCACCACTATTTTGTTGGTAGCCTTTTTTCTTAAACTGTAAGTAGGTTTAGTGATCGTAAAATTTCACTCTCATTATTCTTTCATAACACGCCTAAATAACTTCAAAAAAATCAAAATGGCGGACGCAGTTTGCCATTTTCACCTATTTTCTACTGAACCTGAAATAATGTTACATACTAATGAGTTACTACAAATTATTACGATTTAGCAAATCTTAGCTTAGCAAATTTTCCTACTGTTGTCCTGAAGATTCGGTAAAAGGATGACAGTATGTTCCAATAACGAAAATGGTGTAAATACTTTCTCGTCAAAGGAACATGCTACCCCCCCATACTATGTACATATATATATATATATATAAAATGAAATAAAAATATAATACATGAAATTTAAATTTAAAAAAACTACATCTTTGCTCTTTTCCTTTTCTGCTGGAATAAAACATTATATTTTTATCGATTCGTTTTCTAAACAAAGAAATAAACGTATCTACAATAATTCATAAAACACTTACGCCAAGGTCGCTCTTCTTTGCAATTCTCCTCCCTTTCTCCCCCCCCGGTTTGCCATCGTCCGAGGCTGTAACAAATACAACTTGCATAATTTTATATTGAAATATTGCAGTGATACGCTGTAACTAGACACTGACACACTTACCGTTGCAACGTCGGCGCTAGAAGATGGGGAGGGGAGAGGAGTGCTCATCCTTAGTGGAGACCCTTCCACCAAGGATGAGTTGGAGCTTTTGGGTCGGTCGAAGCCGCCGCAACCGCCGCAAATTCATCCGCTTTTTGTTTGCGGCGGGCGACGGCCTCTTCCCGTTTCTGAGCTTCGGCGGCGTGTCCCTCTCGCAACATCCGCGAGCCGATTTCTTGAAGGCATGTACCTGCCACAAATTGCTGAGCAGGCGGAGGCAGTGTTGAGAACCACCGTCGAAACTCGGGTAAGTTTAATTCTCCTTTTCTGGACGTGAAATCACAATAATAATTATTATAACACGCCAATTCATTCATGTTACACTTTGCGTGCTACCAATGTAATAATTTATTATGGTTTCGACCGGTTTCAAGATTTAGAAAATCTCATCATTTTTATTACGAATGTTCACAATAAATATTATCAATCTCTACACGCATGTAAATATATGCAGTAGACATCTCCACCACTATTTTGTTGGTAGCATTTTTTCTTAAACTCTAAGTAGGTTTAGCGAGCAACTTCATCATGTCGATTTTTGTTGCATCGTGCGCGTGCATCGTAAAATTTCACTTTCATCATTCTTTCATGACGCGCCTAACTTCATCCTGTCGATTTTTGTTGCATCGTGCGCGCGCATCGTAAAATTTTACTCTCATCATTCTTTCATAACGCGCCTAAAGAAGTATAACTTCAGTGATAAATGGTAATTTATTTGAATCGTCCTTATAAATACTAACCACAAATAATCGGGTTCAAATGAGTATTTCTTTTAAATCTTAATGGAGCCAGAGATCACAATAAACAATTTCAAATGTAATTCGGTTCGAAATCGTTCACACAATCGCAAAGATGACATATTATTGGGCCATATGAATAAAAATGAAGTAAATGCTTAGAAGTAGAAGGTAGGAGTATAAGCAAATGCTCCGAGTAAAAGGTAGAAGTATAAGCAAATGCTTCGTTTTGTATGAATAATGATTACCTTATACTTGCAAGCAAATGCTTCCAAAAATGAAGTAAATGGTACCTATCGAATTTCAAGTTGAGCTTGTAGTGTGACGTCACCCAAATGGCGAACGCCACAAAAGAGGATTCCGCCGCAGCTAAGCTCGAGCCGAAGATGGGGGTGGGCAAAACTGAAAAAGGGCGCCAAGGAGTTGTTGGCTGATCCTCCAATGAACACGCAAACACAGCGGTCACAGCTCCTAAAAACCGCTGGTACACAATAGGGCAAATGAATGAAAAAAAAATAATAAAACAATATAGTCCAATAATAAAGCCAGCATATAATAATTGAAAAATAAATAGCCCAGAATGAACATACAATATAAAAAAAATAGTGGTAAATCAAAATAGCTATTAATATGAAAAAAAAGTAGTACAACAAAACTGCGGGAAATTTAGACGCCCGGTACTCACGTTGCGCAAAAAAAAATAAAAACCAAAATAGGCGCCGATGACACGGTAAATACCCTACGCGGTTGGAGCTCCGCACGCGCAGCGCACCGACGGGTCAATCGCACGCACCCTACTCAAACGCAAATAGACGCAAACGGCAGTATCGACCGTTGCTAAATCCCGTTACAAAAATACATATGTACTATAAGTTACAGTTGAATACGCAAGAAAACTAAGCAAAAATTTATCAAAGCAAACAATTGTTATACTATCTAAATAACAACAAAGTAATTGATAAAAAAATTAGCAAAACTATTGGATATACTGGCAAAATGATCCAACCATAAATGAAAATTCTAAACAAAACTACATGAATTATATGACAAAATGACAAATTAAATTTAATTATACATGGGACAAATTACGTCCAAAATAAACAACCTGTTGACCACAACAAGCCGTGGCCAGGCATCTACATTAAAACTAGCCGAACGGGACGATTCCTGAACGAACTAGCGGCGCGAAAAACACGAAAAAATACAATTACAAAGTGGTCACAAAAAGCTGTGCCGGGCGCTACACAAAAACCAGCCGTTGGACACGATGTTCCAGACGGACAGGCGACGAAATAATCAAAATTGATATCTGACCTTCCAGATGATAAAATGCTGGTCAGCTGCTACAGCAAATCACTTTCTTGTAGCTCAGCGTGATCGGCGCTTCTCTTAACGTGGGGAAAGTGCAGCAAAATCGAAATTTGCACCCAAGGAAAAAAATTGCTCCCAGAAAAAAACCCTAAAATGCCGAAAAGACAAATTAGAATAGAAAATAAGAAAAAGGAAAGGAACCAACACCGATGACTGAAGATTTAAATAAAAGATGAAAAATAAGACACTCACCACGTGGGGTTTTTTTCTCCAACAAAACCAACTGGACTCCAAATGCGAGTTAAAATCCCAAAAGGCTTAGAAGACGACTCCTAAACTTGCACAATACAACCAAATCGACGTCTTCAAACGGTCGGGACCCAAGAAAATCCCAGAAACTGGTAAGAAAATCTATTTCCCAAAACTTGGCGTCACCAACCACTCACAAGAAGAATACAGCCGGAAGTGCCGTTTCAGAAAGCAAAACGGAAATTCCAAAAAAACCGCCGACTAAAATACAAGGTGGCCCCATCCGAAACTACAAATGTACCCAGAAGTACCCTAGATTTCCAAATCTTCCAGAGGCGTCACCGGTAATGAAATAGGTAACCGAAGAAAAGAAAGCTTAAAATGACTTGCAAACCCAAAGGAAAAGAAGATAGCAATAAGAAAAGTCATAAAGAGGTCTCAAGAAACAGAAGAATAGATAAGACAATGCACAAAGAACCGAAAGATGAGACAGGGAAAATGAAAATGAGAGGCGCGCCACTGAGCATTTAAATGGGAAAATGTCCCACACAAGTTGGCAGAACCGAAAGTAACTAAATTAACCTCAAAAATCTGACAACAGACTAACAACAAATTGGAGGCTATTAAATGAATAACTATACGACCAAATCGTGGAAAGTGAACGACATTCCTCCCCAAGGTAGGCTCAGCAAATTATAAATACGAAAGATGAACAATTCCAAGGCTGAAAAGAATAGAAACATGAACAGAAAGCTACAAAGTACAGAGGCAATAAGGGGACTCAAAAATTGCAGGTAAGTGAGACAAAATCCATAAGACTAGCGAACCTAACAAGAAATAATAATTTTAAGACAGTTCTACCCTCAAACAAATCGATAGAAACTCAACAAGACAATGAACGGAGGCATGATCGAAGAACAGGTGCAAGAACCGAGAACAGGGGCAATCAAAGCAATAATAGACTAAATATAAGTGAGAGACCTAAAATAGGAATACAAGTACGGTAATCAGAGCACGATGTAAGTACCGGTCTATAATAAAATGTAGAAAAATACAATTGTTGTTTTAATGCCAAATTAAAACGTAACAGTAGAGGCACACCCCGTTAACCGGGTGACTGTAGTGTGTTTTAAGAAAAATCGGCAGTTATTTACTGTGTGCTAGTTATAAATAGGCGATTCTGAAATGTCATCTTCTGATACTGACACTGAACATGTTGAACATAGAGAACACAGCAGCAATGAACTGCAATTTATAGCTAAAGCAATACATACGAACCCGGAAATATTAGCGAAGTCACAACTTCCAACAACAAAAAAGAAAAAGGAAGTTGCTATCCAAAATGTAATCGAGAAATACAGTATTATTTGTTCGCATCATCACCTGTCGTACCGAAGAATTTTTCCAAATTCTGCTGTCATGAACAGATCCTGGCCAATTAACAACCACACTTGTAAATATATATCTGGCGTCGCAGGTTGCATGTATATTTAGTGTGCACTGATTCTTTCGATTCATATTATACGCATCACCGTGACGTTTTGGTATTTTCACATGCGTACAGTCAATTGCACCAATTGCAATAGGAGCTGTACACTTATTTAGCCATACCTGCTTTGCCTCCATGATTTCTTGTTCACTCTTCGGAAATTTTATCCAATGTTCAGCCTGAGCACGTATGCTTCTTGTAATATTTCTGACAGTTATTGAAACTGTCGATTGTTCCACGCCCTGTTCCTCCCCAATTCCCTTTTGGAATCCTGGATCCGCCAAATTATACTTTAAACAAATCTTCATCCTATGTACCGCAGAGCTGCAGACAGAGCAGCACCTTGATTTTCGTTATCAACGCCTAAAAATTAGCTGACAACCAGCAACCACTCCACGTTTTCCTCTTCAAAGCGAAATAAAACTTTTAAACTCTGTACTACTTTGAGGTGATTTTATAGGTTTATAGTTATAGTACATTCATAACTTCAGCCATTCCGATAGTAACTACACAAATTGAAATCATTTTAGGTGGTGCACTCTTGGAATTATCGCAAACTTAAACTTACTTCACAACTGTGCATCTACTCTGGACTAGATGCATTTTTTCCGAAGCAAATGCTCGTATGTTTGAAAGAAAGCTTTCTTTTATTCATACCAAAAAAGTAAAACCTTTTCCTTACTAAAAGCATTTACTTCGTACTCATGAGCAAAAGGTTTTACTTCATTTTTTATTCATGGGACAGAAGCATTTGCTTCAAATTTTTCAAGTAGGGTAAGGTAAGGTATATTCGTGATAATTATGGGTTTTTCGTTTAGCGTAGTTAACGGTTTAAATTCTGCACAGCAAAAATATTATAGAAAGAAAGACTTACCACTTAGGAACAAGTTACTGTTACAATTTTATGTAAAATGTTGGTGAACCTAATAAAAAAAATATTTAAAAAATCGTGTTCCAGTGAGGTTATTTCGTGACATGGATATTTAATTTCGTGATAGAGGTAAGGTAAATTCGTGGTATCCCAAATATTGCATAAAAAAATTTACTAATAAAAAATAAAATAAATTTATTAAGTAAAACTGCGTTTTCAACATTAAAGTAAATAAAATATAAATTCTTTGAAACAAGGAATAGTGAAATACGTAAATAACATGTTAACATACAACTTTTCAGTCTTCGTCAGAATCATCCTCAGTGTCTTCATTGTTCCCGCACATATCGCACATGAAAACATCCTCGTTGGCATCAGAAGACTGGCACTTAACGTGGTATGGAACCAGGCAGTAGGAACATTGGACCCACAAGGCACCATTTTTTTGACATCTAGAAAATAACTGCTACCACACATTCCACAGTCCCAGTCATCACCTTTAGAAACCGCTTTCTTAGATTTTCGTTTAGCTGCGACTGGCGGTTTCGAAGAAACCATCGGGATCGGTGATGGTGGAACACATGATGACGTGGATGCTTCGTCGATTGATGAAGAAGGCACATTAGTTTGAAAATTGAGGCACTTCGCTCTTGAATCGCGTTTCTTTCGATTCGGATTTGCAGTAGAAGGCTTCGTCGGCAGAGTCAATATGTTGCTAATTTCAGAGTTTTGTTGAGTAGCAACTGCTACACCATCATTGGCTATCGCATTAGAAGTTAGTAGAGATGGCGCAAGAGCTTCCTTAGGAATGGCATTTCTATTGAAAGGGCATATCCCAGACTTTCTAAAGGGCTAAAGGCATTTATAATGTTTGATGAGGAAAAAATAGAGATTCAAGCTGGATTCAGTAGGGTATGAAAGTTGGTTCTATTAGGCTTCTCAGCATTTTCCTTCATATAAGCATTTAAGCTTTTCGACCAGTGAGCTTTTAATGATTTATAAACACCCACATCCAGGGGTTGTAACAAATGGCTAGTGTGGGCCGGAAATGTAAATAAGTAAACATCATTTTCTGAAGCAAGCGATATTACTTCCGGATTTATGTGTGACGCATGGGAATCCATTAATAAAATTACCGGTCGAGCAGGTGGAATTGATGCAATGAAGAACCGAAACCAGTCCATAAAGATGTCACTGTTGATCCATCCTTTTGTGAAAGTTTTACTTGAGCATTTGGCAGGCAGTCATGCTTCAAACTGTCATTCCAACGGACACCTTTGAAAATTATTAAAGGTGGAATCCATGTTCCATTGGCGCAAATACATCCCATCATGGTATGAGACTCCCCTCTATCGGCATATGTTTTTTTGTAGACGTAACGCTTTCCAAGCGAGGTCACTACTCTGTTTGGTTTGACAACATAAGAAAGTCCAGTTTCGTCGCAGTTCCACAAACGATCTGGATTATCTTGAACTCCAAGCCTAACCATTAATGCTTCCAATTTTGTATAAAAGTCTTCCATTATTTCAGGATTTGACATTGTAGCTCTATAAGCAGCCAGGTTTTCAGGGATACGAAGGGTTAAATTAAACTGATTTAACAAATAAATACTTCGCGAACTACCAATATATAACGTTTTATTTAAATATTTTACCGGTTTCAGGATTCACAAAGATCCCATCATCAGAAATGTACGAAAAATTGTAAACAAATTATTATGACAGTTGACAAGGAAACTAAAATTGACAAAACAATACAAAGAATAATGATATCCATGAAAAAAGATAACTAGATAACTGAATTTCAGTATTTACCTACGGGGTATAAGAAAAACACAAAGGAAAATCGAATACCTCGTAGCTTGAAGGGAAAAAACAATGAATTTAAAGAAAACCATATTGGAAAAAACAATAAATTCAATTGAAAAAACCTTCAAGTGAAATATCAGAACAGAAAAAACTAAATAAACAAAATATCCATGAAATCTTGACAACTGCCAACTGCTAATCTTGAAATAAACTCTGTGGTCAAGTCTATGTGTTCTGTCTTGACAACTGCCAACTGCTAGAATTGTAATAAACTAAAAAAGAGAGAAATAAGTCAAAAAACGGCATAATGGCAAAAAAGAAATAAGTCAAGGATTAAGATGGAGAGACTGTTGTTGAATAATTAATTCAAGAATCAATCCTAATAATACCAATAATAAAACAAAAAGAAGAAAAAGAATCCCATATTGCCAAATAACCTCGAAGGTCCATGGTTTATATGGGCTAGCAAATAAACTGTAATTGATTATTGAACTAATGTCATAATGGCAATAAGAGAACCTGTCCTACCGAGACATGAGAATCATTTTGATCAAAAGACATTTACAAAAGTTTAAATAAACTAGATTGTATTAAATCTACTTGGTCATTAAGTAAGTTACAATTTTTATCATTTTTATGTTTATAAATTTCCATAGACTCTAATATATCTAACTGATAACTTTTTACAAAATTAAACAATAATTTAGTATTTTCTAAAGGAGGGAATCGATGATTGTTATCAAAGAAATGATTAGCAAAACTTGAATGATCGTTTTTTAAACGAAACGATCGTAAATTATTCAACAACAGTCTCTCCATCTTAATCCTTGACTTATTTCTTTTTTGCCATTATGCCGTTTTTTGACTTATTTCTCTCTTTTTTAGTTTATTACAATTCTAGCAGTTGGCAGTTGTCAAGACAGAACACATAGACTTGACCACAGAGTTTATTTCAAGATTAGCAGTTGGCAGTTGTCAAGATTTCATGGATATTTTGTTTATTTAGTTTTTTCTGTTCTGATATTTCACTTGAAGGTTTTTTCAATTGAATTTATTGTTTTTTCCAATATGGTTTTCTTTAAATTCATTGTTTTTTCCCTTCAAGCTACGAGGTATTCGATTTTCCTTTGTGTTTTTCTTATACCCCGTAGGTAAATACTGAAATTCAGTTATCTAGTTATCTTTTTTCATGGATATCATTATTCTTTGTATTGTTTTGTCAATTTTAGTTTCCTTGTCAACTGTCATAATAATTTGTTTACAATTTTTCGTACATTTCTGATGATGGGATCTTTGTGAATCCTGAAACCGGTAAAATATTTAAATAAAACGTTATATATTGGTAGTTCGCGAAGTATTTATTTGTTAAATCATGAACTTCTACCAAAAAGTAAAACAAGAAGATATTAACTACATTAAATTAAACTGTTTTTTGTATTGAGTCCACCACCATTTACTAGCGGAATCGTTTTCTTTATTGAAGAAATTATCTCTTCCAGCATGTTTTGCAAGTTCATGAGCTATTTTTCTTATCATCTGCACTGTTAATCCAAAACCGAGTTCTTGCATTTTTATAATGTAGGTAAATAATTGCGTCTCGAGGTTTGCTGTAAGAGCAAACGGCCTTCCCAATTTGGCAATTTGACGATTATCATCTTCATTTTTCGTTAAATAATCTTTTAGTGTGCTCCGGGAAATACCGCTTTGTTTACTTGCCCTGTAGATGGACATTTTCTCCTCTCTTACAAGTCTTGCGGCTTCAAGCAATTCAAGGATTTCGTACTGACGATATTTTCCCTGAGATATTTTAGGCATTTTAATACTGAAAATAAAGAGATAGGTAAGTTCGTGATACCCTGGATGTTAGGAAATCTACGACATATTTATTATTTAATAGTTATAGTTTACAAATTTATTATATCTATAAACGAAACACGAATGGAACCAGAGGAAATGCACAGCGAACAAGCGGTAAAATTTTCCCGTGCAAATAAACGTTAAAAAACGTAAGAAAGCTGCGTCACAATTTAAGCTATTACAAAAAACTGTCGGCGAAAATTGCTTGTATAACTTGACAGAGTCATTAGGTAACTGAAAAGCAATAAAATACGTAAATTTTGGAAACTTACTTTTGCAATATCCACAAAAAATAAATAAACAACGGTTGCACTGCAGAATTTATCGGTTTCCGGCATCGGAAAGAACGGTACTGTAAAGATAATTGTGCCAATGGCGAAGGGCATAACGCATCTTAATTTGCGCGTGCGTTGGACGTTGTCAAGCCTTTACACTGCACCAGTGTTGCCAACCCTACCGATTTTACATGTTATCTACCGATCTACCGAAATGATGCATAATTCTACCGAAATTTCATTTTTTTATAATACAATTAAGAAATAACCGGAAATTGCGCACAGATCATATTTCGTAGCGCCTTTGCTTTTTCCTTTCTTCTTTGGGAACTCGTATGGTATCATTTTAGTGCAGCGGTACATTTTAGTTATGCAAAAAAACCTAGAACCAAAACAAAACGAAGTCGCCGTGCGCCGCGATTCGACGGCATATTTGCGGCGATGGCTTTGTTTAAAATTCCTACTCATTGTTTTTCTGTTAAAAACCGAATCTACCGAAATCTACCGAAATTTGGCAACCAAGCTTCCGAAATATTTACGACTGGGGTTGGCAACACTGCAGGTGATGCTTCTCTTTATTCATATGGCCCATTGAACACTGCCATCTAATGAGAACTTTTCTAATTTTGTAGAACTTGCGCGCCGCTAGTGGATGCGGTAAAAATTAAACAGCGAACCATTGCCACAAAAAAGTTAGACGAGTGTGACCGCCATTTGCAAAAGTGATAGAGATCAAATTTAGTATTTTTCGTTATTACCGGACATACCGAGAACGGAGTTGAGAAAAGTTGCATACTCGTATTAACAAAGTAGGTTACGGGTTTTTCACTAACATTCTGGCCTCCTGCCATGTATTTTTGGCATGAGAATTTTTAGTTGATCTGCCGACCGCACATTACATTGGTTATCGCGAATTGACAACCATTAGTATCCTAATTATTATGAAACTATCTGAAATTTACGAAGGAAAATACATATCTTCTACAAGGTAAAAGTTTAGGACTGTTACAAATGCTAGAAGGAAAATTTCTAAATACATACAATATTTGGTCCTCCTACATTTAATAAGATACTTATCCTAAATTTAAATACATATTTTTCAACAAGGAATTTCAATCGACTTGGTAAGGAAAATATTAAGAATACAGCAATTCAATTGACGTATTATAAAGACAATGATATACAGGTGGTTCCATTTAAAATGTTGGAAATAGTATGGAAAAACAGGACAGCCTCTTTGAGTTAAAATGATTTTAAATCTTGTAAAACTAAAAATGGAAAGAGACTCCCCTAAGAACTTTTGTCCTAAAGAAAAAACGAGGTCGCCAACAATTTTAAGATGTACCTAGCTGAATAGTTTATATTATACTAGTATATTATTCTACGAGCGAGTTATGGTGGCTAGTATTAACGAAGATGAAAGTAAAGTGCGAGCCGTAGGCAAATGCTTTAATTAATCCGAGTTAATAATAATAATAATAATAGCCGTAACTGGAGAGTGGAATAATTTACTTTATCTGTAAAACTCCGGCTACATTAGACTCCTTAGTTTATATAATTGTACAAAACAAGTAAACCTTGGAGGAACGTTTTCATAGAAACGTGTGTATAATTTATATATACATGATTTCTGACAAAATGAATATAAATCTGGCATTTTCTGCGTCAAAGCAATATGGGTATGCTACCTATAACAACCGTTTGTTGTTTCTAATGAAGCATTTAATACTACTCGTACTTTTATACTTACGGCACTAAACCTGCCAGTTTCATCGAGAGTAGGTGTTTGACAGAACTAGTCATACAAAATGAAAATCAATTCTCATTCGATAGTAAAATTATTCTCCGCGATATTTATGTAAATCAAATAGTTAATTTTAAGTTAGGGTGGTTTCATATTACGCAAATGAGTGTCAAATCACTAGACGCTGTTACTGAATGCAGCTTTGAGCAATTCAAATCTTGACGATTACACAAAAACACTTGGGCTTTTATTCTTTAAAATATGAAGTCAAACAACAAAACGGTGGATGCTATCGGGTACAGCCCAGATCTTTGACCCCTTAGGACTTCTTGGTTCAATTATTATCCGTACGAAAATAATTTTGCAACAATTATGTTCACTAAAAAACGTCATGGGTCGAACCGGTCCCCCCTCCTCATAGCATTTTCTGTATTTGGAATGATTTTGTCCAGGAACTACCTCATTTAATTAAACTTGAAATTCCGCCCCAAAAATTGTTGAATTGGATGGTTTTAGTGACGCGTCGCATATCGCATATGGCACTGCCTATATTAAAATTATGTATTTATATTTTTTCGGGGATGCAGTCTGATGGTATATAAATAAAAACTGTTTGTATTTTTTCGAGCTTTCGGCAATTTTTATTGCCTTCAGGATAAAATTTCGCATTTTGTCATATGTCATAACATTCATGTATGTATTTTTATATTAACAAAAATTTTATTCACTCACCGTAGTTTTTCTTGAAGAAGGCAATAAAAATTGCTGAAACCTCGAAAAAAACACAAAGAGTTTTTATTTATATACCTACCATCACACTGCATCTCCGAGAAAATATAAATACATAATATAAAAAACCAGTCGAAGAAGAAAAAATATACATCTGGGCCGTGGGATCTTGCTGGCATGCGCGAGTGAGTAGTCGTTAATGCTCGGCAACAGTGCCCGCGGTTTGGCTATGGATGGGTGACTTATTTCTGCGCTGTGGCTAGGGCGCGCCTTGCATCGCCTATCCAGCTTTACCTAATGAGGTTTTCCAGGTTTTCCTCATTCTCGCACTAAATGGTGGGTAGAGTACTAACAACTGTAGGTCGTTCCTGTGACGCACCTGCGGCCAATAGTAATATGCCGCCTCCTGCATCCCGCACAAACTATAGTTAGCTTATGGGGCTAACCTTAGGGTTAGTAGGAGTGAGTAGAGATATTATTATATTAAAATTATCAGTGGCGCTACTCTTGGCTCGTTTAGTTGACACGCTATTAAAAACATTAAATCTCAAACCAAAAAATATATGTCTGTGGACCGATTCCACCATCGTGCTGGCATGGATAAAATCGTTCTCTAGTCCTTTTCACACGTTTGTAACAAATCGTATTTCTGAAATTTAGTCCGTGTCGTTTGTTAACGCTTGGCGTTATGTAAAAGGTAAAGACAATCCCGCGGATTTGTTAAGTAGAGGCATACTGCCAAATATTATTCAACATAGTACCTTATGGTGGCAAGGTCCGAAATCTTTACCGCAGAATTCTGATGTGTGGCCTACGAACACTCAAAACTTAAGCAACAGCGATTTGTCTGAAAAACGAAAGGTTACTCTAGTAACTATCGTAATAATTAACCGATAATTACCTATTCTTACAAAACACTTTTCATTTGCAAAAACTCAACGAGTGATAACTTGGGTTTTGCGTTTCATGAAAAACTGTAGAAACCTGGAAAATAAATATTTAGGCAACTTTTTGGTAGTAAATGAACTTGTCAACTCGACGAAACCGCTTGTTCAACTCGTGCAAGAAACAACATTTGAATCTGAAGTATCCCTGCTTGCACAGAATAAGCCTGTGAATAAAAAATCGTCATTATCGCTAAATCCTTTTTACGACGCGCGTGATCGTCTGATACGTGTAGGTGGTGGGTTAAAAAAAATTTCTTTGACCTATGACGTTTAACACCCTATTTTGTTGCCTAAAATTAATATCATAAACCTTTTAATTGCACGCTAGTATTTACAGCAACTTCATGCTAGTCTTCAAGGTACCCTAGCGTCAATTTTTTAAATAGAACCATGATGGCTCATCGCGATATTTAGATAGAACTATTTTTTACGAACCATTTGATACCAACACGATATATTTTATTGAAAAATACTCATAGATATCTTTTTCTTTGTATTTATTAAATAGTAAAACAAGTGAAAACTAACACATTTACTCGAACATTTATTATCAGCAGTAAACGTAGCATTCTTCCCCGTTTCTTCTGAAATTTATTATGAATACGACAGATTATAACAATTATTGTTATTATGCATTAGTATAAAATAAAGTAGGTACCTGGGAACAGTAAGTTAGCTTAAAATAAAGTACAGTAACAAATGAATTAAAATTCCTTAACAATAATTGGGATTCATTAATTTGTTCATTTGCTTTACTTCTAAGGCAACTTGGGATATCCAGGTACCTACCTGTCTAGATGCAAGATTTAATTTGCATCCAAAAATTTTTTAAGGTAATTTTTTACCCAAAAGTGTCAATACCATATCTGGAAGGACACGTTGGTTCCAAAAATGTAAAAATATACAGGCTTTTCCATTTAAAAATTCGAAAGTGGGTTCATTTCCGATGGCACCGGAAGTGCCAGAAAAATTATAGCTATTCAAAATAATACAGATTTACATGCCATTTGACTGCCCCAAATTTCAAATTAAAATCTTGAAAAACAAAAATGTTATAGGAGTGAGCCTGATCTCGTGGTCACCCAGTATTCATGATATAAATTGCAAAATCATTATGTATGTACAACAAAAAGATATATACAATTTTAAATCAAAATAGAAACAGCCAGCGGTATCTGGCGATCAAATTCGGTATCGCTTGATCTACGGAGTATGTGACTTAGCGCCGGTTTTTCCATTGATAGTTAACTGAGACGCTAAAGTTAACTAGGTGTTAAAATGATAAAACCGTATTTCCATTCATAGTTAATCTTGTTTCGTTAGTTAACTAGAAGATCGATTTAACTGGTAGAAAAGGTGCAGGTTAACTAACAGTTCATCATGACAGATTGCAATAATTAATTATTGGCACTTTGAGGTATGGGACAACAAGGAATTTTTTCAACGTTTTCAATTATCTCCTCAAACTATTGAGAACATATTGGAGGAAGTGGAGGACGTCCTTCAATATCCGACAAATAGGTAAGAAACTTATTGCATGCGCTGATTAAAGCAGAACCCATACATAGAAACTTCAAACTTCTAGAAATGATGCCCCGAGTCCATCTGAACAGCTATTATTAACCCCCAGGTTTTATGCAACTGGGTCCTTTCTAAGCGTGGCTGGATTTCTCCGGAGTACATAAATCAACTGCCTGTAAGACCATCAAGAGGGTAAGCCAGACTGGCTGCTTTTAGGCCTCAAGTTATCAGAATGCCAGAAACAGAAGAAGAAAAGGCAAAAGCAAAAACGAAGTTCTTTAATATTAGAAGATTTCCAATGTGCATTGGGGCTGTAGATTGCAGTCATGTGAAGATTCAGTCACCCGGTGGAGATTATGCTGAAATTTTTAGAAATAGGAAACAATATTTTTCCTACAACGTTCAGACCATTTCAGATGCTGACTTGAGAATCATAGATATTGTGGCAAGATGGCCCGGATCATCACATGATGCTCACATTTTTCGCAATTCAGCCATAATGAATTTATTTGAATTAGGACATTATAGAGACTGCGTTATTGTTGGAGATAGTGGGTACCCGATAAAGCCATACCTAATAACTCCATTACGAGATCCAAGAAATGAAGCTGAAAATCTATTTAATGAATCGCAAATACGAACTCGTAATGTTGTTGAGCGATCATACGGAGTTTGGAAGAGACGATTTCAAGGACTAACTTTAGGCTTAAGGTTACATCATACAACAACTCAGTATGTTATTGTATCTACAGCTGTTTTGCACAATATCGCTTGCAATGAAAACGAAAATATTCCATTTGTTAATGAGGAAGAACAGGCTGCAATAGATCTAGTAAACAACAATTTTCCAGAAGATGCACCAGAAAATGTCAATAGAGCGGGGCCTAACAATGTTACCAGGCACAATTTAATCTTTAATTATTTTGCTAGGTTGTAGTTATAAAAAGAAAATTAATAATATACGTGATTTTATTATAGAAGAACCTTGAAACTAAACCGAATAAGTTTATTAAAATTATTGACTGGTTTCAAGATAGCTTTAAATTCTGACACAAGAGAAACAAGAAGGCGTTCTTCACCGTTACTGAAATTAGCAGACCTTTTCTTTTTTCCGGACATTATTGGCATCACACTTGATACACCTCCACACAACTAGATTCCAAATATTTCTTTTTCTTACCAATTTCAAATTATGATTTCGCGGGATTTGACAGATTACACTAACGGATGACACATCACTGTCGCCGACCAAATGCAATATTTTAGTTAACTGGCAATTAAATAACCAAACACTTCAAAGTGCTTGGAAAAACGCATTTGTAGTTAACTTGTAAGAAATAACTAATGGTTGTCTAACCTCCATGTTAACCATCAATGGAAAAACCGGCCCTTACAGTTAACGTATCTCGCGCTTGGCGGTATAAGTTACCGGTCGGCCACGCGTTGACAAACTTACCTACCAAAATCTACGGACGGATGTAAATCGTAATTCGTAATACCTGCTATGGTTATTCGTTGGGAGTAAATGTTGTTTTCGGTGTAATATAACGGCGAGGGACTCACGCAGTCTTTCGACAGCGAACTTTCCATAATGAGTGTGCGGAGGAGAGAATGGGGAAAACCCGCAAATTTTGAAAATGATCATATTGAATAGTTTACTACCCAAAACAAATTCCGCAACTTTCGATTTTTACTTTTGAGTCTTATTTTCGTCATAATTAAATACGAAACATGCGTCACGCTCGAGACACAATATTTGAATGACGCTGGTGACGTACGGGGCCTACAGATTAGGTAGGGGTTTTCACATGCGCAAACCGATCCGTTTGCACCCTGAGCGCTCGTTTATTTCTCGACTCCTCCCACCTTTTCCAGGGAGACGCGTAAACACCGCGGCGCAACGGATAGGTCTCCTACGCCACAGAAAGCGCGCGTTTTAGCCATCCCGGTCATGCTGCTTTCTAAGTTGCAAATTTTTCGTTCAGCACGGCACATAATCAAAAGTTTTACGTGGTACGCGATACATATTCTATTTATGCTTGATATTACAGCACTAAAAGTTATAAATTCGATTAAGCGGGTCTTCCCCATTATTCTGCCTTGCGATTGGCACAATTTCCTTCAGCGTAGATGATAGAGGTTTGTTTGTGTATAGACAATTAAATTCGATGCTAAAGAACTCTTGCACAGAATTTAACTTAGGAGTGTAATAAATTAGGCTTGCTTTTCGACTAGCTCTAATCAATTACCTGCTTTTACGTGTTATTGGGAAATCTTCACATATGTTCAGGGCTACGTCCAATTTAGCACTAGTATCTGTAGACGTGATCGTCTTCAGAGTCACCCCGAGTTCTACGGCTTTGCTCGAGCAATGCGAGAAAAGTGCTGTCCCGATCAGGATTGCCAACACGATGTAAGCCGATTCCTTACCTCAAATCAAATAAATACCCGCTTTTACCAGCCGTTTCCAACCAAATAACCGTTTGCCTTCCCGTAATAAGAAAATTGGTTTTTATGAGAAATAATATTATAATTTGGTTACGATTTCATTTGGGTATAAATGAAAGGACGGAAACAAACAATTCTCCTAACAGGTTTTATTATGTAGATACAACGTAAATTAACAAAAATATACCTTAACCTAAAATCTAACCACTGTTTCATGTTTTGTCAATATTAACATTCGCACATTCCTATTCCATACATTTGAGCGTAACATACCAGCGCTTGGTTCAAAGTCTAAAAGGCCCCCACTACCTTTAATCCCTTTCTTAGTGTGCAGTAAAGCAGCAACAGTTGTGCTTAATCTGTTTCTGGCATTTGTTTTCGTGTCATTTAAGTCATTAGAAAACGGCAATGTCATTTGAACTTTCCGTTGTTTGTATTCCTAAATAAATATCCTCAAGAGCAATATAATTGCTTGATTTAGTGTGATTTACATGGAATATATCTTGATTTTTTAAACAAGATAATTTCATAAAATTGCAGCACAAAACCCGTAACATGTTTTCAGTTTCTGATTTCAGTTTGTGAAGGAGAGGTGTTTCAAAATTATTTTGAAATCATTCAAAGTCTAACACATAGCTCGTGAAATAGAGATATTTTGGTGAATTTGTTAGCCATTGGTGCCATCATAGACTCTGTGGTTTTTGAAGGGTCACTAAAAACAGTTTCAGTCAAATAAGAATATAATGGGTCATACTGCTCCAAGACACGATCTATGCAGGCTTTTAGTGATAACCACCGAGTATTTGCTGGCAAAAGAATTTTATGAGTATCAACTTTGAAAAAAATTTGGAACAATTTAAATTTTTTTTGGCGGCTGTAACTTCGGCTGAAATGAACACCCAAATCTCAACAAGCCTTCCACAGATCTAGGGAGTAATAAACATGTGCTACATGCACGCAGATGGATCATATGACACGAACATTTGACTGTTGCTATATGTGGCAGATTTTTCTTAAGTAAAGATGCAACTGATGATGCTCACCAAACATGACATTTGTCGTATCAGAGGAAAATCCGACTAAGTTACTGAATGGAACGTTTTTGATTGTATGGTATCCTTTAAACATTGGTAAAGTACTTGAGCTGTCGCCACACTATTTTCTACCATGTTAAAGAATCTGGTTATCATTATTTGAAATTATGAGTGAAAAAATGACCCGTTGCTTTTGATCTTTTAAGTGCGAAGTTTCTTGCTGTTTTAGAATCGCGAAATATATCTGCACAAGGTTTAAAATATCTATTAGGTTAAAAGGTAAGTTGTTTGTTGCTAAAAGACCAGTTAGTTTGAATTCTGCTCTCCTTGTTTCATTATTTGCAGACAAATAAACCATGTCTGTAATACTTTTATTGTTACTGATAAGACGATAATTATATTTATATTTTCTGAAGCACTATGACGAGTCAGGTCACTTCTATGTGCAGATATATCGTTTCACAAACTTTGCAATAAGCAAATTAATTCCCTTTCCTTCTTACATTTGTTGATTTCACTAACCAGCCTTTAACTTCCTGAATTTCTAACCAAGATGAACAAAACTTGTTTACCCCGGCCCGTCCCCAACATTTGTGACGCTTTTTTGAAACTGAAGAATCTTCTTTGTTAGAGCTTGATGCTTCTTCTAAACAGTTTCTTCTATGTCGCCGTCTTTTTTTCGGCGCCATCTGCGGAGTATTTGCTGTCTAAATGAAAAACTATTTGTCACGTAATTAGGTATACTAAATCATGATTCTTTTACCTTCACTTGGTCATCAGAAAATTTATTCGCTTTCTCCAAGCCTTGAGTTTCTTCCTATTTAATACATGTATAGATCTTAAGAAAATTCGTCAAAAACGGAATACACCAAAAATCTTACATCTGCCACCAACCTTTCATTTTGATTTTGCCGGATGCTTGTTGGGGGTCGGAGCTTTATTAACCACTTATCCATTATAATATCCCACAAAAGAAAACCTAATAATACGTACCGAATTAAGGTAAAGGGCAGACAAGAATTAATAGGCGTAAATTTGTATTAGGTTTTTAGGTGTATAACATAAAATAAGTAACTTTTAATTGTTTGATGCCGTGTACGCAAGCTAAGTGAATCCCAAAAAGAAACCTCCGGCATGAAGAAAAACCTAGATTCATACGAAAGGGGGAAAATGGCTATTCATTTATTTGAATAATTGTTGCATTTTCTTTTGCGTCGTTACACATCATCTCCTCTTCGAATGAGATGAATGCCGGGTACGTCACGGTCAGGTAACTGCAACAAGACAACGGTACAAGGGTTAAAAGTAATATTTACCTACGGATCGGATTCTGCCTCCGGCTTCACGCCCTTGACGTAAACTCTGCCCGCTTCTCTTCCACCTGGATCTCGCAACTTCTAAGATGACCGGAGTAGTTAGAAAATGAGAGTACTGGATACGAACCCCTTCGGAGCACATAGCGCCATCGAGTTCTCGAGGTGCCATCGACTTCTTCGGCAAATGACCTTGAAAGACACCAGAGGCTGCTGAAGGAGTCGTTGAGGCATCCGAAGAAGTGTCTTCAGCAGCGGCATCTGCGGCAGCCTCTGGTGTCTTTCAAGGTCATTGCTGAAGAAGTGTGCATGTCTTCAGCAGCGTCTGGTCATTGCTGAAGAAGTGGTGTTCAGCAGCAGCAGCAGCAGCAGCAGCCAGGCGCATGCGCCGGGGCTATTCCTCAGATCAGTCCATCGAGTTCTCCAGGGCGTGTCTGCAGCAGCCTCTGGTCAATGCTGAAGAAGTGGTCTTCAGCGGGCAGCCTCTGGTGTCTTGCCATTGCGCACCCAAGCCGCCATTTTGGCTGTGGGTCAGGCGCCTGCGCCGGGGCTGTCGCGTACAAAGCACGTGTTGTTCAGGCCAGTCCATCCTGGCCCCATCCACTTCTTCGGCAATGACCAGAGGCTGCTGAAGGAGTCATGTCTTCAGCAACGGTGTCTTTGGGGCCTTTGGCCGTGGCTCAGGCGCATGCGCCGGGGTTTTCGCAAACGTTCTGGAAATGACGCCGACCGGGATTCGAACCCGGGTCCCCACGCACCGGAGCCCTCGCTCCAACCAACTGAGCTAATCGGCGGCCCACAAGCCCGTCTTTCAAATCATCCGTATATACTTATGATTGTAAACAGAAGTTACAGAATTAATATTTATTTTCTCGGAAATTTACAATTGTTTATACTAAATAAATATTGATATTAAAGTTTAAGAAAAAAGCACGTTCGCCGCCGATAAGAGATGTTATAATTGTTTTTATTATGGGAAATAACCTTTCATCTTGCCGATAGGATATGTTTGTTTAGGTTTGATCCCACGCTCTGCATGTGCATTTAATACGTTGTAGACACTACAAGGTGACCCGTTTGTTTGTTTGTATTATTACAATAAAATAACATTCTAGAATATTCTTCTGATTGTTTATTTGAAATTACTTGTTATCTTAATGCGTTTCGGACACGTGTGGGAAAAAAACATTCTAGAACATTCTCCAGTTTGTTTATTTGAAATTACTTGTTATCTTAATGCGTTTCGGACACGTGTGGGAACCATCTGATTGATATATGCAAACATCTTAGTTCTCGGTAGTAGAACATTCTACATCGCTAATTATTTGAGAACAGTAGTCTAAATTTAGGCTAACCCCTACGTAAAAACTATGTCATGTGGGGTGTCAAATTAAAGGACTCGACTAGAGGTATCGGAATATTGGGGTGGATTTTAGGGGTGGTTTTTGGGGGTGGTTTTTGGGGGTGGTTTTTAGGGGTGATTTTTAGGGGGTGGTTTTAGGGGTGGTTTTAGGGGTAGTTTTTAGGGGTGGTTTCTAGGGGCGGTTCTTGGGGTGGTTTTGGAGGGTGATTTTTGGGGGTGGATTTTAGGGGTGGTTTTTAGGGGTGGCCACTCACTGACCGCGCCCCCGGCCACGCTCCTTGCCCCGCCCACCTAGATCATGTAGGGTATCAAATTAATCAGCTCGATGAGACAAAAAGGAATCTATAGTTATTCTCCTACTTCCGAATTCTTATCAGTAGTTGTCTGTCTGTATGTCTGTCGGTCCGTCTGTCTGTCTGTCTGTCTGTCTGTCTGTCTGTCTGTCTCTCTCTCTGTCTGTCTGTCTGTCTGTTTGCGAATACAGCTGTCTGTTGACACAGACAGCTGTATTCGCAAACACCATGGCTGATGACACGCTGTTGACACAGGCAGCTGTATTCGCAAACACCATGGCTGATGACACGAGCAAGAATAAGACTGCGCATGCGCACGGTTGTATGGAGAGTATTTAAGCAAGAAAATTAACGGTGCTGTCAGTTAGTACTTGTGCTTCAACAAGGGAACCGCATTTGAATAATGACACACATAAACGTAGACACGTTTCGTGTTCTGGACGGTGCTGTTTTGGATGAGTCAGCACGCCGTGTCGAGGTGCACGTACATCAACCGTTCGTGACAACAACAACATTCAACGCCAATGACGAAATTCGCATACCAATCCACCAACAAGACGTTTACGTACTGCCGCATCTAAGCAGCATCTACATAGAGGGCAGGTTCATCAAGGGTGCAGGAGGCGGAAATGCGGCTTTAACAAATAACGCCCTCAGTTTCCTCTTTGACGACGTCCGCTATGAAATAAACGGGGTGGAGGTGGATCGAACAAAAAACGTGGGCATCACGAGCACACTGAAGGGTGTAGTTTCTCTGAATGTGGGTGAGGTAGGTGCCCTGGAGAATGCCGGCTGGACGAATACGGGAGACTCACCGAGCCACCTTATCGACGCGAACGGGAACTTTAACGTGTGCATCCCGGGAAGAATCCTGCTGGGATTCTTGGAAGATTACCCCAAAATTCTGTTAAATGTGTGTCACGAGCTCATTTTGACTCGATCGAAAAACGATAGGAACGCTTTCGTGGGTAACGAGGACACCAGAATTGAGTTGAGCAAGGTTCATTGGAGGGTGCCGTACGTCTATCCATCGGATGCTGAATACCTAAAACTTCTCAATATTGTCGAGGAAGAGAGAACGTTGCAGATATGTTTTCGCAGCTGGGAGCTGTACGAGTATCCGGTGTTGCCGCAAGCTACGAAACAAACGTGGGCCGTCAAGACTGCAACACGGTTGGAGAAACCCCGCTACGTTATTGTCGCCTTCCAGACGAATCGCAAAGCGAATTTGGACACGGATTCAAGCAAATTTGACCACTGCAATCTGACAAACGTCAAACTGTACCTGAATTCTGAGTGCTTCCCCTACGAGAATTTAAACTTGGATTTCTCCACGGGGAAATACGCCCTGCTATACGAAATGTACCAGAACTTCCAGAGTTCATACTATGGAAAAGTTGGCGAGCCGTTATACGGCAAGGAACAGTTCAAGGATCTAGCGCCCATCGTGGTGATTGACGCATCAAAGCAGTCGGAAAGCATCAAGCCTGGACCCATAGATATGCGTCTAGAATTTGAGTAGAGCGAGAATTTTCCGCCCAACACAACCGCATACTGTCTCATCCTGCATGACCGCATCGTTGAGTATACACCGGGTAATGAATCGGTCAGAAGAGTGGTATGAGAAGCTGCAGGGCTTCGATTTGCCCAGAAAATACACGCATGCCTACTCTGTATACAGATTATAGTTTTAATTATATTGATGTAAAAATATATTCAACGTTTTTATTTTTGCGAAAACCCCGGCGCAGGCGCCTGGACCACATCCAAAGGCCCAACAGCGCCTAACAACAATTCTGATTGGATGCTGCCCACAACCACTCTCATTGGCTGTTGCCCCGCCCACTCTCATAGCCAGAGCCCGGCGCATGCGCCTGAGCCACGGCCAAAGGCCCCAAAGACACCGTTGCTGAAGACATGACTCCTTCAGCAGCCTCTGGTCATTGCCGAAGAAGTGGATGGGGCCAGGATGGACTGGCCTGAACAACACGTGCTTTGTACGCGACAGCCCCGGCGCAGGCGCCTGACCCACAGCCAAAATGGCGGCTTGGGTGCGCAATGGCAAGACACCAGAGGCTGCCCGCTGAAGACCACTTCTTCAGCATTGACCAGAGGCTGCTGCAGACACGCCCTGGAGAACTCGATGGACTGATCTGAGGAATAGCCCCGGCGCATGCGCCTGGCTGCTGCTGCTGCTGCTGCTGAACACCACTTCTTCAGCAATGACCAGACGCTGCTGAAGACATGCACACTTCTTCAGCAATGACCTTGAAAGACACCAGAGGCTGCCGCAGATGCCGCTGCTGAAGACACTTCTTCGGATGCCTCAACGACTCCTTCAGCAGCCTCTGGTGTCTTTCAAGGTCATTTGCCGAAGAAGTCGATGGCACCTCGAGAACTCGATGGCGCTATGTGCTCCGAAGGGGTTCGTATCCAGTACTCTCATTTTCTAACTACTGACCGGGGAGATTACTCGGCTTGTCTTGAACGGTTCAGCATATTTAGGTGCTACCTTGGCCATGAATCCTTGGGCGGCACCAGAAAGCACGTGGGTACGCTTGTAAACCACGTTTCCAACTTTTGGACAGTACTGTCCCCCTCCTAAGGTTATAATGATGGCCTTGTTGAGTAAACGCCTTCGCTAGGTTCACTGGAACCATTTTGTCGATGTCGTGCAGCTTGCCGGGGGTATTTTTCAGTATTGATGCCCCTCAGGTTTGCCTGTCTATAAAAATTCCTTTTTCGTAGGGGTTGCTGCTGCGGTAGTTTGTAGCATTGGCAACTTTGGCATTGTCGGATATGTTTCTTTATATCCCGGTACATGCCCGACCAATGATAATTTCTCGAAACTCGGTGTCCAGTAATTGGTCCGTCGTGACATTCTTTTAGGACTCCCTTGCGGTATTACTCTGGTACACACCATACCCAGCAGTCGGAATGTCCATCAGCGGCGCGTTCTGTAAAAGCATTCGGAAAACATTTAAATATTTTATTCTTACTGATTCGGTATTCCGGGAATTGATTTGGGGATTCGGTAATTTTCCTTCGGAGTTTTCTGAGCCAGCGACAATAACTATCACTTCCACATCTTCTTGCGAACTGCAAAGGATTTCTTGGACTCCCAGCCACATCCTTCCGGTTCCAAGCTCAATTTTTGCATTTAGTGCTGTCAGCTGGTTCGTCCCTATGACAAGGTCGGTCGTAAGGCCTAAGTAAGTAGCTTTACATGTAGCTTACGGGTTTCCCATTATTTGAAAATAATATTCGTACTGACTTAAAATCGGAACTTTTCGGTTGTTGAACTGACGGACAAATTTATTTTCAACTGGGCCCGGCTGGATTCCATTTTCCTCAAAATGTTTCCGAACTTTGTGTCCAATATAGGAGCAGCTAGCGCTAGTATCCACAAAAGTCTGGAAACTAACACCAAAAAATGTTTAACTGATGAAAATTCTTACCTCTCTCGTGGTTAAGGTGATTGACTATACCGTAAGTTCGGTTGGCGGTAGTCTGGAATTGATTTCAAATCTTTTCCTTACATTATTCCGAAATTCAGGTCTGTTCGGTTGCCGATAGGATCCCATTACCTCCGACGACGGCAATCCACAGCAATCTCGGGTCAAAGCATTTTCCTTGCCACATCTGGAGCAAAATAATTTCGGCTTTCTCCGAAAATTAATTCTCCAGTTACCTGTCTGCCAACTACGCCAACAGGATGCTCTGGAATATTTTCCATTATTTTGCGGACTATTTCTAGGCCTTGGAGCCGCAGATTTCTTCTTGGAGATGGATGACCTGTAGGTATTCCTTGTCATTCCTTGCTGTTTGGAGCCCGTAGTACGTGCCGTTTCAGTTACATAAGCTTGCACGGGATTCGGAGGTGGTTTGTACCAAGCACTTTCTTCACTGTCCTGTGATAATTTTCCGTATCTTATCACCAAGGTCAGCAATGAGATTGCATACTCTCTCGCTTTCTCTCTAAAGGTGGGTTCTGACACGCGTGCTCGTGCTTGTACTCGGATAGATTTACGTTCTTGTTCACGATTCGTCCACATACGCGTTCTGCCGTTCAGTTCTGTGTGACACTTCGACTCGCGAGGATCCATCAACTTGCGAGCCGCCATGTGTGACGAATGACAATGATACCATTATTATTGCTTCCGCAAGTTGCGTAATTTTACATTTGTCGTTAAAACCAAAACAAAGAAGAAGGCGCCGATGGTGGATGTCAACGGTGTTCAGAAATCGAAATATCTACAGTGGGGAGAAACTTTTAGCCGATTTAAGAGTAGAAAATCTACATTTCAAAGCATTCTGCAGAATGTCGCTATTAGATTTTGATACCCTTATTAATTTGGTGGGACCAAAAATAGGTAAAAAGAAGCAACATTTTGAAAACCTATTTCTGTAAAGGAACGATTAGCCGTCACGTTGAGATACTTATTATCTGGAGATTCATACACAAGCTTCAGCTTTTTGTTCAAATTTTCGAAGCAGTCTTTTTTCATCATTATACCAGAGGTTTGTTCTGCACTTGTTGAATATCTAAATTCTAAAGGAACTCGTAGAGGAAAGGCTTTATAAATTGATACAATGTTTAGAAATAGCTCAATTTTTTGAAGGACCAATGATTTCCCCATGTTTTGCGTCAGAATAAATTAATTGTAGACATTCCAACACATGTTTAATTATATTTGATTCAAAATGTTATATTATAGTTTCTGTAATTGATCATTATTTACATTAGCATTAATTCCTTGGTCCCAAAGGGCCAGCATTTGGTATGCGGCAACGAAAATGATGATTCCGAACTTTGGGAACTTAGTGAGTAGCCAGAAGAATTTTGGTCGATGTCTCTAGCTGTTTGTTGAAAGAGATCAGTGATCACGTGCGCGGTGTTCCATTTGCGAAACCGGTTCCTTTGTAGTTGCAGCTGTATTGTTTACAGCTGTATGATTTACGGGTAGTGAGTACTTCTCCATTTCGTCATCGAAAATGACGTCGCCAATTACCTTTCGTACATAAGCACATGAGTATTTATTAAACGATCGCAACTTTTTGGCTGTGAATTCACCGTATACATTAAATTCATCTTTAATTTTCTTCAAGGTGGCATTCATAATATCATAGCATCGATTTACTCTAGGATCTTCGTGTTTTCAAAATCTTTTTCAAAGTCTTTTTGGTAGACAGAAAAGTTTTTCTTGGAATTTCAGGTTCAACTTCTGTGTCTCTTTCAGCACCACCTTCAGCTAACTATAACTTCAGCTAACTCTATAACTTCGACACTTGTATTTCTACTATCATCCTTTTCAGAACCGACCTCATCCACATCTGCTTCATCAAGAATTTCCTGAAGAAAGGAAGAAAAATGATCAGGTATTTATTTTTCTTCATTTATTTAAGATGCCGCAAACTCAAAACGAATGGTTATGTGTTGCTGACGCATTTTTGGCCATATCCAATTACGCCCTTTCTTTTCCATGCAGCTAATATCATAAGCCAGAGCTTCATCTAATTCATAGACTTTTAAAATTTTGCCAGGATAAAAATTGTCTTTATATAAAACAATAACCATGTCTCCCTCGCTGATTAACTCCTCCTTTTCATATTTATCAGTCTTTTGGTGATTGTCTTGTCTTGAAATAACTTTTTTCTTCGGAAGAACATTGGTTTCCATGAAGATTTTCATTACCTTGAAAACTACTATCTCCCTGTATGAGTGGTACTGTACCGTTCGAACAACTACTCCTCGGGCAAATACCCCGCCAGGTATTGAATTATAGGACTAAATCCAGATTTTGTGTACTACGAGATCTATACAAACATATCGTTGGGCTTGGAACATCCTTAGATCTCTACGTACTTTCTTGCTCTACCAGCAGTAGTCTTGTGTATGTCAGAAGTTTTTCAATATTACATGTTTCGAATGTGCATGGAAAACCGTAGATCACTGGTTTCGTCCTTTTGGAACTCATCAGTACGGTGCTTTGCCCTACACACTCGAACCAGGCAATATTGCTTGCTGTATATATACATACTTACACGCTTGGTGCAAGTATTAGCAAGAGCTAATTATTAGCCGAATTATGCGGCAGTAATGAGTGGTACTGGACCGTTCGAACAACTACTCCTCGGGCAAATACCCCGCTAGGCATCACCATTTCGTTGCAATGCTTTATGATACACTGCATAACCGTTTGTCCCTTCAAAACTCACCGTATTTCGTAGGCAAATCTGTAAATTTGTTTGAGATAAAACGACGAAACTTAATTCATTTCATGAAACGATTGCGATGAACTTACAACAGAATCACAATTCAACTGAATCAATTTTTCGTCACTATGTAACCGATTGGCTTGATTCACAATTTGACGATCAGCTGTCAAACGACATTTGCGCACATGCAGTGCTGTCAGATGTAAAAATAAGAAAACAGTATACCATCTGTAAAAAAGTCGTATATTTGGGAGTTTTGAATTAAAAACAGTAGTACACATTAAAAACATTTATTTATTGGACAATGTTTTGTTCGAATCGTGAGTTATGGTCTTGAGTTCATACAAAAATCCCATAGAAAAAACACTTTCAGTTTTCCCGAATTTTCCCATTTTTCGGGGAACTTTTCCAATTTTTCTTTCCCTAAAAACCTTATTTGGACTATTACGAATATTTAAAAAAATTAGCTAAACCGGTGCAACCGTTCTCAAGTGATGCGCTTACCAACGAACAGCCTTTAATTTTTATAATAATAATAATAATAAGTCGTTTATTTAGCAGTTGCTATTTACAGTTTGCAAATTTCTTATTCTACTCACCTATAATTAATGTATATACAACTAACGGTTACCTAATTCATATCCCGAAAGAAACTTATTTTCACATTATCTTCTTACTATTATTAGAACTTATTTAACTTATTTAACTACCTATATATAATTAATGTATATACAACTGATGGTTATCTAATTCACGTCACAAAAGAAAATTATTTCACATTATCTACTTACATAATTATTAGAACTTATTTATCCTATTTACTTAATAACTTAATAGCTAAAGTTTACTGGACGATTATGTATCTTCGTTTTAATATGTGCTTAAATTTATTCAAGCTTTCAGTTGCTTTAAGATCATTATCAAGTTTGTTGTACAAAATAATCCCTTTATGAAATACAGAATTTTTGGCTGATTCACTATGTCTTACCTTTAAAGAAAAGTTGTCCCTACCTCGTGTTAAATACTTATGTGTAAATTGCTCCATAAACCTGTTTAAATAGTTGGGCATCAATCCCATTCTTATCTTATGGATAAAATTTAATGTCTGGTATTCCAAATAGTCCCTGATGTTCATCCACTTTAGTACGTACAGCATATCCTCTATCCCAGTGATTCCCAACCTTTTTTTAGTCGCGACCCTTTTTTTATTTAATTTAATTTAATTTATTTTTATTACTAATAAAAGAAACAAAGCGTTTTAAAAAATTATTTCCGAAATATTTTACAAAAATATTGTTACTTAATAACTAAATATAAATAAAAAAAAATTAATGTGATGACTGATCTTGCATCTGCATAACAAGTTTTGAAATTCTTGGTTGAGTATGCGTCAAAGTCAATCTCATGTCATCTTGAACATTCAGTATTTCTGGCCTTTGATTTGATTTGCTAAAGAGTTGAAAAACCACATTCACAAAGGTAGGTAGAAGCAAATGGAACTAGTACCCGGAAAGAAAGTAGCACGAACGACGCATGGCACACCAAAATTCAGTCAACGATTTTTCCTGAAGTAGGTCACGAGCTGTGGAATCATTTCGCAGCTATAAAAATTCATCCTGTACTTCATCAGGAACGTCGCCAACATCCAATGATGCATGAAATGGGTTCCTTACTATTGCAGCTTCTTGATCAGACAGCTCGGGGAAATAACGTTGAATTGCATTTTCAAGGGATTGAAGGTGATCATCAATTTCCTCTTTTAGATTCTCCACAATTCCTGTCTCTGATGCTTCGGCCGTTGTGCATAGGTGTTCAAACATTGCAAAGTTTCCATGATTATTTGCTTTACGTCGCCAGTTTCCAAGCTTGGAAACGAAAGCTTCGCCCGTGTTGTCAAATGCAGAAAAAAATATTTATATTTTAATAAATTAATTGAAGAATGTGTTCTACTATTCACTACAGGAAACTGTCTGGGACCCCCCCAAAAAGTCATTGCGACCCCCTTGGGGGTCGCGACCCACCGGTTGGGAACCACTGCTCTATCCTAACATACCTATTGCATCCCAATATTGCACGCATAGCCCTGTTTTGCAGCACCTGGAGTCTTGCGATATCAGTTTTTTGTCCCATAAACAATATTGTGCTACCAAAATTAATATGCGGTAGTACTATTGTATTGTATATTAGAATTCGGGTTACTACAGTTAAGTTTGTACTTGCTCTTCTTAATACTCCAATTTTCTTCGCCATTTTTTTACAAATATAATTTACATGTTCTTTGAAATTTAACTTTTTATCTAGTATAAAACCCAAATATTTCCATTTTTCAGTGAGTTCCAACTCTTCGCCCAGGATTGTGAATTTCAAATCCCGTTTCATGAACTCCTTGTAAACATCACCTCTTCCGAACAACATTGCTTTCGTCTTAGTCGCATTAATCTTCAATTTATTCGCTAGCATCCATTCGGATACATGTACCATTTCTTCATTAATATATTGCACTATTTCTACTACATTTTTGTCTGCTAAATATATAATTGTGTCGTCCGCAAAGAAGTGAAATTTACATGTTTCGAAGATACGTACAACATCATTAATATATAAGACAAACAAAAGCGGACCCAAAATGCTTCCCTGAGGGACGCCCACCTCAATCAATTCGCAATTTGACTCCTCAGAGTTCCACTTCACTATCTGCTTGCGGTTGGTCAGGTAACTTTCCAGCCATTTAATGACTTGCCCCCCTAGTCCGTACTCACGCATCTTGCATAACAACCTTTGCCTGTCTACCGTTTCGAATGCCCTTTTTAGATCTAGGAATGACTTCCTTCCATTCATTCAAAATTAGCTGGAACGCACTTTCACAGCTATGCCCTTCTCTGAAACCTGACTGGTATTCGGACAAAATATTATTTTCTTGGATGTATTCTTTCTATGTACGTAATACACCACCAACGGTCATAAATTGACATTGCTAATGAGAAAAGTAAACCTTAAGAAGCACACATGTATACACTACTTTGACTAAAATAATAAGATTAAGTACCTATAATACTGTAAATTATACAATTTTTTATGTTGGTAAATTTTTTTACTTCGAAAAATAACATTGCGTATGAGAAAGTTGAAACTTATGAAGCACACATGTAATTAAAATTACTACAAACTACTTTCACTAAAACACGAGTTTAGAGTATCGTTTTTTAATGTTGGTAAATTTTGACATTTTTTCTCTAATTTTCTCTAGCAGTTTTTGGAACTTATCTGCCGGTTAATCAGGCACGTAACTACGGGGGGGGCTGGGGTGGGCCAGGGCCCACATAAAAATTGCTGGCCCACCCCTGTGCCCACCTCCACAGTAAAATTACAATTATTATGCCCTATGTCTGGTGTGTTTACAGCACACACCAAACATAATGTATCAACAATAAAAGCTATCCGCATTCTGCTTTTTCCGTAATGAATTTGTTCTTTTAAGACCGTGCCGCCTTATGTAATTATTATGTCTATGTCGATGTATAATATGTCAATATGTGTATGAATTGTGACAAACTGCATCGTCTCCGGCTGAACCACGCAGAAAACAGTTTGTCTCCTTACTTTTTTCGTGTGTCGGCGTCTGACGCCGCAAAGGATTTGTTACACGCGCGTCGGTGGGTTTCTTATAATTTTTTTATCTTATTATTTTTCTAAGAAACTTATTTGAAACTTACTTGAAGAAGACATCATTTTTAGGAAATAAATCATTTTTAATTTTAAGACCTTTGACTGAATCACAGCATAATACAGCAGTTAAAGTTCTTGGCGGTGTCTTTGAACTATTTTAGCTGCATTTGGTGACCTCCATCTGTAAGTGATTTACTACCGCGGCGTTTTATCAATCGGTTTGACAATGGTATTACCTCGGCGACGGACGAAAAAAAAACGTGCGTAGCCTGAGAAGTTCCGCGGGCTACGCTGCGCGAGCTAGAAAATTTAGGGAGAGCTGTTCTGCTGTATTATGCTGTGACTGAATTTTAACATCTCATCCACTGCGAACTCTATTAGAGTTCCCCGTGTCTCATCCCATCGCCCCCCCCCACCATACACGCACCAGCCCACTTTTACATTCAGTGGCCCTCGGTATGCCTCCTCAATTTTGTAGGTCTAGTTACGTACCTGCGGTTAATATCTCGCAGTCGGATGTAGGTGCGAGTTCTGCTCAGTGAAAAAAGTACTTCCAATGGGACCTTGGACTCTGTTCTTTCTGCAAGAGTATGGAAAATCTTTGCTTCATGCGTTAAAGATTTCCCATGCATTGCAAAGAATTCTGATTCCAGAACTAAAGCTGCATCGAATAATTCATCAGAGGGTTGTAATAATAATGACCCTCTGGAGATAAAATCAATGAAGTCAGATGCATGTTTTGTGTTTAATTGAGATTGATTTATATTTAAATTTAAAAGCAATATATCGCAGTGCCTCCCGATTTATACTCTCTTTTACTTCAAAAGATTACATTATTTGCATTGTTTCATCACCTAACATGTCCGCAGATAAATATTCTGGTTGCACAAATGAACTGCACATAAATGTTTCCTCTGTCGATTCAACATTGTCTGCTAAGTTTGAACGCATTTTATGAGTCATGCATATATCATTGGAATCTGTGCTGCCTGTTGGAATACTGTTGTATTGATCTTTTAGTACATTGAGTAAGCAACTTTTATTGCTCTCTCTAGTATTCCGCTTTTCGGTAAAAAATGCTTGTGAATGTTTTACCATTATGTACCACTTTAGTCTGTGCTGGGAGTCGAGTGGCGAAGGATGATCATTGGACCACCATGCCCCTAATATAAAAAAAATCCAAGACGTCTTGGCTGACTCTAACTGTTAGGACGTATTCATACATCTCTATCAAAGATCTGTTTGACAGTAATATTCCTTTCTGAAATGGAATAAGATCCTTGTGGTTACCCACTCTCATTTTATTAATAAGAGCACTCATCCTTTGCAATAAATTTGTTACGTTTTCCATATCAGTTCCAAACGCATTTCTTGACGGGCAGTTTCCAAATTTTCTTAAATTATAATTGACTAAATCAAACCAGTCATTAAAAAGTTGAACAGTTTCAGCAGACTCCTGCTAGAAACACTTTCATCGCAGTAATGCAAAGCCTTTGCTACAGGATTGGACAACAGTTGTGCAGCAGGACGGACAGGTTGACGCATTGCGCCTTTTACTTCAAGGGGACTTTGAGTTAATTTGGGAACCAATGTTAATTCAGACGTAGATATATGTTAGAGGCTTTGTAATTAATCAACATTAATAATATGACCTTCTATGTTAAAACCATGGTCTATCAAGTGATTTCTACTAAGCTTCGGTAGATGCGGCACGTCAGCATAAACATTTAAGTCGCCCTACAAAAGCCAAAAGATTTTCGTACTTCTGCGCAGTGACGTTCTCTGCCTCCTTTAGTTGCCGAAATCTGCCTTTCCAGCTCTGATATTCTATCCTTGAAGTTGATTATAACATCTTGACTTGTACTAAATTGAATTTTACAATATTAAAATACGTTCCTAAGTTATTAATCTATCATGTTACCTTGGCGATTGACTCGCGACAATTCTATTGTATAATTGAATTGTGTGTTCCTCAGGTGATTCAGACGTTGAAATCGCATACTTTGGGCCTCAATATTTTGGAAGTTAGAGCACGGAAGTTTTTGCAACTTTTTCCTTACCGAGTTAACTATTTCTACTAAGATTAGATTAGTTTATTGGCATAAATTTGGTCAGTGTTGTAACCTATCTAAATACATTTTGTATATCTATAAAGTAATCTATATTTTCTTTAATATTGTATCGGTATCTGTATTTAGATACTTTTGGTAACCATCTGATCCCATATCCCAATTACAAGATACATGATATAGATTATTATTTTTAACTTTTCTTTCCTTTCGGTGGAAAATTGAAGAACCATTTTGTACTACCACTACCGGCCCAGAGTATTTGATGCATTGAATGGGTTGATATGTCAATTGAACGGGAATATGATTTGGGGCCATAACCTAGCATTGAGCTTGGAAATGAGAAAGAATGGTTGTTTCCTACGGTACTCTCAACAATGCAATTTCTTCGATACTTAAGTGATAGATAAATCATAAAACCTTTAACCAACTAGAACATTATTACAGAAATGTTTAAATATTATAACACCGTGCTTCCTATCCTTTGAGCCAGTACAACAACTGTTCGATAAAGGTTGATGAATTTTGAACCCCGAAGAAAGAGATTATCTGATGAACACTTCGAAATGTTATTAGTGCTAAAAAAAATAAAATGTGATTTTTTTATTTCTTTTTGTCAATTGCGTTTAAAGTTTACTTGCACATTTCCCAACCTATGAAATTGATATCAATTTTTAAAATATCTACATATATTTGAGAAGTATCTGTTTTTGTATCTAGATACATTTTCACTATAAGTATTTGTATCTGCATCTAGATACAATTTGTTTTGAATATCTGTACCTATATTTAGATACGAAAAATGTATGTGTTACAACACTGATTATGGTAAAAAAATTTGCACATATCTACGTTTCGGCCCCGCTTGGGGCCTTTGTCAAGATTTCTTTAGCGTAATATATTAGAAATGTATATAATATATTCTTATGTAACATATAGTATACCAAATAAATTGACAAAGGCACCAAACAGGGCCGAAACGTCGCGTCGGTATATGCAAATTATTTTACCAGATTTATGGCAATAATTCACGAAATTTATAAAATTATTTCTAATAAGGATATTGAGTATTTTGGACATCTGTATAAACACATTTAGTGAAAAAGACTTAAAATTTGGCTTGCTTTCGATACATTTCAGTTTTCTCTTGTTTTTCTTTATTGATATCACTGGCTCGCTTACACACAAAGTGCATTCTTGATATCAAATAAAAACGTATAATTGCTTCTGTTAAAGCTTCTTTATGGTCATCACAACCTACTAACTCCACTGACTTTGTTTTCAATCTTGAAGAAATCGAAAATAATGTATCGGCACTAATATTTGCAACATTCAGATCCCCAAGAACCGTGGTCTCTAAAATAACATGGATATATTAGAAGACGAATTAATGTATTTCGCGAATGAGGTATTTTCTCCGATTTCAGAGCAGTTAAGCAAAGGGAACATTTTGTAAATCTCGCAACATATCCACACACGTTTTCAGTAAAGCTTCGCTGCCAAATACACAATAATTACGAAAAATTTACACTCAGTCAGATAGACGCACGAAGCAACTCGTAAAGCACAACTAATAACATTAATAACGCCGCAAATAATTCACAAGGCGGGAAAAGTGGTACTGTGTTAAAGTTCAGAAAACTAATTAATCAGTCACAAACTCATGAAGCAACACGTAAAACGCAACTAATAACCCACAAAGCGGTAAAAGCTGTAGAACTGCGCTAAAGTCCAGAAAACTAATTAAATATACCTCTCTGCCATTAAACGTAATGTTGAGGCAATACTACCGTAAGTTGCCGCCATCTACCGGTCTGCTATGGAGTCTCCAATTAAACAGGTACAATAGACCATGTGCACGAAGAGGGCGCTGTGCTCAAGCTTAGGTTAGGGTCCCTGTATTGAGAGAGTACCGCAATCTCCGCCATGTTTACTCACAATAACAGGCGCCAAATTTGAATTGAATTTGAATTTTATATTTGACATGTGTTACAAATTGCGGATTCACCTTCTGATTTTTGATCCATAAACAAATAAAATTTGACTGTAATACATTGAGGAATAATACTACAGACCAGATTGTGGAAATATATAACACTGATTCACAAAAGACGATAAAGCATAAGCACCAAACAAACCAACATTTTAGCTGGACTTTGATCGACATATAACATTTTGCTGATGACACGGCAGTCCGCCATGTTTACTCACAGTTCTGAAACATAGTGGAGCTATTGATTGCGGTACTCTCTAAATACAGGGACCCTAGCTTAGGTATTGAAATATAACCTATCTTTTACCTTATGCAGTTTTACATTGACGTTAATTTGACGTATTTCGCTAAAATATCTAAAAATATTTTTGCAATATGACATATAATTGCTGTGTACGCCAGTGTTCTTCAGTTTCTGACAAAAACAAAGACTTAAAATTCCGCGAATTTCCTGAAAACAAAATTGTTAAAAAGAAATGGATTATAGTAAGTAATAAAATTTTAGCAGGGGAATGGAAGATATTAAATAGGTCTTAAATCTGCTATACCTACTTTGCATTTACCAAAAAGAAAGTTTCATATTTCAAAAGTTACTTGTAGTTCTAGAGCTAACAGAGCAATGAATAGGGAGCTAGGGAAATATAAATGTGATGTTATGGGATCGGAGGTTAAAATCACGAATGATCCTCCGGTTTATAACGAAGAATGTATATTAGAAGATGTTTGTGCAACTAAGGAGTGGAAGTCGAATGAAATTAATTTTGCCGAGTGGCTGAGCCTGACAGCATGAGTGTATCAAGTATTGGAATCCAAACAGCGATCAGTTTCAAGAGAAAACAATTAATGTCCTATGAATTCGGTTGAACATAACTCCATTTACGAAAGGAGCACAATTAACAGAAGAAAACATAATGAAAACTAGGGTAATTGCGAATGGAAGAATTATTATAGAAAATTTAACAGGAATGGGGAAGAAATTTAAATTTTTGATGGACAGAATACCAAGAAATGTTTGACACGTAACTAATGAGATTGTCTTCAACTGTTTTATGTTCTGTAATTTTAAGAATGCTATTAAATAAACACACTTTATAGGTTGGTGCATTTTTATTTATGAAATATTCTAACAAAGATCAAATGAAAATACATGTACAGTGTACATTCTCGAGTATTGGGAGATAGGGAAGTTCGGCATCCTAAGTAGAGGGATTCGTATTATGGACTTTGGGGAAATTTGTTGTGTAACTCGTTAGCAAAACTAACAGTTCACCTAGTGTGAACGAGATGCATGACATGCGCGTAGTCACACCATATCTTCTCCACCAACGTGCTCAGCCAGTCAGCATCCAGTACCTAAAAAATTTGGAACACAATTTCTGATGGAATAGTCGCCATCTTTGCTTTAATTGAAATTTGGAGTTTGCAGGGGTAATGTTCGGTAAAAGGGCACCATTCTTAAACGTTGAAAGCTTTATGTTACAGAAATACGTGCGACTACTCCTAAAAAATTAAGAAATAGGTACTTAGGCAGTTGTGATGCTTTAGATTCCTCCGGCAGTGTTATTGGATTCCCTTTGGGTGCCGCTGGGGCCTGGTTTATAATCCATCGATGGTATTTTTCACAAATGAACGAACAACGAACGCAATACTTAACTTATATTATACAAACAACTTATAAACGACAAAGTTGCCCTACTGGTAGCTCCCAGGCTCCCGCAAAACCAACACCTCTACTCAAAATTGAATTCAAGACTGACCAACTGCCATGGGTGGGGTGTGTGAACTGCCGAGTCCCGAGCACCCACGACCCCTTACCGGGAATAAATAAATAGGTAGGGGAATAAAATGCATTTCTGCCGATCCCAATTCCCAAAGGGTATAGTATAGGAACTTTAAAAGCTTTAATCTTGGGTGCACTGTGCAACGCAAACCTTTTTCTTTCTGTTGATTGTGCATCCAGAAAACATATTGGGCAGTTTCCTTATTTTAAAACATTCATTTCACTCACGATGCAAAAACCAACAATTTGTATAAAAGCTCATTTGTAAAATAGTAGTTGGAAATTTTCTGCTCTTGGTACATAATAGTATATTGTGTCACAAGGGCAGAAGGTAGGCATTTGCTGGCCCGCAGGCGGCTAAGGGCCAGCAAATGCCTTTCTGCCTGTGTGACGCACAACTGTTTTTCACTTCGCATTAAACCAAATTAGATAAATAACTGAAATTGTTGAAAACTTGTCTTGTTGACTGTTTTGATTTAAACTGACGTGTAATAAAAAATTATGTGAAACGTCAAAAAAGTGCACAAATGACAGTCAAAGGTGTTCAGATTGTGATGAAAAACTATAAAGTAGGGACGTTCGGAATTTAGAAGCCCAAGGGCAGAAAATCTAGCTTTAGGTTATTTTTTAGGGTTACTATGAATCATTTTCAGTTATACGAAGCGAAAAATTATGTACTATTATTTGAGATTTTAGCCGAGGCTAATAACCACATTCGTGAGAAAAAATGTAACTTCAATGTATTGTGCCACAAATAACTATTAATTAGATATATGTCTACAGGCTGTAGATATAATTATTTGGCAATATGGGATTCATTTTCTTCTTTTTGTTTTATTATTGCCATTATTATCATCGTTTTCATCATCAATATTACTATTATTATTGTTATTATTAGGATTGATTCTTGAATTAATTATTCAACGACAATCTCTAACATCTTAATCCTTGACTTATTTCTTTTTTGCCATTATGCCATTTATTGACTTATTTCTCTCCCCTTTTTTAGTTTATTACAATACTAGCAGTTGGCAGTTGTCAAGATTCCATGGATATTTTGTTTATTTTGTTTTTTTCTGTTCTGATATTTCACTTGAAGATTTTTTCAATTGAATTTATTGTTTTTTCCAATATGGTTTTCTTTAAATTCATTCTTTTTTCCCTTCAAGCTACGAGGTATTCGATTTTTCTTTTTGTTTTCCTTATGCCCCGTAGGTAAATACTGAAATTCAGTTATCTAGTTATCTTATTTCATGGATATCATTATTATTGTATTGTCAATTTTAGTTTCCTTGTCAACTCTCATAATAATTTGTTTACAATTTTACATACATTTCTGATGATGGGATCGTTGTAAATTTTACAGTCAAAGAAATCCAATGATCCTCGAACACTCTTTATTTAATCAAATTGGTACCGGTTTCGGGATCATAAACCTAACACCCCATCATCATGGCCCAGAAGCTGCATAACATCATTAATCCCCTTTCACAAAATCACCAAAAAGAACAGTAAAAACTACTTACAGTGAATAATTAAAGCCAGGAATCTACTGCAACATTACACCCATCAAAAACCTCAACAGAGGGGAATAAATCCCAATTGAAAACGGAATTGCTCCGAAACATTCGACAAAAACTTAATTAACAAAGCCTTAAGGGCACTAAACCAGCAAACAAATGTAACGGGTACATAAAAAACATGTTTCTCCTGAAAAACGCAAGACATTCAAAATTGGCACGAAAACTTTACAGAAAATACAAACCCAAGTCCGAGTATCAATAAAGCATCTAATATTGTCCAAAATTTTCCATAAAACTACTCAATAAAGTAGGACAATCACAAATTATACAATTAAAACAGGAAAAATTTGCCGACTCTCGTAAAATGGCGCTAGGAAGCCTTTTTTTGTTTTTAAAAAATTCTCAAAGAAACAAAATCAAATCTGAAGGAAAGACAAACAGGAGTCCCTCTGTGAATCAGAGGGTGAACAAGTCAGCAAACACTTCCGTCTATAAAGACAACTATACTAACAAACCTAAAGTACAAACTACCCACTATAGGTGGCGTCACGCGCACACAGAAACCACTAATTTGAAAATAAACTGACGAAAAGATCGTTTTCACGAAAAGCAGTATGATTATTTAACAAAATTTCGGGGGCAGTGCGTGTCTAGTGATCTCCAGGACTTCAAGATCGTCAATTATCCTTCTATCTTCCACAACATGAAGGATTTTCAGGATATTCTCAGGATTGTAATCGTGACCGGAGGTAAGAATATGGTCCGCAAAAGCAGACGAATCGTCATTCAATCTAATGCAGCGCATATGTTCCCCAAATCTAATCTGAAACGACCTAAGGGTGCGACCTATTTAGAACGCCGGGCAATCATTGCACTGAAGCATATATACGCCTTTCCTTTCATTACGAGGGATAGGGTCCTTCGCTGTGGCAAATAAATTCCTAATTGCTGAAGCAGTATGAAATGAAACTTTGAGAGTCGGACTATTCAACAGCCGAGCTATCTTAAGGGACACAGGCTCCACATAAAGTAACTTAAGATACCTAACGGGTCCCACTTCCTGAACAGATGGGCTCAAAAAACTATTAAAATAAAGGGCAATATTTCGCTTTTTAGTCTGTCTGGTGACGATCCTATTTATTCGATAAATTTCAAAATTATTTTTATGAGCAATTTCCATTATTGTATTAAACTCCTTATCGAATGTCTGCTCGTCGAGAGGCAGACTCAACAATATATGGACCAGGCAATTAAAAACTGCATATTTATGGCGCTAGGAAGCCTTTTTTGTTGTTTTTAAAAAATTCTCAAAGAAACAAAATCAACCTGAAACCGGTCAATCATCATCATAAGGTTCTCAGTCCGAAGACTGGTTGGATGCGTACCTCCACTCTTTTCTATCCTGAGCTAACCTACGCATTTCCCTAAAAGTAGAACATCCTACATCCCTAACTATTTGAGAGCAGTAGTCTAATCTAGGCCTACCCCTACCTCTTTTTATTCCTATCTCTGACTCTAGTATGTCGCGAACTATTCCTTCGTGTCTTAGAAGGTGTCCTACCATCCTATCTCTCCTACTCTTTATTGTCTTCCATACCTTTCGCTTTTCCCCAACTATTTCTAATACTTCCCTATTGCTAACCTTATCTATCCACGGTATCTTCATCATGCGCCTGTAGCACCACATTTCAAACGATTCTACTCTTTTTCTATCCGCTTCTATTGTCCAAGTTTCGCACCCGTATAATGCCGTACTCCATACATACGACGTTAAGAGTCTCTTCCTAGTCTCTATATTAACCGTTCTCGAACATAACAGGTGTTTCTTTCTGTTAAACGCGACTCGGCCCTGCGCTATTCTTTGTTTTATATCTTTAGTGCTCCTACCGTCTTGAGTTATTTTACTTCCTAAATAGCAGAAATCCGCGACCTCCTCTATCTCCTCATTTCCTATTTGTATGTCAACTTTAGTTCTATTTTCACATCCCCTACATACCAAAATTTTAGTTTTATTTTTATTGACTTTCATGCCATAGCCCTGTGTCAAAACTGCTTCCATTTCATTCAAAGCCGCTCCTAATTCTTCTTTGCTAGATGCTAACACTGCTATATCATCCGCAAATCTGAGCATGTTAATAGTTTGACCCTGTACGTTAATCCCTGAGGCTGTTCTGTCCTTAACAATATTAATAGCATCTTCGATATATAAGTTGAAAACTAGAGGTGACAATGCACATCCCTGTCTCACTCCCTTCCGGATATCTACTTCCCTTCGTTCCTGCTCACATTCTATAACTGCCTTTTGCTTTTCGTAGAGATTATGTATTATTCTTCTGTCCCTATATTTCATCCCTACCTATTTCAGCACTTCGAACATCTTCCCCCATTTTACGTTATCGAAGGCCTTTTCTAAATCTACAAATCCTATATAGACGCTTTTTCTCTTTTCTATCGTTTTTTCTATAATTACTCGTAAAGCTAGGATGGCCTCGCGCGTTCCTCTATTTCGTCTAAATCCGAACTGATCTTCTCCTAATATTTCTTCCGCCTTTTTCTCCATCCTTCTTTGCACAATTCTAGTTAAAATTTTTGACGCATGGGAAGTTAAACTGATGGTTCTGAAATTTTCGCACCTATCCGCGCCTTTCCTTTTTGGCAAAGCTACCATGATGTTCCGTTTGTAATCCTCTGGAATCTCGCCCGTCAGGTATATGCGACTAACTAATTTAAATAAACGATCTATTACCTCTTCACCTGCGCACTTTAAGATTTCTGCCTGCAAGCCATCTATACCTGGCGCTTTATTATTCCTTAAACTTTTTAGTGCTAGCTCAAACTCTTCTCTCATTATAGGATTCCCTAGGTTATCCCCCTCTACACTGCTTTCGCTTTCTAATATATCTTGCACTTCCTGTCCCGCATATAAGTTTCCTAAATATTATTTCCACCTATCTGCCTTCTCCCCGCTTTCGATTAGGATATCTCCTGCCTCATTCCTAATGCTTTTGGTACTAGATCCAATTTCTCTAAAATTTCTCCTAATTATTTTATATGCTTCATCAGTCTTCAGCCTACTTCGAACTTATTTTCCACTTCTTTGCACTTATTATCGATCCATTGCTCTTTCGCTTTCCTACATTTCCTAATAATTTCCCACTTGATCGCCTTATATCTTTGTTTCCCTATTTCATCTAACCTATTTTTATATTTTCGCCTTTTCTCTATTAGACTCACAATATGTTTTGTTATCCAGGGTTTCTTACTTTCATTCTGTTTATGACCCAAAATATCCCTAGCTGAGGAAACTACACTATTTTTAATGCAATTCCATTCTTCCTCTATGTCCCTAACAATATTTTCGCCCGCGCCCTTTAGTACTTCGTTTGTCTTTTTCTCGAACTTATCGCGCGTATCATCATCTTTTAGTTTCTCTGGGTCAAGATACCTTCTTCCGCTTCGTTTTTTCAAAATCTTAAATTTAAGATAGGCCTTCATAACGACTATATTGTGATCACTATCTATATCTGCTCCTGGATAACTTCTACAATCCCTAACTTGATTTCTAAATCTTTGCCTAACAAGAATGTAATCTATTTGATATCTCCCTAGGTCTCCTGGCATCTTCCACGTGTATCGTCTCCTAACATGATGGTGAAATAGAGTGTTCGCGACCGTTAAGTTATGTTCATCGCAGAACTCTATCAGTCTAACTCCCCTATCGTTCCTATTGCCTAATCCAAAGGGACCAACTATTCCACCCTCTCGGCCTGTGCCTACGACTGCATTGAAATCTCCTATAATTATTAAATTTTCGTGTCCTCTCACAAAATCTAGCACATGTTCAATATCACTATAAACTGCCTCTACGACCTCATCACTGTAGTTAGAAGTGGGCATATATACCTGTATTATTACTGTTTTTACAGGTTTCGAATCTAACCTAACCATAACTACCCTGTCACTTTGCTGTAAGAAATTTTCTACACTTTGCCCTACTTTTTTCCGCATAACAATTCCTACTCCCGAATTTCCTCCTACAGATCCTGTGTGTATTACTCTAAAATTTCCGCTCCAGAAGTCTCCGGCTTCTGGCCATCGTACTTCACTAATACCTACTACGTCCAATGCTAACCTATCCATCTCAATTTTCAAATTCTCTAACTTTCCTACTTGTTTCATGCTTCTAACATTCCACGCTCCGACTCGTGAGATGTTACACTTATCATTTCTGATGACTCCCCCCGAAGCAGTCCCCGCCCGGAGATCCGAATGTGGGACTATTTTACCTCCGGAATATTTTGCTCCAGAAGGTGCCATCATCATCAATTCGAAGTACGCTGTACTAGGGATAGAATAATGTGGTGGTTTCCCGTTGCCTTCCACATCGCAGTAGTGTGTATCACAGTGCCATACCGACCCTCACGATCTCTGCCACTATGATTACTGAAAGAGCTGCTGCCCCCTTTCAGGGACTTGATTTAGTCTGGCTTCTCACATAAAAACCCCTCCAATATGGTTAAACCTATGGTTCGGCTCTTTAGATCATTGAAGCGCGCAAGCCATCCCACCCGCCCCAGTATTACTAGAACTGCGTCAAGGTACAAGTCCTTTGGGATAGAAAAAAACCGGTCAATATATTATAATAAATCGTTATATTGGTAGTACGCGAAGTAATTTTTTAATCCATAATGAATTTCTACCAAATAGTGAACACAGAAAATATTAACTACATTTTTTTTATTTTTTGCTTGTAAAATTTATACCTGATATACGTCAGAATGCCTACTACCGAACTTTAACTTTGCCTTTTATTAATATTGTACTACATATTTGAATATTTCATCCAAAATATTCTAAAAACACAGTATGAGCCAGTTCTCGGTCGGAATGTTCCATTAACCGGCCAATACTGTGCCGCTTTTCGGCCATAATACTCCAGTAATCGGCCGCGGCGATGCCAGTTTTCGACCACATTGATTGACGTAAATAAACTATATAAGTAAGTAAGTAAGTAAAAGATACCTACCTACCTATTACCTATATGAAAAACACCACATTTTAACTATAATCTTTATTGCACATATAGGCATAATATATTATAAAACTCGAAAAATGCCTACTTGGAGGACTTAACAAAACATAAGATAAGATTCTGTATAAAAAAAACTGTTTTGTACCTAGACGGGTAACTCGCCACAGTAACCACATGTATACTCTTTGGTGGTAGCTTCGTCATATGTAAGATATGTAAACTCTGAACATTTAAGATGGTACCACCTTGGACAAATATCACACCCTATATTTTTGTCCTCGTCATCCCCTGTGTCACTTTCTAATTCTTCGTCACAGACGGCACAACGTATTTTTTGTTGCGGCGATAGTGAAGTTGCGACTTCAATATTTTCTTTTGTGCTTTTCCGTCTATTAGTTAGTTTTTTGTTGATGGTTGTATTTTTTGATTTCTTTCTACTTATTTGGTTTTGACCTTGTACCTTAGCAATGTGTTTTGCTTCTCTTCTCTTTCGAGTTTCTTCTAATTTCGCATTCTTCTCTTCTTTTTTGCTTAGAAAATTTCGCCAAGCTTTAGAAGTTTTCCTTTTTGTTGCGGATTTTTTCTTCATTTGTTTATAGGATCGGGGAAACTAAGGTGACGTTCAAAGGGGTAAAACGGCTGAATTGACTTGAGGACAGGAGACAGTTCCGTTTTTTTTCGTTGCAGAACCTCAATAGAATGAACAATAATTTTTTCTGTAGATGCTTGGTTACCAACATTAGCCAATTTGTCAGTTTTGATAGACTAGATTCCAAACCGCGCGCTTTTAGCGCGCGCCGATTTTCGATTTGTTAAGAAGGTACAACATAAATATTATTTTGATGGGATAAAAAATATCGGGACCATGTGTGTTCACCTGAAATCATATCTAAATGTGAGACCAAATTGTGGGAGTACTTATGACAAGAAGAATAGAAAGATACATTGTACGTGCTCTGTTGGAAGACTCAGTTCATTGACAATGGTGAAAAATATAGTTATACAGGTTGATTTTTTTGACCGTCTATTAGAAGTATCTGGAGAACTAAAAGAGATATTGATTTGAAATTTTGGCTGTGGCCAAAATGTCAATTCAATAAAGGTTCGCTATGTCTAAAATTAATATTTTCGGAGATATAAATTTTTTCTCAATATTTTGACAGTTGTGGTAGATTATGTAAAAATTAATATCTCGATAACGTCTAGCAGTAAGATGTTCGATTTTTTATGGTGGCAAGACGAGGTGTTGGAGTTACTAATCAGGCAAACAAATTTTCAAAATCTATTACATAAAATTTTCTAATCAACGACATATGTTGATCGCACAAAAGTAGCAAAAAGTCATTTTTCTTAAATAGAATGATACCATTTTCAATTGTTTTTTAGATTCCACGGAAAATTTTAATTGTAAATCAGTAAAGGTTCGCTATGTCTAAAATTAATATTTTCGGAGATATGAATTTTTTTCCAATACCTATTTTGACAGTTGTGGTAGATTATGTAAAAATTAATATCTCGATAACTTCTAGCAGTAAGATGTTCGATTTTCTATGGTGGCAAGACGAGGTGTTGGAATTACTAATCAGGCAAACAAATTTTCAAAATCTATTACATAAAATTTTCTTATCAACGACATATGTTGATCACACATAAGTAGGGATGGCAGCTCGGTCAATTGACCGGTCAAATATTGTCAATTGACGGTCAATTTGACCGGTGTTCGAGTATTTGACAAAATCAATTTGACCAATTAAAAAAATTAACTACAAGAAAACAGTAGTTTTTTGTATACAAAAAATAAAATCCTTTTCAAACAAAACAAAATAAACAATACTCCTTTGGTAAAAAGAATACTTCTTTGGTAAAAAGAAAAACAAAACAGCATGTAAATAGTAATAGATATTAGATATTTAAATTTAAATATTTTAAAATAAAATAGTAAAAATATGTAATTGTAATTTGTAAGGTCTGAGACCGGTGTCTCTGCTCTTTCTATATCTCTGTCTGTTCATGTTCGTTTGTTTTATTTCCATCTCCATCATCTTCTACTACTACTTCTACCTCCGCCCCCATCAACTCCACCAGTTCCAACTCTGACTCATTGTAATATTTGTAATTGTAGTCTATGTAGTCGTTGTCCGATTGAATTCCTTTAAAAAATATTTATAAATTATATTAGGTTATTATTTTTGATATAATAAATATTTTTCACCTTTCAAAAGTCGAAGATTGTGATAAACATATACTAAATCTCCTGCTCGCTTTGCGCCCAATCGATTGCGGAGTTTAGAATGAACTAAGCCCCAGACACTCCAATTCCTTTCTGAAGATGCTGATGACGATGGTAATTGCAATAGTTTTTTTGCCGCAGGTAGTAAAATACTATTTTCACAAAATCCTGTCCACCAATCTACTGGTGCAAAACTTTTGTTTTTATCAAAAGCTTTTACGGATTCCCAGATTGTTTTTCGGCCAAATTTTCCCTTTTTTGATCTTAGGAGAGCCACCTAGTCCGTCAACAGCGGCTAGACGCTACGTCACGCCCCCCACTACTTCAGTATTTGACGCGAGCAATTTGACAAATGACCGGTCAAAAACTAGGTCAATTGACCGACGAGTATTTGACCGGTCAATTGCCATCCCTACACATAAGTAGCAAGAAGTCATTTTTTCTTAAATAGAATTATACCTGTTTAAAAATTAAAAAAAGTGAAAAAATGAGCATTTAACAATGTATGGTGTTTCTCTACCTAAAATGCATAGTATTTTAGATATTTGCTGTTTTCTTATTTCATCGATCAAAATTATTGAAGAGCGCCACCTTCTAGTAAGTTGGCTTGTAGACAAAACAAAATATTCACAAATTTCACAAATAATGCCTAATAAAAGCAATTGGTATTTTTTAGTAATTTAGTACGGTTGGTGTTTAACGAATAGGATATGGCAAATGATAATTATTCTTACTCGGATATTATGAATTTATTCAACATTCATGGAAAATGCGATAAAATAATTAACAGGACATACAGAACATTTAATGGAACTCGATACCCTAGTTCTAACATGTCGTATCCCCGAAACTCAACTTTTTCAGGAGACAACAAAAACTGTTTAGTTGAATAATTATTATAATACTGGACACTTTTATCGCTACGTTACTTTATAAACTCGAGGATAAGTTGAAATATAACGATTTTATATATTTCTTAAAAGCTATCTAATTACCAGGTTGGTTACGCCCTATTGTTGAGTCCGATCGTTGTTAGATACGACATATCGTCATTATCATTGTGGATAAGACCTAATCATGGTTTATTTTTTTGTGGGATAAGACCAATTTTCCAGTGAAATAATACTGCCCAAAAACACTAAATTACATTTTTTAACAATATTTTATATTTATTACAGAAAAACTTAGATTAGAACAAAGAACTGAACTTAGATAAAAATGAACAAATACAAAAAAATATAAAAATGAAATTTATATTGCTATAACGTGTTTAATTTTTTAACATTGATGGTTTAGCATTTTACTTAGATTAGAACAAAGAACTGAACTTAGATAAAAATGAACAAATACAAAAAAATATAAAAATGAAATTTATATTGCTATAACGTGTTTAATTTTTTAACATTGATGGTTTAGCGTTTACCTCCGCTGGATTGACGTTTGTTTCTTGATTTGTTAGAGGGTTCAGAATCAGTACGGTTGTTAGCACTTCCAGCAGATTCAGTAGGTCTTTTTTCCGGCTTTTCATCATATTGTAATGAGTCATAGTAGAAATGAGTGTCTGAAGGTAAAACCTTCTTTAGCTCTTGCAGATGGAGCCATTTGCTTTTTTTTATCTTTAGTTTTTGGGAGTACAATGGCTTAGGGATATAATTCAAATCAACAACTTTTTTCTTTGAGGGAGTGATATGTATGGATCATTATACTTAGTTTTATACATTATTTCTCCATTTGGCATATATTTCAAGCATTTAATATCTGTCACTTTCAAATCATCTTTAACCTTGCCAGGACGTATAGAACTATATCGCATGCAATTACTGTCATAGTTTATAAAATAACTATGGTCCAAGTACTCTACTTCCAAAGGCTTTGGTTTTTTTCTTGCATGTTTTATTATTTCTATGTAATCAGTGGGAAGATATATATCCCTTCCTTTTAAGCGTCTTTCTATAAGACTATGTGTACTATCACACTCCATATTTGTATGTCCCTTTTCTAAGAATTTCTGTTCAATGTCTATATTGAACTTGGTAGCTAGAAGGGACAGTACATTTGAAAGTATAACATTCTTATTCTGATAGCCGCAACTATCAGATTAAATAATCACAGGCTTGAGGCCTGTTTGCAAAATTGTATCTAGATGTTTTGCGATGCAAGTTGCAAATACGGAAGCACAAAGTTCTCCTGCCACCTCAGTCCATAGAAAATTTTTGCTGTCATTAGTGGCCAAATTATAAACTGTAAAATTATGTACTTGCAATTTTGTTTTGTAATACAAGGAACTTGCTTGCAGCTTGGGACATAATTTCACCGCTTGAACATCCATTGTGAAGCAGTAGGTTAGATTTTGTTCGGCTTTAATTTTGTCTAAATCCTTTTCGTTTCTTGCTTGATCTTTGGCTAAACGGTGTGCTTCGTAAGTTGCATCATCTATCTGTTTCATTTTGTATGCAAAGCAAAGATCGCACTGATCTTTTCTTGGCTTAAATAGAGCCAAGTTTAATTCATCAAATTTCTGGTCGAACGAAAAATATGACAATGGCGCCTCATTTTCCTCTAAACATATTTTCTTGTAGATTTCGTAAACTTCTTGTTTAGTCTTGAAGTCCTGCTCTAGGTATAATTTGGCTGTTCTTTGGCGGCAATAGTGGCTCTCCATTTTAGGTTGATTTTGTAGAAATCGAACTAAGAACTCTTTTCTTCTTTCAAGTTCTAAGGCAGCGCCAGAGGTTCTTCTCTTTTCATGTTTTTCTTTATTTTTGTCTTCTTGTTTGCTATTCAATCCATATTTACCTTCATTAACCCAATTAAGTACCATCTTCTCATTTAATCCGAGAGTTGCCAGAAACAGTCTTTTACAAACTTGATGTTTTCCATCTTCAGTTTTTAAGTAATACCTAAATGTCCCGCTTCTTCTAGAAGTACCCGCTGTGTAGCTCCTTTGCTTGGGTTCATAGGTAACCATGTGTATGACATACAATCGTTTTTGTTCCCAGGTCATGTTCCAAAATTTATCGAATATAATTTGTCGAAGAGAATCTGTAAATAAGTGACAGAATCTGTTTGAAGTTTCTTTACAAAAAGCAGATTCACATTTTGGACCCATTAGTCTTTTATTTCTTGGAGTATCGTGCTTTACAATGCCTTCTTTTCGTGTGTACCCTAAATACGCTTCCCCGAGCATTCTCCTTTTCTTAGTAATATTTTTCCCCCAATCCTCGGGATTGGGAAAACGTTTTCTTCCTTTCTTACTACTTATTTCCTCTGGTTCGGCCGATTCGGCGATTTCGTTATAATCTGCTGCCTGTATGTCATGGTCAGTAAGTGTAAAGTCCGGATCGTTATCTAAATTTTCCTCTGTTTGTTGCATTGTTAATTCGATATCTGACTCAATTTCGATATTTTTATCTGTCACAACAAAATCTGGTCCGTTTTCTGGGTTTTGCGAATTTTCTACTTCTGCTAAAATATCCGGGTCATTTACATTGTAGTTTTCTAAATATTTTGTTGATCCTGTAAAATCTGAATCGACGTCTTTATGTTTATCTACTATAACAAAGTAATTAGATTCGTTTCCTGAATTTTGTAAATTTTCGATTTCGACTAAAACAGTGGGTTCATTTTCTAAATTTTCTGTTGATAAATTATCTGGGTTAATGTCTTCATTTTTATCTATCACCAGTGTTACCACAAGGTTTGATTCATTTTCTGAATTTCCAACATTTCCAATTTCTGTTAAAAACGCGATCGTTTTTTATATGAGTATACCTATTTCAAAGAGAATCCGACTCACCTGAACCATTTTCCAAATGTTGCAGAACGTTATTGGCCTCTGCTACGTTGCAAAAAACATTTTGCAAACCTTCATAATACTCTGTCGATGCAACATCTGAGGAATAATTGGTCGGGGCGACATTTAAACAAGCATTCCCCCCAAAAACAAATTCTAGTTTAGAAATATCAAATTCGATATCTTGGACATTTTCGATTTGATTATTATCTGTAGGTTTTTCTGAATTTTCCAGAATATTTTTGGCTAATGCGATCAATCTTTTACTCCTGCTTGACCTGAAATAAATAAAAAATTGAAATTCTAATATGTCGTAACCCACATCGGGTTCATAAATTCCAATAAGTCTTAAGTGAATGAAATATTTTTATGATGCAAGAAGGCACTAAGTCTCAAATAAATGTTAATTTAACAATATTTATCTGCTTAATGGACAGTATTGATACTTACATTGTTTAGTTTTCATCTATACAGCAACTGCGTTTCATAAAACTTGCTCTAATAAACCAGCACGGCACTCACAAGTAGTGTTGGCATTGCAATGCTTTGAACAAATGCGGGATACGATGTATTAGAATTTAAAATATCAGCTGATGCTGATACGCCTTATTCGTTTTGCTTTAAATCAGCTATTTAAAATTGTTTGTGGCTTACGATATTTTATTACTAGAGAGATAACAGCTGGCGCCAAAGATCTCATTTTTGAAAAATTGTGGGATACGACATGTTAGAACTAGGGTATCGAATCCTGAATTACCACCACTGAACTTATCTTAACTAAATAAAAAATAAAGTAGGTACGTGATAGTAAAACAATGTTAAAGAAACTGTTCAAATTGTAGTCCATTAACTTCTACACATTTAATAATTCGCTTATTTACGACGTGTGTCGTGTGTCCTGTGGATCTGAGCCTGCAAATGCTGTAGCAATTCTTTCCACCAATTCATCCCTGTTGTTGATTGGATATTGATACACTTTATCCTTTATACGGCCCCAAAGATAAAAATCCAACGGTGTAATGTCTGGAGACCTGGCAGGTATCATTCAATTTAAGAAAAATGACTCTTCGCTACTTATGTGTGATCAACATATGTCGTTGATTAGAAAATTTTATGTAATAGATTTTGAAAATTTGTTTGCCTGATTAGTAATTCCAACACCTCGTCTTGCCACCATAGGAAATCGAACATCTTACTACTAGACGATATCGAGATATTAATTTTTACATAATCTACCACAACTGTCAAAATAGGTATTGGAAAAAAATTCATATCTCCGAAAATATTAATTTTAGACATAGCGAACCTTTACTTAATTAACATTAAAATTTTCCGTGGAATCTAAAAAACAATTGAATTAAGAATTTAAGAAAAATGACTTTTTGCTACTTTTGTGCGATCAACATATGTCGTTGATTAGAAAATTTTATGTAATAGATTTTGAAAATTTGTTTGCCTGATTAGTAACTCCAACACCTCGTCTTGCCACCATAAAAAATCGAACATCTTACTGCTAGACGTTATCGAGATATTAATTTTTACATAATCTACCGCAACTGTCAAAATATTGAGAAAAAAATTATATCTCCGAAAATATTAATTTTAGACGTAGCGAATTTTTATTGAATTGACATTAAAATTTTCCGTGGAATCTAAAAAAAAATAGAAAACGGTAGAATTCCATTTAAGATAATAAAGTTGGTGTCAACTTCCGGTATTCCCGGAAATGCCACCATTTTGAAAATATTTTCATTAAATAGGTACGAACCGGTTTCGGCCACGGCCAAAATTTCAAATCAATATCTCTTTTAGTTCTCCAGATACTTCTAATAGACGGTCAAAAAAATCACCCTGTATAATAAGAAAAAATACTTGTATATTATTATAAAAATATGGCTAATGGAAATAATACAATAGTAACATAATATGAAATAATAATTAAAATATAATAACATAATAATAATAATTGTAATCAGAGTTGTCTGTGATTGCGTCATACATTCCCTACATTCGTAACTCAACGACGTATGAATGAAAATAACAAATTCATAATAATTGGTAACCAATTCTGATTAAGATGTATATTTTACGTCCTGTGTAAAACAAATACCTAATAGTAAAGAAAATAAACATAAATAATAATGTTGAAAATGTTACTGTTTCAAAAATAATTTTCATTTGATTTGTTTCCTTTTAGAAGATCGGTAATCGTCATTGTTTGTTGGTCACATAAAGTAATGTGGTTGGTTTGTCTCGCTAATAAATGAATAGGATTAGCTAAAAACAATATTAGAAAAAATATATTTGGGTGTAATGTTCTAGGAAGCGGGGACTTTTGCGTACATTGACCAATGTATTCGAAGTTTACCTGCATGCCAAAACAGTGTAGAGTAATTACTAGACACGAGTTGCGTTGATCATATGTCGAATATTAATTACGCTAATTTGGCATGCGGGTAAACTTCAATTTCGCTGGATTTGTCCTAAGACTTGTATATGATCTCCTTTATTGAAATTGATTTGGCTTGCTTCTCCTCCAGGAATACGTATTTCCAATTTGAATTTTGCATCTGTTATTGAGCCAAACAACAAAGATGGCGCAGACTACTCGTGCACATTTATATCTGGCCTGTCAGGCGCATTTTGACCTGGACAAACATTTTCAGATATTTTGCACCACATTGGATTGCATGTCATCATTATAAATAAATGTGGTTTTCCAAATCTCCTTAAGTACTATTATAGCCATTGCATCTTGATGGTTTTGTAGAATATTACGTGGAGAGCCGATGAATGTAGAAGGAAGAACGACTACTTTTCCAATACGACCACTCGAAGTTTCCGCTGATTTTTGTAAATGGTCAAGCAGACCTTGATATGTATCAGCTCGTAATTGTTTCTGATGTTCGTTGCAGTACTTTAATCTGTCTTTTTCAATTTTAACTTATCTACAAGTTATCTACAAGCCGCTGTTGACATAATCGACCTCCTCGTAAAAACGCGTTAAATTCGTCACGAACGGCCATTCGAAACTTAATATAAGCTGTTCTGGAAACACTCTTCGTACTATTTACTCTCATTAAATTGCGATGCCAACCTTGGGTACCGTGAGGATAAAATACTGAATAAATCCATGGTTTTACATTTGGATCCATTGAACTTGGGCATTGCAGTTCTTTTGAATTTCGATTGTGTATAGCAACGTATGATTCTAGAATTTCGCCATCAGCAGTAGTAGAAAAAAGAACAGCACATTCATTGACCTCTTGAAAGTTAAATCTTCTGCGATTCATGCCATGCTTTAGTGTGAAAAGCAGTAGCATTTCAGGACAGGCTTTGTTATTGTACAACGCCATTTCTTCTTGTCTTTTCACCTCTTCGTGCATTGGGCAAATACGTTATTATCCCGCATAATTTTATCGAGGCTTTGTAACAATTCAACACCTATTGTTATTTGAACGATTTGTTGTCTCTTCGCTCTAGGATCAACAATAAACAATTGACCATAACTTGGAGATACGTCCTGATCGGGGTAAATGATAGTATAATGATAGTAAATTTGACCTTAAATTTTAAAACAATATGGACCAGGATGTCTTGATCTGAATTTGACTAAATTTGGGTTAAATGAAAAAGCATTATTATGGGGACGTTTTGACTGTGAATCAGTGGATTCAAATAAACTTTTAAGCGGTTGCAGAGAAAGAGGTTAAGTATCCAAAAACACTGTACCATGACTACAATGTTAACACCCCTTATCTCAACATTTTCTTCCCATACAAAATTTCTACAGCCACTAAAATTTCCTACCTCGCTGACCTCAATAGCATCTATAAAGAAATTATCATATTCTTCACTCAAACAATGTACTTTCTTACTATTTTTATAATTATTATTATTACCTTTATAGTTTTTAGTGCTATGTGTGCTTTATTTCTTATACTGATACTTATTCCTTTCTTTACATCCTACTGCAAAATGATTATATTTTTTACAGATGTTACATTTATGTCTTTTACCACATTTTAAACTGTCATACATTTGGTTACCCACCTTTAAACTTGTGTCACGGCTCAAGCTGTCCAACTTTTTTTAAAAACTTATTTCTTCTACCTCTAAGCCCCTTGACCTGTTGTTGGGTTACTTCTGCAGCTCTTACTATCTTCTCTGCTTCCAACAAAGTTAAGTTCGGAGTTCGCAACAATCTGTCTTAGATTTCGTTACTTCTGGGTGTACAATATTCTTCAAAACTTTTTATTACCTCCTTATAATCTTTCTTTTGTTCCTGATTTAGCCTAAATGTATTGAAAATATTCAAAGCTTCTTCTCCATCAACATTAAAAATATCGCAATTTTCCTTTCATCGGTTGCACCTGACAATTCTGAAGCCGATAGATAAGTATTGAAACTTTGCATAAATTTTTCGAAGTTTTTACTTATATTACGGTCAAATATTAGACCTCTTGGTGGTTTGAAATTTTGATTCATCTTTTAACGTATTTTTAGGTTAGTTTTTCTTTTAATTATATCTTCTTATTTCTTACTTCTTTTTTTTAACCCCAACTCTGACACCAAGTCTCTTTTAAGGAGCGATTATTAATATCAACGTTGCTTGATTCTATTTAATTTATTAATAACTTTAACAATAACTGAACATTGTCATTCTTAATACGTAACCTTAAAGGCCCTGTTAGGTCAAAATGCATGTTGTCTCTAAATGAAAGCTCAATTTTTTCTAAGAATTGTAGCGAAAACCGCACATTTGTATGTCAACAAATAAACTCGTAAATAAGATAAAACGATAATATGATGACGTCACTCCTACCAGAGCCTGGCGGCGTTGCATGCTCGCAGTGCACTTATACGCTTTTAGGCGGTGGTTTGTGCTCGCTGTTTTGCGCAAAAGTTTTCGGTTTTCTACGGTGAAGTGAAATGGCTGAACACATTAGACCAGGCCCGTGCAACCTTTTAAGCGAAAGGGCCATTTGCAAGTTTTATGAAATCTTAGCGGGCCGCACTACTGTCTATCAAGTGTTCCTTAAGTGTGATGGGTTCAGAGTATTTTGAATTATTAAAGTCTAACACTTTAAATATTGAGATTTATAATTTTATAATAGTAAAACACTGTGAATTCTTAATAAGTTAACCCCACACGCGAAAAAAAAAACAGTGACACAGTAATTAAACTCGACACGTGTTTCGCTGACAACGTCAGCATCCTGAGGAGTCTTGGCATGTTAAAGTTCTCGATCCAACCACTGTGGACAGTAGAAAAAGTTAACAACGAACACTTTTTTGATAGAAACAAAAACGTTAGGAATACTTGTACATTTGCATGTGTAAAAATAAAAAAAATATTTACCATCAAAACACAAATTATTGAGAAAAATTGCAAAAAAATAAATATCTTATTCTTCAAACTATTTTTAAAGGGAGTGACTACTGCATCGTCTGACCGTTACGCAATGTGAATTAAATACGCCGACGGTCTCGGTGGGTGTACGGGTATCGTCTCAACCTAGCGCTAGATGAGTTCTACCCCCGTACGGGTTTGATTTGTTTCGCTTATGTTTTCACATAATATTTTTTCTCAAAAAATGCGTGTGTCTGGTGCCCCGTCAGCTAAGTGGTATGTTTCAAAAATGCGTTCTGTCAGCTTTAATTTCATAATTATAATTAGTTTTTACACTTTCAGTGTATTGACATTCAGTAATGCGCATGTCCGACCGTGTTCGAACATAATTTTAGGTGCCGGTCGGACGGTGCAGTAGTCACTCCCATTTTTAAATGAATTTTCAACAAAACTTTTAGGTTACTTTAATAAAATAATATCTATTAATAATAAATCAATGTGATTTCTGGCGCTGGTGTTTGTCCACAATTTGAGCAATATTCGGGCGGATGTTGGTTGACGCTAATATAAGCGAATTTGTCAATTTCATCAAAGAAAAGAATTGTTCACACATATAATATATGTGCTGTCACAGCCGAATTTAAATTCGTCTGTGGTGCTGTACATGAAACGGTGCATTTTATGTGTTCCTTGTTGAGAGAGACGTTACATTTTTTAATAGACATCACTTTGCTTTTTTTTAAATATTCAGTTCTGTGCCACGCGGGCCGCATAAAAATGTCAGAGGGGCCGTATGCGGCCCGCGGGCCGCAGGTTGCACGGGCCTGCATTAGACCATATTGTTTTGAACCTAGAAGAAATCGCAGTGAAACGGCGGAAAATGCACCACAGTTACAACCGCAACAAACAGCAAGAGTAGGAGTTACAGACTGGTGTCATTGTGGCGAATGCGAAGCTATGCCTACCGATGAACAGAGCATTTGTTGTCGAGAAAGTGATTTAATTAGTAATATTAGGGGCGCCTTAGACTGTATTACCCACCATGATTCTTTTAAGAGCGTAGTTTTAAATATGGACACACTTAGTATGGCGCGTTATCATATCTTAATGCACTGCAAAAATGACCCGCAAACTGAGGAATTGCAAGTTATTTCAAACAGACTATGGCGGCACATACTGGATGAATTCATGGGCTCTGTTGGGAAAAAAAAGAAGAAACATTTTGCCATCGTGCGTTGTTGCGGCTGTTCGATCGGAGTATCCAAATCCTGCCGGTAAGGATTATTTGGGTTTCATCCCAGCTGAAGGAGTTGCCGCAGAATATTTTGATTAATACAAATGACTGTGTTTTTTCTTTTGTTTTCCATATTTATTATTGGTGTTGTTTCATTTTCACGTATGCATACATACAAACATACTTTTAAAATTTTGTATACCAAGAACAAAACATATCTATGTAAATTATTTGCAAAATAAAATAAAAATACGGTATACAGTCTTCTAAGTTTTATTTTTGTAACCTATGAACAACGTGGCTTTTAATCTCATCAATGCTGGGTTTCTCGACAGGAGCTATATTCTTAGGTATTCCTATGCCGACATACGGATCGTAGTAACCTTCTGATTCCGTTTCAGTAAGTACCATTTGCAATACACAATCAAATATTCGTTTTCGCCAGACCGTACTTTTTTTCTCGTAATCTCTTCTGATGACCCACTTTTTCGTTGCCTTCGAGTATTGCACTTTCTCACCTGTTACATCCCTTCCTGTATTAAAATTATGGTCCATTATAGCCAAAATAGCTCTGCACACCATTCCGTTATAAGAAAAATAAATTCTTTTTGGCAAATATTTTAATCGAACGTTGTGGTAAGATTCTAAACTGCTAGTGTGGCAGAAATGCTCGGTAAGTTTTAAATCGTTTATAAATGATTTGTCTTTTACTATGGAATTTAGAATTCTATAATAGTGAGAATTTTCAGAAATCCAGTCAGTTTCTGCCACATATTCAGGGGTTAGGGTCTCGTGTTCACATTTATTGATGTATTTGTTTCCACACCATTCATGGACATTGCAGATGTGGTACAAAAGCGATGTAAATTTTTCGACTAATACCTCTTCATCACCCCCACAAGTTTGGCAAGACCACCACAGATGATTTATAATGCTTTGTTTCCACGCCTGAATTGAGGGCGATTTCTTTTCATATGTTTTTATACGTTTCGCCAAGGACTTTGACATATGCCACACATCGAATTCATGAATTATGTGAGGATATTTTGTCCGTATCATTTTCCTAATTCCGCGATGTCTGTCAGAAAGGAAAAGTTTTACTGGCAATTCCGCATTTGTTATTTTTTCCATTAATTTTTCACAGGCAGGTCTTTCAAGTTTGCCTTGGATTTGACCCTTTTGTATGACAATAAAATCGAAACTTTTTTCACTTTCTACATCCATTAATGAGTATGTGCAATATTTGGCTGAGAATCCTGGACTGTCATACTGCCCATCGCCAGATATCCATAACGTTCTTAGAACCTTTAACACATTCTTGAATTATATTGTTCTGTTCCACCAGCCATGTCCGCTTAATACTAGGTTGAATAAATTTTTTAACTATGTTATAGAAGCTAGAATTTTCTAAAAAACTTAGATTTACACATTGTTCGAAGAATTTTTTAAAGTTTCTCCATTTTATAAAAAATAACCTCTCATCGTCAATATCTTCATTTGAAGTATAATGTTGACTGTCATCTTCGTTACTGCTGCCTTCTCCAGTAGAAAACTCAAAGTCTGAAATATCAGCAGCATAAGTTGATTCTAGGAAATTTTGTATGTTTTTCAGCTTCTTCAGTCAACATACTCGTAGATCCTCCAGGTCGCCAGTATTTTCGAAACCTTCGTCACCCAACTCGCACTGTACTTCAAAATTTAAGTCTTGTGGTAATTCTAAAGTTTCTTCAACTGTTTGTTCTTGTTGAGTACCTAGAAATTCACTTCATTCTAAAAACAGAGAAGTTATTTTTTTGCATATTTACCACTCATAGATGGGATTTCTTCCATAATTTCTGCGATTTCTTTTTGACGTACATATTTGCTGTCGCGTTTGCTCCTTTTAATCGGTATAGTTTCATCTCGTTTACCTTTTAAAAACTTCGAAGGTACAGATCCCTTTTTCAATGCAACTTTTGGTTTAACTGCTAGATTTTGGACTACTACCGGAGGTATTTCAAAATCTTTGTCTTCAAAATGTTTTGAACAAACTACTGCACCCTTGCTGGGAACGAAATCAACTCTCGAAATTCTCTTCAGCCAAGCCGCATATCTCTTCGGCGATTTCTCTCTTTTGGGAAAACCGTGAAAAGTAATATTTTTATCACTTTTTTTGTCTGGTCTCCGAACATCCAAAGACACAACACTGTGGCATTGTTACAGTTTACAGTCGCGCACAAACTCACAACACTACGATTGTAAATTTTATTATGTGACCGTCGCGTCGGTGTAAACAAACCGTTCACAACTGCCGTTGTACTGTACTGTAGCGCGCGGCTGGTAGGAGTGACGTCACGATCGTCGCGCAACGCAATTATTTTAATGTTTATTTTCATAACCAGCACAGATATCAAAAACGATTTTCGGCATTTCTTTTGTGTCACAATAGTCGCTTAAAATATGCAATAAACCGACAACATTCCAATGACCTAACAGGGCCTTTAACGTACCTTACGTCTTAAACTTAATGCTACGATCACATATGCAACCCTTACAGTATAGTTGCATATGAGATAGTCCCCCTCCTGTGCCCATAACATACTTGTTAACACTGGACGATTTAGACTTTGTTTTACTTCGAACATCCTGCCAAGTCTGATATTTACATGTAAATAATACATATATAAGTATTTATTTTAGTTTTCTTTTATTTCAACTTACCTTCCTCCACTGCTTCCACGTCTTTGTATATCCTGGGATTGCATTCAATGTTTTTGCTATGTGTTCCCATTTTTCAGTAGCATTCTTGAATGTAAAAGGTTCCTCTTTCAGTAAAGTTATTAGTGTATTTTTTTGTTGGGAGCTGCAATAACTTTTTGGACAGGGATTTGCTTCCTTTTTTCAGTGCCGGACATTTTAGCCAATGCAGTACTTAGAACAAAGGTAGCTGATATTTAATAATATTTTAAATGATCACAACCGAACCAGGCAACACAATAAACTATTCAACATAGCAAAGTGGGGTTTGTGTAGGTAAAAACGCATTTTCAGCTTGTTTCATTCCACAAATTCTCTGCACACGACTGTGGAGTCGGCGGCCACTAGAGAATTCGCGGCAAAGCTCGTATGCGATAATAAGTGTGCGACACTTGTCGTATTCTACATTTTCAGTCGACTTTCCAGAATTGCCGCCCAAAGAATTTTCAACTGCCACTTTGTCACACAAAATTACTTTTAACCAATCCACAATTGATACCAGAAGAAGGGTGCCTAACCACGACTAGACCCAGTGGGAGGGGTTGGGTCACAATGAGTTGGAGTATAAGGTCGCCAAGAGATTGTTGTACCTCTTCAGGGATGACTAGGGGTACTCTTCAATCTCTAACGAAGTACCGACTGACTAATTAAGTCGCATGAATTTGGAACTTTACCTTTAAATATATTAATAAAACTACAGATTTGTTTAATGAAGCTATGATACTGAACTATAATGAACAATAATGAAAAGTAAAAATTAAGTGAATCAACAATCAAAAAAAGTATTAAAGGTTTAATTGAAATCCGTTAATCCTCGACACTCTTTATTTAAAACTGGTTACCGGTTTCGGGGTCTTCACCTACCACCCCATCTTCAGACCAAACCAAGAGCTACATCAAACATGACAATATAAGAAAATGAATCAGTCATAATCTAAAACTATACTTACAGTGATGAAATAAATCAAATGAGGAACAACCACGTGAGCATCCCAACGAAGTGTGAAAATTAAACACTAGGGACTTATACGAAGTCCCAAGCAAATAGTGGTGAAAAGACTAAGGCCCCTCTGAAGGAAGGTCCAAAGCGACAAAAACATTCCTGAAGGGAATGGACTAAAATGTAAAGTGAGAGCGAACTCTTATTGGGATCGCATAAATATATCCAGCATTAGTTCGAAAATGCTAGATCAAAAACAAAATGGGGCTCCATCACCGGTTTCTTTCCTCTATTTTTAACAAAATCGACTGCAAGTAGAAAAATTACTGAATGAATAATGAACACAAAAACGGTGAAGTCAAAACCAAAATATTACAATTTTGCTAAGAAAATACTATTAATGCAGAACTCCAACCAGTCACGGACAAAATAAATTTGTAACGCTTAGGTAATATTATTCAAAAAGGCTATAATCATGAACGTGACGTATAGTGTGTGTGTTTGCGCTGGCCAGAGCGTATCACAATTACGCAAAAGATACAAATTCGCAAGTTTCAATGGTGCGCAGACCCCAACAATAAATTACCAGAACCTTGGACTGTGACGTGCCGGAGCGCTTCGAAAAATAACCTAATATCGTAACCTTTAAGTTTGACAGAACCAAAGAAATGATGTCTGTCTACAATCAAGTCACAAAAATAATTAATTGACGGATGATTACAATCAAAAAAATTCACAGATCTTGCATATTGCGCAAGCAACGTAGTCGTATTGAAAATACTTATTGCATGTATACTTATCGCATGTATATGTATATGAGAATATTATCTAAATGTAAATCATTTACCTACCTAATAAATCGTATTCCTAATTAAAGAAATAAACAATTATACGTACCTTTGTATACATATATGGTGAAACGGTGTTGAAATCGTAATATTGTGAGCATCGCCAGATAGGAAGTATCACGTTTGTTGATGTGGTTTATTATCAGAGTAAATAAGCATTGGCAGTACAAGTGAAGGTATATGATGTAGAAAGTTGCAATAAAAATAAAACAAAGTTTTAGAAATAAAAAGTACAATATATGTTTATTACCTCATAAATCATCATTCATTGTCGCGTCACGTGCCGTGTCGTCTAGAATTTTAGACCCAATATCTCAAAAACGTCTTATCCAAACATAAGCAAACTATATATTTTTGGAATCAGAGGAATGTGCTCTTCAAACATGTGAATTCATATACAGGGTGTTTCATTTAAAAAAATGATGGCTATGCAGAAATATTACATTTCCGATGTTCAATTGTTTTTTTTCTGATAACGAATTCTAAAAATATAGAGTCAAACATAAATCTTCTGCCTCTAAAATTTTTTATTAACTCATCAAATAACTGCTGTAAGTGGGGTGTCAATATACATACGAGGAATAACCCTGTACCTTCTAATTAATAAATCGTTGATTTGATTTATGCACATCCAAATACCATTCCATTCTTTATACCAAATGTCATGTGATATTTGAATTTATCATAATCAGTGTGTATTGTCGGCAAATTTAATTCTAATCCACAGGTATTTCCGCGAGAGTATGGGCATGGATCATCGTGCAGAAATTTTATGGTAAGCTGCGTCGCGAATCCTGAATTTGGAATACTACTTGCAGTTGTTGTGAAGATTAAAACTTCTTCCAGACAACAAATGTCATCCTCACCCTCATTTTCTGTAACAAAGAATAAACTATTGGATGGAGCAAAAACAAATTCATTTACACATTCTTCGTGGTTGCTCTTGGTCCTGTTGCCCATGCTTTGAGGTCATTCATGGATCCATTCGGATCGAGATGCGATAATCGATTTATCGGAGAACACATCGGTCAAATCCAGATAATCAAAATCGAATACTTGGTTCAGTGTCACAGTGTCAAAGTCGGCGTCTGTCCAAGGATTTTGTGATGTTTCTGGCCAAGTGTTTTTTCTGATTCCTTCCTTGATTCTTTCTGGAGTATGGATTGTTGTCGAAACAGGAGGCCAATAACCATGTGTTCGATAGTATTGACGGCAAAATGTTAGTTTAAACATATTATTTATTTCATCTGCAATCTCTTCTTGATGAGTTTTCTGAAGTGTAGCTTTGGTGAGGTAATTCATGAATTATTACATATACAGAATACAAACAAAATATATAAATTTAACATAAGTGACAATCCATATAATGTTACTTATATGAATATACATATATAAAAATGGTGACAGTCCAATAATTAATGGAAGCAAACAAGTGTTATGTAAGTACAATATTTAAGCTGACAAAAGTATAAAAACAAACAAATAAATAAATGGTACACAATATAAAATATGTAGGTATGTATGTATGTATATGTAAGAAAAACGAACAATAATTGGACAGAATATAAAAATGAACATAAGAAAGGAAAACATGGTACAATTACCAATTAATTTGAAAAATAAGGTTTTAGTGTATAATATAAAATCTTAACAAACCGCATATTTATGCGTTATTTAACAATGTATATAAAATATAGCAAGGATTAAAATAATGACAAGTGGATATATGAAGTTATTATTTTAGTGATTACAATGTCATGTTGTAAATAGTTGTAATAAGAATAAATCTTACTGGTTTTAATAATACCAATAATAAAAGTCGATACGAACAATGCGACACACAATACATTATAAATGTAGCAATAAATGGTACATAAAATGAAATAAGTAAATGTAAGAAAAAGAGTGTAACAATGCACCGTAATAATGCCTAAAAGCTCTAATGAACTTAGAGTGGCATTCCGTAATTGTTCTACGAGACCGCTACCTGTAAATCAAATACGAAAGAAATACTGAACTAATTCATCCGAATACGCATGTACCGATTTCCGAGATGAGCACGCCCCAGATGCGACCGACGTCACGCGGGAGAATGGGAATTCCGAATAGATTCTGCACGCGGCACTAACGTGACGTAGTGAAGACTGACGCCCACCTTTCCGAAATCACCAGAATGCTAGATGAATCTCTGCACACGACCCCAGCGCTGACGTAGGAAATCTCGAAATAAACCGCCGGCGAAGCTCCCCTCCAAGCTTATAAAAGTAGATGCAGCAGAAGGCAGAAGCAGTGTTGCCAGAGCTGGTGATTTATCACCAGATCTGGTGATTTTAAAGGTTGGGATGCTACCTGGTTATTATTTTTCTTAAAAGACTATATTCTGGTGATTTTTCTAAACAACTAGTGATTTTTTCGGTGATTTAGTACTGGAGCCACGATCATCAAGTGCAAGCTTCCATGTTCCTTCATCTCACTCTCGGTTCTCGCACTTCGCGGCTCGGTCGCTTTCTGTGAATTTCTTTTCTATGGTCGTGGTCGCACACGCAAGGTCGGTAAAGTAGTTCACCATACCGTCTTATAGACGACCGACCTTCACCTTGTCTTTCTTACACGACTGTCAGCTGTTAGGGGTTAGGTTGTTACTGTAAAGTAATTAGGTTGTTCCGTTGGTTTCATTGCAGTAGTTTATGATGGTTTATTGAAAAGAATAAAGATTTATTTTACTATTTGATAGTATCTGCCTTTACTTGACGAAAATCCATGATCACTAATTTAAATGAGACAAAATTGTCTAGGTTTTCCTAAATTTATTAATTAAATATGACAATTGTTTCGCCCACACAGTGGCTTCTTCAGATGTTAGTACTGAACATAGTACTTTTTTGTTCCCTAACCATAGTGCCTAGTGTCGGGGGAACTTTCAAAAATCTGGTGATTTTTAATCGGTAACTGGTGATTTTTAAGAACGATATCTGGCGATTTATTTTTCAGTTGTCTGGCAACACTGGGCAGAAGCCAGTACTGGGTCGTCCGGCCATCAGCCTGGGACCAGTGCTCTCAGCATCCGGATGATGCTGGCCGCCGCATCCGAAATAGTACCTGATAGGCCGTTCTGACTTGGCCGTGTCATCAAACCGATAGTAACCGTCCTGTAAATATTTGAGTAAGTTAATTTTGAATAAAGGCCTGGTGTTCACTTGCTGTTATCGTAAAAGATATCACCAATTAAACATTTCTCCAGTCACAAGCTGACTGGCCTATCTTGTCCGTGCTTAGTGAGTAGTAATCTGTTCGAACTCAGTAATTAGGGACCTGCACCAGTGATGGTTAAATCGATTTCTCACTCTCGTGCTACAGTGTATATAAATGAGACGACATACCGGCAGGAATCGATTGCACCTGTTAACTGAGGGCCCCTGGTGAATTACTGAGGGAAGACTAATTATTATTTACTCATCTTAGATAAGATAGTGGCATTCCCCACCGAGATCGCAACCTGGTTGCTGCAACGAAAAATCTTTCACCGTCTAGGAGTCGCCATAAATTATTGCTACTACGTATACTCCGAAACACCGTAAAAGTTCAGTTTTGATCATACGACGCACCTAATGTACTATCAGGAATACTCCGCGAAAAACGCATTTTATTTTCATGTAAATATTTTGTATCTATAGTCAGTTTTTCTTTTACCGTTTTCAAATGTATATATAGTTAAAGTAATAGAGTCTGTTTATATTTTGTTTATTCTGCTTATTATTTCACCGATGTTTAGCAATAGTATACAATTGAATCCGCCCTTCTGCGACTAAGAGCTTTAGGGTGAAACGAATAAATCTTCCACCGACCAGACCGTACAGGCAACGCCGAAAACGTTCATAAGCGAACGTACAGATCCTACTAGATATACAGTGTGTCCCAATAAGTAAGACCAGGGGACACAGGTGTATATTTAGGGGCCCGAGCCGTGAACGTCGTTGTAAAGGTGACGTCCGAGTAGTGAAGACAAAAGTAATCGTTGCATAATTGGCGCCCGAGCAGGGACCTTTATTCGTTACTATTGCACCGCTCCGTAATTGGTTTTTGTAAGTATGTATATTGGATTTAAATTGCTTTGTTCACAGCCGCCGAAGTGAACAAGATAATAGGGCAATGACGCGTAGTCGTCGTTGAAAAAGTGGCATAAAGACCGGCACCGAGAAAAGTTGTTTCCAGAACCCGAACCTGCACCGGCAAGAAATCAGCACCGAAAATCCAGAACCAGTACCGCAGAGAATTATTTCCGGCACCTAGAACCGGACAAATTCATTTTCCGGACCGACAGATAATAGAGTATATTTTCAAATCCAGAACCAGCACCGTGAAAAAGCTAATTCCAGCATCCGACCGAGAACCGTGGAAAAATTATTTCCAACCCCGATACAGGACCGAAAAGGATTTAATTTCAGTATTCCAGAGCAAGCACCGTGAAAGTTTTCTTTCAAAACCCGAACCGGGACCGAAGCATACTTATTTGAAAACAAGTAAGTTTTGTGTTTTATTTTATGCTCACAGGTAGAGAGGACAATCTACTTGTGGAACGTGAAGTTCGACAAAAACTCTGAACCGATAGTACTCGCTGGAGAAGCTTCAAGAGCTACGGCGATGCTATAACACCGACCGAAAGGATTTATTGAAATCCGCACCGGAGCTCCGACCAGATCAAATGTTTGTTAAGGTACCGTGATAAAAAGAAATTCTTTGGGAAAATATAAAATAATTTTCTCGCAAATATTGAATATTTTATTCCTGCCCGATGCGATGTATGTATTTTGAAACGAGAAATAAACTCGTTTTATTTAGCGAACATATGAATTATTTTCGCAAAAAGTCAGCAAAACCGAGCGCATTTGAATTTAAAAACCGAGGTACAGAACTGAGTGTACCTAAAAGAAATAAGTTCAATAGCCTCCCGTGCTTGTTTAGATTGAAGGAGAATACCAGGGCGTTTTCGTAGAAATGTCGCCGCCGTCTCCGTATCTGAAGCAAGCTAAAAAGCTGACATCGCAAACAAACAAGATGGTAACAATGGAGCTCCCCGACCGAAGGAGGATACGAGGGAATTTTGGAATTAAATTCGCCCTCATCTCCTAATCCGAAACCGGCTTACGTAGCGCATGCCGCGCGTAAAGCAACCGAACCGTAGGATGATACGAAGGAATTTTGAAATGAAATTCGCCGTCATCTCCTAACCCGAAACCGGCTTATAAAGCGCACGCCGCGCTTAAAGCAACCGAACCGAAGGATGATAGGAGGGAATTTTCGAATGAAATTCGCCGTCATCTCCGATTCCGAAACCGGCTTATGTAGCGCATACCGCGCTCATAGCAACCGAACCGAAAGAAGATACCAGGGCGTTTCTGTATGAATTTCGCCACCGATTCCAGAATCCGTTACCGGCTTAATCAGCTGGCACCGTCTGCATACCAGTTCTAAGGGGACTGCCTGTTCCAGAGAAACCGTCTCAAGCCTTAGAAACCCGATTCAGGCTACCAGAAGCTAGAAGAATCCGTCCTGCCGTAAGTAAGTTACTTGTAACCGACAAGTGTTTTATGCTTTCAGCCAAGTAGAGACCGTGGAGTACCGAGTTTCCTTTTACCCGAAGGAAGGGGGATGTGTAACAATGCACCGTAATAATGCCTAAAAGCTCTAATGAACTTAGAGTGGCATTCCGTAATTGTTCTACGAGACCGCTACCTGTAAATCAAATACGAAAGAAATACTGAACTAATTCATCCGAATACGCATGTACCGATTTCCGAGATGAGCACGCCCCAGATGCGACCGACGTCACGCGGGAGAATGGGAATTCCGAATAGATTCTGCACGCGGCACTAACGTGACGTAGTGAAGACTGACGCCCACCTTTCCGAAATCACCAGAATGCTAGATGAATCTCTGCACACGACCCCAGCGCTGACGTAGGAAATCTCGAAATAAACCGCCGGCGAAGCTCCCCTCCAAGCTTATAAAAGTAGATGCAGCAGAAGGCAGAAGCCTGGGACCAGTGCTCCCAGCATCCGGATGATGCTGGCCGCCGCATCCGAAATAGTACCTGATAGGCCGTTCTGACTTGGCCGTGTCATCAAACCGATAGTAACCGTCCTGTAAATATTTGAGTAAGTTAATTTTGAATAAAGGCCTGGTGTTCACTTGCTGTTATCGTAAAAGATATCACCAATTAAACATTTCTCCAGTCACAAGCTGACTGGCCTATCTTGTCCGTGCTTAGTGAGTAGTAATCTGTTCGAACTCAGTAATTAGGGACCTGCACCAGTGATGGTTAAATCGATTTCTCACTCTCGTGCTACAGTGTATATAAATGAGACGACATACCGGCAGGAATCGATTGCACCTGTTAACTGAGGGCCCCTGGTGAATTACTGAGGGAAGACTAATTATTATTTACTCATCTCAGATAAGATAGTGGCATTCCCCACCGAGATCGCAACCTGGTTGCTGCAACGAAAAATCTTTCACCGTCTAGGAGTCGCCATAAATTATTGCTACTACGTATACTCCGAAACACCGTAAAAGTTCAGTTTTGATCATAGGACGCACCTAATGTACTATCAGGAATACTCCGCGAAAAACGCATTTTATTTTCATGTAAATATTTTGTATCTATAGTCAGTTTTTCTTTTACCGTTTTCAAATGTATATATAGTTAAAATAATAGAGTCTGTTTATATTTTGTTTATTCTGCTTATTATTTCACCGATGTTTAGCAATAGTATACAATTGAATCCGCCCTTCTGCGACTAAGAGCTTTAGGGTGAAACGAATAAATCTTCCACCGACCAGACCGTACAGGCAACGCCGAAAACGTTCATAAGCGAACGTACAGATCCTACTAGATATACAGTGTGTCCCAATAAGTAAGACCAGGGGACACAGGTGTATATTTAGGGGCCCGAACCGTGAACGTCGTTGTAAAGGTGACGTCCGAGTAGTGAAGACAAAAGTAATCGTTGCAAGAGGACAATAATTGCGGAGAGTACTTACAGAAATAAACCGAACAAAGGAAAACTCGGTAAAGTTACCAATCAATTTCAAAAGCACTTGGTTTAGTGATGTTGGAATTTGCAGCTGATTCATCATCATCTGAAGAAGGACGAGGTCGTTTGCGATTTAGAACATGTTTTTGCAATGCGAATAAGACTTGCCTTTTACGTTCTAAACGTTGAAATGGTCGATAAATTACATAATCTACCTCTGTGTCCAAAGAAATGCCGCTTCTAGTAATTTTGAAACCATTAATTGATATTAATAGCAGGACATGCATATATGCTGGAGGAACCAAATCTTCGCCAGTGGAGACTTCTAAAGAATTATCATCTAATATCTGTGCCATTGGCAAATTAATGGTACTGTTAAATTGATTGGAATTGTAAATTTTTACACCAAACACGGCGGGAACATTTTCATTATTGACAAGTTTGGTAGCCGACAAATATTCATTTTTGAAATTGATAAGAACATCTCGATTCTGATGAAAACGTTGTATTGAATTTTTGAAATTTTCATTTGTGGCTAACGCTTTTATGGTAGTTCCAATACGTTCGATAAACGTTTTGAACGTGGAAGCTGAAGTCTTGTTCCACCAATAATCACTTGTTGGTAGTAATGACGACACACGGTGTTTAGCTTCCAAGGCTGCCAAATTATTGAGAACCGTCTTTTCTGTGAAATCTTCCGAATTTGCAATAACAAACCCATATGCATTTGTGGTTAGTGCTAAAGTGGGAATTTGAGTAAACGTATATTGAGTGTAATTGTTTCGAATTAGGGGTTACTTCACTTAAATCGTCGGGCTTGAAATCGTCGTAGTATTCTTGAAGTTCATTTTCATTGAAAAATGTATGGGGTTCAACAGGACGTAAAACATACTCGTTGTCTTCAGATATGCTTTTAGAATACGTATTGAGTTCATCGGTACCTTGTTTTGAAGTTGAGGCGCAGCTCTCTTGGGCAGACGAAGACACCGGCTTCACTTTCCGTAATTGTTTCAAAGTTTTTTCCGAAAGCTTTCCAGCAGATGGTGATTGCTGGGGAATGACGGTTCCCTCATCACTGCACGAAGGTTTAGGCGAATGCTCCATAATGAAAACGTAGACGGGAGGATATGTCGCACAATAATCTGAAGACGGACAGAAATTCGGAACGGTATGCGTAGGAAAGGCTAAGTAATAACTGGCAACTGGCGTGTTACAAAATTCTTATTCCGCCGATATAGCTCACATAAACATGGAGAATGTAAATAAGACATTTGACACCGTGGATTGGACTGTGGGCACACATAAATAATCGAGACCGGCGTTCGAAGTGTTTGTTTGGATTACGAGTATGGTCGGGTTAAGATATGAAAATTTTTTTAATTACACAAGGTTCACACGCAGTTTCAAAACGTTGCTTTTCGTCATTCAAAGTTTAAGTGCGTGTGCACCACACGATATTAAAATGAATAAAAGTGCAGAGCCGTGTGAAAAGTATAATTATTATAATTCTACACTCGCTCAAATGCTTAAATACATTGCAATCAACATAGGTATTTAGCGGTGCAGTTTCCAAATGTCTGCTATTTGAATGTTAAGCAAGGCATTTCAGCTACCTATTTATTGTAATGTGGTAGTTCGGACACTGTAGCATCTTGAACAAAAATTAGTATTGGTCTATGAATACTAAAATACGATATATACAACATAGTTTCCATTGTTGCATCTCGATAAAATATGTGATCTATACAGTTTCCTGATCTGGTTGTTGCAGGAATGTTATTTGTGGCTAATCGTAACCCATGTGTTGTATTTAAATATTGCATTAGATCAGACCCTTTTTCTGTCTGAAAGTTGTAATTGAAATCACCACATAAAATAAGTGGAGAATTATATGGATGATGGAACTGCCACATAGTATTATCAATTATGTAGTTAATATGTCTCGGCGGGACAGGTTCTCTTTTTGCCATTATGACATTAGTTCAATAATCAATTACAGTTTATTTGCTAGCCCATATAAACCATGGACCTTCGAGGTTATTTGGCAATATGGGATTCTTTTTCTTTTTGTTTTATTATTGACATTATTATCATAGTTTTCATCATCATTATCGTCATCAATATTACTTTTATTATTGGTATTATTAGGATTGATTCTTGAATTAATTATTCAACAACAGTCTCTCCATCTTAATCCTCGACTTATTTCTTTTTTGCCATTATGCCGTTTTTAACTTATTTCTCTCTTTTTTAGTTTATTACAATACTAGCAGTTGGCAGTTGTCAAGACAGAACACATAGACTTGACCACAGAGTTTATTACAAGATTAGCACTTGGCAGTTGTCAAGATTTCATGGATATTTTGTTTATTTAGTTTTTTCTGTTCCGATATTTCACTTGAAGGTTTTTTCAATTGAATTTATTGTTTTTTTCAATATGGTTTTCTTTAAATTCATTGTTTTTGCCCTTCAAGCTACGAGGTATTCGATTTTCCTTTGTGTTTTTCTTATACCCCGTAGGTAAATACTGAAATTCAGTTATCTAGTTATCTTTTTTCATGGATATCATTATTCTTTGTATTGTTTTGTCAATTTTAGTTTCCTTGTCAACTGTCATAATAATTTGTTTACAATTTTTCGTACATTTCTGATGATGGGATCTTTGTGAATCCTGAAACCGGTAAAATATTTAAATAAAACGTTATATATTGGTAGTTCGCGGAGTAATTATTTGTTTCATCATTATCAATTAATTTCATCAATTCTTTTTCAGGACTTCCAACCTGGCAGTATATAGTTATGATACAAACCTTTTTACGTTGTCCTGTTGTATTATCAACATACACTATTTGAGCACAACGTAAATCACCAACCGATGATTGTGAAGAAATTATATTGACAGGTTCACAACTTCAAAAATTTGATTTTAAAGATTCATAAATGGCCACACCACCAGCTCTAATAGAGTCACTTTTATAGTGTGTTATACACCGAAATCCATCAATTGTGTTTGTTTATCAGTATTATTCATCCATGTTTCAGATATACATAAAAGTTTACATATTTTCATTACGGGATCAGCTGCAACGTCCAGATTATGAGCACGTAAACTTTGTACATTTAAATAGGCAATGGAAGGTGTTTCTGGTATGCTGTTAATTGTTTCCAAACAACGTTCCACAATGCAGTTCAGTTTTTGTTTTTCTAAAGGTTTGAATTGTGTTCTTAATACCTCTCTGTCAGTACTTTTTTTGGAGTGATAAAAATTATAGTCTCCTTTGCAATTTGTTAGATATAATCCTTGCAAAGTTTCAGCTCGTGATAAAGCAACATACACCAAACTAACTTCGTGGGATTTTGAATATTCGTATACAATTGTATCATAGGTTCCGCCCTGGGATTTATGGATGGTCATGGCATTAGCAGGAACAATGGGAAATTGTTGTCTTCTTACTTTAATAATTTTGGAACCAACACTAATAACTGCGTCCCGGCGGATTATTGGAGTCCATGTACTTGGAAAATTAAAAGCAGTTGCATGATGTTGATATTTCATACGTAGCATAGTTCCCATATTATTATCGTTAAATTCCATCCATAAACGTTGTATTTTTGATGGATCATCTGTATTGTATTCAATGTGCCGAAGATAACCAAATGAACCATTTACAATTTTATCCATTTTGTCGATATTTTGTATAATTATATAAGGTGTATCAATAACCAGTAATAGTTTTGTAGGCATATTTACCAGTTTGCGTAACATCCAGTTTTTTAATTTTTTGCATGATACACGGTAACTGATTGTGATTTTGATGACCGCGTATAATAAATATCCTCAGCCAAACAGCAAACATTTCCAGCAATATTTAAAATTTTATAATTGTAGTTATCAACATCGCTATTACGATGAAATAAGAATACCGCACATTTTAAATTGTCTAACAATGATACATTATCAATGTGAACAAAACGTTTTTCTAAAATTGCACGTTCTGTATTGCTTAACATGTCACCATTGCCAATTTTAGTTAAAATGTATGAAAATGGTTTATCTTTTTGCCGCACAGTGAATGCCATAATATACGCGTTTGTAATAAATTCGGTGGTCGAGAGAAAACAGGTTTCGCCTTGACTGGTGGTAATTGTCTTAAATAAATAGTGGTTACTTCGTTAAAATCACAACGCACACTATGAAATAGATCCTCCCTTAAATGGGCATTTCGTTTTGCATTAACGCTGATATTAAAAGCGATATGTACAGTAGTACAATCAATATTGACAGCTGCTTTACCTGTTGTGGCTCAAACAACATATGCACATTTTGTGGTATTATGTCGTAAAGAAAATCTGTTTGCGGCTTCCATTAATAATTTCAAAACAAAACTTTTTCCCGTGCCAGCGGGTCCAGTAAAGAAAACTTGTAACGGCTGAGGTTTTTGTTGATGGGATGTAAATGTTAATCGATGAATGAATTCTAAAAGAAATGTCAATTGTTTTAAATTTAAATCTCGACAAGCCAAACAGAAATCTGCATAGGACATAACATTTTCAACACGTCTAACTACACTAGTCCTGGTGATAGAATCCAAATCTAGATTATTTTGACGAAATCGTCATCTTGAGCAGATCTCACTAAAGCGCGAAAACCTCGGACAACTTCAAAAATAAATTATTTCGCAAAGTTTTTGCCCCATCGTTATAAATTATTTCCAAAATGATTAACGTGCAGTTAGAAAACGAACTAGTGGTGACAGTTGATGCGGAAACAGCAGAAAATTTGAAAGGTGAGTGCTTATTAATGGGTGATAAAAGAAAACAACTAAAATTCTGTTACACACTTATTGTAGATCTGCAATATGCCTCCCAATATCTAAAGTTCGTAAAAAAAGCGTTAGAAAAGGAAAACGAAGAACAGGAGGCTACAGCATCAGTTTCCATGATACTATGTTCTTCTGGTAAATGTTTGGAAAACGGTGAGGCTGCCGCAGAAACCGTAAGGAGGGCGAAACTTCAAACAAAGCAAGATCATCAAGCTACATTAATGTTGCTGGAATTAAGGAAGAATTATCATGTCAATCATCAAGTCAATAGCGAAAAATAATATATGGGCTAAAATTAGGGATGAATTAAAGCGCATGGGGATATTTGTTGGAGAGGGGATACCTGGAAGAGAAAAGTGTAGACAGAAATTTGCCAATTTGCAAAGTTCGTATATGAAAACCAAGGAAAAGCGACGCAAAACAGGAGAAGGCAAAGTTGAAGACTCCCCTTACTTTCGAGAAATGGATGACATCTTAGGTGAAGACACAAAACAACACCTCCGCTAGTGATTGACTCCCATGAACTTCCTTCTGTAGTGGGGTGTTTACAATCTATGGCAGCTTCAGATGACTTACATCTGAATTCAGAGAATACATCAGTTGTATCACCAAGTTCAAGCTGAAGTTTTGAGGAGACGCCTCGCGTTACTAATGATAGATTCTCAAGAATCAAAACTTCAGTAAGGCCCAAAACTCCACGAAATCAGGTTTTGGATGAAATATTGAAAATTCAGCGAGAAAATCAACAGCGCAAGGAGGAATTTAAATCCATGCTTGAATTATTTACCCAACAAAATGAATCTCGTCACAAAGAAACAATGGCATTATTAAAAGCTATTTCTTCCACTATTAAACCAGCCGTGAACAATGACTGAGTATTTTATTCTAATTTCCAAAAGTTATTCTTGAGTTATTTTGTTCTCTATTTTAAAGTTAATATTTCTGTTAATTAAAAACTATTTAAAATGATATTCTTTTAGTTTATTTGAGGTTTCAATAAAAATAAATCAAATTCAAGAAAAATTATTTTATTATTTATAAAAGTTTTACACAAATTTGTAAAATATAATCTAAGCAGGGACCTGGACTGAAAAATATGGGTTCTGTTTCAGTTTTGGTACTTCTGTTGAAGACAATATAGGTTCCAATACGGTACCGGTATCAAACAGAAAATTAAATGTGTCTCAGTTCAATTCCATAAAGGTTATTTGTAAATTTGAAATTGAGGTTTCGGTACGGTATCAGTTCAAACAAAAATAAGGATTCCGATACTGTTTCTGGTACTTTCCCATTTGTGGTCCAGGTCCCTGCCTCTAAGTACACATATACCTAATGCAATATAATGGAATGCATGTAACAAGTGTTTTTACAAAGTTTCTGCTATGTTGTCCCTTTTTATAAAAGCAATCCTATTGTCAGCATTAACATCGGCATCATTTTCATTTTCATTAACTTCTGTCTCATACTCCTCCCAGAAATCATGATTAATGTAACAAAAATTATGCAGTATACAACAAGCAGCAATAATTCGAACTGCTTTTATCACATTGTTCACATTAACATATTTTAAGATACGCCACCTACATTTTAAGATACCAAAGGTTATTTCCACAGCTACTCTTGTAGAACTAAGAACATAGTAATGATGTCGCTGAATATAATTTAAGTGGCCATTATCCCTGAAAAATATTAATTAATTATTAATTAGCCCAACTACATATTAAATTTACCTATATGGTGTCATTCACCAAGTACGTAGTGGATAAGCAGAGTCCCCAACTAAATGAGAATTCTCATTGTAAATATATTTCTGTAAATTTCCATTTTCTTCAATGTCAACATATAGGTTGGAATTTCGTAGCACCTTAAAGTTATGGAAGGTTATAAGAATAGCTACATACATTTCTATTTTACACAATATAACATACACGACTATCATGTACGGAACCAGGAAATCCTACCATTGTACTAATGAAAAGTCTGTGAGTAATGACAACTGCTTACAGTTTGATTGAATGATTCATTTTCCTATCAATATAACTTTCTTGCTGATCCAGAGGCGCTTTAAAAGGAATATTGCAGACGTCGATGGCTCCAATCACATCTGAAGAAAGGAAATTATTCACAAAAATATCAGTAAGTAAATATTTAGAAAACAGGCACAACCTGGATATCCTCCATTAGCTTGAAATGCAGCTTAAATAGTTTCCGCTTCAATTATATTAGGCCAAACTATATAATGGTTTTGAAGATTTATAATTCGACTTAATATTAATTCTGTTGACCTATGTACTGTAGCTACCACTACATTAAATCTGTCTGCTACAGATAATAAAACTTCTCCTTTACCCAACCACCACAGTGTTATTAGAAGTTGTTACTCTGTTAAAAGTGGTGGTGTTCCACCTTTGAAAGGTTTTTCCTCGCAATTTAATTTGATCAGTAAGGTATTGAAGGTAAATTTGGTCATACGAAACAAGGAAAAAAAATCGTAGTCTAAATACCGCTCAATCCATAGGTCATAAAATCCTGGCATTCTGCAGTGCTCCAAATTAAACGCCAAACTAATCATAATAGTGAGTAAGGCACCATCATCATAATCCTTTTCTTCTAAAAAGTTTCTGAGCAGCATCATCTTTTGTTGGAAGTGATTTATATCATCTTTGATAAGGCTCAAAGTAAATTCCGCCATTATTAGGAATACCTAAAAATTTTAGATTATATGTAAGCGTAAATTCAATCTCGAAAACTTAAAATTTACTTATCAAAGAGCAAACAGGCAGACGTCGGAGAGAAAAGTGGGGTTATATTTACTTGTCATTTACCCTTTCCCTGTTCGAAACGCTACAAACCGTGCCCCTAAGATCGGTTCAAACCACAAACCACTACCAAGCGTATTGCTTCATGACGTCATTACTTCGAACGTGTAAGATCGTACCAAGCTACAAAATCAGCCAAACAAATTTCTTTTAGATTAGCAGGCCTTTGTTCATATTTCTGAATGATATTTATTTTCCAGACATCTGTAGAGTAATTTTGAATACCCTGTTCGTCCATTTCCTTCAATGATTTCTTCATTAAAAATCTTTCCGTTGGATGTTGTGCTGGTATTGTTTCAACTTTACTAGAACCTTCAGACATAGGCAAAAGTAATAAATACCAAGCTGCCTCCTGAGTACACATTTCAACATTGTTTAATGCTAGTTTATCAACTTTCTTCATGCACATCTCATAATCCATATCCGGGTATTTATCACGCATTTTTAATAATTCTCCATGAAGTGAACTAAACCGTCGTTCAGTTTTATTAACATATTCTGCAACATAAGCGGCACAGGAATATTCGTCTAATATAAACTGAACATCCATATTTGATTGTAAGACTTTTGAAATACATGGATTAAAAGGGCTGATCCAGATGTCCTCCATTCCACGTTTCATGAAAACCATTGGCCGATGAATACCTTGTCGTAGAATTTGTAAATACTCATTGAAAGATTCCAAATAAAAACCTCGAAGGAAATCGTCAAAATTCGTAAATATACCAGCTTCTAAAGCTTCGTGCATTTTGTTAAATAATAAAACTTTAGAACTATCCTTATAAGCTGGCAAACATGGCAGTAATATCCTAGTTTTGTCCATGGGCCAATATGGTGCATCAAAACGACACTTTTTTGTATTTTTTTTGTAACACGTGTGCGTATGAGAATGGGTTTGTAAATGTTGAGAACTGGACACTAAACATTCTTCAGCAGAAGCAATAGTATCAATTAGTGTTGAAGTTTCCGGTAAATCTTCACCATTCAAAAATTGTGTTTCATGGGAAGATGGGGCATTATAACATGTGATAATAATAATAACATGTGACAGTGGGGACTACCTCGATGTTGGAATTCCACTTTGCGGAAGTAATCTTTTAGATAGTATTTTCCAAAAGGCCCACATTTCTTTTTTCTCAGAGAGATCATGATAGTATCTACTAACTTATCAGCATACAACTGGATCATTATTTACTAATTCAGCTTTAGCACTATTGGACATAGTATCAAAAATCATATCGTCAATAACATCTTCATCCTCTAAATTTTCACGAAATTTGTAAGCGCATTTTGAGAGTGGTAACCAATGTATCTCTGAGGCACTAAGTGTTAGAAATACAGTTGGTTTTCCAAGTTGGCGCATCATAGCAAATAAATCCTTTTTCCGCGATTGCCAGTATTGAATAGAATTTGGTATGTGTTTTAAAAAGGACTCATTTCTTTACATACTATCTTTGAGAAATACGAAATCAGATAGATCTTCTCTAGTAATATGTTTTACGTCTTCATTATTATTGCGGAACATGATCTTAAAAGCCTCAATAATTCGTAAACGCATAATTTTTGCTGCCATGTATAGAATGTGATTAGGTGTAACACCACGTCTATCTCTGCTACGAATTTCACTTGTTGTCATCATATAAGGAGTAACTTTGATTTTAAAACGTCTCTCCTGTCCGTAATAGATAGCAGGAAACGACAATTCTGCATCAGCATCAAAAAATAACGTAAAAGGTTTTTTATGCTGACCAGGAGCTAAATGTAAAACCATATCTTCACCCCAAAACATTGTTTGTTGTTGCATAGTTAATAATTGTTCAGCAGTTAGATATCTTTCCTTTCTCATTGAAATGAAGCATGTATCTTGCTGAGAAGTTCGACTATCAGATTCGTGTTGAGTATGTAACATTTCATTGTCATCTGCAAAGTCAAAAGGTTCGTCTATACCTGAAAATGTTGCATCAATATTTATATCATATTTGCGATACAGCGGTGTATTTCGTAAATATAATAACCATTTTCGTAAAATACCTTTTGAAACCCACCCGGTCAAATACGCTCCTTCTTGCATAATGTGGCGTTTTATCGCTACTGTTACGGCATAGTCATCGTCAAGACTTTTAGGTAAAGACGTAACCATATTATTAACATTAACAGGAACATTTATTATTTGACCCACCAGTCTCTGACTACCGGCAAAATAATGAACTTTACGAATTTGCATAAAAGGTAAACGAGGTGCAATTAAACGTTCAGCTATAGGATTCAAAGGTGCCAAATCGGGTGAAATAGGAGGATACACAAATCCATTAACAGTGGCTAGCTAAGGAATAATCTTTTTGCGAGATAAACATGAATAGCAATTTCGGCAACACTTATAAAATTCATCTTCAACACATGAAAACATTTTCGGATAACCGGCTTCACGAAGTAAAGAAATCGTAGTTTTGGAAAGTATGCGCATATCCTTAGTCCACCAAAGTCTATCACATATACGACAATATTCATTCAATCTATTGACATAAAAGTGCGTCGACATGTGAAATGCTCCAGATATAATGTTCTCTTTTCAAACATTTTTATATTCGTTGGTGTCAGCTTACATAAAGAAGTATCAGAACTGTTTGAGAAAATAATTATATCTGAAGCAGTTTCATCATTATTATCTAATCTATCCTTTGCTAACGTCCAGTCCCGAGTTTCATTTGTCATAAACGATGGACCAACAGTAAATGAATTTATTTGTTGTTGCATTTTCTTCTTATTCCGATAACGTTGGCAGTATAAAGCATTTCTAGATCGTCCTTGAGCATCTTTTGCATTTCCTAAAATTAATGATAGCTACAGAATTAACAACTGTTTTTCACTAAATATATAATAACATGTAACACAGTACAATAATAATTACCCTTTTCATCCACTGCCTCTTGGTTTTCATTTATCACAAATGAAGAAGTTCTAGTCAGTAATGAAGTTCCTCGGCATTGACTTCTCTTCTTATTTCGATAACGCTGACAGTACAAAGCGTTAATGGATGGAAGAACTTCAGCAGAAGAACCGCCATCAACTGCAATATTACAATTAGTAGGAACGTTCTGAGGAAATAACGACAACATTTTGCCTTTCAACTATGTTGTTAACTTGCTTTTACATTGTTTAAAATAGTATCCTGGACCGGTATTTATGTTACTAACACGTCAAAAGTCAACACACTATATTAATATCTAAAGCAGTGCAATCATTTTTACCTTTTTTATTCTTCCTCGCCGTCGCCTCCGCAAAATATAAACCGTCATCAGTTATAGCCATACCAGTATTTTTGGCATTACTACTATTACTACTTGTTACTGATACAACTGGATTAACTTCTTTACATTGCCTATAAGTACTGCAACGTTTTGCAGATAATTTACGTTGTTTAATATTTTTCGCGGTGTCTCCGGCATTGCCACCTTTTTTTCTAACGGCGACCTACTTTCGTCTGCACTTTCTGATTAGGAACGGAACGACATGTCTTCAACGAATGCCTGAAATTAAACATGAGTAATGTTCATCTCGTTTTCCATTAATAGACATTACTCAACAAAGAAATGAAAGACCGTAAATGAAGGACCTATGCACACGCCGACCGATTCATGAGCTGATCACGCGTTTTTGCAGCGCGTAAAAAGATCGTTTCCAAATTCATGCGAATGCATGCGTCTGATTGATGTATCTGCGCGTTTGTAACGAAAACAAGACGACGCTGCAATTGTATCTCGTGTGCATGGCTCTTGACAATACATATTTGTACTCACCTGCTTTCAAACTGGAATGCATTAATGTCGAATCCATAACTCATACACATCACGTTAAAAACAAACGCTCATAACCAACTTCTTCATCACGCGCGAACGGAAGCAAATGCAATCTATTTTTAGCAGCTCGAACGCGACAGATCTGTCGTATAAATGCTCTGTTTCTGCGTATACGCAACCCATATACACGCGACCAGAAGTATTTTCAATACTAAAACCAACCGTTAAATGGAAATAAGAAATACTGAAAGTGACGTAGGTAAGCTACTCAACAAAAAAGGTAAGTAATACAAATATTAAATTATACCTATTGAATAACTGAATGATTACTTGTAAATCAAAATGGTAATATTATATTAACAGTATGAAAATGAAACTATTGAAGAAATGAACTGTTGAACACAGGCTAAACACAATCGTTAAAGTACTCTAAACGGGCTACCTAAATTCCGCAATAATCCCCGGTTTATTGGACGAGAGATAAATACGTTTGTCTAACCTTCGATAATATTCCCACCGTTGGACGTTCCTGGCGGACCAAATGGTACAAAGATGATAAATCGTGAAGTGTCCGGACGGATCTGCTTCGAATATAGTTTCTCCAGCTACTATGCAACCTGAAGCCTTGTATACACTATAGTTGCAACGTGCAATGCAACATGTAATGCAACGTGTAATGACATTTATGCCGATCCTACACGGTATAACATTAGAGCTAATGCAACGTTCCCTGATTGGTGTATTTCTGCCGCGCAAATTTGAATTATACATATACATACGAGTATTCCATGATTGCATCTATTCTTGATTCATTTTTTGTAATTACTTATCAATGTAATGTACTTTATTACTTATTTAGTGTTCTTGCAGAGAAAAAATGTGGAAATACATATTTTTTGACAATGCTAAAGTTTCTTTTAAAATGTGCAATTATAAATATATCATTTTAGTAATATTTGTGAAATTTATGGCAAATGAAACACTATGTAACAATATTATCGACGTTTCGCCTCTGGTTGGAGGCTTTGTCAAGATTATATATTTAAAAGTTTACAAAATGTATAAAAGTGACAAAATTTTTTCTTAATTTCACAAATATTACTAAAATTATTATAAAAAAAATGGCACAAATAATAATACAATTTATAAATATATCAGCTTTCTAGAAACAGGAACAACTATATTTTTCCTCATTGAGAGATCAGAGATTAACTTAATTTTCAGAGAAGTTGAAACTGAAAAAGTACAGAGAGAAGCCTTCCTCCTAATTACAGAGATTTGTAAAATTATTTTTTTTAATATGTATTATAACGCACTCGTAATTACTGAATTTTGAAATTTATAATGCAAAATGTTTCATCAAGTGCCAAGTGAGTATTCAATAAGGAAACTTCATCATAAATATAATCAAATAATGCAATTTATTTTCTTTAACAATACTATACATATTTAATTATACAGACATTTTTGTACAATACATTATTGCTCTAAACATTTATTAAACATACCTATTATTTTACTACATAAATTAATGTCTTTAAGTTTTGTGTGATGTACCCAGTGAAACATTTTAATGTACACACATTCCTGCAAATTGTGTGGAGCTCTTCTTCTCTTCTGCGGCAAATGTTGCCATCTTAGATCAACTTCATAGATGTTAACTCGACTTGAGGCAGGATACGTTCGTGCAAGCCGCCAGGTTATTAAACTCGAGGAACACAGTTCTTCAAGCCATTTCTTAAATTAATATATTGGTAGATTGGTACGTAAGAATAACTACAGAATATATACCTTTGCTGTTTGTTCCTCAGCAGTGGCGGTTTGTCCTTAAGGTCAGTTGGCCAATGACCCTCCTAAAATATTCTAATCAAAACTATAATTTAATAATAATAAAAATATTTTTTTGTCTAACAGTCTCATATTTAAAATCCTCCGCGATCTGCATTCGCAGCATCGCAGCAATACTACCTATAAAGTAGTCAAGCAGCGCTCGCTAGGAGATAGCAAGCCGGGCCGTAATTCAAATTGACCCTGCACAGCTCTTATGGCTTATGGAGAAATGATGTAAAGAAGAACAGTGACAGCAGATAGCGAATTCTTAAGTGAAAGTGAGAGTCACCTTTTACTCCCATATCTGTAATAGGGACAACGGCCCGATGACAACTGCGCAAAATCGAGTTGATCAGTTCTTGTTCTTCAGTATTCATTTTTCATTTCTCAGTTCTCCTCGGATAGCGGGCGAAGTGTTTACACTGCGGTTTTGAATTTATTGTGATTGTTCGTTTGTTCCTTGTGAAATTTTGTTTATAGCAAAAAAGATGAGTGTTGCTGAGGAGATATTTGCTTTAAAGTCAACTGGAACATTAAATTATGAACGTCGGAAAGTGGACGACCGACACCAAAACTGAATTTGGAACAGATAACAAGGGATAAAGGTAAATGTCCAAAGAATCTATAAACAATTTGTGCGACTGAATTTGCGGATGTAGTTTGGAAAATTGCGTTTTTTGCTATCCGTGCTTATTATTTTCAAATGATGCTATATGGGCTAAAAATGGAGTAACCGATATTAAACATTTAAAAGACAAAATTAAAAAGCATGCTTCTTCCGCTGCTCATATAAATTGTTCAATGAGTGTTTAATGACGTGTAGACATAAGACTGCAACTTGATAGTGCGTATTGCAAATCAGTGCACGACTTTAATGAATCGGTTTCTAAAAATAGGTATACATATTTAAAAAAAATAATTGATTGTGTAAAAATTTTAAGGAATCCTTTAAATTGCATTTCGCGGTCATGTATTAGTATTAATTATAAGTTCCAAAACCATAATGACCCCCCTGGTTATTAACCCACGAGCCGCCACTGTTCCTCAGTAACTTCTTTTATTCTGAAAGTTACTTCATTTTCCATGACTGGGGATTCATTAGAACATTTTTTATAATAGGTGTACTTGTCGGTAATAATAGCTGTTTTATCAATAAACCAAGAGCCGATTCCATCACAAAACAAACACATGAAACTAACCAAAGCAAAACCAAAATTTATAGGTTACAGGGACTAACGTAAACAGCGGCCAGACCAATCATCGCACAGTGTCAACGACCAATCAGCGATGAGTGTACAGTTGCTATGTTATACGGCGTAGAATTGGCAAAAATGCCGTGTAATGCAACGTGGACGGTAAGTGCATTTCGTCGACACGCATCCCCTCTCGCACTCGTTCCGAGTCATTCCCGCAGTTGTGAACGAACGTTGCACGAATCCCATTGATAAATTTCGGTTTCCATCTTTATGCACTTACGCTCTGTTCTCTACGCGGACGTCTACTCTGTTCTCCCGTCCACACTGCAATTTTCTCGTCCACACTGCAACCAGGGCTGCCACTGCATCCTTTGCAATAGTACTAGATCCACAGAAAAAAAAGTAGTAGATCAAAGCAGAAGAGTAGTAGTTCAGAAATAATGGACATTTAGATTATGTATTTGTATATTTAATGGTGGATTCATGCAACTGCATTAATTTAACTTAACTTAGAACATAAAAATTTCCCTGCCATTCATGCACTATCTTTATATTAATTTCCGCACATGTGCGCATGCGCAGTGTCGTCTCTCTTCAAATTGACAGAATGCTTTCCGACATATATAAATTTATATTGCTCAGCTTCGTCCATTTTATGAACGTAGAATATAAATATTCACGTCCGACTTTCCGAAATATTTGAGGTTATATCAATAATCAAATGGCATCATGAACATAAAGAATACAATCTACCTGCTAGCTAGTCATTTCACATTTTCTGGTTTCCTACCCTGCATGCGCAAGCGTACTGATTTCAACTTAAGAATTAACTTAAAAGATAAAAGTTAGCCAACTTTTAAGTTAATTCTTAAATTAAAATAATTTGTTCCATGAGCAATTAATAACATTATAACATATGAATATATAGGTATTAAATTTTAAGTTAAGTTAATTTTTAAATTAAATTAAGTTAATTCTTAATGTGTTGTTGCATGAATCCACCATAACACATTACATTTTTTTTAACAATTTTGCTGTTGGCTCCCACTTGTAGCATGGTTTGGAGCCCAACATATCCCTGGCTTGCATTATGCTGTCACATGTGTCAATTTCTAGGCAATTTCGTAACTTTGTTCGCGTTAAATTATACTCAGAAAACTTGCGCTCTACTGAGGCGGATGAATGTGGCAAACACAATACCACTTTAATTACTTGCGTCAAATTAGGGAACATTGGTTTGTTGTTATTTTTTCTGGTAATCACGTAACTCCAAAAGTCTTCGAATGTATCTTCTGCGTGCAATTTTAGTTCCTCGAGTTCACCTAGTAACATCCATTCTGTATTTAGTTCTTCAATATCTACTTCAATATTTGGGAAAAAAGTCAAAATATTCACTATGGAACGTATTGATCCAGATACAGCGATTTTTGGAGATAAATTTTCCATATACATTAACAGGGCATCATTGAAATCAATTCTCTTCTTAATCTGCAATATCAGCTCAACATAATAAGATAATATATTTTTCCTAAATTTTTCCAGTTCGTGGCCGTCTTGACCAAAGATTCCATCCTTCTCCTTCAGTAGAAAAAGATCCACCTGAGCACCACAGTATATGTTTTCTATTGGCAAATAATGTCTTGGATTGACTGGATTTATTTGATGTAAAAGTGTTTTATCGACATATTCCTTCGACATAAAATTTTTTAATACTGTTTTAAACAATTCTCTCAATCTTGGCAGTAACACGTCTATTTTAAAATTCTCACTCTGAAATTCCAAATTAATCTTATTGATGATACCCAGAATATATGACAAGAAAAAAAAATACAATTTGTATATTGGATGTTTTAAGTTTTCTAAAATTCCCCGAGTACTTCGTACATCTTCACTTAAAAGAGTATGTGTAAAATACAAAGATAGGGCATTCCAGGAATGTAAAATTCTGTTAACAGCAGCCTGCAATAATAAATTATATATAACCAATCAACATTAAGATTTAAAAAATAATAAGAAATACCTCTAACGAGAGCCATCTGGTTTGAGATGGTCTGAGTAACTTTAGTGGGTTAATTTGTACAAACTTCTCAAATTCTTTGAATTCATCCATCCGTTTAGGACTATGGGCGAAATGATTATAAACAGCACGTGTAAATTCCTCGATAGACTTTGGAAGTTTTTCCGCAGCTGCAGAAGCACAAAGGTGCATAGAATGACATATGCAACCCATTATAAATAAATTTGGATTTGTTTCCCTAAATCGAGCCTGAACACCCCCTTTATTGCCCATCATAACGCTGGCGTTATCTGCTCCGAAACCTATCATGTCTGAAATGTCTATTTTTTTTCCGTCAGTAAATCTCTTACAAGATTATATAAGCCATTAGCTGATGCATCGGTTACTTTTCTGACACCTAGGAATCTAAAAAGGAAAACATTTAGATCATTTCAATTGAGTTGCGAATTGCGAACATAAAATACCCACCTGTCACAACTTCTACCCTCAAAGAAAAATCTGATAAGTACAATAATACATTTTTCTGTCGCTACGTCTGTACTTTCATCAATCAACAATGAGAAATATTTACTGGTTGCTAAATTTTCTAGTAATGTTTCAGATGCCTCACTAGCTAGTTGATTCTTCGATATTTCAGTTGCTTTGGTTCGCCCACATTTCATTTCTTTGGCGATTTGCGAATCAGGACAAACTGACCTAATTAAATGTGGCAGGTGGTCCATTAGTACGAATGGTAATCTATGTTCATGCAGAAACATTAACATTTTAAGTTCTCCACTTTTTGCTTTTTTATGCAAACTTATCTGCTCTGCATTAACATATTTATCAATTTTCATTTTTGAATTCAAATAAATTTTCAAACTACGTAAATGACGCTTGCTGTTGTGATGCCTTTTTAAATGGTTGTAATTGCAGTTCAGTTTTATATTGCAAGCTCTGCAGAAGGGCTCATCTTCCCGTTCTTCAACCCAATCAAAGTCCTTAATCCACTGTTTTCGGTACTTCTGTTTATATTTTTTCCCCCTTTTTTGTTTAGGCTCTACTTCTACTTCATTGGCAGAGTCAGATTGGCCATGGCCACTGGAATTAGAGTCACTCTCATTAGTTTCATCCTCTAATGTAATACTTTGCCTCTTAGAAGTGGGTAAACTAATGCCCGAAGGGCCAGGTGTTGATGTTACATCATTATTTGCAATAACATTTGCATTGGAAAATTGTGATTGTGCAATATTTTTAGGCAGCCTCTTGATAAATCTAAAATTTTCGAATGAGTTAAATTTTGTCACTCAATAATAATTATAATGTTGACATACGTATCTAAGTTACTCATTTTGAATAGTCAAAATACCCAACACAACACCAGTAAGATTAAAGATTAGTATCCAAAAACACCGTAATTTATTATTCTAGCAGCTACACATGGGTTTCGAACTATCTTTAAGAACTAAAATAACCACATGTTAGATGTTGGAAAGCAATAGCCCTTAAAGTTACTAAAAAATCCCACACATTTCTTCCATAACCAAATGTTACAAAGAATTAAGTGAAATGAAGAGCCAGGGTCATATAAATAAAATAACATACCATAAGACCATAACATTAATATTATTTTTACGTGCTGATTAGATTGCTTGAAGTAGTATAGGCAAAAGCGAAAATACTTACATTCTACATTATTACTTGGAGTATCAAACCACAGTCAACTGTGCAGGTGTGCACGAGTGCACGTGTAAAGTCAAGGAAGTGGAAGTGCGAAGTGACGCTCTGAGCTCTGAGGCTCTGACGCTGCGCATGCAGGTTGCCATGTTGCCAAATTGTACAATAATTTCGACTGTGTCATTGTTGCAATGCGTAAGTTAAGTACGCTATAAAAAATACGGCCATATGGGCAATAAGGAGATAAGTAGTAGATTTGTAGTAGATAGTAGCATGGTAGCAGAAAATGTATGAAAGTAGTAGAAATACTACTAAAGTAGCAACTTCGGCAGCCCTGACTGCAACGCGCGCTTCCTTTGTGTTCGCGACAAAAACCGACAACCGGCGGATCGCTGGCGCACGTGCAATGCAACACGCAATGCAAAACGCAATGCAACATGCAACTCATGTCCACACAGGTTGCATTACACGTTGCATTACATTTTACATTGCACGTTGCAGCTATAGTGTATACAAGGCTTAAGGTGTTTTCTCTCGGAGATACGATGTTTTCCTCGATGTTTTCTCTCAACGGAACGAATCAAATGTCTTCCAACGAGTACGTATGTATGGGGATTGCCGAAATTACCCTAAATATTCAAATTTGTTTTAGATACAAGCCTAAGAATAAGCCACACGATTCAGGATTGGGAGTGAAAAATAGGATTTAAAGAAATATGTATTTAAATTTAAGAAATATTCAAATATGATTGTAATTTTAAATTAAATTAAAGAATTTGCTATATAGAATCGAATTGTATTACTCACCTTCGATTCAAAAGGGTAATCAGATGGAAATGAGAGGTTTTTTGACTAGTAGCACATGGCCTCATGCAGAATAGGTCGAAAATCCCAAAACAGGCGGAATATACAGGGTGCTATTGAAAAAAATAACTAGGGGCGGTATCTCGGAGGCGGCAGCCCCGGAGGTGGTTACGTTCTTCGGATTATGTACTCCTTCATCAACACTGCAAAGCGGTTTGTGTTTCATTTCGTTATCTGTTATAGTTTTGGAGCTATAACCTGTGTAAAACGTTCTGGGACACAAGGTATATAGATAATATTTACAATCAGTTAAAAATACAGGCCAACAGACAGTTTTAAATTGCAAGTTCAAAAGTACTTCCACATTGTTAGGAACAAAATCAATTCATATAATATACCTAATGATTCTGTCTGGATAACGTAAAAATAGTATCTACATTTTTACATTCAGTGTGTTTCAGTTTGAGTAGCAACATCACTGTAACATTCATATTTACGGGCGGATATTTTAAAACCTTTTTTAGATTGTAGACAAAGAAAACTGAAATTAAATACCGAAATTTTCATTAGGAAGCATGCCATGACTTGGCAACTGTTTGGCAGGTGCCAAACCTAAAATAAAAAAGATTAGTTTTTAAGTCATGGCACTCTTTCTAATGAAAATTAAGGTATAGGCATTGGAATACGATAAGAGTGCCTACTAAACTGTTTTAGAAAATTTTGGGCTACATTTACGATCGTAGTAAGTTGTGTTTTGGATTTAGCGTAATTTTGTTTAATTTTCTAGATTCAGTTCTTCGTTTTCTACAATCTAAAAACAAAGTTTTTGAAAATCCGCCCATAAATAAAAAAGTTACAGGGAGTTACCGCTCAAAGTGAAACATACCGTAAAAGCCGAAAATAAAATTAGGCAGGTTACTTATTTTAAGGGCACTGCATTTTTGTCTCATCAAGTAAAGAAAAATCACGCTACTCGACGATTTCATCGTAACGTTCCAATTATCAATCAAAGTAACATATTTTAATTTTTTCTGGAATTCGTCGAAACTTCTAAAGCTGAATTTTTCTTCGTGATCTAATGCAGATTTTGCACTGGCTTCTATTGCAAGCTGCAAAGCTTTAACTTCCATTCTATTATTTTCTTCAGAAGGTGATTCCCTTGGATGTCGATTTGACCTACTTAAATACGACGGACAATTTGGCAGTAAATTAATTAATTAATTTACTGCCATAGTAAGGCCATAGTAAGCATAGTAATTTTTTTCCGGTCCTCCAGTCTACTGTACTTGTACTGTACATAATATTCGAAGCCAGAAAATGTTTGTGGCAAACCTGTAATACAACGAAATTCACGTAAAGAGGCAGTTCATACATAGAGGATAACAGCAAAAGCTAGGTTTCTAGGTTAGGTATTTAGTTTATTCGCAATTTTACCGCGAACACTGGTGGCAAGCATTTTTGTTGTGGTATTACAGGTTGATAAATACCGACAAACATGTAAAATTAAGAAAAAAATACCCCACAAACATAATTTCAAATGTTACTCGCCACGGAGTGAGTCATTTGCTTCGGAAAACTTAAAACAATGAACTCTTTCACGTTGGCTTTTATAGTTCCCGGCACAATATTTCATCATAAGGTTCTCAGTCCGAGGACTGGTTGGACGCGTACCTCCATTCTTTTCTATCCTGAGCTAACCTACGCATTTCCCTAAAAGTAGAACATCCTACATCCCTAACTATTTGAGAGCAGTAGTCTAATCTAGGCCTACCCCTACCTCTTTTTATTCCTATCTCTGACTCTAGTATGTCACGAACTATTCCTTCGTGTCTTAGAAGGTGTCCTACCATCCTATCTCTCCTACTCTTTATTGTTTTCCATACCTTTCGCTTTTCCCCAACTCTTTCTAATACTTCCCTATTGCTAACCTTATCTATCCACGGTATCTTCATCATGCGTCTGTAGCACCACATTTCAAACGCTTCTACTCTTTTTCTATCCGCTTCTCCTATTGTCCAAGTTTCGCACCCGTATAATGCCGTACTCCATACATACGACGTTAAGAGTCTCTTCCTAGTCTCTATATTAACCGTTCTCGAGCATAACAGTTGTTTCTTTTTGTTAAACGCAACTCGGCCCTGCGCCATTCTTTGTTTTATATCTTTAGTGCTCCTACCGTCTTGAGTTATTTTACTTCCTAAGTAGCAGAAATCCGCGACCTCCTCTATCTTCTCATTTCCAATTTGTATTTCCATTTTAGTTCTATTTTCACATCCCCTACATACCAAAATTTTAGTTTTCTTTTTATTGATTTTCATGCCGAAGCCCTGTGTCAAAACTGCTTCCATTTCATTCAGAGCCGCTCCTAATTCTTCTTTGCTAGATGCTAACACTGCTATATCATCCGCAAATCTGAGCATGTTAATAGTTTGGCCCTGTACATTGATCCCTGAGGCTGTTCTTTCCTTAACAATATTAATCGCATCTTCGATATATAAGTTGAAAACTAGAGGTGACAATGCACATCCCTGTCTCACTCCCTTCCGGATATCTACTTCCCTTTGTTCCTGCTCACATTCTATAACTGCCTTTTGCTCTTTGTAGAGATTATGTATTATTCTTCTGTCCCTGTATTTCATCCCTACCTTTCTCAGCACTTCGAACATCTTCCCCCATTTTACGTTGTCGAAGGCTTTTTCTAAATCTACAAATCCTATATAGACGCTCTTTCTCTTTTCTATCGTTTTTTCTATAATTACTCGTAAAGCTAGAATGGCCTCGCGCGTTCCTCTATTTCGTCTAAATCCGAACTGATCTTCTCCTAATATTTCTTCCGCCTTTTTCTCCATCCTTCTTTGCACAATTCTAGTTAAAATTTTTGACGCATGGGAAGTTAAACTGATAGTTCTAAAATTTTCGCATCTATCCGCTCCTTTTCTTTTTGGCAAAGCTACTATGATGTTCCGTTTGTAATCTTCTGGAATCTCGCCTGTCAGGTATATGCGACTAACTAGTTTAAATAAACGATCTATTACCTCTTGACCTGCGCACTTTAAGATTTCTGCCTGCAAGCCATCTATACCTGGTGCTTTATTATTCCTTAAACTTTTTAGTGCTATCTCAAACTCTTCTCTCATTATAGGACTCCCTAGGTTATCCCCCTCTACACTGCTTTCGCTTTCTAATATACACTGGCGAGCATAAAATTAGGGTCACTTTGAAAATTGCCAATTTTTCCAAGAATTCAAAATATTAAATTTAATTAATTCTTGAAGGCAATAACACTTGCATTTCTGAGAACTGTTATAAGTTTTTTGTGGTTTCTTTTGCACAACAAAGATTCAATATTTCCAATTTCTAGTAAATGCTTGCAGGTGCGCTACTTGGAAGCTTATTTCTCGGGGTCTATTTTTCAATTTCCTTCATTTATTCACTAACTTTCCTGTGTATAACTTGACGGTCGAAAAGTGTAGTCTTCGTTTATTTCCTTATAATGGCTTTAAATCCTGTCACGGCGGCCAGAATTATAGCGCTGTTGCAAGATGGTCGGGGGCAACGTGTAACGGCAAGAACGGTTGGTGTAAGTCTTTTTACAGTTCAGCGGGTATCCCAACGATTTCAGGAAACTGGTAGGCTGACGAGAAGACCAGGATCAGGGCGGAAAAGAACCACCACGCCAAGGGATGACCGTTTTCTTGTGTCCATGGCTTTACGGAATCGGACTGCTACGGCAGTTTCGCTTCGAAATCTCCTCCAAGAAGTCAGAAATGTTAACATTAGCGAATGGACAGCTAGGAGGCGACTTCGTTCTGCTGGATTATCTTGTCGGAGAATGGCTACGGGTCCTCCACTTCTCCATCGCCATAGAATTGCAAGACTGAACTTTGCTCGAGATCACTTGGGATGGACAAATGACGATTGGGGGAGGGTATTATTCTCAGACGAGTCGCGTTTCTGTTTAAATGGGTCGGATGAACGTCGGCGGGTATGGCGAAGACCCGGAGAAAGGTATGCCCAGGCTTGTATTGATGAGCGACTTCCATTTGGTGGAGGTTCAGTTATGGTGTGGGGAGGAATTTCTTCAGACGCACGTACCGAATTGGTGTTTATCGGCAATGGATCCCTAACTGCGCATAGGTACGTAACGGAAGTTGTAGAAAATCATGTCATGCCTTTTATGACGATTCTGGGAGAAAATGCAACTTTTATGCATGATAACGCTCGACCCCACGTGGCAAGGATTGTTAGCGTTTATTTGGATGAGGTTCAAATTACGCGATTTGATTGGCCAGCACGGAGTCCCGACTTGAACCCCACAGAGCATGTGTGGGATGAGCTAGGACAACGTGTACGAAGTCATACGCCGTCTCCCACCAACGCACAGGATCTTAGGGAGCTCCTACTACAGGAGTGGAATAACATCCCCCAAAATGTGATCCGTAATTTAATTGAGAGCATGCCACGTCGCCTCCAGGCTGTCATAAATTCACGGGGAGGAAACACTCGTTATTAGGGGTCAAAATTTTAACAGTTCCTTGTTTTATTCCAACATTTTTCTCACTACACATTTTTAAGACAATTTTGTTAAAATTTGCTTCTTTACGAATTTTCAATAAAAACATTAGAAAATGAAACGTTTTCTTTTTAAAACATTCCTGTTTAGAGATATGTATACAACGAAATCCATTTACAATAATAAGATACAATAAATAATCAGAAAAGTTGAATTTTTGAAGTGACCCTAATTTTATGCTCGCCAGTGTATCTTGCACTTCCTGTCCCGCATATAAGTTTCCTAAATATTCTTTCCACCTATCTGCCTTCTCCCCACTTCCGATTAGGATATCTCCTGCCTCATTTCTAATGTTTTTGGTACTAGATCCAATTTCTCTAAAATTTCTCCTAATTATTTTATATGCTTCATCAGTCTTTCCTACTTCGAATTTATCTTCCACTTCTTTGCATTTATTATCGATCCATTGCTCTTTCGCTTTCCTACATTCCCGAATAATTTCCCACTTGATCGCCTTATATCTTTGTTTCCCTGTTTCATCTAACCTATTTTTATATTTTCGCCTTTCCTCTATTAGACTCATAATATGTTTTGTTATCCAGGGTTTCCTACTTTCATTCTGTTTATGACCCAAAATATCCCTAGCTGAGGAAACTAAACTATTTTTAATGCAATTCCATTCTGCCTCTATGTCCCTAACAATATTTCCACCCGTGCCCTTTAGTGCTTCGTTTGTCTTTTTCTCGAACTTATTGCGCATATCATCATCTTTTAGTTTCTCTGGGTCAAGATACCTTCTTCCGCTTCTTTTTTTCAAAATCTTAAATTTAAGATTGGCTTTCATAACGACTATGTTGTGATCACTATCTATATCTGCTCCTGGATAACTTCTACAATCCCTAACTTGATTTCTAAATCTTTGCCTAACGAGAATGTAATCTATTTGATATCTCCCTAAGTCTCCTGGCATCTTCCACGTATAGCATCTCCTAACATGATGGTGAAATAGAGTGTTCGCGACCGTTAAGTTATGTTTATCGCAGAACTCTATCAGTCTAACTCCCCTATCGTTCCTATTGCCTAATCCAAAGGGGCCAACTGTGCCCTGTGCCTACGACTGCATTGAAATCTCCTGTAATTATTAAATTTTCGTGCCCTCTCACAAAATCTAGCACATATTCAATATCACTATAAACTGCCTCTACGGCCTCATCACTGTAGTTAGAAGTGGGCATATATACCTGTATTATTACTGTTTTTACAGGTTTCGAATCTAACCTAACCATAACTACCCTGTCACTTTGCTGTAAGAAATTTTCTACACTCTGTCCTACTTTTTTCCGCATAACAATTCCTACTCCCGAATTTCCTCCTACAGATCCTGTGTGTATTACTCTAAAATCTCCGCTCCAGAAGTCTCCAGCTTCTGGCCATCGCACTTCACTGATACCTACTACGTCTAATGCTAACCTATCCATCTCAATTTTCAAATTCTCTAACTTCCCTACTTGTTTCATGCTTCTAACATTCCACGCTCCGACTCGTGAGATGTTGCACTTATCATTTCTGATGACTCCCCCCGAAGCAGTCCCCGCCCGGAGATCCGAATGTGGGACTATTTTACCTCCGGAATATTTTACTCCAGAAGGTGCCATCATCATAAATTAAAGTACGCTGTACTAGGGATAAAATAATGTGGTGGTTTCCCGTTGCCTTCCACATCGCAGTAGTGTGTATCACAGTGCCATACCAACCCTCACGATCTCTGCCACTATGATTACTGAAAGAGCTGCTGCCCCCTTCCAGGGACTTGATTTAGTCTGGCTTCTCAAATAAAAACCCCTCCAATATGGTTAAACCTATGGTTCGGCTCTTTATATCATTGAAGCGCGCAAGCCATCCCACCCGTCCCAGTATTACTAGAACTGCGTCAAGGTTTAACATAATTTAGAAAAAAAAACACTAAACAACAATAAATACTAACAGAGACAACATAACTTCGGCCACAGACGAAATTAACTTACAGACGGCTCATCTATGCAGTAAGTTCGTTGCGCGGATTTGGAAACAGAACCACCATATTACTTTCTCTCCAACTGTAATCTATTAGTTTCGTTGGCTACCGATTGATGTCGCTCGTCTCTCATCTAAATATTAACAACTCTAATGCAAGTTTTTACAAATAGGTAATCCTACGTTCCTACTTCAACCAATTTTCTGTTCTTGCCGTATTTTCAACAAATAAAAATGCCCCAAAATAAATAAAAGTAGCAAGACCATCAACCATCAAACTTGGCTGCCTGTAGTCTCGCTACTATTATTCATTTTCGGACATTTTTATCCAGTGGGAATATGGCAGGATTAGAGAATTTCTTAAAGTAGGAATGTCGGATAATCTATTAGTGAAAGCTTGCGCTAATGGTGTTAATATTTAGATAAGATATGAGCGACATCAATCGGTAGATAGCGAGACTAAGAGATTACAGTTGGAAAGAAAGCAATATGTCGGTTCGTTCTGTTTCCAAGTCCGCCCAACGAATTTACCGTCTGTAAGTTAATTTAGTCTGTGCTTCGGCACAACCGACAGTCGAAATTCGACTAACTATGCGGCATGGCACGCAGCCGACACCGTCAGCTGTGTGGCTTTGTTATTTCGGTGGTGTCGAAGCAAGACGTGGTGCCAAGAATGCCTTCGGAATCTTGGTTCCTTATTTTCAGCAGAGCAATACCTCTTAACGTTGATATCTTTGAAACTTTAGTAAAAAATGCTTTTGCTCTTCATAACTGGATGAGAAACACTTCTTCGCGGACATATTTTACATCCGGATCAGTACACTGAAAAAGAAGATGTATTTGTATAACAGTTTCACTTAGACAGTTTGTGAACGTTAAATACAGCAACGCCTTTTTTAGATTGACTGAATTGCCGCGAGAGTTCGACTTTTGTCGGATTGCTTCTGAAGATTCCTTTAATAACTTGCACTTTTAAAAGAGCTCATTCGGCATGTTCTTCCAACTAAATGAAAACTTGTATTTAGTTACTTACAGGTCTTGTTGAAATCCTTTCAGTTTTAGAACCAACATTCTCACGTTCCTTTGATAAAAGAAGAAAATTAATGTCTGCTTATTTAATAATTATGTATCTGTATGTTAGGACTTCTTTTACCGAAAAGTAAGTTTCCATGTTGTATTAAATAGTATATCTAGCGAATTCAATATTTTTTTACATTAGAGGAGTATGACAACTTCAGCAGAAAAATATTTTCCAGATGGGAGCTATACATATTATGATGGCAATCAACTCAGTGAAAATATGTACCACATGTTTTGTGAATGCCAGCATGAATGCCCAAATGTATTTTCAATTTCTAAATCATCCGAATCTAAAAGAATTGGTAGAACAGTTTTACCTTTAAAGTATTTCAGTGTATCTTGCCACAACTGTCCTTGTATAATATTTGTAATATAGTCAGAAGTTTCCAGCGTAGACACATATGAACATATTGCATCGAATACATTTGATAATTCAAGAAATGACTTTAAAGTTTCTGCTATGGAGATGTATTGATAAATAATATTATTCAGTGTCTGGCCTAAAACTATAGACTGGCTCGACGAAAGCGTCTGTCGACTTTAAATGCTTAAATCGCTAGTACTCTGATCCAAAATTTTTGAAATTGTTACCAGATAAGTCTATCATCGCCTTTACTTGGGGTTCTAAAGTCATCAGGTAAAAAAAGAAGCTACTTGTTTCCGTAAAATTGCCGGAGGTTCGTCGAGTAAATCTGAAACATCACTTATAACATCTTATACTACGTTTCTGGGTAAAGAATACTTACCATAAAGTTTTGACACAGACTCAAGTCTGACGCCGGTTTCGTTGCTATGATACAACCAATCAGAAAGCCGGTATCTTAGCAACGAAGCCGGTGTCAGACTTAAGCCGGTGCATAACACGTCCATTTACTAACTTTACAGAAGAGTAGTTTAAAGTTTGCAATTTCTGAAAAAATCATAAAGATTGTGATAAGCGTCCGATTTCAAAAATTCTGCTAGATATTGGAAAAGTTTTAAACCTAAATTATAAATTAGTTCAGAAATTAATGCCGTATTATATCAAATGTGCTCAGTTTAGAAACAGGAGAAATGTATTAAAATTAACTTGAGTAAAATTTCATCGGCAAAGAATAAGCTAATACGCCCAAACTTGCTTAATTCTCAATTAGTTTAAATGTTTTGTAAACACTGCGTTGCCTGAAAAAGGTTGCCAAAAATGTTTTAACAGCAAAATATTTTGAACCGTGTCATTCTTTATTGTATCTAAAATTACGTAGGCGCTATTTAAAGCCAATTAATAATCTTTAACTCTCTAAGATGTGAATGGGTTTTAATGAGATGCTTTTATATTTATTTAATGATGTTGTTGAATTGAATTATTCGAATGAGTTCGAAACTTGGGCAAAGTTTATCTCAATTTCACACAATTTGCATTTTAGTTATGTACTAAAATAAAACAAAAGATGTTTTGCAGGAATTAACTATTATAACAATAAGAGGGATACGTACGTTGAAAACGGCGCTCATACCAAGCTCTTTGTTACGAAACGCAGCGTTATTAGTAATAAATATTTTGTAGAAATTTCTTCTTTGTCAGAAGGAAGAAGGTCAAACTAAATTAAGAAAAAATATGTAAATAGTTACAGAAACGAGACGTGAAATTTGCCTTTTGGTGTATTTTTAGCAGCTAGGAACTTGGTTCAAAAAGCAACTACTGGAAAACTAATTTGAGCACACTATAATATGAACATTAAATTGCTTGCGTTTCAAATTTGAATGCATTTAGACTGAAAATAAATAAGCTACATTAAATTTACTTCGACAATAAACCCATTTCTAAAAACAGGGGTCACCTCCTTCCACTAGCAGATTCTAACCTCCCCTCGGCAGTCGGTGACAGCCGAGTACGTTCGGGCCGTATCTGGCCGGCAGATATGTTTCTCCTCGTTTTTCCCCTACACTGGCTGGGGTAGTGGGGGAAAGTATCACGCGACCGAGTGCTGATTTTTCTTGAGCAATGTATGTATCCCTCTTAAACTAACAAACATAACTCAAAAAATTATTAAATTCTTCAAAAGAGAACACTTTAATGGCGCTTTGGTACTACAAATAATACTGATTAAACTCTTAAATAACTAAGGCTCAGTTGTATCAGAGTTGGGTGATACAGTGATACAGCTGCCACAAAAGCAGACTGTAATTTTAAAAGCAGCAAATTATTCGAATGAACTATCTTCTTCGTCAGTCTCTGGGAGGACATCTTTTATGTTGCCATGGGTAAGTTTTAAATACTGAACTTGATATTGCACCGGTATTACGGTTGCAGTACATATTTCGATAAATCCTGATATTTTTGTTTCGAAATTGGAAGAGCAGCTTTATACAAGTTACGGTTTGTCACATTTTTTTATTTTGCTCGTTATAACAATTATCCCTACTTCAGCATTTGGAATGAGAGAATGCGACGATTTAAAACGGTTCATTTTTATTAATGGAATACTTGTCTCAAGTTATTTTGTATTAATAACCATGTATGAACGGAATTGTAGAGTTGAGCAAACAAAATAAGTATATTACATAGAAAATAAACATTTTATTCGCCTTATTTGGATTAATTTGATAGACGAATAATGTTTTATACGCCACTCGTTTAACATTTTCTGTCGGTTAAAAGTATACATAATGTGCAGCTACTGTGCCTACAAAATGCAAAGTAAAATGATTTATGCGCCAGAATGCTCTTAAATGGTACCATGCAAAATGTTTAAAATTGATGCAAGTAGGTTTTATTTGAAAGCGAAATTGACTTATTTGCAATATGTCAAATCTTACAAGTGTATTAAAAGTCATTTCTAGCGTAAGAGTCTGTAATGGAAATAATTTTGATAAATATTCAAGAACTTTATCCGGATTCCAAGTTTTTGTATATTTAGGAAAAGCCGGTCTTAACTTAAAAATAAATGCCCCTAAGGTACCTGTTTAGTGAATCAAATTCTTTAATGGAAGGTATTGCTAATGTGATAGCTGATCTATAAGTATTTAGTGTAGAGTAACTAAACCGTTTTGCAAATTCTTTGTATAAAAAATGATCAAAAAATCATGCAAATAGTTAACTATCAGAATTCCTTTCTCTTTTAGAAACTGTGTAACCAGTTTTAAGATTTTTGTAAACAAAAATACGGAGCGACAGATATACCGAAGGGCAAAACATTGGACTAGTACATCCTATCTCTAAAATTGAATCTGAAATATTTACGGTGTTTTTCATAAATAGGTACCCCAAAGTAGGCATCCTTTGAATCTAAGGACACCATGTAAACACCTGAAGTAATTAGACCTTTACCTGTCCGATAATCGTCTAATTTAAAGTGGGGTGCAGGAATAAACCTGTTCAGTTGTTTTAAGTTAAGAACAAATCGGCGTCCTTCCCCCGATTTCGCCACAGGAAAATATGAAGAAAGAAAACCCATTCCATTTGCTTTACAAGGAGATATAGCACCCATAGAAAGTAAATGGTTGATAGCTACCTCCATGTCAATTTTAGAGTGACTCGGGTTGGTAGAAAAATTCTCTAAACATTGATAAGGCCTTCTCTCCAAAGGTATTTTATACCCCGTAATAGCTTCCAATATAAAGTTGTTATGGGTAATATTGTTCCAGTTATTTCTATATTTAAAGAGTCTACTAGCGTACTTTACCTCTATCTGCGGGTCGACTGTTATCTGGAGTTCAGTAGTCTGTTGTATAGCTTCCCTGGGAATTGTTTGTTGTGGTATTGGTTGCCGCTGTGTTGTTTCTCTAACCATGGGCGTGTATCGTCTTGGTTTCGCCCTCTCCTTTCGGAGTTCGATATGTCGGATCGGTCCCGTTGGAAAGTGGGACGATAGCTCTTCTTTCTTGGCTTGTGAGACTGAGGTCGACAGTTTAAATTGGTGGGTAAAGTTTTTACAAAAATTTTTAGGTCCATAGTGGATTTCTTTAAAGCTTGCGCTGCTTAACACCTACCGGAGAGGTCTGGACCGAAGAGTTCTAAATGGATGGTGCCCTCCTTTGCAACCCGCCGCATATTGGGAATTAACCTCGGCTCTAGTTCATGCCTACGGTGTAAAGATAATAAATAGTGTGCATGGGCAAACAAGTTAGCAGCGTCGGCTAAAGGACCTAAAGAGCCAGACACTCCCGGATCCCGCATGGACATTTGGAGAATTTTATTAAAGGCTGCTCCGAAGGCACTCAAACCTTTCCCGACACAGGTTTGAATATGCTCTAAATAGGATATTTCTTCAACTCCTCAGGTGATGCAAGTAGTCTAACTTCGGAGTTAAGTTTTCTGGTATCACCCATTCGCTTAAAACTTTGTCCCTAGTGTCCTTGTCCAACCCAGAAGCGAGGTAGTTGAACCACCGAGTAACTAGTTTGGGGATAAAGGAATACCCTGCGGCACAGATGTACTGCAATTTGAGGATCATCCTCGGATTCCGAGGACGAAGATAATGGGTTTGTTCTAATTCTTCGATAAGCGGGAGATTCATTCGAGTCGGAATTAGAACCTGTAAGATACAGAGAAATGACAGTAGGTATTGTTTTCATGTTGATCAATCCCGGGCCGTATTGTTTTTCTTTTGGCGGCAGAGACATAATAATATGCCGTAATCACCAGAGCCGCCTGATCGTACCAGGAATTGACAACTGAGCAAATGGGCGAAGTTACATGCACTACGAGGCATATACAAGGTAACCCCTCTGTACAATAATCCTGTACAAAAACATAATGCATACACGGGGCCTATAAAAAGGTAAGTCCCCCCGTACGCTATTCGAAACCGGTTTAACCTAGAAACCGGCAGTATTGAGGTTGTATAAATAGAAAAATTGCTGCCACCTGCATACACGAGGCCTGCAAAAAGGTAAATCCTCGGTACGTTGTTCAAAAACCAGCCCTTGATAAAAACACGTAGTAACGATTGTCGAAAAGTATACTAAAAATGATTTATACGTACCTCAATTATATTTTATATACCTAAAACGAAAACTAAACTATTAAAAAATTAATTATTGCGATAAACTGCACTTATAGCATACAATCAGGAATTTCGTATTCACTTACAAAACAATAATTAGTTTTTATTTTGGTAATCGCTTTATCGGAAACATTATAACCATTACAGAAAGTATTGTGCTTTTTAAGCCTGCTTTTATTGATAATATAGCCTGAAGCATTGGTGGTTGCATCCTATTCCTAACTTTACTTTTCACCAGATTCATAGTACTGAAAAGTCTTTCGACTTCTGCTTTTGAATGGGGAATTATTAACATGTGCAAAGCGAATTCGACTAACTCTTGAAAAGGAATATCCCCTGCAGCGTCTCTAAATGCAGAAACCCCATACCAAAATAACTTCGTATCTGTAACTTAAGACTATTTCAACAAATTTGTATTGTCCCACTGTCTTTCTGTTAATTCTATTCCTTTCACAGTCTTACCAATTTCTAACAGTATGTCATTTAATTTAACTTTATTTTGTTTTAGTGTTTCACCAACACTAATACAACTAATTTTTCGCATTTAACGATAAAGACCGGCCATGGCGCGTTATGACATATCGGCGGTCACGTGATCTTAGGAGTTCCAGCATTATATTATTAAATTATTATATTATCTGTTTCACAGAAAGAGTGGAAGGGAGGCTGATCATAATGGGTGATATGAATAGTCGTGTTGGAAGAAGGACCAATGACGCAATTGATGTATTAGGCACACACGGAGAAAGCCGTAGAAATAATAACGGAAATAGATTAATTAATTACTGTGTAGAGAATAACATGATTATATCCAATACATTCTTTGAGCACAAGGATGTACACAAGTATACAAGAGAAGCCAGAAATAGAAATGAAAAATCCATAATAGATTATATCATCATTAACAGAACATTTAGAAAAGAAATACTGGATGTTAGAGTTAAGAGAGAACCTGAACTATATAGTGACCATTATTTAGTAGAGGCTAAAATTAAACTACAGCCAGAAAAACAAGAAAAGCCAATAACGGATAATAGAGCAAAAGAAATCATCAAGATATATAAATTACAGGAATTAGATACGGCAAGAAAGTTTAGAGAAAGAATAGAATCTAAAATTGAACAAAACAGATATGAGTGGGCAAACCTAAACTTAGAGCAAATGTGGAGTAAATTCAAAGGGGTCGTTTTGAATACAGCGAAGGAAGTATGTGGATCAGCTTTAATAAACAAGAATAAGAAATTAACTAGATGGTGGAACCAAGAAATAAGGGATCACGTAAAAATTAAAAAAGAAAAATGGAAGAAATGGTTGAGAGCAAAAACAGAAGAAAATTACAAGGAGTATAAAGAACAACGGACGAAAGTAAAAGAGCTGGTATTGCAGGCTAAAGCACAATCTTGGGAAGAGTTCGGGGAAAAAATGGAAAATGATAGTAAAGCTAATCAAAAACTGTTTTACAAATTATTGAAAACACTGAGGCAAAGAAAAGAATATACCTTAAGACAGGTGAAGGGGAAAGACGGCAAGGTTATTACAGAAGGAAATGAAATTATGGACAGATGGAAAGAATATTTTAAGGATCTCTTAAATATGGACAACAGTAACAGTACAGGCACAGAAGAGAAAACATGCCTACCACCAGAAGAGGGAGATAGTATAAAAACCGAAGATGTCATGGAGTCTGTGAGGTCTATAAAAAAAGGAAAGTCTGCTGGGCACGACGGGATGACCCCAGAAATGTTCAAGAATCTGGGCATTCAGGGCAAGGAGATGCTAACAAGAATTTTCAACATAGCATATGAAACTGGCGAGGTTCCTGATGACTGGAAGATTGGAATAATAGTACCTATATTCAAGAAAGGGGACATACAAAAATGTGAAAATTACCGGGGTATCACACTGCTAAGTATCGCATTCAAATTATATGAAAATATATTAGAAAAAAACTAAGGAGCGTAGTGGAAAATCAACTAGCCGAACAGCAAAGCGGGTTTAGAAAAGGAAGGAGCATACAGGACCATATTTTCACTATAAAACAGATGATTGAAAAATCCAGAATCAAAAACAAAGAAATGTATTTAGCATTTCTAGATTTGGAAAAGGCCTTCGATAGAGTCCCACAGAGACAGATATGGCAAATTCTGAGAAATAAGGGAGTCGAGACGGCACTACAAAGTGCAATCCGAAGCCTATACACAAATAATAGAAGCTACGTTAGGAAAGATAACATGCAATCTGGTATGTTTGAAATAAATGATGGATTAAGACAAGGAGTTATGAGTCCAACATTGTTTATTTTGTTCATGGACGAAATAATAAAAACTACCGAGGGGAAGGCCCATAAAGTCTATATAGGATACAATAAACTGAAACCTATCAAGATCTCAGTATGTGCATTTGCCGATGACCTAATGATTTGTGCCGCTACCGAGGACGAACTGAAAGAAAACTTGGAAATATGGGAACGAGAACTTACAGAGAGGAATATGAAGATAAACACAAGTAAAACAAAAGTGATGGTAATGGGAAATAAAGAAAAAACTGTTAACATATTTATAAACCATGAAAAGATAGAACAGGTTGAAAGTTTCAAGTACTTGGGAGTACTAATAAGTAGAGATGATAACATGGAACCCGAGGTGAATGACAGAATAAGTAGTGCTGCAAAACTATATCACAGCCTAAGCAAACCGTTTATAAGTAAAAAGGAAGTAAGCACAAAAACTAAGATGACTGTATATAAGACGATTTTTAGACCGGTGCTGACATTTGGCAGCGAAAGTTGGGCATTAACTAATGCGCTGAAGAGTAAAATACAGGCTGTAGATATGAAATACCTAAGAAGAGTCGGAGGAGTGACAAGAAGAGACAGAATTAGAAATGAAGCAATAAGAGAAGAGCTAGGAGTTGACCCGATTCTACATATCATAGGAGGACAACAATTGAAGTGGTTTGGTCACCTTAACAGAATGAATGATAACCGACCAGTGAAGCTTATATGGGAAGCAAGAGGACAGGGTGCCAAGCTGAGAGGAAGACCCAGGAAGATCTGGAATGACGAAGTGGCAGCAACTTTAGAGCAGAGAGGAGTAACATGGGTAACAGCAAAAAAGATGTCAAAGAATAAAAAAGAGTGGACCAAGTTTGTGTACAAAAGTGAAAAGTGATCATTAAATTTTGTGGAGCTTTGCTTTGCTTTGCTTTCTCATAAAGTTGTTCCAAAAGTTTAAAATTTGCTTTTAAATTTAAATTTTTTTTTTTTTTTGAAAATCTCTCTGAATGATTACCCTCAAATTCAGGATACCTAAATATACTTTTTTTACTCTATTGCTTATCCAGTTATTCCTGACACATTTTAAAATGTGTACAACATCAAATATAAAAAATAATTTTCTTGGAGGATCGAAAGGGTGAGTTATGCATGGCTCCAAAGTAGCATTTTCAGTAAAAAGTTGGAAAGCTTTTCGATTAACAGCATTATTGTCAGAAACAATAGATACAATTTGAAAACCTACAGCGTCAACTTCTTTAATAACATCTAATAGAAAAGCTTTTAAAGGCTCAGCTGTCAGAGTACTTATGGGTGTTATGCAAACAACATCTTTATATTTTGAAGTTAAACTAGAAATCATAAACACTTGAGCAGTTTTGGCAGCCTTGCGAGGATCATTGCTACTACTGCCTAATATTTGACCAGCTTTAAAGTTTAATTCCGGTTTAATATATATTTCGTCAATGTGTAAGTTAACTACAAACTCATGTTGTTTTAAAAGTTGTGTTTTACTTTTTAAATATTGCACACTACCAGAGAGATTACTATCTGTTAACGATATTTTACAAATCAGTTTTTTAATATTGCGAGGGTGGGGAAGATATATTACCTTACTTTTCTAAATTGACATGTATGCAGTGGATGACTGGATAAACAAAGATGAAGCCAACAATAAAGTGTATCCACTATATCTTCGATTCTCAGGTGACCATTTCAAAAGACCTAATTGTTCAATAAGAAAAGAAAATTGCGCGCATTTTTCACTGTCACTATCAAAAATGTCACTAAGGATGTCTATTACTTGATCTAATTTATCTTTTAACATTTCTTTCCTGTTTACCACTTTCATTTCAATAAACTGCATTAGCTCTTCAAGCATGTCGGTGATGTCCAGAGCCAAAACTCCTAGTTTTCTTGGCAATTTTTTTTTGTACCGGCACATTGTTAACATTCACAAAGAATGACAGATCTTTCTCAACAACTAGCGATCCTAACAGTGATGGATCGTTGTCCAAAACTTTCATTAGGCACAGGAAGATTTTGTAATCTTCTTGCGTTAATATCCAATTTCTGTTTATTTTATTATTAGCACAATAAAATTTTGAAATGTCCTCAACATTTGATAAAACCTTTGAATTCTTGTGAGCTTGAAGAGTTTCAAGACTTTCTTTTATTGCGGTTTCCATTTGTTGCTCCTCAACATCAGCTAATCGAACAGTAGATACAGGTTCTTTACTTAGATATTTGGAGACATTTTCAAAAATTGTAGGTACAGCATTTTCTCTTAATTTAGGTCTTTGCCTTTTAAACTCTTTTAGCTCACCTTTTACAACACATTTATCAAACCAAATGACATGCTTGGCAGAAAAATGCTTGATGCAAACTTGTGGACGTTTTAAAACACTTAAGTCATTAGGAATTTTTCGAAGCCAAATTTCTCGCATTTTTAAATCCACTGGTAAATTAAAAGTTGATACATATTCGGGTTCAGTTTTATAATTGGACCGACAACCAACAACACTACACGTTCGCGTTATTGTTTAAGTTAAGTTTAAGCATTAGTTAAGTATACTTTATTATTTACCTACTTATTTAATTATTATTTACTATTTTAATAACCTTTTGCAACTTTTAATTGATCAAGTTAGTACCTAAATTAAACTAAAATCACTTGAAAAAGAGCAATGTTTACAAAGTGACGTAAACACACAATACTAAAACCGTTGGCTGCGCACTGGGAGCTGGCGGCGTTTGTTCTAGTTGTGGAACCTCCTACGGTCACGTGATATTCAAGCGCTAGGGCCGGTCTTTATCGTTGGCTGCGCTAATTTTTGTAGCAATTTTAAGTTTTCGGGCAGTCGATTTTTAATTTGTTTGATCAAGTCTAAAATGAACTGTAAACATCTCTGTCTGATATCTCTCATCTCCGGCAGAAATTTGAGAACTTTCTTTTAATTATCTTATTTTATTTTCGAAAACAATATTTATCCACACAATCTTCTATATTATCTTCATCTGAATAACAATAAAGTTTTGCCGCTGGCCGTACTATCTTTTTTATCAGCGACTCCAACAAAAAAGTTAATTCATGCAGCATGGGTCAATATTATCATTTTCGAATAGTTTATTAATTTTTTATACATCTGTTAAAACTGGTCGCAGAAATAACAAAAATGCATGATTTTTCCCATCTTTATACATTTCAAACAACATTTCTGCTGTATAACATTTTTCACTTAACCGAGAAATTTCAAAATTAGCTTTTAATTCGATCCATTGATCTAGAATTCTACACACTGCAGACTCAATAGATAGCCATCTTGTTTTACAAGCCTGATTTATTTTTAGTGGATCATGGGTTGTCATTAAGAGTATTATAAAGTTGCTTATAAGTACATTACCTTTGACTAGAACAATTGAACCAGTTGTATGTCTCTCGAATTAAAAATTCTAAGTTTCTGGGTAAAAATTCTTTGATTGCTGCAGAAATAGCCAGTTGTAATGAATGACAGACACAACTGAGTAAAATTAAATGGGGTATTTCATCTCTCAATTTTTTAAAAACTCTTGTTGATACGAACCATGACGGAAGCGTTATCACTCCCCAGGCCTACCATTTTATCAAGGGATAGGTGATATTTGTTTAAAGTGGATTTAAAGGCATGGACTATACAGGGTGTCCCGTTTTTATTGTTATCTTTGATGCAATTGGCACCTTCAGCATGCCGGAAAAAGTTCAGACAAAAATTTTTTTGAATGCATAATGAAATTGAATTGGTGTTGGATTCAAATTATTGCCTCTTTTTTGCCCCACACTAGCAAACATATTTTCAAGACAATCTTGATTAAATCGTCTTGTAAAAACGACTGTTGTAGTCGGTTGCAAATCTTCCCATAACATTAAAAAACCTGTAATTGTAGATTGCCAACCTTTTAAAAATTTCATAGTTTCAGTCACATCTCTACCAACACTATTGATAATTTTCATGTTCTGAAACACATTTTTCATACCTTCAAGGAAAGTTATTTGTTGACTACTTCCCACAAAAGGTCTATTAAACTCCTTAGCTGCATATCGATTTGAATTTAATATATTGAACAATTTGTCAATATCTGAAACAAACTTAGCTGTAGCCATCGCCGCTTGTGTTAAATAGGCAAATGAAATTAATGTGGAGTGTCAAACAAATAGTATATTCTATTACCTTCTACTATAAATTTATAACTTTTGTGAATTTTTTGGCAAAATTGAAACTTCTTTTTGTAAAACACCAACGTTTCGCCTCCGTTAGGGGGCTTTATCAAGGTTTTATTCAAAATTGTATAAAGTATAAAAAAGTGACATTTTTTTTCTTAATAAAATTTGTATTAAGAAAAAAAATGTCACTTTTTTATACTTTATACAATTTTGAATAAAACCTTGATAAAGCCCCCTAACGGAGGCGAAACGTTGGTGTTTTACAAAAAGAAGTTTCAATTTTGCCAAAAAATTCACAAAAGTTATAAACTTAAAGAAAAAAATTGGCACGAATAATTATATAAAACTTCTACTATAAAGTAGGGTTTTTGTGTAGTTACTCCCACATCTTTTGAAAATTAGTACCTTGATCGGTTATTAAAGCACGAACCCTCAATCCAATCTGATGTAATTTTAAAATTGCATTAAAAAACAATTTCTTTTAAATATTGTGCTTGACAACTGTTACTTACAAAGAAAAATGCAATTGGTTGTTTCCATTTCTGATGGATGCCTCTAGCCATAAGTGCTAGTGTGCTGTTTGCAGGTGAATATGATTTTTTGTCATTATTCTGATGGAAACCAATTATTAAGTCTTGTGATCTATTATAAGGCAAATGTGTTTTTATAGACATCTCATCCGCATATAAAACGCAATCCCTTGCTTTATCAATTAATTTAGCTACTTTTATAGTAATAATTTGAAAAATAAAATCATTTAAACCAGAAGAAATATTCCATTTAGAGGTTAATCTACATAGGGTGGTCTTGGAAGGCAGCTGAAATGTTTATTTTAAAAACCTATAGACTGAAGGTCCTAAAAATAAACCGTCAAAGCAAATTGTTTAAAATTTTCTGTGTATCTGTATCCATTCGGCTTCTTTGATGCAAGTTCTAATTGCATGATTAAAAAGTTTGCCATGCCTGAATTGAATGTCTTCCTGCAAAAGGTGATAAAATTCTCCTTGGCAAAGTTTTCGTCAGTTAGTTGTGATGACGATGAATTTTCTTTTCTAGCCGAATAAATCTTCTTTTCAGATTATAAATTTCAGATTTTAAAATCCGTTTCCTTGGAGTAGAACCACTAAGTTTAGGGGAAGTTTGGGTACTTTCATTAAATATATCTGTAAAAAATATGTAGTTTGTATTTTAATTCATAGACACGGACTAACTATACTGTGTTTTTTTTGTCACAGTAAATACCACCTTCATATATTACGTCTCGATAAAAGTTTCAAATTTATAATAAATAATTAAATTTAATGAATGACACATGACAAATTAATGTTTCTGTACTTTAAAAGCAGAGAACAATTTCCACTACGTAGGTATTTACACGAGCAAAAGAGAAAAAAACAAATCATCAGATGAAACAATAATGAAGTTAAAAACTGTATGACTGTGGAAATACATACCTAATTACAGAAAGACGAAGATTATCCAAATATCCGTCATCTGGATACCTTTTATCCCAAGTGAAATGTAAAACAAAAGAAATAATGTGTAATATGTGCTCATCAGACTTTTTATCGATTATACGGATTATCAATATTTCAGACCCGCTTGAGCCATAATTAATTTGGATAATTGAGGAGTTGATTTGCAAAACTCGACAAATCCACAACATCAAACTTTTCAGGAACAGCAAAAAACATTTATCTGTATTATTTTTTATTTGAAAAAATCAGCGTGCTAGCAGCTGATGCGTTTGCAGAAGATCTTTATGAATACCGAAAACTGACTTTATTGGCCATTATGCAATTTTTTTAAAAAACATTTTTGTTTGGATTTGTCCACTTTTGTTATGAAACTTTGGATATATCAACTTTTGAAAATCAAATGGCGGGATTTGTCAAGTTTAGGAGGACAAGAAATGAAGGTCATATTATTTTTCATAAACATGTATTAAACTTAAAAAAATATACATTTTAAATGTGGATTGCGTGGTCCTCTGCTAAACAATCACATTCTTCAGTTTCGCCCTCTTCGTGAGTTGACTCCAGTTGACATCTGTTTTCCAGGATATTGCAATAAAATGATAACTCTGGATCTTGAAACCAATTTTCCCCAAATTGTTTTATCAATAAATTTTTTACGTCCTTTATTTTTTCCAGTTTTATAGGTTTTCCCAGAGGAATTGTTGGTAAAGTGGTCACCTTTCTGGGGTTTCCTCGTTTGTTAAGTGAAACATAAGGCTCATCTAATTCAAATCTAAAATTTGCTAGACTTCTAACCACTATATTTCTACGACTGTTACGTTTAATGAATATTCTTTTCAACTGCTGAATATTTTTTATTTTTTTATATTGATCCTCGAGAATTTTGATATCTTTTATATCCCAATCTTTCCCCAATTCTTTCACAGTACCATTGGTTTTATAAATTTCTATATATTTCTCTTTGGTGGTAATTACAGCTTCTTTTTTTAAACATTTTTCCACCCGCCCAAATGCTCTATCTGCGGGGAGAAAACTGTGCCCCCTGACTGGGAAATGCAATTGCACTTCAGCAATATGAGGTGGAGCATTTTCTAACCAATACATCAAAGCATGTATAACAAAATTATTTTTGTTTTGTCCACCACAGCCATCACAAAAAAGTCGAATCTTTGTAATTTTTTCGTCGATATTCGTCATCAAATCATTCAAGTGATGACAGAGAGCCGAACCTATTTCTGTTGATCCGCGACTTGCCTGATCTTCTGTCCATACATAAAATGTAGGATCGCGCGAATCCATAAAAACGCAACAGAAAACATACATAGATATCTGTCGGGAATAAAATGCTTCCTGTATAGGAGTCTTGGGTAGTGGTAGAACCTGCTGTAGGTCGAAACAAAATGTAATTGCATCATCATGTTTTTCTTTTGCTAATGCATAAAATGCATTTGCCCTTTTTTTATGAATAGCTAATTGCCCCATTAAAAGAGATTTTTTGTTTTTATCTTGCTCTGATGTTATTTTATTTTTTAATGAAACACATGATGTGCATGCATCGCTTGCGGGGGATGCAAATCCAATATTAAAATCCTTATTAAATATTTCATAAAAAAACCTATATGTAACCTTGAGATTTTCATTATCTGTGTTGCTATTATTGTACTGAGTCCATATTTTTTTTATATTTAAATTAGCAGCTAAATACACACGCTTAGATTTCCCTCTAGAATAATGTGATTCTGTAGCAGGTAGACCACCAATAAATTTGCGTACACTTTCCCTTTTATCTTTAAATTTATGGGACTTTTTGTCCCCACCCCGAAGTTCTTTGGGATTTTTTCCTTCCATTATAAACTTTTTGCATATGTTCAGAAGTCTGAATTTTTTTATTTCAAATACTGAAGCAAACATCTTTTGGCAAACTTGAAGTGCCTTTTTTCTTTCGAAGAATAACTGAAATAATGGTATAATAGAATACACAGTAGGCAGTAATAAACAAAGTTATTTACTTACATGATATGAAACGGCAAGGTTTCGTTTCTTTTTTGCCATATTTTTTTTTACTCTACGACGTTCAGGACAGCCAGGTGTTAGTAAGCGGCACAAAAAGGCATCCTGTTCGATCTTGTTTACATTAGAGAAAAATTTATTTCTGTTGTCAACAATATCATTTTCTTTTAATTTGTAGCAACAATATTTTGAAGGTTTTCCATGGCTGCAAGGTCTTTGAATTACATTGTCTTTAGTTTTCGGCTTGTATCTGTGAAAATTCAAAATTCACAATAAAACATTAAATTTATGTAAGTAATAATGTTTACCTTTCAGCAGTCATATTTTGACGATGTTTTGAAACAGATGCTTGTCTTTTCTTTCGTCTGACACCGACATTAATATCACTTACACTTGTATTCATTTTTTTAAATCAGTACAAAACTTCCAACTTCAAGCGCGCTAAACGTTTTTACAAAATTTTAGGTTAGAATAAAAAATCAAGTATTAATATTTTTATTCTATAAAGTTCAATCGTACATCATCTACTGGTAGATAGTATTATTAAATAACTAAAGATTCTTATATTACAGGGATCTGAAATGCTATTATTGGATTTATCAACTTTTGAAAATCATTAGGGATTTATCCAGTTTTGGTGGTAAACATAATTTTGGTCGTCCTTTTTATATAGGATTTGTTAAGTTTAGACAAGCAATGACTAGACCACCGTAAATATCTACCTCTTAGCATACGGAATCTGTATTAAACTCATTTTCGACCAAAACCGGATTTGTCGAGTTTTGCAAATCAACTCCTCAATTGACGTCCTACCACATGGGAGGGGGCGCCTACTGTTGTATGTTACGATGACAAGGGTTGTTCCTTAGTATGACTTACCTAAGTGGGACAATTCACTAGCTGAAGTTGTTATGAATTCAGTTTGTTCCGTTAAAGTGTACCATTTACGCTAGAAGTCGAGCTAGAAGTGGAGGCAACATGGACTCCTAAAAAGAATTCATAATTTAATGGGTGTACAAATAAATGGGGTCGTTCACGGTATTTGGTTTAAGTTCTTTTCTGAAACAGAATGAAAAATGAAACTACCCCATTGCTGAGCGCAGTATGCCATAACTGTCAAAAGGTAGGTACGTCTTTGCTATACCTACTAACACTTACAAACTCAAGCAGAACAAAATCGGCATGCTTAGCTTTTATGAAACTGTAATAACTAAAGTAATTTTTACGCGAATAGGGATTTCTTAAAAAGTTTCAATATAATTTTAGTATTTGCTGTCTGTTTTTAAATAATTTTATTAAGCATTCGTTTAGTAGGTACTTTAGTTGATCTTGGAGTCTTGATTTGATTCGTACGATTTATGAACTGTCACCGACCGACATCCAAACTGATTTGGAGAGTACTGTAGTAAAATAAATTCATGTTCAAATACTTTTAAATTTGGTTACCTTTGAATCCTTGGCCTTCTGATTTGGAGAGTACTGTAGTAAAATAAATTCATGTTCAAATAATTTTAAATTTGGTTACCTTTGAATCCTTGGCCTTCTTTAAACAATGTAGGTTCAGCATTCTTCTTTAATCTTGAACGACACATTCCGGTTAACATATTTTCAAGAAAATGTTCACTGCAAACACGCCTATTGAGAAGAGTTTTGTCTGGCTCGTTTGTCAGCTCAGTTCATCCTTCTGTTAGGTTAGAAACAATAGTAAACATTTTAAAATAAAAGAATAAGTTTAAGGTGGCATTTACATTTACAATCATTAAAAGTAGAATTAGAGTTGTTTTTAAGTGATCCTCAATATACCAAATTGGTTGCAATACTTATTTTTACGTACCTTTCCCGATCCTTGGGTACGGAAAAACTGTAGCTGTGCTTTGTTTTTACTACTATTTTTGCAGTTCAGCACTGCACAGTATTGGAATCCTATTGTAGTCGTAGGTTGTAGACAGAAACAAACGTAATTCGCGGCACTAGAAATGATTATAATCAAACTTAGATTTGTCGAGAATAAACCGCAGCCATTTGCAGCGGCAGGTGACAGCTACGCCTGGAAGTTGTGCCAGATCCAACTGTAACCATGCAAATTTACAAGTGCAACTTCTGATTCCCTCTCTTCTGAGATCAGACTCTGCCTTGAATTTACTTGACCCATACGGTTTCTGTTTGTCACGTGTGCGTAAAGATATAGTTGACAGACTATAACTTTAAAATTAGGATCGAAATTGATTTCATCTTCAGGAGTATGAGAGGGTGCATTGTCCACAAGCAGCAACGCCTTGCAAGGTCTGTTGACTTCAGCTAAAAATTTCTTGACGTTAGGTATGAAACAAGTCTTGAACCACTCTAAAAATAATGGTCTGGTCATCCATCCCTTACTAGTAGCCTTGTACACAACTGGTAACACAGCATTTTTAAAAGCTCGAGGATTTGCAGTTTTTCCAAGAATTAAAAGTGGTAACATATGTGTTCCTTCTGCATTGCAGCACGTCATAAAGGTCACACGGTCTTTTGATATTTTTCTTCCTGGCGCTGATTTTTCCTGATGATGAAGTCTGTAGAGTCAGATAAAACTCTCCAAAACATTGCTGACTCATCATCACAACTTAAACCCATTTCTCGACAATGCTTTGAAGTTTTTCTTGAAACGGTTTTACGGCGTTTACATAACTACAGAGTTTTTCACCGCAAACTTTTAAAAATCGAATACCGCGTCTTTTCTTGAATTTATCAAGCCAACCAGAGCTTGCTATAAAGTCGTTTTTTCCAGTTATTTGTTGATAAAAATACTTATGGTCGGTTGTACAAAAAAGTTCAAGCTTAGATCAACGTTGATCCAAGTTTAAGTTAAAACTTGTGTTGTACCACATCGGCATTTAGCTTGTTCGTTAACATAAAACCGGTTCAAGTTGAACGACGAAATTCGAGCGTTCAGTGTAGTTCAAGCCGTAAAACGTCGAAGTAAACGTAACCTGGTTTATTTGTCAGAAAGTTTTTTTTGTTACTATTCGAATAATGGAAGCAATAACGGACGATGAAGATTTCTTGGAATTAATTAATCTTGTAAGAAAATAGTGTTTAAATTTGTGAAGGCTAGTAATATGCTTAAAACAATACTAATTTATAGGTTAGGTGACCCAGAGCAAGACGACTATTTCGAGATAGACCACAAAATTTTGAAAAATGGCGTGACTGAATTCAGGGAGAGATATAGATTATCAAAACCAGTAGTTCAATTTTTAATTAATAAAATTTCACCGCAAATTGCGTCAGCAACTGATAAAAACAAGGCATTGTCACCGCAAGAGATGGTTTTCAGTTTTCTTAACGCTGCGATATTTGGCTACTGGGTCAATGTTGAAACGAATCGGTGATTCTGATGGAGTAGATATATCTACAGCAAGTCGTGCTATAAGAAAAGTGTTGCATGCTATCGCCGCACTGAGAAACCAATATATTTTCATGCCCGGTACTGATGAGGAAAGAAATATCGTTATGCAAGGTTTTTTTAATATTAGTAGATTTCCCCGTTGTATAGGTGCAATTGATTGCACTCATATTAACATTTGTTCTCCTGGTGGTGACGAAGCAGAAAATTTTCGCAACCGAAAAAATTTCTTTTTAATAAATACCCAAGTGGTGTGCGATTCAACCATGAGAATACAAAACATCGTCTGTCGATGGCCTGGATCTGCACATGATTCTACAATTTTCAGAAATTCGAGGCTGAAACAAAATTTTGATAGGAATTTGTTTGGAAATGGGTTACTTGTGGGTGATGCTGGTTATGCTATAAGTAAATATCTTATAACGCCCTTACGCGTAACAACAACTGTGGATTGATCCCGTTTGGTACAGCCGGCCCTTAGCTTTTGTTCGTAAAATTTCTGATGAAATGGTTACATACCCATTTCATTAGAAATTGGTTTCAACTTCGGGATGTTCTGCCTTTCTAATAACCTTTCTTTTGCTTAAAGATTAAGAAATAGCCCTTTTATGTACATAAATCTAGCTGTAGGAAAAACTAAATATCATACCTGTTCCTTGGAATGATGTGGACACAAAATAGCTTATTTTGTTTTTGTTTTTTTATGTCAAAAATAGTGGACTTTGCCACACCAAACTTTTCCGCCACTTGACGTATGCTACCTGTTTTATCAAAGTAATCTAAAATGTTGCATTTGTCATTCAAAGTCAATGTTTTATGTGCCCGTTTATTTGGTGCCATATTTTCAACACACTCGGTTAATGTTCTGTTTATAACTGCAGCTACAGACGATAGGCGGTAATTATTATATAGTGACTCACTTCACCGAAATCGGCAACAGATGTTAATTTTAGCGGGAAAAACTTATCGTTCGAACTATAGAGACAAAATTTATAAAAATGTCCGGTTCACAGCATCCGGATTACTAGAGTGTCCGGTATAGAGCGTGTCCGGATTAGTTGTACATTAATGAAAATTTCCAAGTCGAAAAACCCACAAAAAATTATAAAATATTTCCTGAAACAGTTAAATAAAAAATAATATGTGTCACGGGAGTTTAGGAACAAGCAGGGTTTTTATGAAGGGTGATTTTCTTCTGAGAAATTAAAAAATCCTCTTTGTAACCCCACCCGGAGACATACTGTAGAAATACATGCAAATATTTATTTTGTTGCTATTTTGTTGGTTATTTGACCATTAATAATGCTTATCTAATAAAATATTTCAAATATACAGGCTGGGTAAAATTAATGCATAAATTTATTTTTGCAAAAAAATATTTCCAACGAATTTCCTAGGGCACCTCAATTTTCTTTCTTGATTACGAGATTTTTGAACTGCATTACTGCATAGCCGACGATTCAGAAATGAATCAACTTGAATATATCGCATATTGTAAATTTACGTTGGAACCTGAACAGAAAACTGTTAAAAAATACAAGGGCAAAGAACAGTTTTCACACAGGGCTACAGCATGAAAATCAATAAAAAGAAAACTAAAATTTTGGTAGGTAGAGGGAGTGAAACTAGAACTAAAATTGAAGTACAAATAGGAAATGACAAGATAGAGGAGGTCACGGATTTCTGCTATTTAGGCAGTAAAATAACTCGAGATTGTAGGAGCACTAAAGATATAAAACAAAGAATAGCGCAGGGTCGTGTTGCGTTTAACAAAAAGAAACAACTGTTATGTTCGGGAACGGTTAATGTAGAAACTCGGAATAGACTTAAAGTCGTATGTATGGAGCACGGCATTATACGGGTGCGAAACTTGGACAATAGGAGTAGCGGATCGAAAAAGAGTAGAAGCATTTGAAATGTGGTCCTACAGACGCATGATAAAGATACCGTGGACAGATAAGGTTATCAATAGGGAAGTATTAGAAAGAGTTGGAGAAGACTTAAGTTATCTCCAATAATTATCCTTGGCGCCGGTTGTCTCTTCATGAAAGGAAGAGCAATAGAAGTACACCATTCTTCGAATAATGGCTGGCCAAACCAACCACTCGTATTTCTTCCATATCGCGCACATTTCGGTTCATTCGCCAACCAGGTATCATGCAGATGCTCGCTTTTAAAAACGATAAACGGAGGTAATAGAGTAGAAACACCACTTGCTGCAAACATTACAGATGTCGATGTTTTCGTCGAGTCAATCATACGTTCTGGATGTCGTGATTTTCTCCTTATGATGTCCTTCCGACCAGGATCGTCCACGAAGCATGTTTCATAAAAATTGATGATAGAATGAGGCTCAACGTTTTGTAATACTTCTTGAAGATTGTCAAAAAATGAATTTATTATTTCGGAAGATACCGCCGCGCGAGACCTTTTAATATTTTCACAGAACCTCTCAGTAAGAACTCTATGTCTCGAGTAAAATAGATTCTCCCAATCAATCCCGGGTAAATTGTTTCTAAATTTGGCCACCCTTATGCCTTTTCTATCAAGATATCCCTTAACAATATATCGAATGTCTATTTTTTCAAATGGATATCCCGACTCTCTAGACAATGTAATTAATTCCACTAGTCTACTTTCCTCACGGCCTGATTTTTTCGTATGCCACGTTTCAGAGTAACTTTTAAGCGAGCAACACTTAATTCGTCAACCATTTTTCTAAAAGCTGTATCTCTTGCATCCCTCTTTATATAATCGGGAGACGAAACGTTCAACAATCATATTTTTGATAAATATCCAGAAACTGAATAATTTTAGTTGAGGTCCATTTTGTTTCCGCCATATCTAATAACAACACCTTTAAAATATCAATCGCAACTAAAACGACTTGTACTTAAGAAAATGTTTAACCACTAGTGACACAACGCGGGAGTTCACACAGGCTGGTGGAGCGCTGATAACAGCGAGAACGGAGTCACGTGACCGGCTGGTTGCTATTAAAGTTGAACGTGCCCTAAGCGGGGGTCACATTAGGCTGGTTATCAGCAGTGTGGCTAGATTTTAAAAACCTCTAGCGCAAACTCGTCAATAAAAAAGGGCCCAAGAGCGCAAGTATAACCAGTGGCGCAAACATTTGAATTCACATTTTTATATTTTTTATTTTTCGCCGCCATTGAATTGTAAATAAATATAACGATGAAATTACAGAACTTAACATAATTTATTATATAATATACAATACATGTTTGTTTATATTATACTGGGGTTATTGATCATTATTGCGCAAAGATAATATTTCTTCCAGACCATTTGCCTCATCAGTTTCATTATCAGATGGTGATATATACACGTTTGAATTGAATCTGGAAAACATATCTTGTGATGGCTTAAATGTTTTGCAGCATACTGAATTTACGTGAAATTGGGCTCTGATAAGCATTATTGCGTTTAGAATATTGATCGTCATTCTGTCGCGTCATTTACCTTTGGCCACGTTCATTATTGAATCGGTGAGGTTGAAAACCGTACATCTCCAAAAACGTCATTTTCAGAAAATCAAGAAAAACCCCTCAACTAATTATTTCAGAGCATTAGCGTACACAGAAAAGTTTTAGATCTGGTGGTTTGGGGTTTATATGTTGCAAAAATAATTCAGAAAAACAAAATGGCGGACCACGTACAGCTAAAAGAAGCTAATGGACTCGTATGGTTTTCGAACTCAACTCAGTAAAAAAAAATGTGAAAATTAAACAATTTATTTAATAAGCTTACAGAAATAGAAAAAAATAAACTGTTAATTTGATTCATATAATATATAATCGTCGTTTTCGGCATCTGTAGTTTTCCAAGATGTTAGATGGTAGTAAAATCCCAACTTTTCACCAGTGATATATGACATAACCTTTTTAATATCGGCGATTTTCTTTTCATTGATAGGAAGTGGTTCTCTATATGCGACAATTGTAGGTAGAGGGGGGCTTTCCTTATGTTCCTTTAGTAGTTTAAAAGTGTGGGAAAGGAAACCCTATACAGGGTGTCCCGGTGAAGGTGGGAAATCTCTCGGGTGCGTATAGATTACACGAAAATAACACCCCAAGTTCATATAAAGTTTTCACCTACGACCTTCCCCCGCCGAGATTGGAGAAATAAAAATCACTTTTTTACATAAAATTTTAATTTTTAATTGTATTTCGATAATTTTCTTGGTGATGTACGTAGTGATTGAATGTCGATAAAATAATGCGACCCGTTTTTTGATAGTGCATCAGGGAAGCAAGGGGTAAACTACCCCTTACCTTCTTAACTTCATATTTTTTAAGGGGCTGGATATTTTTAATTTTTAACCGCATTTTTTGTTTCCCCGGACATTTTGATGATAAAAAGTTACTCTTGTTAGGTTTTGATAAAATGAAGCGTTTTCGAGAAAATGAAACTCGACGAGCAAGAGGTACAGTGTTTCTACGATTTTCGTCTTTATTTTTTCTGACATTATTTTCAAAGATATGAAAAATTCGAAAGCTCTTTCAATAAATTATTTCTTAGGATTTTTAAAAATATGATTTGACCCTATATTAGCTATTTCTTTTGAAATTCATTAAAAATGGTCCAGGTCCGTATTAAGAAAAAATAAAAATTGACAATGGAGACAACAGACGAAACGTCGTACAAAAATAACCTTAACAGTTTGCGAAAGGTAGTGAAAATTTGCATTAAAAAATTGCTTTCGGTGTTTCGAACGCCAGAAAAAATGAAAACGAAAATCGTAGAAACACGGTACCTCTTGCTCGTTGAGTTTTATTTTCTCGAAAACGCTTCATTTTATCGAAACCTAACAAGAGTAACTTTTTATTAGCAAAATGTCCGGGGAAACAAAAAATGCGGTTAAAAATTAAAAATACCCAGCCCCTTAAAAAATATGAAGTTAAGAATGTAAGGGGTAGTTCACCCCTTGCTCCCCTGATGCACTATCAAAAAACGGGTCGCATTATTTTATCAACAAATTATCGAAATACAATTATTAAAAATAAAAATTTTATGTAAAAAAATTATTTTTATTTCTCCATCTTAAGGGAGAATATCTCGGCAGGGGAAGGTCGTAGGAGAAAACTTTAAATGAACTTGGGGTGTTATTTTCGCACACGAGAGATTTCCCACCTTCACCGGGACACCCTGTATATTCCCACGTTTTCACATATCCAGGAGTGGAACTTTCATAGAGGAACTGCCTGTAGTTTGACACAGCAAAAGTTTCTTTTCTGGGAGTAGTAGCACCACGAATTAAAATGGAACATGTTTTTTTGTAGTTAGCAGGCCACCAGCTTTTAAAATCAATAATGTCATTATATCGGATTTGCTTCGCAGTAAACAGTTTTTTTCTTGAAGATATTATCATCTCTTCATATTCTTCTGGAATGTAAATTCGATAGTGTTTTTTAACAACTCTTTTTACACAACCAAAGTCCTTGTCGCAAGGCAAAAACAAGTGTCCTCTTAGTGGGAAGTAGCGGTATATTTTGTTAAATCGCTTGGTCGCCTGCAATGCTAGCAAAAATCGAACCATGGTTTGGTTACGGTTCTGCCCCGCACATCCATCGTAAAACAAGTGCAGTTCAGTTATTTCAAGTGGTATGTGATTCATTATGTAGTTATAAAGGAATGTGCATACCTCGTTAGGTCCTTTTCGAGTTTGGCCCTCATGGTAGGTGTAAAAATGTCCAGTATTTTCCTTAAAGTTATGTATTTGAAATGCATATACCCAGAGCTGTCTAAAGTAAAAAATTTCCTGAACAGGAATATGTGGAAGAGGCATATTTTGTATATAGTCAAAAGATAGGCCCATTACTTCTGATCGTTCATTACACAGAGATTGCACTTCTTTCATTTTATTATAAAACTTTTTCCCACGCCTTTTATGGACCATGAGTTCCGCTGCAGCTATTCTCTTTACATTACCGTCTTTCAGCTTAGCCCCAAGTCTCTCACACTCCGAGCAGACATCAACCTGCGGCCTTCCAAACCTGAGATTATAGTTTTCATTATAATATTTTAGGTAGAATTCGTATTTCACTAAATTTTGTAACTCTGGATATTTTACTAGAAAAAGATTATGCATTTTTTACGTTTAAGGCTGCATCTAAATATCGAATGTCTTTAGAGGAGTTATGGGAAACTTTTACTGGAAACGACTGAATGTGCTCTTTAATTTTCACAGTCCACTCATCGCATATTGCATAGCGTCTATTGTTATGCCGGCCCCTTAGATCCTTTGGAGGTTTTCCTGCTAGAAGTAGGGTACTTAATCGCTGAACTTGCTAATGTGATATGGCATGAAGGCTCATAAATGCCTGCTTGCAAACGGAAATTCGATTTCATTGTTTCATAACAAAGTATGAAAAATTGGATTTTCTTTCTTCTTTAGGTGTTGTACCTCTTACTCTCTCTCTCTGAATGGGTTTTACTACCATAAGTCTCTGCAAATATGTGTCTTGTTGGTTTTTCGGCTTACCGTTGTGTAAGTTAGATATTATTTCTTTCTTTTCTTCCTCAGTAAACTGCTGCATGCATTTTTGTTTGCAGTTTAAAA